>JAQJVK010000007.1:40972139-43372139 GCA_035578135.1 Flexamia atlantica | reverse complement strand
ACATTAAGATATCATAATAGCCAAATTTGTTTGGTTTCATTTCAAACGCTAAATGGCTTTTTTTGTTTTATTCAGGTGTTTTTTCGGCAACATAGTCTTACATGCAAGTAAAAGAAAATAAATATTAGTAGTTAATACTTAATATCTGCAAACCAAAGTTTTTTCATTATCAATAATGAAACCAAATTTTGTAAGGCCCACTAGTTCCACCAATGACAAAAACAATGTTAATTTGATATTGAATTGTGTAAAGAGCAAGAGCATTATAATATAATTGCCAGATAGTCCAAATTTGTCTAAATCCCTACAGGGATCAGTCTCAGCCTCAGTTATGATATCTGGGGTTCCAATGGATATTGTGTTGTCTCTTAACTGTCCTCATTCACAAGTTTTCCATTTCTAAGTTTGAGAATTTCCCGAGGGAAAACTCCTGGACCCCCTTCTGCCAGGGGTGCTTCATACCCCCGGCCCCCAGGTAATTGCAAAAACCCCTCTAAATCTGAGTCATAGCCCATGACAGGCCTATAGAGATTAAAAATAGTACTCCTTTTGAGTAACATGTGATCACTGACATACAGAAAGTTATAAAAAAGATAAATTGAGATGGATAAATCAAAAAAGTAACTTAAAAGTTTCATCATTGACTTTGAATCTGACACAGACCTTCCACAGTGTAGTTTCAATAGTGTAGGCCTACCAGGTTTTGTAAGTGACCAAGTACTAAAAGAGCTCCTAGCAATATTGAATCGCCAACAGAGGGTACTGATCTCACCCAGGGGCAGATTCAAGCATTAGGTGCCATAGGCACGCACCTAGGGGCCCACTCCACATGAAATACAGTGAAAAAGTCACTGGTTTTCCCATGGTGAGGCCCGCACCACCTGATGAGCCTAAGGGCCCATATCTGGTAGATCTGGCCCTGATGTAACCTATTAACTTAAGTATCAGGAGAAGGTCTTGAATCATTCAGAGACACAAAAGTATACAATAGTCAGTTGATTATTGATTAATGAATTGTAGAATACAAAAAGTAATTAGCTAAAATAAGGGGTTCACAGAAGCACCCTCTGTTAGTAATTATTTAAACTACCTAAAATTTAAATTCTGGTCACCCAAAACTAGCAACAGGTGGGCCATAAGAATGAGAGGTCTTATTTATGGTCAAAGGGATTGTAGCATAAATAAGTTATTCAACCTAAAAATCCAGACCAAGTTCAAATTTTGCACAGATGTGAAGTAAGCCTATATAATTAAAATCCCAAAAGTCCCTGGAAATCCCTTCTGTGCTCCAGCCGCCATCTTGAAAAAAACCATTTCTGATGCATGTTCGTCTATTCTTTTTTTAAATTAACATGAAAACCATGAGAAATATATAAAAGTGTAAATGGCGTTTTTGTAAAGGATAAGATTTCAAATAAAATGAGTATTATAAACATATGTAAAAGATCTACTAATTAAAAATCTAATGATTTTATTAGTTTTCTAAAATGTTTTAATTTTTACACCTCTACCTTAAGGAATAGAAGTAAAATTTGAGGTAAAATACATTTGCAAATAACTGTCAAAAATAGGTATCAAATAACTGAAATTTGTATTGGGATTATAAGTTAAGATTATTCATTAAGATCAAAGGGCCTGATTTTTCATATAGGCAATCTTATGTTAGAGAAACACCAATCGGAAATGGTTTTTAGCGAATTTCCCCTATAGGGAAGAAGCTATTACCGTGGGTCTTATGGTAAGACCTAAGCCCGAGACCATGATAACTTTTCGTTTTGGGGCCACCAGAAGCAAAAATACCATTCGTTCGAATTTTTATATGTGTCGTCTGTGAGCACGATAGCGGCCGTAAAAATGGTCCGACATTAATGAAATGTGGTACAGACATGTAAAGTGGTAATCCCTCGGACGAGTTCGTAAACCAGCCCGATCGGACGACTGGAAGGGGGGTAAAAGAGGATAAACCCCCCCAAAAATGGGTTTTTTGAGTTTTATACATAGAAAAATAAAATTTATCGAATTTTTCTCGACACCGTTGAATTCAGCTCAAAAAACAAACAATTTAATATTTTGAATCACTGCTCTATGTCCATTGGTTACCGAGATATTGAAAGTGGTAAACGCAGTACGTTGTCCCAATGTTAACCTTATGGGAAATAAGTAAAATTCTATATCTCGGTTATTTCTCAACATATCTTGATAAAACTTGGTAAATAGCTTTTTCTAGTTCAGATCTACTAAATATTGAATTAAAACCACCCAGTTTTAATATATCTATAGCAGCACACCTGCATACTCATTCCCCATGTTATTCTTATGGAGCTTACCAAAACATGTCAAATCTCGCTATGTTGGACTGAAATATGTTGTTTTGCATTTGAAATTCGCTGAGTATGCAGGTCTGCTGCAACGGGAGTATTTCAATAAGGTGGCAGCTCCAGCAGCAGGGATTTCTAGAGGCTTACTTAACATCCATGTGAAGGTTCAACTTGATCTGGATTTTTTAGGCTGATTTTCCTAAAATTCCTGGACTACTATTTAAAATTACATTTGGGCATTATAGAATCATAAACACCCAGGCATTTCAAATCACTAGGCTTGGAAATGTTATCTAGTGAGTTAGTATAAATTCCTTTCCTTAATCTATGGGAAAAATTCAGATTAGAGCTTCAGTTTGGTCCCAGGTCAAAGGCCTTTCAATATGGCCCCTTTTGATAGTGTATCACACAACGTATTACAGAAATCTTTGAATATTCTTTAAATTGTGGGTGTAACATTAAATTGGCTTGAAACGTAGATTTTTAACAGGCACCAGTATGTTGAAATAATGTATTTGAACAGACAAAACCAAATAACTCTGTGATTAGTGATTTGGGGCAGGAATATTCCCAGTGGGAGGGAACTTATAAAATGGGAATATTTCTTTGGCCTGGGAAGTTTCCCAAAAACTGGGAATTTATGAAATAATTATAATTTTTAATATTATAACACTAATAAACACTTAAAGAACCTGAAAATCAACAAAATAATGTAGGTAGCCTACAAACATATCAATCCAAAAATTATCACTCCCATTTATTAATTGCCCTTACACAAACACCTAGGAATTCATGGAACCAACAGTTTTTAATTGGTAAAACATCATTAAAAATTCATGCTTTCCAAAAATCCAAATTTTTGTATCAAATCATTTTTTTCTGAGATCTTATTTTTAAAACTCCCCAGGTCCACAGAGAGGAATCTAACAGAGGTCGTATTTAAATGGGCCTTCTGTTGCGCCCAAGTGCTTGCTAGTTACAGTTAAATCCAGCTACAGTTCAGTTACTAGTTACTAGTAACATCCAGTTAAGTTAAATTAGGAGAGAACAGCGACGGTGCTGCTCTCTCGTGGTTAATGGTGAACCATTTTTTTATAAGTCCTTGACACCAGCGCTCGACACCAGTTGAGCGTAACATTGGAAGATACCCCTGTTCGATTCTCCTCTGTGCCAGGTCTTAAATGTAAAAAAACTACCAATTTTTGTAAATTACCTGTTTTTTAAGTTAATTACCATTAATATGGTAAATAGGACTTAATTACCGTTAATTAGCAAATGATAATTACTGTTCATAAAATATAATGTTCAGAAATACAATGTTGTTTTAAATACAACGTTCATTTGTTTGCTAAAGCAAGGAGAATTAAGGCTTAAATTAATATTATTCACTACATTTCTTGATCTTTAAAACTCAAATAGGTAGGCTTATAGTAGACTCCCTATTATCAGGTACCTTTGAACCGGTCATCGGTTTAACCGTACAACAATCCGAGGAAATAACATCATTTCGACCGGACAATTTTTATTAACAAATCGGATCAACTGGACTTGATAGGCAGGGAATGGACAGTATTGTATCAACGATTCTCATGAGAAAGATTTTTGAGAAATAATATCTTTCACCCATCAGAAATTGTAATTGCTTAAAAGATTCAAATCATAATATTTCCTGGTTTTTTTGAGTTATAGTAGTTTTGGTCATCCCCGAAATAGGGTTAATTGCAGTTTCTACTTTAAGCCTAATAATTACTCGTAATACGGACTTATACAGTATGCTAGGCCTAATGGGTTTTTGGGAACATAAGTTTAAACCGGAAAACCTGTTATCCGGACAGCTCTTGGTCCTGAAATGTCCGGATAATATTGAGTCTACTGTATACTGTACTTTTTACTTTCCATTGGCAATCAGCTCTCTGTTGAAAGATTTTAAGTTGTCAGGTTGCCTGAAGTGGTCAGGTCAACATGCTGATTAGGGAGGGTAGTAGGAACAGGTTTTGGAATAAACATCTTGGTTGGATTGGTTTGGCCATTAGTCTAGAAAACTTTCTACCAGCCAGCCAGTGTTGGGCTCCCCCTACTGGCTGGTGCCCGGGGCAGGTATAATTTATATAAATTATGCTCTATTAAAAAATCTTTTAACTTTGACTTGAAAAAAGAAATTTTGTTTGTGTTTGTTTTGATATCACTTGTCAAGGCTTGATAAAATTTCTTGGCAATGTATTAGGGTTTTCTTTCATAGATGCAAGTTTGTGGTGAGAGGAAAAGTTTGATTTGTGTCTTGTATTGTAGGCTACAAATTCTCCGTTTTATAGGCCTAGCGCTTTAAGTTAAATAGCTTTAGGCAAATGCCCTTTTTCATCAATTTTCTGCTTAGGCCTTCTTATTTGCTGAGAACCTTGACCTGTCCAATTCTTTGTAGCAAAATACCACAGACGGGGACATAATGTATTATGTAAGTACGGTACGTCTGGTGACCTTATTTATAAGACAGGGCAACGTCTCTCGGGCTAGTTAATTATTTAAACTTATTTTTCAATACTAAGAAGGTAAACACAAAGAATGGCATAATTGTTTCACAAATTATAACATAGGCTAATTAAAATAGGCTAGGCCTATATAAACTTTTTTGAAATTTTCTTCATATGCCTAAAATACTAAAATAAAACGTTAACTATGAGCTTTAAGGATGCTTTAGGAACTAATTTGTTCCAAGCAGCGAGCACAGAAGAATATAGAGTGGCCGTTCCGCCCAGCGAGCGAGCCGGCCGCCGGCGCCAGGTCTGACCAAGATGGCGGCCAGAAGGGGGGCCGGCTCACCGGCTCAGCGTGGTCGACGCGACCCGGTGCGGCGCAGCACGCTTACCAACCACACTGCTTCCGTATGCTTATGTATGTGGCAAAGATCTAGAAAACAACCACTTTCTACTTTTCTTTAAAAGTATTTTCAAAAAAATACATAACTACAAAAACCTCAATGATATTGTCAATTTCAAAAAATCAGGCACTAATTGAGTAAAACCATAAAATTTTTGGGACGGTGAAGAATTCCGTTCATTCGTATAAATTTTTGACCATAATGTTTTAAAGCTTAATTTATTGATAGAAAATAGACTAATTCAATATATTTTTGCCGTTTTCTTATTCGTATATGTGTCCTTACTAGCGAACACAGAATAATATTCAGGATGTCCAGAAATTATGGTAAAATATTTTGTAAATGATACAAGAGGTAAAAATAAGAAAAATGTTTACATAATCATAGGTTCTAAACTGCTTCGTTTTCTCTCTGAATGTCTGTGATTTTACATATTTGGTTCTATCTCACAAACCCCTTAACGTATAACTTCAAACTTGGTACATAGATTACCATTTTAAGAAATGTTTTTGTGAGAAGTAACAAATTTATACTTTGTACCATTTCAAAATGGAGGCTGTTTTTGTTTTCAAAGCTAATATCTTAAAACCGTAAATTTCAGGAAAATCATAAAGGAGATAAAAATTTGCCAAATTTAATCCTACTAACTCTGATATTAAGATTATAATGATCGGTTTACTAATAATGGAGAAATCGTAAATATTCCGAATGAAACCATGCAAATTTCAGGCAGTACGTACTAAGGAACTACGTTTTTATCCAATTGATCACCAGTATCTTATTATCAGCGTTAATTGAATAATTTCAGCAACTTTTATGTCTAAAATTTGTGGTTATTAAGATGTATAGCTTTGAAGACAAAAAAACAATCGCCATTTTGGAATGGTACAAATTAGGACTTTGATACTTCTTACAAAAATAGTTCTTTATAGTGGTCATCTGTGTACTAAGTTTGAAGTTTATGAGCCAAAAGCTTCGTGGGATATAATTTAATATGTGAAAACACAACAGGCACAAAAACACTCTAGGACCTATCTTAATATGAAATTTTCCTTACTTTTAGCCCTACTATCATATACTAAAATATGTTACCATAATATCCGGACACCCTGTATTAATAAAAATAAGATATTTATTTTAATTTGTGAATCGATTATTTTAACTTTTAACTGAGCACTTTAACAATCCAGCGATCGTGCGTTGCCGCATGGCGGGTCGGGCGGGGCAGAGCTGCGGATGTCCTAGCGTGTCACATTCGAAGTAAAAGACCGCTCTGTTCAACCTGCAATCCTAGGAGAACTATACACGCTAGTAAAAAAAAGTTAAATACAAAGAGTCAAGTTCATTTCATTAGCTACAACTTTTGTGCAGACGAAACTTACCTGACCAAAAAATAAAAAAAGTAGCAGCCGACCAACTTTTTCATGTCATGATTTCAAGCTCATATAAAAATGTTAAAATTAATCAATTATTTAAAATATTAGGAGCTTATTATTAATATTTTAAATTATACCATCACCATAAGAGGATAATAGGTTATATTTATACCAATTTTCATAATTTTATCTCAACCCAAAATATATTAAATCACAGGTTGAACGGAAGCGTGAGAATTAAAATTGTAGCTGTTTTAAGAGCGTCTTTCCTGTTCTGGGACCGTCCAATATGGCGGCGTAGGCTTGCATACATTGTACATCGCCTTACCGGAACAGCCACTCTATATTATTCTGTGCTCGCTGGTTCCAAGCCCTTATGAGATAAAATTACCTTTTTACAAATTCCCTGTTTTATAGCGCTTTAAGCTAGGCTAAATAGTCTCCGGCTGTGATATGGTGGGTGGCACACGAAATGAACAGACCGATGTTGCTGTTACAAACTCCAGTCCTTTTTTGCATGTCTAGGCTAAAGTTACAAGTCGAGGAGGCACCTATCTTTGGACTTTGGTCGGTCAGTCGACCTTACAACAAATATAAACTGGTTAGGCCTAATGCTAACTTAAGATTTTTTAAATATGAAATTAAATTAAATAATATTGTTACATCTCCCTTTTTCACAAAAGAAAATAAAATAGCCTACTACAAGTTTCAACACTAAAAACAAATATCATTTTCCAAAATTAGTAATACTAAACATGATTGGACTTGGAGACATATATATCGTAAGAGTGTAATCGAAAAACAGCAATTTAATAAATTTCAACATATCAAAACTCCAAAAAAGTACATTATTAATCAATAAAACATTTTTTTCATATTAGGGCTTCATTAGAAATAAAAATTGCACATGGCGCAATTCGAAAATGGCTAAAGTGAAAAGTATTGTTTTTAAAGTGCGTGATAAGAAGTATTAAAAGTAGTGACTTTTCCTATTCGTCATGGGAAACGAAGAGGAAACAAAGAAAAATGCAAGCAGTGATGGACAAAAAGCGACATCGTTGAAGGCCGCCATTGTACAAAATGCGGCATCGTCAATCGAAGTACCCACCGAGTTATGTTGGACAGGTAACATGGCTGAGAATTGGGTCTTTTAAAAAAAAATTCGAGATTTACATGATAGTTAGTAAAGTCAATAAAGAAGATAGTGAATATCAGATCTCTCTTCTATTATCAGTAATTGGAGATCGGGCACTTAAGATCTATAATAATTTTACTTATTCAGGAACATAAAATAAAAACGACATTAATGTCGTCCTTTCTAAGTTCGCTAGCTATTTTATTCCTATAAAAAATGTAACGTACGAGAGGCATGTGTTCTTTTTGAGGGAACAGAAGAAAGATGAAAATATTGATGGTTACGTCACAGATTTAAGAGACTTAAGCAGTACGTGTGATTTTGGTACTTTGACCGATAGTTTGATTAAAGATCGTTTAATTTAAGGAATAAAGGATAGAACTCTAAAAGAACGTTTATTACGAACCAAGGACTTAAATTTAAGTCAAGCTTTGGAAGTTTGCAGAGCTGCCGAAACTGCAAACAAACAATTGCAGGAAATTTGTTCTACAGATGCAGGTTCAGACATTCATAAAATCAACATTTCACGCAAGCAGAGTCGACAAGGAAACGGCGGCAACGACAAGGTGATGTCAGATGGACTTCATCGTCAGACCAATCAGAGCAGGCGCAGAGGTAATAATTTTCAGACAGCTGATCGAAATCGACCCCCACCAACTTCAAACTTCAGCAGCGGCAGCAGCGGTTCAACTTCAAACAGCTATGTTCCAGCACGAAAGTTTGGTGGTAATAAATCAGTGATGAAAAAGTGTTTTAAATGTGGATACAACCACAATTTTAATGGAAAGTGTCCTACCGACTGTGCCATGTGATATGGCGGGTGGCACACGAAATGAACAGACCAATGATGCTGTTACGAACTCCAGTTTTATTCTGCATGTCTAGGCTAGCGTTACAAGTCGAGGAGGCACGTAGGCCACATATCTTTGGACTTTGTATGGTCGGTCGACCTAACAACAAATAAAACTGGTTAGGCCTAATGCCAACTTAAGATTTATTTAAAAATGAAATTAAATTAAACTATATTGTTACGCCAGCAAATGCCCTTTTTTCTCAATTTTCTACCTAGGCCTACTTGAGCATTTACCTGGCCCACAAGGCCACAACACTTGTCGGGCCTTTCAGGAGTTTAGATCTGACCCTTCAATCAGATTATAGGGGTTAACTATTAAGGGTCTAGTCTAATACGGCCATTATAGCCTTGATATTCATCCTCTTTATTAAGACAAAATTCATTTAGCCCTGCTAGCCTAATTATCACACTTTACACTCAGAGTGAAATTTGGCTTACTAGGCTTATATCAGACCCTAGGTATAAATTAATTCTTCTTAGGCCAATTGGTTTGTCCTAAACTATATCTAAATATATAAAAAAATGCAATATTATTATTAGAAAAACGAGTAAAATAGTTAAGTTAGTTCTTTGTTTGAAATTTATTGTTGGTGATGAATTTCAAAATCAATATACAAAATAGTTAGTTTTTTATTAGTTGTACTTACTAATGATTTGATTGCTTTGAATGCTTTTATTGCATCCAACACTGGTAAAAACACTCAACTTTGATGAAAATTACAACTAACGCGATACCTAATTCTTGGAGGTAAAATTCAAAATGTTACCGTTACGGATAAAAAGCCGTTAAGCCGCTCACCTACTCCCGCTCGTTTTCCCGCGATTTTAACGTAACAGAAAGACTTTTGGGAAAGAGAATAATAAAGGCCAGTAGATATAAGTGGACGAAAATACATGTAGGGCCTATACCGCATTCTTAAATATTTCAAAAGCAAACGATTAAACAGTGTTTGGCCATGAATCCGATTTTTTATTAGTGAGTTTGACAAAGGGTGTGGCAGGAAGGTGACAGTCGACAGTAGCCTTGATTTGTGTAATTTGGGTTGCCTAGTCAAACCATGCAGGGGCCAAGTTCAATTTCTTTCTCTCTGTATTGTATATCTAAATAGAGAAAAGTTCTAAAAATTAAAAATTTGTTTGAGGTGTTTGGTATTGACAGGTCTCAAAATTAACATAATTTTCGCACTTGTAAGATTTCAAATCCAGCCGGAAAAAATTTATATCCAAAAACCAAAATAAATTTTTACAGAAAAATATTTGTATGCCTGAGACAAACAAGTTCTAGTATAAATAAAACTGTTTCCCAGTGGAACTGTATCAACATTGGCATTTTTGGCAGTTTGGATCTCTACCACTCATATTGTTTACATTTTAAAAGCTTATGAAAATTCCCTGGCATTATCTCAACATACATAACAAATAGAAAGAAAAAAAACATGTAAAATAATTTATGACCAATCACTCTTTAGTTTTTTAAAAAAGTAAATGTAGGCTACGTTAAATTAAATGTTTTTTAAGTAAGGTCACTTGCTAAAGGAAAAAGTTTCCTTACTCCCGAAACGTAGTTTTTTCAACACTAGAAGAGGAAGTAAAAGCAAAAAACAATGTAGGAGTTTAACTCATTGATATTGTATAGAGCACACACAAATGGGTAATACTTCTCTCGCTAAGTATTACCCAATACACAAATGGTATTACCCAATACACAAATGGTATTAAAACAATAGTTATTTATATATATCACAATTAATAGAGAGCTCACGTTTGTGGAACCGAAATCTGAGGGCGCTAGGCAGCAGGCGCTACGTAGGGATCTCGCGAGTGTGGGACTGAGATTGAAGGCGCTACGTAGCGATCTCACGAGTGTGGGACTGAGATTGAAGGCGCTAGGCAGCAGGCGCTACGTAGCGATCTCACGAGTGTGGGACTGAGATTGAAGGCGCTAGGCAGCAGGCGCTACGTAGCGATCTCACGAGTGTGGGACTGAGATTGAAGGCGCTAGGCAGCAGGCGCTACGTAGGGATCTCGCGAGTGTGGGACTGAGATTGAAGGCGCTACGTAGCGATCTCACGAGTGTGGGACTGAGATTGAAGGCGCTAGGCAGCAGGCGCTACGTAGCGATCTCACGAGTGTGGGACTGAGATTGAAGGCGCTAGGCAGCAGGCGCTACGTAGCGATCTCACGAGTGTGGGACTGAGATTGAAGGCGCCAGGCAGCAGCCTATACTATCGTTTGGGGTGTTCTGCGGGTTGCGTCGTTTTGATCACACAAACGTGAGCTCAGTGTTTCTACTTTGAGGGATTTTATCCATTTTCAGGGATAAATCAGGCTGTCGAGGGATAAGAGCGGGATTGAGGGATTTCTAGGGATAATTAAAGAAATAAATTAAAATAATAACTGAATAGACGAAACATGATTTATTCCTGGCCCCGCCACCATACGTTATTTATTTGCAATATTTTATAATGGTGGTCTCAAATTGTTAAAGTAATTAATTTTACATTAAAATGTCATCAAACTACTATTGTGTTTTGCAGTGTTCCTGGTCGTAGCTGTGGTAACTCCTTGGATCATTTTTTTTTTTATTTCCAACATGCCTTTCCCAAGTACCTATCTTTCGACATACCTTGGCATTCTTTTCCTTGTCCTTTGTCTATTTCTTTGTCTTTCACTTGGGTGGCTCAATCCTTTTTTTCTTTGTTATTTTTACTTATTCTACCTTCTCTCTAACTTCCTTCACTCTCCCATCTTGCCTCCTTCTTTTCTCACTCTCCTTTATTTCTATACTAAACTAAACTATCTCCTTTATTTTTCCATTTCCAGCAATTTCTCGCCGGGGGACCCAAGGAGGCGAAGTCCACTGGTGTGTTTGAATTCTGACTAGTCCGGGTGATCTTTATCATATCCAGGAAATTGGTTGTCACGATCGGGCATTTCAAGGCCGGGATAAGATGCCAAATTCTGATGTTGGTCTGGGGGAAAAAAATGCCTTTACGCACCTTCGGGAGGATCACGATCCCCCCGGTGTGTGGGGCTCCGCAATCTTGCCGACTACCCACTAAAAAAAACCCCAGTCGATTCAACTCTCCTTGCAGGTTTTGTGATGGACTTTCCTGATGGCTCTTGCACTTTCCTGATGCTGAAGTCTGGGAGCAGCTGTTTTGTGTGGGTGTCGTCATCTTCCACTCCTTGGATCACTTATATTTTAATTTAAATTATTAATCATATCGTCTCTTAGTCAAGAACAAAACATTTTATCACTCGCCTCTCTTTTTATATGCTGCCATCAGCTTGTTTTATTCACACTAATAAAGTCAAAATTTCAGTAACGAATGAATACACACTATTACAACACAAAAAATACAAAATGACAAAATTGTATGGATTCGTTACTGAGGGATAAGAGTTTAGAACTCAGGGATAAAAAGGGAAATTTCGGGCGCACTATGTTAAGGGATAACAAGGGGATTTTCGGGCGCTCATGCTACTCATGCTGGGATTTTAGATTTTACTCTGTGGAAACACTGCGTGAGCTCCCTTCATGTTTTTTCTGAGGTGCTCTGCGGATTACATCTCTTCAATCTCAAAAACCGTGTAAATTATTGAACAACTTTAAACAACGGGTTAATTTAGAATGCTACAAAATGCCATTATTAGATATATTAATATCAGGACCACATTTCGAACGGGTTTCAAAAGTACTAGTTACAAACTACTAGTAATAAAACATTAACAAGTAACACCATGGAAAATATTAGTGATTGCCAGTTTTACGAATTACAAAGTTACTTTTATTAAATTACCATTATCGTTTTGAAAAGAGTCCCAGGGTTTGCGTGAAATAACTTTTTGTTTACTCTATGCTCTTTGCAAATACACACACTTCCGTTTCCTTTCCTCCAACAATACAAACGGCAAAATAGAATACAGTCAGGAAAGGTGCACGCATCAATTGCCTTGCGAGGATTTAAGACTTAGTTTAGTTTAAATTTCTTTCGGGAATTTATTTCTCAATATGAATGCGACTGGAATGTTCATTCTGTTTATAAGCCTAGCCGGGAGCCCCGTTAATGCATTTGACCTAGCTATTTGGCGTCCCAGAGGTAAGTTAGGCCTAAGGTCGTTAAAGTAAAAAAATAAAGTGCCTTTTAAAAATAAAGTTTTTATTCATTCCTGACAGCCAGCGGTTGTATTCTGGATCCAGTTGTTTTCTAATTAGGGCTGTCTTCGAAATGTTAACTGAATTTAGGCCTGTTTGCTCTCATTATCTTGGTTTTTATATTGTATATTGGACTCTAACTTCAGATATTTTATAGGCCTACTCAACTGTGAGGAACGCTTATTTCAAGCCTAGGCCTAAATGAAAGGGGTTTTTAAGTTTTGAGGGCCTAGCCTCAGATTGTTTTATATCCTTGATCTAAGCATGAAATTCTGTTGAAATTTAGGTGTCTTCAGTGGGGGATTTACCACTAAGCCGACTAGGCCGCGGCCGCGCGGTGGTTAGGGGGCCGCGCACGGGCGAGAATAAGCCACCGAGAGTGGATATTAGAGGGGCAGATCGGGCTCGAAAACACAGTTAATTATACTACTGATCTAGGCCTAGGGCCGCGCCGCCCGTAAATCCGCCACTGGGTGTCTTGCAGGCTTGAAGAGTCGCATAAAGGCCACGACCGGATCAGTTCCTGAAATAGCCATTTTGTTTTGGTGTCAGGTCTCACCTCAACCTTTTTGTATTACGAAGAAATAAAAACTTCTTTTCTTAGAAAAAACTAAAGAAAAAAAATTTCTAATACTTAAGCATGTGGTTTTCTATCAGTGGTATGCGAGAGACGAAGGAGTAAAGAATATTAGTTTTCTGAACAGCAGCTAACGGTAAAGCATTGTGTTTTGATAAGGGACCTCACGTTTGTGGGATAAAAACGATGCAACCCGCAGAGCACCCTCGTACTGCTGGCTGCTGCCTAGCGTCTTCAAATCTCAGACCCACACTCGTGCGTCCACTGAAATATGGAGATACTGTAGTGAGCTCAGGAGAGTGGGACTGAGACGATGCGACCCGCAGAGCAGCCTCGTACTGCTGGCTGCTGCCTAGCGTCTTCAAATCTCAGACCCACACTCGTGCGTCCACTGAAATATGGAGATACTGTAGTGAGCTCAGGAGAGTGGGACTGAGACGATGCGACCCGCAGAGCAGCCTCGTACTGCTGGCTGCTGCCTAGCGTCTTCAAATCTCAGTCCCACACTCGTGAGCTCACTACTGTAAGCAGTTGATGTTTTTACCAATTAACCAGGTAAAACTCCAGCCTGCTGGGCAATTGCTGTTTTTTGTTTTTGCTGTTCAGTTAACTGGGTTAGGAGAAAATTATTTTTTAGAAGGCCAGTTTTTTAAGCAGTAAGATATGTGGTTAATGGATTTAACTGCAGTAACTTACGAAGAAAAGGAAGTTGTGGCACAACCAAAAGGAAAGGGTTATGGGAAGTTGAAGTTGTGGTTGTGGATTTTTTTCATGCAGTCTGAACTTGGCCTGTTTTGAATGGAGATGTCTTGTTTTTAGAGACATGTCCCGTTGTCCCAACAAACTCTCTCGGGACACATATTTGCCCTGTTTTCGCGTTTTTTTTTATTAAAATACTTTAAAAATAATACTCTTACATAAAATTATAGTAAATCTTAATCTCTAGCGTTTCTCAACCGCTGGTACGCAAAGGAATTTCAGATCCAATGTTATTCTTATGGCAAATATTTAAAAAACCGATATCTCCGTTATTTACTGATTCATTTTGATAAAATTTGGTATGTATTTGTTTGATAGTTAATTGTCAATCAGATTTATTTCACAATATAAGTTTTCTAATTTTAAATGACTTTAAGGGAGAAAGTATGTGTCAGTTTCATGATACCGTTTATTTCAGAGCCAACTGTGTGGGAAACCCTTACTTCTAAACTCCAGGATTGGACAACGCACACCACAGAATGGCTCGCCAAGGTTCTCCTAGGGACGAGAGAGAGGGAGCCCACAACCTGCGAAAAGCTGTGTGACACCCTCCACTCATCTCCACACTGGGTGACCCTTGTTGGCTTTTTAAGCGTGGCCTTTTATGCTTTGGTAAGCATGATAATGACAACATGCAGTTTAACTTTTGGGCATTAACATTGACTCCGAATTGAACTGGTCCATCCACATTCAAACGGTATGGAACAAAATTTCTTGAGTTTCTTACTTATTGCGGAAACTTAAAGAGTTTGTAAGTCCAGAATTCCTGAAAATTGCTTCTTTTGGTCTTTATCAGCCCCATTTACTCTATGGTTTGCTGTTATGGGGTCACTCACCTCATGTTGCGGACATTCTTCTAATACAAAAAAAGGCTGTGTGCAACATTGCTGGAGTTTGTAAAACTGAGAACTGTAGGCCTCTTTTTATAGATTTAAAAATCCCGACGATATTTAATCTTTAGCCAGGAAAATATTTTGGGGGGGGTTTGGGCTCCGCGGTTACAGGAAGTGAAAAAAATAACTTTCTAACCTTCCATTTAAGTGCAATTTCAACATTTTCGGGGGGGGGGGGTTTGACCCCTGACCCCCCCCATTGGCTACGGCTTTGAAATCTTTATATTTACCAAATTCTTTTGCATGTAAAATTAAATACAAATTACTTTCCTTTCCCCCAAGAAACTCACATTCATTATACAAGAAACAGAGGTAAGATGGATACTGCAACATAGATTAGCCAAGACCAGAAATTCCCATAAATTAAACTACATACATTTTTTTAATAAGCTGCCTGAAGAAGCAAAATTAGTTGGTTATAATGTTTTTTTTTAAGTTGTGTGATTGGTTAGTTATTAATCCTTTTCATAAAATCAGTGAATATATGAACTGTAATGTAAATATAAAATTTTGAGATTCTGTTGTAATTTTATATCAATGTATGATTTTATTTGTAAGAATAAAAACATAATTAACTTAATTAATCATAAATAATTTCTCTTATGTTATTTTAATTTTAGTGATGACACAGATCAATGGAATAAACTGTTTCTTATTCTTATTCTTAAGTTTCCATCAGGTACATGTACAAACTATCTAACAGTAAAACTATGGTCTTTGTACATTGTAATTGGGCATGTCCTGTTGGGTAGCATTTTAAAGGTCTGGTTTTAGTAAATTTCCCCTATGGGGAAGAAGCTGTTACAGTAGTACTCACGGTGAGACCTAAGCCCGAGACCATGATAACTTTTCGTTTTGGGGCCCCTAGAAGCAAAAACACCATTCGTTTGTATATATATATATATATGTCTGTTAACACGATAGTGACCGTAAAGATGGTCCGATCTTAATGAAATTTGGTAAAGTGGTAATCACTCGGATGAGTTTGTAAACCAGCCCAATCAGACCACTAAAAGGAGGGGTAAAGGGGGATAAAGCCCCCAAAAATGGGTTTTTAAGTTTTTTACATAGAAAAATATATAAAAATTCTATTTTTTGTTGTCACTATTGAGTTCAGCTCGAAAAAACAAACAATTTAGTACCTTAAGTCACTGCTCTATGAACATTGGCTCGATGTAATTGCGAGATATTGAAAGTGGTAAACACAGTATGTTGGCCCAATGTTAACATTATGGGAAATAATTAAAATTCTATATCTTTTTCTCAACAAATCTCAATAAAACATGGTTTGTGGCTTCATCTAGATGAGACCTAATGTATGTTGGTCTAAAATCCCCATAACTGAAAATGGAAACCAATACAAGGAATGCAACAGAGATTTGTACTTTCCTATTTATGCAGAATGAGCACAGAAACAGAAATGTTTGAGTTTCTAAAATATACTGCTTACGGCAAACTGTTATAAAACAAACAATTGTACTTTGTACTGAGCAGGGGCAGTTGTGGGTAAATTATATGGTCTGATGCTGTGAATTCTCGTTAACTGAAACTGTATTTTAAGTTCACCAAAAAAGTAATTTCTGATCTGTCACATTCTGAAAACATTATAAGGTTGAATTTTTTCAGTGCATTGTGAGGTTCTTCACAATGAAATGGCATCAGAGAAAAGTCAACAGCTTCATGAAAAAAATCCAGTTGGAGGGAGCAGGAAATGACACCAAAGCGGTGAGATACTTTCAACAGTCTTTCCTTCAGTAATAATCATTTATATAGGTATATTATACGCTACTTGAAATAGTAATTGTTCGACCAGTTCTCTTTTCTTCAATGATTACAAGTTAGTCAGTGGCAGCTTGACCATGGGAGCAGAAGAGCATGTGAACCCCCTAAAGCTGAAGATACATGGCGTGTGGTTCGGCGGACAAAGCCACAAATCCGTACACGCCATGTGCAGGGCCTGATTAACTACTGGCTGACTAGACAACAGCCAGCAGGGGGTGCCAAATGATGCAAAATAAATCAATATTTTTATTAAGAATTCAAAAAATTAAACTAGAAATTCCCGTACCCTCTTTTGTGTAAATCCGGCCAAACAAATAGCATCAGCAGCGTCACCGGAGCTATTTGTTAGTGCGGTTTTGTACTACTCCACAACCCTATCAGACCTAGTTCTTGAGACCACAAAAGATATCAGCACATTCTAGCCCTTTAGCGCCCAGTGTTGTCTTTTGGCAACGCCATGTTTCTGTCGATTTTTCTCTAAAATTATTTTGTTTGAACCTCAAAAGCCTACAGTTGCCTTTAGTCAACACCCTTTAGTTCAGAAAACGGCCACTAGATGGGAGCTTAGTCCAGTTGTCTTTGCATTAGAGAATTTTCTTCAGGGCGACCACATGGTTTGGAGGTTAGTGGTAAGTTGTGCCTTTTCAAGCGATCTTTTACTATAGTTCTAGACATTTCGTATTGTGGGAAAAAATATCTTATCAATCCTCAGTTATTCTAGTTTATGTTTCTAATACGTTTTAGTAATTCAAGCGAATATTTCCATAATTTATATGAGAAAATCACCGTGTTGCCAAAAAGCAATTATGGGCGGATGTGACATTAAATTTCACTAGTTTAATTCAGTTTCTCCATATAACCCCATACTAATATTAAATTCATTTACAGCTAATATTTTGTGTTAATTAAATATTTTTTGGCTATTTTGTATAGGACATGATTCAAACTTCACAATGGACCAAGAATATTTGGATGAAAAGGAAATAGAACGGTTTTTATTAATACCTGATGACAACTGTCCGAAGTGGGGGACATAGGGGACATTGGCATTAGGGTCTAGCCCAATGTAACCACAAGTGCCCGTAGTTGCTTTTAAGCAACAAAAAAAAATTTTTTTAACTTGTGAGGGAAAATTTGAAAAAACAGTTTTAATGTGTTATTTAGACCCTAAATAAAAGAAAAATAGGAAAAAATATGTTTTTTCTCGGTGCATCATAATTTGGGTTTCAAAGGGTTAGGCAGTGGAGGGCCCGAAGTTTGCCAAATGGAAAGTATAGTTTGAGTGATTAGGCATGCGGGAGTTTCCCCTGTCGGGTGAATCAAAGGAAGGTGTTTTTACCAACAATGTTAACAATATTCACTATAGTGTAACCACCATTCCTTATTCTGTATAATATGCTTGGACAAAAATAATCTTACTACCCTGGGTAACGAAATTACTGACCTGTATCATTTTGGGAAGTTTGGGCTTGTTCGGAAATATGGCGCATAGTGTGACCTCGATGTGGACCATGTTTTGGAACCTGGTTTGCAGCAAATTAGTAAAAATGGAGAGCATTTTAGTTCCTTATTGCTCTCTTAGTGCCACACCTGTTTTTCTATCAGAAGATAAATTGGTTAGTAGAATGTTTTCTTTTCTGTCATTATACACTTTTATAGTGTAAAGACTTCAGAGTCTCTCATAGCTTGCAGTAGTGGAATTGATATTGCTATGAGTGAAAAGAAGAAATCAAGTGGTTCAGAATATCATAAGTGCTCAGTATGAGCATGAGGATGCGCTTATGCGTGACACGTTTTTTGCTAAAACGTAAAGGTACCTCTAAGAAGTCTAACGAAGACTGCTATAATGAATCGCTATCTGAATCAGATGTGAAAGAAAAGAAAAGCAGTAAGTGTGTAAGTTGCAAGAGTGTAAGGTAAAAAATAAGCTTAACATGCAGCAACGGCTTGTCTTTAAACATGCAACTGATTAAACTAGACTCATATATTATTTTTTGTGCATATCTTTGTGTGCAAAAGTAGTTTTTGGATAAAGTGTTAAACAGGGGCAAAGATAGACTTTGGTCAAGGGGGGGATATAACCGGGGGTCTGGGGGCACCCCCCAGAAAAATTTTGAAAATTATAACTCTAAAACTAGCTTTTTATAGCTAGTATTGGTCTTGGTTAGTATTGGTATTAGTATTGGCCTCTAATACAATCTAGAGGCATAGTGAAACTCATATTATACGGAATAATTGATGCAGACACGTGGTCGCCGCGTGCATACCGGAAGCGGGCATTGGCTCGTTCTCCAAAAGAACGAGCTGAACACAGGGGGAGTGGTTTGTGGTTTGATGTCATAATGATCTTATATTTCCTTTATTCTTTTTTGTATGTATACGTTTTTACTTCATTCTCATAATTTTGTTAAGTTGCTTTCACGTAGTTTTGGTGCTTTTATTAAAAATACCATCTGTCATTTATTTTACTTAGGCTTGAAGAAATTACTTTTTATTTCATTTTATAATAAAATCACTAGATAACAAATGAATACAGGAATCTGCATCTGTTCACTTCACTCCATTCTCTGCTAGCACTGATCACTGAAATCAGCTGAAACAATTTTCAGCGTATAGTTACAACAAATAAATCTCATAGTTTTTTCATGCCTCTGGTATCACCTTCACTCTCACTTTTTCGTTTTGGAGTGAAAAACCCCTGTCAGTTTTCACTGTTTCGACATCACAACATATTGTAGTCACGTCGCGTCGCGTCGCTTCGAATTACGCAAGGTCACAGAACCAACTGACCGAGTTATAAACGCATCCTATACGTCAAAGTGAGATCAGATGCGTTAGTTCTGGTGTTGGCCGTTAGAGGGAATATAGGTAGTGGGTGAATCTAGTATTTTTATTGGCTACTGCAGTTCCAACGAGAAATATGTAGGCCTGTACAGCCTACAGGTTCACTCATTTTGATTCAGGACAAAATGAACAACATTATTATTTTTCTGTAAGATGTAATATTATAGGCGGCGAATTTTAATCTAATACAAATTCGGCTGTGAGTGGCACGTTTTCAGTTGCGTTCTCAGACTGATTTATCGTCTGTCTTTCATAACAGAGTATTTGCAAATCGGGGACCATCAGTGACTAAGGAACAGAAAATGTGAAATTTTGCTTTGATTTTGTTACAGTAACAGTTCACTTTCAGTTACGCTTTCGCCGCTACCACTAATATTCCAAAATACTGTATTGTATTTTTAAGCCTCTTGTCACCAACCCTGCCGCGTTCGTTTGGCGCGCAATACCTCAAAGATAACATTTTTGGCAGTTTTTCAACTACTAAATAAATAATAACTTTATTTATATATTTTTATAAAGATTTTTTATTTCTTATTGCCGTAAAAGAATTACTTCCTAATTAAAAGTCGTAGCCTGACTTAAATTTTTTTAGTATAATTTTTTTTTACATACTGTAGGGCCAAGGGGGGGATATATCCCCCTTATCCCCCCGGTACCTACGCCACTGGTGTTAAATGTGTTTTTGTTTCCAAGTTAAATGTAGTTTTCTAAAGTATTGCTGGAAGAATTCATTTAGTAATTTCATGATATTATATATAACACATAACCCTCATATAGGCATGGTGTGGGGGAACAAAGAGGGGGAAGGGGGTGCTAAATCAACTCAAGCCTAGGGGTGCCTAGAAGTGCCTAGGGGACATCTTAATCAGGCCCAGACCACACGCTGCGTAGCCAGCTCCAGAGGTGTGCACAGGATCCGTTTGCCCATACAAATCCACGCACCTTTAAAAAAAATATGCCTCCCTTCGCCCAACCCATTTTTAAACTTATTCAATAATTTAAGCCTATTTCCTGCAAGGTTTTGATGTTTTTTATGTGATTATTTTGTTGGATGTTCAAATCGAAACCACCATTTGATAATATTGGCTTTTTGAATGTGATTAATTGTGTGTAATTAGCAAAAAAAATAAATAAAAACTTCCGACTTTTAAGTCAATCTAAAGCTATAACAATGAAAATTATGGATTTGGACGTTAGCTACTCTAATTAAACCCTATTAATAGATACAATGCACTTAACAAATAAAAGGTTGTGTACTGACAAAAAAAGAGCTTTAAAAATGATTCAGGGCCATCAGTTTAAAAGGGGCTCCAGTCACAAAAAATATCGTGTTTCTACCTGCTTCTCCCATAAGGCCAATGTTAAATTTCAAATGAAAGTTGTTGATTTATAGCTAAGTTGAAAGAGCACAAAAGTACCTAGCGATTCCAGTGAGCGGAATTTTGATATCACAATCACTAAAATTTATTTTCAAAAATACAAATATTTCAAAATTTTGTGATTTTTTACAACCAAAACAAAATCGATCTCAAGATGATGTACACTGGATACCCTGGATAGTTTTTTGCTCTTTAAAATGAGCATGGCCAACGATTTTGGTTGAGTGATTGACTGTACCGACTTTGAAAGTCATCATAGGCCTTATGGTAGAAGCAGGTAGTTGCTGAAGACTGAAGCTACCACGTAAAAGTATGAAACATAAAAAATGGTGTCATTTCAAGCACTAAAAGCCATTAAATAAAATCGTTGGAGCCGATTTTGAGAAATTTGGATTTATGTAGTTTTTTATGGATTTTTATGAGATAAATACCCTTAAAAATCAAAAATTTTAAAAAACGAAAAAACACCTGAAAATATTATGGCTTGATACCTGCATGCCAAATATCATGAAAATCGGGCCATTGATGTCGTCTCTAGCTCTGTTTACATACACACACATCCTCACAGACAGACAGACACCACTCTGAAAACCACTTTTTTGGATTCGGGTAGCACTAAAACAAATATATCCACTAACTACTCAAATTTGAAAATTTTGGCAAAAACAATACTTTCTCCATATACTATTTATAAGGGGGAGAAAGTAAAAATTAAAGTTGAAGTAAATTACAAAAAGTGTGGGTGAGCACAATCCTGGGCTAGGAAACTGTACTCTCCTCCTATCCAGTAAAATAGATTGTCCCTAACAGCAGTCACGCTCCCTTAAGATAAATAGAACTCTATCAGTGGGTTTGGTTGTTAGCAACTCCCTGAGACAATAACTAAAATAAAATTGTTACATTGTATTTCTCATGTTTCAGTATGAATTCATCCATACCCTGCATGTAGAGAGGGGAGCCACCCTTCCTTCCTATCTCTATCAGAAAGGTAAATAGTTAAGCTAACTTTTAAATAATCTTAGAGTACTATTTTAGGTAAAATAAGATTTTTTTAAATGAAGGAATGGAATCGATTTTCAACTTTTAGATTAAATTTCTTCATGAAAATACAAGTTCACAAGCTGATAAACTTGTATAATCAATCAGTTAAGTGCTTAATGGAATGAGGGAAGTCTTAAATCAAAACCATCAGTTAGTAGTAACACTGCTTAGTTATTATGAAAAATTAGTACAATGGTGTTGAGAAGGTGCCAAGAAAAAAATAGAAACAGGGTAAACAGAAAAATAAAGAAAACAATAAAGAAAAATAGAAACAAAAAAAAAGAAAATAAAGAAACAGGGTTGGACTGACACACTGGGACGCCAGGTAAGTTCCCAATGATCTCCACCAAAGTCGGCACCACAGCCAACTTCACCAATGGAGGAATAAAAAAGTAAATATTTAATATTTTATAAATTATTCAACTATTAAAATTAACGGCTATGATATTAGATGGAAAACTTATAAGCTGTTTTGTTTTCAAAGCAGCTTCAAATGTTTATTTTAGCAGAAATGATTTGGGACGGTTACTGTTGGAAAGTGATTGTTTGGCAACAGTTGATGTATGATGAAGTGATGCCCTGTTTACTTTTGCTTATTGTTAGAAGTCACAGTTTGAGATTACTGAGATTACCATTAACAATTTGATAGGTAGCATACAGATTTAATTATAATTCATTAAAAAATTTAGATTCAATCAATGTTGTCTTTATCTTGATTAGTCAAAGATAGAGATATCAAGAATGAAGCCGTAAATGTAGGCTGCCACCTTATTTGATGCATTACAAAATATACCATCGAAGAGAGATTAGAATTGTCTAACATAAAATTAATCAGATGTGAGTTATATAGAGTTTACCATCCCAGATAGGCTTCACTCTTCCTTCCTACTAAGTTAACTGATACAAACACCTGGTCTTTCAAGATATTCTACCATGAAAATTTTGTAGGTCATAACTGACTCGGTATATTACTGACTCAGTATGTTACTGACATCGCAATATCAAATGGGAGGGAAGAAATTATTTTTATTTGTCCTTCTATGGTGGTGTTTTTTAGGTATCGCAAGTATTCTTTGAATGTGTATATGTTTAAAATTTGAAACTTGTCAAATCATCATAGTAGCTTCAACTGCAGCTCATTGACAGACTTCTTGAATAACTGTTATTTTTTTACTTATTTCACTCCCTCCCCCGTGTAGTCATTTCATCACTAAAAGGGGAAGTGGTTACTTAAGACTCTGCAGTTATCTCGTGCCAAACTGTAGAACCCCCCATATCCGGCCACCATAGGGCCGAGCCTAGGCCGGATAACGATTTGGCCGGATAATCCAACCTATTTTGAAAATGATAGTTTATCCCTAATTAATAATACGTATGTAATGAGTTAAGTCAAAAGGAGAACTTTAAGTGTCTTTTTGAGTTATTTAAAAAATACATATGTTAGTAAAACCACCACAAAAGATCACTTGAATACCAAGTGATCTCTTTCTCCCTTGGTTTTAAATTAATTTTAAATTAAATAATTTCTCTATTCAGAAGTATTTGCAACTGCCACGACCTCCATCGGTGTTTTTATGCCTACCATTCATAGGGACTGGGTGAAACAAAACGCACCGCACTGGATACATATCAGACAACAGTTTAGAGGTTATATGCTCAGCTCAGTACAGTAATGTATAGTTTTAATGAAATAAAAAGGCCCACGCTGTCCGTAAGCTGAATGCTGAATTTAATATTAGTGCTGTGGAAGGAGTGGGCCTTGTTTCTTGGCTCGACTTACACACAGTGCAAATTATTGGCTCAAGTTCACTGTCGCTGAATCACAGTGAATTCAAATTGAACAAATGTCTGGCGAGTAATTTGCCACATGAGTGGCCATAGATGGCTCTCTGACTGGTCTATACCAATACAGAGGTCATCAATGGCTACAGTAATTAGGAGCAGTCAATGTTCTGGTAAGTCTACTGACTGTGCGGATTGACCAGCTTCCTGTTCACCTTGGTTCCTCTTTGTCTCTCTGGCCTTAGTTTCCTTGTCTCTGGGTATCCTAGCCGGATATCACCTGATGTTAACTATGACATGTTCCTCTACATTTTTAGGTACTTTGGTATTATACGGAGGCCACTATTTTTAGAGAGGGTTTTTTAACTGTTCTGTATACCAAAAATAACTACATAATTGGAGAGGACATACTTTGATTGACTTACTGTCCAAATTTGACATTATTACGATGAGCGGTCTTCGTGTTCAGCCTCCCAGAAGGCAGCGATGTCGGCAGGTAAAGCGTCACCACCACCACCCTTATACAGCGCGCTGCGGCGGTTATCATAAATATGGTAGTAGGACTTTCCTTGTTTCATTACAAATCAAACGATACCGGATGAGTCATACTTTCGCCCGCCAACTCCTGTAGGCAAGTGACGCAAACACTCCGGTCAGAAACCTGACCTAGGCCTACTTGGGGAGGATTTGGTGGGCGAAGATATGACTCATCTGGTATCGTTCGATTCGAACCGAAACGAGGAAAGTCCTACTAACATATTTATGATAGCCTAACCTAACATAACCGCCGCAGCGCGCTGTATAGGGGTGGCCTCCGTATAATACCAAAGTACCCATTTTTATTAATTCTATGAACGAATTTTCTCCCGTAAAAAATGTACTACTAAAGAATTATAAAAAAATAAATGGATTACCAAAGGTATCAGAATTTCAACACAGAAAAAAAGAGAACTGCATTGGCAGGCAAAGTTCAATAAACATTGTGAGTTTCAACTATACGTAAAAAAATATAAAAAAGTGTTAAAATCCGTTGTTAAACAAGCAAAGATTATGTCTAATGACAAGTTTGTATCTGAAGCCAAAAACAAATCTAAAGCTGTCTGGTCTATTGTTAAAAACAAATTATGTACACAAGATAACATAAAGGAAAATATTACTTTAGATATAAACAACAAGGTTGTAACAAACCCCCAGGAAATAGCAGATTTATTTAATAACCATTTTGCTAATGTGACTAAATCCTTAAATGTTCAACAAGCTATTGGCTCTAACAGTCAAATTAACAATAGTTTAAATGGACTTTTAGAAGATTTTCAACCAGTTTCAGAAGCAGAAATTGTTAAGATTATCTTAAGTTTAAACAATAGTAAATCATGTGGTTGGGATGATATACCAATTTTTTTACTTAAATTATCTGTTTATGTTATTAGTCCCATTTTAACTTGTATTTTTAATTCAGCATTAACTTCCTGTAAATTTCCTGACAAACTAAAACTTTAAGAGGTCAAGCCGATTTTTAAAAAAGGTTCACATAAAGACATTCAAAACTTCAGGCCAATATCGCTGCTCAGTAATATATCTAAAATATTTGAAAAAGCACTTCATGACAGAATTACGACATATCTTGAAAAAAATAATCTAATTGCTAATCAGCAGTTTGGTTTTCGGAAAAACAAAAACACTGAATTGGCCTTGATATCTTTTGTGAACGATACAGCGAAGGTTTTGGATGGGTCTCAATTCACAGCTGGTGTTTTTTGTGACCTATCCAGAGCCTTCAACTGTGTTAATCACCAGCTATTGATAAAAAAAATGTTCAATCTGGGTATTAGAAGAGGGGCTTTAAAACTGATGAACTCTTACCTTGAAGGGCAGAAACAGAGAACAGTAATTACAGAAAATTCTGTTACCTATCATTCCGATTGGGAAAGTGTAATTTTTGGGGTCCCCTAAGGTTCTATCTTGGGACCTGCATTTTTCTTGATCTATATCAATGACTTACCTGAACATGTGTCTAAAAATATCGTACTTTTTGCTGATGACACTAGTGTAATTATAAAATAAGACAATTTTTTATCTTTAGGAAAATCAATCAAATTAACATTAGAGGATCTTAAAGCTTGGTTTGGGGATAATGGGCTCCTCTTGAACAAAAGTAAAACAAATTTAATGCATTTTCAAGCTAGATATAACAGTAACTATATACTGACTTCCGGAAATCTGAACATAACTGATTGTCATAAATTTCTTGGATTAAACCTAGACAAAAATTTAAATTGGAAACATCAAATTCATTTTCTGGTAAACAAATTAAGTTCTTTTAGATTTGCAATTAGAATTCTTAAAGATTCAGTGTCGCTTGACACAGTAAAAATTGTTCACTTTGCCTATATATACTCTCTATTAAAATATGGGATAGTATTATGGGGGAACTCAGTTGATGTTAATAAAGTTTTTAAAGTTCAAAAAAGTATCATTAGGACCATGTTAGGTGTCAATCATAGAACCAGCTGTCGTCCTCTTTTTAAGGAATTAAATATAATGACTTTAACAAGTATGTATATTTATGAAGTTCTGGTTTTTGTGCATTCCAATGTGGATCTCTTTACTCCGTTCAAAGCCCAACACTCTTACAATACCCGTAATATTGATTTGTTCAACTATCCACCACACAACCTGTCACTTTATGAAAAAAGTCCTGTCTATATGGGTATACGATTGTATAACAATATTCCAAATTTAATGAAATCATATAATCAATCTAAATTTAAAAAAAACTAAAAAATATTTTAATAGATAAGTGTTACTATTCTATTGATGAATTTTTAAAAGATAATTTAAATCTACTTGACCCCTGAAATTTTTCTTTCTCTCTCATAATAAGCTTGGTATTGTAAAAATTTGATTATTATTATTAATAATAAGAATGACGATGCGCCTGTTTCAGATTACTTTATGTAACAAACAAATGTTTTGTGCTAATAAAGGACTTATGACTTGTGACTTATCTAGTCAGGTCTAAGCCCTGTAGGGAGTTATGGTTCGTCCTGGCTTGTCCATCTGGGAGGGGATAAGTTTGTCCCTTATTCGACAAACTTCTAATCCTCTGCTAGTCTGGACAGCGAACCCCCCCGACCTGGGCGAGACTCTTCACAACAAGGAAAGATCCCAGGTGGAAATTCTTGACTTGAGCTGTGTAGGAGGTCTTGGGTTAGAGGGTGAGTCGTCCCCGGAAGAGCCTGGAGGATGGGTTGGAAATCTTTCTCTCTTTTTTCAGGGGCGAGGCTGACTGACCATATCATACCTTTCCCATCCTGACGATCCCCTCCTTCCGTAAGCTGCACAATATCCCTAGGGAGACTTGCTTAGCTGGCATTGATGGGGCTTTCATTCCTCCAAAGTCTAACAGTCTAACACTCTGTCTGTCGCATGAGGCAATGAGAGTGATGTAGAAAGAGTCGCGCCGAACATACCCCTATACGTTAGATTCACCTGAATCATCCTGAATGCTGGAAGTAAACTGAAGCCATAAACATATAGAGGAATAATACAACGTAAACAGAAAGATGTCCAAGAGAGCATTAGAGGGACTACGCATCTGTAAGTGTGGAACATATGTTTTGTTGTTGACTTCTGAGAAGCGGCTCGATAAACCAAGGACCGGTAAAAATCGAGGCCAAATATAGGGGGCTCTACTGTATTGAGTTTTAGTCCCATTAGATCAATGCTAATTTCCTTGAGACATGCTTGGCTTTGAAAACAAATAACTCGATTACCTTAAATTGTGTGAGTCTGATTCCTGAATATGTTTGTCATGTTTGTATTTAGTAGAGAACTGTGAAGAAAATAATTTCAAAATATGATCGATTCGTTGCTAAAAATGTACATGTGAAAATGGATAATTTTGCACATGTATCTTGTTAATTATTAAAAAACTAATACACATTTCAAAATGTCTACCCCACAAATCACTTGATATTTGTATAACCTTTAAATAACAACAATCTTGTAATTTTTGAGCGGAAAATAAAGACGATTGAAATTAACATTGTTGTTATAGGAAAAACCATTGAAAGGTGGCATGCACTGCAGACTCTTACAGGCCATGATCAAGTTTACACGATCGGAATTTTAATCAAGGCATAAGTTAATACTTTCAATTGAGTTACAAAAAATATTTATCATCGTAGTATAATTAATTATACTGGTACTTCATTAAAGAATATAATTTTTCCTACCACTATATGGAAATAATCACATTGCCACACCTGTTAGTAAACAGTACGCAAAATGGTTCATTTCCGCTTTCATTACATTCCCGCTCACAAAAATCAGGGTTACTTGAAATATAAAATAGGTTAAGGTGGCAAACAAGAGAGATAACTATGACGTCAAACACCACAGGCCAGTTTCTATTGGTCAGAAATCCTATGACACTCACCATAAACTAAATTCTAGTTGTCTTGTTCGAAATCAGCTGATTTCATTGTCACTGTTTCTATTTAAACTTCCGTTTCGTTCCAATATAATGAGCAAACATAACCTCAATGAACTTTTGTGTACAGGCTAGTCAATAAGTTAAACTGTTTAAATAATGGTAGTAGGAAAAATATTATGTGTATTACGAGCAAATATAGTCATTGCCGCTCTCAAAATGTTACAATTCTCGAGCGGCAATGACATACTTTGCGCTCTTAATACACAAATAACTATTTCTAATTAACCTATGGCTGCTCAGTCAATTTCTACAGTACAGTGACAGCAGAGATTACATTTACACATGTAACCAGGGCCGGCCCCAGGGGTGGGCGGACCGGGCGCTCGCCCAGGGCGGCAGATTTTTGGGGGCGGCAGATTTTTGGGGGCGGCAAATTTTGAGGAACGGCAAATTTTAAAATATGAATTCATTATGTGAATGTGAAGAGTAAAATTTTCTGTATCACATTTTACCCAAAGAACAAGCTCAAGGCCGGAGACACACGGGGCGTTTTTTTTCGCGGCGGCGAAACTACCGCTGCCGCCGTTTTCGCAGTAGTGAACAGATTTAAATGGACGCTTAAACACGGGGCGGAAGAGATACCGCGCGATAATATTGCCGCTGGCTGTCGTTTTGCAGCCGCTCAAAAGCGGATTTTTTCCACTTTTGTCATCACAGTGGTGTATGCAATGAAATGGGCGTTTACACATTTGGCGGATTTTCTACCGCCAGCGCCGCTATGGTCAGACGGTAAGACACGTTAAACATTGTACCGTGTTGATGACGTCAGGAGTTCTGTGATCGGCATATGGTAAAATGCATTTGGTAAACACCCTCAGACGTCATCAAAATTAAAATGGTACCGTGATTGGTGATAATTTTTCCGTTGCAGTATTTTTACCGCCACGTGTGTAAAGACATTCCTGCATATATCCATGGTAAAGAACACCGATTTCGTCGGCGGCGGTGGCGAAATTATCGCAGCGATAAAAAACGCCCAGTGTGTCTCCGGTCTAAGAATATATACGACAATGCAAGCATCAATTTACAATTATAATTCAAGTCCAAATATAAAAACAAACCACTCGGCTCGGCTTGTATCGAACAACGGTCGCCGCCGCGCTGCGCAGAACAGTGACAACATCAAACATCTACAAATTCCATAAGGGTTTTCTCTATAACGTCCCTTTTCTTCCACTCTATATACTCAACTGATTTTCATAATTGAGGTGTCACTGTAAAGCTTATGATCTAGCGCATGGCGGTCGGGTAATTAAAAAGATATTTCGTTTGGGGCACCATAGCCTTTGATTTATTTCTAGAGTGGTGCTTTAAAATGTTGACCAACTTTCATTATAAGAGTTTTAAATTTCAATTGTATCTTAACAGCTGATTACCTTCGGGTAAATCTTTAAGTTATATTATAAACAAACAAAAAATAGATCTCTGCAACTGTAAACATGAACCAGCTTATGAAATGAAAATAATTTTAAAATGCAAATTACACTTGGGACCCCTAGTACATAATTATTTAAGAGTTTAGGGAGACATTGTGGGATCGTATCACGCATCACAGTGGAGACACTGTAGTTCAGCGATCGCTCAAGGAAGGGGTGGAGTGGCCGGGAGTAAACAATTAGACGGGATATATGGTGGGAGGGGGGCGGCGGTCGCCGATCTCGCCCAGGCGGCAAAGTCCCTAAGGCCGTTCCTGCATGTAACCACCACTGACTGAGATGATCAGAAGGCTTATGTCTGAATAATGACAGTAATCATAACCAATCACTAGTGCGCAAAAGATCTCCAGCCGATTTTCCCAGCCTAGACCGGAAAAACACATCTGTACCTGCCTCAATCGCATCTGACATAAATAGCTATTTTTCATGTAGTCTGATGAAAAATACTTTTGCCATTACCATGGTGCCCTAATGTAGTAATTTTCTTCACCGCCCTTTTTTCACTATCCCTTCTCACACCCCTTAGAAAAGGCTGAATATTGTCCACTCAGCCAATATTCACAAAAGTAATTCACAAAACAAAATATTTAGAGCAAAATAATTTTTCATTAGTCTGATCAACTTGTACATTATGTTTATTAAAATTTGAACCATTAAAAATATGTTATAAAATATTCTATTTAATTTTTCAGAGTTGATCCAGCTTATTCAAAATTTTGCACTTTTCATGGAAGAAGACAACATCATAAAATCAACTGAAACCGACAAGTTCCAATTGACCTTGACAATGAAATAAACCCTGAAGTGACCCTGCATGGAAAATAACGTGAGAAAAGGTCTCACAGGAGGCAATGTGAGGGAGCCTTTAGTTATGCCTAATCAGAAATCAGAAAATTGCTGATTAGTGGTTTTTAATTTGTTAGTAGAATTTTAATTTGTACAGAAAATTTTATAAGTGTTGTTTTGTTTTCATTTAGTAATAGATTTATGTGTAACTCGTGCTTTTATGATGCTTCATTTTAGTGTTTGACTCAAACCAAATAGTTAAAAGACATGTCCTCAACAGTGAAACCTATATATACAAACATTAAACACCTGGAGATAAATTACCTCAAAGATTAAAGAAACTGAAATCTTAATAAGGCGAGAAAAATTTGTAAGTGTTTTACTTACTTAAGTGTTTTACCTCGATGGTTTTTATCACCTTATTCCTAACTGTGAAATTTTCTTCTAAGTAAAGGTTGAAATATGCAAGATCTTTTGTTATTTTTTTATGTTAATGGTATAATGTACTTATGACTTCAAAATTTATTATTTGTTGGTATCATGCAGATAAAAAATGAATAATTAGCCTATGTAAAACAAACTTCAGCCAATTTCTTAATTTATAGTTAACTTGCACATAAATATGTTTTGAGTTTTTTGTTCAGAACTGACTATTGCTAAGGCTTTCACATAAGTGTTTTAACTCAATGATTTTTATCATTTTATTCCTCACTGTGTAATTTTCTTCTAAGTAAAGGTTGAAGTTCGCAAGATCTTTTGTTATTTGTCTTTTAATGTTGATGGTATAATGTACTTATGACTTCAAAATTTATTTTTGTTGGTATCATGCAGTTAAAAAACGAATAATTAGCCTATGTAAAACAAACTTCAGCCAATTTCTTAATTTATAGTTTACTTGTTCATAAATATGTTTTGAGTTTTTTTTACAGAACTGATTATTGCTAAGGCTTTCACATTAATAAGTTCACATTTATACAAATTCAAGAAAAAAACATACCTTAGTTTGTATTATGAAGTTTTGTATATTCTGTAGCTGACAGATTGACTTTTTTTAAATCCTGAATTATGAGGAAAATGTTAAGATGTATTATCTATCTGTTGTAAATAAATGTGATCAATCTAGACATTACTTTAAGCCTGCATAAAAACTTTGTAAAACCATTATAAAAACCAAAACCAAATTATTGTATTTCTAATAGGTTTTTTTTCAATAAACTTGTGAGAGACTTATTGCATTTGAATCCTTTGTTATGAACTTATTGTGCCACAAATTTCATTGGGTGTTCTTGGCATTATTTGCTATATTCTTTTGCAATACAAATGTACTAACAAAATGGTGGTACCAGTATTTAAGAAGGCTAAATGTACTAAGAATTAAATTAAAAGGCTAATGTACTAAGAATTAAATGTACTAATAAAGTGGTACCAGTATTTAAGAAGGCTGACCCCCTAGTTGTTAGTAATTATCGTCCAATATCTGTGCAGCCCTGTATAGGGAAAGTATTTGAAATGATTTTTTTGAAGCGTTTTCTTAGATTTATTGAATTGAACAATATTCTGACTGAGAATCAATTTGGGTTCCGCAAACATATGTCCACGTGTGATGCTGTCTTTGCACTACTGAAGTGTGTCTACGACCAACTGGATCTTTCGGAGAACCTTTTATGTCTTTTCTACGACATGACTAAGGCGTTTGACCTTCTAAACCACAGTGTTTTACTGCGTAAACTTCTCTCCCTGGGAATAGCCGGAAGACCTTTATCTTGGATTTTTTCTTACCTAAGAGACCGCCATTTCGTTGTTTCACTCAAGTATCTGGGAAACGACAATACCTTCCGTACATTTAGGTCGGCTCCATCTCCTGCCCTAAATGTGGGGGTCCCGCAAGGATCTAACCTTGGGCCCTTACTGCACTTGCTCTATGTCAACGATTTGCCGAATTCCATAACATCTGGAAATGTATGGCTATTTGCCGACGATGTTTGCCACTTAATTTGCAGTCATGATCGTGATGTTCTTTTTGAAAACACCCAATCTGGTCTAAATGAAATGGTTACCTGGTGTAATGAGAATTACTTAATTTTAAACTCTGGCAAAACTAAACTCTTGGAATTTTATAACAGGAAGAAACCTGAACCAGCTCCCCAACTGACTTTGGATGGGGTCTCCCTCACTCCCTGTGATAAAGTAAAGTACCTTGGTCTCCATATTACTGATAATCTAAAGTGGGATGAACATATCAATGCCTTAGCTCCAAGACTAACATCTGTCATTTATCTAATTACTAGGCTCCAAAAATTGGTTCAGACCGACATTTTAACGAAAGTCTATTATGGTTGTTTTCATAGTATAATATCTTATGGAATAGTATTCTGGGGAGGTAGTACCATGGCTAAAAGGATTTTTCTCCTCCAAAAACGTGTCGTTAGGAGAATGTGTGGCACTCAACGTCTTGCCCACTGCAAGCCCCTATTTAGGGAATTGGGAATCCTGACTTTGCCGTCACTTTTTATCTTGGAATCAGCTATACTGGTGAAAAGAAATCCGGAAATATTTGTCACTAATAATCTGGTCCATCAATACAATACAAGAAGAGCCAACCATGTTCATGTTCCTCAAATTAATTCTACTTTGGCCAGCAAGAGCCCTTTTTATAGTAGTGTTAAAATCTTCAATAGGCTGCCTACTAATATTATTCAAGAGCCTAACTTCAAGAAATTTAAAAGTATGTTAAAAGAATATCTGTGTGAAGCAGCCTACTACAATGTTGAAGATATGTTCAATGAGGCCTAATGTTTTTTCCATTTGACGACCACGTCGCAGGAGCGATGCTAGTGGGACACCATCAAGTATCAAGTAAGTAAGTAAAAATTGTAGTTTGAATACATTCAACCATAAATAATTATGAATATGCCTCAAGTAAAGGCATATTTCCAAAGATGTTTTATTATTCTCAGAAATTTTTAATTATGATTTTCTATGCTATGATCAAAATGATTTTTAGGAAAACTAACAGTTTGTAACGGTTTTTCAGTTAAATCAGTTTCCACGCTTTTATTTTATTACTACTCCTTATATATAATGAGTTAAGCAACGGTTCACTCTAGATTTCCATAGTTGCACCTGTTCTCTAGGTAAGTAAATTCTGAGAATATAACTCCTTAATTTACCATTTCAGTAATTTTTTTGAGTTTGACTGAAAATTTTAATACCTTGTGGAGTTAAAAAAACACATGGTTATAGATTAATATTTTTAGAAACGGTAGTGTTAACTCTTTCTTTAGGCATATTTTCATAGGACTCAAAGAAACAAAACTTTTGGGTCAGGATTGGTATTTTTTCTGCAATATGACTTTAACTTAACCAATAAACGTTTATCGGTAATTTTTAACAGTACTGTTTACTTTTGTACTGATTCAGCTCTCTCCTTGCTTTGCTTGGCGAAGTATGTTTACAGATCTATAGTCTATGTATACCAGGGGCGGCTCCAGGACAGTTTCTCGGGGGGGCCAAGTATGAGAAACTTAGGTTCATCTTAGTCACCCCCCCCCAGTGGCGTACGCAGGATTTATTTTCGGGGGGGGGGGGATACACCGGGGGGCCGGAGGTATGGAATACCCCCAAAGGGGGAACGGGAAATTTTCATAAATTACAACTGTAAATTCGCATTTTTAGGCAATCTAGAGGCACAACAACAAACAGAATAACACCCGAAATTTGAGCTAATTTGAGACTGCTCACAGATTTAATTCTGAAAATTGTTGATCACATTAGAATTTCAGAAAAATGTTTTTACACAGTCATAGGAATAGCATATTTATTTAGCAGGCCTTACATTAAAATACGACAGATGAAAAAGGTAATTAAAAAATTACACGTTCTTAACCTTGGGGAAAAATAATGTTTTTCTATTTTATTTCAAAGTAAAAACTATATTTCACATTCTCATTTATTGGCGCCTCGGACCTTCTGGACCTAAAGTATCCGGATCCTAGATTATCCGAGCGAGGTTGATGAATAGAATTAGAAAATGCAGGTTGTCACACTTCTGTAGTGTTTCTCAAGTCCCAGAACGTGACCGCAAAACTATGTTGTACACAGAGGCCTAAGCATCAGAGGCTAATAATAATCGCATAATAGTGGTACGTCAAATAGTGGAGACCTCCGGAAGAAGTTTGATCTCCGAAATTTGACAGACTTATATAAATCTTTCTAGGTTTGACGGTGAGACTTGGTTTTCACGCAACGTAGGCAGACGATTTTCGTCTGCCCCGATGCTGCTACGAGATCGTCCGACAAACGAATAGCGTAAAGGACACGGCCCTGAGAAGACGACAATATTCGTATGCCGCATTTTAACATCGTGATTTTTTTACCATGAATATTTCACGTGATATAATGAGACTTTTGCCTCATCTGATGATGATGGGTATGGTAGTAATATCGCGGGTACAATTAATGGCCACTGTTTTCATCAGTAGTTTTTGCTTGCCTTATGTTCTTATAGGCCCACTCCCACCAATTACTCACGATAACCTCAATAGGTAAAAATACCCTAATCCAATATATCATCCCCGAACCAATTATCTTTAAAATGATATAATTTAAATATTGAAACCCCTTATAAAAGTTTAGTGAGTGTGTAGTGTTCTCTCTTTCATAGCAAGTTTAGTGATACCACCACCTTAATTGTGAACAAGATATTAATCTCTTAAAAAAATTCCCCATAACCCAAAAATTTCCGGGGGGATATATCCCGATTTCCCCCCTTGGGTACGCCCCTGCCCCCCCCCCCCCAAATACGTGTTTATTAACACCTCTGCCTATGAGATTATTAACACTTTGTTAAAAATTTTACTTAAGGGGCCATCCATAAATTACGTAACGCTAAAATCGGCCTTATCAGAAACCCCTCTCCCCTTTTAATGGACTAGTAACGCTGGCAGTAAACCCCCTCAAAAGTTACGTAACACTGTACTATCACCCCCACCCCCCCACAAAAAGTCAAAACTCTGTACTTTGAAGATAATTTGAAGTTGTTAGAATAATTTATGGAATTAATTATTAAGGTTTAATAGGTGCTTAACATTGTGTTGAAGCCCCCCTCTCTCCTTCGTAACGGTACATAATGCTGACGAAACCCCCCCTCCTCCCATAAGGGCGTTAAGTATTTGTGGACAATCCCTAATTTGATGATTAAATAATTTGTTCATTTTTTAAATAGGACTAAGACAGGTTAAAAGAACTCCAACTTTGTTATGATCGTACGTTTGGTTGAGAATACTGTAATATGATATAGTCCGAAGTATTGAATGCCAGATAGTATTCAAACGGATCAATTACTTACTCGATGGTCTTGGTAATAATACAATTATTTCAATCCATACACACAGGAAATAAGCGCTAATTTCATAATAAACGTATATTGTTTTGTTTTCGTCATAAATAATATTTTCCAAACCCAAATTATGGCGGCAAACATGGCCATCTCTAGTAATAGAGATGGCCATGCGGCAAATCGTGACGCGCTGCCAACCTAACAACTTAAAATGTCTCCTACTATTAATATTGAACAAAAAATTTAAGCTTGAATTAAGTGTACATAAGTAACAATTATGTAGAAAAAAAGCTTCGTCTTCGAGAATCTTGTATACAACGGCTTTTCCGATATTGGGCCAAAAATGATTTCATATACACATGAATGAATTTTAGTAAAACCTTGTTTGAAATTTAAAAAAAAATTCGGAGCTCTCGGGGGGGGCCATGGCCCCCCAGGCCCCCCCCTGGAGCCGCCCCTGATGTATACAGAGTAATTCGGGGGCTTATGCAAGGTTTGGAGGCCTTCAACTTTTTACTTTCTCCCCACTATACTTAGTATATGGAGAATGTATTGTTTTTGTCAAAATTTTCGAATTTGAATTGTTAGAGGAAATATTTGTTTTAGTGCTCCCTGAATCCAAAAAGGTAGTTTTCGGAGTGGTGTCTATCCGTCCAAGTGAGTGGGTGTGTGTGTATGGATGTGTGTATGTAAACAAAGCTAAAGATGACTCCAGTGGTCCGATTTTTATGAAATTTGGCACATAGTATAAGAGCCATAATATCTCTAGGCGTTTTTATTAATTTTTTATTTTTGATTTTTAAGGGTATTTACCCCAGAAAAACCCATAAAAACTACTATCCAAATTTCCCAGAAACGGCTGTAACGATTTTGATAAAAATTTCATGATTTTTTTAGTGCTTATGATGACAAATAAAATGACACCACCTGCATGTCTGTAAAAATTCAGGTTCAAAAGTCATAGGAATTAAAAAAATGTATATCATCCAAATTTCACAGAATCTGCAACATCTAAAGAAAATATACTTGCAAACACTAAATTTGGCTTAAAAAATTAAACAACCAGTTTTTTTAACTACTACGTCACCTAGTTGCGGAGATAATTGATATTTACATTTCGTAGTAAACACAGTATGTTGTCCAATGTTGTTCATATGGCAAATATTCAAATACCGATATCTCTATTAATTACTAACTGATTTTGATAAAATTTAGCATGTATTTGTGAGATAATTAATTGTTTATTTGTTTTATTTTGTAATATAAGTTTTTTGGTTTTAAATAAATGACTTTAAGGGAGAAAGTATGTGTCAGTTTCCTGATACCATTTATTTTTCTTAGAAATTACCGTTCATCTACACCTAACCGCTCATGATTGTCTACAGCAGCAATGGTTCCGTGGAGATTTCCTGGAGTGGTTCTCCTGATCTTGAGTTGTGCCGTGGTTTTGGGCTTCGCTAATCCTTCAATCAAGTCAGTAGTCGTCCTTAGCCATAATAACAGGGGAATTGCATGATTGTAGTACTGACACATGACGTATGTCAAAATTACAAATTATTTTAACATTGAACAGAATTTTATCCTCAAAAGAGGTTTTTATAACTAGTTTAGACACATTAGACAAAATTATTACCGTTTTTGAAACATTCCACATCTGTTACCGTATGTTTGCAAGGAATCCTTACGCCCATTAATTGTTTGTGTGGCAATATATTTTAACAAAACAGAAAGGTATATCAATGAAATATTCTCATTGTATTTATCTGGCAGATTAACTGTTATGGTAATTGTTTCACAGGTCTTAACCTTAACGTCAAAACACAATCCTTTTTGATTTCCAAAGAAGTATTTTCTGCACTAATTTATCTTAGAGGTTAAGATTACAATGTGCTGATGATTCTTCTAAAACGAACATGTCCACATTTTTTCAACTAAAAACTAAGAAATATACTTACTCTCTCATTTTAGATGTCAAGCAAAAATCTGTCAATTCTCTTAATATTCTTACTTCTTGATTCTTGTTTTGTAATCAGTTGATAATTGAAGCTGAACTCAATACTTTCTATTCATAGCTTTCAGAACAAAAACATAAAAGAGGCTGATATTGACACTTCATGAAAATATTTCCTGATTGTAAAAAAAGATAAACTATTTTGTTCATGATCAAAATAAAATTGTTGTCTTCATAAGCATGTAAACACCATGCTCAGTTACTCTCTTACATTTTCCAGTTGAGTTTCAAATAATCACTGTAAAAATTTAATAATCAATTTTACTTGGAGGGGGATGCATGTTGAATGTAATTGAATATTTTGGCCTCAAATGTACACATGACTTCTGTGTGCTAACTTCACCAGGGCCAGGATTAAACGTATGGGGCCATACACATATTACATAACACATTTTTTCGTCATTTCAAACTCCCCCTCCCCCATTTAACTCACCGTAACGCTTAAGCAAACCTACCCCCCCCCCCCCATGCATTACGTAACTCGATTGTAGTAGGAATGAATACAGCTTAAGCATAATTTTACTAGTGGAATATGGATTTAAATAAATAAATGAACTTGTAATGACTTTTGCTTATTAATACAATTTTTTATAATCCAAACAAAATTGGTAAAAACAAACAAACAAGATTGTTACTAATAATATAACAACAAAAAACATCTCAGTTAAAATGTAACTGATTTAATTTATAATTTAAACAAATTCAAAACAACGTTATGGTTCTTAACAGTTGTCAAAGGTAAAAAAATGTGTTGTCAATGTTGGAAAAAACAAACATCCTATCAACTAAAATATGATTAAGGTAACAAATTAACAAATTCGGTAAAAGAAAAATGTTTATAAATTATTAAGCAAATACTTAATTAGAGATCATAAAACAAAAGCTATCGAATAGACAAAATAATCTACTCGCCTTTTGTAATCAATTACGCAATTGCAATAAACAACTAAACGTTTGTAGTAAAGAACATTAACTAACTTTATAATCAAGTCAACATGTCTTAACCTGTGTCGTCAACCCAGGTTGGTTCCAACCAACTTTGTAAAGACTGAATGACAGGTAGTGACTCGTTTGGCATTTCAGTTTGGATTTCTTCAAGAACAACTTCTACAAAATCATCTGGAATCCATTCAACGCCACAAAATCCAGGCACTTCACAGAGTAGTTCTTCCTTGCGGCGTTTATCTTTTTACCATGTACTCCCTTGGAGTGAAATGTCAAAGAAGTGATGGAAGCAAAGTATAGTCACAAAATGGACATGTGCATCCATAGAAATAGATTTGGGAGGCACTGCGCAATACTGTCATGTCGTGATTTTACTCTCGAAAACAATACCAAAAAGCAAAGTTGTAAAGCAAAGCAGAAATTTACTCAACATGTTACGTATTTATTTTCAGTTTTACTGTTACTGAAAGTAGTATGACAAATGTATCTTTTTATATAGCTAGCTGTGACATTGATTTAGATATCAATTTGATTATTTTTGTATTTTTAAAGAGGGACAAAATTGAAGAGTTACGTAACGTTGAGCAAAACCCCTCCCCTCCCCCATATAACACAGCTATGTCATACCCCCTCCCCCCCTTAAGTGCATTACGTAATATATGTATGGCCCTTTGTGTCATATAGGCATGCGCCTAGGGGCCTGCGCCACATAAGATATATAGGAGGAAAAAAACGTTACTGGTTTTTCCTGCGGCAGGGCTTGCACCACCGCCTACCTAGGGATCCGTAAATAAAAAATCTGGCCCTGAACTTCACAAAGTAAACATAAAAGAAGGTCTTTCCCTTGAACCTTTTAATTGATCAAAAACATGTCTTATGAAGTTTTTTTTATATTTTCAGCAAAGATCTTAGGCCGAAAATAGTGAAAATACCCATCCAGAAACATAAAAAGTTATCTTCTGACCATAATTCAAGAAGTTACAAAAAGGGATATGTTACTATGACCAATTATCACAATGTAAGTACACTTTTAATAGCTAAGTCATATGATTGCTGTAGCTATACATAATATAAATGCTCACTCTTGTTACACTTTTACTTAATCATTTAAGCTAATCAAATTTGTAATATTTTTTAGGACTATTACTACGGAACAATATCAATCGGAACACCGGGCCAGTCGTTTAAGGTAACCTTCGACACTGGTTCTGGGGATATTTGGGTGCCATCCATAAATTGTTCCAAAACTCGGGAATTCTGTGGTAGGTATTTCGGCAGTAATAATCACATTTGGTAATCACTGTGGGATTTTTAGATACAGTATAACTTTCTGACAAGTTTAGTTGTCAATCTGTAAAGTTACAGAGTGTAATAAGTTTTTTTTTAATAAGCATAAAACACAATCAAAGATGTTGAGGTTCATGCACCAATGTACTCTAAATTAGCCTTTTGAGAGGAAACATTTCAACCTCTTTCTTATGCATCTAGGGCTTATGAAGAATATATTTTCCAATTTCATGTCCTGAGAGCCATATGATTTTTAGAAACCTTGATTAATTCGATAGTGCAATCAAATTTCCCACATTTTGTCCTTTAAATTTCTCTCTGATCCGAAACAATTAATTTTAAATCTCAGATGACTCGATTATTTTTGAGGCAAGCTGATTAGAAGATCTGAAATAGAGGAAGGTATTTTTTGCTTTGACCATGACACTTCAAAATAAATCATAACTTTTTTAATAGATATATTTTATATTTACTGTACTTGTGATTATTTTGTCTGACTTCTTATTATTCTACAAAACATTATAGTGGGAGGTTTTACTTGATGGAAAATTTTAAAAGAGCTGGAAGCAGTGGCGGATCCATAGAGAGAGCGAAGGGGACGATCGCCCCCCTTCCTTGGGCTTGGATTTTGTCAAATACTGCACTGAAGTATGGAAATGTGTTTCACTTCAAACATGGTTAATTTTGCCATATTTATTTTATTCACTGTCACCAATTCAAAGATTGTCTAAAATTATCATTATCCTTCATAAAGTAACTAAATAAATCAGACAGCAACAGTTAGTGGGATTTCCCACAGTTTCACTTTCACGATGGATGCCTAACAGTTGGCTGCACTGGCCTACCCCTCCCACCCACAAGGTCTGTAGAGAAGAAGAGAAGAGAAGAGTAACAGTACTTATGTCAGGTTATCTCAATCAAAAATGTTAACGAATCGTGACATCTTCCATAGACCGGAAACCTATAACATCAGCTGGGATCGTGACGTCTTTTCTAGACCAAAAACCAATAACCGCTTGGTTCCACAGGCCTTTTGGGATTTAGGTAACCTGACAGTATAATAGTGTAATTCTCTTCTTATCTACAGACCTTGCTCTCCGCCCCCACTTCCCATCGACTCGCATCCGCTTTTTATACCTGCGAAATAACACTGAATTAATGCGCTTGGGTTCCTTTTGAGTACGTTCTGTTGGTAGTGTTAATACATAAAGCAATGAATAAGTTACTTTTGAAAGACACGTTTTTGGTGAGTTATAATTTATTCTACTTGATTTTGTTGTTGTTGGGTTCCTCTCACCTATTTTTATCTCAGTAATGTCGTTCAGTGCAGTCAAAATACTTGTAGACACACAAATCACAAACACACAAACATGAACAATGTCCCGGGATTACTCCTACATTTCACAGGACCGATAAAAATGTCCCACTTTGTCAGGGAGCCAAGTTATCAATTTTCACACGCGCCTTGCGTATCTGCGTCGAACACCAAAATGCACTGACACACTTTGGTCAAAAATTGATAACTTGGCTCCCTGATGAAGCGGGACGTTTTTATCGGTCCTGTGAAATGTAGGAGTAATCCCGGGACATTGTTCATGTTTGTGTGTTTGTGATTTGTGTGTCTACGTGTATTTTGACTGCACTGAACGAGATTCCTGAGATAAAAATAGGTGAGAGTAACCCAACAACAACAAAATGAATTAAGATTTTTGTGAAAAGAAGACGAGAGGAGGAAGTAAAAAACACTGCTTTATGTAAAGAAAATCCATCTAGAGCTTTGAAGCCTCAACCTTGTACCAGCACATGCTTCGAAGTAAATCTGACGGATGCACTGGAAGTTATGTCACCTACAGGTCATGAATCAAGCTTATCTCAGGATGTTGGTGCCTACGAGGGGAGGATGTCATCTCTCGAATTCATCAAATTTCAACTCTTATCAAACTTTTATGTGCCACCGAAAGATTACATTATTCCGTCGAGTATTCATATATAAAAGGACATGAGGAAAAAAGGCAGGTACAGTACACTCTCGATTATCCGAGCACAGGTTATCCGAGACTCCGAGTTATCTGAGGCAGCTCTAAGCTTAAATATATGTTTTTATTTTCTTACTAAGCGTTATAATAATGTGTAAAACAAGTATCTTTATTTAAAGTTCTTTTATTTGCAACTCAAAAGGATATTCATTGTCATATCTATTGGTTAATACTATATATAATAAAACATTTAGAAGTGGTCTTATTACAGCCTAACCTCAAAAACACATGTAAACTCCCTATTATCCGAGGTAGCCTCGGTCTCGATGACCTCGGATAATCGGGAGTGTACTGTATATAAATAGTCATTCCAATAATATAATTGTTATAATATATGAAATGTATATGAATTTTGTAATATAATATCTTAACAGCAGTATATTTGAGAGGATGGGGCAGTGAGGTGTTGAACATGAATCAGGACGTGTTTTAATGTAACCACGTCATCTTCAGCTGGGTGAATGATGTGAAGATCAAAGTCGGCTGGATGGCTTCGTCAATGAATAAATTCCTAACTTATTCAATTTATTTACAATTTATTCATTGACAAAGCCATCCAGCCGACAATTATCGTCACATCGTTCACCCGGCTAAAGATGACAAGGTTATGTTGAAACATGTCCTGATTCTCAAGTTCTTAGAGCTGTCCTGACGGTTCCACTTTAAGTACCGGTACCTAGTGAAGTCTTGCAATATTGACAATTACATTATTTTAAATTTACTTGACAGTAATAGTGACAGAGATTTTCAATGCCGGTTGGGGGTGGGGTGCAGGGTACTGCCAGGGGTGCCAGGCACCCCCTGATATTTGGTGAATTTGTTGGCAGTGAAGGGGCAAAATATTTTCAACATAACTTTGAGGGTTTTATTAAATTACAGATGGTTGTTGTTAAATAAATTAAGTACCAGCTTGGAATAGGCTTGAAAACGGACCATTTAAATAGGAGTTTGATATTTTAATTTGAGTATACAATACTTCGAATGTTAGATGAGCTGGCACCTCCGAATATTATGACCTAAAACCCCCATGTGGATTATCAAGATTTAAACAGAGCATTTCTGTAACTTTCAAAATAAAGGCAAACCTGTAAACAAACTTCTCATAATTTTGTTTTCAGAAATAATATTTGTGTGATACAAGTACAGTCTGAAGCTCTCATAATCAACATAATTCCTCTTGACTAGATTTTGAACAATCCAGATTTTATTTTCCAATGTATTTTGTCATTTATAAATGGGTATAGTGTGAAGTCTATTTTCTAAATCAAATTCCAATGTCATTACATACTTTTTTAATGACAGCCATTTTATGTCAGAAAGCCACAAGAAGTACGACAGCAGTAAAAGCAGCACGTTCAAACACAATGGGAGTTATTACTCCATCGGGTATGACGATCTAACAAATGTAGATGGGATTGTGTCAGAAGACATGGTGGAGGTAAGTAACGTCTATGAGCTACTTGTTACATGATATATGGTGTGTATTAGATATAATGATTTTTAATTTGCTGAAGAATTCTTCTCAGAGGGTGTTGCTGAGTTAGAGAAACTCCCGTGGTTACTTCTCAGTTGTAGCCTATTTTCAGACTACTCCTGACTGATCTACCATCAAAATTTCTGAGCAATTTGCAATTGCCTAAACTAATCATCGTCCTAAACTAATCATCCTACTGTGATAAACTATTGCCAAATTTCAGAACTCTTACTTTTCATGATCCCGATCTCTTAATAAACAAGTTTCATTGCTCAAAATATTAATTAACCTTAAAAATATTTCAAATTATGAAAAGAATGACACAAAATTATATTATTATTTCTCTACTCATAAATTAAAGGCTGTTGAAAACAGCCTTGAAATTAATACAGTCAAGTTGTAAATCATCTTTATTATATTTATCATCTTTATAATTATGGACGTCATTCAACATGTTTCATGCTATATGTTTATTATACAACACAAAAGCTGTAAATGTTTCCCGCATTGTATTTACAATTGGTCAAATGTTAATAATATAACTCCCCCCCTCGAGAATAATATCTTGTTGTAAATATTTTGTTTTGACTGAGTATAATTCATCTCTTCTGAAGAGGACTATTTTTCATCGCAGAGCAGCGCCAGCCCAGTATAGTGGAAAGATAACAGCAGGGAAGTGATTGCAAAGAAAAGCCAACCAATCCATTTAAGATCTTTTCATCATACTGACTCAAAAAAATCTGTTTTCTGTTCCTTTTTGTTGGCTCAAGAGTTACTCATAGCCGTACTACTCCGGCAAAAACTTTTTCCAGACTGCTAAAGTTTTGCTGGACTGCGATTACAGGAAACAGAAATAAACAATCAGCAGATTTGCAGCAAACCGATGTTTAATGTGTGTTTATTGGTTACTTTTTTCAGGAATGTAGTGGCAGCAGAAACAAATGTTCGTTTTGTTTATTATATTTTAGGTTTGAAGGATTGAGAAACGTATTCGTTTATGCAAGGAATACGTTATGGTTGAAAGTGTGTTTTTTCTGAGTAGTGTGATGAAAAGTATCGTATATTACACGGCCCGTAAATTAATTTTAGGTATCGGTTTTAGATCCGTTGGTTTAACGGAAAACCCTATTATTCGGAAAGGCCTTGGTCCTGAGGGGTCCGGATAACACGGAGTCTTCTGTAATTGTTATTACAATCTTATAATTTTTTCTCTTTGTATGAATGATCTCAATTCCAATTTTTATCGTTTTAAATTACTATTGTAAGAATAAACCTGTAATAATTTGGTGAAATAATGACTACACAGGTAGCAGGGTTGCGGATAGTTGGGCAGCGCTTTGGTGAAGTTATATCAGCGATAGGAATGGATGGTGACAAAAACGACGGGATGTTTGGGCTGAGTGGCCATGATAATGGCAAAATTAATCACCCCCCAGTCCTCAACATGGTTGAACAAGGCTTGATCCAGGAACCTGTGTTCGCATTTTACTTAGCCAAGTATGTATTTCACCTTCTATTACAAACTTCTTGTGACACTATTTCCTTCACTCCCTCCTTAATGATAACGTTTTATATCACGTTGGTGAAAAATATAGAATAGCAGAAAGTGTTATGACATAATATGCTATTAAATGTATGTATTTTTTTTTATTTTGAAAATGCTTGTGCTAAAAATAGTTGTGCTTTTGATGTAAACACATGTTGTAATTAGGAACTTCATGAAGTACCAACACAGCTTGTCACATAGACTATATTTTAGTTCTAAGAGTCATATTAAAATTATAGTAGGTATGTGTCCAACAACAACCGAATCTAACTTAGTGCCCAACACACCACTACCGCCCACTGCCCCACACTTCAGAGCTGGATTTAACATTAGGGCGCCCCTAGGCCTAATATAATTTTGCGCCCTTATGTTTTCAGGGTGGTAGTACGTAAATCCTCCCTGATTAAAGAATAATGTTATATGTCACTTGTCAGGAAAACAAATAGGTACACTAAATTTTTTCATAGTTCTAAAAGGCTCCCAAGAGCTGACAATTTGCCACCAAAACACACTTATTCCTCTTTGAACATTTTGAACATGATCCACGTTAACCATCCGGGAAACACCGACAAAACACCCGGTTTGCACTTTGAAGAATTTGAAAAGGTTCCTCTGCAGGCAAACGCCACCAAAACACACATTTTCTCTTTGAGCAGTTTAAAAATAAAGGCTTTACGAGCGTTGGCAAACATCGCCAAATCAAATATTTTTCTGTTTGAACACTTTGAAAAGGTTCCACAAGTGCCAACAAACGCTACCAAAACACATGATGCAAGTAGAACAACTCTAAAAGGCTCCCCATGCGCTTGAAAACTCCACCCAAACATGTTTGCCAACTTAAACCATTTGAAAGGGCTCAAAGGGCGCCACTCTGGACGTTATGCCGCGCTGCGCCGCGTCCGCTTTGGCAGCTTCCTTCCCTATTAGTGTCAAGCATAACAAATTAAATGTCTCAGTGTTTAAAAAATTATTTTTTTTTCTTGGAAGTGCATCCCCAGGCAGCTTGCGCTTCTAGGCCTGGGCCTACTGGGCCTATACTGGGAAATACAGCTCTGTGCACTGTTCTGACAAAATACCCATTTTTCAAAATGTCATTCTGGTCATATATTCTAATTTTTATTATAAAAACTGTAACAGTACTTATGCATCCACTTGAAGATACCTTATTAATTGTTAGTATTTTTCAAAATTTTTTGATTAACTGACATTTTTGTGTGTAATAAAGAATTATAATCTTTACTGTTATTGTCTGTTACAGAAATACGTAGGTACCTTAAAAAACAGTTTCAAACCTGTTACAACAAAACATACATTAAGAAACCTGTTGCAGCCAACCTGCATAGTCATAGTCATAGTCATAGTCACTTTATTGAGCATTTAGACAAGTACATGCATATGCCAAGTCAATACAAATACAAATAAATACATAAAAATAACGGTTCTTCTATGACAAAAAATGTACATATTACATAAGGGTCTTATCACACATAAAATCGTTTACACTATAGTAAGCCTTGCCAACTAGCAGCTTTTTCAAGTTTCTCCTAAATTTAATAGGGTTTGATTCGTTTTTCAGGAGGTCAGGCAGGTTATTGAACATTTTAATGGCAGAAAAATATAGGTGGTTTTCAAAGAATGATGTTGTATGTCGGGGGATATTTAAAACGCCCTGTGGTTTGCTCCTTGAGTTGTAAGAATGTACTGGTATAGAGTCATTAAAGATAGAGAAGTTCTGTCGGAGAAAAGAAAGTGTTTCCAGGGTACAAATTGAGGGGAATGTTAATAACTTGTTGGCCTTGAATAAATCTTTGCATGAATCGATTTTTGGGACTTTAAATATAACCCTAACAGCCTTTTTTTGTAATCGAAATACCGCCTTTGATCGAGTCGTTTCTGACCCCCATATTGCAACAGCATATGTCATGTATGGATGGATGATTCCATAGTAAGCTGTAAGAAGCAGGAAGGGAGAATCAAAATCTCTAAGTCTTCTGAGAATAAAAATTCCTTGGCTTAACTTTCTGCAGACAAGATGAATATGTGATTCAAAGGTTAACTTTGAGTCAACCATCACTCCAAGAAAGCGAGCATCGGTTTCGGACTCAACCAACTCATTGCCCAGACAAATACTAAGTGGAACGTCATTTGGATGGTCTCTAATACTAAAATCTAGGAGAGCAGTCTTGGAAATATTAGCTGACAAAGCATTTCGATCAAGCCAATCAAGCAAGAGATTACCTTTTAGAAATGATTCCATTTCCAAACCCTCTCTCAGTGGGGGGGAAAATGTGATGCAGATGTCATCGGCATACATACACAGATTAGAGTTCACCAAATCTTGTCCGAGGTCGTTAGCAAAAAGCAGGAATAAAACTGGTCCCAAAATTGAACCCTGGGGTACCCTTTGAAATGAAATTCCCTTATCAGAGAAATGTTGTTGATAACAGCTGTTATCATAGATTGATGACACCTTGACGAGACTTAATCTACCAGTAAGACATGAATGGAACCATTCGTGAGCTACACCTCTGATTCCCATCCTGTACATTTTGTCAAGCAACAACCTATGGTCAACGAGATCAAAAGCCCTACTAAGATCAAAAAAGAGAGCAGAGGAATGATTTCCTGTGTCTAATGCTTGCACGACGTGCTGGATTACTGTAAACATTGCATTTACAGTGGATTTTCCCTTAGTGAACCCATATTGATGAGCGAACAAGACATTGTTGTTTTTTAGAAAGTTCCAGCATAGTCAGCAAATTTCAAATACAAAAAGCATATGTTAATCCAGTATAACCAGATATGATATGTTGTAAGCTCAGTAAGAATAACATGGGGAATGAGTAAGCAAGTTTGCTGCAACAGGTATGTTAAAACTGGGTGGTTTTAAATCAATAGTAAGTAGATCTGAACTAGAAGAAGCCACATACCAAGTTTTAACTAGATGTATAAAGAAATAAGGAAAATACATATATTTTATATTTACCATAAGAAGAACATAGGGAATGAGTATGTAGGTTAGTAGCCAAAAAATGAAAACATTGGGGATTTTAGACTAAAGTACATTATATTTCATTATTAAATTTAGTTGGCTACACATCATTAAAATAAAACATTTTTTTTTAAATGGTATATTTCGGACCATGTGCTAGGTCCATTGTCAGCCAATTAACTGGAACAGGTTATGTAAATATAAACATTAATAATTTGATAAAAATCATATGGTAAAATTATTATAAACAAATCATTATTGAATATTTTTGAAATTCTTATATCTAGATACAGTAGAACCTCGCTAATTTGAATTTCAGGGGAAAGGCAAAATATTTCGAACTATGGGAAGTTTGAATTATAGAGAGTTTGAATTATAGAGGTCAGAATAAATAAAATTCAAATTATGGAGGTGCCAGTTTTAGGTGTAGATAGTTCGAATTACAGAGGTCGAAATAAATAAAATTCGTACTACAGAGGTCCAAGTTTATTTTTAAAAGCTAAACAGAATACTGTAGTTCAAACACATCTCTTGGACAAAATGCTGTAAATATGTATTACCGTACAGGACATATTGAATACATACAATGACATATTCAATAAAATAAAATAAAATAACATTAAAGAAAAAACAAATTAATGACAAAATTGAATTACAGTACTGTGTTATACAGTAAGTAGGATTCAACAGTAATTAGTTCGTAAAATTTCTCCAACCAACCATTACTAGCTCGAAAATTATCATGACCTAATGATTTGGCAAAATCTTCAGCTTTTTCTTTGAGAATTGGCCCCCCTACACTTACGTTATGGTCCCTACATTGTTTGAACCATTTTATCAAGCATTCCTCCATGTCAGGAAATTCGGATTTATGCACTCTCTTATTGTTTAAATTACTACCTGCCAACATTCGTTGCCTGACTAGCTCCTCTTGTTTAAGAATCGTAGATAATGTGCTGGCGGGGATACCATACTCCTCAGCTATATCCTTTTTGCGTTTTTTACCACTATCACTGCATCAATTATTTTAAGTTTGTCTCCCAAAGTTAAGCATTTATACTTCTTAGCACTCATTCTTGCTCACGGCACTACAACACTAAAACTAACAATCAATTAACACAGCGAAATCTGACTGACCGTTAAAGACGTCAACTTTGCAAAGAATCCGAACGGAAACTAACCAAGGGAACATCGATAAGAGCGTCAGTTCATGTTTCTACAGGCGTGTTTTTGTCCTGAATTCGAATTACAGAGGCTTACAGTAACGCAGTTCGATTTGTAGAGGTTGACTTCGAATTTTGGAGGTAACAGTTCAAATTACGGCAACAAAATTCGAATTGTAGAGGCTCGAGTATGTTCAAATTCGAATTGTAGAGGCTGCATTAAGCGTAAAAATCACTTTGAATTATCGGTATATTATTTTTCGAATTTCAGAGGTTTTCTGAGGGGAACGGACAATCATTACGAATTATAGAGGTTTTCGAATTATCGAGGTTCGAATTAGCGAGGTTCTACTGTATGATGTATAAATTACTCAAACTAATTTTGAATAAGTTGTCCATATTGAATTTTGTTTTTTACTTCCTCTTCCACCAGGGGAATGTACATTTAGCTGATAGTGGTACTCGGTTGGGATATCGCATCTTTTTCCACAGCCATGCATATAGCTTACTTAATAATGTGTTTTCGCCATTTTTCCTCTTTTTGAAATGAAATGAAAAATTGTTTATTTATTCAGGCAAAGTTAGGGCCTCTTGGCCCTTTTTTACACTTAACCTGATATAAAAGAGTGCAATAAATACGCACTCTTTTTTTTATATTTACAAAAAACTTAAATCTATATTTACAAAAACAACTCAATTTTACTCAATCACACAAACTTCCATCCATCAGCAACCACGCACAAGACAGACCCTCTAGGACGCACCGGCCAAGGACATTCGCTGAAAGTAAAATTCTCTCAGCGCCACCACAGACCGACGACGACTTTCCAGGGACTTTATGGATTGTGGCAAGCCATTCCAGAGGCGACAGGCAGTAATGACAAAACCCCGGTTATTATATTAGTGATCGGTAACAACTACAAGGCCTACGCACAGGCTTCTGCCCATGTAGGCCTTTTCCAATATAGGCTTAGAAATATTATTATAAGAATTAATATATTTAGCATGCTGTAGATAGTATTATAAATCCTATTGCTATTAATAAGTTATTATGCATGTATTTATTGCTTGCTGCATAAAACAAAACTCATAGGGGAAAGTCGTCTGATATCGGACAGCGGCCGGTATCGGACAAAACCAGTTTCCGGAAAATTACGCTCGGGGCAGCAACTGTCAGGCCGTCAGTACAACCACCTAAAAGAGCAAGTTGGGCCATCGCCATATTGGACAGTTATTGTACACGGTTTTTGTTGTGGTTAGAGTTTTTTTGTTTTATTGAGTTGGGACACTTGCACGGATATAGTTTTCCCAAGCTGCTACATCGATTGAAGTAAATGATATTGGTCATAGTTGAGTTTAAAATACTTAGTAAACTTTATACTAAGTAAATACAACGTTTAGGTCCACTCGCATTGTAGATTGCGGCTTGGCAGCCATTACAAACTGTGTTGTCTGGCGGCTGGTATCGGACAAGTTACAATCGGGTGGTATCGGACGATGTTATGGCCGCTTAAATTCACGGATTTTCTTATGTTCTTTGATTTTCAGGGAACATGGGGAAAATAAGAGGAAATTAGGATGAAGCGTCCATTAAATTGGCAATAGGCATTGTTTTATATAAGGAAATGACAATACAGACTGCAAATGAGAGGTTTGGTGTACCGAGGAGCAATCATTTAGGAAATAAAGAAATCATCAGATAAAAATCATTTAGGAAATAAATACATTCTTAATGTATTAAATTGTATGATTTAATATCGACCAAACCTAAATTTAGTACTATTTTTAGGTCTGTCCGATACCACCCTCCATAAATTGAAAGTCGCATTTTATAAACAGTTAAACTTTGTTAAGAAATAATATGTTGTTATTGTTATTATCATAAATAATTTAAACTAATTGCACATCAAATACTGAAGTATTATTTTACGCATTTGGTGGTTACTTATCGTCATCCTTAAACTGAGTAGTCAAAAAAAAGCTAAGGTGTCCGATACCTGCCGACCTTCCCCTACTCACCCAAAACACAGAAATAATAATAATATAAAGGACCAGTGTCATTCTTGTGTATCAATACATGGTGTCAGTGTCGGCATTGTTGCCGATGCTTACAAGTCGGGCAGTAGGAGAGGAAGTAGTTTGAAAAAGTTATTTAGTTTTAAAGAGTTACCTGTTTAAGCTAACTTGTGTTCAGGCAAATAAATTTTTCTTTTTCCTCCAGTGACATTCTTGTGTATTTCTTCTCTGATGGTGAAATTTTTAATATATAGTAGTTTAGTGTAGGTCAATGTATTGTAATTGTTCAAGTTAATGCCATTGAGTGAAAAGTGGTTAGCAGTGTTCTCTTTAGCTTAACTTTCTAATTGACCCTACAATTTGTTCCTAAACCAGAACTATGTCGGTTACTGCATTAGAATGGCACCATAAAACAAGTCCATACGAAACATGAGATTTGAAAAATTCAAACGAAACAAAATATCCTGCCCTCAAATATTCATTGCTTTTAAGGTCTCTCAGCTTCCACATAAGATACAGCTTTAACTTTTGAAACCTTATTGCAAACATTTTCAAAAAAGAGTGATTGATTGCACTTTTGATGTTGAGGACAGCAGCCAGTTATGATGTAGTGTCTCTTGTTTGCAGTGAGGACAGCAGCCAGTTATGATGTAGTGTCTCTTGTTTGCAGTGAGAACAGCAGCCAGTTATGATGCAGTGTCTCTTGTTTGCAGTGAGGACAGCAGCCAGTTATGATGCAGTGTCTCTTGTTTGCAGTGAGGACAGCAGCCAGTTATGATGCAGTGTCTCTTGTTTGCAGTGAGGACAGCAGCCAGTTATGATGCAGTGTCTCTTGTTTGCAGTGAGGACAGCAGCCAGTTATGATGCAGTGTCTCTTGTTTGCAGTGAGGACAGCAGCCAGTTATGATGTAGTGTCTCTTGTTTGCAGTGAGAACAGCAGCCAGTTATGATGCAGTGTCTCTTGTTTGCAGTGAGGACAGCAGCCAGTTATGATGCAGTGTCTCTTGTTTGCAGTGAGGACAGCAGCCAGTTATGATGCAGTGTCTCTTGTTTGCAGTGAGGACAGCAGCCAGTTATGATGCAGTGTCTCTTGTTTGCAGTGAGGACAGCAGCCAGTTATGATGTAGTGTCTCTTGTTTGCAGTGAGGACAGCAGCCAGTTATGATGTAGTGTCTCTTGTTTGCAGTGAGGACAGCAGCCAGTTATGATGTAGTGTCTCTTGTTTGCAGTGAGGACAGCAGCCAGTTATGATGTAGTGTCTCTTGTTTGCAGTGAGGACAGCAGCCAGTTATGATGTAGTGTCTCTTGTTTGCAGTGAGGACAGCAGCCAGTTATGATGTAGTGTCTCTTTTTTGCAGTGAGGACAGCAGCCAGTTATGATGTAGTGTCTCTTGTTTGCAGTGAGAACAGCAGCCAGTTATGATGCAGTGTCTCTTGTTTACAGGGATGAAGGCAGCCAGTCGGAGTTATTGTTTGGAGGGGTAAACCCGGCGCATTACACTGGCGACTTTGTCTTTGAAGACTTCACAGATCCGAACAAGTATCTTTTTAAATGTGAAGGGTAAGATAAGATGAGAAATTCCATCTTAGGGGCCGTCCATAAATCAAGTAACGCTAAAATCTTCATTTTTAGACCCCCATCGCCCCCTTGTAACGGAACTGTAACTGTGACACTAATCACCCCCCCGGGTTATGGAACACAGTGCCATAACCCCCCCCCCAAATTCATCTTATTATCAGAACTGTAATATATAACAACAAAAATTTAAACTCAAAGAAACAAATAATTTATTGATATAACAAATACAAATATTTTATCAAATCCTAATGAATTACTTCACATCATATTGTACACAGTCAAAGAATAGAAACTGCAAAAATAAAAATAATCCTCATTTGTCTTCTCATGGAGTGGTCATGTGGTCAATGTCACGATTGGCAACGTGGATGACTCAGTTCTGGGGTTTTTTATTCTGTTTGAACTGGGAATCCAACCCGGTCCAACAAAGTTCATTCAAAATTCATTCTTTTTCAAATGTTCATACAACTAGACGTTGTTTAAACTTGGTTCAGTTACATTCTTATGAAAAAATATAATACTAACATTAAACCATTTTTAAAAACTAAGATAAGACATACATTTTTGAGGTTCAGCAGTTACATAACGCTGCGTCTAACCTCCCCACCCTCCCCAGTAACGGTTCATAATGCTTCCCAAATACCCCCTTCCCCTCTAGGAACCTCTTAAGGAACCACTTAATATGTGGGTGGCCCCTAAGGATAGTATAACCTGCTGAAAGAGACTTTTCAGGGTTACAATTTACAGTGGTAGGTGAGGTACTGAGATAGTAATTACTCACATTTTGTCGGTCACATATTTTTAATTTGTTAATTTACTGTATATTTTTTTATATGAATAAAAGACTTTCCTAATGATCATATTGAACGTGTTGTTAATGTAATACAAGTTGTAATGTTGTAATGTAATAAAAGACTTCTAACAACACTTAAACTATATTTATGTACACTTATACTTGAAGTGTTGTAATGCGTCTTTTATTTATATCCAGTAGATAAAACAACACATATCATGGTAATCAAGAAGTTATTCAGGGGCGGTGACAGGGGGGGCAGGGGGGCAAATGCATAGGGGCCCGGGCTTGCAGGGAGCCCGTAAACACCTGAAAAGGGCCCGAAACGGTTGAAAGCACACAAAAAAGTAAAAAAAAAAAACACTCCAGGTCTTAGGCCCGGGGTTGTAGGTTGCACAGGGGCCCGAAAATCCTGTCGCCAGGCCTGAATTTATTGAGTTAGTGAGGTTATGGAAAGCTATACCTGTACATTTTTGAAATTATAAAATTACTTAACAATAATACTGAAAACTTTGAAGTTCCAAATTTATTCAAAATTAGTCAAACTGACACCAAATTTTTTTTCAATTTCCACAACACAGACTTGCTCTATATGAAAATAGTCCCAATTACATGAAGATACAATTCTGGAATCACTTACCAAAAAAACAAATCGCTAATTCCTCAAACAATATGCTTTTAAAATCCTTTTGTAAATTACTAGTGGAAAAATCGTATAACGTAGTATTGATGAGTTCTTTGTGGACAAATTTAAAATGTAGAAACTGAATAAATTGAGGCAAAAAGATTTAGGAAGACTCTGTCCATTTTACAGATCAGATGGCATTGATTACTAAAAATGTAGACCCAATGTTTACATTCAGTTTTTAGTTTTAGGTTTTAACTCTTATTAATACAGTAGACCCCCTCTTACCCAACCCACACGGGACCGGACCTAGGTCGGATAACTTAAAAGGTCGGTTAAAATGGGTAATCCTCTAAACACCTAAAAATGAAAGCTCTATTGATTTAGGGTTCTATTAACATCATTTTAGAGCCGTTTTTTAATTATTTAGAAAATAAACTATAATTATCAACCTATTTTCTAAAATAAATACCATAGAAATGTCACAAATAATCCCAAAAAACAGTCAAAACTAAACCTTTTTATAAGCTAAATAGTAGACGTGTTTAAAAAAAAAGTTCTTATAATAACACCTTTAATAAAGTGTTAAAACTTTTTTAACACATCTTTTGTAATGGGGTATCGATTGTCAATGCATCTACTGTACGTTTTAATAGATCAATACATGCTGTATTCAAAATATTTTAACTGGTAGCAACCTGTAGAGTTGAGAGTGACGTTCTTATCGCCGAGTATTAAAACGGGAATGCCGCAATTCCAAAACAATGGCGGTTAAACCGAACTGTCCTAAAAACAGGGTCGGTTAAAACGGTCTTAAGTCTTTTTCAGCAAGGGCGGATAATCCGATCCGGTCCAATCCGGTTAAAACGAGGTCGGTTAAGAGAAGTTCTACTGTATTGGCCTTTTTTTATAAATTTATTGACAAAATCCAAAAATCCTCTCTGTACATTTATTAGAGGTAATATGAGTTAATAAAGAATTTGATTTTATATAATGTTATGATGCTATTTAAATTTCTCTTTCGTTATTCGAATAATATTATTTTAGGTCTGGCAAATTGTCACGTTTGGGGGGGGGGGGGTGGCGGCAAAGTGCTTTGGGCACAAGGGCGGCAAATTCGTAAATCCGGTCCTGGTTACCAGCCAGGACGTCAAGAACTGCCGATGTATCAGCGCTTGTGGCTCAAAGGGTTAAAATTAGAGTATGTACATTTAACAATTACACAACATAATTTTTCTATTGGTTAAAATTGAAAATTACTAAAAATTATTAGGTTTATAATCATAAGATTTATTTTTGACAAACAATTTGAGTATAGAGCTTTGTTTGATGGGAGTAGGGTCCAGATTGTGCTAATGTTTTCCTAACTTTGGTTATTGGTTTTCCGTAAAAACATTATTATGATTGAATAGATTGAAGATTCCATACATTTTTCAGATTGCTGATCGGTTCGAAGAAAATTCCTCTTCCTGTTGAAGCAATACCAGATTCTGGTACAACTGTTATTGTTCTACCAGACTCTACGTACGAGGAGCTGTTAAAAGCTTTGGGGGTTAAGAATGCAAATGTAAGTTTTTAAATTATTTTTTTAAGTACACAAAAGTAGTGTCATGCTAGAAATTATGTTATTCGTACATCAGCTGACTGTTCCACTACGATTCATGTTTGAGTTTGTTTATATGACTAACCTGAAATGTGGGTTGACTTATTCCACCATGAGTGAAAGTGATGAGTTTTGTTCAACTCCAGAGGGAATTTTTTTACCATTGTTGTTCTTGGATAAAGTAGTGTATGCAACGATTTCATTCAGCCTTTGAGCCACTAGTGTGATGATAGTAACTATATGAGCAAGTAGCGGATGTGTGTATTTTAGGAAATCGAGGTCCAACAATTTAAATGTTCACAGAATATTTATTTTTAATATTTGAGAAATGAATTAGGTGAAAATATAGGTAAAAACTAGACCTTTAGATCTAAACCAAAGAGACGTGATACACTTACAATTTCATTGTTAAAATTAAGCATTTCTCATGAGAAAATGAGAGGATGGAAAAGGGACCTCAAGTCGGAAGGCAGAATACAGAGGAATAAAGGAGAAGTATACTGTCAAGACAATGACTTTTGGACTTAGGCAATATTCTTCTACTAAGATTAACTTAGTTCACTCACTGGTAGGGACTAGTTTTGTGATGCCCTGACAAACCTGTTGGTAAGGGTCTGCCCATTTGGGAAATGGGAACTGAAGTCGCCCGCCATGTAATTTCCAATTTAAGGTACTTGAGTCCCCTTTTCCTATGCATTACATGGGCTTATATATTGATTATTTTTTAATATTTATCGGATTCTTAATGCTAAAATAACCAAATGAATCTTTGTAGGAAAGATTAGGGAATTATATCCAAATGAAACCTAAAAATCAATATTTTTGACCCGATGTGATTTAAATGACCGTACTGTAAAATTTACTTAAGCGACTTGAGGTACCTTTTCACTTACAGCATCAAATTTGTTTTCTACGCATGTTACACAAAATTTAGTTCCCCTGTATCATTTTGCTAATTTTGGGTGTTACCTTAATATCGTATATTGCAGATGGCTGTAAATTAACTGAATATTATATGCATATATATAACAAATTTTTCTTGCTACAAAAATACTGCTCTGTGGCCTAAAATGTACATCTAATTTAAATTCCAGGTTGATTGCTCCAAGATCGATTCTCTTCCTGATGTTGTTTTTGTCATCGGTAAAAAAAACCTGGTACTTCATTCAAGGGATTATATAACGAAGGTAAAAACGGTTGTTAACTATTGTTTTAACCACATTGTCAAAGTTAATATTTGTAACAGTTATTTGTCTTACAGCTGGTGTAGACACACCAAAAAAGGTTTCATAAGATAAGCAAAACAATCTGTACTTATAATTAAGTGTCTGAGTTGATTCATTTTTTCATATCTGGTTACAGGGTGTTCAAAAAATGTGGGGCAATAATTTACGTAGTGATTCCTTGGATCAAAATAAGAAAAAAAGTTTATATAAACATATGTTCTAAAGTGCTTCGTTTTCCGTCTGTGTGTCTGTTTGTGATTTTTACATATTTAATCATATCTTACATACCTCTTGATGTATAAATTTCAAACTTGGTACATGGATGACCACTATTAAGAACTATTTTTGTATGGAGTATCAAATTTCTACTTTGTACCATTTCAAATTGGCGACTGTTTTTTTTAACTATTGTAAAAACCGTAAATTTAATAACAATTATACGAGAAACAAAAAAGTTGCAAAATTTAGTCCAATTAACGCTGATATTAAGGTTATGATGATCGAACAACTAATAACGGAGAAATTTTAACTTTTCTGAATAAAACATGGTTCTTTAGAACATGCTGTCTGAAATTTGCATATTTTTACTCAGAAAATTTAAAATTTCTCCGTTTTTTCAAACAAAGAATAAACATTCTACTGTTGGTCTCACTGTTTTCCTGGCATTATCATATTTTTACAAGTCACCACACTGCAAAGAAAGCTAATTTAATAGAAGCCGATTGTGAAATTGCTAAAACTGAGTTCACACACACATTATGTTTCTTTTAGGAAGGAGGTCAATGTGCACTCGGGTTTGAAAATGGTGATGATGTAGTTATACTTGGTGATCTTTTCATGCGCAAGTTCTACACTCAATTTGACTTAGGCAGGAAGCGCGTAGGCTTCGCCAAAGCTAAGTGAACCACGCTACGGTTCATGGATATGCTTTGAATTCTGCAGCATTATAGTGTTATTCAATAAAAAGTTGTAACAAACATGTTCAACAGAGTTTTTTATTCTTGTATCACCTACATTTGTATACTATGGACATATAGTGTCCATGAGTACTATGGACATACATTTGTGTCTGGTCATAAGTGTTGAAAAAAGTGTTAAAGGACAATGTTTAACTGACATATTGTGTAAATTTGAGTTTCCATATACTCTTACAATTTATCAAAAACAAATTAAGTAAGGTTTTTCAAAATGAATATACTTGCTTTAATGAAATAGATTAAATAGTATTAACTTTTTATGGATTTTATCGTCATTTTCATTTAGAATCTGCATACTATTTCAGATAAGAACAATCTAGAGACATTAGGATTAGGCTCTTATTTTTTGGTTTAAGTTTAGGACCCTAGTTCTATGTTAAACTGAACTTTAGAATGGATCAAATACAGTGAATAATTCTCTTTTTAATATGCTTCAAATTAATGTATAAAAGCCTAATTTTGCTTTGATATATTATTAATAAATTATTTAGTATGTGTGTAAAACATGGTGTAACTGAAACTGGAATTTAATAAGCTTATTTTTCTTCCCAGAATATTCATAAAATCAAAAAATCAAAGAATTGTAAGGATTCAACATCCTTATGAACCTATTGTTTTGTAACTAAAGTTGAAGTTTTCAGTTTTTTTTGTTGAAAGAATTAAATCAGTGTGATGAAGTTGCCAGTTCTGTTACATTTAAGGCGAGTCAAATATTTTTGAAAAAAGACTTCTTTCGATGAGTTTTATATGGTGATATAACACAGTCAGCATGACATGTGCCACCAGGGCACATGTCAGGGGGGGGGGGTTGTTGTTGTGTTCTCTTGTTTACATCTCCAGAGATGTAAAGTCAATGGTCTGGGGTATCAGCAGGTAGTTCCAAAAGGTCTTTGATCGCTGATCTAATAATAACATCTATATCTTTTAGGAATGTTTTGTTAAGTTTATTTAGAGGAGCAGTCTGAAAAGGGTAAATAAGTGATGGCCAAATGTAATTATTAAAAACAATTATTTTTGGTTTGTCTTTAAATAGGGAGTTGAAGATATTTTACTAATTTTACTTGACACAAGGTTAATTATAGAAACTGGATTCAAAACTATTTCATTTTCAAAATTTACTCCTAAATACTTGATGGTTTTTCCTTTGTTTAAAGATGTTAGTATTACATTGTCAATTTTAAAATCTTCAGAATGTAGTTTCCCTTTATGTACATTTATTATGTTAGTCTTATTTATATTTAAATTTAAACCTATCTCTCTGAATGATTCTTTAATAATCTTGAACATTTCAATGGTCGATTATTTATTTTTGTGAATCAACACAGTGTCGTCAGCAAAACCTAAAATGCTTACAGGAGGCAAATAGTTGTTCATGTTATATCCATACATATCTTTAATATTTTCTTCAGACAGCTTTTCTAATATATGGTCTATACTTAAGTTATAGAGTGTTGGAGACAATGGTACACCCTGTAAAACTCCTCTCTTAATAATAATAATTGGTTTTGATTTGCCACTTAAAGTTTCCAATTGTGTTACGTTTCCTTTTTGTAATTCTATGATGTTTTCTACAAGTATTTTTGGAATGGGCAGTGAATTTAGAACAGATGATATGTGATCATGACTAACGCTGTCATATGCTTTTTCTATGTCAAGAAAAAATATGCAAAAATCTTTTTTTTTCTGTTTATAAGTTTGTAATACTGAATTTAAACGTTTGCATTACTGTGGGTTCCTGGAGTTGATGTAAATCCATTTTGTACTGGTTGAAATTCCACATATTCCTTAAGGCAAACATTAATAATCTTCTCATCAATAATATTCCTCTTTACTACAGAACGGATTGAGATCGGTCTCCAGTTATTAATATCCTTTGAGTTTCCACCTTTGTCTATGAGTATTGTCCGAGCTTTTTAAACACTTGTGGAATTACATTATCTTTATTTATTTTACTATAGATTTCTGTAAAAATTTTTGGAACATAATAATTTGCAATACATCTCATCAACATTCGGTCAGGTCCTAGCACCAGTGACGGATCTAGGGGGGGGGACAGCGGGGGCGCCGGCCAGTAGGAGGCGCCAGCGACTCCCCAACTGGCTGGCTCCGGTTAGGTAAAAAGTTAAAAAATATAATTTAAGTCCAATTTTTTCGTTTCGCAACCAGGAAATCTCTCAGTAGCATCACTGCCGGAAAATCTCTATTGCGTCGCAGCCGTCAAGCCTGTCGCTTGTTGTTTCACTGCCGACAAGTATTTCGCTATTTTCGAGGTTGTTATATTTATTGACCACATTGCGGTCGAAAAATCTGTCGTTTAGAGCACGGCTGGCTAACATCCGTGACATTACAACTAAACCTCTTGCCCTTTTCATGGCCGTTATACCTTTTGCGGTCACATCGCGGCTGTCAAATCGCGGAAGTATGTACCACGTCCGGCAAATCTCTCGGTCGTACTGCGGCCGGAAATCGTTCAGTGTTTCTGTGACCAGCAAACTTGGTCTCATTGCAGCTGTTAAATATGTTTGACATATCGTGGCTGTGAAATCTCTCGGTCGCATTGCGAACATCTAATAATATTGCATTTTACTTTACATAAACTGGGCTCAAGTATTCATTTTAAAAGGAGACATGGCCAATTTCACTGGTCGAGAATTGATTTGAAATAGTCGAGAAATCTCAGAAAAAAAGTCTGAAGTTTCATATCTGGTAGACATCTTGATTTTGTTTTATAGAGGCTGGCAAAAAATTTCTCGGTCATATTATGGAAATAACAACTCTTGGTTAGGCTGTATCGTAGCCTATGAACATCGGTTGTATAAAATCATAAGAACCCTACGATAAAATCATATTATGATGTACAAGACAAGATAATTTTCGTATCACATCAAAGACGCATTAAAAATATATTTCTTGTGTTTGGTGCCTGTGGGTGGGGGGAGGGGGGGGGGCGCCAAACTCGGATTTTGCCCCAGGCGACAGTAAGTGTAGCCTGGCACTGTATCCACATTGATGGTTTTTTCATTGCGATTCTCACTTCTTTCTCACAAATAGTAGAATTATATTCTTTAAAAATTTCATATTGAATAACATCGTAATGATATTTTTCTTTTTTTTCGGTCTTCGTTATACTTCCTTTCAGGATTTGTACATTCCTTGTATGTCCTTTGTGTTCTGATTTCCTTCCTCTTTCTCCTGATTTCATAATATTTTTTAGCCGGATGATTCGGCCCTGATAATTCATGAATGGTTTCACTTAGAAATAAACTACAAAATTCTTCAACTTTTTTACAAAATTTTTCCATGTCCAAATCAATTAAGAATATATTTAACCATTTTTTATATTGTTCATTCATCTTGTCATTTTCATTGGATGCTTTATTTTCCTTTTCTATTTTCTTTTCTTTGTTTTTAGTAGTTAAGGAATTGGTGTTCACTGACCTTATATTTGTGTCATATTTCGCTAAAACCTTTTTTCCTAAGTATATCGGGATGAGACTCGCTAGGGTGTAGATTTAGACCTCTGACACTAGAAAATGATTTCCCACAATGTATACATTTTTTATTTACACATTCATTCACTTGCTGGTTGTCTGTCACACTGGTATCATAATTATTTGGCATCAAATAAGAATTATTCAGACAATTACTCTCTCTTGGTGGGTTTATAAACTCAAGAAGTTGATGATTATTTGGTTTTGGAACTTGATCCTTCAAATTTGAAAATGCACATATTCTTCTTCACTGTCTGTTTGTGATGTATAGTTGTAGTATGGCCTAAAATATCTTGGGTCAAGATTGATAGGAATTTCTAGCTCTCCCGACACTTGTGTTGAAGGTCCTGGTTGACACATGACTTCAACATTATTTCCTTTTGCAATATCTTTGGTAGTTTTAGGACTCTTTATTAATTTTTTATTTATTTTCAGATCATTACTTGAATATTTATCGTCTTTATATTTTTATATATATTTATATATATTATTATTATATTATTATTTATATATATTATATTATATTATTATATATACTTATATATATTTATATATATAAGTAAATAATTCTTCATTATTCTTATGGGGGGCTTTTATGTGAGAATTTAGTCTTTTGAATAATTTATGACAAATATGACACTCATTCCTTGATTGTGAGTCTGAATTGTTATTGTTATTGAATAGAGGTCCAGGGTTCAATTCTATGTCACCAGATTTAAGCAACAGTAACAGAAACATCTAAAGCGCTTTTTTATAGTTATCATTAAAATCTATTTTAAGAATACGTCTCAATTCTTTTTTATTTCTTCGGAATGAAATTTCAGAGTATTTGAGTCTTTTCACAATGTCAAATTGAGTTTTGGAAGATTTGTATATCATATACCTTGTTACATCATCTTGGATAGTAAAATTTATTTCCAAATTTTCTGATTTTACAATAACAAATACAATAATCTTAATTATATTTATAATTTTTAAAAGTAAATAAGATGTCATTTTATGGGAATGAGAAAACATCTGCTGGTAAACAAAAACATAATTAGTTTAAGTTAGGTTATGAATGTAATTTTTCATGATTATTTTGATCAAAATGTTTTAGTTCAGGGCCGGCCCCAGGCAGGGGCAACCGGGGCAGCTGCCCAGGGCCCCGCGCTTTTGGGGGCCCCGCACTTTCGAAAACTCCTCGTGAAAAATATTCCAAAAGAAATGAAAATTATGAATGATATTGTAATTAGTTTCAAAACGTGATTAAAACGTTGATAAACACGACAAGAGCGAATTCAGAAATACGATTAAAATTGCATTGACTAAGTGAAGGCCTTTCTTGCATTAGCACTACAGTAGACGAAGAGCCATGAAAATCATTAGTTTTTCTCATAAGTAATCTCTTCACTCACCAGCCTCAATAAAACATTTGACTGATTGTAAATGACTCTGACAGTACTTTTGTCTGTGTTTTTTCGCCGCAAACAAGGTTACCCATTAATCAATGATCTTTGTCACTACTTTAAAATTCACAATTCATATTGTAGGCCATTTGGCCTAATACCAAGTAATTAGCGATAAAAAAATAAAAAGTAGCGTTAGCTGAAAGACAAAATCCATTGCAATGTATGCTGAAGCGCTAAGTACTGTAGGTAGGCCTATACCGGTATTTAAACACTCGTCTACGCAGCGACTTGGAAGGGCCCCGCAACTCAGATAGGCCCAGGGCCCCGCAAATGCTAGGGCCGGCCCTGTTTTAGTTCTTATCACTTTTCTTGTATTTTTATAAAAAATATAAACTGAATCAAACTTCTCTGCTTAAAATGGCTAATTAATCAATTAAATTGTAGTTTTTAAGAATTATTTACTAGAAAATATCCATGATGTATTCATATCACTTTTCTCAGCTGATATCTCATCATCACTAATATGAATTTAGTGATAGGGAATTATTCGTACCCTATTCACTAATACGAACTTCCCTATAGGGAAGTAGCTATTACCGTAGGCGGCATGGTAAGACTTAAGCACGGCACCACCATAACTTTTCATTTTGATGCCCTTTGACCCCAAAAACACCGTTCGTTAATTTTCATATGTATATATCTGTCCGTAGGTACGAAAACTTTCGTAAAAAAGGTCCGATTGCGATAAAATTTAGCACAGAAGTGAAGTTTAAACAAAATAAAGTTTATTTAATACCTTTTTATTAATTTGATGTAAATTTCATTATCAAAATTGGATTCAGCTTTAATAAGAAACAATTGATCATTTTGCATCATTATTTTATTTCAAACTTTTGCTTAGATATTGCATGTGATAAACACAGTACGTTGTCTAGTATAACTTTTCATTTTAACCTCACAAAAGTATAATCACCCTGTTTTCAGGGGGAATATCCCTAAAAGTTGCATAGTAATTACCCTAAATCATTACATTTACCCTAATGTAGGGTAATTTGAAAGTAAATCTCTGAACATATGATTATATTTAAATTTTCAGGTGATTATTTTGAATAGTTAGAGTTCATTTATCATGATTTTGCAAAAAATGTATACTATAATAAAAATACAATTTTTTAAGTTTTGAAGAAACTATGTGCATTGGGGGTGGGGGGTGTCTTGGTCTAAAGTTAACGACAACCTTTCTTCGGACCACTGGGGAGGGTCGGGTCTGATAAGCCGTCTATTGTCCACCCCCGGGGCGAACCCAATACCATAAATCAATTTTTTAAATGAATAAAAATAATTGAATATAATTGTTTGATTGAGACTCATCTTGAAATTTCAATAAAGTTGATGTAAAATTTGACGTAAATCGGCCAATTTTTACCGATATTTTTTTAAATCCAATATTTATGTAGAGTACATTGGTATATGAATAATCGATAAAAATTGGCCGATTTACATCAAATTTTACATCAAATTTATTGAAATTTCAAGGTGAATCTCAGTAAAACAATTATTTTCAATTATTTTTATTCACTAAAAAATTAATTTATGGTGTTGGGTTCCCCACTGAGTGCGGCCGGGTAGACAATAGACGGCTTATCAGACCCGACCCTCCCCAGTGGTCCGGGGAAAGGTTGTCATAGACTATACAAATTTCCTGAAAATTTAGCATAATACATGGTTATGTTTACAACTCTGAGGAATGATAGTATATTTTTTTTAATTGGCAGGAGATGCAGGTCTGCTGCAACTAATAGGGATGTTTTATTTATAAAACTAACCATATATATGATTGAATTTATTTGTTCGTGAGATTATATTATTTGTTTTGTCAGTATTTTGAATTCATTGATAATGTGTTTCCTGTTTATATACTATAAAAGGACTACATTTATTGAAAATTAAAAAACTAACTATATAAAATACAAAAAATGTATATATTACTAATAAAAACCAATGTGATCCCCTTGTAAATTTTCCTCATGTTTAAAGCTCATGAATGATTAAATATAAGTTTTAAATATATTATTTACAAAACATATTCGAACGATATTTTCCTTTAATATGTTGAATGCTCACATATAAAAAACTAGCAGATATACCCGCAGCTTCGCCCGCTGAAAGGATAGCTTATTTTAATTCAATTATATTATGCCTTGTGCAATTTTTAGGAATAATTAACCAGTGGACTGATTTATTCGGGTCATGTGCGTGCAATTAAACCCTTAAGATGCAGCTGATAATTCCCCTCTAGATGAAATTGAGAAAGTGTAACGCTTCCTTTAAACATGTTCCCCTCATGATTAGCAAATGGTATAAATTAACTTCCTCCAATTTCCCAATACAGAGAATAAGGATAACCCGAAATATAAAACAAAGAAGACACTAAGGATGGATTTTCGACTTGACATCAATCTGAATTTAGCACGTTTTTGAAAATAAACCGAAAACTGTAAGATAAAGTAGGAGGTAAATATCTTGGCCAAAAACCTATTTCCCCAAAAAGTTTCTCGTTAAATTTTTAGATTTTATTATTTCAGTAGATTAGTTCTCGTACCTTTTCTGTTCCCTGAAAATATTCTTCAGGACTCCCATCCATAGTTAGGAAAAACTAAAATGGCCGCCATTTAGAATTTTTTCAAATAATCTATTTTAGCCGTCTGAGAAAGAATATTTTTAAAGCCTTTCTTTTTTTCGCATCTAAAGCCTAAAAAGAATAATTGTGCCAAGTTTCATGGCCCAAAGTTTTGTGGTTTTTGAGAAATTAAGCTTTGAAAGCTAAAAGTGGCCGCCATTTTGCATTTTATAATATACCATATTTAGGCCTTTAGTGACAAAATATTGCAAAATCCTTTCTTAGTACGCATCTAGAGCCTGTAAGAAATATTTGTGCCGAGTTTCATGGCTCTAAGCCTTATAGTTTTTGAGAAACTGTGATCAGTCAGTCAGTCAGTCAATGGGTTTTGGCTTTTATATATATAGATAAATCCTATGGAAATTCGCTGAGTACGCAGGTCTGCTGCTTTGGGGGTAATTAATTATTTATTTAATTAATTAAAAATTTAAAATTATTTTTTAATTAAAAACTAAAAAATTAATAGTTTTCAGTGTCATAAAATTGATAAACTTTTTTATTACTCCATGGATCTTTACATCACACATTGTATTTTTTCTTGATGGATAGTTTGTTCATCATTCATGTTGTTTGTACCATCATTTGATGGTAGTTTGCAAACAGCTGTTATTTGATTACGTTATTTTTCTACATTTTCGTTATTTCTTTGTTTTTGTTCATGGCCACTCATGAGGCCCTCATACTCATAATGTAATTTTTTCCACTGAAAAAAATTATTTTAATAAGTTATTAATTTTTTCTGGCCAAGTAACCTGCATAGAACACGTTTTTCAGTCAGAAATTAGTTATTTCCAGACTTAGAAGGAAATCCTCGGAGTCGTAATCAGTCCTCGGAGATGATTGTGCGATCAAACATGATCAAGTAAGCAATCAAGCAAACACTGCTCATATACAGTAAGACTATGGGATGTACCTTTAGGTTTGATAAACAACATGCTAAGCGGGCCGCATTTACGCAAAAGGAGCACAGGACTTTTGTTAAATTGTTTTAATTCATTAAAAAAATAAAAACAATATTTATTTTCTATCCCGTGGCGCCCCTGGATGGCTGGCGTCCTAGGCTGCAGCCTAGTCAGCCTAGTGTTTAATCAGGGCCTGCAAATGAATTACCTCAGTTTACTTCATATTTTCTTTGAAATAATAATATAAATCATGTAATTCACTGCCAGACATTTAGCACTGTTACAACACCTATTTTACCTCACATCTTTAAAAGTTTTACGAAGGATAATTAATTATACTAACTTTATAGTAGGCTATAAAACCTGGATTTTACATATGATACATGGGGGTATATCATAATATATTTCCTCAGTAGCAAAACAGTTCCGATGGGTTTAACATCTCGCCAGACGACTCTGAAAAGTTGAGGTATGTTTGCTGATATATCTTTGAAAATTACCATTAAGAGAGTAGAATTACTAAAATTACAAGCGGAAATCATTTAAAAAGTAAACATTATGCTTTGGCGCAATTTTTTATACATTTTTCTATTCTCTGCGTCATACCATTGCAAGCTTCAATATTACTTAAACAGCTGTTCACTTCCCTGTATTTTAAATAGAAGTTACCAGCTGTTTAAGTAATTTCTAAGCTTACAATGATATGAATCTACGAATATTGTTTTCTATAATTTGAGTTATGCTCTGTTGTAAACAATTAAATTGTAAATAAATAAATAAATAAATATCAGCCAAGGTAACCACTATAAAAGAGTTTGAATTGAAAATTGCTGATTCTTTCAGCTTTTATGAAATAACGAAGGTCTGGCGGTCGTGGCCTCTTTCTCTATTATTACTTATTTCGTTTTTATTTTGTTAATAACATGGTAACCCATGACGTCCAATGTTAATTTTTTGTAATTTTTACTTTCAAATTCTTTTAGCGAATTTCCCCTATAGGGAAGAGGCTATTACCATAGGTCTCATGGTAAGACCTAAGCCCAAGACCATGATAACATTTTGTTTTGGGGCCCCCAGAAGCAAAAAAACACCATTCGTTCAAACATGTATATATATATATATATATATATATATATATAGTCATTTAAAAAACATTCATTTGTTAGGGCTACTATAGTTATGATTGAAATGAACATAATATTAACAAAGTACCTTTTTTTTATAATATTTTTATTTAATTTGACAACATGTTTCGGGTATTATCCCATCTTCATGGTCAGAATATAAATACTTTATATTTATTTATTACTTATACAAATATATAAGTATTTATATTCTGACCATGAAGATGGGATAATACCCGAAACATGTTGTCAAATTAAATAAAAATATTATAAAAAAAGGGTACTTTGTTAATATTATGTTCATTTCAATCATATATATATAGATATATAAATCTATACATATCTGTCTGTAAGCATGATAGCCCTCACAAAAATGGTCCGATTGGAATGAAATTTGGCACAGGCATGTAAAGTAGTAATCATTCGGACGAGTTCGAAAACCAGCCCAATCAGACCACTGGAAGGGGGGGGTAAAGGGGGGAAAACCCTCCAAAAATGGATTTTTTGGGGTTTTTCACATAGAAAAATTAAAATAATCGAATTTTGGTTTACACCATTGAATTCAGCTCAAAAAAACAAACAATTTAGTATCTTGAATCGTTGCTCTACGTCCATTGGTTACCGAGATACCGAAAGTGGTAAACGCAGTACGTTGTCCCAATGTTAACCTTATGGGAAATAAGTAAAATTCTATATCTTGCTTGTTTCTCAACATATCTTGATAAAACTTGAGTTGTAGCTTCATCTAGATGAGATCTAATGTATTTTAGTCTAAAATCCCCGAAAAGTTCATTTTTGTGGCAGCAAACTTGCATACTCATTCCCCATGTTATCCTTTTGGGAAATAAAAAAAATTGTATATCATCGTTATTTCTTAACATATCCTGATAAAACTTGGTGCATGGCTTCTTTTAGTTGAGATCTACTAAATATTGAATTAAAACCACCCAGTTTTAACATACCTGTTGCAGCTAAACTGCATACTCATTCTCCATGTTATTCTTATGGAGATTACAAAAATATGCCATATCTCACTATGTTGGATGGAAATTTGTTTTGCATTAGAAATTTGCTGAGTATGCAGGTCTGCTGCAATGGGGGTATTTATTTTTAAGTGTATTTACCCCATAAAACCCATAAAAAACAAAAATCCAAATTTCTCAAAAACGGCTCTAATAATGATTTTGATAATAATTTCATGATTTTTAATGCTTAAGATGACAAACAAAATGACACCACCCGCATGTCTGTAAAAATTCAGGTTCAGAAGCCATAGGAGTTTAAGTATTAAAAAATTTATATTTTTTGAATTTCACAAAATCTGTAATATTTAAAGAAAATATACTTGCAAACACTAAATTTGGCTTGAAAGATTAAATAATCAAGTATTTTGAACTGTTAGTCTTTGTCACCTAGTTGGGAGATAATTGATATCTATATTTGGCTGTAAACCCGGTACGTTGTCCAATGTTATTCTTATGGCAAATATTCAAATACCGATGTCTCTGTTAATTGCTAACCAATTTTGATAACATTTGGCTTGTATTTGTGAGATAAGTAATTGTATGTTTAATTTATTTTACTATATAAGTTTTTTTGGTTTTAATTGACTTTAAGGAAGAAAGTATGTGTCAGTTTTCTGATACCATTTATTTTTCTTAGAAATTACCGTTCATCTACACCTAACCGCTCGTGATTGTCTACAGCAGCGATGGTTCCGTGGAGATTTCCTGGAGTGGTTCTCCTGATCTTGAGTTGTGCCGTGGTTTTGGGCTTCGCCAATCCTTCAACCAAGTCAGTAATCGTCCTTAGCCATAATAACAGGGGAATTGCATGATTGTACCACTGACACATGACATGTGTCAAATTTTCAAATTATTTTAACACCGAACTAATTTGTATCCTTAAAAGAGGTTTTTATAACTAGTTTAGACACATTTAGACAAAATTATTACCTTTTTTGAAACATTCCACATCTGTTACGTATGTTTGCTAGGAATCCTTATGCCCATTGTTTGTTCGTGTGGCATTATATTTTAACCCTCCGTCGGGCGCATCAATTTTGAAACTCCTGCAGGCGCATCTGGAGGTTACCTCCAGATAATGAAATAACACAAAACATTTGCTTTTAACATATTTTACTAATGAAAACAAGTAATAAATTGAACAAAAACTTAAACACAATGGTATATTAGGTATTTAAATGCATTTAAACATTCCACTATAATTATATATATAAAGTATTATAATAAGAATGATAAAAAAAATTTTGTGAAAAAAATGTTACAAGTTACATGGCTTACTAATAAAAAATTTAATGTATTAATTATAAAAAGAGCTATACTTAGTTTAATTATCTATATAAGAATTGTTTTTATGGATTTCAAAATATATGTAATAAAAAATATATCATTTCTCTTGTTTTTCGCGTCTGAAAGGTACCTCCAGTCCAGTCAAAAACGCACTGTCAGATTGAGATAAACAGAGCAAATAGCCAATAGCCAAATAGCCAAAATTTGAGTCAGTTCCTAGAGAGGGGCATGTGGGGTAGGGTAAACGTGAAACTGCCAACTGCACCCTTTGGTATTTTATAAGAAAAAATTCACGAATTAACCTCAGTATGCGCCCTATGGAGGGTTAACAAAACAGAAAGGTAAATGAAATATTCCCATTGTATTTATCTTGCAGATTAACTGTTATGGTGATTGATTCATAAGTCTTATAATGCCAAAACACGATCCCTTTTTAATCTCCAAAATGTGAACAATCATTGTTTGATCTCTTTCATTAAAGAAGTATTTTCAGCACTAATTTATCTTGAGTTGAGAATTATGATTTGCTGATGATGCTTCTGAAACGAAAATGTCCAGGTGTTTTTAAAATAGGCTTACCAGACATCAGGGAATTCCTTGGGTTTCAGGCTTGCATCCGGGGAAACGTCCGGGGTTGAATTTTGTCCGGGGTTTTAGTCAGCCTGCATGAAAAAGAGAGGAAAACGCTTGAAATAAATTATTGGGTGATAAGCTTTGAACAGTTTTTAAGAAAGTTTACACAAAACAAAAGAAATTTAAAACGAAACTGTAATTGTATTTTTTTTTTGTAACTTTGAAGGGGCAGAAATATTACACCATGAATCTCATTACTACAAAAGGAAGTTTGGAAAGGATGTTTTTGTTTTAATTTTCTGTGCCCTTTATCATGTAATATGTTTTAGTTTTAATTTTCTTTCTGTATTAAGTATGTTTAATGTGTTTTGTATGAAATTTTGTGTGAGTGAGATTTCTGTTGAATGTTGGATGAATGTAATTGTATGTCAAAAAAACAAAAAAAAAAACCCAAAAAAAGTAGGTTAAATAAACATAATTAGGTTAATGTAACTTTAAGTAGCGTCACTTGAAAACGAGAGGAGTTTCAATACCTCTCGAAACGTAGTGTAGTTTAAACACTAGAAGCGATAGGAAAAGTCCAACAAATTAAATAATAATTAGAAACTGTAATATTTAATCCCGCACAAAGTAAAAATACTTAGAAATGGGCATAGACCTAGATTGAAAAGGATAATGATTAGTAAGCATGACGTTATTACCTTTATTCACTGTAACCCATAATAGAATAGGTAGCTTCCGTTCCAGTTCATTTTCATTCCTCTTCTCAGAGTAGCCAACATTCATTTTCCATTGTAGTCAATTCTCATTTATATTTACACTATATACATAAAAGAAACGATGAGATATTTTATGGTTTCACTAGCTATCATGGTCTTGACGGGTTGATTCGTTGTGCGACAACTGCTCAACTACATCTTCTGCTTAGTCCAAAGGCCTATATCATTGTTTTAACCAATCAAGAAACGATATTGCCACGCAAAAACTGCAGCAAAGTAGCCCGTCTGCCAAGACCCTTACAATTACACGGATCAAACTTTACCAAGACCATTTCATTTCCTTGTTCCCCTCTTCTCCCCCCCCCCCCTTTCTTTTGGTGTCCGGGGTTGGCTCTGAAAATTTATGGTAAGCCTATTTAAAACAAAACTATTGTTATTTGAGGTTAATTATTTAGAATGAAATATATTTACACTCTCGTTTTAGTAGTCATGAAAAAATCTGTCAATTCTCTTAATATTCTTACTTCTTGATTCTTGTTTTGTAATCAGTTGATAATTGAAGCTTAACTCAAAACTTTCTATACATAGTTTTCAGAACAAAAATATAAAAGAGACTGATATTGACACTTAATGAAAATATTTCCTGATTGTCAAAAAAGATCAACTATTTCGATCATGATCAAAATAAAATTTTTCTCTTCATAAGCATGTAAAAACGCCATGCTCAGTTACTCTCTTACATTTTCCAGTTGAGTTTCAAATAATCACTGTAAAAAATTAATAATCAATTTTCCTTGGAGGGGGATGCAAGTTGAATGTAATTGAATATTTTTACCTCAAATGTACACATGACTTCTGTGTACTAACTTCACCAGGGCCAGATTTAAACGTATGCATCATATAGGTATGCGCCTAGGGGCCCGCGCCACATATAAGATATATAGTCGGAACAAAAAGGTCACTGGTTTTTCTTGCTGTAGGGCTTGCACCACTGCATGCACTTAGGGGCCTGTAAATCGAAACTCTGGCCCTGAACGTCACAAAGTAAACATAAGAGGTCTTTCCCTTGAACCTTTTAATTTATCACAAACATGCCCTTATGAAGTTTTTTTTTTATATTTTCAGCAAAGATCTTAGGCCAAAAATAGTTAAAATACCCATCCAGAAACATAAAACAATATCCTCTGACCATAAATCAAGAAGTTACAAAATGGAACATGTTCCTTTGAAGAATGATCACAATGTAAGTACACTCTAAATAGTTAATTAATGTGATTTCTGTAGCTATACATAATTTAAATGCTCACCCTCGGTGAACTTTTACTTATATAATCATTTAAGCTAATCAAATTTGTATAATATTTTCAGATTTATTACTATGGAACAATATCAATCGGAACTCCAGGCCAGTCGTTTTTGGTCAACTTCGACACTGGTTCTGGGGATATTTGGGTGCCATCCATAAATTGTTCTAAAACTCGGAAATTCTGTGGTAGGTATTTCGGCAGTAATCACATTTGGTAATCACTGTGGGATTGATAGATACAGTATAACTTTCTGACAAGTTAAGTTACGAATCTGTAAAGTTATAGGATGTAATAATTTTTTTTATAAATGAGCATAAAACTCAATCAAACAAAGATGTTGAGGTTCATGCACCAATGTATTCTAAATTATCCTTTTGGGAGGAAACATTTCAACCCCTTTCTAATGCATCTAGAGCCTATAAAAAATATTTGTTCCAATTTCATGGCCTAAGAGCCTTATGGTTTTTTATAAACCGTGATTAATTCGATAGTGCGATCAAATTTCCCACATTTTGTCCTTTAAATTTCTCTTTGATCTGAAGCAATTAATTTTAAATCCCAGATGCCTCGATTATTTTTGAGGCGAGCTGTATGGAAGTTTTGAAGTAGTTATCTTTTTGCTTTGACCATGACACTTCCAAATAAATAATAACTTTTTTAATAGATATATTTTATATTTATTACTTGTGATTATTTTCTCTGACTTCTTACAATTCTACTAAACATAATAGCAGGATGAGGTTTTACTTGATGGAAAATTTCAAGAGAGCTGGAAGCGGTAGCGGATCCAGAGGGGGTCGAAGGGGACGATCTCCTTTCCTTGGACAAAATGTGTTTTACTTCGCAGCTGGTCAATTTTGTTACATTTATATGATTCATTAACACCAGTTCAAGGATTGCCTAAAATTATCATTATCCTTCATAAAGTAATTAAATAAATCAGACAGCATCAGTTGGTGGGATTTCCCACAGTTAAGTGGGGAATTCACTCTCACGACGCCTGGCAGTTGGCTGCACTGGCCTTCCCCTCCTACCCACAAGGTCTGTAGAGAAGAAGAGAAGAGAAGAATAACAGTACTTATATCAGGTTATCTCAGTCAAAAATGTTAACGAAGTATGACACCTTCTAAAGACTGGAAACCTATATCCAACAGCTGGGATCGTGGCGTCTTTTCCAGGCCAAAAAGCTATAACTGCTTGGTTCCACAGGCCTTTTGAGATTTAGGCAGCCTGACAGTATGATAGTGTAATTCTCTTCTTATCTACAAACCTTGCGCTCCTACCGAATCACGCCCACTTTTTATACCTGCAAAATATTACCGAGTTAATTCGCTCGGCGTTCCTTTTGTGTATGTTCTGTTGTGTTTATACATAGGGCCAGCTCAAGAGTTGCTGGCGCCCTAGGCGAGAGTATTGCCCAGCACCCAACTCCCTTTGTCCAGTGAAGGGGCAAAATGTTTTCAACATAACTTTTAGAGTTTTGCATAAATTACAGATTTTGTGGTTAAATAAAAAATACCTAATTGGATCGAATAGGCCTTAAAACGGGCCATTTAAATAGGAGTTTGATGTTTCAATTTGAGTATAAAGTACTTCGAACGTTAGGTGAGCTGGCACCTCCGAATTTTATGACCTAAATTCCCCCATGTGGATTATCGATATTTAAACAGATGCATTTCTGTAACTTTCAAAGTAAAGGCAAACTTGTAAACAAACTTCTCATAATTCTATTTTCAGAATTAATATTTCTGTGATACAAGCACTAAAAGCTCACATAATCAATATAATTTCTCTTGACTAGATTTTGAACAATCCAAATTTCATTTTCCAATGCATTTTGTCATTTATATATGGTGTAGTGTGTAGTCTATTTTTCTAAATCAATTGCCAGTGTCATAACATACTATTTCAATAACGATAGCCATTTTATGTTAGAAAACCACAAGAAGTACGACAGCAGTAAAAGCAGCACATTCAAACACAATGGGAGAAATTACTTCATCATGTATGCTGACGAATCATACGCAGAAGGGTTTGTGTCAGTAGACGTGGTGGAGGTAAGCAACGTCTGTGAGCTACTTGATATATGGTATATGGTGTATTAGGTATAATGTTTTTTAATTTACTGAAGGGATCGTTTCAGAGGGTTTTGCTGAGTTAGAGAAACTTCCGCAGGTACTTCTCACTTGTGGCCTATTTTCATATTACTACTCCTTCTAACTGTTCTGTAACAATTCCTGACCATTTTGTAATTCCTTTAACTAATTATCCTACTTTAATTAAGTTCTACCAATCTCCATAATTCTTCCTTTTAATGATCCCACTGTTTCAAACGACAAGTTTATTTGCTCAAAATATTAAGTTAAAAAGAATTTGAAAGAAGACACAACAAAAAATTATTATTTCTCTACCCATAAAGTAAAAGCTCTTGAAAACGCCAAGTTGTAGATAACGCTGTATCAGTTGCAGATCATATTTATTTATTAACTTTTAAAACTACAATAATTTCCCACATAGCACAAGTACATCAATTTTATGTAAAACTGAATTGTAAATTTTATGTAAAATTGATGTACAAAATGTCAATATCAATGAAGTCGTTGATGTCAAATTGATGTCATATTTGATTAAAATTACGTCATTTTGACGTAAACTGGAAGGAAAAAGGGCAATCAAATTTATGTAAAATATAAGTAAAAAAGAACACACTATTTGATGTCAATGTCAAGCTTCCATTTTTTAAACAAATCTATTTCAAACTGAAAATGTGTGAATTATAATTTAAACACACATTTATTTGGGCTAAATGAATGACTATAAAACGGAATTGCAGAATAAAAAAATTGTGCATCCCGTTGGATTAGAACCCCCGACCCTGAATCTTGGACTGACTGTCATGACGCTTTAGACCTCTGGCTATTTCAACTTAAAATTATAGAGAGAAAAGTGCTTATACTTTAGTTCACAAAGATTTTCAAAATTTAACGTTATGTCTACAAGTGTTTATTTGGCGTGTTATTTTAAAAACTAACATAGTTTATTTAATTATCTTAATCTAAGTGAATTTAGATGCTTTTTTCAAGAATGTTGAATAAAAATAATTAAAAATGTATAATAAGTTCAATTAAGCTTTTACTTAAAAATGCCATAAATGATTTTTTTATATGTATATTAGTAATAGCACTTTCAGATGTACTTTCACTACTAAGAATAAAATAGATAATGCAAATATTAATATTTTTTAGGACTACCCTTTCTCTTCGAATTTACATGTTAGACTCATATGATTAATTTTATCCCATTTAAACAATGTCTGTTTAACTTAAACAATTATACTCAAATTTGTATAAATAACTTCTTTTAAATAGAAACATTAATCTTAAAAAAAAACTTAGGCACCAATTAAGTCAAACAATAACAATAAATTGAACACATTAACTTAACTGGAAATTATCACGTTAGTAATTTGAAAATTAAAGTAAAATTTTATCGTCAAATTATTTATTTTTAATCATTCTACGTCGTTTTTACACAATTTTTATGTGGAGAATAAACTATCAAATGTTATTATTATATGTAAATGTATTTTAACGGTAATAATATTACATTACATTTTACATCAATTTGACATAAATTTGATGGGCAGTGTTTCACTTTAAATATAAGAGGATGCAAGTAAAAATACTTGTATCATTTTGACATAAATTTGATGTGCAACTTTTTACTACGATGTCAATTTGATATCATTGATCACTTTTTGACATTAAAATGACATTGTGTGCTATATGGGTTAGAACATGGACAATCATACAACATGTTTCATGCAATATGTTTACTATATAACATGTTTCATGTAATATATTTATTATATAACATGTTTCCCACCTTTTTTTACAAATATTCAAATGTTAAATAATCTCAGACCACCCACAAATAATTTCTTGTAGTAAGTATTTTATTTTGACTGGGTAGGAGACTATTTTTAATTGCAAAGCAGCGTCAGTCCAGAAGTGTAAAAATGATAAAGCAGGAGTGAGTGCAATGAAAAGCCAACCACTCTTTTAAAACTTTGAGTTGCTTTGAGTAAAAACTTCCTGAAAATAGAGCTAATAGGAAATATTTTAAATCATAGTACATTTAACGGTACTATGAGGCAGGAGAGGGAGGGAAATAACACTTATCGTTCGCCAGCGACTGGCCCCCAATATCCCCAATCTAACAAAAGAAAACCAAAGAGTATAGTTCACAAGATCCTACCAAATATCCCTGTCATTGGATGGAGCATTTTGTTTTTACTGTCATAATCTTGTTTCCTCTTAGGCTCCTTTCATATGATGTGATTTTTATGCGGCTGTGCGATAGGGAGCCGTGCAATCATAGTTGTATGTAACATTATGGGTCCTTTCACTCAACACGGCTCCATCGATGTTAAATACGGTGTCCCACTAGGTTCTGCAGGACCTGCACTTTTCTTAATCATGATAAATGACCTCAGCTGTAATCTAACCTCATTTATAACTATATATGCTGATGATACCACATTACTCAGTAAGCACATTTTTTAACTTAAAATTTGACAAAATTTCTTTAGTTAATGCTACAGATTGGTTTCTTGCTAATGGACTGTACTTAGATGAAAATAAAACGCAGAACCTTCTTGTTACTTGAAAGTTTTCTTACTTATGTCATCAATCCAAATTTGCATTTGTAAATACGTATTTCGGCACTAGGCCATCTTCAGTACTAAACTATTTTTCCCAAGGTTATTTTCTGTGCTTATTTATAATTTCCTTAAGCTGCGTCACTATATTTAAAAGAACAAACAGTTTCACACAACACATTACACTGACTACACAAAGTACATTAAACATTGATCTACCGGGCGTGCGCACACGTTGGGAGCAGACACAGAACTGGGGTTTTTATCATGGCAGGTTGCTTTGCAGGGTTGGAGTTTGCCCTCTGACATCACTACAGTGTGCCATCCTTGTCAATATGCTGTTTCTTTTTATTATATCTTCATATATAGGATTGGCATCAGTATGAATTTTTTCATTTAGTATTTTTCTTCCATTTTCCTTGAAACCTTTGTAAATAAAAACCTCTTCTAGTCTGTCAAGCCTCTGTCCCTTCTTTTCTGTGGCCATTATCTTTAAATTATTGTTTATACCTGTGTGTTTATGACCTTCATTAATTAAATGTTCTGCAAATTTTGATTTTATTTGTTGTCCTACTCCCTTTTTGTTGTTTACTACTTCACTGGTGTGTTCTTTATATCTTATGTTAAAATTCCTTCCAGTCTGTCCTATATAATAAGCATCACAGTCATCGCAAGTGAGCTTATATACTCCAGAACTTTTATAATTAGGTCCTTTTTAGACTTTTTAGACGATCCTAATATTCTTTGGAGATTGTTCTCGGACTTAAAGGACACTATTACATTATTTTTCTTCATACATCACTTCTTGTTACTTTAACTTCCACAAACAATAATTTAAATTCTGACGGTAATACTATTGATTCTCGGCTTTCTTGGAGTTGCCATATAGACGAAGTATGCAAAAGGCTCTCCAGAGTAATTTACTTACTAAGTAATTTAAAAAGATATAGGCTATGTAACTTTAGATTACATATATCTTGGGGTAATGACATATATTTTGGGGTAATGGCATATGATCTTAGATTACATATATATGTTGGGATAATGACACTGGTATTAGTAAAATTTTATTACTACAGAAAAAAGTGCTGAGGATAATGACAAATTCACAAAAACTGGAACACTGTAGACCTATTTTTAAAGAAACAGGTAACATGGCAGTTATAAATCCGTTTATCTTTGATGTCTTATTGCTAACTAAGTCTAATTTAAGTCATTATTTACAAATGAATCATTTTCATTCTTACTCTATACGGGGAAATGATAAGTTGGCGACGAGCAGATGTAGACTGACTAAGGCTATGAATTATCATACCAATTTAGCTGTTAAATTACATAACAGATTACCTTTACACCTGAAGCATTTAAGTTCTTTGCCCTTAAATACTTTCAAAAACAAACTGCAAGACTGGCCAATAAAGAATCCTTTTTATGGTATCAGAGAATTTTTTGACGTAAAATTAAATAAGGAGACATTTTAAATCTATAGTCTATTTCATGCATATGTGTTTAATTAGATCTGTGTATTTTATTGATGTATTTATATAATACCCCCGTTGCAGCAGACCTGCATACTCAGCGAATTTCAAATGCAAAACAACATATTTCAATCCAAAATAGCGAGATTTTACATGTTTTTGAAAGCTCCATAAGAATAACATGGGGAATGAGTATGCAGGTTTGCTGCTACGGGTATATTAAAACAGGATGGTTTTAACTCAATATTTAGTATATCTGAACTAGAAGAAGCCATTTACCAAGTTTTATCAAAATATGTTCAGAAATAAGCGAGATATAGAATTTTTCTTATTTCCCATAAGGTTAACATTGGGACAATGTACTGTGTTTACCACTTTCAATATCTCGGTAACCAATGGACATAGAGCAGTGATTCAATATACTAAATTATTTGTTTTTTTGAGCTGAATTCAATGGTGCCAATAAAAATTATTTTTATTTTTCTATGTAAAAGACTAAAAAACCCCATTTTTGGGGGGGTTTACCCCCTTTACCCCTCCATCCAGCAGTCCGATCGGGCTGGTTTTCGAACTCGTCTGAATAATTACTAATTTACATGGCTGTGCCAAATTTCATTCAGATTGGACCATTTTTACGGCCGCTATCGTGCTTAAAGACATATATATATATATATATATATATATATATATATATATATATATATATATATATATATATGTATGAAAATGAACGAATAGTTTTTTTTGCTTCTGGGGGCCCCAAAACAAAAAGTTATCATGGTCTCGGGCTTAGGTCTTACCATGAGTACTACGGTAACAGCTTCTTCCCTATAGGGAAAAATTCGCTAAAAACCCATATGTTACATGTTATATGTTATTTTATTCTAGTAATAAGAACTTTGACAAAGTCTATTGTGATTGCTATAAATTACTGAATCACTAATAAATATTGTCTATTGTCATACCCCACATTAATTTTGTACGATCCACATGATAAACTGAGGCGGCAGTGGGCGCACAACTCCTTATTGCACGGCAGCCACCGCATCAAAACTGTATCAAAACCACATCGTTTGAAAGGGGTCTAAACTGGGAGTGGGTTGTACGAATCCTTGGCAGCACCCACATAAAAACCATTTCGTTTGAAAGCAGGGACTAAGATACGCACACCTCATATTATCCATTTGGATTTTAGTCCAGGCAACGACAGGTATAGAGGGAATCTTTTGGAACATAATTTTCGACTTTGCAGCTTTGTTTGGACTTGTTAGGAAGTGAACATATCAAAAGTCCCCGTCCGAAGCCCTTGAGCGGGGGGGAGGGAGGGGGGTCTAAAGGTACAATTTTTTTGTTTTGTACCTTTGTTTGGACTAGAGTAGTGGGCACTTGGGGCTGCTGGGTCAATCAAACTTTGACAGCCAGTCAATTTTTTGACAGCTACTTCCGGTCACGTGACCGGAAGTGACGTCATCAGCTGTGACGTAGCTGTGACGTGTATGAGTAGGTATTTAAAGTTTAAATGCCCTGCTGTGCTGGGTATTTAAATTTTAAATGGCCGGAAGTGTGTCAAGGTCGGTTGGGGATATTTTCTTTTTTTATTTATTTGTTTTTTTTTACAAAAGTATTATTTTACAAGTTAGTAAAGTTTGCTCCCAAATTTGAAAAGTAAGTTGTTGTCGGTGCTAAAATTTCTTGCTTATTTTCATTTTTCTTGTTGTTGTTGTAAGTTGGCAAAACACATTTTTTTCGTTTTGATTGTTTGTTGCATAAAGTTCTAAAGATAAACCAAACCCAGTGGTTATAAGTTGTTTTAGTTCTTCACTAAAAATTTCCAAATCCTTGTAAGTTGTAAGATTGACAGTGTTGTAGTGGATCCCGCGAATGTTGAGAGACATGACTAGAGTTGTTTACTCGACTAGAGGTGTAGCAGGAATGGTTATTGCAAAGCCGGTGGTGCAGGTACCTCTGTCGGTAGTGGGGGTAGTGGTAGGGGTAGTGGTGGGGGTAGTGGTGGGGATAAAAATTGTAGACGCTTGTTTAATCACTTTGCATTTAATCGTTGCCACAATAGACCGAGTCGATGTTGCAATTCTTCTAGTTTATCCAACCGGTTCTTTTGATATGTTTTGCAACCACATTTACAGTAGCAGAAAGAATTACATTTTGTACAAGCTTTTCCGTCAACTTGATCTTCAGGTATTTTAAAACATTTCTCTTTGCAACAATAAGATAAAAGTGGTAGATTATTTCTTTTGAATGACATGTTGGTTGTAGCTTGTCTTAAACAGAACTGAGCCTCTCAACGTTAAGGTTTCGTATTTATATAAAGTATTTGAATAAAACTATCGATTAAAATAATCGAATAATACTATCGATTAAAAGTTCAAGGTCATCCGTTTGATTTAAAAAAAAATACAACATATCAGTATATAAATAACATATACTGATATGTTGTTTTGTTATCTTTTTATTAAAAACTTGTTTTCACAATATTTACAAAGTTATTTTTGTGCGATGTGCAGAGTAAGTTCCGTAGAGTTGTTCCCGCTCATTCCGTGTGACACCAAATATAATGATCCTGGCTGAATTTCCCGCAGATCTTCATTTTGCAGCAACTGGACGAATCGTTTTGGAAGATATACTTGAAACTTTGGTTCATCACCTGGTGTAAATGGTGCATCGGATAAAGATGCGACGACTGCGTCTCCATGCGTTGTATCAACTTTCTTCATTTCATGAACAATATAATGTTTCTGTTCTTTTAATTCTGAACATTTCTTGATAATAGAGTATTTGATTTTGAATGTAAGTTGAATTGTTCAACTAAACATTGGAGAAACTGTTGTGATGTCATCTTCTTCACTGGAGATGTTGTCTGTTCGGAGTATGGAGTTAGAGTGATACTCGGGGTGTGTTGCTTCCTCGTATTTATAACCTTCGTAACCCCCACCACATTCTTCTTTTTCTTGTAAGTAAGCAGCCAAATGATATGCGTTTTGTAATGCGCATTGAGATTGGTTGTGTTTCGGATCTATTGTAAAAACGCAAATATTTCTAACATCAAAGTGAAAGGTTTTGTCCACTTTTATGTTTAAAACTTCTTTGTTCATGTACTGTCGTATCCAATTCTTTTTTTCCAATCCTCTGGTGTATATTTGCGTAAATTGTTTGCAAAAATGAAATATAATCTTGTGTACATTATTGTACGGTAGAAAACCTTCAAACCAATGGATATGATGAAAATTATTTGTTAACCATCTGTTTGTTATTTTAGCTTTTGACTTTAGTGCATGGATAGAACACGGTGCTTTAAATAAGAATGGGTACGCCACTTGTGTGAGCAAATCTAAAATTACCAATTATTTTATGATAAATCTATCATCGTTTCCACGAAATGCTTGAAATTCAATTACACAAGGTTTTGCTGCCATTTCTGTATCCTGTCTGCTCATCACGGTGTCTGCTGATCAACTGTTTTCCACACCACGGTAGGTTAGATATATGAACCAGGCCGTACAGTTGTAGGCGCGTTGGTGTATGTTTAACGTGGGCACCGTCCCCAGTAGGCCTACCCCACGGTTTATTCTTTTGTTAAATTACATTGTGGTTTTAACCTAGCAAAGTTTCTTCTTCTGTATTATTGTTGTTGTTGGTTTCTTCTTCTGTACTGTTGTTGTTGGTTTCTTCTTCTGTAGCTTCCGTTGCAACTTCAGTAAAAGGTTCAAAGTTTCTTAACTGCCTCCACATTTCCACTTCGTGAGGTATTCTATTAAAGATGGATGTATCTATTGGTCCGTATTGTAAAGTGCTGTCTGGTTGTTTTTCGCATGCATCTACCAGATATTCCTTAATAACAGAGCTTGAAAATACTAATTGTTTCATATACCTGGTAATAGGTGATGTTGCATAGTTTAAAATGTAGAATTCTTCACGTGTTAGTAGAATTTTATTTTCAAATTGTGTTGAGTCTCTAATTCTTACTTGTTGTTGACCACGATGTTTAATAATGTCAATTTCATTGTCACAATCCAAAAGTCGAATGTTAGTTTTTCTTCCAAAGAAACTGTTGGATAAGTAACATTCAATAAGATGTAGATGTTTTCAAAAGGTATCCCAAGCATTTTCTGAAAATAAAACCATCTTTGTACCATGGCTTAGTATTACTGCGGGAGAGTAGTCTAATGATTTTACCAATCCTATCGATACACTTTTACTCATGCAAGATGAAATAGGATAAAAGATGCGAAGGAAAACTTCAGTTAAAATGTTTGGTGGAATATTTTCTTCAAGTTTTCTTTTCTTTCTTACGTTTGTTTTATTATTTTCCAACTTTTTATTTTGTTTTCCAAACTTTAAAAAGTCATCAATTTCCTTTACAACATTTTCTTCAAAATGTTTATCATCATCATTTTCCAATAAAGGTGCTGTTTCGGAAACGCCTTGTACAACTGATAAAGAACTCGTTTTGTTTATAATGCTGTAGACGATGTTACCCATACAACTGTAGACAGTCAACTAAACAATTTGCGTCCCCGCTCCTGCTTTTGTAACCGAGTTGTGGGGGTATTTTTTTCTTTTCATTTTACAACACTGCTTTTACTATACCGGTTAAAGGTGTATATGTAACAATTTTATCATGTAAAATTAAACAATAAGCAGATGTATCTTTGGGTACATTTTGTTCAAATTCCATTTCTATTTTTATATCTACACTGGAAGATTTTACAGATTCATTTTGTTTGGAACAATCAACTACAACAATCGGATAGTTAGATTTAAATTGGTTTGGCGTTAATAAAGGTGTGTTTGTTTTTCCATAATATGAATTTTGGAATCTTGCGTACATATCGTACAAAACGCTAAACTTGTCTTTTGTAAAGTTTATGTTGAAGTTGTCGTATGGCAAGAATTGCGAGTTTAGAAACACCTTAAAATTTGTAAGTTTGCAATGATCAAATTCACCAGCATGTTTAGTTATTTCATTTCTTCTTTTTGTTTGTAATCCAAATATTACATATCTTGCCTTTTCCAAATGAGTAGAAGTTTTTACAGTCCATGTATGACGTTGTGTTTCCGGATATTCATGAAACTCCCAACTTCTAAATGGTATTACGATATCACGATCTGATTTTAAAGTTCTTAATAATAAAATTCTATTTTGATCGTTTAACCGTACATGCGGTACTCTCCAAACAATCTTGTCTAATTGCATTTTCCATTCTAAAGTAGCTTCCGTTGTTGCATCAGGCGCCATAATAATATCTTTGTCGTTTGATGATCTTAACAAAACTAATTCTTGTTTTACGTTTATTATTATTTTTCGGTAATCTTCGGCAAAGCCTAAAAGTAATCTTAAAGGAATGTAAAAGTCAAAATTGCCTGAACTGTTTGGAGTGATTGTACTGGAATCGGGTGCTACCCAACCTGCAGCGGCCAGCATATTTTTTTCACTCGGTGTTAAAGATGCTAATCCTTTTAATGTACTTGTAATTCCCACCTTTTTTGTAGAATCTACTGTAACTCCGGAAATTTCATATATTATTTCATCAAACAAATATGCCATGGGATTATTTATGAACGGAACAGTACTTGCAGTGTTTCCATCTTTTTTTGTTACTCTTCCTTCAATATACAAATAACATTCACATGGAAGTGTATATATATCTTGTTGTTGTATAGAAATTCTAATTTCATCATTATTATTTAATTTTGATGAAGCGCAAGGGTTTTGCGTATGATATTCCTTTTCCCATAAGGTTTCGTCGAATGTCGGACCCTGCGCTATATCCAATATTTCCATTATTAATAAGTTTTAATCTAATTTCTTCTAGAAAACGAATGTTATCACTTGTTAATCCTTCTATAGCTGAAGTGATACTGACTTGTTTACCAGTCGGCTCTTTCTTTTTAAATGATAACCCCATTGTTATACGGTTGATTTTATATGTATTCGTATAGTTATAGGTTCGTCTCTAAAATCAATATGATTTCCGTCTTGATCTAGTATGTTCACCACAATGTCTGAAATAAAACTGGTGTTTAACGGTAGGTACACTAAGTTTTGTGGCTTTTCCACAATTTTAAAACCCGGAGCGACCGTTGGATAGAATGTGTACAATATATGAGTATTTTCACCATCTCTATAAGAACCATGTATAATATTACATGTAACATCTATACTGTTAACTTTCATTATTGTCATAGTTCTAGCACCTGAATGGTTAATATTAGGTTCTAAAATTGTTGTTGTTTTAGGAAATCCTAATAAACTACCAATTGAATGTTCTTTGCTAAAATCTATATAATATTTACATTTAATTTCAGCTTTAATAGTATTGTTATTTCCTTTTATTGTTATATTATCTTTTCCCATATGATTTTGTATCGCTTCATTTATATCATCAATTTCATATGCTCCAGTGGGTAAACTAAATACTTGTATATCTGAATATTTGTTTGTATTTTTATCTTTTGTTTTGTAATAATGTATTTTGTCATCAACATTTTCAGTAACGTTGGGAATAAAATTATAAGTTGTTATATCTAATAATGCAGCTTCCCATAATTTATCTTTTTCCAAACGTAACGCAGGGAAAAGAACAATTCGCAAAGTAGATGAAGTTCCAGTTAATGATACTGTATAGGAAGACATCTTAAGGGGATCCGCCGCCTTTAAATGGTAATTTTTTAATTTTTTACATTTTTTGAAAATTTTATTTTTTTGTTCTGCATATTTTTCTGAGTATGTGGGTGAAATTTAAAGAGAAACCGACCATTTTTTCATTAAATAATATTAAAAAATAAAAGTTGTTACAAATCGCTTTTAAGCGTGAGTGAGTACCTACCAAAACATATTAGTCTACTTTAAAGCCCGTTTTCCGCAAGTTCTGTTTTTCCGTGTTTCTTATTACTTATGTTTGAATATCTTTTAAAGTATTATAGATATGCCACTCAAATTTTTACCACTTGTTCCTTGTTATATTACTGAGATATTTGGTCATAAGAAATTGTATAGCTCATAAAATAAAATAATTATGAATTTTTTGAAATTTTTAAAATAAAAATTTTACTTTTAAAATATAATTGCTTATAACTTTTTTTCTGAAATGGTATTTTAATTCTAATGACCAAAAAGTTTCTAGGTATTATAAGGATCAAAATAAATCAATAATTATTACAATTGATCAAAAAATAAAAAAGTTATTCAAAGTTTAGCAATGTACCTAAAAATGCTAAAATAAAACGCTAAAAAAATTATATAAAAAACTGAAAGGTTAAAAATTAAATTTAAAACCTCAAAAGCTCATTAAATAAAGGTCCTAAATATAAAACCTGCATAAAAATCTCTAACTTACAAAATAAAAAAATTACCATTTAAAGGTGGCGGATCCCCTTAAAGTTGACTAACGCTTTTTGTTAAAAAATCTAAACATAAATGTCCACAGATTACCGTATTATCAGGTTGCTCTCTTTTATAATTGTATATTACATTTTTAGCTGATTTAAAGTAATATTGTAGTTCTTTTGGTGGTGGGAGATTACCAAAACTATCAAAGTAGTAAATAGTTGATCCTAGTTTTTTATAACATACCCAATGAGTGCCTGATCCTTTACTATTATCTAAATTTACTATTCCGGTTTCATTTTTCCAAATTTTAACAGGTAATGTATCTTTCATAAACACTCCTCTAAAAAATGGACTTTTTAAACAAGAAACATAAGTAATTAATTCTTTATCTGTTAATTCTTTATTTGGAATTAGTAATTGTTTTTTTCTGTTTAATACACACGATACGGTCTTAGGTATAATCCTCCTCCTTTTTTTATCACTGACCATATTGTTTGATTCTTTTTATTTTTACCTGCGGTGGATTGTCGTTTTTTTCTTATATTTCCTCCACGTTTCTTTGCAGGTTTTCTCCTCCTTTTTCCACCTCCTTTCTTCTTTCCACCTCCAAACATCGTTTTACCCTTCATTGCTGCTGATACCGCTAAAGCTGCTGCTTTTTCACCGATACTAGCGTCACTGGATGTTACTCTTTGCCAAGCTTTTTCAGCAAGTGCTCTATCCGCTATTGATCTATTTTTAGTATCTGCAAACTTTGAATATGCTATATCGTGTTGTTTGCAGGCTTGATCAAGTTTATTTATTCCAAAATCTCCTCTAGCAAGTCTTTTTTTTCAATTTTGTTCCAGGACCACAATATTGATAACCTCCTGGTAAATGTAATTCTACAGGTAATAAATCGATAGCTTTATTAACTATAGCTCCAACCGGCTTAGTAATAAGAGAAAGTGCTGTTGATGCTATTCCTCTTCCTCTCTTTATAACGTGTCGATTATGACTGATGCGTTGAACTTTCAACATGGTCTTTTATAGTGAAAAGAAATGTCAATACTTGTTTATTTTATAATTGCTTTATAATGAATGATTCACTTATCCTTTGACATTGTTTATTTATAATAAACATGTAAAAGTATGTTTGTTTATGGGTAATAAAGTGTTATCCAACTTGCGGTATGATTGTATCTTCTTCATCATTATTTGAAGAAGATCTTAAAGTATTAGTTTCCTTATTTAAAAAATATTTTTCCATAACATTTTGTTTAACCCAATGTAGTTTTTGATCAGATTTTATAGGGTTTATTAAGTTATACACATCATATAATACTACGCTTAATAGTCTTACAATATAATTTACATTAACAGCATCATTAAAGTTGCGAGGGTCATCTAAGTTGCTTAATCGCAAGTATTCACAATTAAAATACTCCTTATGCCGATCTTTTCTCAGGCTTCTTTTACGCCATTCTTCTACTGTAACTGCATCACCGTCTGCTATTCCTGTTCCAACATTAACTAGTGGTCTTCCTTTGCAATCAAAGACTTGTCGACGACCTGTTTCATATTCTTGTAATACAGGAACTTGTCCAATTGTTGCTACATCAGTTTCATCCGACCCTTTTTTAACATTAGTAATTATTTTTGCATCGGCATCCCATTTGCTATTTTTTGATTTTATTATTTGACTTATTGTAGCTGCATCTGATTTTGCAGTTCCTTCCTTAACGTTAGTCAACACTTTATTTGTGCAATCAATTGTGTTAATATCATGTGTAATACAATGATCGGTAATATATTGAAGGTTTACAGCATCTTTCATATCTTTAGGGTCTCCAATATCATGTATTACAAAGTTGTAAAATGAAAATTTATCTGTTTTTTCAGGGATGACTGAATGTAAATACTTTTTTGTAACTGAATCTTGATCATTAACAGGATCTGCTATATTGGCTATTCTAAGATCTTTTGCATCATATACTTTATTATTACTTTTAGGATCATATCTTAAGGTTTGGTTTATGTACCACATTAAATATTCTTTATTTACCGAATCATTTTTATCTATTGGTTTTGGAAGATTTATAATTCTATAAAAATTAGCGTTATACACTTCATTTTGAAGCTTTAAGCTAGGTAATGTTTCACTTTTTAAAGTTTTGAAATTTACTGCATCATTATCATCTTTTGGATCATTTACAAACTTTAAACGTTTGTTACTTATATCATAATCTCCATCGGATGTTAGTGGTAAACCACCTCTTTTTCCATAAGATCCTGATTTGCTTCCAGTTTCGGAATACCGTCCAAACTTATCGACACTCATGGTTATACTGAATGTTTAATCGGTTATACTTGTATTCTATATACTCATATTTTTATGCAATTACTCCTCGATTTCGCAATTCGCCGACCAAAGCTACCCATTCGTTTTCTAAACCGCTATGTCCGGCTTGTTTAGCTTCATATATCAACTTCATTCTATCAACCAATTTGTTTATATCGTTGTAGTATATTATATTAGTATCATACAAGTTTTTCAATAATCCTTTTCCTGATAAACTTGATTGATTTGTTTTTCTCCTTTTATGTAAAATATTTATTTCAGCAGAAGATAATGATTTTCTTTTTATGGGTTCCCTTCTTTTTGGTGGGAAAAGTTTAGCAATAATAGTTTTATGTTTTTCTGACGCATTTCTATGAACATTGAAATTTTTATAATAATTTTTCTTATGCGCATTTGTATCCTCCAATATTTGTTTAAAAATGTTTGAATCCTTTTTAGTATATTTATTAGGTTTCGGTTTAAAAATAAGTTCAAACAATCCTTTTGTACCCTTGTATTGTTTATTATTTATAATAATATTGTCATGTTCGTCTACATCAAGTTTGCTATCTCCAATCATTAGCCCATTTTCTTCTATTCTAGCACCAAAAGTATGATATTTTCGAGTTGGCTGTGCAGAATGTAACATTTTTTATACAAATTGTCTTGCAAGCGGCCCTTTATACGCAATATCCAAGCCCAATTTGCTCAAGTTGGATGGATTAATAGACTCTACTTCTTCTTGTTGTTCTTCGCTTGTAGAAAGACCTTCTTTTTCTGTTAAAACATCCGTTTCTTCACCTAGTTCGCTTTCTTCTTCAGTTGTTTCTCCTTGTTGCGTAAAACTTGTATCACCTTCATATTCTTCTTTTTGTTCAAATTTTGAAATGGGTAAAATAGCATCTCCGGAAAAATTAAATGTTGAATGTTTAACATTTTGCCCTAATTTTTTTAATGGCTCAGTAATAGGTTTAAATGTTGATTCCAGAAATTTCTCTCTTTCACTTATTCCTAATCTTAACGCTCTGTTTTTATGTCTAATAGAATCACTAAGTGATTTTATTTCTTTTAATAGCTTTTCCTGATTATCCATGTTTACACCATGGAGACTTGTACAATAATGTTGTTAATTAATGTATTAAAACAAATTTATCAAAATCTATGCGGTAACGACCATCTGTTATAGCTTTATCTTTCATAATTACCAAAAATCCATATTTTTCCGCCCAAGCTTTTCCACAAAGCTCTTTGAATTTTTCAAATGACATATCAGCATTTACATGATCGTTGTATATATGTTTTAGGTTTGTATCATCTTGTTTGAATAAAACTAAAATATTTGCATTGTCTCTAATTAGTTGTTTTGGAATTTTGCTATATGTTTGTCCGATATATATGCTATCAATATTATTATGTCTTCCCATGGCAAAATAGTTTCTAATAGTATCATGATTTCTACTAGATACATCATCAAATACAAATACAGAATACGGCTTAGCCTGGTCTGGTTGCATAACACTGTCACTAGCATTAAATTTGTAATAGTTAACATCAGGCACATCAGTCAGGATCTTTTCCAACAATTGATACTTTGGTTGATGTAAGGACTTTGAAAAAATATATAGGTTATTAAATCGCAATCCTTTTGTGTTTGTAATTAAGTTAAACATAACGTTAGTTTTGCCACAGTTTGAAGGACCGCTTACTATACATCGTACAGTGTTTGGAAATAAACTGCCGTGTTTACCATTTTTGATTTTAACGTTATCTACGGTTAAATCATCAATGTTATTAATATTAAATTTATCTTTATGGTGAACAATCTCCATCTTATTCAAAGGCAGAAGAGTAAATAAGTTGATTTAAAACTAAATCAAATCTTTTATAGGTATCCACGAATCTTCAGTTTTATCAAACCCCAACCAACGTACTTTAACTTGGTCTTTTTTCCTTTGCAACACCTTTTCAACAAGATAGACATCGCCTACTGTTGACTTTAACAATTCATGTCCGTAAAAACCACCTTGTAACAAATTTCCTTTGTTATCTTTTAAAATATAAGTTTCAGGTACAGTAGGTTGTACTTTATTTATTTAAACCACAACCAACCCATACAAGAGTCATCATTAATTTTGGATGTTTGCCAATTGGTGAAACTTCTGTTTTTGCAAGGAGCGGACGATCGTAATGAAGATCATGCAAGTGTTCTGGATATTCAAAGTCACAGTCCAATATGTATCCGGTGTCTCCGTCTTTTGAAATTTGCGAAATATCACCAATAGAGTCTGGATTAACCCATTCAAAGTTTCCAAAAGGAAGTGGATTAGACATGGCCCATCCGTATAAATTGTTGGCATCGAAATATCCTAAGAACACTGATGGTTTTTCTTTATCGTAGTTTGGAAGATATTTGTTGTTAGCTTTAACATGTCTAGTAACACTTTGGGTCAATCCACCTCTAACACCCGATTCGATCATCAACACCATGTCAATATCTGTTAATAATTAAAGGTTGCACTTTGTTTCTTTTAACATAGCTTGCCAAGCTAGTCCTGGAGAAGTATAAGAATGAAGAGGGTCTAATCCGTAGGCTTCAAAACAAGTGTTTCTAAATTCTTCAATCACATCGCAAAGAAAAGTCACATCAAGTTTTACATAAAAGTCAGAATAATCTCCCAGAGTGTTCATTTCCAATTCGTCCCAAACTCTGCATGCGTGTTGATAGTCTTCAGGTGAAATGTCTAAATCGGTAAGTTTACTTTTGAATGCTTCTGGTGGAGGAAGTGATGTTTCTTGAAATTTATGTAGTCCATCGATGTAATCATACGGAAAAACTCCTTTCCGCAGAACCAAATCCATTTTTTCTGCAGGTACAATTTTGCTTGTTTCTATTAAATTTTGTCTTCTTAAATTTTCAGAAAGTTTCATAAGACTGGAAGGCATAAATCTAAAACAATCAACAAATCTAAGTTTAATTTTGCCCACCTTTTTTGAAAAGCTTATAAAGTTTTCCATAGTTTGTGCCAAAACATCTATTTCACCGTTGTCTCTTGGTAATTCGGGAATGATAAAATGTCCATCTATCCACTAAGATTGTGAAAAACCACAGGAATAAAAGATGGTAGTTTGTAGTTGATGTTACATCCGTTGCAAGCTGCACCTCTGTAGGCTCCTGTCAGATGGTCATGGTCGCGAACTTTAACTTTAGTTTCTGTAAATTGATTGTTACACAAATAGCATGTTGTTGCTGAATCATAAAGATGAAGTTATTCCGGCGTCATAGGTGACATAGGAACCACATTGCTATACATTGCTTCCACATTCCCACCGATGTTGTATAAATCATCAACAAAGTATCGAGCTGTTTCTTCTCCACGATAGATCTTCGGTGTAGATGTCAAACCATATTCTTGAAGATGTTCTTCAGACAGAGTGGATTTTACTATTAAACAGTAGCTGTTTGGTTTGTGAAGTTGATACTTTTTTCTGCTTGTAATTTGCTCTCCTTCTTCTTGTTCACGTGGAAGCAATGAAGATTCAAAATCGGCATACACTACAACTGGAATTCTGTATTGTTGGATAACTTTGTCAAATTTTACTTGCGATCTGCTAGGGTGTGGTAATTTAATTCTTACTTCATAGTTTCCAATGCATAATTTTTGATGTTCCATCAACCATTCTGAACCACCTCTTCTTAAAGGTTTGTTTACAAAACAAAAACATCTTTTACAAGTGGTTTTTTCTTCTTTATGTTTTGATAACTGTTTGCAAACTAGAGCTTCAAAATCTTTAATATATACATAATGTGAAATATCACCTTTTGTTATTAATAATAAATCAGTATGATCTCTGCGTTCGGTGGGTGTTATACGTAAGGAGTAGACATTGTTGGATGAATCTAAGCCAAAGATGTTTACAGATGCAAAAGGATTTTTCTTTTCAAATTTTGATATGTCTTGAATTGCAACAGGATAAGTCATGCCTTGAAAGTTATAGTTATAGCAAAACTCATCGTATGCTCTACTCGGTCGTTTCACATTATCTGTTACAAATTTTGCAAGCATTGCATACTTGAAACATTCAGCATCTTCATTTTGTACGTTAACACAATATTTGGTTACTCTAATCTTCTTTGGCAAAACAATATAACTACTACCTCTCATTCCATATCCATGTTTATGAACTCTTACATCTAAGCTTGTTATACTTAACAAACTCCATCCAGAACCTCTTCCTTCATGTTCTTGTAATTTTGTTAAAAGTTCTTCAAAACAATCATCCACAATTGAGCTTATATCTGATGCAAACATGATGGTTTTGTTTTTAGTTAAAAATTCTCTTGGTGATGTTTCATTCTGAACATTTGTAAATACTGTATCTAATAATATTCCAAACTTTATAACATTTAATCTTCTTAGTTCATTGTTCAATGTTTCTGTTACTAATGTTTTTGCTTTTGAAATAAACTGTGCAAGTTGCAATTGAGCATTGTCAATCTTAAAATGAGTTACTACACTACCTGGTAAGGCTCGGGCGTATAATTCCACATCCAAAGATGGTCCGGGTGCGTATTGAATAACAATTGATCTTGAATTTAGTTGTTGTTGTACGGTAGCCAGTATTTGATCTAAATCTTCCAAATATTCTTCTTCTGCATTGTTATTTGTTTCTTGGTTTGTTTCTTGGTTTGTTTCGTTGTTATGGTAAACTTCTTTGTGTATTTGTAGTAAAATTTCATCTTCAAAAGATTCTTCGCAACTAATGCAGTAATACATGACGTAGGTGTGCTCTCCACAAAAGTTGCCGTAGTAATGAAAACCACTCTAAAACTAACCCTATTTATAGCATTACCCCCACCACTGTTTTCTATATTAAACACAAAAAGTGTAAATAACAGTTAAAATTCTTATATTTCAAAACCCCTAAGTATTAAGATTATCCGATGTAAGTTTAAAAAGAAATCCAAGTGTCAAGGTCAAATTATACAAGTTTAAAAAAATCTTTTTTTCTGTATTAAACACAAAAAACGTGTAAATAACTGCTAAATGTTTTATATTTCAAAACCCCTAAGTGTTAAGATCATCCAATGTAAATTTGAAAAGAAATCTAAGTGTCAAGGTCAAATAATGCAAGTTTAAAAAAAAAATCTTTTTTTTCTGAATTAAACCCAAAAAGTGTAAATAACTGCTAAATGTTTTATATTTCAAAACCCTTAAGTATTAAGATCATCTAATGTAAGTTTGAAAAGAAATCTAAGTGTCAAGGTCAAATAATGCAAGTTAAAAAAAATCTTGTTGTAAAGTAAATTTTGAAGCAAATGTTTGAAAAACTTTCTAAGTCCTAAAATATTAATTAAGGGGAAGTTTTAACACTTAAAATTTTTACAAGTCCAATGTAAAGTAAAATAAAGAAATGTTGTTGCTTGTTGGAACAGTAACAAAAGAATGATGGGTTTGAAAAATTTTCTAAGTCCTAAAATATTAATTATTGGGAAGTTTAACACTTAAAATCTTTACAAGTCCAATGTAAGATAAAATAAAGAAAGAAGTGTTGTTGTCTGTTGGAACAGTGGCGAAAGAATAATGAAATTCAAACTCGCAGCAAAAAAGAAACTTGATATTGTAAAATAAATGTTGAAGCAAATGTTTGAAAAACTTTCTAAGTCCTAAAGTATTAATTTTTGGGAAGTTTTAACTCTTAAAACTTTTACAAGTCCAATGTAAAGTAAAATAAAGAAAGAAGTGTTGTTGCCTGTTTAAACAGTTGCAAAAGAATGATACGTTTGAAAATTTTTCAAAGTCCTAAAATATTAAATATTGAGAAGTTTTAACACTTAAAATTTTTACAAATCCAACGTTAAGTAAAGAAATAAATGTTGTTGCCTGTTGGAACAATGGCAAAAGAATGATGGAAACCAAACTCGCAGCAAGGGTCCTGTGGTTTAGGAGGGGGTAAGCGAGGAGGGGGGGGGATGACCTCGAGCCGAGTTGGGGTCCGGGATCTGCGCGTGTGTTTCGACATCAGTTGCTCACTAGACAGTGAGGTGGTAACATGTTCAGAAGGCGCCCTGAACATTTTATCATTTTTGCTGTTTGGTGAAAATATCTTGGTGTTATTTGTATAATAACATCTTGACGTAGGACTGATTAATTTTAAGGCATGGTAGTTTAAGCATGGTAGTTGTTTGTGCTTGTAGATACCCTAGGGTTTGTAGTTTGTTTTTAGTTTGCTGGTTTGGTAGTTAGTATTAATTTAAAATCTTTCTTTTACTTACAATATATTTTGCCTGGAGTGTTTAAGTTTAAAGTAATATTTTGTTTTTAAGAATGTTATATGATATGTTTTTAATATACCTTTCTATTCCAACTTCCTTTTTCCAACAAGCTTGTTGAGGGCATTCCCTCTCTTGTCTTGTATTCCTTTTTAGTTAGGGACACCTTTCAATTCCAATTTCCTTTCCTTTTTTCCTTCCTTCTTTTGGAGTACGGATGACCAATTAATTTATGGTAGACCGGCCCCCGCTTTTGTAATGATTACGGCCAGAAGACCGGGTCACTTACAACCTCTATACGTGCTGGATGGGTAGTTCGCCTACCTCCGGAGTTTCGCTGGACCCCAGTTGATTTGCGCCTTATGGTGAGTCGCTGGCTCCTTTAGTGTTAGGAAATAAAAAAACGTATTTGTATAATTTTTTTTTAGCTTAGCGTTGTGCGGTTATGGTGAGGTGTACGGGATGGCTTATGTCTAGCTTACACCGTAATCATTCTGTGCAGCGTTGGGCTGACTAACTATTTTTTTTTTACTTTTTAAACTCTAGGCAGGTTGTATTGTAAATTAGCTTTTCTTCTGTTAGGTTTCCGGGGGTGTACGGTTCTGTAAAACCGTACACCCCCATTTTCTTTTAATTATTAAATGACCTTATTTTCAAGGTCAACCAAAAGACTTAGCGAAAATTTCTAAGTCCCAAGGTTATTTTTATGTAAATTGTTCCGAACCCTATCATGTGGTTTGTTGGTTAAATAACAAATGCTACCGAAACTTTTTGTTTGACTCATCATTTTGTATAATTTAAGTACCCACAAGATAAGGTTTGAAAACTTATAGAGTAAAATATAAAATGTAGAATTTTTTTGCGTTTTTTTGCGTTATAATTTTTATAACGTTGGTTTTATCAAAGATGTTACTGGACCTTTTTGTTTGTCTTTTCATTCCGCATAATTTGAATACCCACATGATGAGTTCAAAACTATTTTTTAACAACTAAAGTTTCAAGGTCATTTAAAACTTTTACAAAACCTATCATGTGAATACTCAAATTACGCAGAGTAAAAAGACAAACAAAAAAGGTTCAGTAACATTATTCGATAAAATCAACGGTATAGAAGTTATAACGCGAAATCGGTTTGGAGCAATTTTTAACCACTGCCACCGTGTACGTCAACGAAGCTCCAAAGTCGAACGGCGAAGAGATCAAGTTGGTGACCCCACCCCATCAATGTCGATGGGACGACACGACCCCCCCGGGGGGGTTAATTTTTTGACCTTGACCTTGACCGCGGTCGATGACCGCATTGATGGGGGGGGTTTCAAAATTACTCAAAACCTATTGTGCGGGTACTCAAATTACGGGGAATGAAAAGAAAAACAAAAAAGGTCCAGTGACATATTTCGATAAATCCAATGGCATAAAAGTTATAACACAAAAACTAAAGTTTCAAAGTCATTTAAACTTTTACAAAAATGACCTTGAGACTTTGAAATTTTTGCTAACTCTTTTTTTGACCTTGAAAATAAGTAAGTCAAGGTCATTCAATAATTAAAAAGAAAATGGGTGTGTACGGTTTTACAGAACCGTACATCCCCGGAAACCTAACAGAAGAAAAACGAATTTACAATACAACCTGCCTAGAGTTTAAAAAGTAAAAAAAAGCTAGTCAACGCAGCGTTGCACATAATGATTACAGTGTAAGCTAGACATAAGCCATCCCTCACACTTTACCATAAGCGCACAACGCTGAGCTAAAAAAGTAAAAAAAATCTAGTCAGCCCAACGCTGCACAGAATGATTACGGTGTAAGCTAGACATAAGCCATCCCTTACACCTCATGTGAGCTAGACATAAGCCATCCCTCACACTTCACCATAAGCGCACAACGCTGAGGTAAAAAGTAAAAAATATCTAGTCAGCCCAACGCTGCACAGAATGATTACGGTGTAAGCTAGACATAAGCCATCCCTTACACCTCACCATAACCGCACAACGCTAAGCTAAAAAATATGTTATACAAATATGTTTTTTTATTTCCTAACACTAAAGGAGCCAGCGACTCACCATAAGGCGCAAATCAACTGGGGTCCAGCGAAACTCCGGAGGTAGGCAAACTACCCATCCAGCACGTATAGAGGTTGTAAGTGACCCGGTCTTCTGGCCGTAATCATTACAAAAGCGGGAGCCGGTCTACCATAAATTAATTGGTCATCCATACTCCAAAAGAAGGAAGGAAAAAAGGAAAGGAAATTGGAATTGAAAGGTGTCCCTAACTAAAAAGGAATACAAGACAAGAGAGGGAATGCCCTCAACAAGCTTGTTGGAAAAAGGAAGTTGGAATAGAAAGGTATTAAAAACATATCATATAACATTCTTAAAAACAAAATATTACTTTAAACTTAAACACTCCAGGCAAAATATATTGTAAGTAAAAGAAAGATTTTAAATTAATACTAACTACCAAACCAGCAAACTAAAAACAAACTACAAACCCTAGGGTATCTACAAGCACAAACAACTACCATGCTTAAACTACCATGCCTTAAAATTAATCAGTCCTACGTCAAGATGTTATTATACAAATAACACCAAGATATTTTCACCAAACAGCAAAAATGATAAAATGTTCAGGGCGCCTTCTGAACATGTTACCACCTCACTGTCTAGCGAGCAACTGATGCCGAAGCACAAGCGCAGACCCCGGACCCCAACTCGGCTCGAGGTCACGGCAGCTGGCATACCGGGTCGGGCTGGTGCGGCAGCTGGTTGACCACCTAGTGTGAGCACCTGTATTGCCAACTGGTTGCCTTGGACCCTGGTGACCTTGGACCAAACTTTTTGACTGTCTCATCATTTTGAATGATTTGAGTACCCACAAAATAAGGCTTGGAAACTTATAAAGTAAAATATAAAATGCTGGAAAATGCTTTTTAGTTTTCGCGTTATAACTTCTATAACGGGGCAAAATTCCTCTAAACCCATCATGCGGGTACTCAAATTACGTGGAATGAAAAGACAAACAAAAAGGTTCATTAACATTTTTCGATAAAACCAACGGTATAGAAGTTATAACAAAAAAACTAAACTCTCAAACTCATTTCAAACTTTTACAAAATATTGTTGGTTTAATAACAAATGTTACCGAAGCTCGTTGTTTGTCTCATAGTTTTGTATAATTTAATTACTCTCAAAATAGGGTTTGAAAACTTATAAGGTAAAATATAAAAATGTTGGAAAATATTTTCTTTTTTTAGTTTTTGCGTTATAACTTCTATACCGTTGGTTTTATAAAAAATGTTACTGAACCTGTTTTGTTCGTCTTTTCATTCTGCATAATTTAAGCACCCACATAATAAAGTTTGGAAACATAAAATAGGATGTACAAAAATATTTTTTTTTAGTTTTTGCATTATAAGTTTCAAATTATTGGTTTTATTAAAAGATATAACCAAACCTTTTTGTTTGTCTTTTCATTCTGCGTATTTTGAATACCTACATGATAGGATTTGGAAACATATAAAGAAAAATATGATTTAAAAAGATTTTTTTTCAGTTTTTGAGCTATAACTTTTATACCTTTGGTTTTATCGAAAAATGTTACTGAACCTTTTTTGTTTGCCTTTTAATTCTGCGTAATTTGAGTATCCGCACGATAGATTTAGAGCATTTTTGTTATATCCACTGCCACCGTGTATGTCAACGCAGCTCAAAAGTTGAACGGCGACGAGATCAAGTGGGGGGCTCCCCATTTTGCAAAATTACTCTAAACCTATTGTGCGGGTACTCAAATTACGCGGAATGAAAAGACAAATACAAAAGGTCTAGTAACATTTTTGATAAATCCAACGATATAAAAGTTATAACGAAAAAACTAAAGTTTCAAGGTCATTTAAAACTTTTACAAAACCTATCATGTGGTTACTCAAGTTACGTGGAATAAAAAAACAAACAAAAATGTCCAGTAACATTTTTCTATAAAACCAACGGTATAGAAGTTATAACGCGAAAACTTAAATTTTAAAACTGTCTAGGTTACAAAACGTCCAGGTTACAAAAACGTCTATACCGTTGGTTTTATCAAAAAATGTTACTGAACCTGTTTTGTTCGTCTTTTTATTCCGAATAATTTGAGTATCTGCATGATAGGTTTGGAGCAATTTACTTAAGTTTTAAAACCGTCCAGGTTACAAAATTGCTCCAGGTAATTTAAAACTTTTACAAAATATTGTTAATTTTATAACAAATGTTACCGAAGCTTGTTGTTTGCCTCATAATTTTGTATAATTTAAATACTCACAAAATAGGGGTTGGAAACTTATAAAGTAAAAATATAAAATGTTGGAAAATACTTTCTTTTAGTTTTTGCGTTATAACTTCTATACCGTTGGTTTTATTAAAAAATGTTACTGGACCTGTTTTGTTCGTCTTTTTATTCCGAATAATTTGAGTATCTGCATGATAGGTTTGGAGCATTTTGTTATATCCACTGCCACCGTGTACATCGATGAAGCTCCAAAGTCGAACGGCGACGAGATCAAGTCGGTGAACCCCCCCCCCGTCAATGTTGATGGGACGACACGACCCCCCCCGGGGGGGTGGGTTAATTTTTTGACCTTGACCTTGAGACCTTGACCGCGGTCGATGACCGGGGGGGGGGTTCCAAAATTACTCAAAACCTATTGTGCGGGTACTCAAATTACGGGGAATGAAAAGACAAACAAAAAAGGTCCAGTAACATTTTTCGTTAAAACCAACGGTATAGGAGTTATAACGCCAAAACTTAAGTTTCAAGATCATTTTCAACTTTTACAAAACCTCTCGTGCGGTTACTCAAATTATGTGGAATTGAAAGACAAACAAAAAGTCCAATCACATTTTTTTATATATCCAACGGTATAAAAGTTATTACGCAAAAACTGAAAAAAATTTACATTATCACTAAACCATCTTTCTATTCCTGGTGACCTCGTACGCTTCCGTTAGTAACCAGTTGGCAATGCAAGTGGTTGACCTTGTTGCGTCAGCTGACACACTCAACAGCTCATTCCCTGCTTTGGATAAATAATTTTCACCAGTCTGCTTCCTGCCAGGGCTCGGGTACAGTTGGTCTACTGCAATGTTTGTATATTTCTACGTGTTAAATGTGTATGTGTATTGTGCGTGTTAGCTGTTGTGTCCTGACAACTCCGACTCGGATGAACGTTTTTTTGAACCCATTTGTAATGGAGTTATTACTTTGAAACATGTACTGGATTCATCTACTATTTGAACTGTTGGACGTTGAGGTATGTTAACCTATTCTACTCTGCCCATAATTTTGTATAATTTAAGTACTCACAAAATAAAGTTTGGAAACTTATAAAGTAAAATATATTTTTTTTAGTTTTTGCGTTATAACTTCCATAACGTTGGTTTTATTGGAAAATGTTACAGGACCTTTTTGTTTGTCTTTTTAATTCCATGTAATTTGAGAACCCGCACGATAGGTTTTGTAAAAGTTTGAAATGACCTTGAAACTTTAGTTTTTTCGTTATAACTTTTATACCGTTGGATTTATCGAGAAATGTTACTGGACCTTTTGTGTTTGTCTTTTCATTCTGCGTAATTTGAGTACCCGCACAATAGGTTAAGAGTAATTTTGCGAAATTGGGAGCCTAAATATTTTAACTAAGTATTAAGAAATTCTAAATCCTAAAATATTAATTATTGGGAAGTTTTAACACTTAAAATTTTTACAAGTCCAATGTAAAGTAAAATAAAAAGAAGTGTTGTTGTCTGTTAAAACAGTAACAAAAAATGATGGGTTTAAACAATTTTCTAAGTCCTAAAATATTAATTATTAGGAAGTTTTAACACTCAAAATTTTTACAAGTCCAATGTAAAATAAAATAAAGAAAGAAATAAAATAAAGAAAGAAGTGTTGCTGCCTGTTGGAACAGTAGCGAAAAGAATGATAGAATCCAAACTCGCAGCAAAAAGAAACTTGATATTGTAAAATAAATGTTGAAGTAAATGTTTGAAAAATTTTCTAGAATCCAAACTCGCAGCAAAAAGAAACTTGATATTGTAAAATAAATGTTGAAGCAAATGTTTGAAAAATTTTCTAAGTCCTAAAGTATTAATTATTGGGAAGTTTCAACACTTAAAATTTTTACAAGTCTGATGTAAAGTAAATAAAGAAGTGTTGTTGCCTGTTGGAACAGTGGCAAAAGAATTATGGGTTTGAAAAATTTTCCAAGTCCTAAAATATTAGTTATTTGAAAGATTTAACACTTGAAATTTTTACAAGTCCAATGTAAAGTAAAATAAAGAAAGAAGTGTTGTTGTCTGTTGGAACAGTGGCAAAAGAATGATAGAAACTAAACCTGCAGCAAGGCTCCTGTGGTTTGGGGGGGGGATGACCTCGAGCCGAGCTGGGGTCCGGGGTCTGTGCTTGTGTATCGGCATCAGTTGCTCGCTAGACAGTGAGGTGGTAAGATGTTCAGAAGACGCCCTGAACATTTTATTATTATTACTGTTTAGTGAAAATATCTTGGTGTTATTTGTATAATAACATCTTGACTTAGGACTGATTAATTTTAAGGCATGGTAGTTTAAGCATGGTAGTTGTTTGTTTTTAATTTGGTAGTTAGTATTAATTTAAAATTGTTCTTTTACTTACAATATATTTTGCCTGAGGTGTTTAAGTTTAAAATAATGGAGTGCGGTCGCAGCACCACTACCGACACATCAGTTTGCTGGTAGGACTCGCAGAGTAAACATCTAAATAAACATGAGTCCTGTTTTATATTTTTCTTTTATTAAAGATGAAGTTTGCATTGAAACGCAAAATTTTTCTAATGATGCAAATCCTGAACAGGAAATTTATTTGAATACTTTGTTTAAGTTAACTTGTCGGTTCCATTTTTAATAGAAATAAAAATCAACAAAACTAAGAAACAGTTTTTACAAAATAAAATAAGGTATAAAAGAAATATTCCATCAATATAAAACTACTAATAGTTTATTGTGGTAGCAAATAACGCAAAGTGACTAAAGAAACACCTACCGTGTTTTATCCCCCCACCACTACCCCCACCATCAAAGGTACCCACAGCACCGGCTTTGGAATAATCATTCCTGCTACACCTCTAGTCGAGTAAACAACTCTAGTCATTTTGTAGTAGGATACTTTGTTAATGTTAACTTGTCGATTCCATTTTTAACATGGTATTTTAATAGAAATGAAAATCAACAAAACAACAATTAAGAAACAGTTTGTACAAAATAAAAATATAAAAAAAGAAATATCTTGCATACCCAGCTCAGCAGGGCATTTAAACTTTAAATACCTACCCGTACACGTCACAGCTACGTCACAGCTGATGACGTCACTTCCGGTCACGTGACCGGAAGTAGCTGTCAAAAAATTGACTGGCTGTCAAAGTTTGATTGACCCAGCAGCCCCAAGTGCCCACTACTGACTTGTTTGTAAAAAACTAGTCCAAACAAAGCTGCAAAGTCAAAAATTGTGTTCCATGCAATTCCCTCTATACCTATGTTTTGAGCATTCGTTGCCTGGACTATTTTTGTTGTTTTTCTTTTGTTTTAAATATCGGTTAATCGTCTACCAGATAGTTTTACTTGGACTAAAGAATTTTAGGAGACTTTGGGATTCCTTGTGTGTTTTCACTTGCCTTTGTGGGTACGGCCTGTCGCTGGTGAAGATAAATATGTAAATTACCCTCCCTCTCCAGCTTTGTAGTTTAATGAATCCTACTTTAAAATAGTTATTGTATTATTATGATTATTATTACAATCTTGTAATTTTGTTTACTTTATGTGTATAATCTCGGTTCCATTTTTCATCATTTTAAATTACTAATGTAAGAATTAACTTGTAATAATTTGATGAAATAATGACTACACAGGTAGCAGGGTTGCGGGTAGTTGGGCAGCCCTTTGCAGAAGTTACAGCAGTGAAAGGACAGGATAGTGAGAAGTTCGACGGGATGTTCGGGCTGAGTGGCCCTGGTGGTGGCACAATTAATCACACTCCAGTCCTCAACATGGTCAAACAAGGCTTGATCCAGGAACCTGTATTCGCATTTTACTTAGCCAAGTATGTACTTCACCTTCTATTAAAACCCACGTCGCACTCACCGTTGGGCCAACTTTGGGAAATGGATGGACGGTTGGGAATTGAATGGGGGAATACAACAAAATTTGCCTATACGCAGATGATACAAAGTTGATTGTATCCGGCCCTGATGCAAAATCATTAAAACATCTTCAATCAATAGATTAAATATTACAAATAATTTTTTCAAAAGTAGAAACTTGTTGCTTTATCCAAATAAAACCAGTGTAATTTCAATCAAAACAAAACATTCAAATTCAGTTATTGAACAAAATATTCAACTTGATAATCATAAACTTACATTTGTCAACCATTTAAAATTTCTTGGCCTAACAGTTGATTAAAACTTAAGTTGGGATTTACATGTAGAGTCAGTACTAGGAAAAATGACATCTGGTATCTATGCTTTGAGGAAGATGTCTAAAAAATGCAATCTGAACACTTCAAAAAATATTTATTTTTCACTCATTCATTCTCACTTTCATTATGGTATTAGCGTCTATGGAGCGACCACAAAAATTAATTAGGACAAAATTTTAAAACTACAAAAAAGCTATTAGAATAATACAAAATTTAAAATTGCAAGGTTCTGTTAAGCATAAATTTTTACAACTCAAAATTTTGACTGTTTATAACTCTTATATTTTTGAAACAATTGTTTTTACATTAAATCTGGGTTTGCAAGCTACTGTACAAGTCATGCGTACAATACAAGGCATCGGCTTGCTGTAGAAAAACATAATTTGGAGTTTTTTAATTAAAAATCATCATATATGGGATCAAAGTTGTACATTCCTGCAGAAATAAGGAAAATAAAAAAATAAAAGCATTTTAAGAAAGTCTTAAAGTCATACCTTATAGAAAATCCTTTTTATTTGGTAGGCGAGTTTTTAGTTAAAAATCAATCTGTGAAATGAAATAACTTCGTTCAAGGCCGGATTTAAGCATGGGCGTCATAGGCGCGTGCCATAGGCGTAATTCGGGGGGGGGGGGGGCAAGGGGGAGCAGTTGCCCCCCAATTATTTGAAAAAGTGAAAATTGACCAGAATCCTGCTTTTTCAAATTATTAAATTAAATTATTTTAGACATAAATTTTTCATTAATTTGAGTCTTGTCGATATGCCGTATAAGTATGCTGGTGGCTTAGTTTTTTTTGAAGTCCGATTGCAAATTTACAAGGATACCTTTAGTGAACGAATACAGATATACACGCTATCCATTATGGCGCGCTGGTTGATGAGAACACACTCCCACGCCAAACGACGCCCACCAATGAACTGACGCTCCAGAATGGCCAACCTCTGAACTCTGTAGTACTAGTACTGCTCAGAGCCAGTGTAAGTTGCCTGTCATAACACACTGTTCACCTTGTAGTGTAATGTTTCTTCGCATGAGGAAAAACCACGGTAAGAATTATTATTTTTATTCTTCTCCTTAATAGTTAACTAAACAAACATTCAAACATTACTTCCATCGCACACCACGCCCCAGAGCACACAAAGACAACGGCGAGAGGCCGAGAGGCGTAAGAGGATGAGTACAAAATGGCGATATCGTCGATATCAAACGTGTATATGTCGCGATTATAGCATTTATTTGCATATTTTATCAGTAGCGGCTCTTGAGTTTCTGTATTTGTGGGTTCACAGTTAACAATATACGCGTAATCAGGGCCACCAAGAGACCATGTCAGCCAAGTCTGAAACTTGGGGCCCAGGCTCCGAGGGGGCCCGGGATGAGCGGAATTTTTCAGACTGAGGAAATATTGGTATCGACTTCTTAGAAATAAAAATAGGCCTACATGTTAAAAAATAAAAAGCCCAGCTTTATCACGAAAATTACTTTGATAATACAAACGATTGTTTTGTCTCTCTATACTATTGTATTTTCGACTGATTGTACACTACGACGGTGGCAGTTAGCTAATAGTGAGCGTGACTGACTCATATCTCCCTCATGTATATTGACAACAACTTAAATACGTTATGATGAAACTATCCACGATGGTAAACAAGAAGAGTATATTTTGCAATTAATGCAGATGGTCGGTAAAAACAATCGTGCGCATTGATCGTGAAAAAACGGAAAAGTAACTTCGTGAGACGAATGAACATGGAAGTTATGGAAAAAAGATGAATGTCTCGAAAATCCAATAGTGCAGCATCACTGATAGCGGTAATTTTTAATCAGTGTAGACTATTTTCTAAATCCGACCGAACATTCAGCCTCAATTGGTTCGGATTTTTTTGGGTTCCTATATGTATGCTCTTCCACCTTTATACTACCTAAAAACATGAGTTTAGAGATCAATTTTGTAAAATTTTCCAAGGGCGGGCCCCCGGAACCTCCTTTCACTGGGGGGTTACTCCATACCTCCCAGAGGCGGCCCTGCGCCTAATACGTCATCGTTTAGCTCAAAATTTGAACTCCAAGTCTGTAATCGGTTAAGCGAATTACGAGTAAAAAGAGCATATTCGTGTTAATACAACTATAGTGGTCTAATACGAAGTATTTCCAATATTAACTACTGGAAATACTTCGTATTAGACTACTATATCATTTTCAGTTTTGTTGAGGCGGGCCAAGAAAAACTGGCTAAGTGTAAAAACCAAAATTTTCAGGAAGCACAAAAAACGTTTATTCTTCGTCCACATAGTGCTGATGAGTTGAATTTTTTTTACAAGTACATTAAGTACTTAAAAGTCTTTGGAAACAAATATTTTTGAGGTTTTATTATTGACGTGCCAGCAAAAATTCATTAAATATTGCACTTGGCCAGTTTTGCTATGATAGACTAAAATAGCCAGTTTTGCAGCAACAGTCAGAATGGAAAGATTGAGTTTTGGTACAACCGCTATACTTAACATTATAACATTGTTTTTGGATAGCAAGTAGCCAGTTTTGACATAAAGTGAGCTCTCAGTCTAGAAAAAGTGGGGCCTTTTTCTAAACGGGTTGTACAATTACTAGCTACAAATTACTAAATACTAGTTACAATCCATCTCATCAGTTGTATATTTACGATTTTGAAACGGAATCTTAGTATTGCAAAATACAAAGTCAATATTATTAATTTACCGACATCATTTAGAAACAGCCCCCTGGTGTATCGATTCCCATTGAGTAATAAAACACATCAAATTTTTTTCCATTCCTCGGGATTAGATTTCTTTTTTCCTCCTTTTCCACGTGGCGAAGGTTTAATGATTGTATCCATAATTATTTTAATAATAAACTTTTAAATACACTGATAGTAGCTGCAACCTCTAGGAACTTCAGTAAGTCGAGACGTAAACAAACTGAAAGTCACGTGATCATAAGCTGCGACACCACTGGTCGGCTGCAAAATGACCAGTTTTGCAACAACAGTTGCGATTAAAAAGGCGAGTTTTGCTACAACCGCTAAACTTTAACATAGTTTTTAAATAGGAAATAACAAGTTTTGACACAAAATGAGCATACAGTCTGGTATATCGACTCCCTTAGAGTAAGAAAACATCAAAATCTCAATTTCAAAAATAATGTCACTTACCCAGTTTTTCTATGACCCGCCTCTATTGTTCAATAGCCTTGAAAACTATTTGTTTTTTAGTAATTATTGAAAACCTGCTATTCTGACCATATTACGTCATTGATACGTCTTAGTTTGTCAGAATAAGCTAAATCTGGCATCAGGCTTGCAACCTATAAGTGGACTTAGCACAATAATCCGTTGTTATTAGTTATTATACAGTGTATATGATTTGTAATAAATATCATCTAAATAATCCATATGTCGTAAACGAAATACGTTAATTTGTTATCTTTTGTTGTAATTGTTGTTGTCATTAGTTAGTGTAGCACTTATTTATGAGTTAATTGTCAGTGGGGCACACACTTGTGAGTGCTGTTCTCACCGGTGAGTGCGGCTATATTTTGTTTTGATGTCCAGGTTATTTTGTAGTTATATTTTTTTCAGTAGATAGCATATATATAACATAAGCTTTTATAATATTAGCCTTGAATTATAATATTTTATTTTTAAATCTAGCATCTGCATCAGCAGTGTATCCATATTCTTCAGTACGAACTAGTACAAAGGGGGGGGGGGGAATATGGTGTATGCAATCAAATCAGGATGAGGCATGACATAGAAGATCCTGCCCCCCAATCGAAATGTTGAAATTACGCCCATGGCGCACGCCTATATAGGGGCCCGTGCCACACAAAACTACAATAAAATTATTTCTATATCCAGGAATTAACGTTGTTCGGTACTCAATAAACTTTGACCGAGGATAAAAAAATAATTAGTAATTGTCATACCAATTGAACGTGAAACATACACTATGTAATTCCAGCCAAAAATGTTCAAAAACAGCTCTCACGCTGACCCATCTAGACGCCCCATGAGGTAAGGGAAAATTTTAAATTCAATATAGCTGTAACAGGAAATGTCAAAACTACTAGAATTGCTTTTTGGAATTTCGATAACTTAAATAGTTTTTTTCTATAATCAATTTAAAATAGTCAACTTTAGACATTAATATAACGTGTTTTATAACCTTTTTTAAAAAAATAAAAAAGCAATTCCAGTAGTTTAGAGTATTATTTATTTAAATTATATTGCATTGTATGGATTTATTAAAACATATGAGTGAGTGGGAAATGGGTTCGCGTGAAACCTTACATCGCAAAATGTGTACTGATTTAGCATGGGCTCTTATGGAGACGAAGTTCCAAAAGTCACCGCTATAGTGTCGCAGAAAAACGAAAACTGCCATGGGTAGGGAGGACTCTTAAATAGCAGACAGCTCAAAAGATAAAACGAAGAGGAGAAGAGAATAAAAATAGTATTCAGGTTATCTCAACAAATTGTCGACAAATTGTGACGTATTTTGAGGACCTGAAACATAACTTGCAGCAAGGACAAAAATTATTCCTTACAAAACAGAGGGAGAGAATATTAATGACACCTCATTTTAGTCATTTAGGCTATATTTTTACTCAATAGGCTAATAGAACTTCCAGAATTGGTTATGGGTCTACGATTTCCCTTACAAGTTTTGGTTCCACCACAGGCCTCAGGGAGTTAGGCAACATGACAGAATAATAATATTAATGGGAGTAATTTCAGCATTTTGATTGGATGGTTAAGATTTTCAGACATCTGCTCTATAGTTAAATTTTAATCCCCCTCCCCTTGAAAATGTGTCAGACGCTAAGTTTTGTTGTAAAAGCTTTGCCAAAGATGACGGCCACAAAATCCGAAAGATCTACTGACAGCGATGTAAACAATGTTCGCAGGTCACATTTTATATAGCCTAGCCTAGTTAAGAGCTGTTTGTTATTGCCATAATATGACGAGAAATTTGCCAGCCGCTGTAAACCTACAAGGAAGATCCCCACCAGATTTCACATATTAAATTTTAACTTTTTTCTTACCTTTCCAGACTATCAAAAAAATCCTGACCTGTGAAATCAGCAATTTAGTTTTAAAATCAAATACTTACTTGAGCATTACCTCTGCCGTAATACAGACGGCCACAATACGACCGACAGATTTACCGCTGCGATATAAGTCAAAAGATTTACTGTCTGCAATGTGACCGAGAGATTTTGCCAACCGCGGTACAAACGACCGCGATTTGACAGCCGCGACATGACAGACAGATTTGCCAGCTGCCCCATATGGGAAAATTTATATTTAAAATATATAAAAAAAATAATAATATATTTTAGAATAAAACGTCTTATATTTGAAATATATACTTACTTACTGCTGGGGCGTCAAAAATCTCAGTTGATTTTTTGCCTCGTAGATTATCCTCCTCCACTCTTCTCTATCCTCTGCCAACTGGATTGTTCCTCCGCACTGGCTCACATCCTTCTTGACCTGGTCATACCATCTTAATTTAGGCCTGCCTAACGGACCTCTTCCTGCAGTTACAGCCTCACAAACATCCCTCAGTCTCGTGCCTTCCAGTCTCCGAAGTACATGACCTAACCAACTAATTCTTTTGGCTTTTATAAGCGCTATTATATCAGGTTCTTTGTATAGGGCACGTAGCTCTCTGTTTTTTCTTATGCGCCAAACTCCTTCTTCACAGACTGGGCCGAATATTTTCCTAAGTACTTTGTTTTCAAACACCATCAAACCAGGGGTGCCGATCCCCCCCAAGAGCTATGACGCCAATCCCCCCAAAAAATTTCCAGAATCTTTCAAATATCCCCCCCGTCCGCACAACATTAATTTATGACATCCTATTTAAGCAGAGGACATTAAAATAATCTGGGTTAATTTAAGTTACATCACATTTAAATTTTTAACATTTTTCGACTAAAAGTAATAATATCCATTACTTAAATATTATTATTTTCATTAAACTTCGATTTTATTAGTCGTCATTTATTTCCAGAACATCGCCTGGAGGAAGAAGACAAGTGTAGCCTTTTACCATTCTTGAGCCTTGGCCCGAAAACTCGAGGCTTTTCGTCTTATCACAAATACTAAAATGTACACGTAAACGAGGACATTAGGTAGCTACCTCCAAAAAAGTCAATATCCTTCTATCATAAGCTTCACTCCAACCGTTCACTAAACCACTGTCCCAATACACGACTGACACTCTCATTTGTACTACAAGGCCATGATCTAACCCATAGGCCCGCATTACAAAAGAAAAAATGTTGTAATGTGGGCCTATGATAGTTGTACACTATCATATTTTTTATAAAAGATATTTTTTTAAAAATTATTTGACCAATCAAAATTTAAGTTTTTGTTTTGAAAATCAGCTGGCTTGAATTTTGATTAATCAAATAAATATTTGATAAAAGATCTTTTATCAAATATTTGATAGAGTAATGCGGGCCTTAATCATAAACACCCATCACATGTCCAACAATGTTTCTACGATGTTGATTCATTCATAAAAACAATAGTAGCTAAGCCCAGTTTTCCAATTGGGTTCTTTTATTTTATCTTAGTTATAGTCCTCATATTATTCTTTGCTTGTGACCTACTTTGTTAGGCACCCTGACAATTCCAATTTCCCTGATACCATGGAGAAGGGTACCACGGATTCTACGGGATGTAAGATTTAAGATGTAGGCCTATACAGCAGGCAACTTGACAACATGTCAACATAACAACACCCACAATAACTGACCCTGCCAATATCCACCATCCCAAGTTTTTCCCGCTTACGAAAAGCACTAAAATTCTGAATTTTTTTGAGTTCATTCCACATTACGTAGCTGGTCGATAATTTAGTTGAATAAATTAAGAATTAGCTCATCCTTTTTTGGCAAAAATATGCCATTCTGTCATGAAGCTGTTATTACTGCATTTTTAATTTGAAGTTTTACAATATTTAAAATCCCCGGCTCCTAAATATTTAAAACTTTTTAACGCCCCCTTCGCTCCTAGAAATAATCTTTAAAAAGTCAACGCGATATTGGGGGGAATAATTAATTTTGCTAATGGATGACCCATTAAAATTTTATTGTTCCGGCCAAATCATTAGGCGGGTGGCGAAAAATGGAAACTCCAGCTGTATAAATGACTTAATGTTAAAGACACCTTAGCTCCTCTACACAGTTAAGTAGTTAAACGTATTTCCAACAGATAGAAGCACATTTATTTGGGTATGTTTGCAGAACTTAGTCAGCTGATTTGGAGAACGTAATCAAAGAGCATAACTGTCTATAACTTCAGATGGGTAAATAATTGGCCAAAAACATATTATGAATGCCAGCAGCGCACTCACTCACCCGCCTAATGATTTGGCCGGAACTCTAATTATTAAAATCTTAATAATTGTTAAGATTTTATTAAAAATCTTAATAATTGTTAAGATTTTATTAAAAATCTTAATAATTGTTAAGATTTTATTAAAAATCTTAATAAAATAAATGGTGAAGATAAATCACCATTTTTACTTTTCCCCCCTAAAATGTGATGGTTCTTTTCAAAGCCCCCCTCTAGAAATAACCTGTGAAACGTCAAGGCTCTATGGAAGGGGGGATAATTCGTTTTGCTATTTCTGTAGTTGACTGATTGAATTTTTAGTTGTATTACCATTTTTCATTTCCTTTCTAGAAAGGTCCTGTTCATTTAAACAAACCTATCCCACCCAAAAATAACCTTTATAACGTCAAAGCTATATTGAGGGGGGATAATTAATATTGCTATTAGGTGACCGATTGAAGACTTTGTTGTGTTACCAGTTTTAAATTTCCTCACTGAAAAGTAACTGCCCATTTCAACGCAACCTTCCCCCCTAAAAATAATTCTTAAAACGTCAATGCTGTATTGGGGGGGGCATTTTGTTATAAGATGACAGAATGAAGAGTAATTACTGTATACATTTCAATGCACCCTCCCTCCTCAAAATAAGTTTTAAATCGTCAAAGCTAAATTGGGGGGGGGAAATTATTAATTTTATTTTTCAAGTGTACCAAAGCAAATTTGCATTTCCCCCCCAGGAATAGTTGAGTAATTTATCGATAGCAAACAGGACAGGTTGAAGGAATTAATTTGTTTGTGTCCGGTTGGAGAGAGTCTCGTGGACTGAGCCAGTGCGGCTGCTTGCGTGCCGCAGCCGCCACGGAAGAAACAAGTGCACAGGAACGCTGACGGTATACACTGGACATCGTGCCATGCGGGCATGTCCATGTTGTATATCCCTATTTCGTACATTGAAAATAAAAATTTTAACTTTTATACAAATTTAAATAGTATAGCAATAAATTCATTTTTGACGATTTATTGGTAAAATTAGTTGTAGTACGTTTTACCTGTACAGTAAACAAAACAAAAAAAATCCCCCCCAAAAAATGTTATGACGCCATTGGCGTCATAATCCCCCCCTGTAGGCACCCCTACATCAAACGTCCTCCATTTCTTTTGGAAAGGACCCATGTTTCACTTCCATACAATAACAATGGTTGTATTGAAATATATATTGAAATATATTTCAATATACAAATTATAGGACCCAGAAAGATATAATTATATACAGTGTGTAAATTAAGAATGGAAACAAATCTGTATTTTTTCATCCGAAGGAGATAGAGATATTTTGTTTGTGGCGTTGGTTCTTAGCCCAGGTTCCGGATTTTTTTGACAACGAAAATTTTTTTTCATCCCCCTCACAGGGTGGGGGTAAGGGGTAACTTAATATTTTCAAATAGCAATCCCTATTGAGTGACCCCTCATTTTAAAGGGTTTGTCAAAATAAATAAAATGGCGCAAACCCGAGGTCAATACCTCAACCCTAACCCAAATGGCAGCCATTTTAAATTTTGAGATGAACACACGAGATTATCTATGGAGACCTAAATTTACCTTTTAAGCGGGTTACATTGGGCAAGTTAAACTCTGGATACCATTATTAGATGGAAAAGTGGACGTTTTTATCTCATTCCTGATTTTGCCTCAGCCCCCAAAATAGGGTTTTTTGGGGGCAACCCCCTAAATGTTAATGCAAACACCTACTGAGTGACCCCTCATTTTGAAGGGTTTGTAAAAACCCTTAGGTAAGCAATGGTGCAAACCTAATGTCAATTTGTCACCCCTAGCCAATATGGCAGGTATTCAAAAATACGATTGGGTAAAAAGCACCTACTTCTCTTATTCAAAATGTTGGATTTTTTTTTAAATCCAACATTTAATTTAATGTTTAATCATAATCATTAATGTTTAATTTAATCATTTAATTTAATGATGGATATTAATTTAAATCATGGTTTTTAGTTTGACAAAGGCTATAAAATGAGGGATGACTCAATATGGCTGCTATGGCAGGCACTAATTATTTTGAAAGGTGAAATGGGTGTTTTTTCACCCAATCAAATCTTTGAATGGCTGTCATTTTGGGGCCTTTAAAATGAGGGGTCACTCAATAGGGGTTGCTACTTGAAAAAACTAAGTTACCCTTTACCCCCACCCTGTGAGGGGGATGAAAAAAAATTTTCGATGTCGAAAATTCTGGAACCAAGGTTAACAACCAACGCCACAAACAAAATATGTCTATCTCCTTTGGTTGAAAAAATACAGAGTTGTTTCCATACTTAATTTACACACTGTATTTACCTACTATATATTTATATATATAATTTATATCTAAAATATATTTAAATTATATTATTTTTTGCTGTTAATAATATATTATTTTACTATTGTAATATATTTAGGTAAATATATTGTTGTTTGGAATAAGAATATATTATAAATATATTTCATTTCTATTTAAAATATATTCCAAAATATGACTTTTTTCAATTTAATTGTCAAAACTCTTCAAAAAATTAATAAATTGAAAAATAAATATATAATATTAGCCTTACATTTGATTTTCATGAACAAAAAAAAAGGGCGATTCCGCTGGGATTCGAACCCCGGACCTTCGCTCTACCAACTCTGCCTACAACCTAACCTTTCCTACGCCTTAACCCTCTTGGCCAATTCGACTTATGGGGGACATGGCATAATTTAGGATGTAAAACTGATTGGGAACACTGTTTCCTTTTGGAGTTGTAGTTTCAATGCTTTTGCGTTGTAGCACTAGTCTATTTTTAATGGACAGCATTCAGTAATTAAATAGTTGCTATTGTGTCTAACACACGTTGCATACTTAAAGTTTAACATAGGAGTTGGTGAAGACTGTAAATGTTCTTTGTATCTTATATGAAAATTTATTCAAAAGTTTGTCCAAAATAGATGTTACCATATCGCAGTTCCAACATTTAAGTTCATACACTCCCCTGCTTTTGTCAAGTCATATTTTTTCTTTTCTGCTGTTGGTTGTGATTGCTTATAAATCAAAATTAATTATTATTATATTTTAGTTCCATAGGCTATTTTTACTTCCGCATTTTTAAAAGATACAGTAGATGCTTTGTGAATCGTACATAATCTCATTTAGCATTGGGCATTATATAATGTGTTGGGTGACAGTATATTGAGATGTATTTCAATAGTGTTTCGTTAAATATAAAACATCCTATATAGTAGGTATAGGATTGCATAAAAATTGACTAAGAAATATCAAATATTTGGCATTTTTATATGAGTACATTCTGGTCAGTACTTTTAAGTTATCATCTATATTGGTGTAATTAAGTTTACTTATACAGGGTATCTATAAAAGAACTTCAGGGTTTTGGGCAAAATATTTTTTTGAAGCAGTAAGCTTAAGTAACTGTTTTATACATGAATAAAAGGTTGCATTTTCAAGTTTTTTTAGCAATTTCATAAAGTTCAAAATGGGCCCCCTTGGCGGCACAGCACACATCGTAACAATATTCCACCTCCTTATATGTCCTGGCTGACATTTCTGTGGGGGGGGGAGCAGTAGCCACAGAATTAATTATTCTTTGCCTGAGGTGGTCAACATCACGAATTTTCGAAGGATTCTTTATACCGTAACAACAGATTTAGTTTATACTAGCCAAATAACGCATTGAGCCTTTTGTTGCGGCGCTACCTTTAGCGCAACGTTCCAGACAGCACTTGACAGCCGCGCTACGTTGTTTCAAGGTCAATGTTCCGCAGCACTGCCATCTCTTGACAAAAACATTCCCTATTGTTATGAGTTAAACCTTATGAGCTACTCGTTTCAAAGAAAATAAACTGCATTTTGCTATCTCCTACAGTTATTAAGATATTAATTTTTTAAATCCCGGAGTTCTTTTATAGACACCCTGTATAAGATGTTCCACATATTTCAATTTTATGCTTGTCAATTTGTTTAATATATTATAAATATATTTGTTTTTATATTTGCAATATATTGTTAATAATAAATTACCAAATATAAAATTAAAGTTATATTTGAAATACATTCATAATTATTTGTTATAAAATATATATGGTGTTAATATATTTAAAATATATATCACTAACAGTATTTCGTAATATATATGTCTTACTTCAGTTTTAACATATTTGTAATGTATTGCAAAATATATTTAAAAAATATATTTCATTAAATATATTTTAAATGTATACTAGAATATATTTAAAATATATTTCACTAACAGTATTTCTTAATATATATGTCTTACTTCAGTTTTAATATATTTCTAATGTATTGCAAAATATATTTCAAATATATTTCAATAACAGTATTTCATAATATATACGTCTTACTTGAATTGAAATATATATGTTAAATATTTCAAAATGTATTCATAAAATATATTTCATTAAATATATTTGAAATATATCCTAGTATATATTTTAAATATATTTTGAATATAAACTAAAATAATATATATTTGATAATATATTTTATATATATCGGTCTTTTTAAATATTATTTTAAATGTATTTAAATATATATTTTTTCTATATGGGGCGGTATAAACAACAGATTTCCCGGCCGCAATATGGTCAGTAGATATGACAAAAGAGCAAAGATTTGTCGGTCACAAAACGACCGAGAAATATGTCTGTCAACTGCTGCATAAACGACAGATTTTTGTGATCACGATATGACCAATAAATGTGACGGCCACGAAAAGAACGATTGGCTTGTTTTTGACGGCCCCAATGCGACCGACTAGTCGGAAAGGGCGGAGGACAATGGTAACAAAGGAGGACATGTCCTCTTAAAAACGGCCGTTTGGTCACTCTGGCCCTGGGGCCCGCACCACTGATTGAGCCTAGGAGCCCAAGTCTTAAATCCGGCCGTGACTTCGTTACATTTTAAGGTGCAGGCAACAGCTTCTTTTTTGTTAATATTTTTTATATTATTTGAAAAAAGTGCTTTTTAGTTTATTTTATCTAATATATATGTATAAATAGATTACACAATGAATACAAAGTAATGTATATCACTGACCAGGTAAAGTCCAGCCGCAGCAGACGGTCTAGGTGACCATCGCTGTATATTAGTGCTAAGCTCAAATGTATTATTTTGTATTTTAAATAAAGGCACTTTTTCATTCATTCGTTCATTCATTTAGTAAATTAACAAATTAAAAATTTAGGACCACCAAAATGAGTAATTACTATCTCAGTACCTCACCTATCACTTTAAATTGCAACCCTGAAAATCTCTTTCAGCAGGTTAAACTAGCCTGAGATAGAATTTCTTATCTTATCTTACCCTTCGCTTTTAAAATAATAACGGTTCGGGTTCGTGAAGTCTTCAAAGGCAAAGTCGCCAGTGTAATGCGCTGGGTCTACCCCTCCAAGCACTAACTCCGACTGGCTGTCCTCACTGCAGACAAGAGACATAACATCACAAAGGGCAATCAGTCACACTTTTTTGAAAATTTTTGCAATAAGGTTCCAAAAATTATAGTCGTATATCTTATCTGAAAGCTGAGAGACCTTGTAAGCAATGAATATTTGAGGGCAGCATATTTTGTAGTATTTGTTTTTTTCAAATCTCTTGTCAGGGGCGTACCCAGGGGGGGGGATATCGGGATATATCCCCCCCCGAAATTTTTGGGGATATTGGGAAATTTTTGGGAAAATTAACATCTCGTTCATAATGAAGGTGGTGGTATCACTAAACTTGTCGTAAAACACTACACATTAATTAATTAATCAACTTTTATGAGGATTTTAAATGGTTACATTCTATTATTTTAAAGATGATTGATTCGGGGATTAGGGTATATTTATCTATTGTGGTTATCGTGAGTATTTGGCGGGAGATGGCTTATAGAACATAAGGCAAGCAAAAACTTCTGATGACAACAGTGGCCATGGAGTCCGTAATGTTGCCGCCATCGCCATTGTCGTCAGATGTGGCAAAAGACTCATCATATTTCGAGAAATATTCGTGGTAAAAAAATCACGATGTTAAAATGCGGCAGACGAATATTGTCGTCTTTTCACGGCCGTGTACTTTACACCATTCGTCTGTCGGACGATCTCGTAGCAGCGTCGCGGCAGACGAAAATCTGCCTACGTTGCGTGAAAACCCAACGTAGATGACTCGCCGTCAAATCTAAGCAGATTTGTGATAAGTCTGTCAAATTTTTAAGATCAAACTTATTCCGGTGGTCTCCACTATTTGACGTAGCCTACCGCTAATATGTCATTTATTATTATCGGTATTCAATGCTTGCATGTACATCATAGCTTTGCGGTTGCGTTCTGGGACTTGAGAAACTCACAGAGGTGAGACAACCTGCATTTTCTAATTCTATTGATCAACCTCGCTCGGATAGTCTAGGATCCGGATATTTCAGGTCCAGAAGGTCCGAGGTGTGCAATAAATGAGAATGCGAGATATAGTTTTTACTTTGAGATTAATTAAATAGAACAAATTTTTTTTCCAAGGTTAAGAACGTATAATTCTCGAATTCTTGAATTATATAAAGTAATTCTTGAATTACTTTCTCACCTGTCTTTTAATGTTAGGTTAGGCATTCTATATAAATATGCAATTTCTTTGATTATGTAAAACCATTTTCCCAAAATTCCTATATGATCTAAAATTTTCAGAATTTAATCTGTGAGCAGCCTCAAATCAGTTCAAATTTCGGGTGTTATTCTGTTTGTTGTTACACCTCTAGATTGCCTAAAAACGTGAATTTACAGTTGTAATTTATGAAAATTTTCCGGGGGAGGACCCCCGGACCCCCCTCTCCTTGGGGGGTATTCCATACCCCCCCGGCCCCCCGGTATATCCCCCCCCGATAATAAATCCTGCGTACGCCACTGTCTCTTGTTTCATATGGACTTGTTTTATGGGGCCATTCTAATGCAGATACCGACATAGTTCTGGTTTAGGAACAAATCATTAGGTCAATTACAAATCTAGCTATAGAGAAAACTGCTAACCATTTTTCATCCAATGCAATCAACTTGTACCTACAATTACAATACATTGACCTACAGTAAACTACTATATATTACAAATTTCACCATCAGAGAAGAAATACACCAGCAAGACACTGGAGGAAAAAGCAAAATTTATTTGCCTCAACACAAGTTAGCTTAAACAGGTAACTTTTTTAAATTAAATACCTTTTTTATCTTTTTCAATAGACTTCCTCTCCTACTGCCCGACTTGTATCCAGGCCTGGCGACAGGATTTTCGGGCCCCAGTGCAATCTACAGCCCCGGGCCCTGAGACCTTTTCTTTACTTGTTTTGTGTGCTTTTGGGCCCTTTTTTAGCCGTTTCGGGCCCTTTTTTTGGTGTTTTCGGGCCCCCTGCGAGCCCGGACCCCTATACATTTGCCCCCCCTGGCCCCCCTGGCCCCCCTTGTCGCCGGCCCTGCTTGTATCTCTCAATAATAAAAAACAATTTATGAATGCCTTAATTATTTTTATCAGGTGAATTCTTAACTGTACAACTATGATATTCAATTTTTAGTAGCCTACCACCTGAAACTGCACTTTTATTTCTTAATGGTTTTAGCGAATTTCCTCTACAAGGAAGAAGCTATTACCGTAGGTCTCATCGTAATACCTAAGCCTGGGACCACTATACCTTTTCATTTTGGGGCCCCCTAGATACCAAAAACACCATTGGTTAAAATTTCTATATATATTTCAAACCCCGATGGTGGGTCCACGGTTGGGATGCCCACCTTCCCCTCATTCACTCAACCCACAATTCACCAACCATTTGCCAACTAAATTTTTTTATTTAACATTCATAATACTAAAATGTGTTGAGTAAACCTACACAATCAAATAATTTGGTTTTACATTAGATTTTCATTTATAAAAATAAATTTTCCCCCGAGATTTGAACTCAGTACCTTCACTTTACTACACTGACGCCTTAACCCTCACAGCCAATCTGACTCTGTATGATGAAGTTTAGTACCACCTTATAATTTAAAGGTGATCAGGAGAGCAATGTCCTTACGGACTTGGAGTTTCAGTGCTTTTTTTGTTGTTGTAATAGGTAATCTTAAAATTATTGTAAATAGGAAATTAATACTAAAATTTTGTGTTAAAAAGGGTTGTTTGAAACGAGATGTGAGTTAGTTGGCTCATCGTCAAAAAAGCCACTATAGTAAAAAAAATAACCATATCATAATTAATAAAAATTAATCATGTATGGTTAATTTGCCAATGTCCATTTGCCAACGTTGGGCCAACAAACTCACAATCGGAAGGCCAACCCACTATTTTCCACTATTGGCCCAACAGACTCACAATCAGTTGGGCTAACTAACCTTTTAATATGTAGGGTCCACATTAGCAGATCATCGGCAAAGCCACAAACCAATTTCAATTCAATTCAATGTAATTCAAATATCTTTATTCATCAGCTGTACAAATAATAATAATCAGCTGTAGCAGAATAGTGTCAGAAAAATAAGGTATTTCATACCTAAAACTAATACTAAGAATATTCAAATGTGCTAAAGGAAAAAGAATTACTTTTTTTACAAAACATAAAGCGAGTCTACCGAGACCGGCTTGCCCGAGTCCAGCGCCGAGGAGCTCTGCGGGTCGCTTCGGCCTACCGCACAGTCTCCGAGCCTGCTGTGATGGTGATCGCCGGAGTCATTCCCGTCCTCTTCCTCGCGAGGGAGAGGCAGGCGATTTACCGGAGGAGGCCTGAAGTGGGCCGGGAAACAGCTGCCAGGGAAGAGCGCGATCGCAGCTTCGACTCTTGGCAGCGCGACTGGGAAGCCGAGCTGAGGGGACGTTGGACCTTCCAGCTCATACCTTCCGTCCGACCATGGGTGGAACGGCAGCACGGCGAGGTCGATTACTACGTGACCCAGTTTCTTTCTGGGCACGGGTACTTCCGAGCCTATCTGCACCGGATGGGCAAAGTCGCCAGCCCGGACTGTCTGTATTGCCCCGGCATCCCAGACACGTCCGAGCACACTTTCTTTCAGTGCGACCGTTGGCACGTCCGCCGAGCCTCGCTTTCATCTGAGATCGGCGTGATCGTCAGCCCAAACAACATCGTCGGAGCTATGCTCCAGGGAGAGGGCAACTGGAACTGTGTCAAGCACTACGTCCAGGCCATTCTTCGGGCGAAAAAGGTCGACCTCGATCGGCCTTAATCCTCAGCTTTTCCCCAAGGAGGTTGCCCTAGTGGCGTAATATCAAAGGCCTAGCCCGAAGTAATGTGTGAAACAGTTCCAGGCTAGTGTCCTCGGTGCCGAGGGAGGTGGTTTAGTCGGTAGTTCACGGGACATCGAGCTCGTGGGAGTCCGACACTACTGAGGGGACAACGAGCCCCTCAGTGTGCGTAAACGCATTCCACCTCCTACAAAAAAAAAAAAAAAAAAAAAAAAAAAAAAAAAAAAAAAAAAAAAACTAATTACATTTACGTTTAGTTTTCAAAAAGTAATTTTATTGTACAAGATAGATTAATAAAAATACTTAAAATGTACATATAAGCTCCCCTAAACAACTAATGATAAATTCAGTTAAAATTATAATTATTATTATTATTTAGAATTTTCAAAAAATATTTAGGTAAGTTAGTAATTAAATTCTTGTATTTAATCCCAGCTTTTAGCCCAAGCTTTTTTCAAAAACCTACTTAAAGCCCACCAATCCCTGCCGTTCAAGTACTCAAGATACTGATCCCAACTTAAACTAATGGACCCAAAAAAGTACCTTCTTATTACCGATAATATAGGGCAAACTGCCACAAAGTGAAAAACATTTTATACTTCCTTCATATTGCAAAGAGGAAAGCAAAAAAGGCGATAAAGCAAAGGCGCATGAAACGTTCTCTGACAGACTGCTCTTCTGCTTTGGAAGAAAACATCATGAGAGTGTCAAAATACCAACATAAATGAAAATAAAACTCAAAATAAATCAACTTTATTGATGTACAAGGATAAAAACGTAATTTTGTCACATAACGTGAGACAAAATTAGTGGTCGACATCATTTTGCTAAAAATTATCAAAATGTGGTGCTTAAAACATTATTCTACTCACTTCTATTGGGGGCATTTTTTCAGGCCTCGGCTATTTAGTTTTTGAAATAAGGGTAATCAAGCTTTTCTATACTCATTTTTGGTCTTATCCTTTCACTTTCCAATATTTACTTCATGTCTTTTATTTTTATTTATGCGATTTTGGTCGCTGGGCGACAACGCAACGACCGGCGCATAGTCCATCTTTCGGCGAATAGAATGTTTTTCCCCAAAAAGTCCGTGCAGTCCCGTGAAGCACGCAAACTTTGACAGACAAAATCAGGGCTACCAACTCAAATATCTTCATAAAAAATATACCACGGTGTAGCTCGTGTCCTAGAGAACCTTTTTCATTAAATATCTCCGATTTTGAAATTTTGTCGCTTAGAACGTTTTACGGGGGACCCCTTCAATTTGTTTATCAATAATATTTTACTTCCAATGTTTCTACCATGTATCGAATTTCTGGTTGCTGAGACAAAATATAAACTAAAACTAGAAAACTTATTTATTACAAAATTCTTATCTTCCTCTGAGATAAACGTTTCTAACAGGATTATTACATCAAAGGTATTTATTAAATTAATAAAATTTGCATTCCTGACCTTGTTTTTTAAGCCGTAGATATTATAAGATAAAACTTTACAAAAATAATTATGTCCATCTTCTCTTCTTGGATTGGTCCGCTCGTCTTGTCCGGTAGGGATGGCATGGCCTCCTTAACGTCCGTCGCCGCCACTGGCCGTCGAGGTCCTGGAGTCTGCTGTCATGGTGCTGGTCGCCGCAGTGTTGGAGCTGTTGATGATCGTTTGTGCGTACGTCGGAGATGCTGTAGTGCTCGGGGTAGTTGGTGCAGTGGAGGTGTTGTTGGCCACTTCCTGAGCTGAGGGCGATTATCAAACTGCGTTATAATAATTATTTTGGTTGATTCGAGGGTAACTGCGGCGTAGAACAATGCTGCAATCGTTTTGGGCCAGATTGTTTCAGAACTGATAAAAACTCAGAAAAATCATGGTTGCATATCTGTTGAAGTTTTTCCACGCCGCGAACTTTACCAGCCATCAATCCCTCTTCCTCCCAGATGAATTTCTTCCCTCCAATAGAGAGGTGGTCGAATACAAATGGCATTCGGCGCCTCCCCTTCAACCTCTCAATTTCATCCCGCACAGCTGATAGAAATGCACGCTTCCTCCGCACTTCACTGGGATAGTCCCGATGAACGATGTAACCCGTCCCCTTCAGTTGGTTTACTCGGTCCATAATGTATTCTATATCTGCGTCGATGGGGAAATGTGTGATGATTGCTTTATTGTCCTTGCCTAGTGGATGGGCCCTGTTTACCCACACATCACCAGTAAATCCGAACTTCTCGGCAATGAATCTTTGTATATAAAACTTATAATCACGGGTGGTAGGTGGCAGATTAAGGCCTCTAAAAATCATATTATTCCTCCTGGACCTCACCTCCAAATCCACTAGTTTGTTGTAGATAGATTTTTCAATAACCTTAAGTGCTTTTATTTCGTTCCTGAGAGCTTTATTTTCCTCTTCCAGACTCTTCATACGCCCAGAAATTTCAGCAAAATTGTCTTTGGTAGCAAAATTTGCTAGTTTTGAATCCAATAACGAGGCTATATCCCCCATAAGTTTACTGAGAGATATTTCTGCTACCTTTTCACTGCCCATATTGTCCGACTTATGTAGAGACACAGACGGTGTGAAGAGGGGCGGGATTTTCTTTGGTCGCTTCGCAGATCTGCTCGCCGCCGTCGAAGGTGGAAAATAATTTGCGATAGAATTGCTGTCCATAAGCACAATAAAGTATCTTAGTTTTTCACTACACCGACCACACAGATATAATTCCTGCGAACACAGTCAAAACTCACATATGCACACTTGTTACAGCGGGCGTCCCACGACCACATGCATTCACTCCCGACCTCAAACTGCATTATAATAATTATTTTGGTTCATTCCAGGGTAACTGGGGCACAGAACGACGCTGACTAACTAAGATAATCTAATGGTAGCTGATAAACAGTCCAAACTAGCAAAATAACCGGTTAAATATGACTATTTACTAGAGCTGATATGCTCCTCAACCGTACTGCCCTGACCAGGCTTACCAACCTCTTGTTAATTTACTATTTTTTGTATACTTTATTTTGTTAAAAGCCTTTCCTTTCTTTATGCATTTATGGCCTAAGTGACATTATGCCTACGACTTTATGATCAAATTTATGATTGTTAGCTTGACTTCGTCTGTAAGGGAGACCGGTACAGGGTTAAAAAAAATTATATTAGTTATCAGCAGAGCTACAAGAGTCAAAGACATACCATAACATTCAGTATTGAACTAGCTACAGTTAGAAAACAACTAAGTTTATAAAGCATTATTCATTGTCAGTAAAAATTAAACATAATAGAGGAATGTCATGTATATGAAGACACGCCTCAAAGCCGGGGCAAGTTTTCGAATGCACTTAAACACTAGTTTATGGGAGATAAATACATATTTAGTGAGATAAATGAATATATTTAATCATAATCACTCACACCAGCAGTCGTTCCAACAATCATCAATTCTGTAGTAACCATAGTAGTGGGACAAGTAGGATCAGGTACAAGACTGTTCCAATAAATATTTATTTATTCCGAGTGGAAATTGATCATAAGATTTAATATATATTACTTTTACGCAAAGACGTAGGGTCGACCTAGGTAATGCCGGCACCTTAAGACAATTTTAATTTTTATATTTTTTTCAAGTTTAGTTATACATTTTGTAGCATTGGATTCCTTTTAATTGACATTTTCCAGATCAGAATAATATATTAAGTTAGTGATGTGGTATAGTTAAGTAATATGAAAAACTCCTGCTCTGTGTCAGTATTTCCCCAGTGACCCGAGTAATTCCGACATTGACTTGGGGGTAATGCCAACACAGGTAGGAAGTGACAAAAATATTCAGAAACCTATAGTTTATTGTTACATAAAGTGGAGTATAAGTTATACGCATAAAATGTACATGTATTAGATCCATTACTTATACATCTGTTAATAGGATAAGAGGTACATTAAACACTTAGGCTAAAGTCATTAACAAAAATCATACTTGCTTAGAAATCACCGGGATTTTTTAGCAGGATGGAAAACGGTCGCCCGGTCCTCACCAGCCATTTTTGTGTACTTTTTCATACTAAAAATTTATAGAATTTCAGCAAGGATATAGGTGATTCAAATCAGCTATTTTTATACCAAAAAACTGGTTTGTTAGCTATTAAATTCTCAGCCAGTTAAGTTTTTTGAGCAGGAGTAAATCCCAACTTTCTCTATAACCTCTTACATGAGTTTAAGGTGGTCATAAAGAGTAATTCAAGGCTTTTCCACTTCAGCTGCAACACTGCTTACCAACTCAAATTGCACTTTTTAAGGGTTTTTCAACCTTTTTACCCCTATCTGTAGCCCGTTTTCTAGATCTCACATCAGAAAGATAATAAAAAGAAACATTTAGATACTATAAACCCCAAAGCAATATTATTTTTATTGAAGAGGCAATATAGACATCTGTCGGTTTTGCCCCTTTTGGTGTGTTGACATTACTCAAGAGAGACAAGATTCTTGACCCTAGCTCTTCTTACCACTATTAATCCTAAAAACAACTATACCATAAGGTTCGGTTTGAAATACACTTTATAGATGAAAAATTCTCATTTCTATAGGTCTATTGGTATGGGAATTATTAAAGTTTTTAGATCAAAAAGTGAAAAATTATTTATAAAATTGTCACAAATCAACCACTTTGTTGTCGACAAAAACTCTTTTGATTATTTATTTATTTACAGTTTATTTGTTTACAGTAGTGCATAACTCCAATGACAGTAAACAATATAATATGTATTAGTTCTGGTGTCTCCCACAAGATAGCAGCCCTATCCAATAGTGTTTTACTCTCATATTACAATTGCAACTTAGGCCAGCCACACACTGCATCAGTCGAGGCGAGGCGTTTTGACCAAAGGCATCTCTATCAGGGCCGGATTTAAGCATAAGCGCAATAGGTGCGCGCCTAGGGGCCCGCGCCACAATCCAGTAGAGTGTAGGATAAATACATTTCCTCCGATGGCGCCACACAAAAATATATAAAAATTATTTTTCAGAATCCAGGAACTAACACATTGTTTGTCGTCAATAAACTTCGACCAAGAATAAAAAGATAATTAAATAAACTGTTACCCCGATTGAACGTGAAACATAAAAAACTTCATTTCATCACATAAATAGCAGACAGCTCAAAAGACAAAACATCGTCGACTGCAGGATAATAATATTCATGGGAATAATTTCAGCATTTTGATTGGGGTGGAGGCTAGATTTTCAGACCTTTTCTCTATAACTCAATGTTAAACCCCCTCCCCCTTGAAAATGTTTTTGTTGAATGAGTTTTGTTGAAAAAGCTTTGCCAAATGACGGCCGCGAAATGTCCAAGAGATTTACCGACAGCGATACAACCGATGTTTGCGACCCTAGGCTAGCCAAGAGATTTTTGCTATTGTCATAATATGACCGAGAAATTTGCCAGCCGCTGAAAACCCTACTGTAAGTGTGGTATCCACTAGATTTCACATATTAAATTTCCAATTTTTATCTTACCTTTCCTTCCAGACTATTAAAAAAAATCCCGACCAGTGAAATCAGCAATGTAGCTTTTAAATAGAATAATTGAGCACTATCTATGATGTAAATACAGATGGCCACAATGAGACCGACAGATTTACCGGCCGCAATATGTCAAAAGATTTACCGATCGCAATGCGACCGAGAGATCTGCTGGCCACGGAAACACTGGATGATTTTCTGTCCGCAGTATGACCGAGAGATTAACCAGCCGCGGTATTATGACCGAGAGTTTTGTTTTTGGTACAAACGACTGCGATTTGACAGCCGTGATGTGACTGACAGATTTGTCAGCTGCAGTATAAACAACAGCAATAGATTTCCCGACCGCGATTTGGTCAGTAGATAACCAAAAGCGCGAGACTTGTCGGTCGCGAAACGACCGAGAAATTTTTCTGTCAGCTGCTGTAGAAACAACAGATTTTCTGGCCACAACCAAAGGCCAGATGTGACGGCGACGAAAAGAACGAGAGGCTTGTTTTTTTCGGCCGCATAATGCGAATATGAATGGAGGACAATGGTTAAAAAGGAGGACATTTCCTCCTAAAAACAGACATTTGGTCACTCTGGCCCTGGGGGCCCGCACCACTGAGGGAGCCCAGGGGCCCAAAAGTTCTAAATCCGGCCCTGGTCTTTATCTATTAGGCTATAGAGAATGCAGGGGCGCTTACGGAGCACCTCACACTGCAAGAGACAAGGCGAGAAAAAAGCCCCTTTAGTCAAAAAACGAAGCAGTCAAAACTTTTGTCCCGTCGACAGTCGCTGACCGTCAGAGCGTTTTGCGCATCGTGATGGTAAAAACAAGCTTTCTTTGGCACTTTTAATCATGCAATTTCTCAAGATCGCATGATGCAATTTTAAATTTCTTTCACCAAACATTTTCTTTTTTATGCTCTTTTTTATATATATCGAAGGGTTCCTTGCTATTTAAAATTTAAATGTGTCTGTATTTAAAAATCAATGGTCTCTTCCTCTTTTCCATCGTAAAACTACCTGAGTCAATCCTATTCATGCTGCGAAAGCACACTCGCGAATCGACTGTGAAACCGCGCCAAAATTTTGGATGCCTTAACTTGCCTCGCCTTCGCCTTGTGCGTCCGCTTTGCAACAAGGCAAGTTGAGCGACTTGTCTCATATCGCCTTGCCTCGCATTTGCTGCTGCAGTGTGTGGCAGGCCTTACAGGGTCGGAATTGCCCGTGGTGTTAGTATTTCCCTGGTATGTCCTAGCAGTTTCCCAGTGCGAAAACCTGCCCCTTGCGGTGTTCGAAAACTTACCCCATAGCCATAATTTCGATTTAAAGTAACCAAATACTGAAAATATCATTACTCTTCATCATTATCTATAAGGTCTTGAGATCAAAAGAGCACTCTTGAGGTCAAAAGAGTGTTCTAAACAATAAATACTGAGTTTTTTGGTGCTCTTTTAATTTTTATTTTAAAAAAAGTTCTAAAGTTATTTTTGTGGCGGTGGTATGTAAAACTTAAGGCTAGATACTCAATCTATCAACTACTAATCAAGATTTCTGCAACTTTTATTGCTAAATATTAGAATTTTGAGTTTAAAAGTACTTACAGTGGTCCAGGACTAGAGGGTTATGAAAACCTCATGTTTGTGTTAAATAGGGATAAAGTGAAGAAAAATATACAAAATAAAAATGGTGTGCCAATATTATGTTTTTGGATAAATAAACTAGTTAGACGTGAATTATAAACTCAAAAGAGAATAATTTTAACAATATATCTGTGATATCCAAAGTACAACGTTAGTCACAAAAAGCAACTGATAAGTGACGTCACATAGCTGCTGGTTTGAAACTGTCAAACTGCAGGATACTGAACCACCGAGCAGTTTGACTGATAAGGAGCTCTGACTCTTGACCTCTAGCTCATCAAAACATCCACACCTGATTAACTGCAAGCCATATCTCTGATATTACAAGTCTATTTGACCACTGACGAGCATTTTACCATGATTATCATATAAACAACCTTTTCTGCAGTTTGATCTGAATCAAATATAAATTGATCAAATAGAACATTTATATTGAAATAGTAATATAAATGGGGCATTGACTTTTATAATATAAGTCTCACCTATTATCCATTTTAGTTAGTTGATCAATAAATAAATAAATAAATAAATAAATACATTATAATTGGTTAATTGATTAAATAGTGGAATACTTTGCAAATAAGTATGTTCTGAGAAAACTTTAAACTACAAACAAATACTAGCAGTACATATAAGTTCACTGTAAAATAATATATATATTTTTTTTAACATGAAAGAAGACAGCCAAACTAAACATAAATACAAAATAGGGGACAAAGTCTTTGCTAAAGTTAAAGGACATCCTTCATGGCCAGCTATTGTCGATAGCTATGACTACAGTACGCAATTGATTAAGTATAATGTTAAATTCTATGGTACAGGTGAAACCGCTGTTGTAAAAGAAATTGACATCAGTTCATTCCTTACAAATAAGTCACGATTAGGTAAATCGAAGAGGGATGATTTTAAAAAAGCAATGAAAGATGCAGAACAGGACCAAAACATAAATAACAGTAAATCTCATAAATCTCGAACCAGTACACAGGATGATAGCTCATGTTTTGAGGTAAGCTGCTCGACTAATGTTGCCAGTTCACCTGCGGCAACTAGCAGTCCACTCCCAATACTAGCCAATAAAGTGGAAAATAGCAAAGGAGAGACAGCACAGCTGCAATGTAAACTAAAAGAAGCTCATGCAACTATTGAAGAATATAAACGTAAGATAGTAGAACTTGAAAATCAACAAAAAAATAATACAGCAAACATATTAAACAGAACTCTAACTGGCACATCGATTCTTAACAACGAATGGCTAACAGATGATCCCATTCAGTTCTATTTTGATTTATTATCTTCTATTGTGGGGAAAAACGGTATATATCTTATGAAACCAGTAATATCTCAAGCTTTGAAATGTCTAAAGGATATGAATGACTTTGTATTGGATCCTCAACTGCTACAAAGTAATTATGTAATCATCCCAGTGAACAACTCCGCATCAGTGGATATACCTGGAGGATCAGGCTCCCATTGGAGCCTCCTTGTGTACATAAGAGATAAAGAAAAGTTCTTTTATTTTGACTCCTTGAAGCAAGTAAAATTCGAGCATGCAAAAAAAATAGCAACAGTATTGGAAAACAAACCAGAGGAAAATAAATCTGTAAATATCACAGTAGTAAGAGTTCCACAACAAACAAATGGTACAGATTGTGGTATTTACATGCTGCTCTTTGCTGAAATCATCATGCAAGTAATCTTATATGAAAACCACGATATATCATGGGAATATGTCTTTCCAGATATAAGCGAGAATATTTTCTGCACTAAACGGGCCCAGCTTGCAATGATGTATTGTAACTCACACCTTAATCTGGGAGAAAAATCAGTTCTATCGATGATGCTGAAACCACAGAAGCGTAAATTTGTGCAGCCGATGACCCAACCAAACAAACAAGGCGATTCCCTAGTTACAGATGAATGGCAAGTTGTGAAAAGTTTGAAGAGAGGTACAAAAAGAAAACCAACTAGCACAGAATTTCATATTACCACATCTAACAGCTTCAACCTATTATCTAATGATGAAAACCCCCTGAATAATGACGCCCACCAAACAAAACAAGAAAAATCAAACAATAGGAAAACTAATATTAACACGAAATCAAGTAAAATTACAAGCAGTAAATTAAATAAAGAAGCAAGTCAAGACCCAACCCTCAAAGAAAACAACGAATTAAGAGTCGAACTGTTTGCTGATAGCCAGGGAAGGGGTGTTCCAGAGTTTGTAGCCTCGTGCAGTCATGGTAAAGTTTATATGGATGGACTTGTTAAACCAGGTGCTGGCATCCAGTACGTTTACAGTCAAGCTGCAAAGGCCAAACAGAAACCTCTAATTTTAATTGCGGGAACAAATGATATGACCTAAGGAAACCCATCAACTATCTATTCTAAAATGGAACAAGAACTTAAAAAACTTAGTCAAACTAGACCAGTTTGCATTACAACAGTCCCCCCACGATATGATGTGGCAGAGGATAATGTTTTACATTACAATATTGCACTCGCTAATAATTACATTAGGGAACTTACCTCGAGAATGAGCAACATAAGTATCATTGATTTTGACCACTTCAAAAGAAACGATTTTACGAACCACGGCCTGCACTTAAATAATAGAGGAAAAAAGAAACTCGCCTATAAGATCATCAACTTTGTAGAACAAATTTATGGGAAAAATGATATATCAAAATCAAATACAGGTAGTTCTGATACTATAACCTTAACTGAACAACACATGGCAGACATGATTAAACTCAATCAAAATTGTACATCAGTGGGATTTGCACACAGTATCTCTGCGGATTTTTATGACCCTCGCCACATGTCAGCTGGGTTGGCAGTCGTTTTTAAGCGACATTTTGGGAAACCAAAAACTACAGATTGTGTGACAAGCCACTTGGCAGTACAGGATTATCAGAGCGGAGCCACAGTTTTTAGTTTAGTAACAAAGCCAACATATTTTAGCAAACCAATTATAAATGACTATGACGCTGCTTTTAGAGATCTTACTATACATTTCAAGAACAGGAGATTGAACCATTTAATCTGTTCCCCAATTGGCTGCGTACGAGACAAAATTGAACTGGAAAAATTTTTTGACAATATAGCTAGATTTCAGAGAAGTACAAAAGCAAAAGTTACCATCGTATCTTATTCCCAACAATCCTATCGAACATTAAGAAATGGGCTTTCTCATGACGACTTCAACAAACAACTGGAAAACCTCATCTCCTGCAGTTTGGGAACTTCACTCACAGAATTTGGGAGTCAGCTGAGAGTTTCCGATCCTGAAAGTCCACAGTCAAGCACAGAGGGAGAACACCCACACCATCATCTTTGCAACACTTCTATGACCACCACATTGAAAGCCAAAGAACAATCAACGGAAGTGTCATGGGATAAAGTTTCAGTGGTTCCTGGTGACCTCACATACAGTGAGGCACTAAAAAAGCAGAGCAGTGGTGGTGATGAAAGTGAAAGTGTTACTAATGTAAGTTTCAGCTCTTTTGTCAGCAACTGCAGTATGGTGCAAGCATCTGCTTTGTCTTTAAACTTAACAACTCAAACAACAACAACAGTCACATAACAAAAACAAATAACATTGTAAAAATTTTCCATCAAAATATTCAGCACCTTTCTTCCAGAATCAATCAATTGGAAATTATTTTAGAAGAAATAGAACCAGATATTATTATTTTAACTGAACACGATTTAAAAGACGAGGAAACAGAACGGATTAATATTAATAACTACTTTGTACAAGCTCATTTTTCAAGAAAAACTAAATCAAAAGGAGGTGTTATGATACTGTCTAAGAACGGTTTTAAGTTAAAGCGGGTGGTTGTGCCAAGTTCTTTGGAATCAGAGTTGTTAGAGGAGTTACAGTTTGAGTTTACTGCATGTACCCATGATAATTTTGTTGTTATCGGCATTTATAGATCCCCAAACTCTGACCTTAATATTTTCCTTCATAGGCTTAGCCTCTTAATAGATTATTTCAATAAAAAATTTGATACAATAATAATGGGAGGGGATTTTAATATAGACGTTTTAAAAAATGACAATAAACATCGATCATTTAAAGAGGTATTAAAAAGCCAAAACATGAGTTGTCTAGTCAATCTTCCCAAGAGAGTAACCGAAAACTCAGAAACTGCTATAGATAATTTTTTAGCAAAAAATTTTGATTTGAACAGGATTAAAGTGGAAGGTTTGATAACTAGCTTATCAGATCATGACGGTCAACTTTTGGAAATAAGGTGTTTCAATTCGGTAAAAAAAAGTAACTTGCCATTAAAACAAGAATTACGTAAATTTTCCCCACAAAATTTAAAATACTTTGACGAACTACTGGCGAAAGAAACATGGAGTGATGTGTACTTCGCACCAGTAGATAAAAAATATGTCATTTTTCACTATTTATTCAATTTTTATTTTAATATAGCATTCACCAAAACCTTAATTACAAAAAAAAGCAGAACAAGTAATTGGATGACAGAGGATTTAAAAAACGAATTTGTAAATATAATCAAAATAACCAAAGAATTCCGTAAGAATAAAAATAAAACTCTAAAAGAACAACTAAATAGAAAAAAGAGAGATTACAAACAACGTTTAAATCAAGCTAAGTCAAACTATTTTCAAACCAAAATTAATAAATCAGCCAATATTCAAAAAACTATATGGAAATTAATAAACAATGAAATAGGGGTAAAAAAGGGGGAGCAGATTAACAATATATCTTTGAAGGAGGGACAGATAATTATCTCAGATCCAAAATTAATAGCAAACAAATTTATTGACCATTTTGTTAATGTAGTAAAAGATCTAGATGTAAATAGAAATAGTGAAATTGATAACTTGTTTGTGGAAAGTAATGTAAGTAACAATATAGTAATTAGGCCTTGTTTTAATTTTAAATCAGTTGACAGAAGAGAGGTGGAAAATATAATAGACTCGTTTAAGAACAAAAATTCTTGTGGTTATGATGAGGTGCCAATTACAGTGATTAAATCAGTGAAAACCAATATAAGTGCAGTTCTAAGCCATGTTATAAATTCATCGTTTGTGTCAGGTATATTTCCATCTCAATTAAAACAGGCAAAAATAGTTCCAATCCATAAAAAAGATGATAAAAACAATGTTCAAAATTACCGACCAATATCTGTACTTCCAACTATTTCCAAAATTTTTGAAAAAGCTGTATGCATACAACTTACAGAGTTTTTAGAAAAATGTAATTTATTCGACAACGGCCAACATGGATTTCGATCTGGAAGGTCTGTTGTGAGTGCTGCTATAGCTTTTATAGAATCAATTATTGAATCAGTAGACAAAGGAAATAACAAAATTGGGGTATTCTTGGATATCACTAAGGCGTTTGACAGTGTAAAACACTCAAAACTAATAGAAAAATTAATTGCCTTGGGTGTATCAAAAAATGCTATAAATTGGTTTAAATCTTACCTTTCCGACAGATCTTATTTTGTTGAAATAACCCATTTGGCAAATAACCATAAAATTACCAAATCCTCATCACACAATAAATTTCTTCAGTTTGGTGTTCCTCAGGGATCCATTTTAGGACCTCTGCTCTTTTTGTGTTATCTGGGGGGGTTAGACAAGGTACTAATACATAAACTCAGTAGTGAATTATGTCTTTATGCTGATGACGCTAATTTAGTGGTGTCAACAAAATCACCAGAAGAAACTGAAGTCGTCACATTTATTGAATTGCAAAACATTGAAATTTTTTTTAAAAATCACAATTTACTTTTAAATACTCAAAAAACAAATTATGTAAATTTCAAAACATCTCAAAATAGGAAAATGAAAGATCCTGTGATAATACATAACACACAACACATTGAAAAGAAAAATAGTACTAATTTTTTGGGGTTAAAAATTGATCAAAACTTAAATTGGGATGAGCATATTCATAAAATATTATTAAAAATAAACTCTGGAATTTATGCATTATCCAGGATGAGTCACTACTGTGATTTGAAAACGTTAAAAAACATTTATTTCGCCCATGTTCACTCTCATATTTCTTTTTGCATTGCCCTGTATGGCTCAACAAAAATAATCAATATGGAAAAAATTTTAAAACAGCAAAAAAAGCCATTCGAATTATACTAAATCTAAAACATGATGAATCAGTAAAAAATCACTTCAAACAATTAAAAATTCTCACAGTTTATGGTCAGTATGTTTTTGAGACTGTTCTTGTAGCAAAGAATAAAAAAATAGAAGTTATAAGTTTTAAAGAACAAACTCATTCTTATAACACTAGGGGGAAAAATGAGGTCCCTGAGAAGCACAGACTGAAATTCTTTGAAAAGAAACCTTCCTATGTTGGCAATAAATTCTTAAAACATATTCCAAAAGAAATTAAAAATGAAAAAGGTGTAAAATTCAACAAATTGTTGAAAGAATATTTAATAAATAAAGCTCTTTATTCATTGGATGAGCTATCCACCTCTCTCTGAAGTAACTTATTTTTATTCTTGTTTTTTTTTCTTTTTACAGTAACTGAATTGATTTTTGTTTTTTGTTTTTTGTACCTTGTAATATAACAGAAGCCTATTAATTACATGCAAATATCCATGTAACTTAATTGTCAATGTAGTTTTAGTTAGTTCTTAGGTGTTGACACTATTTATTGTACCACATGTACATAGAAATAAATAAAGATATTTGACTATTGACTATTGACTATTAAGTTATCATCGGATTCAGCAGAAAATGCTCAATCTAAATGTAACATAAATTATATGTTAAAACAAAAGGATCATTATATTTTTTAACTTCAAATTATAGCATAAAAAGTAAGCAGCTTGACCAAAAACTACAAAAAATGTCTTTTCTTGACAGTGGTTGCTTCCTCCAACATGTAACTCACATAACTGCCGTGTATATACACTTGGCATGATAGAAGCTGACTGGTGCTGTGCTCCATATCAGCTAGTTGAAGGCAATTCGGAAACGTGTCCCATGCGAAAAACTACCCCGGTGTCTCCTACTCAATGTGAAAAACTGAAGCTATTATCAAAATGAAATAAATATAAGGAGTAATGAATTTATATCCGGTGAAATATGTACAAATCATATTTGACAACAATAGATATATGGAAGAAATGGGATTCAAACCTACACCCTTAAAAGAGACTGGCCAACCATAAATATTTGGCCAACCAAAAATATTTACAAAATTTTAAAAACCTTTCAAAACAAAAAACCATAGTGTATGAAAAATGTTTTCTTTAAAAACTCTACAAATTGGAGATATCTTTATTTTTTCTTGTAAGTCGCAATAGCTACTGTGTTGTACAGTCCTTTTTCATCATTTTTCCCCTGTTACTTGAATGGATACTTTTCTGCAGAGCTGCTGAGTTCTCAGTTTCATCCATTTACACCGATTGTCCATTAATAACTTTTTTTTTAATAACAAGCCGTTTGGAAAGTTTTTGTTATTTAACCCTTGAGCCCCAAGCTTTTTTTAATTTCTCAAGTTAAATTTTAATATTTTTATTTTTTCCGTGTTTGGTCTAATTTTTGACATACCCTTTTTAGCATCCCACATAATTGACAGTACGCCTAATTAAAATTCAAAATAAAAAAGTGCCCGCCTCCCCCTAATACAAGGGTTAAAATTAACCAAAACAGGTTAATTTTTCACTGCAATCCCTATTATATACACAATTTCCGTCAACTTCCACTCAAGCCAGTCACTATTTTTTAAGAAGGCCCTCCCACCAACTTCACCCCCTATTTCAGAATCGCAGGCCTGATAGGGATTGCTAATAGGTGGAAATCGAACCTCTGCTGTTACAAATGTCTTAAAAAGTTAATTCGTCAGTCAGTGCCATAGATCAGCCAGAATACCACCCGTTGGACGGAAGAATTTTGGATATCTAAAGCCTGCAGCTGACACTGGCAGCGGTTTAGTGAACAACTTGAGTAGGCTAAGTCTTCACTAACCACCACCACAGCGGGTTAGCAACAGGGCAATAGCACGGATGTCAAGAACTGCCGATATATCGGGGCTTGAGGCTCAAAGGGTTAAATTTTGAGTATGAACATTTCACAAGACACAATAGAATTTTCTATCGGTTAAACTTGAAAATGACTAAAAATGATTAGGTTCAAAATCATAAGATTTATTTTTGACAAAAATTTGAGTATAGAGCTTTGTTTGATGGGAGTATGCCTAAAAGGATCCAGATTGTGCTATTGTTTCCCTAACTTTGATAATTGGTTTTCTGTAAAAAACATTATTTTCATTGAATTATGTATTGAAGATTCCATACATTTTTCAGATTGCTGATCGGTTCGAAGAAAATACCTCTTCCTATTGAGGTACTTCCAGATACCGGTGCAACTGCCATAATTCTACCAAACTCTACGTATGAGGAGGTGTTAAAAGCTTTGGGGGTTGAGGATGCAAATGTAAGTTTTTTAATTTTTTTAAGTAAACGAAAGTAGTGTCATGATAGAAATTATATTATTCGTACTTCAGCTGATTTTTTCACTACGATTCATGTTTGAGTTTGTTTGCATTACTAACTTTAAATGTGAGTCGACTTATTCCACCATGAATGAAAGTGATGAGTTTTGTTCAACTCCAGAGGGAATTTTGTTGAACATTTTTATTCGTAGATATAGTAGTGTATGCAACAATTTCATTCAGCCTTTAAGCCAATAGTGTGATGTTAGTCCATGAGCAAAGCGATATATAATATGAATCACCCTGGAACAATCGGCTGTTGTGGGGATTGTGTCATTTCTATCAAAATAACACTTTCATCAAATGCCGAGTTCTCATTGGTCTGGAACCTGTATCATAAAGTTTACTTTTTGCAACTGGTTTGTATTTCGTTTGATAATGTACCTCTTGTAATATCATTATCATTATTATTATTATTATTATCTATATATTTCCCCGTGTTGGGCCGGGACAGAATGTCCAACAGTATCCCCTGCTTGTCGTAAGAGCCGACTAAAAGGGGAGGGGGGCGCACTGGTCCTTTTTTCGTGTCTCCTTTTCATAACTCCATTCTCCGGTTCATTTCAATAGCCCGGTTGTTTTTTCTAAATCATTCCGGCCTATTTGCTGGGGTGACTCTGTGTTCTTCAGCCTCCATTGCGCTGGAGGTCTAGGACGAGCAGAGGGTACAGCTTAAAAACTGGGTTCTGCACCTCCCAGGCTGCCGGATAGTACAGGGGCCTGGGTCAGCCCAGCCAGCTGACCTGGCTGCCCTATCAGCCGGCGAAAATCCCTTTGGCCGTGGCGGTGCCGGTTGGCGACCGGATAGGGCCCTGCTGCGGTCACGGGGGGGCTCTGCCGAGGCCACTGCTCGTCTGGGACCGCCGGTGTTTTGGGGGCGGTCGAACACGGATATAGTTTCTCTGGTGATGGGTCGGTCTGACTTTCTCATCGGGGTACTATTGGGGGGTCAATGCCCAGTCTCGGGGGCTAAGCCAGACACTATGGACAGCACTGAAGGAAAAGAGACTCAAAAGGTGCAAGAATCAAAACGGGGTACCCTAACCCCACAAAGTAACCAGTCGCATAACCGCTCTTCACTGAGCGGGCCCGGTGACAAGGTGGCAAGCCCCTTCGAAAGAAGGTCGCGCATTGGAAGATCGCCGCCGAGCCGTGTCGTGACACCTGCCTCATCGGGGGCCAAAACACCTGTGGCCATCGATGAGACACCCACTGTAAATGAGCGGATGGATGATGGGTCGTCTCCCTTCGAGGCGGTCATTGCGCCAGGCAGCAGGAGGAGGAGCACATCAAAAAGTGCTTCGACACCCTCGCTGTGATGAAGGCCGCGACCACCCGGCAGAAGAACATCAGTCAGGATGTGAAGGATGGCATCGTCCAATTGGAGGCCAGCCTTCACCACATAATCCAGCTGAGGAGGTCGTGGCAGTCATGTGAGTCGGTGACTGCGTCGACGCAGACCGACGCATCACCCCCCCCCAGACCCGCATCACTGCGGGTGAAGGCTCAGCCGGCCGGTGGGAAGCGGGCTGCTTCCAGCCCCGCCCAACCGGAGGCTGAGAAGAAACCGAGAGGTGACGGTCCAGGGGAGACATCGGACCCCGAAAAATGGACGGACGTCGTTAGGAAACGAGGGAAGAAGAGAGACCCTCCCCAGGAGCCTGGAAGCCAGCCCGGCGGACAAGAGAAGAAGAAGGCGCCAAAGAAGAGGCCCCGCAAGCAGCGGCCGGACGCTCTTCTCATCAAGCCGTCGGAGGGGAAATCTTACGCCGACGTGCTGGGCGAAATTCGCAGCAAAGCGAAGCCCGATGAGAAGGGCGCCGTCATCAAGGGCATGAGAAAGACTCGAGCCGGCGATCTTCTGGTCGAACTCGGGGACGCCTCCAAATGCAAGTCCGCTTTCAGCGAGGACTTGAGGACTCTTCTGGGAGCGAACGCAACCGTCCGCGTTCTCGAACCAAAGACGACGCTGGAGGTGCGAGACCTCGACGAGCTGACGACCGAGGCGGAAGTGACCGCTGCCGTCAAAGCCGTTCTCGGAGAATCCGTCGAGGTAAAAACCTTCCTCTCAAAGGCGAATGCTCGGGGACAGAAGGTGGCGATCCTGACGCTGGGAGCCAGAGCTGCCGCGAAGCTCCTGGAGAAGGGCCACCTCAAAGTCTGGTATGTGAGCTGTCGGGTGCGCGAGAAGCTCGTGGCCTCCAGATGTTTTAAATGTCTGGGGTTCGGTCACGTAGCTAATCGCTGCCCTGGACCCGATAGAAGCAAGCTCTGCTTCAAGTGCGGCGGCCAGGACCACAGGGCCAGCGCGTGCAATGCAGTGTTGTCCTGTGTCCTGTGTACAGAAGCCGGCTTGAAGGGCGACCAGGTCAAGCATTCCGCTGGGTCTGGTCGTTGCGGGCAGTACAGGCGGGCCATCCAGGAGCTTCGCCAGAAACAACAGAAATGATCAGTGTTCTGCAACTTAATATGCAGAGGAGCAGGACAGCAAACGACTTGCTGTTCCAATTCGCCACGGAGCAGGGTGCTGACCTACTGCTTCTCAGTGAGCAGTACCAGAACCGACGCTCCGCGCAGTGGTTCTCGGATCCCTCCGGCACTGCGGCAATATGGATCTTGGACCTCGGGAAGGTGCCTGTTCTCGATTCCGGATCGGGCAACGGCTTCGTTTGGGTGAGGAGCAGGGGTTTCACCGTCTTCTCCTGTTACCTCACGCCAAACCAACCGATCGGAGACTACCGCCACATGGTCGATTCCATTGAGGATGAGATCATGAAAATCTCTGGCGGGGTCATAGTCGGTGGCGATTTTAACGCAAAAGCCGTGGAATGGGGTTCCCCGCGGATCGACACTCGAGGTCGTTACGTCCTCGAGTCGGCTGCCAGGTCGGGCCTCTGTATCCTTAATACAGGCGGCATTTCCACCTTTCGCCGTCCGGGGTGCAGAGAGACGATCCCTGACATATCCCTTGCCTCTGAAGGGATTGTCCAGCGGATCTCCGACTGGCGTGTCTGCGAGGAGTATTCCTCTAGCGACCACCAGGGGATCCTCTTCAAGGTCCTTCCCGAGGGTGCGCGCTTGCGCGCTGAACCTGCTCCTCTGGCTCGACGCTGGAACACCAGTCGTCTGAGCAAAGACACTTTTAAAGAAGTAATCAAAGACCAGAGCATTGTGAATTTCACAGGTGCCGAAGATCTGGCAGCATCGACAATGCGTCTCATCGCGACCGCGTGTGAGCAGTCGATGCCCGGAGTTTCCCGCCGCCACAGGAAGAAGCCGGTTTACTGGTGGACGCCTGAAATCGCGGAACTCCGGAGGAGATGCCTTGGTCTCCGACGAGCTGCGCAGCGAGCCAGGAACCGCCCTGATGCAAATGCCAGATCGGCTGAGCACAGAGCGGCCCGCCGAGAGCTCCGCGGTGCCATCAACCGGAGTAAAGTCAGGTGCTGGAAGCAGCTGTGTCAGGATATCGACAACGACCCCTGGGGGATGGGCTACAAACTTGTAACCCAGAAGCTAGGGGCTCGCTCACCACCTGCGGTCATGGAACCACAAGCCATGGCCGTCGTCGTCGATACACTGTTTCCCAGCCACCCAGTTCGGCCAGTCAGGGAATTCGGAGAGGTAGGCGCCTTCCCAGTTTTCCGGGAAGAGGAACTCACCGCCGCCGTCCGATCCCTACGACCCAGAAGAGCGCCCGGTCCCGATGGCATTCCGGCGGAGGTGCTCAAGCTCGCTGTGGAGGTGAATCCAAGGCTTCTGCTCGATATGTTCAACGCGTGTCTGGCGGAAGGCGTTTTCTTTTCTTCGTGGAAGGTTGCCCGCCTTGTTCTTATCCCGAAGGCGAAGAGCACACCGGGGACCCCTTCTTCTTTCCGACCCCTGTGTATGCTCGACACGGCCGGAAAAGTGCTTGAAAAGCTCTTGCGCGTCAGGCTGACCGAGGCCATCGTCTCTGCGGGGGACTTGTCCCCGCAGCAGTACGGCTTCAGATCCGGTCGCTCCACCATCGACGCTATCCAGGAGGTAGTTGAGGCAGTGCGGAGGGCGGAGGACCACAACCACTGGTCGCGCCGCGTGGTCCTTCTCGTCACGCTCGACGTGAAGAACGCCTTCAACTCCGCCAGGTGGAGCGATATGCTGTGGGCGCTTGAGCATACGTTCCAAGTTCCCTCTTACCTCCTGCGTATGATCGAGGCGTATTTGTCAGACCGTGTTCTTTTGTACGACACGACCGAAGGCCAGCGGCGCATTCCCATCACTTCCGGGGCTGCGCAGGGGTCCATTCTCGGACCAGATCTCTGGAACGTGTCTTACGACAGTTTGCTGAGGCTAGACATGCCCGATGAGACCCGCCTCGTTGGCTATGCTGACGACGTCGCTGCCTTGATCGCTGCGAGGAACGTAGAGCAGGCAAAACTGAGGCTCAGCGTGGTAATGGCCAAGGTCAACGGGTGGATGCGAGATCACGGCTTGTCCCTGGCTATCAGTAAGACGGAGATCGTCGTCCTCACCAAAAAGAGGATTAACACCGTGTTCCCGGTGCAGATAGGTGACGTCACACTCGAGACTAAGCCTGCTGCAAAGTACCTGGGAGTCATGGTCGACAGCAGACTGTCTTTCGGCGAGCAGATCCGGCGCGCCGCCGACAAAGCCGCTAAGGGTGTCGCTGCTCTTGGTAGGCTTATGCCCAATGTCGGCGGTCCTCGCTCCTGCAAGCGCCGCCTGCTCATGACTGCCGTCCAGTCAGTCTTGCTGTACGGGGCGGAGGTATGGGCTCACGCACTCGAGAAGCGAGTCTTTCGAGATCGGCTTGCCCGAGTCCAGCGCCGAGGAGCTCTGCGGGTCGCTTCAGCCTACCGCACAGTCTCCGAGCCTGCTGTGATGGTGATCGCCGGAGTCATTCCCGTCCTCTTCCTCGCGAGGGAGAGGCAGGCGATTTACCGGAGGAGGCCTGAAGTGGGCCGGGAAACAGCTGCCAGGGAAGAGCGCGATCGCAGCTTCGACTCCTGGCAGCGCGACTGGGAAGCCGAGCCGAGGGGACGTTGGACCTTCAAGCTCGTACCTTCCGTCCGACCATGGGTGGAACGGCAGCACGGCGAGGTCGATTACTACGTGACCCAGTTTCTTTCTGGGCACGGGTACTTCCGAGCCTATCTGCACCGGATGGGCAAAGTCGCCAGCCCGGACTGTCTGTATTGCCCCGGCATCCCAGACACGTCCGAGCACACCTTCTTTCAGTGCGACCGTTGGCACGTCCGCCGAGCCTCGCTTTCATCTGAGATCGGCGTGATCGTCAGCCCAAACAACATCGTCGGAGCTATGCTCCAGGGAGAGGGCAACTGGAACTGTGTCAAGCACTACGTCCAGGCCATTCTTCGGGCGAAAAAGGTCGACCTCGATCGGCCTTAATCCTCAGCATTTCCCCACGGAGGTTGCCCTAGCGGCGTAATATAAAAGGCCTAGCCCGAAGTAATGTGTGAAACAGTTCCAGGCTAGTGTCCTCGGTGCCGAGGGAGGTGGTTTAGTCGGTAGTTCACGGGACATCGAGCTCGTGGGAGTCCGACACTACTGAGGGGACAACGAGCCCCTCAGTGTGCGTAAACGCATTCCACCTCCTACCCAAAAAAAAAAAATATTATTATCTAAATATTAATACGCAAGCGGTTTTCTTTTCACAGTCCAACCGCAATAACGGCTGGACCGATTTTAACGTTTGAGGTATCAAATTAAAGGGATTTTTATGTAGATTTGTCAACAAGTCTCAGATTTTTTAAAAAGGGCGTCATTAAAGTACAGTAAACGGCTGAAGTTTCGGAACAGTGGCGCTATTCATCGACATTTGAGCAAGCTCAGTTCACTTTGTTTACAATCTGAACTAGTTCTACAATCAGAGCTTTGGTCAAGCTCTTAAATAATTCTACAGGTAAACCTCAGATTGCAGCACATAATTAATTTTTCGAATAGAGCAGTTTTATTTTTACAGCTGCTTTGGCTTCGTTTTCAACAGTTTTCTTTTTTAACAGGTTTATTATGTTATTTAGGTTATGTTATGAAGTTTTTAAAGGTCTTAAATATTGCAGTTACCAGTTTTATAAAGTAGTTTACGATATCATAGTGTTTTTTAAAGTTATATTAACCTGAGCCAATCTGTTTTTGGATTTGGTGCATTTATAATGGCACCGATAAGAAGAAGACGAACACTGACCGGTCGGAGGAGTCGGAAAGAACACGATCGCAACTGCTGGCATCACCCGCTCCATATAAAATTTGATGCTCCTTCCAACCTCAGACCAATGAACTAAAAATGTTTTCATTGCGGTGGATTGCATTTTAAGAATGAAAAGACTGGTAGAGATGTACGTCATTTACGTGTTTGTGCCACAAAGGAAAGGTTCCCTATAAAGAGAGCCGTTCCCTACAATATCTGTTTTGGCGATAATTATTAATTAGGTGCAGCGGCAATCCCTAAACAAAGGAAGTCATTGCTCATGGCGGGAGCTACATGTTGCTGTAAGCAGAACTTGATCTTTTACCGGTAGATATACATGACAGAAACAAGAGGACATGGGAAAATGCAGGTGTTACCTAAAAAATCGTTTACGTTTACCGTAAACTCCTGCGGTAGAAGTTTAAAAGTTTCAGTAGTTCAGCCATAATTTTGTTAATGAATTTAGCCCTTTGATTAAACTTTAAAGTATATAAGTAGGCAGATTATTCGTCATTCTTTTTTATATGGTTTTTGCTCGATTTCGAGCTACGTGTTATCTAGTTATTATTATTAAGTTATGAGTAATATATGTGGTATTTGAATTAATTTGCCTGGTTAGTCTTTGGTTAATGCTTACCTGTTGTTAATAATCCCTGTGTTAGTTGTTATTAAGTTAGTAAGTTAGTTAAGTAGTTATAACACTCAAAACCCAAGATACAACACATGTTACAGTTCAATAAGAAAGGAATGAATTTCAACAGTATTAGTCGATGTATTTATTTTATATAAATGTTTATTCGCATGGAAAATATTAATTCGTGGTAGACATGTGCTGGGCGTAGGTTAGAAGTTTTTTCATGTTAAGTTGCCTGTTTGCTATTGCTTTAGTTTGTTTGAGCATAGAGGAAGTAGTTATTGCATGAATGTAGGATTCATATATGTCAGTATTTTCATTTGTTATATTATTATAATTATCTATCGCATGTTATTAATTTATATAGATTTATTTTGTTAATCAATTTAAATAAATATGGCATGTTATTTAGTTTATAGGAAATAAGATTGCTCGTATTATATAATTCTATTCCTATCAAGTTACAAAAAAAATTAAAAATATGTATAAATTAAAATAAGAATGCCTCTCAAATAGCTAATTTAGCTAGAGAGGTAAAAAAGAGCACTGCTTTGTACTTACAATTTGCGCATGCGAGAATAAATGAAATGAATTGAATTGAATTATTATTATTATTATTATTATTATTATTATTATTATTATTATTATTTTTTATCCACGCTGGAAGGGAGTTAAAAAATAGCCCTTACCCGCACCGAAATGCGGGCCCTCTACGCCGCTCGCCCAAGAGAGCAAAGCGACGAGCAGGGGTCTCCAACCTCTGACAGACAGCATCAGTGTCAGAGGCCCCGCCTCGAGGATCGAGGCGGCTAGGAGTGTACAGTTGTCTGTACATCTCCTTGGGCATACCTGCTAAAAAAAAACCCCTCGCGTGCTTTCACCACATCACTGCGATCGACCCGAGCGTCTGCTCATTGCAACATCGCAATGCGTGGCCTCTGGTCCCTTTCAGGACTCCGCGCTGCTGTCCCTTTCGGGACTCCTCAGTTGGTTTTCAACCGATCTCCTGCTGTCCTCGATTCTGGGGTCACTCGAGACACCCGTCTGTCCTCTTCTGGCGCAGGACGGACATGACAAAGTCAGCCACTGCGTTCCAACTGACGCTGCCCTGCAGCATCTTCCCCACGATGTTGTCCGGGGTCAGATGACCGCCGACCGAGTCGGCGAGGGCAGTCCGTTCTTCGTCAAAGCGACGGCACACGAAGAAAGTGTGATGCACGTCGTCTCCGTCGTATCCGCAGTACTTGCACCTGGGCGAGTCGACCTTGCCCATTCGGTGGAGGTACAGACTGAAGTAGCCATGACCTGTCAGGAACTGGGTGAGGTAAAAATTCACCTCCCCGTGGTCGCGGCAAACCAACCTACATTAATACTGAACAGATGTTAAGTTTACTAAAATAATTTAAATTTTAAAACAAGTTAAAAAAATGTTTTTATATCGTACTGATATTGTTTTATATGGTTTTAATACCAAATTAAACTTGTTTCAAAGTAATATTAAAATTGTTTTTATCATTTTTTTAGTGTTGATAGTATGTTTTTAAAAGTTTTGAATGTTTCAAAGTTTCAAAGTTTCAATTTCAAGTATTGTATATTGTTTATTTTATTATGTATTACAACCGACTTTAAACATAATAGTTCTTAAGTAAAACATGAGTATTCATTTTAGTGCAAAAATAAACTTACAAGAATCGAGGTGTGTCCTCCACCAATTCTGTGCAATAGCGGTCAAGGTTGTGAAAGCAGTAGGCAACCTACTCGGTCAAAGTAGGCCAGACGATGTTGTGTGTGCCGAGGTCACAGACCCTGCCAAAGTAGGCTACCGACCTTCAGCTGGGAGACACATTGACCTAGCAGTCAAGGCTGCTGCCTTGAGCTCGCAGTAAAAAGTTTTAAATGACCTTGAAACTTTGTAACCTGGACGGTTTTAAAACTCAAGTTTTTGCATTACAACATCTATACTGTTGGTTTTATCGAAAAATGTTACTAGACATTTTTGTTTGTTTTTTTATTCCACATAATTTGAGTAACCACATGATAGGTTTTGTAAAAGTTTTGAATGACCTTGAAACTTTGTAACCTGGACGGTTTTAAAACTTAAGTTTTCGCGTTATAACTTCTATAACGTTGGTTTTATCGAAAAATGTTACTGAACATTTTTGTTAGTTTTTTTTATTCCACATAATTTGAGTAACCACATGATAGGTTTTGTAAAAGTTTTGAATGACCTTGAAACTTTGTAACCTGGACGGTTTTAAAACTTAAGTTTTCACGTTATAACTTTTATACCGTTGGTTTTATTGAAAAATGTTACTGAACATTTTTGTTTGTTTTTTTATTCCATGTAATTTGAGTAACCACATGATAGGTTTTGTAAAAGTTTGAAAATGAACTTGAAACTTAAGTTTTTGCGTTATAAATTCTATACCGTTGGCTTTATCGAAAAATGTTACTGGACCTGTTTTGTTCGTCTTTTTACAAGTCCAATGTAAAGTAAAATAAAAAGAAGTGTTGTTGTCTGTTGGAACAGTAACAAAAAAATTATGAGTTTGAAAAAATTTTCTAAGTCCTAAAAAATGAATTATTGGGAAGTTTTAACACTTAAAATTTTTACAAGTCAAATGTAAAGTAAAATAAAGAAAGAAGTATTGTTGCCTGTTGGAACAGTGGTGAAGGAATGATGGAAATTAAACTCGCAGCAAAAAGAAACTTGATATTGTAAAATAAATGTTAAAGCAAATGTTTGAAAAATTTTCTAAGTCCTAAAGTAATAATTATTGTGAAGTTTTAACACTTAAAATTTTTACAAGTCCAACGTAAAGTAAAATAAAGAAAGAAATGTTGCCTGTTGGAACAGTGGGAAAAGAATGATGGGTTTGAAAGATTTTCTAAGTCCTAAAATATTAATTATTAGGAAGTTTTAACACTTAAAATTTTTACAAGTTCAATGTAAAGTAAAATAAAGAAAGAAGTGTTGTTGCCTGTTGGAACAGTGGCGAAAGAATGATGGAAACCAAACCCGCAGCAAGGCTTCTGTGGTGACCTCGAGCCGAGTTGGGGTCCAGGGTCTGCGCTTGAGGCCAGGTGGTCAACCAGCTGCCACACCTGCCCGGCCCGGCTGCCAGCTGCCGTGACCTCGAGCCGAGTTGGGGTCCGGGGTTTGCGCTTGTGCTTCGGCATCAGTTGCTCGCTAGACAGTGAGGTGGTAACATGTTCAGAAGGCGCCCTGAACATTTTATCATTTTTGCTGTTTGGTGAAAATATCTTGGTGTTATTTGTATAATAACATCTTGACATAGGACTGATTAATTTTAAGGCATGGTAGTTTAAGCATGGTAGTTGTTTGTGCTTGTAGATACCCTAGGGTTTGTAGTTTGTTTTTAGTTTGCTGGTTTGGTAGTTAGTATTAATTTAAAATCTTTCTTTTACTTACAATATATTTCTGCCTGGAATGTTTAAATTTAAAGTAATATTTCGTTTTTAAGAATGTTATATGATATGTTTTTAATACCTTTCTATTCCAATTTCCTTTTTCCAACAAGCTTGTTGAGGGCATTCCCTCTCTTGTCTTGTACTCCTTTTTAGTTAGGGACACCTTTAAATTCCAATTTCCTTTCCTTTTTTCCTTCCATCTTTTGCACGGTAAAAACAATTAATGGTAAAACCGGCTACCGCTTTTGTAGTGATTACGCCCACCAAAGCGGGTCACTTACAACCTCTATACGTGCTGGATGGGTAGTTCGCCTACCTCCGGAGTTTCGCTGGACCCCAGTTGATTTGCGCCTTATGGTGAGTCGCTGGCTCCTTTAGTGTTAGGAAACAAAAAACATATTTGTATAACATTTTTTTTAGCTTAGCGTTGTGCGGTTATGGTGAGGTGTAAGGGATGGCTTATGTCTAGCTTACACTGTAATCATTCTGTGCAGCGTTGGGCTGACTAGATATTTTTTAGCTCAGCGTTGTGCGCTTATGGTGAAGTGTGAGGGATGGCTTATGTCTAGCTCACACTGTAATCATTATGTGCAACGCTGCGCTGACTAACTATTTTTCTTTTTAAACTCTAGGCAGGTTGTATTGTAAATTAGCTTTTCTTCTGTTAGGTTTCCGGGGGTGTACGGTTCTGTCAAACCGTACACCCCCATTTTATTTTTAATTATTGAATGACCTTGACCTAGTTATTTTCAAGGTCAACAAAAGAGTTAGCAAAAATTTCTAAGTCTCAAGGTCATTTTTTGTAAAAGTTTAAATGACTTTGAAACTTTAGTTTTTGCGTTATAACTTTTATGCCATTGGATTTATCGAAAAATGTTACTGGACCTTTTTTGTTCGTCTTTTAGTTCTGCGTATTTTGAGTACCTACATGATAGGGTTTGGAAACATATAAAATGAAATATGATGTAAAGAAAGATAATTTTTAGTTTTTGCGTTATAACTTCTATACCGTTGGTTTTATCAAAAAAAGTTACTGGACCTTTTTTGTTTATCTTTTGATTCCGCGTAATTTGAATACCCACACGATAGGGTTTTAAGCAATTTTCCAACCCCCCCCGTCAATGTTGCCGGGACGAACCCCCCCCCATCAATGTTGTCGGGGGGGGGGACTTGATCTCGTCGCCGTTCAACTTTGGAGCTGCGTCGACGTACACGGTGGCAGTGGATATTAAAAAATGCTCCAAACCTATCATGCAGATACGCAAATTATTCGGAATAAAAAGACGAACAAAACAGGTTCAGTAACTTTTTTTGATAAAACCAACGGTATAGAAGTTATAACGCAAAAACTAAAAAAGTATTTTCCAACATTTTATATTTTTACTTTATAAGTTTCCAACCTCTATTTTGTGAGTACTTAAATTATACAAAATTATGAGACAAACAACAAGCTTTGATAACATTTGTTATGAAATCAACAATATTTTGTCAAAGTTTTAAATTACCTTGGAGCAATTTTGTAACCTGGACGTTTTTGTAACCTGGACGTTTTGTAACCTGGACGGTTTTAAAACTTAAGTTTTCGCGTTATAACTTCTTTACCGTTAATTTTATCGAATAATGTTACAGGACCTTTTTTGTTTGTCTTTATATTCTGCTTAATTTGAGTAATCACATGAAAGATTTTGTAAAAGTGTTTAATGACCTTGAAACTTTAGTTTTTTAGAAAATGGTCTCAAACCCATCATGTGGGTATTCAAATTATGCGGAATGAAAAGACAAACAAAAAGGTCCCGTAACGTCTTTGATAAAATCAACGTTATAAAAGTTATAACGCAAAAAACGCAAAAAAATGCCTATATTTTTTTATTTTACTCTGTAAGTTTCCAAACCCTATCTTGTGGGTACTTAAATTATACAGAATGATGAGTCAAACAAAAAGTTTCGGTAGCATTTGTTATTTAACCAACAATGTAAAAGTTATAACACAAAACCTGATTTACATCTTTTAAATTTTCAACCATGTTTATATTTAATTGCAAGTGTAGTTTATTTTGCATTTCTTCAAATAGATATTTTTTAAATAATTTGAGTACTCACATGATAGGGTTCGGAACAATTTACATAAAAATAACCTTGAGACTTAGACATTTTCGCTAAGTCTTTTGGTTGACCTTGAAAATAAGTAGGTCAAGGTCATTTGATAATTAAAAGAAAATGGGGGTGTACGGTTTGACAGAACCGTACACCCCCGGAAACCTAACAGAAGAAAAGCTAATTTACAATACAATTTGCCTAGAGTTTAACAATTAATAAAAAAAGTAAAAATAAAATTAAGTTAAAGAGAAATAGCTAAACAGCCCAGCGCTGCACATCATGATTACGGTGTAAGCTAGACTTAGGCCATCCCTTACACTTCACCATAAGCGCACAACGCTGAACTAAAAGAAAAAATGTTATTTTGAAATAGAAAGTTGTTTAATTAAATTTAGAAAAAATGTTATACAAATATGTTTTTATTTCCTAACACTAAAGGAGCCAGCGACTCACCATAAGGCGCAAATCAACTGGGGTCCAGCGAAACTCCGGAGGTAGGCGAACTACCCATCCAGCACGTATAGAGGTTGTAAGTGACCCGCTTTGGTGGGCGTAATCACTACAAAAGCGGTAGCCGGTTTTACCATAAATTAATTGGTTTTACCGTGCAAAAGATGGAAGGAAAAAAGGAAAGGAAATTGGAATTGAAAGGTGTCCCTAACTAAAAAGGAATACAAGACAAGAGAGGGAATGCCCTCAACAAGCTTGTTGGAAAAAGGAAGTTGGAATAGAAAGGTATTAAAACATATCATATAACATTCTTAAGAAAAAAAGAATATTACTTTAAACTTAAACACTTTACTTCTTTAAACTTAAACACTCCAGGCAAAAATATATTGTAAGTAAAAGAAAGATTTTAAATTAGTACTAACTACCAAACCAGCAAACTAAAAACAAACTACAAACCCTAGGGTATCTACAAGCACAAACAACTACCATGCCTTAAAATTAATCAGTCCTACGTCAAGATGTTATTATACAAATAACACCAAGATATTTTCACTAAACAGCAAAAATGATAAAATGTTCAGGGCGCCTTCTGAACATGTCACCACCTCACTGTCTAGCGAGCAACTGATGCCGAAACACAAGCGCAGATCCCGGACCCCAACTCGGCTCGAGGTCATCCCCCCCCTCCACGCTTACCCCCTCCCAAACCACAGGACCCTTGCTGCGAGTTTGGTTTCCATTATTCTTTCACCACTGTTCCAACAGGCAACAACACTTCTTTCTTTATTTTACTTTACATTGGACTTGTAAACATTTTAAGTATTTAAACTTTCCAAATAATTTATATTTTAGGACTTAGAAAATTTTTCAAACCCATCATTTTTTGTTACTGTTCCAACAAACAACAACACTTCTTTTTATTTTACTTTACATTAGACTTGTAAAAGTTTTAAGTGTTAAAACTTCCCAATAATTAATACTTTAGGACTTAGAAAATTTTTCAAACATTTGCAGATTTCTTTTCAAACTTACATTGGATGATCTTAATACTTAGGGGTTTTTAAAATATAAGAAATTTAGCAGTTATTTAGACTTTTTGTGTTTAATACATAAAAAAGATTTTTTTAAACTTGAATTATTTGACCTTGACACTTAGATTTCTTTTCAAACTTACATTGGATGATCTTAATATTTAGGGGTTTTGAAATATAAAACAATTAGCAGTTATTTACACTTTTTTGGGTTTAATATAGAAAAAAAGATTTTTTTTAACTTGCATTATTTGACCTTGACACTTATATTTCTTTTCAAATTTACATTGGATGATCTTAATACTTAAGGGTTTTGAAATATAAAACATTTAGCAGTTCTTTACACTTTTCGTGTTTAATACAGAAAGAAAAGATTTTTTTTAAACTTGTATTATTTGACCTTGACACTTGGATTTCTTTTTAAACTTACATCGGATAATCTTAATACTTAGAGTTTTGAAATATAAGAAATTTAACTGTTATTTACACTTTTTGTGTTCAATACAGAAAAAGGTGGTGGGGGTAATGCTATAAATAGGGGTAGTTTTAAAGTGGTTTTCATTATTACGGCAACCTTCGTGGAGAGCACACCTACGTCATGTATTACTGCATTAGTTGCGAAGAATCTTTTGAAGATGAAATTTTACTACAAATACACAAAGAAGTTTACCATAACAACGAAACAAACCAAGAAACAAATAACAATGCAGAAGAAGAAGAATATTTGGAAGAATTAGATCAAATACTTGCTACCGTACAACAACAACTAAATTCAAGACCAAGTGTTATTCAATACGCACCCGGACCATCTTTGGATGTGGAATTATACGCCCGAGCCTTACCAGGTAGTGTAGTAACTCATTTTAAGATTGACAATGCTCAATTGCAACTTGCACAGTTTATTTCAAAAGCAAAAACATTAGTAACAGAAACATTGAACAATGAACTAAGAAGATTAAATTTTATAAAGTTTGGAATATTATTAGATACAGTATTTACAAATGTTCAGAATGAAACATCACCAAGAGGATTTTTAACTAAAAACAAAACCATCATGATTGCGTCAGATATAAGCTCAATTGTGGATGATTGTTTTGAAGAACTTTTAACAAAATTACAAGAACATGAAGGAAGAGGTTCTGGATGGAGTTTGTTAAGTATAACAAGCTTAGATGTAAGAGTTCATAAACATTGATATGGAATGAGAGGTAGTAGTTATATTGTTTTGCCAAAGAAGATTCGAGTAACCAAATCTTGTGTGAACGTACAAAATGAAGATGCTGAATGTTTCAAGTATGCAATGCTTGCAAAATTTGTAACAGATCATGTGGAACGACCGAGTAGAGCATACGATGAGGTTTGCTATAAGTATAACTTTCAAGGCATGACTTATCCTGTTGCAATTCAAGACATATCAAAATTTGAAAAGAAAAATCCTTTTGCATCTGTAAACATTTTTGGCTTAGATTCATCCAACAATGTCTACCCCTTACGTATAACACCCACCGAACGCAGAGATCATACCGATTTATTATTAATAACAAAAGGTGATATTTCAAATTATGTATATATTAAAGATTTCGAAGCTCTAGTTTGCAAACAGTTATCAAAACATAAAGAAGAAAAAACCACTTGTAAAAGATGTTTTTGTTTTGTAAACAAACCATTAAGAAGAGGTGGTTCAGAATGGTTGATGGAACATAAAAAATTATGCAGTGGAAACTATGAAGTAAGAATTAAATTACCACACCCTAGCAGATCGCAAGTAAAATTTGACAAAGTTATCCAACAATACAGAATTCCAGTTGTAGTGTATGCGGATTTTGAATCTTCATTGCTTCCACTTGAACAAGAAGAAGGAGAGCAAATTACAAGCAGAACCAAGTATCAACTTCACAAACCAAACAGCTATTGTTTAATAGTAAAATCCACTCTGTCTGAAGAACATCTTCAAGAATATGGTTTGACATCTACACCGAAGATCTATCGTGGAGAAGAAGCAGCTCGATACTTTGTTGATGATTTATACAACATCGCTGGGAAAGTGGAAGCAATGTATAGCAATGTGGTTCCTATGTCACCTATGACGCCGGAAGAACTTCATCTTTATGATTCAGCAACAACATGCTATTTATGTAACAATCAATTTACAGAAACTAAAGTTAAAGTTCGCGACCATGACCATCTGACAGGAGCCTACAGAGGTGCAGCTTGCAACGGATGTAACATCAACTACAAACTACCATCTTTTATTCCTGTGGTTTTTCACAATCTTAGTGGATACGATGGACATTTTATCATTCCCGAATTAGCAAGAGACAACGGTGAAATAGATGTTTTGGCACAAACTATGGAAAACTTTATAAGCTTTTCAAAAAAGGTGGGCAAAATTAAACTTAGATTTGTTGATTCTTTTAGATTTATGCCTTCCAGTCTTATGAAACTTTCTGAAAATTTAAGAAGAGAAAATTTAATAGAAACAAGCAAAATTGTACCTGCAGAAAAAATGGATTTGGTTCTTCGGAAAGGAGTTTTCCCGTATGATTACATCGATGGACTACATAAATTTCAAGAAACATCACTTCCTCCACCAGAAGCATTTAAAAGTAAACTTACCGATTCGGACATTTCACCTGAAGACTATCAACACGCATGCAGAGTTTGGGACGAATTGGAAATTAACACTCTGGGAGATTATTCTGACTTTTATGTAAAACTTGATGTGACCCTTCTCTGCGATGTGATGGAAGAATTTAGAAACACCTGCTTTGAAGCCTACGGATTAGACCCTCTTCATTCTTATACTTCTCCAGGACTAGCTTGGCAAGCTATGCTAAAAGAAACAAAGTGCAACCTTCAATTATTAACCGATATTGACATGGTGTTGATGATCGAATCGGGCGTTAGAGGTGGATTGACCCAAAGTGTTACTAGACATGTTAAAGCTAACAACAAATATCTTCCAAACTACGATAAAGAAAAACCATCAGTGTTCTTAGGATATTTCGATGCCAACAATTTATACGGATGGGCCATGTCTAATCCACTTCCTTTTGGAAACTTTGAATGGGTTAATCCAGACTCTATTGGTGATATTTCACAAATTTCAAAAGACGGAGACACCGGATACATATTGGACTGTGACTTTGAATATCCAGAACACTTGCACGATCTTCATTACGATCTTCCGCTCCTTGCAAAAACACAAGTTTCACCAATTGGCAAACATCCAAAATTAATGATGACTCTTGAAAATAAACAAAGATACGTAGCTCACTTTTGGGTTGTTCAACAAGCACTCCAATTGGGTTTACGTATAACCAAAATTCATAGAGTTTTAAAATTTTCCCAATCATGCTGGTTAAAACCGTACATTGATTCAAACACCAGAAGAAGAGCAGCTGCAACATCAACATTTCAAAAGGATTTTTTTAAATTAATGAATAATGCGATATTTGGAAAAACATTGGAAAACAAAAGAAAACACAAAAATGTTAAATTAGTTACAGATCCTATAAAACTAGAAAAACTTGTACAAAAACCAAACTTTGGAACATCCGTTATCATCAATGAAAACCTTGTAGCAGTATCTATGAAGAAGACAAGCGTGAAAATGGATCGTCCGTTGTACGTTGGAATGTCAATCTTGGATATTTCCAAAACCCACATGTATGATTTCCACTACAACAAAATGGTTGCCTTCTACGGTAGAGATAACATCGGAATCGCCTACATGGACACGGACGCTTTCATCTACTGGATTCTTACTGAAGATATGTATTTGGATCCTCGAACATTTGTTCACAAAAATGAATTTGATTTTAGTGACTATCCAAAAGATCATTTAAATTATGACAATGATCGGAACAAAAAGAAACTTGGAAAATTTAAAGACGAAGCAAATGGAATTTTACTGAAAGAACTTATTGCACTAATGTCAAAATTGTATTCACTACAATTGCAGTGTTTACAAAGAAGAAAACAATGTTATTAAAAAAGCTAAGGGTGTAAAAAGTTTGTATCTTAAGAAGAATGTAAATTTCAAACACTACAAGCAATGCTTATTTGAAGAAACGACTATAACTGCAAAATTCAACACCATCAGAAGTTTCAACCATCACCTGTACAGCGTAACAGAAGTAAAAAAAGCACTCTGCTCCAATGATGACAAACGACACATTCTTCCAGACAAAATTCACACTCTCCCATTCGGCCACTATTCTCTCAATCCTATCAATGAGTAAAAAGAAAAAAAGAAAAAAAGAAAAAAAAGGGGAAATCACAGCATGCTCGCTGTGATTTTCCCTTTTTTAAAAATATGTTGAAATGACCTTGACCTATAAAAGCGGATGCAGAAAAAGAAACACTCAATACTAACTTGACTTTGTTAGTAAAAACATCATGACAGAGTTAAAGGAAAAGATTGTTAATGAACTTCATAAACCTGCAAGAATACAGTTTCCACGAAGAAATACTGTTGTAAAAGGAATAAATGATTTATATCAAGCAGATTTAATTGAAATGCAACCGCATGGTAAAATAAGTAAAGGATTTAGATACATACTTACGATTATTAATTGTTTTACTAAAGTTGCAGATGCTTTGCCATTAAAGGACAAAACCGGTAACAGCATAACAAAAGCTATGGAAGTAGCTATAAAAAGAGATAAAAATAAAATTAAACATTTACAAACTGATGATGGGAAAGAATTTTTTAATAAACCTTTTGCCTTGTTAATGAAAAAATATAAGATAAATCATTATTCTACAAATTCTGAGAAAAAGGCAGCTATAATTGAAAGATTTAATAGAACCTTAAAAGGTGCAATGTATAAAATGTTTTCGAAAAGAGGTTCTTACGTATGGGTTGATATTTTACCAAAATTAATAAGCGATTACAACAACAAGTTTCATAGAATTATCGGTATGGCACCTAACAAAGTGAATAAGAAAAACGCTAAACTAGTTTTACAACGAATTAAAAAGAATACACAGCCAAAAGCGGAACAAAAAAAACCAAGAAAATTTAATGTAAATGATAAAGTTCGAATTAGTAAATACAAAGGAGTGTTTACTAAAAAATACCTGCCCAATTGGACAAACGAAGTTTTTACAGTGTATAAAGTACAACCTACTGTACCGGAAACTTATATTTTAAAAGATAACAAAGGAAATTTGTTTCAAGGCGGTTTTTGCGGACATGACTTGTTAAAGTCAACAGTAGGCAATGTCTATCTTGTTGAAAAGGTGTTGCAAAGGAAAAAAGACCAAGTTAAAGTACGTTGGTTGGGGTTTGACAAAACTGAAGATTCGTGGATACCTATAAAAGATTTGATTTAGTTTTAAATCAACTTATTTACTCTTCTGCCTTTGAATAAGATGGAGATTGTTCACCATAAAGATAAATTTAATATTAATAACATTGATGATTTAACCGTAGATAACGTTAAAATCAACAATGGTAAACACGGCAGTTTATTTCCAAACACTGTACGATGTATAGTAAGCGGTCCTTCAAACTGTGGCAAAACTAACGTTGTGTTTAACTTAATTACAAACACAAAAGGATTGCGATTTAATAACCTATATATTTTTTCAAAGTCCTTACATCAACCAAAGGATCAATTGTTGGAAAAGATCCTGACTGATGTGCCTGATGTTAACTATTACAAATTTAATGCTAGTGACAGTGTTATGCAACCAGACCAGGCTAAGCCGTATTCTGTATTTGTATTTGATGATGTATCTAGTGAAAATCATGATACTATTAGAAAATATTTTGCCATGGGAAGACATAATAATATTGATAGCATATATATCGGACAAACATATAGCAAAATTCCAAAACAACTAATTAGAGACAATGCAAATATTTTAGTTTTATTCAAACAAGACGATACAAACCTAAAACATATATACAACGATCATGTAAATGCTGATATGTCATTTGAAAAATTCAAAGAGCTTTGTGGAAAAGCTTGGGCGGAAAAATACGGATTTTTGGTAATTATGAAAGATAAAGCTATAACAGATGGTCGTTACCGCATAGGTTTTGATGAATTTGTTTTAATACATTAATTAACAACATTATCGTACAAGTCTCCATGGTGTAAACATGGTTAATCAGGAAAAGCTATTAAAAGAAATAAAATCACTTAGTGATTCTATTAGACATAAAACAGAGCGTTAAGATTAGGAATAAGTGAAAGAGAGAAATTTCTGGAATCAACATTTAAACCTATTACTGAGCCATTAAAACAATTGGGGCAAAATGTTACACCTTCAACATTTAATTTTTCCGGAGATGCTATTTTACCCATTTTAAAATTTGAACAAAAAGAAGAATATGAAGGTGATACAAGTTTTACGCAACAAGGAGAAACAACTGAAGAAGAAAGCGAACTAGGTGAAGAAACGGATGTTTTAACAGAAAAAGAAGGTCTTTCTACAAGCGAAAAACAACAAGAAGAAGAAGAGCCTATTAATCCATCCAACTTGAGCAAATTGGGCTCGGATATTGCGTATAAAGGGCCGCTTGCAAGACAATTTGTATTAAAAATGTTACGTTCTGCACAACCAACTCGAAAGTCTCATACTTTTGGTGCTAGAATAGAAGAAAATGGCCTAATGATTGGAGATAGCAAGCTTGATGTAGACGAACATGACATTATTATTATAAATAATAAACAATACAAAGGTACAAAAGGATTGTTTGAACTTATTTTTAAACCGAAACCTAATAAATATACTAAAAAGGATTTAAACATTTTTAAACAAATATTGGAGGATACAAATGCGCATAAGAAAAATTATTCTAAAAATTTCAATGTTTATAGAAATAAATCAGAAAAATATAAAACTATTATTGCTAAACTTTTCCCACCAAAAAGAAGGGCACCCATAAAAAGAAAATCATTATCTTCTGCTGAAATAAATATTTTACATAAAAGGAGAAAAACAAATCAATCAAGTTTATCAGGAAAAGGATTATTGAAAAACTTGTATGATACTAATATAATATACTACAACGATATAAACAAATTGGTTGATAGAATGAAGTTGATATATGAAGCAAAACAAGCCGGACATAGCGGTTTAGAAAACGAATGGGTAGCTTTGGTCGGCGAATTGCGAAATCGAGGAGTAATTGCATAAAAATATGAGTATATAGAATACAAGCATAACCGATTAAACATTCAGTATAACCATGAGTGTGGATAAGTTTGGACGGTATTCCGAAACTGGAAGCAAATCAGGATCTTATGGAAAAAGAGGTGGTTTACCACTAACATCCGATGGAGATTATGATATAAGTAACAAACGTTTAAAGTTTGTAAATGATCCAAAAGATGATAATGATGCAGTAAATTTCAAAACTTTAAAAAGTGAAACATTACCTAGCTTAAAGCTTCAAAATGAAGTGTATAACGCCAATTTTTATAGAATTGCAAATCTTCCAAAACCAATAGATAAGAATGATTCGGTAAATAAAGAATATTTAATGTGGTACGTAAACCAAACCTTAAGATATGATCCTAAAAGTAATAATAAAGCGTATGATGCAAAAGATCTTAGAATAGCCAATATAGCAGATCCTGTTAATGATCAAGATTCAGTTACCAAAAAGTATTTACATTCAGTCATACCTGAAAAAACAGATAAATTTTCCTTTTACAACTTTGTAATACACGATATTGGAGACCCTAAAGATATGAAAGATGCGGTAAACCTTCAATATGTTACAGATCATTGTATTACACATGATATTAAGTCAATTGATTGCAAAAATAAAGTGTTAACTAACGTTAAGGAGGGAACTGCAAAATCAGATGCAGCTACAATAAGTCAAATAATGAAATTAAACAATAACAAATGGGATGCGGATGCAAAAATAATTACTAATGTTAAAGAAGGGTTGAATGATATTGATGTAGCAACAATTGGACAAGTTCCTGCATTAAAAGAAATTTCATCAAGAATTGGTCAACAAGGCTTTGATTGTAAAGAAAGACCACTATTTAATTTTGGAATGGGAGTACATGACAGTGATGCAGTTAGAGTAAAAGAATGGCGTGAAAGATGCTTAAGAACAGAAAAACACAAAAAGTTTTTTTATTGTCAAAACTTGCGATTGACTAGCTTAGATGACCCTATTGATATTGTTGATGCTGTTAATGTAAATTACATTATAAGACTCTTAAGTGTAGTGTTATATGATGTTTATAACACGATAAAGCCCATAAAAATTGATCAAAAACTACATTGGGTTAAGAAAAATGTTATGGAAAAATATTTTTTAAATATGAAAACTGGAAATTTAAGATTTGCTCAAGTTGATGTTGATAAAAAGGATACAATCCTACCAAAAGACTGGGTAAAAGTTTATTACCCATAAAAAAATACATGTTTATTATAAATAAACAATGTCAAAGGATAAGTGCATCATTCATTATAAAGAATTTATAAAATAAACAAGTATTGGCATTTCCTTTCACTATAAAAAAACCATGTTGAAAGTTCAACGCATCAGTCATAATCGACACGTTATAAAGAGAGGAAGAGGAATAGCATCTACAGCACTTTCTCTTATTACTAAGCCGGTTGGAGCTATAGTTAACAAAGCTATCGATTTATTACCTGTAGAACTACATTTACCAGGAGGTTATCAATATTGTGGTCCTGGAACTAAATTGAAAAAAAGACTTGCTAGAGGAGATCTTGGAATAAATAAACTTGATCAAGCCTGCAAACAACACGATATAGCATATTCAAAGTTTGCAGATACTAAAAATAGATCAATAGCGGATAGAGCACTTGCTGAAAAAGCTTGGCAAAGAGTAACATCCAGTGACGCTAGTATCGGTGAAAAAGCAGCAGCTTTAGCGGTATCAGCAGCAATGAAGGGTAAAACGATGTTTGGAGGTGGAAAGAAGAAAGGAGGTGGAAAAAGGAGGAGAAGACCTGCAAAGAAACGAGGAGGAAATATAAGAAGAAAACGACGATCCACCGCAGGTAAAAATAAAAAGAAACAAACAATATGGTCAATGATAAAAAAAGGAGGAGGATTATACCTAAGACCGTATCGTGTGTATTAAACAGAAAAAAACAATTATTAATTCCAAATAAAGAATTAACAGATAAAGAATTAATTACTTATGTTTCTTGTTTAAAAATTCCATTTTTTAGAGGAGTATTTATGAAAGATGCATTACCTGTTAAAATTTGGAAAAATGAAACCGGAATAGTAAATTTAGATAATAGTAAAGGATCAGGCACTCATTGGGTATGTTATAAGAAACTAGGATCAACTATTTACTACTTTGATAGTTTTGGTAATCTCCCACCACCAAAAGAACTACAATATTACTTTAAAACAGCTAAAAATGTACTATACAATTATAAAAGAGAGCAACCTGATGATACGGTAATCTGTGGACATTTATGTTTAGATTTTTTAACAAAAGGCGTTAGTCAACTTTAAGATGTCTTCCTATACAGTATCATTAACTGGAACTTCATCTACTTTGCGAAGTGTTCTTTTCCCTGCGTTACGTTTGGAAAAAGATAAATTATGGGAAGCCGCATTATTAGATATAACAACTTATAATTCTATTCCCAACGTTACTGAAAATGCTAATGACAAAATACATTATTACAAAACAAAAGATAAAAATACAAACAAATATTCAGATATACAAGTATTTAGTTTACCCACTGGAGCATATGAAATTGATGATATAAATGAAGCAATACAAAATCATATGGGAAAAGATAATATAACAATAAAAGGAAATAACAATACTATGAAAGCTGAAATTAAATGTAAATATTATATAGATTTTAGCAAAGAACATTCAATTGGTAGTTTTTAGGATTTCCTAAAGAACAAAAATTTTAGAACCTAATATTAACCATTCAGGTACTAGAACTGTGACAATAATGAAAGTTAACAGTATAGATGTTACATGTAATATTATACATGGTTCTTATAGAGATGGTGAAAATACTCATATATTGCACACATTCTATCCAACAGTCGCTCCGGGTTTTAAAATTGTGGAAAAGCCACAAAACTTGGTGTACCTACCATTAAACACCAGTTTTATTTCAGACATTGTGGTGAACATACTAGATCAATACGGAAATCATATTGATTTTAGAGACGAACCTATAACTATACGAATACATATAAAATCAACCGTATAACAATGGGGTTATCATTTAAAAAGAAAGAGCTGACTGGTAAACAAGTCAGTAGCACGTCAGCTATAGAAGGATTAACAAGTGATAACATTCGTTTTCTAGAAGAAATTGGATTAAAACTTATTAATAATGGAAATATTGGATATAGCGCAGGGTCCGACATTCGACGAAACCTTATGGGAAAAGGAATATCATACGCACAACCCTTACCTTCGTCAAAATTAAACAATAATGATGAAATTAGAATTCCCATACAACAACAAGATATTTATACACTTCCATGTGAAAGTTATTTGTATATCGAAGGAAGAGTAACAAAAAGGGATGGAACCACTGCAAGTACTGTTCCGTTCATAAATAACCCCATGGCATATTTGTTTGATGAAATAAGATATGAAATTTCCGGAGTTACAGTAGATTCAACAAAAAAGGTGGGAATTACAAGTACATTAAAAGGATTAGCATCTTTAACACCGAGTGAAAAAAATATGCTGGCCGCCGCAGGATGGGTAGCACCCGATTCCAGTACAATCACTCCAAACACTTCAGGCAATTTTGACTTTTACATTCCTTTAAGATTACTTTTAGGCTTTGCCGAAGATTACCGAAAAATAATAATAAACGTAAAACAAGAATTAGTTTTGTTAAGATCATCAAACGACAAAGATATTATTCAAGCAACTGATGGAACAACGGAAGCTACTTTAGAATGGAAAATGCAATTAGACAAGATTGTTTGGAGAGTACCGCATGTACGGTTAAACGATCAGAATAGAATTTCATTATTGAGAACTTTAAAATCAGATCGTGATATCGTAATACCATTTAGAAGTTGGGAGTTTCATGAATATCCGGTTTTACCGGAAACACAACGTCATACATGGACTGTAAAAACTTCTACTCATTTGGAAAAGGCAAGATATGTAATATTTGGATTACAAACAAAAAGAAGAAATGAAATAACTAAACATGCTGGTGAATTTGATCATTGCAAACTTACAAATTTTAAGGTGTTTCTAAACTCGCAATTCTTTCCATACGACAACTTCAACATAAACTTTACAAAAGACAGGTTTAGTGTTTTGTACGATATGTATGCAAGATTCCAAAATTCCTATTATGGAAAAACAAACACACCTTTATTATCGCCAAACCAATTTAAATCTAACTATCCGATTGTTGTAGTTGATTGTTCCAAACAAAATGAATCTGTAAAATCTTCCAGTGTAGATATAAAAATAGAAATGGAATTTGAACAAAATGTACCCAAAGATACATCTGCTTATTGTTTAATTTTACATGATAAAATTGTTACATATACACCTTTAACCGGTATTGTAAAAGCAGTGTTGTAAAATGAAAAGAAAAAAAATACCCCCCACCACTCGACTATAAAAGCAGGAGCGGGAACGCAAATTGTTTAGTTGACTGTCTACAGTTGTATGGGTAACATCGTCTACAGCATTATAAACAAAATGAGTTCTTTATCAGTTGTACAAGGCGTTTCCGAAACAGCACCTTTATTGGAAAATGATGATGATAAACATTTTGAAGAAAATGTTGTAAAAGAAATTGATGAGTTTTTAAAGTTTGGAAAACAAAATAAAAAGTTGGAAAATAATAAAACAAACGTAAGAAAGAAAAGAAAATTTGAAGAAAATATTCCACCAAACATTTTAACTGAAGTTTTCCTTCGCATCTTTTATCCTATTTCATCTTGCATGAGTAAAAGTGCGTCGATAGGATTGGTAAAATCATTAGACTACTCTCCCGCAGTAATACTAAGCCATGGTACAAAGATGGTTTTATTTTCAGAAAATGCTTGGGATTCCTTTTTAAAACATCTACATCTTATTGAATGTTATTTAGCCAACAGTTTCTTTGGAAGAAAAACTAACATTCGACTTTTGGATTGTGACAATGAAATTGACATTATTAAACATCGTGGCCAACAACAAGTAAGAATTAGAGACTCGACACAATTTGAAAATAAAATTCTACTAACACGTGAAGAATTCTACATTTTAAACTATGCAACATCACCTATCACTAGGTATATGAAACAATTGGTATTTTCAAGCTCTGTTATTAAGGAATATCTGGTAGATGCATGCGAAAAACAACCTGACAGCACTTTACAATACGGACCAATAGATGCATCCATTTTTAATAGAATACCTCACGAAGTGGAAATGTGGAGGCAGTTGAGAAACTTTGAACCTTTTACTGGAATCGCAACAGAAGCTACAGAAGAAGAAACCAACAACAACAACAATACAGAAGAAGAAACCAACAACAACAATACAGAAGAAGAAACTTTGCTAGTTTAAAAAAACTACAATGTAATTTAACAAAAGAATAAACCGTGGGGTAGGCCTACTGGGGACGGTGCCCACGTTAAACATACACCAACGCGCCTACAACTGTACGGCCTGGTTTATATTTCTAACCTACCGTGGTGTGGAAAACAGTTAATCACCAGACATCGTGATGAGCGGACTGGATGAAGAAATGGCAGCAAAACCTTGTGTAATTGAATTTCAAGCATTTCGCGGAAACGATGATAGATTTATTATAAAAGAATTGGTGATTTTAGATTTGCTCACACAAGTAGCATACCCGTTTTTTATTTGAAGCACCGTGTTCTATCCATGCACTAAAGTCAAAAGCTAAAATAACAAACAGATGGTTGACAAACAATTTTCATCATATACATTGGTTTGAAGGTTTTCTACCGTACAACAATGTACACAAAATTATGTTTCATTTCTGTAAACAATTTACGCACATATACACCAGAGGATTGGAAAAAAGAAGTTGGATACAACAGTACACAAACAAAGAAGTTTTAAGCATAAAAATGGACAAAACCTTTCATTGTGATGTTAGAAATATTTTTGTTTCTACAATAGATCCGAAACACAACCAATCTCAATGCGCATTACAAAACGCATATCACTTGGCTGCTTACTTACAAGAAAAAGAAGAATGTGGTGGGGGTTACGAAGGTTATAAATACGAGGAAGCAACACACCCCGAGTATCACTCCAACTCCATACTCCGAACAGACAACATCTCCAGTGAAGAACATGGCATCACAACAGTTTCTCCAATGTTTAGTTGAACAATTCAACTTACATTCAAAATCAAATACTCTAATTATCAAGAAATGTTCAGAATTAAAAGAACAGAAACATTATATTGTTCATGAAATAAAAAAAGTTGATACAACGCATGGAGACGCAGTCGTCGCAACTTTATCCGATGCACCATATACACCAGTTGATGAACCAAAGTTTCAAGTATATCTTCCAAAACGATTCGTCCAGTTGCTGCAAAATGAAGATCTGCGGGAAATTCAGCCAGGATCATTATATTTGGTGTCACACGGAATGAGCGGAAACAACTCTACGGAACTTACTCTGCACATCGCACAAAAATAACATTGTAAATATTGTAAACAAATGTTTTAAATAAAAAGATAAAAAACAACATATCAGTATATGTTTTTATATACTGATATGTTGTATTTTTTAAAACCTCAAACGGATGACTTTGAACTTTTTAATCGATAGTATTATTCAATTATTTTATTCGATAGTATTATTCGATTATTTTATTCGATAGTTTTATTCGAATACTTTACATAAATACGAAACTTTAACGTTGAGAGGCTCAGTTCTGTTTAAGACAAGCTACAACCAACATGTCATCCAAAAGAAATAATCTAACACTTATAACTTATTGTTGCAAAGAAAAATGTTTTAGAATACCTGAAGATCAAGTTGACGGAAAAGCTTGTACAAAATGTAATTCTTTCTGCTATTGTAAGTGTAGTTGCAAAACATATCAAAAGAACCGGTTGGATAAACTAGAAGAATTGCAACATCGACTCGGTCTACTGTGGCAACGATTAAATTCAAAGTGATTAAACAAACACCTGCCATTACCCCCACCACTACCCCCACTACCATCGGAGGTACCTGCAGCACCGGCTTTGCAATAGTCATTCCTGCTACACCTCTCGTCGAGTAAACAACTCTAGTCATGTCTCTCAACATTCGCGGGATTCACTACAACACTATCAATCTTACAACCTACAAGGATTTGGAAATTTTTAGTGAAGAACTAAAACAACTTATAACCACTGGGTTTGGTTTATCTTTAGAACTTTATGCAACAAACAATCAAAACGAAAAAATGTGTTTTTTGCCAACTTACAACAACAAGAAGAATGAAAATAAATAAGAAATTTCAGCACCGACAACAACTTACTTTTCAAATTTGGGAGCAAACTTTACTAACTTGTAAAATAATACTTTTGTAAAAAAAACAAATAAATAAAAAAAAGAAAATATCTTGCATTTTCGGATTTTCCGAAAATGCAAGATATTTTTAAAAAACATCCCCAACCGACCTTGACCCACTTCCGGACATTTAAAATTTAAATACCCAGCACAGCAGGGCATTTAAACTTTAAATACCCACCCATACACGTCACAGCTACGTCACAGCTGATGACGTCACTTCCGGTCACGTGACCGGAAGTAGCTGTCAAAAAATTGACTGCCTGTCAAAGTTTGATTGGGCCAGCAGCCCCAAGTGCCCACTACTCACCTCGTCCGATGTGGAGCACGAATCGAGGTCCATGATCTCCACACGCAGACGAGGGGCGACGCTCTTGACCCTGTCGCCGGCGCCGAGCGCCGACTTCACCGACTCGGCAAATCGGGTCTGACCACGGCCAGAACCCAGCTCGATGAGTACGCCACCGTCGTTGGTCCTGCGGAGCCTACGGACCTCCGCACCCGACTGCTCGGGTTGGACGTCCCTCCGCAGCTTCCCAACGACGTCGGCGTAGGAGCGACCTTGCCCCGGTTTGATGATGAGGACGTGCCTCATCTTCGCCCCAGAGCCGGTCACCCTCGGCTTATTTGCCCTTACGGGAGCACCACGAGGGGGCGCCTCTTGGGTGGCAGCCCGCCTCTTCTTCTCCCTCCTCCGGGCGGACTTTGACTTCACCTGAGTGAAGCCATCATCCGCCGGTTTCGGGGGATCGGGCGCTTTTTGTGGGACCGAAGCTTTGGTGCCCCCACCCGCAGCTGCAGGCGTCTGGGCACCCTTCGGTTTCCCACCGTTCCTCTTCTTCGGAGGAGAAGTCATAGAAGACTTTTCCTCCGTCTTCCTCGCCTCCCTCGGGAGCATCTGGGGTGAGGTCATAGTAGACCTCTCCATCTCAGACTTCTGCACCACCTCCGGCGTCGAGAAGGAAGTCTTGTTCCGCTTTTTGGGCGGAGACTTCTTGAACACTCTCTCGACGAACCGGCGTTCAGCCTGGAGGGCTTTCAGCCGGACCGTCCGTGTCCCCTTCATGACGCTGACGGCTTCCTCGATCTTCGCGACGGCCGTCCGAACACCATTGCTGATGTTCTTCTGGATGGCCAACGCATCGCGGATCTGCCCCAGCGCCGCCACGATCTCAGAAATGGACTCCTCCTCCGCAAGGTCGCAGTCGTCGACCTGCCTTCGGACGATGTCCAATTCCGTGTCACTCGGCCCGAGAGGCGGTGATTCGTCCCACGGGCTTCTCGGATGCTGCCACTTCCGATCTCCGTCGTTCTTGGGAGTCCCCATATCCATGGCCACCGTCTCCGCCGATGGCCCAACCGCCGTAGCTTCGGGCACCGACTTCGAGGCGTCGGCCCTGGAGTCCGGGGACTTGAACGGGGCTGGGGGAGGCGCACCGACCACCAGTGCCTTCCCTCCCCCTGCATCCTCTGACTTTGGAGCCCCTCCGGAATTCGGAGGGGTCCTCTTCAACCTTGAGCTCCGGCCGAAGGGCGACGGGTCACCCCCTGATCCGGAACTCAGAACGCTTTTGTCGCTCGCCTGATTTTCGCTGCCATCGTGCTTCAGTTGATCTGAAAAAGAAAGAAAACATCAACAAACCAAATCATCAATCCTTGGGTTTTCTGTTTCCCCGGTCAAAGGGAGCATTGCCAATCGCTCCGAGTGTCTTCCACGGCCCTAGACCGACAGACGTCAGTCAAACCTCCTCGGACACCCATCACCCGCCTAGCACAGTCGCAGGATCAGGAATATGCCCATGGTTCTTACAACCGCTTCCGACAATTTTGATACACTGCTTTCAGCGTGGCGGGGGTGCTTACTTGCAGCGGCCACCTGCTGAGGCCAATTCGACCTCAGCAGCTCCTCTAGTTTTGGCTCGGAGTTCACAGAAGTGGCATGTCCCCACTAAGCGTCCCACCAAGCATCCCGAACAGAGTACAAGGGGGAGGGCTCAAACCCAGGCGTATGGATGAGCTCAGACCGGGGCCGTTTGCCATGGCAAGCCAGGCGTACCCGGATCCCCGGCCCGCCTTCGTGTTTTTAAAAGACAGCCACCCCGCTACCTCTTTTCTACAAGCCTCCACTAGATTGCCCTTTGTTTGATTTTTTGTGGGTTTTGTGTTTTGTGATTTTTTGTTGGTTTTTTGTTTTTGTGTTTGTTTTGTTGGTTTTTTTGTTTTTTTTGTATTTTGTGTTTTTTGTGTTTCCTTCGACTCCTGAAGAGGCAGGAGGCACTTTCTTCAGGAGACGAGACAGAGGAAAGAAGATGAAGAATGACACCATGCAGGACTCACGAGAGGGGCCCGTGCCGGGTCGAAGAAAGGAAGAGGTGGGCAAGATTAGCCCAGAAAAGAAGAAAGACTGCGAGCTAAGACCCAAAAGAAGGAAGAAAGGTCTTAACTCTGGAAGAACTGCGAGAAGAAGAGTCTTGCAGCTTGGCTCGGGTACCCGGGGCCGCCAAAGAGACACCCGAACAGCCGAAAGCCGACTGCCCCTGGGGGATTTTATAATTATTATTATTATTATTATCATTATTATTATTATTATTCGTTTGGGTGAGGAGCAGGGGTTTCACCATCTTCTCCTGTTACATCACGCCAAACCAACCGATCGGAGACTACCGCCACATGGTCGATTCCATTGAGGATGAGGTCATGAAAATCTCTGGCGGGGTCATAGTCGGTGGCGATTTTAACGCCAAAGCCGTGGAATCGGGTTCCCCGCGGACCGACACTCGAGGTCGTTACGTCCTCGAGTCGGCTGCCAGGTCGGGCCTCTGTATCCTTAACACGGGCAGCATTTCCACCTTTCGCCGTCCGGGGTGCAGAGAGACGATCCCTGACATATCCCTTGCCTCTGAAGGGATTGTCCAGCGGATCTCCGACTGGCGTGTCTGCGAGGAGTATTCCTCTAGCGACCACCAGGGGATCCTCTTCAAGGTCCTTCCCGAGGGTGCGCGCTTGCGCGCTGAACCTGCTCCTCTGGCTCGACGCTGGAACACCAGTCGTCTGAGCAAAGACACTTTTCAAGAAGTAATTAAAGACCAGAGCATTGTGAATTTCACAGGTGCCGAAGATCTGGCAGCATCGACGATGCGTCTCTTCGCGACCGCGTGTGAGCAGTCGATGCCCGGAGTTTCCCGCCGCCACAGGAAGAAGCCGGTTTACTGGTGGACGCCTGAAATCGCGGAACTCCGGAGGAGATGCCTTGGTCTCCGACGAGCTGCGCAGCGAGCCAGGAACCGCCCTGATGCAAATGCCAGATCGGCTGAGTACAGAGCGGCCCGCCGAGAGCTCCGCGGTGCCATCAACCGGAGTAAAGTCAGGTGCTGGAAGCAGCTGTGTCAGGATATCGACAACGACCCCTGGGGGATGGGCTACAAACTTGTAACCCAGAAGCTAGGGGCTCGCTCACCACCTGCGGTCATGGAACCACAAGCCATGGCCACCGTCGTCGGTACACTGTTTCCCAGCCACCCAGTTCGGCCAGTCAGGGAATTTGGAGAGGTAGGCGCCTTCCCAGTTTTCCGGGAAGAGGAACTCACCGCCGCCGTCCGATCCCTACGACCCAGAAGAGCGCCCGGTCCCGATGGCATTCCGGCGGAGGTGCTCAAGCTCGCTGCGGAGGTGAATCCAAGGCTTCTGCTCGATATGTTCAACGCGTGTCTGGCGGAAGGCGTTTTCTTTTCTTCGTGGAAGGTTGCCCGCCTTGTTCTTATCCCGAAGGCGAAGATCACACCGGGGACCCATTCTTCTTTCCGACTGTATGCTCGACACGGCCGGGAAAGTGCTTGAGAAGCTCCTGCGAGTCAGGCTGACCGAGGCCATCGTCTCTGCGGGGGACTTGTCCCCGCAGCAGTACGGCTTCAGATCCGGTCGCTCTACCATCGACGCTATCCAGGAGGTAGTTGAGGCAGTGCGGAGGGCGGAGGACCACAACCACTGGTCGCGCCGCGTGGTCCTTCTCGTCACGCTCGACGTGAAGAACGCTTTTAACTCCGCCAGGTGGAGCGATATGCTGTGGGCGCTTGAGCATACGTTCCAAGTTCCCTCCTACCTCCTGCGTATGATAGATGCGTATTTGTCAGACCGCGTTCTGTTGTACGACACGACCGAAGGTCAGCGGCGCATTCCCATCACTTCCGGGGCTGCGCAGGGGTCCATTCTCGGACCAGATCTCTGGAACGTGTCCTACGACAGCTTGCTGAGGCTAGACATGCCCGATGAGACCCGCCTCGTTGGCTATGCTGACGACGTCGCTGCCTTGATCGCTGCGAGGAACGTCGAGCAGGCAAACCTGAGGCTCAGCGTAGTAATGGCCAAGGTCAACGGGTGGATGCGAGATCACGGCTTGTCCCTGGCTATCAGTAAGACGGAGATCGTCGTCCTCACCAAAAAGAGGATTAACACCGTGTTCCCGGTGCAGATAGGTGACGTCACACTCGAGACTAAGCCTGCTGCAAAGTACCTGGGAGTCATGGTCGACAGCAGACTGTCTTACGGCGAGCAGATCCAGCGCGCCGCCGACAAAGCCGCTAAGGGTGTCGCTGCCCTTGGTAGGCTTATGCCCAATGTCGGCGGTCCTCGTTCCTGCAAGCGCCGTCTGCTCATGACTGCCGTCCAGTCAGTCTTGCTGTACGGGGCGGAGGTATGGGCTCACGCACTCGAGAAGCGAGTCTTCCGAGACCGGCTTGCCCGAGTCCAGCGTCGAGGAGCTCTGCGGGTCGCTTCGGCCTACCGCACAGTCTCCGAGCCTGCTGTGATGGTGATCGCCGGAGTCATCCCCGTCCTCTTCCTCGCGAGGGAGAGGCAGGCGATTTACCGGAGGAGGCCTGAAGTGGGCCGGGAAACAGCTGCCAGGGAAGAGCGCGATCGCAGCTTCGACTCCTGGCAGCGCGACTGGGAAGCCGAGCCGAGGGGACGTTGGACCTTCCAGCTCATACCTTCCGTCCGACCATGGGTGGAGCGGCAGCACGGCGAGGTCGATTACTACGTGACCCAGTTTCTTTTTGGACACGGGTACTTCCGAGCCTATCTGCACCGGATGGGCAAAGTCGCCAGCCCGGACTGTCTGTATTGCCCCGGCATCCCAGACACGTCCGAGCACACTTTCTTTCAGTGCGACCGTTGGCACGTCCGCCGAGCCTCGCTTTCATCTGAGATCGGCGTGGTCGTCAGCCCAAACAACATCGTCGGAGCTATGCTCCAGGGAGAGGGCAACTGGAACTGTGTCCAGCACTACGTCCAGGCCATTCTTCGGGCGAAAAAGGTCGACCTCGATCGGCCTTAATCCTCAGCTTTTCCCCACGGAGGTTGTCCTAGTGGCGTAATATCAAAGGCCTAGCCCGAAGTAATGTGTGAAACAGTTCCAGGCTAGTGTCCTCGGTGCCGAGGGAGGTGGTTTAGTCGGTAGTTCACGGGACATCGAGCTCGTGGGAGTCCGACACTACTGAGGGAACAACGAGCCCCTCAGTGTGCGTAAACGCATTCCACCTCCTACCAAAAAAAATTATTATTATTATTATTATTATTATTATTATTAGTGCAACGTTTTAAGATGCACTATCAAATCATAGGCTCAGCCAAGTGTTTTGACAGGTTAGAGGACTGAACTTCAAGCGAAAAGTGAAAGTGAAAGTCGAGAGGGAGAGGGGTTAGAGTTCATAGAGTAAAAAAACCGAGGTTAATTTGAAACTAAATGAACATATATAAAATTGTAGTGTTTGATGTTTTGGTAACTTGTTGCTCGTAAATATTTATTCATTGTTAATTCTTGTTATTTGTTATGTAGAAACATAGTTTATTATTGTTAAATTATTTATTTTTGCATGTTATTTGTTATAACAAAATACATTAAATTTGGAATTGTTTGATAAATTTTTGTTTCTGGAATGGGTTGAAATATTAGACCATCAGAAGATTTGTAGATCAAGATAAAATAATTGTTATAGTTTTAGTTTGTATAGTTTTGTAATAAGCAAATATCTATTAAGTTATTATATGCATGTAATAAAAATATATTAAGCTTTTCCCTCAAATAGCTCTAAGCTAGAGGGTTACGAACGCACTGCTTATGTACAATACATGCGCATGCAAGAAATAAAGAATTTGAATTTGAATTTGAATTATTATTATTATTATTATTATTATTATTATTATTATTATTATTATTATTATTATTATTATTATTATTATTGGTGCTAATTGTAACTGTTGTACATAAAAGATATTATTCTTTATAGGACCACATCAGTTCAGAGACATTCCAGGTTAAAAATCTCTAACTGAAAACTTTCAAGAAGTCACTTTCAGAAGATTGATGGATCCAGTTTGAATATAGAATTTTTATAATTCTAATATGTAGACACTGCAGCGTGAAAATTTTAAAATATGATTGAAGTTTGAATGAAATTATCCAATAACATTGTGATGTGGAAAGTGAAAAGAGACCTCAAGTCGGAATTTTTTTGTTTTTGTCAAATGGTGAACAATTTGCCAAATAATTTACAGAGCTATTCTTTTTAGCTATAGTTACTGATCAGTAACTGGTATTTTAGGAGATCTAGGCCCAAAAATTCAAATTTTCACAGAATACTTATTTTTAATATTTGAGAAATGAATTAGGTGAAAATATAGGTGAAAACTAGACCTTTAAATCTAAACCAAAAGAGACGTTAGACACTTACAATTTCATTGTTAAAATTAAGAATTTCTTATGAGGAAATGAGAAGTTGGGAGAGGGACCTCAAGTTGGAAGACAGATTGCCGAGGAATAAAGGAGGAATATAGTGTCAAGACAATGACTTTTGCTTAGGCAATATTCTTCTACTAAGACTAACTTAGTTCGCTCATTGGGAGGGACTAGTTTTGTGATGCCCCTGACAAACCTATCGGTAAGGGTCTGCCCATTTGGGAAATGGGATCTTAAGACGCCGGCCGTGTAATTTTTCAAGTACCTTAAGGTCCCTTTTTGTATGCATTACATAGGATGATTTATTGATTACTTGTTAATATTTCTCAGATTCTTAATGCTAAAATAACCGAATGAATCTGTGTAGAAAAGATTAAGGAATTATATCCAATCCAAATTTAAAAATCAATATTTTTGACCTAATGTGACTAAAATGACCGTACTGTAAAATTTACTTAAGCGACTTGAGATCCCTTTTCACTTACCGCATCAAATTTGTTCTCTACTCACGTTACACAAAATTTAGTTACCCAGTATCATATTGCTTATTTTCGGTGTTACCTTAATATTGTATCTTGCAGATGGTTGTAAATAAACTTAATATTATATGTGATGCGGAAAGTGAAAAGGGACCTCAAGTCGCTGGAGTAAATTTTACAGTACGGGCATTTTAGTCGAATCTGGTCAAAAATACTGATTTTTAGGTTTCAATTGGATACGATTCCTTAATATTTCCTTTACATATTCATTCGGTTATTTTAGCGATGAGAATCCGATAAATATTAAAAAATAATCGATTTAGTAGCCTATGTCATGCAAACGAAAAGGGACCTCAAGTCGCTTATATGGAAAATAACATGGCGAGCGACTTTAGGTCCCATTTCCCAAATGTGCAGGCCCGTAGTGACAGTGTCGTCAGGGGCATTACAAAACTAGTCTCTCCTGACATCTATCGGCGGATAAGTGAACTACTTCAAGTTTTTCGTTGTAAAAGAACATTGTCTGAGTCCAAAAATCACCGTCTTGACAGTGTATTTTTCTTTTATTCCTCAGTATTCTGCCCTCCGACTTGAGGTCCCTTTCCAAACTACTCACTTTCTCATTTTTTTAACAGTGAAATTGTGAGTGTATCTCGTCTGTTTCAGTTTAGATTTAAAGATCTAGTTTCCAGCTTTATTTTGATACTGAATTCATTTCTTAAATATCAATAATAAGTTTTCGGTGAACCTTTGAAGTTTTGGGCCTTGATTTCCTAAAATGCCCGTTTTGACTATTTACAATTCAAACGCCAATAATTCAAAGACAAAAAATCATAGCACTATAAATGATATGTCAAATTGTTCGGAATTTAATGCAGAATTTCAGGATATTAATAACTCAAAACCTGAAAATTCCGACTTGAGGTCCCTTTTCACTTTCTGCATCACATTTGCATTTATAACAAATTTTACTAGCTGCAAAAATATTGTTCTGTGGCCTAAAACGTACATCTAATTTAAATTCCAGGTTGATTGCTCCAGGATTGATTCTCTTCCCGATGTCACGTTTGTCATTGGTAAAAAACACCTTGTGCTTCATTCAAAGGATTATATAAGAAAGGTAAAAACAGTTGTCAACCATTGTTCCAATCACAAGGTCATAGTTAATATTTGTAACAGTTATTTCCCTTACAGTTGGCGTAGACACACCAAAAAAGGTTTTATAAGATAAGCAAAAGAATCTGTACTTATAATTAAGTGTCTGAGTTGATTCCTTTTTTCATAACTGGTTATAAATGGTGTTCAAAAAATATGGAGCAATAATTTATGTAGTAACTCCTAGGATCAAAATAAGGAAAAAAGTTATTTTAAACATATGTTCTAGAGTGCTTTGTTTTCCGTCTGTTTCTGATTTTTGTGTATTTAATCATATCTCCAGGGCCGCCCCAAGGGCGGGACGACCGGGGCGGTCGCCCCTGGCGCCGCGGCTAAGGGGGCGCCATGGCCGGAGGAACCCGCGGTTGTTTAAGAGAAAAAATTGTATCGCTGACGCGTTATAAGGCACAAATAATCCACGGAAAAGAATCGTAAAAATTTAATCAAATTGCTATTAAAAATAAGTTGTTTATATTCGTAATAAGTTATACCTGAGACTCCATAAAATAAGTCGTAGGTAAGTACCTGTATCGTCTTGTTCCTGGTAACTTAAAAAAAGTTATTCTAGTACATAAGCACGTAAATCATAATAGTATTGAGTTTTGCTAAATATGCAGGCTTACGTACTCTTGATACAAATTGGGATTTTTAAATATAGTAGGCCAATTCATTAAGTGCTTTTGGCGTAGAGGTTGTGATAATTATGATAGCAAATGTAAGCTTGAACGTTAGATCAGGCCCCTGTTTCAAAACTGGCTTCACAAGAAAACCTATTAACAAGTCATGAACAGCAACTAAAGTAAACTCTATATATATATGGAAAATTAGTGACTGCCACTTTTAAAAGGATCAGTCAACATTTTTAATCTACCAGTATTCTTTGAAACGGGGGCTAGAGCCTGATTATACTGACTTTATAGCTAGTAAAATTGGCGATCATAAGTACTTTCCATAGAGTTACTTTAAAACCCCTATGAGTGATTTGTAACTTGTACTTGTGATCCCGTTTTGAAAGAAAGCCCATATGATTGCTTGACAGATGGATCTGCCTAACAAAAGAATTAAGACTTACGTTTCCTATGTTTTGTTGGATGAGTTTTGCTGAATCAAGTTGTAAAAAGTTCAAAGGACTCTTATTAGAGAGGTTTTGTTTCAGCAATGATAGTCTACAAGTTTATTGATGAATACAAAATGAAACAAATTAAAATGATTAAAAATAAAACAAAAAAACAATAAAATAAAATTAATATGAGCTAGTAGCCCTAGCAATGAAAATTATCCATTATCCATTTGCCTGATTCGTTGCTACCAACAAAATCACATGAGAATATTAAATCATTGTGAGAACTTTAAGCCCATTCATTGCATTATTTATTTTTTATTAATATAGTATTTAGGCCAATTAGTTTTCAGGGGGCGCATATAAAAATCTCGCCTCAGGGGCGCCTACCAGCTTCATGGCGGCCCTGCATATCTCACAAACCTCTTGATGTATAAACTTCAATCTTGGTATATGGATGACCACTGTTAAGAAATATTTTTGTAAGAAGTATCAAATTTCTACTTTGTACCATTTCAAATTGGCGATTTTTTTTTTTGTTTTCAAAACTAAACATCTTAAAAACCATAAATTTAAAAACAATTCTATAAAAGACAAAAAAGTGGCAAAATTCAATCCAATTATCGCTGATATTAAGATTATGATGATCGGACAACTAATAGCGGAGAAACTTTAACTTTTCTGAATAAAAACTTGGTTCTTTAGAATATACTGTCTGAAATTTGCATATTTTTACACGGAAAAGTTAACATTTCTCCGTTAATAGTAGTCCGATCATCATAATCTTAATATCAGCGTTAATTGGATTAAATTTTTCAACTTTTTTGTCACTAGTGTAATTTTTCTAAACTTTATGGTTTTTAAGATAATTAGCTTTAAAAACAAAAACAGTCGCCATTTTGACATGGTACAAAGTAGAAATTTGATACTTCTTACAAAAATATTTCTTAATAGTGGTCATCCATATACCAAGTTTGAAGTTTATACTTCAAGAGGTTCGTGAGATATGATTAAATGCGTAAAAATCACAAACAGACACAGATGGAAAACTAAGCACTTTAGGACATATTTTCATATAAACTTTTTTCTTATTTATACCTCTACTATCATATACTAAAATATTTTACCATAATTTACGGATACCCTTTGTATGTCAATGTTGTTTTATCAATCAATTTTATAAATTTGTTTGATTACTTTGTTATTCTTGTTCATTTAGGCTAACATCCATTCCAACTCAATGGTTCTACTGCTGTGATTAGTTTAAAATAATTGTTGGCTATTTCTAATAGTTTGGTGGAATTGTTGATCAGTTCAGTTAAACTAGTTATGCTGAATTGTTGACCACCAATCTTTTGTTACTGCAGTTGTTTTTGGTTGGACTGTTTATTCTTGTTTACGAGTTTGATATGGTGGTGATAAATGATATTTGAACGGTAGTATTACTCGTAATTTGATGTCCCCGTTTATAAGGACGGAGAGCTAAGTAAATAAAATTTGATGTTTAGTTAAGACATAAGGTTTGTGGTTCAATGCTGAAAACTGGCATTATATTGCTGTATCTATATTTTTTTTGTTGCGTGTAAAGGTACATTATATATATACAAGGTTTTCAAAAAATGAGGGGCAATAATTTACGTAGTGATTCTTTGGGTCAAAATAAGCAAAAAAGTTTTGTAAACATAGGTCCTAAATTGCTTTGTTTTCCGTCTATGTGACTGTTTATGATTTTTACATATTTAATCGTATCTCACAAACCACTTAACGTATAAACTTCAAACTTGATATTTGGATAACCACTATTAAGAAATATTGTCATAAGAAGTATCAAATTTCTAATTTGTACCATTTCAAAATGGCGCCTGTTTTTCATTTTCAAAGCTAAATATCTTAAAAACTGTAAATTTCAGAAATATTATACAAGCAAAAAAGTTGTTAAATTTAATCAAATTAATGCTGATTAAGATTATGATAATTGGAGTACTAATAACGGAGAAATTTCAACTTTTCTGTATAAAAACATGGTTCCTTAGAACATTCTGTCTGAAAACTGTATGTTTTTATTCCGAAAATTTAAAATTTTTCTATTATTAATTGTCTAATTGTTATAACCTTAATATTATTGTCAATTAGATTAAATTTCTCAACTTTTTTGTCTCTTGTATACTTTTTCTAAAATTTAAGGTTTTTAAGATATTTAGCTTAGAAAACAAAAATCAGTCGCCATTTTGAAATGGTACAAATTAGAAATTTTCATACTTCTTATGAAAATATTATTTCATAATAGTGGTTATCCATACACCAAGTTTGAAGTTTATACGTTAAGTGGTTTGTGAGATGTGATTAAATATGTAAAAATCATAAACAGACACACAGACGGAAAACTAAGCACTTTAGGACCTATGTTTATGTAAACTTTTTTGCTTATTTTGACCCAAAGAATCACTAGGTAAATTATTGCCCCATATTTTTTGAACACCCTGTATAAGTTTCAAGACTGTTTCAGGAAGCTGTGGTGTTCTCTGAAAAGGGTAATGGAGGTTGGGTCGAACAAGGGGTTTTCTTCGAAATGAATCACTTGGGTCGAGATATGTTAGTAACACTATGTAAGACATGGACCAGTTGGTCTCACTGTTTTCCTAGCATTATTATATTTTTTACGAATCATCACACTGCAAATAAAGCTAATTTAATAGAAGCCGATTGTCGATTGTGTAATTGCTAAAACTGAGTTCACACATGTTATGTTTCTTTTAGGATGGAGATCAATGTGTACTCGGGTTTCAAAATGGTGATAAAAAAGTAGATGATCTAGTTATTCTCGGTGATGTTTTCATGCGCAAGTTTTACACTCAATTTGACTTAGGCAGGAACCGCGTGGGCTTCGCCAAAGCTAAGTGAACCACGCTACGGTGCATGGATATGCCTCGAATTCTGCAGCATTATAATGTTATTCAATAAAAAGTTGTAACAAACATGTTCAACAGTTTATTCTTGTATCACCTACTTGTACTATGGACATACAGGGTGTCTGGTCATAAGTGTTGAAAAAGTGTTAAACAACCAGGGCCTGATTAAGAGGTATGGCGCCCCTAGGCTTGAGTTGATTTGCCCCCCCCCACCCGTTTTGCACCTGTATAGCCCGATGGGCCCGATGGGCCCGATGGCCCGATGCTTGGTATTATATGATGAAATTAGGAATTTATTTCCTCCAGAACTATTGCCTTGAACCACATTTAACTTAGAAAAAGTTAAACTATGATCAGTGCACACAAATTTTATCACAAAAATAATAAATAAGTAAATTTTAATCAGTTACATGTTCCAAGGACAAGTCACCACCGCAGCCTGTGGCACTTACTCAACTTACTCTCGCATCTTACACCCCTACTGCTCTTTTTTCCTACTTCTGCCACATCTAACTCAGATACAAATTCATCATAACAGTCTTCATTAGACTTTTAAGACTGCCTGGTGGACCAAGCTGTGTTCGGTATTATTTCATGTTTAGCAATTCATAAAGTTACAGCACTATAATTTTACCAGTCCCAACTGGAGAATAACAGCCACATCCGATCCCACATGGACTAAAGCTTGGACTATATTTTTTGCTCTGAATTGAAGAGTGGTTGTTTTCAAATTCATAAAATTGATAAACTTTTTTTAACACTCCATGCGATCTTTACCTTAAACACTGTATTTTTCCTACATGGCTGTAGTTTGCAAACAGCTGTTTTTTTATTGCATTATTTGGTTACATTTTCGTTATTTCGTTGCTAGCAAGGCAACTCATGAGGCCCTCATACTCAAAATTTAAAATTTTATCCGCTTAAAAGGTTTTACTAAGTTATTAGATTTTTTTCTGGCCAAGTAACCTGCATAGAACAAGTTTTTGACACAGTAATTAGTTATTTATAGACTCGGAGCCGTTTTTGAGATAATTGTGCAACCAAGCAAGCGATCAAGCAAACATTGCTCATATAAGACTGTAGGATGTACCTTTAGATTTAATAATATCATGCAAAGCAGGCCGGATTACGCAAAAAAAGCGCGGGACTTTTTTAATAAAAAAAATTTACTTTCTGCCCCGTGGCGCCCCCTAGATTGCTGGCGCCCTAGGCTGCAGCCTAGTCAGCCTAGTGGTTAATCAGGCCCTGTAAACAACAATGTATAACTGACATTTTGTGCAAATTTGAGTTTCCATACTCTAACACTAACAATATGTCAAAAACAAATTAAGTAGCCAAAGGTTTTACAAAATGATTATATTTGCTTTAATGAAATAGATTTAACTGTATTAATTTTTTTATGGATTTTATTGTCATTATTATTTAGATTCCACATACTATTTCCAATAAGAACAAACTAGAGATATTAGGATTAAGCTCTCGTTTTTTGGTTAAAGTTTAGATTTGTGTTATTTTTTTAGAAAATGGAACAAAGTTTAGGACCCTAGTTCTACGTTAAACTAGACTTTAGAATGGGTAAAATTCAGTGAATAGTCTCGTTTTAATAAGCTTGAAATTAGTATACAAAAACTTAATTTTTCTTTTAGTTACGATGCAGCTGTAACTGGAATTAGAGTAAAATAACATGTATTTAAATAAAATATCTATAACTACATTAATTAAGCTTATTTTTATTTTCAGAGTCTTTATAAAATCAGAAAATTAAATAATTGTAAGGATTCAAGATCGCTATGAACCTTTTGTTTTGTAACTAAAGTTGAAGTTTTCAGTTTTTTTGTCGGAAAAATTAAATCAGTGCTAAGTGTCAGTTCTGTTACATTTAAAGTGAGTCAAATATTTTCGAAAAAAGACTTCTTTCAGTGAGTTTTAAATGGTGATATAACACATTCAGCATGACGTGTGCCACCGGTAGTCTGAATTTTTTGAACTGATTAAAAATACGTTGCAATATACAGCAAGTTAAACAAAAAAACAAAACTAGAGTCACAATTTTTATAAAATCTTAAAAATAGTTGTTGGTTTTACCTTGTGTCAAACTAAATTAACTAATTTGAGTGTAATTCATATTAATAGTGTACCACCGGTGGTGCGCGTCGTCCGGTGGGCATACTGTGATCCCTAGGGCCGACGTGCGCCACCGGTGGCACACGCATGACTTGCCGATGGCGCGGCAGGTGGTGAAGGGGCGAACGATACACCGTTAGTTAGTTAGTAACCGCCATACGATTTAAATACCCCCGTTGCAGCTGACCTGCATACTCAGCGAATTTCAAATGCTTAAATAAATCATTTAAACAGAGTCTTGAATCAAATAAAATCAACTTAAATCCTGAAATGAGCATATACAACAATTTTCTCCATAAGAATAACATGGGAAATAAGTATGCAGGTTTGCTGCCGTGGAAGTGTGAAATTTAAATATTTTTCAAATAATCCAGTAGATATTACTCAATTGAAGCCATATACCATGTTTCATTAATATATATTGAGAAAAAAGCGATATATAGAATTTTATTTATTTCCCATAAGGTTAACATTGGGACAACATACTGTGTCTACCACTAGCGATATCTCGGTAACCAATGGGCATAGAGCAACAATTCAAAATATGAAATTATTTGTTTTTTAAGCTGAATTTAATAGTCCAAACAAGAATTTTATATTTTTTTATTTTTCTATGTAAAAATCCCAAAAACCCATTTTTGGAGGGGTTTATTCCCCCTACCCCTCCTTCCAATGGTCCGATTAGGCTGGTTTTCGAACTCGTCCGAATAATTAGTTCTACTTTATACATGTCTGTGCCAAATGTCATTCAGATCGGACCATTTTTATATGAGTTATTGTGCTTAAAGACACACACACACACACACACACACACACACACACACACACACACACACACACACACACACACACACACACACACACCTGGCATCTGACGTTTTTGGCATCTGGGGACCTCAAAACAAAAAGTTATGATGGTCTCGGGCTTAGGTCTTACCATGGGACCTACGGTCAGCTTCTTCCCTATAGGGATAATTCGCTAAAACTTCCCGAGTCTTCTGATGACGCCTTCTGCCATTTTTGGCGTTCTTACACCACCTTTAACTTTTTAGGATATATATTCTTTTTACAAAAAAAAAAAAAAAAAACTTAAAGCGACAAAAAATTCTTAAACACATAAATTGTTATGTAGTTTTAGTAAATTTATTTAAGCAAATTCATGTTATTTTACCGGAAATACAGTTCTAGCCATGCCATTTTTTCACACATACAGAAAAATTAGTTAATAATACGCAAGACTCGTAAGAGCAAAAGTAGGTTTTTACGCATCATTTTCAAGATTATTAAAAGAAGAAGTTTTGTATAGTGATTGTCACAATCTAGTATAACGTAGAACTACCTCCTTAAACTTTATTTAAATTTTCTCGAAAAACACAAATATAGTTAGGCCTAATCACAAACCGAAAGCTTATTATGATATCTAATCCTATAATACCTCTGCATCGTTGTTATTGTAAAGTTCATAAAGATTTTGAAAAACAGTATTAAAATCGATTATAACACAAATAGGTATGTAGTTATAGCAATTTTTTTTTTAATAGAAACATGTTATTTTACTGAAATTTCAGTCTCAACCGTACCATGTTTTTCCACATGCACTCAGTAACATGCACATCCACATGCACTCCATGTACTCAGTAAATAATAGATAATAAATCAGAGAAGGATTAGAGTGTTTTATCTGAAAAGGTTTTATGATAATTGGCACATTATATAGGGTATTTTTTTATGCAACCCATTTTCAAGATTGAATAATGCACATATAAATATGAAATGAGTATTGTGTTGTTAATTTTTACATTTCATACAACCTATACTTTAAGTTTGATCACATTTGGTTTACATTATGGGTTCAAACAATCCGCCATTGGCATTTGTATAAAGTTGTGCTCTCTCCATAAAATTCTCGAACACGTGTTGCATTGCAAGGTACCTCTTTGAAAGTCTTGTATTAAATTTGATATGTTTGTTTTGACATGCTGAATATACTATGAATTGTTTTCGTAGGCCTTACTTGTTATGTATTCCCAAAGAAAATAACATAGTGGTGTCCAATCCGGGGATCTTGGGGGGTATAATCCTTCACTGATTAAATAAAGTTTTGGGTTGCGTTAAAAAAACACCCTGTACAATCCACATTAACGGAGAACTTGTAACCCTAAACTACGTCGTTTCGTTTGCGTCGTAAAACACAAATTCAAGCTTCAATCACAAAACGAGAGCTTATAAAATATTTCATCCTAGTTTCTCTGAATTATTCTTATTGGATATTTTATGAAGATTCTGAAAGACAATAAAATAAATAAAAACATTTTTATGCAGTTTAAGCCACTTGAAACATTTTTGAAAAACCCCATCATGTTATTTATTTTTGCCTAACTGTAAGAGCATGGAAACTCAAATATTCACTATCTTGTCAATACTCCCATGCAGTTCAACACGTTTTTTAACTTATATGACTTGACACCGATGTGTACAGTGTGTCTGACCTAGGGGTTTCAGACATGTAGCAAACAGACTAATAGACCTAGATTAGGGATGAAAAAAGTTATTCTCCCCTAATTTGACTCTAAGGAATAATGCAATGGTATAATTTGCACACATGCAGGGCCGAAAGTGGCGTCTTGTAGCCCCGAGATCGTGTTTCAAGTTGGAGATGTAGTCAAGAACCTGGAAACAATTGAGAGCCTGTAAAATACTTCCATCTGAGGTGTGAAAGCTATTTTTCACCATATACCGCCAATTGATATAAAATACCATTCAGTCATACAGTTAATACTGTAACATCACCAATAGTATATTTCATTACTAGGACCTAAAGTGACGCTTTTCACACAAGGTCAAGTTTTACGACCGATGCTGTAAGCCGAGGTTGAAAAATGACCGAGTAACGAAAAGCAGCTTTAGGTTCGTGTGATGAACTATATTCATCGTTATATCGCTCAATACAACACGCAAACTACTTAAGAAAACCAAAATGTTACAGCTTGTTTACCTTTAAAGATACCTTCCAAAGGTGCTTCCATCTTGTTCTTACTATTTGAAGCAATCAGCTGATTGTTTAATTTGTGTTAGGTTAGACTGACAGCAATGAACAACAATAGACGTATCAAACACATGCAATAATCAATTGGTGAAATAAGCGAGTTTCACAAATTGAGTAAACCGACAACAATGCAACAATGAATTGCGATTGAATGTAATAACCGATAACCACTCCCGATGCAATCGATAGCTCACCATCGACGCTGACGTACAATAACGATGATAGTTTCGATTATTTGTAATCGAATGAAGATTGTTCGATTATGTACCTGGAATCAAAAGTATCATCAACAATGATCTTTTTGGTCCTAGGAAAATAATAATCATCATGTTATTATCCAAGGACTAAAAAGAACAACTTTTGAATCTCAACGCATGTATCAAAAGCAGCAGTTTTTGAAGCAGTATGACGAAAAATACATTAAGTGTACAGTGTACAAACATTTGAAAACTAAACTTTCAGGTTATGACCGATGACAGAATTTTGTTGTCATGGTTACCGTACTAAGTAATGACAACATGGCAAATCGTATGGTCGTAACTAGTCTGTGTCGTTAGAACTTACATTGAGTACCATATTTATGTGTTGAAATCTGAAATAAGAAATCAATTGTTTATTTTCATTTTTGAATTGATAGCCTCCGGATACCGATAAATACTAATAATGGTGTAAATACGTGCTTTACTGGTAAAGCAGGTATTTACACCATTTTGTTTATTGTCTTTCGACTGTGAACAGCATTGACAAACGTCACAAAAACAGATGCTCACAGAACATATAATGCAACCAAAATAAGAAAATATTCAATAAAAAAGTCTGATTGGGGTGGCTAAAAGCTAACTAGTATGCTTTAAATTTCTCTCCAGCACCAAGGTAGATGTGCCTTAGGGCCATGTGGCTAGGAATTACTGTAGTGAGCTCACGAGTGAGAGACTGAGATTTGAAGGCGCTAGCCAGCAACCCATGCTATCGTGACGGAGGTGCTCTGCCGGTTGCATCGGTCATCGGTCCAATCCCACACTCGTGAGCTCACTACAGTAAGCGTGTATGAATGTTGCAGCAATCAGCTGACCGCTGGTGCGTGAATGTCGCAGCTACTCAGATGCAGGCACTAGTTGGTTTCTATCCTTAGGATGTACTAGTTACACTCTAGTTCTAGGCTTACCATAAATTTTCAGAGCCAACCCCGGACTACAGGCACGGCCTTAGGGACTTTGCCGCCCTGGGCGAGATCGGCGACCGCCGCCCCCCTCCCACCATATATCCCGTCTAATTGTTTACTCCCGGCCCCTCCACCCCTTCCTTGAGCGACCGCCGAACTACAGTGTCTCGACTGTGATGCGTGATACGATCCCACAATGTCTCCCTAAACTCTTAAATAATTATGTACTAGGGGTCCCAAGTGTAATTTGCACATTTTAAAATTATTTTCATTTCATAAGCTGGTTCATGTTTACAGTTGCAGAGGTCTACTTTTGTTTTTTTTTTGTTTATAATATAACTTAAAAATTTACCCGAAGGTAATCAGCTGTTAAGATACAATTGACATTTAAAACTCTTAAGAAAGTTGGTCAACATTTTAAAGCGCCCCCCTAGAAATAAATCAAAGGCTATGGTGCCCCAAACGAAATATCTTTTTTAATTACCTGTCCGCCGTGCGCTAGATCATAAGCTTTAAAATTACACTTCAATCATGAAAATCGGTTGAGTATATAGATTGAGTAGATAGAGTAAAGGGACGTAACAGAGAAAACCCTTATGAAATTTGTAGATGTTTGACGGCGTCACTGTTCTGCGCAGCGCGGCGGCGACCGTTGTTCGATACAAGCCGAGCCGAGTGGTTTGTTTTTATATTTGGACTTGAATTATAATTGTAAATTGATGCTTGCATTGTCGTATATATTCTTAGGCCGGAGACACACTGGGCGTTTTTTATCGCTGCGATAATTTCGCCACCGCCGCCGACGAAATCGGTGTTCTTTACCATGGATTCAATGTATTTACACACGTGGCGGTAAAAATACCGCGACGGCAAAATTATCGCCAATCACGGTACCATTTTAATTTTGATGACGTCTGAGGGTGTTTACCAAATGCATTTTACCATATGCTGATCCCAGAACTCCTGACGTCATCAACACGGTTCAATGTTTAGCGTGTCTTACCGTCTGACCATGGCGGCGCCGGTGGTAGAAAATCCGCCAAATGTGTAAACGCCCATTTAATTGTGTACGCCACTGTGATGACAAAAGCGGAAAAAATCCGCTTTCGAGCGGCTGCAAAACGACCGCCAGCGGCAATATTATCGCGCGGTATCTCTTCCGCCCCGCGTGTAAGGGTCCATTTAACCCTTTTATTGCCGGAAAAAAGTTAATGTTGGTGCAAGAAGTGCCGGATATTTTTTCATTGTTACCTGCAAGAAGTGCCACGCCTTTTTTAGCAAAAATGTAAGGGTTTGGGGAAAAAATCACCAAAAATTTATTTATTAACATTTTTTAACAATTTTTTTTTATTTGTTTCTAAATACTTCTATTATTGATAAATGACAAGAAGAAAGACAAATTTCAAGTTTCTGGTAAAAATAAATGTTAATAAATTTTAAAAAAATGTTGCATCATACTCATTTTTTGTTTACGTAAAAAAATTGTTTAGTTTTTACTCTGATGCAATTTTTATTAGTTTTATGTGAAACTACGTAAAAAAACAAGTAAAAACCATGTATAAAACATCAATTTACTGTAATAGGTTATGAATTAACAAAATAAAACGATAACCTTGGAACAATACAGAGTTGAACAACGTCACTAAGCTACCTACTTAAAACAGTATTCGTATTCCATATTTACACTAGAAACATCATTTAACATTTAAAAAGATCCACAATAACAAAATACAAACTATATTTCAATTATAACCCTATAGGTAAAACAAAAACATAGCCTAAAAATTACACAAACGAAGTTGCATCACCGCCATAAGAAATGCATGGTTATTTGTCTGCCAGCCAGCTGTTTGGATTTCAGTATGTCATTTCAGCTAACCATAAAGACAGTTCAGGAGAAAAGTCACATGAAACGAAAGATTTGATTATAGAAAGGCATTTGGCACAAATTCTAGCCAGTAAAAACGAAAAAATATATTTTATATGTATAAAAATGTAAACGTCTCGCTACGAGATCCTGGCATACTATGCAGTTAGAGACAGGATCTCGCTAAGAGATCCTGGCACTAGCGGTAGTTAGTATGCGCGTCTCGCTACGAGATCCTGGCACTAAAAGGGTTAAACCTGTACACTACTGCGAAAACGGCGGCAGCGGTAGTTTCGCCGCCGCGATAAAAAACGCCCCGTGTGTCTCCGGCCTTAGGCTTGTTATTTCGGTAAAATGTGATACAGAAAATTTTACTCTTCAAATTCACATAGTGAATTTATTATTTTATTCATATTTTAAAATTTGCCGTTCCTCAAAATTTTGGCGCCCCCAAAAATCTGCCACCAAAAGAAAAGGGGGGAGAAGTTGACGACAAGGGATATGAAATGAAATGGTGTGGTAAAGTTTGGTCCGGTATAATTCTCGGCAGACGGGCTTCTTTGCTGCCGTTTTGGCGGAGTATTATCGTTTCTGGAATACTGATTAGCTAAAAAAAAACAAAAAAAAAACAATGATGTAGGCCTTGTGACCAAGCAGAAGACGCAGTTGGGCAGTTGTTGCGCAACCAATTAGCGTCGCCGGCCGAGAACCTTTTAGCGTAATACCTGGTGAAACCATAAAATATCCCTTCGTTTCGTTTAAAATTTCTTTTATTTTGTATAAACTTTCTTAAAAACTGCTTAAAACTAACTACCAATTCATTTATTTCGGGCGTTTTCTCTCTTTTTCACGCAGGCTGCTGACTAAAACCTCGGACTAAAACCCGGACGTTTCCCCGGACGCAAGCCTGAAACCCGGACTGTCCGGGGAAACCCCTGACGTCTGGTAAGCCTAGACCGGCGCACCGAAATTGCGCCCCATACCAAACTGACGAAAAAGGTTCGCTAATCCCTAACCGATATTGCGCCCCGAGAGTGGCAGGTACCTGAGGACCGCAACACCACGCAATGACTCAGGAATGTTACCCTCCGCCCCCCCCACCCCCCGCCTGACCAGTTGATGAACCACCAAATATTTGTACTCCCCAAACGATTTGTCAGTTTTGCATAAGACACCTGAGTGTTAGGGTGTTCCATTCATGAATATAAATTTAATTTAAGGAACACCCAATTTAGAAGTTAATTTGAAAATCCGCAACCGTAATTGAATTCTGATTTCTTTGTAGTATTATTTTTGCATGATGGAATCCCTAAACAGGCAAAAAGCCTCAGGGACCCTATTTTCCTCCTTAGATAAATATATGTGCATAAGGATAGTTTATAATTTAATTATAAAGTTTGATAAATATTTTTGTTTACATTATCATTCACTGTTGTAAAATTGTGTTTCTTGGAGGAAATAAATCATTTATTCATTTATTCATTCATTTTCAATGATTTAATTACTTATTGCAATTACAGTATAATTTTTGTCGACTTAAAAATCATACCGTTAGTGAGCAGTACTAACAGACATCCTCTTTGCCAAATTTGGTAATTTTTTGTTGACTGTAAGTGTCTCTAACCGCAGTTTATTTGAAATGCGCGCATTAAAATTTTGTAGCGTTCTGAGCGCGATCCGTGGCTGTTGCCCACAGTCAGGCCGCGGACCGGCTTCACAACAATCAATGCTTCGGGAATACAGATTTCCCCTCTATTATCTGTGCTCGCTGCTCTGCGGATTAGGAAGTGCTGACAAAACTGTATGAATTTTCAGATTTAGCTGACTCCGTTGCTCACTCGCCACTTCCCTCCAAGCGGCAACAATGAAGGGTTTTGAGAGAATTCCTGTGTCCCGACCATCGAAGTAAATAAACTTTAATGGCGAGGCGAGGAGTTAGTGCTTGCCTCCCTCATGTGATTCTAGGAAGGGCTGGGGCGCAATATCGGTGTACCTCTGGGACAAGATTTAGGGTCGGGGCGCAATTTCGGTGTCTACCTGGATTTTGGGGCGCAATTTCGGTGCGCCCGCCTAGACTAGTTCATATCCTTAGCGCTGCTGGATAAATATTTTGTTCATTTTTTGTTTACTACAGTATTTTGTTAGATAGTTAAAATTTCGTAACCCTCGAACAGCGGCCGGGTTGTCCGTTATGTGATCGCGGTGTAAAGGTCGCGATCTCAGGGGAACTTGCGGAGGGAAGACAGATGCGCACCTCAGCTTTCTGCGCCTCGGGCGGACGCAGAGGAAGAAGAAGAAGAATCAATCGACACGTCATTCAACGAGGAATGAAGCGGTTCAAACGGGCTTCCGCCTCTTGGTTGCATTCCAACCGACGGCTAAACTTTAGAATCCTTCTCCACCTTTAAGCGGGGGCTCCAGAAACGAAAGATTCACCTGTTTCTCCCATAAGGCTGATGTTAACTTTCAAGTTCCGTCCAGCCTCAACCGCTCATCCAAAATCCTTGATCTGTGGCTCATTTGAAAGAAGAAAAAATTATCTAGCGACATGAGTGAGCAGAATTTTGATATCGCTCTTCTAAAAAATTTAATAAAATCATGAAAATCGCGATATTTGTGATTATTTTACAACCAAACTAACGGTAATATCGAAATTCAGCTCAGTCATGTCGCTAGATAATTTCTTTCTCTTTCAAATAAGCCATAGATCAACGATTTTGGATGAACGGTTGAGGCTGGACAAAACTGGTCTGATGGGAGAAGCAGATATTTTAGTCGCGCGGGACTGGAGCCCCCTCTTAAAATCGAAATTGAAAATCGATATTTTAAAATTTGATGTTAATAATCAATTTCCTTCAAAAACATATGTTTTATTGTTATTAATGTGAAACTTTTTTGAGATAAAAAAAATTAGTTTAGTTTTAACCGTTTATTAACATTTATGTTTCATTTTATTCTTTTACCATCTTATTACAATTAGAGAAACTGACAAATCTAAAGAACCCCCCTCCTTAGTCAATAATGGATTGTAAAAAAATTGCTTTTTAGCTAATTAAAATCCGATTAGCTAAATTTGCTTTTTAGCTAATCATGTGGTATTACGGTGATTCTAGGAATGAAACGTGATATAGAAGTTAATTGTATATTTGGCAGTGTAACCAACTTGGATGTACGTAAATGGTACGAAAATTCCGATATGTCGTCGAGTAACATTTAAGATAACTTAAATGTGGAGCCATAAGTTTACTCAATCGCAGGTATATAAATCACGAACCTAGAATTTAATCATCAGCAACATGCGTTACCTGGTTCAATAATTCCAATTTTAATTTTTTCTACAATATAGTAGAAGGAAGGACATTTCGACTCGTACCTAGGCAATTTTATGCGATGGTAGCACCTAAGTGCCGTGCTAAGAGTATTTTCTAAATGTTTAGAAGGTGCAGCTTAAGTTTATGTACTTACTCAGTAATTGTAACCATGTTGTTGTGATCTTTAATGTTTTATTTCGATTAAACCTGTTAGAATTATTGTTTATTTACTAAAACTATCATGCAGACGAGCAGCTATGCTTTAAATTATCGTTTCGATGATAAGATTGAAATGTCGTTTTGGTTAACATAATCGCGATTGTAAATATCGAAAAATATCGACTTTTTAATACGATTTTAACAGTGGAGACGGATTCTACAGTTTCGCCCAACCGACTTCCTTGTTACCTGGGATTGGGAACCAACTTCCATAAGCCCCCTGGAAATTCAAAAAATTGTAAACAACGAAATATCGTTGGTTTCATGAAAAACCTATGAATGCAAAGTTGTATTATACTCTGAATGGTACTTTTGGGAGTAATTCACAGTGTTCTAGACTTTTACCCTCGGTTTAGAAGTGAAATGTTAAGATTTTTGAGGGGGAATCGGATGATTGCCACACATTTTTGGGCTTTCTGACCATGGCACGACTGCCACAATCATTAGAGCGGATTAGGGTCGGCTCGATTGGTTCGAATGAGGATGACTGCTACAGCCGACCGGCCGAGAAGTCACGATAATTCAAGAGAAAACGGGAATTTTAATTCTCCGTCGTCATCCTGCTTATACCTCCACTGTATTTCAAACTGCTTGGCTGTTGGATATTCATTGTATTTTATTAATAATTACAAAATATTTTAGAATGAATCTTCAAATAAACCTACTGATCCATTTATTTAAATTCGATTCATTGTTTCATCGAAATTTAAATACGACTTAGTCTTACCGTTAGGGGTTTTTAACGCAACCCAAAGTTTACTTTATCTGTGAAGGATTATTACCCCCCAAGATCCCCGGATTTGTACCCACCATATTATTATCTTTGGGAATACATAAAAAGTAAGGCCTACGAAAAGATTCACAGGATATTCAGCACCTCAAAACAAACATAACAAATTTAATGCGAGAAATTCAAAGAGGTACCTTGTAACACGTGTTCGGGAATTTGATGGAGAGAACACAATTTTATGCAAATGCCAATGGCGGATTGTTTGAACACATAATGTAAACTAAACGTTATCAAACTTAAAAAATAGGTTGTATGAAAACATTAACAAAACAATACTCATTTTCATATTTATATGTGTATTATTCAATCTTAAAAATAGGTTACGTTTTAAAAAAACACCCTATATTTAAATTTATGATCTGATTAGGTATACACCCCACTAAAAATGCACTTGTTTACATAGCCTATAACAAGCAGAGTTTTTGTAATATATTAACAGAGTGTAATTTATTTTATTAATATTTCAGAAAACTACTTAAATGCAAGTGAAAATTCAAAGGTGTTATGGTGGCCGGTAGGGAGGGGGGCAACTGTGTTATACAAACCATATGTGAAAACTGCAACCTTAAATTGTTGATTTTGTACGTTGAATGAATATTCATAAAATATCTTGTAGTAGACATCTGGAATCAGAGCCAAGTAATAATTTTCCTAAAGTCGGACCTCCTTGAAACAAGTTCAATGAGCACCACAGCAGGGGGTTCGCGGGGACAAAATAATTAATTCCTGTTTCTCCGATTTTTGGCTACGCGGGGTCGACTACCTGGCCGGGCGTTGTGGCAGTCAGGCCGCTTCGAACCAAGCGAGTTGACTTTAATTAATCCGTTCTGACGCTTGTGGCAGTCGTGCCATGGTCAGAAAGTCCAAACATTTGTGGCAGTCTCTCCAAACCCCTTTGAAGAGAATTGATTGCTTTTTGGATTGTCCTTTTACCACCGGGTTAGCGGTGTTTTATTCCACTTTTTGTGTTTTATTTTTTTTTTATTTCTACTTTTTCCAGACATAAACCAAGCTATATCCAAGGGTATGCTTAAGATAAGAATTTCAAGACTCACCTCATGAACCCTCCTCTGGATTTGGTAAATGCCAGCAATGTATGTCTAAGTGTGAATTATTGTATCAAATGATAATCAAAGATTTATTTAAAACTGTCCATACTTTCTCCCTACCATAATATGCAGTTTTATACTGCGATCAACTTTATGTGCATGTCTTTTGAGTATTAATTTATAGCCTACTTAAAACCCATGCAATATAAAAAATTTACGTGTTTTAGATTAGTATTTGAAGAGCAAAGTTCAACGCAAGGTATAATAACGTTTTTACAGGATAGTAACAGTAAAATATTTATTTACAAAACTATACATAGATATTAAACATAAGTTACTAAAATTTGGCTAATGAAAGTTTGATTATTGTTATATTACATCAACAGAGTGAGGACAAGATGTGTTATGCTACATACTCAAAATAAGTCAAGGATTCATATTACTGCAGTGAGCTCACGATAGAGTGGAGGCGCTAGGCTGTTGTCTCCCAAAAGCGGCTATAGGCTACTAAAATGCCATTAAAATGTTTTTAAAAAAACTGGAACCCCTTTTTGCCTTTCCTGTCTCCTTGAAAATATACGAAATATGCCGACTATAGATCGGCATATAGTCGGCATAATAATAGATTTCAACAAGTTACCGTTCAACATTTAAATTAACTACGATAAGATAAAAGCATTTCCTTGTTTCTAAGATAGAAAAAGCGCATTAGAAATGCACTAATATTAAGTGGCAGGGGCAGCTGCTCTGCGGGTTGCGTCGCCTTAGTCCCACAAACGCGGCTCACTTCAGTAATTGCTTCTAAACATCTTACTTATAGCTTTTTCTATACTAAAAATACAGTAATACGAATCTGGCAATTTCTAAATTATTAACGAGAAATAAGTCGGTTCAAGGTGAATAAAGTAATTTGTACTTAAAAACCATTTGTGTTCCTGTAGTTGTGAAACTATTTACAATAATTGCAAAGCGATACTTTTCGTATCGACCGAACGTCATCGATAAGGAAAATATGATATTGCATAAACAACCTAGAAGCGCTATTACTTGTTGTCAGCAGCGATGAAACGAACACGATTAATACATACTGGCTCGGAATCGTGTTTCTTACTCTTACGCTTCAACACTCGAACAACTTAACCTTAAATCAGACACGTACAGAGACATCTTTTGAGCAAAGTATTCTGACCGACAAAAGTTCATCTCGAAACGCAACCGGTCTATGACTTTTTGTATAAATGGCAACAATTATGTACACTCTTTCACTTCTCACAATTTCGGAGGCTCTATGACCCTCGACGGAGGCTGGACGACTTGTTCGTGTCTGGTGGAGGCTGAGAATTGTTGTCTGAGGAACTGGGGCTCCCCGTGACCCAGGGCGAGGACCTTGGACACGATGTTCAGGTCCTCCTGGGCGCTCGGCTTCCCTTGGCCGATGCCGGTGATGGAGAGGAGACTCTGGATCTGGCTGTCCACGGTCAGCGGGGGTCGAGTCACCGGCGCGAACCTGTGTTGATTATAACTTTGAAGAAAGTAGTTCGAAGGCTGCGCAAAATTAGACTGGCTTATCTGGTTGGTCTGGATAAAGTTGGAGGGCTGAATGAAAGTCGACTGAGAGGGTTGGATCAGAACGGAGGGTTGGATGAAGCTCTGACCGGTCGGTTGAACGAACGGCGCGACGGTAGATGATAATCCGGAAGATCGAAAATTCAAGCTCGGTCGAGGAGTTGATAGTCCGAAGTTGCCGACAAACTTGGAAGCCTCTTGGCGATTTACCCTGTTCAACTCCACAGATGGCTGGAATGGCGTGTTGAAAGCGCCAAACGATTGCTGAAAGCTAGTCAGGGGGGACGGATTTAACGTTTGTGACGGTTGAACTTTCGTTTGGAATTGGTAATCGACACTTTTTTGAAAATGGACGTTCTGTGGTTGGTTTTGGTTAAAATTGTACTGTTGTTGCTGCTGCTGTTGTTGGTAGTACCTTTGCCTCTCCAACTCTTTAAAAGAGTCTAAACTGTTATCTTGTTGACTTTGAAACAAAATCTGTTGCTGTCGTTGTCTCGCTAGCGCTATCCTCTGCTCGTTCTCAAACTGCCTTTTCTGATTTTCTAAAATAAGCTGTCTCTGAGCTTCTTCTTGCAGTAACCTCTGCCTTTCTTTCACAAACTCTTGGAGACGACGGTACTGCTGCTCTTGAAGTTGCTGTTCTTGCAGAAATTTTACCTGTTGCTGGAGCTGGTTTTGTTTTTCTTCTAAACTAGTCTGGGTGTTGGAACGTAGCTGCTGTTCTTTGTTGTTAGGAAGTGGAATTGGGTCGCCCGACGCTTGATAATTAAGTGGAATCACTCTCCGGGGAAGTCCTTGTTGATCTTGTTGAACTGTAAATGCGGCTAAAAGGGAAGAATGTAGAAATTCAACTTCATGTTTCTCAAGCTTCACTTTCATCGATGAATTTCCAGAATCTTCTGTATCTTCTACCTCCGTTCCGTTACTGGCTTGAAACTCGACATTTGTTTTAGGTTCTTCATCCTCATCCTCGCGCAACTCATTTTTCTCAGGTTTCTCGGCTCTAATCGAACCTTCAGTCTCTTCTCCGTCATTTCCCTTGTCGGTATCGGCGTTTATAATAAAAGTAACTTTTTGTTGCTCCCTGTTTTCTTGGAGGTAGCTGTTAGTATCTGTAGGTGAAACAAGTGTCGGTCCTTGAATGCTACGAGTTTCTTGGATATTAACCGATTTATTTCCTTCCTCGTCTTCTTCAACGGTCGAGTCAGGAATGTTGATGGGTTCGGGAATTTGGAAAAATATAGCATCCCCTAATGAAGGGGTCGGATTTGTAGAAGGATATTTATCTATATTCAGGTAATCTTGAACATTATTCTGAGTGGTTTCTTCTTTTTTATCCTCCGGGTAAGAGGCAAATGTGAAGGGGGTTTCACGGGGTTTGTTAGTGTCTTCTGAACTAAATGAAAGGATTTCTTCGAAATTCTGTACATCTTTTGGGTCTTCCTTTTTCGAATCCTTCGGCTCAAAACTTTCTAATAGCTCTTTTTCTAGGCCCTGCTCTTGGAAGTACTTGATAAAGTCTTCTTCCGATATTATGTTCTGCATTACCTCGGCCATTTGTCTGACGGAGTCGTGGCGGCCATTGCGTTTGTCCTCTTCCTCTAGTTTGGTCAGGACCCTCAGCAGCGCCCTCCTCAGACGAGGGTCGATGTTCACTCGTGGCACTGCGTCGCTCCTCAAGTTGTTGATCTGGGAGATATCTTCTGACGTAGACAGCGGCGCCTCTGCGGCCACCCACCTCAAGCACAACGTTGTGAAAATGACCTGCAAGCAAAATTTAACATTATTCAAGCGATTAAATAATTTATTTAATCAAAATTAAAGACTTCATCTCCGCAAATGCATAAGATGAAGCCTTAGAATATCATTTTTCAACTTGAAATATTGCTTTCCATCATCGATATAAAAACACAAAACAACTTTACAAAATGGTAATATTGATATAAATAATTTGCGTTTTACTTAAGTTATAAGTGTAAGTTTTTTTTCATTTAAATAAATGCTGCCTATGATGAATATTAACATTCCCAAAACTTTATGGTTCCATTTTCATCCGAGTCAATCAAATATCCAGGCTAATTCTCAAATAATTAAAAACAGCCAATTTACTAAGATGAGATCCCTGAATTATAAGGGTCCAATAGTTATGTCATTTTTAACATTAGCCTTCAAGTAATCGGGTTGGAACATGTGCGATAAATACTTTAATCTTAACTCTGAGGTCACAAAACTAAGCGATGACGTTATCTCACAGTCGGCAGCCTGAAACATCATCAATTCCTAGAAGTCGACCCATTTTAAATGTGAATATATCAATACGTCGCTCAACCTCACTCCGTCCATCCGACATTTCCAATTTCGGCAAAAGCATCGGGTGGAGAGAGCTCCGAGCGGATGATATAATCATTTGTAAGTTATTGGTCGGGACGTTTACAGGAGATGGGACGGGGACATCGGTCCCGTACGTGGGACATATCTCGCAGGACGTGACGCCCGCATCTGATTGGCTACGTGACGTCCCAAGCCTTTCACATCAGTGGCTACATGACGCTGAGGTCTACGGAACTCCGATTGCAAAGAGAGGCATCATAATTTTTACGAAATGCATGTTGAAGGCCCCTGGACTTATTATAGACAATAATAGGTTCTCTTACATTTGTCAATAATACAAAATCGGATGTAAACACAAGCTTACATGTATCGTTGCAAAAGCAACATTATCGAAGCTCCACCTTGAACAAGGATTGTCTCAGGTTAGAAGTAACACCAAACTGCTTGTCTGTGTTGTGACTATTTTTATTTTAGCGAATTTCCCCTATAGGGAAGAAGCTATTACCGTAGGTCTGATGGTAAGACCTAAGCCCAAGACTATGATATCTTTTCGTTTTGGGGCCACCAGAAGCAAAAAACACCATTCGTTCAAATTTTTATATATATATATATATGTCTGTTAGCACGATAGCGGCCGTAAAATTGTCCAATCTTAATGAAAATTGGTACAGACGTGTAAAGTGGTAATCACTCGGACGAGCTCGTGAACCAGCCTGATCGGACCACCAGAAGGGGGGGTAAAAGGGATTAAACCCCTCCAAAAATGGGGTTTTTAAGTTTTTTACATAGAAAAATAAAATTAAACGAATTTTTGTTGGCACCATTAAATCCAGCTCAAAAAAACAAACAATTTAGTATTTTCAATCACTGCTCTATGTCCATTAGTTATCGAGATATTGAAAGTGGTAAACACAGTACGTTGTCCCAATGTTAACCTTATGGGAAATAAGTAAAATTCTATATCTCCGTTATTTTTCAACATATCTTGATAAAACTTGGTAAATAGCTTCTTCTAGTTCAGATCTACTAAATATTGAGTTAAAACCACCCAATTTTAAGATACCTGTAGCGGCAAACCTGCATACTCATTCCCCATGTTATTCTTATGGAGCTTACAAAAACATGTCAAATCTCGCTATGTTGGATTGAAAAATGTTGTTTTGCATTTGAAATTCGCTGAGTATGCAGGTCTGTTGCAACGGGGGTTTTTAATGTTTGACGACGTTGCGAATCTTTGAGAATGTTGCTTTTGCAACGAAACATGTAAGCTTGAGTTTACGTCCGTTTTTGGACTATTGACGAAGGTAAGAGAACCTATTATAATTTTTACAACTGAGCATCAATGTGATTTGATTTTGGTTGGTAAAAACGGAGAGCTTTATCAAAATATATTTTGGTTTTGGATAGATTGAAGGAAAATTAAGGAAAATATACGTTCAGATACATACGTAGAACGAGGAGAAACACAACATTCTAGCACATTATGTACTATATCACTAGAATTTCACTGATGAGGATAACAATAGGAGTAACAGTGGCGTAGGTACGAGGAGGGGGGAGATCAGGGGGATACAGTCTCGATACCAACAATGTTATGTTTATCTGCAGTCAGTCTGTTGTCTGCATTCAGCCTGTTGTCTGCATTCAGTCACACAGACAGTCCGCGCCAAGGCACACCCCGTCCCCTGACGCCCACGCGACGCAGCAAACAGCTGTTTTCACCCAAGACTCTGGCAGAGTGTCAGGTTCTTCGCCGCACACGTTGTATGACGCTAAACATTTCACCGGGAGAAATTCCACTTGCGCTTTCTTTGTTTTAGCGAGGTAATGTCGCCGGCGTGAGACCTGGGAAGAAAGGTCATCGAGATGATGTGAGTCTAACGACAAAAACTCGTGTACACCGGAGGCAACGACGCCGGCGTGTCCGAAGGTGTAGATTTTGTGGTCAAATATGTTTTTTATTTTTAAGAGTTTCTCATATTCCCGTTTTGTAAATATGACTCGTCTAGAAAGTAAAGATCGTTTTGTCACTACATATGCCCCAACACCACGGCTAAGTGTGCAGTCTAACGGTCGATTCCAGGCTCAATTTGAGCCAAGTCCCGTTGCAGACCGATCACGCATTTTATTCTTTTCAAAATTGCGGTGACCATCGAAAAAGCACCTGAACTTGGCCTGATAATTTTACTTCTTACAGTTCCTTACGATTTGAAAACACTTTCCTGCCTAAAAATTCCCTTCTTATTGGAAAAGAAGGTAATCACTTAGAGCCAGTTAAGGGTGAAACAGGATTCGTCCGAAAATATCCAACTTTAATCGGGAAAGCTGTATGCAAAGCTGCTGCAACTGAGGGCGCGGATTAGAAACACCCTTGTCTGCGGTGGGATTTTTCCAATTTGCATATTTTGTATGACATTTCAAGTTGTTAAACGGTTTCAAGATCATCTCAGAATCACATTTTTATTGTATAGGCTTAAATTCAACATTGATTCAACTATTGAACTCGGATAGTTCGGATTATGTGGGATTCTCAATGGACACCGCCATCTTGAAAGCTGTAAGAATGAAATGCATGTTCAACTTATTTGCTTTTCTCGTTGCCAAGGGTCGGAAACGAGACTTGGCTCAAATAAAAACCAAGAGTTGAGCTTTATACCTCCGTTTAGCTTTTGACACTTAAGCCTGATTTCACCAAACATCAGTTAAGGGTCGGTTGATAAATCGTTCGTTAAAGATAGGAAAATAGTATTAAACAGCTGATAAAATTGAACTAACCGAGCCTTAACGGTGGTTTAAAGTTTGGTGAAATCAGGCCTTAGTCATCGTAAATGACTTTGGTGTGTAAGCTATCGATCATTTGATTACATGTTCAAGTAAGGCGCATTTACACTATGAAAATCTACGCTACAAGCTCATATACGATCGATATTAAATCCAAGCAAGGCTGTACTTCAATCTATACTCAACTTTTAAAACATACTCGTGTAACGGTGTTCTCACCAAAATTATATTCTTAACACTAGAGGAAATTATCTTTTTATGTTTCTGAGGCTTACTATGCAAAAGAACTTGAAGTAAAACATTGCAGAGTGATTTTTAAACTATCGATGTACCTTAAACATTTTGACAACTTTTCGTATACTACGTCTAACCAGTGCTGTGGCGACGTTTCAGTCACAAACGTTACATTATATTCATGTTTTGAAGTTAGTCGTGAGTTCGCTTGTATGCCGCATTTTGAAGCTCATATCTCCCGACATGAGAACCTCAACAACATCGAAATATGATTCTGAGAACTATCCACCATTTTAAAGATTCACCTCGATGGGACTAGGCGTTTATCCGGTGCAAGAAAAGCTGTTGTTTACCTTACGTAAGTCGATTTTCATTTTGTCGGGTCTCGAGGGCGAATTGATCCGTATTCCGAAAAGAGGGACCGATGCGTGACCAAGGGTCATGACCTTTCTAGTGAGAACAACATCCTCTGACTACGTAACCCCGCCGCACCAGCGGCCGAATTCTCGGCAATGGAAAATATTCATGGATATTGTAACGCCATCCCCGTACGAGTGAATAATAATAATAATATTTATTTACTGCGTGAACAATTAATTACACACATAGCATTGCATGCGTCAAATAGATGCTAATACTAAATTTTTACACACGTACCTCCATACATATACAAGTTACCATACAAACATCACTTTCAAATCTAAACCAATGAAAGTGTATATTTTTTTACTATCCCAGCTGACCCATAAACTCCTCAACAGAGTAGAATGACCTAGGTACCAGGTAGCGTTTTGAATTTGATTTAAATTTCTTTTCGTTTGCTGACAGCGATTGCGATTTTAGCTGACAGACTTTCAAATTTTCAATTCCTGTGCTGAGCGATTCTGAAATCCGCCCTGCATCTCGTATGGTACTCATGGACGTCCCTGCCCCGGACCAATTTCGTCTCGGTATTACAGTATATGGAAACTTGCAAGAGAGGCCAGAGTCAGCAAAATTGAAACTGAGTGAAAATCGAACAAAGCGATGCACACACAAATTACATTATTCGTCTCTCTTTAACAAAATTACCATGACATCGAAACAACAGAGCGCTTTCCACAGAATATTCTAGATTTCCACAATAAAATAAGAAAAAAATAAAAATGAACCCTGCAAATTATCGTTAAATTTAACGCGAAAAATACAATCAAAGGGTTTTCGCTTTCTAATACCAATATCAATCTGTCACAGACACGACTGAAACCGATCTTTCACGTCACCAGGCCATCAGAACGGGATACAATGAGCAGTTAAATGAACCACCTATTGAATGAGGTATTGTACTCTGCCGCGCTATACGCAACGGTCGGGGCGATTTCATACGCTTTCGTTTTAAATTTTGGTTTCGACTCTTGTTCTAAGAGCCTGATGCGTTATAAAAAAGTCTATTTATTTACTTCCGACTCGGCCTTCGGTCTGGGTGGGAGGCCCACCGGCCAATGACCGGCCGGCGGGAACAGCTACATAGCTGCAACCCGAGCACGGCCAATGACCGGCCGGCGGGAACAGCTACATAGCTGCAACCCGAGCACGGCCAATGACCGGCCGGCGGGAACAGCTACATAGCTGCAACCCGAGCACGGCCAATGACCGGCCGGCGGGAACAGCTACATAGCTGCAACCCGAGCACGGCCAATGACCGGCGGCGGGAACAGCTACATAGCTGCAACCCGAGCACGGCCAATGACCGGCCGGCGGGAACAGCTACATAGCTGCAACCCGAGCACGGCCAATGACCGGCCGGCGGGAACAGCTACATAGCTGCAACCCGAGCACGGCCAATGACCGGCCGGCGGGAACAGCTACATAGCTGCAACCCGAGCACGGCCAATGACCGGCCGGCGGGAACAGCTACATAGCTCCAACCCGAGCACGGCCAATGACCGGCCGGCGGGAACAGCTACATAGCTGCAACCCGAGCACGGCCAATGACCGGCCGGCGGGAACAGCTACATAGCTGCAACCCGAGCACGGCCAATGACCGGCCGGCGGGAACAGCTACATAGCTGCAACCCGAGCACGGCCAATGATCGGCCGGCGGGAACAGCTACATAGCTCCAACCCGAGCACGGCCAATGACCGGCCGGCGGGAACAGCTACATAGCTGCAACCCGAGCACGGCCAATGACCGGCCGGCGGGAACAGCTACATAGCTGCAACCCGAGCACGGCCAATGACCGGCCGGCGGGAACAGCTACATAGCTACAACCCGAGCACGGCCAATGACCGGCCGGCGGGAACAGCTACATAGCTACAACCCGAGCACGGCCAATGACCGGCCGGCGGGAACAGCTACATAGCTGCAACCCGAGCACGGCCAATGACCGGCCGGCGGGAACAGCTACATAGCTGCAACCCGAGCACGGCCAATGACCGGCCGACGGGAACAGCTACATAGCTGCAACCCGAGCACGGCCAATGACCGGCCGGCGGGAACAGCTACATAGCTGCAACCCGAGCACGGCCAATGACCGGCCGGCGGGAACAGCTACATAGCTGCAACCCGAGCACGGCCAATGACCGGCCGGCGGGAACAGCTACATAGCTGCAACCCGAGCACGGCCAATGACCGGCCGGCGGGAACAGCTACATAGCTGCAACCCGAGCACGGCCAATGACCGGCGGCGGGAACAGCTACATAGCTGCAACCCGAGCACGGCCAATGACCGGCCGGCGGGAACAGCTACATAGCTGCAACCCGAGCACGGCCAATGACCGGCCGGCGGGAACAGCTACATAGCTGCAACCCGAGCACGGCCAATGACCGGCCGGCGGGAACAGCTACATAGCTGCAACCCGAGCACGGCCAATGACCGGCGGCGGGAACAGCTACAACCCTGCAACATTGACACATTTACAACTGAAGGAGAAAGTATTAAGTCTTGCTACGAAGTCTATTCCGTTTGTTTCTGACTTCTGTTTTTAGTGGGGGTTCAACACGAGTGTTTTCAACAGTCTTTCTCAAGGTTTTTATTCGTGTAGAATACAAGTTATATTGCACAATTATTCAACTTGCGTTAATTAGACTAATATTAGTGTTTATAGTTAGTTACATTACGTAGTCAACCCTTTATTTCTGAGATATCTCGAAATGGTTTAGCTATGTGCATGGGGTGGGGAGCACGGCTGTTACAGTGTTGCCAAGTTTGACGAGGCCGGGTTGTAACGACATATCGCCGTGCCGAGTGTTCTACAGAACAAGTATTTCTTTTAAATAAATACATAATTTGGACTAATTCATACTTTTCTCTCAAGTTAAAAGTAAAACTTGAAATACGCATCGTTTAGCTAGCACATCATTGCGCTCTAGAAGAAGCATTCTTTTGTTAATTTTTTAAGTATTTTACCTATTCGTTTGAGAAAATAAATACAGATACTATAGTAGATACTATGCAGTACTACCGTATAGTACCATTGTATGGCAATTTACTATACAAGTACTAGATCTCATCTATATATAAAGCCACAAACCAAGTTTTATCAAAATATGCTATGAGAGAAGCTAGATATAGAATACTACTTATTTCTCATAAGGTTAACATTGGGGCAACGTAGTGTGTTTACCACTCACAATATCTCGGTAGCCAATGGACATAGAGTAATAATTCAAATTACTAAACTGGTTGTTTTTTCAAGCTGAATTCAATGGTGTAAACTTAAATTACATTTCTTTAATTCTTTTATGTAAAAGACTCAAAGCCCCATTTTTGGGGCTTTATTCCCCTTTACACCCCAGTTGCGGCGGGCCGATCGGGCTGGTTTTAAATATATATGTAATATAGTTTGATATAAGTAATTTTTATGTATATTTAAAAATCCGAACAAATGGTGTTTTTTGCTTCTATCGTGCTTCTATATACAGCCGCTATCGTGTTAACAGCGCGAACAAACACAGTTATATATATATATATTCAAATGGATGGTGTTTTTTGCTTCTGGGGGCCCCAAAACGAAAAGTTATCACAGTCTCGGGCTTAGGTCTTACCATGAGACCGACGGTAATAACTTCTTCCCTTTAAAGGAAATTCGCTAAAATTTTATCATTAAAAATATTTGTTATTTCGAAATAATATTTTTATGGCAGTACAAAACATTTGGTGGAGTAGCTATTTTAGCATTGACTTTAGTCTGAAGATTGACGAAGGGAAAGTGTATAATTGTATCCGGGGAGCAGCGTCCAGTCATGCGCCTGATCTGTCCAGGAGCAGGGACTGATGAGCGGCGGTCCGGCCCATCCGGATTGCATAACCGATTGCGTCTTAACCTAGAATTAAATTTCAAGCTTTTCATTTCGTTCGTTCAAATTGAAAAGCAAGCCATCAGGATTTTAAAACCCTTTTGCTGGAAATATTTTTTTAGTTATCTTATTGGAAGTAAACCTAAAAATTGTTAAGGGGTCCGAATATGATTAGTCGGATAGGACCTCGGTTAGGTTGGTCAGTTTGTATATCGTTTATCCCGATGTGCCAGTGAACACCGAATCATTGATAAACACGATGATAACTAATTGAACTCGACATGGTTATAATACAAATTCCTTTTTATCTACGACAATTGCAAGAAGCACCATTTATGGTATTACAATAAACATTATAATGATATACATTAAAACACCAAAAACCAAGCAGTACTCTAATGACCACTTTAGAGTACTGGAGTCACTTTAGAGTATTGGTTCTAGACCAATGAGAGCTCGGCATTTGACGGAAGTAGTGTCATAATAACAATTACGCAATTCGCACATCAGCTGATTGTTGCATTACGATTCATGTTTGAGTTTACTTATCCCATCAGCTGATTGTTCCACAACGATTCATGGTTCAGTCTGCTTATTTGCCTAACCTCAAATTTTAGTTGACCTATTCCATCATTAGTAAAAGTCACGAGTTTTGTTTAACTTCGGGGGAAATTTTGTCGTATATTGTTGGTTGTAGATAAAATAGTGTATGCAACGATTGTATTATGCTTTAAGCCACTCGTGAGATATTTACATCTCACTCGTGGCTTAAAGGCATTCATTATACAATCGTTGCATAAACTACTATTAGTCAACTGGATTAACATCTTGCATGAACGATTCTGAACCTGGTTTATGTATCGTCATTTCTCATACTATTGCTTGTAGTTAGTTAAACCAGTTTGTTGGACAATTTTTTTTAGCTATCTAATTAGTAACTGCATGTTATTTTCCAAATATTTTTCAAAAGTTATTGTTTTTATAGTTAATTAACTATCCTTGTCATTATGTTAAACATACCCTGATATATTTTTTGAACTCTTGTTTTGTTGTCTTGTTTGTTGTCTTTTATTTATTAAGTAGTTTAGAATGTATCTTAATTATTTTACCAATATTTAAATCATAATTTTATAAGTCTCGTACGATTTGCTATACTATTATGAATTTGTTGCATGTATTTGGTTGTTCTTGTTGTTTTGTTTATTCACTGTTTTTGAATGAAAAAGGACATGATAGCGCATATGTAACTATAAGTCAAATCAAAAATAAAATAAAATCTATTTTATTTCCACAAAAAATTATAACTATAATTTTCAAAATATTTAAATTAATTGCTTACTTTAACTGAAGCAAGGAAACTACTTAAAATAAATTAATATACATAAAAAGGCCTACATTTAAAAAATAAATAAAAAACCATGGTAAAAAACAAAATTTATGTTCCTTGCGTCATAAAAAATATATAAACAAAGGAAATAAGTCTACACGGACCTTTTGGTGGTCTGTGCGTAGACCCGAGTTTATTAAGAAATTATTTTTAAGAAAAGGAGCAATTCATAATGTACAGGTAAAAAAGAGGTGTAAATTAGGCTAGGTGTATGGAAAAATGTATAATGTTGGGTACTGTAGGGGATGATGCTCTAGCAAAGATGTTATGAGCGGTGCAGGACGAGAAAGATATCCAGAATAAGTGAAGATAATGGTTGTTGGCGTCAGTACAAAGCAGTCAGTGAGGTGCAGGTCGCCCACAATCAGCTGAGACAAGCGACAAGGCCTCCTCATCGCTGATAACCAATAGCCACTCCTTGAGCCTTTTTTGAATACATTTAATGAGGTAGAATAAAATAAACTGATATTATTAAAATGAGAAGAATATAAAATATAAAATGAGGTACAATAAGTGAGTAATATAAAAGCAATTTGTTTTAGAAAAAGATTTGTGCTGTTGAATTGTAACAATTCCAACTTTATTTGCATATCGTGTATTGTGTGAATGTAAGATGGAAGAAAAAATCGAGTTGAAAAGTTTAAAAACGTGAATGAATAAATCTTTAATAAACAATTACAACTAATTATAATAAGTAACTTAATAATATTTCATTTTCAGATATGAATTTATTTTTATGTATGATAGGTTACAAATTAGAAAAACTTTGGAATAAAATAAATAAATAAATAAACATAATCAGGTTTGATAAGGTGGCATGTTCTGTATAAACTAGATGTTTCTGTAAATACAGTTGTAAAGTTCTTGCAGTAGTCCTAAATCATAAAAGTTATGCCGTAAAAATATTTCACTACCATCGAACCTGGCTACAAATTAAAGACGGACCGCCTAACTTTAAGAACCTTGTACTTTTTGGTTTGTAAGTGACGTCCGAATCGGGGGGAAATGGCTTTATGAGTAACAAATCATGAATTATGAAAAAATAGATTACATGCATGCATGGTATTTGAATTATTGCGTTTTTGTTGCAATTCAAACGGAATATTAGACATTAATGACTGGTCATCAATAAAATGCTAATCTTTACTGATATATGAATGTAGGGCAAGAGAGATGATTCAATTTATATACTCTTCTTTTATAAAAATCCTGCCAATTCGACATGCCTTCGAAATAGTACCACTGATATAAATACTGATACTGGTATAGTTCGTAATACTGATATAAATGCCTCACTTCAAATCACTATAACCAGTTATCGTTCGTGTACGTCATATATTGTAATTTAAATAATAAGCCTCCACGGAATTCCGTGCAAACGAATCAAATCAATGTATTAGTTGCTACAGAAGATTAAACCATTGCTCGTACAGGAAATACTATTTATTATTTACCATTGCTATTGCAATTTATATTTATTGGTAACAATAACTATGCAAGTGGTTTGACAGAATTACATTTCACACTGCCGAAACCTTGAAGGCATCACCACGGCTGTACATGTATGTACATTAATGCAGATTAAGTAAAAGGCCCAAGTTGCAGGAGGGAAAGTCAGCGCATTTCCGAAACTTATAAAATCCTCAACTGTTAATTTATGCAGCCCCAGCTCTGAGTCATTTACGAACAACAACTTCACTGACTCGTAATATTCCTACCTCCGATGTTTCGGTGTGAACACAATTATTGTGAGCGAATTGAATTCATAATTTATCATGATCTGGCGCCATAATTCACGACTATTAGAATTTTCCTTCGATAATCAATCAAAATATAGATTGTTGTATGCACTGCAGCTTTGTTATATGTACTAAAGTGAAAGTGAAGAAGACTTTAAGTTTAAGGTTTCTGGTACATTAACGTAATGCGGAAGAAGTTTTATATATATACAAATACGATTCCGTTGCGTTTAATTACGCCACACATAAATCAAATTGTTCGCATATATCGAGTATGATTGAAACAAGTTTAGCTTACATAATAATATTATCTTTAACATTTTATTGACTATTCAGTTTATTTTAACTATTTACACGTTTTTATTCAGATCATATCAAGTCATATCATATTTTAGATCGTTGGGCTATCCTTATTTAAATAAATTACAATTAGAGATAAAGTATTCCTGAGCATTACTGAAATAACGTACAACTAAACCTAACGAACATAAAGGTTAATCAGGTCTTTCACAAGAATATCATTAAGTGAGGCAAACATTTTAAATTACTCCCAATTTATTATACCAATACTTCTTATGAGGTACGTTTCCTTTACAATTTACACTGAGATGGTTTTATTCTGTTCGTATTAGAACATTCAACAGATATTAAGGGAAAGTATAATTCATCAATCATTTATGTCTGCTAAATGTATTCTGCAATATAATGAAATTGTTAAACAAGTCACAAAATCTGAAGATGATACGCAACAGTTTTGAGTGCCTTCGAAAGTCGCCCTGCAAAGTGAACAAGGTCTTAAAATCACGTCACATAAATTGAAGGCGTCGACAACTTAACACTGAATAAACACAAATACTAGGGAACAATTCGTAATACTGATATATTATGTACTCCAACTTTAGAAGTGTCTCTCGGATAGTATGATGAATAAGAAAGACTTATTTGATGAAAATGCTGCTATAATCTACATGTCCCTCTGTAGTTAATGCAAACACTTATTATTCCTGAAAGTGGGCGCGATGGGACTGCGACAGCACCGGATCAAGTATTGATGTAAATTTTTGGTATTATGCAGTACTAACCTATTACTAACTCCTAGGGGATAAATGAAACTTTAACGGCTTATATCTACTTAACTATTGAGTTTAGGAAAAAATGTCACGGAGTAATAAGTTCTTAAAATTAAGCGTAGAATCCAAATACGCTATAAAATATAGGGTGTAACATAAGAAAAATCAAAGTTGTCCGCCATATTGGAAAATGGCAGCCATTTACAAAAATTGTATTTACTTATTTTTAAACCTCTTTAAAAACAAGGAAATGTTCCCCATTTAAAGTTTACTGTAAGATGTACAGTTTACAAGATCCCTATGGTGGCACTGTTAAAAAACACCCTGTATATTTTTAACTTTTTTTTAAATCGACAGTCTGATTACTTATCAGTTTAGCTCAGGGTGGTAAGTGTTTAAATATGAAATGATTACGATATCAAAACATTAATCTCGCAGCGGATGGGGTATAAGAACTGAGAATTGTTAAGAATACATAAATTAATCAGATATGGAATCTATATATTAATAAATTCAACGAAAAATTGTTATTGCATTTTAAATATTAAAGACATCAGATTTAAGGACTTTTCATGCATTAACCATAGTTTTGTAAAATTATATTAAATATTAGCAATATTCGCCATAAACTTGTCATTTATATTAAACGAGCCATGAAAAAACGGATTTTAATTCTTGGTTGAGGAAGGATTGAGGTTGATAGTTTACAATACTCTAGAAGTTCGTTTGTTACTGGAGTAAATGCACTCATAAGGCAGAGCCTTATGAACACACCCTTATGAAACACAGAGCCTTATGAAATGTTGCACTGAAAATGTGCAACATTTTCAGCAAAATGTTATTAATTACTCGTAAACGTAAGAGTGCTAACTCTTACTTTCGGGTACTATGCAGTAATAACCTAGTATTAAATCTTGGTGTATTTAAAATTTTTAAATTCCATGATGGCCCGGCCAGCAAAATGGACCTGATTTTACTCATCACATGCCCTTCATGCAGACAGTATTTTTGACAGTGACTAATTTAATGAGTACCACGTTATAGTTATGTTTTTATCGGCACAATTTTAATTTTTAGGTTCACAGTGTTTCAGATTTATATATTTTTGGAGGTGAGGCTATTTTAGCAATTTTCCCCTATAGGGAAGAAGCCAAATACCGTAGGTCTCATGGTAAGACCTAGGCCCAAGACCATGATAATTTTTCGTTTTGGGGCCCCAGAAGCAAAAACACCATTCGTTTGACTTTCGGCCGTAAAAATAGTCCGATCTTAATTAAATTTGGTACAGAAATGTAAAGTGGTATTCAATTGGACGAGTTCGTAAGCCAGCCCGATCGGACCACCGGAAGTAAAGAGGGATAAACCCCCCCCCAAAATGGAGTTTTTGGGTTTTTCACATAGAAAAATCAAATAAACCAATTTTGGTTATCACCATTGAATTCAGCTCGAAAAAACAAACAATTTTGTATTTTGAATCTTTGTGTAATGTCCATTGGTTACCGAGATATTGAAAGTGGTAAATACAGTACGTTGTGCCAATGCTAACCTTATGGGAAATATTAAGTAAAATTATATATCTTGCTTTTTTTCAAAATGTGTAAATAAAACTTTGTTTATGGCTTCATCTAGGTAAGATCTAATGTATTTTAGTGTAAATCCCCGATATTTCCATTTTCATGGCGGCAAACCTGCATACTCATTCCCCATGAAATCCCTATGGGAAATAAAAAAATTCTATATCTTCATTATTTCTTAACATATCTTGATAAAACGTCGTATCTTCTTCTAGTTAAGATCTACTAAATATTGAATTAAAACCACCAGATTTAACACACCTATTGCAGCAAACCTGCTTACTCATTCCCCATGTTATTCTTACGGGGATTACAAAAACATGTCATCGCAATGTTGGATGGAAATATATTTTTTACACTTGAAATTCGCTGAGTGTGCAGGTCTGTTGCAGCCGGGGTATTCACCTGTCACTCCCATCAATTACGCTCATTGCCACAATATTAAGCCGAGACCATCTTTGCAACAACAACAAGGTTACGAACAATGGGTTACGAAGGTTAGAAAGTCGGGATAGTGAATCGAACTGATAAAAATATTTGTATCCACGACTCAACGACCGTACTTTCCCTAGTCACGGACCCAGGAGTAGAGCATCTCGTTAGAACACGTAGAATTTTGGTATAATAGAACTTTAGAATGTCGGAATAAAAACACTGTTTACTGCAGTATCTCTCAAGTCTGAATAGAACCACTATAAAAAATGAGTCATTTGAATAGAAGTATATCAGAATATATTGTTGATAACGTTACTGAGAAATTTATTCCTTAATTAGGAATAGAAGAGTACAATTCAACACAAGAATCTTGAATTGCATAGACCTTTAGGACGCCCTGATAACTCATTAGTCGAGGTCAATGTTTCCTTCATTCATTTGATTATACCATTATTACTTTTGAAAGTTTACAGGTCATTTCTTTCATCGGAGAATTCGCAATTCGTCGAATACAGTGGCTTGCTCATCTATACTTGTCAACTATAGCACGGGTTTTTTTGTGCTTAAGACCCGTTACAATAATATTTTAATTTAGCAGACGTTGGAAAAAAGCTTAGTATGAGTCTTTGCACATAACATTTGTGAACGTCAGGATTGTTTGACGTTTGGTATTTTGCCATAAAATTTAACGTTAAAATGCTTCCAAGTAGCTAAGTCAATTAATTGAATGGAGTGAACACGTTTCTCAGCATAGCCGTATATTGGAAGTGGAACCACTTGATACTGGAACAGACATTCTAAACCCATTGTAAATAGAATATTCAATAATTAGGAATTTCGGCTCCTACGCCACTAAAACAGTTAAACCACGAGTTCTCATAAACCAGCGAATATTTCTGGCTTACATAAACCTGTCACTGTGAAAGGTCAAAATGAAAAATCCGGAATCATGAGTGAAATAACATGATCTTTCCCATATGACCAGGTGGGCTCGGCCGGCCCATCAAAGGCAGGTGGGAGAGTAATTTTCCCGCCAAAACCAGTTGCGCGCGGTTCCGGAAGTGCGGGCGACCCTTGACCCCCGCTCTGGTGGAGTCTCACCTACGACTCTGAAAGGGGCTATTTAAATTTTTGGCAGATTATTTTACAGGGTAATTTCCCAAAAATTCAAAACGATTAGTGAATAAATTACTCGAGATTTAATATTTTTGCAGCACCTATGACAAAAATCGCCGCTCAAATTAGTGGTTTGTAAGGGAGGGAGTGAAAATATATTTATTATTCTCAAAATATTTTTACATGAAATATGTACTGTGTATTCTGTCAAGATTTGATGTACATGATTATATTGAGCGTTCAAAATTTCATCACGGTTTTTCGGGAAAATAGGAAGGACATGCAAACTACTAAATAGAAAATGCAGAAATTAATTGTTATTATCAACCTTTAGCTGAAAAATAACCTAACTGGAACATTGAATTTCTTTCTTTCCCGGAATTATTTTAAGGGGATAACACGAAATATTTTACACTAGAAGATATATGACTGTACTAACTTTGTTTTTTTCTAGTTAAACCATATCAACATTCCAAAGATTTTAATATGATTACGGAGCAGAATTGATTTTCAACGTAAAACAATCTAACCAGGTGGTTGGTAGTCACTCGTCAATCACAATTATCACGATTTCTACTCTGGCTAGCCTAAATATTTGAAACCAGTTTGCTTTGCAATCTCAAGTGCTCTCCTCTTCAAGTTGTTCAAGTCCATAACTACCCAACTTGAGACAGAGACATGTACAGGCTGTCACAGAACAAAGCTACTATCACAAAAAAGGCATGTCGGAACTTCTCATCCGCCTCGGTCAGTGGTGAGTCACCGGCCGGAGAGGAGGGTAGTGCAGGTGTCTTCCGCCTTTGCTGTGGAGTGCGCGTGCGTTGGCGAGGGGTTACCTAATTCGGTAGGGGCCATCGGCCCGATGCCAGACTATAGAGCTGCAATGAATCTGCCTTTCCAACTGGGTATCAAGATCCTGAACAATCTACCTGGAGATATTTGGAGGGAGAGACATTTGAAAAGATTCAGAGCTCATCATAAGGCGGTGCACTTCAGCTCTCATTCCTGAGCGAGAATGTGCGACGTGTGCGCGATGAGCGGCGACATCTGATGTCCTCATGTCAGACAAGACAAGAAGCACTTCCTCGCCGGATAAAGCCTAGTCGTGTCAGCAGGATCCCAGGAGAGAGGACACGGGATGGTCGTGTTGCGGCGGTTACCGGCAGGTCGGGTTGGGTCAGGTTATGTTATTGGAGAAAGTGAAGACACCGGTGTAACTGGACAGTGACCTTGACATTCAGCGGTCTGCGCAGGCGCGGTGTCGGCGCGGCGTCGGCGCAACGCATCGCGCATCGCGTCGGCGCCGTGGCTCGGCACCCTTTACACAGAAGAGAGCGTTCTTTTATTTTTTTAAATTATTGAATAATTTTTTACTGCTCATTTAGTTTAGTGGGTCGATCTAAAATTCAATATTTTCTATCCAAACAAATATTTAGAGGTGAAGATGCCAATTTGAAATACAGAATCATCGAAAAAGCTTGAATTCAACAGGATGATTTCAAAGCATAATACAAAATGCCCTACAAATAGTAAAATATTCATAGATACGTTAAATCATGCAGAAACTCTTTTATTTTAATTACATACCTAATATGTTTCTATGTGAGCTCCCCAGTGGCACGGCAGATGTCCAAACGATATCAACCACCTGTCATGTTCACTGAGTCATTTCATGTGTCGCAGTTTCAATAGCAAAAATTCTTTCTCGCAGGCGATGTAGGTCATGGATTTTCTCAGGATAAACGCCGTTCGACTTTTTATGTGGTTGTTTAAAGAATATCGTTTATTCTGAGAAAATCCGCGACACGACTTTCGATTTTAAAGCCGTTTTCAGAGTGAACTCTCAACCTACTATCATTAATGTTGTTCAACGAATTTTATAAATATTCATCATACTATAGTGGCTTGAAGGAGCTAAAAGCCCCTAATGAGGGAAAATTCAAACAATCCTTATTTATTATAGTACCAAATTCATAGCAAACTGAATCTACCTTATATTGATATCTAGCCTACCACATGATTTTCAATCAAGTATCAGCATCATATTTTTTTATGTAAACAAAGCAGACGTTTTAGATCCCAGTGCTTTTAAATGGCAGATATTTTACGTTATTTCTCGTTTTCTGGTGAATTTTAAGCAATTTCATTATTTTTCCCGCCATCACGGAATAGATACCTTTAATTTGAGCCCTCTCCCATCTTTCTATGACTTGCCAGACGCCCACAATTTTGGCGCAAAGAATCGCCGGACGAAATTAAATATATGATGACAACTTTATCATGTGATATTTCCTTTCATTTTGGAGGAGCAAGTGGGACTTATGTATTCGTCTTTATTTGAATTATTTTATCGAAAAGTACATTCATTCTTCTCCTATACATATACACAAAAAATACATTACATCTCCTTTTCCATTATGGCTAATTTTGCCAAGGTCCTCAGGGCCCGGATATAATTTTTGGCCGCAGAAACGGCATCTACGGTGCGGTGTAATTAGGCGAGAAAGTCTTCCGCTCTCATATTTCAGGTCTTCTCATTGTTATCTCACCTCCAAGGTCGCTAATTTGAATCCGAGGTCTTGCTAGGACCGGTTCGATGAACGATCTCTCCAAGATAAGCTTTCCATCTGTTTAATAAAACTATGAATTCGTTACGGGAGAGTAAGAGTAAGCAGGCACTGCTCCTTCATTGTTCAAAACGTTTAGCTACTTAGGAAGCCACAAAGATTTACAAAGGGTAATTACTTCATTGTTTGAAAAAATAAATCGATCTTATGGTGAATTGTTTAGCTGTGTGTTTAGCTGTGGAAGCGTAACCAGCTTCATTAATCAACATGGTGCAATTTTACCTACCTCACACCACCGGTGGACACGTTTTACCAACGAAAACATAGAATTTTCCCTGTTCATCCGTGGTGATCGAACAACATGATGTAATTATATTTTTTGACTTGTTAACAGTTATCTTGAAAATTGCATTCTACAGAAATACTAAAAAAATTATGAAAGAAAAATTAGTTTCCCTACTATAGATTGAGAGTTTTTGAATCTCCGTAGCTTTTATAGATCCAGAAATAGATATAGGTTTTTGATTTGAAGAAAAGGATTTGATTTTGTTGTGTTTTGTGTGCCATATTGCCCAAGTTGTAAACGCACGCAAGAACTGTAACTTTGATCAAAAAGTTGGGTGAGTTTTCCTTTAGTCCGTTTTACATTAATATGTAATGTGATTATGATTAGTAATCGACATTCAATTTTTAAAAACTGATTCATGTGATAGTTCCAGCGACACTATCACACTACCGCGGTCACTATCACTATCATTGTGTTCCTTTCTTTGTTCTATCATTATTATGATATCTGTTAGAGGAAATCATTGACTGTAGAAATAGCCCTGTGATACTCGTTGCCGCAATAATGACTTACGAAAACGTAAAATTGGTCACCAACACTCTTAGTCTTCTAACTATTAAACCACCATTGCAAAGCTACCATACTAGGAAAAAACTTAAATACCACATCACTAAACACAACTTGCCTGGTTACTTCACGTAGTAACTTCATTATGGTTGGTATCAGCCATCTTCGGTAACAACGCCGAGCCGCGCCGTATGAAAGTAAATGGCAACATCGCACCTACGAGTTTGAATTTCATACTACTTCTGAAGATCAGTTGTTTACTGTAAGTCAGCTGACTCTGGAAATAGGGTTTCCCGCGTTAACAGCTCTTACAAAGCGCTGTTGCCCGTTCGAAGCCCGTGGTATTATTATGTATATCGGCATAACTTGGGTGTTTTGAGGCATAACATTTTTATGCTGAGTGTTCTATGGATTAAAACTCCAACCCGTATACGCAAGACGGTCTCGTATTTCTCATTTCACTTTTGCCCTCCCCTCGCCTAAAATATAACATGGAAGAGCTACCTCCGGAACAATAAACGCATACAACTGTATCACTGTCGGCATTCACCCACCGGCCAGAACACATCAAATTAAAGCGCACTATTTTAACTAAATGTCTTTTTTGTTCGTGTGAAATGTGTTATGTGTTTTTAACTTTAGTGTGACAGTGGACTCATGTTCGAGTTTAGCTTATTGAAATCGACCTGAGGATGGAATCATAATGTTCCGAAACCGGTAGTCCGTTTGGATTTACAAAAGCTGTAAATCCAACAGCTTTTTTATTTGTATCACTGTATCAATGATCAAAGCCTGACATCTTTGTTTGTTTCCTCGACTGGTGCCGCCCCCGGCTCAGAGCGGTATCGATAGCATCGTGGGGTTCACTCATTATAAAGGTCGCTCTCTCCTGGGTCACGCTCCCAGACGGTGCCCTAGCGCCACTTTCTTTGTTATCATAGAATCATAGCGTTTTACCGAATTTCCTATGGAATAGTGAGCTATTGACACCCGCACGGTGGCTCTGATGAGGCTTGGGTCGGCATCCTTTTGTTTCGGGGCCACCAGATGTCAATCAAATCATCGCAAATTTACAACAGAGAGAGTCGTGTAGAACCGCTTTCAGGGATCTTGGAATTTTGACCCTATGCTCCCTTTACTTACTGGAGACGACTGTGTATTGCCGCTTCCATTGTCAGCCAACGCCTGGCAATGCTATACATAATTACGACACTAGAGCGAGGGATGGCTTACGCGTTAGCGAGCACAGAACTACGGCATTTGCGCGCCTCCCTTCTCAGGTCGGGGTCAGGTTCTTCAACAGCCTCCCTGAAAGCCTCAAAAGAGAGGAGAATTCCACTCTGTTCAAGAGAAGATTGAAGCTTGAATTGGCAAATTCAGTCTTCTACACGGAGGAGGAGTTCATGGCCCACCATTAAGGGAAGTAGGACCAAATTTTAATCCCCAGGGGTAATTTCAATGTTTATTTTATTTTACATTTTAGGGATTTGTATCAATCGACGTTTGCTACACAATTGTAACAATTGTATTACTACAATAAATCATATTCTATCCTATTCTAAGTACACCATTCGTTGAAAACTCCGGCGCAATTTTAGTCTGATTTTCTTCAAATTTGGTATGAACACCTTTCTATGATTACAAGGTCAGGTTCGTTGGACAAAAAGATCGGAGCACCCTAAACCTTTTGGGAATTAAATGTGCCAAGTTTAGGGTTTTAAGCCCAGAAAGTGTAATATAAGCTTCAAATGGTGATGTAAAGTGTATTTTACTATAGAAAACAACAATTCAAAAATTGAGCCCTCTCCCAAAATCATTGCACCAAAAATAACCGATATATGAACGGAATTGTAAATCAATTAAACGTATGTTATCTTAGGCAGATTTTACATTCCAGAGGCCGCAATTATGATCTGATTTATTTTAATTTGGTAGAGATATTATTAACATATAAAATCCAAAATTTTGGGATGGGTTTTGGGTCTAAAATAGGTAATTTAAGTCCTGAAATTAAAATTCGCTCCATCATGTCAGCGTGCTGTTTGAATATTCATTGTAATTTGTTTTTTAAAAACCAACTCGGATGATAAAAATTAAAGTTACACAAAAACTTCTTACTTTTTCTACCATTTACAGTATAACCTCGATATGAAGTAATCAATGTAAGAGCATCAAGGGGGTATGTGTTATTCCTTTATATTTTCATTCAGTCTCTTCCGTTATATCAAGTTTATACTGTAGTTATTGCAGCTAAAGCTGCAGTTTTTATCCTAAAGCTACAGGTTTGTAGTTGTGGCTAATGTTTTAAAGTGCTGACATGTCAAATTATGTAAGTTACATCCCACGGATATACAAAAAAAATCCAGGGCGTTTTATATGGAAATGAAGAAATGAAGTAAAACACGGCCTTAAACGATGAACGGTTTTATTTTAGTAATGAGCGATCAAGATTGTATTAATTAATTTACACGGTACCGTTTAGAATTCACATTTTGGATTTTCTCAACCATGTTAACAGTAGCAATTGTGTCTCAAAAACTAGAAACTAATTTGCACTATTTTTAAACGTAAGATATATCAAGTGAGAAAAAATCAAAGTCAAATACTAATTGCAATAAAAATATTGTGGTGACGATAAATGTATGAGTCGTTCATTTACATAAATATTATCACTTATAAATCCGTCCTGTCGAGTTATCCTATGTAAAATATTTGTAAGGAATGTTTAAAGAATGTTACCATTTACTTTATAAAATATCCTTTTTCTCCTACTAGAAATTCAGTATCAAATCCCGAAGGGATCCAAAAAAAATTGTTGCTTACGAAGACGAGAAACACCGATCACAAGTACTCGATTTCGCAACATCTTATTCACAACTCGACAAATGATACATCGGCTACTATCGATGTTCGTTCACAAATATTCGCACTTACCAGGACGAGAAATCACCGATCAGAAGTATTCGATTTCGCAACACCTTATTCACATCTCGGCAAATGATATATCGGCTACTATCGACGTTCGTTCACCAAGATTCACACTTACCAGGACTAGAAACACCGATTAGAAGTACTCGTTTTCGCAACATCTTATTCACAACTCGGCAAATGATACATCGGCTACTATCGATGTTCGTTCACAAAGATTCACACTTACTAGAACGAGAAACACCGATCAGAAGTACAGTACTCGATTTCGCAACATCTTATTCACATCTCGGCGAATGATACATCGGCTACTATCGATGTTCGTTCTCAAAGATTCACATTTACCAGGACGAGAAATCACCGATCAGAAGTACTCGATTTCGCAACATCTTATTCACAACTCAGCAAATGATACATCGGCTACTATCGATGTTCATTCACAAAGATTCACACTAACCGCTCATTTAGTTTATTAAAGATTGTGATAACCCGAGTGGTAATGGAAGAGGAGAGAAGAATGGTTTTAACCTTTGACTGGAAAGCGCCTTGGACCGCAGCGCCGCAGCACGCCGCGACTTTGACCTCCCGGCCGGCGCGCTGCGGTAGATTTACATACTCGGGCGAGATTTCCACGTTTGTCTTTCACTGTGAGATGTGTGGTTCAAATTTTGGTGTAATTAATACGTGTCTTGTGTGAAACACTGCCTGTTCCAAACAGCGGCAGTAATGCCGCACTCGGGAGCCTAGCTGTAATTGCTGTGTTGAGCTCACGAGTGTTGGCCTGAGACGATGCAACCCGCAGAGCACCCCCGTAACGATAGCATGGGCTGCTGGCTAGCGCCTTCAAATCGCAGTCCCACACTCGTCAGCACACTACTGTACAGTACCAACATTTGGACTACAGTGTGGGTTTCCTCGACAATAACTACTCTAAGCCCTCCAGTCTTTTAACACTTATTAGCAAATTTCCCCTACAGGGAAGAAGCTATTACCGTAGTACTCATGGTAAGACATAGGCCCGAGACCATGATAAATTTTCGTTTTGGGGCCCCCAGAAGCAAAAAACTCCATTCGTTTGAATTTATATATATCGTCCGTTAACATGGTAGCATAGTTGTAAGTATGGTCCGATCTTAATGAAATTTGGTACAGAAATGTAAAGTGATAAAAACTCGGACGTAAACCAGTCGGATCGGACCACCAGGAGGGGGGGGGGGGTAAAGGGGAACAAACCCCCCAAAAAATGGGTTTTTTGAGTCTTTTACAAATAAAAATAAAAGTAATCCAATTTTCGTTAGCACCATTGAATTAAGCTCGAAAAAACAAACAATTTAGCAATTTGAATGTTCTATGTATATTCTATGTTCTATGAATGCTCTATGTCCATTGGTTACCGAGATATTAAAAGTGGTAAACACAGTACGTTGTCCCAATGTTAACCCTATGGGGAATAAGTAAAAATTGATATCTCACTTCTTTCTCAACATATCTTGATAAAACTTGGTATATGGCTTCTTGCAGATCCAATGAATATTGGTTTGAAACCGCAAATTTTTGCATACCTGTTGCAGCAGACCTGCATACTAATTCCCCATGTTATTCTTATGGAGGAAATGAAAATTGTCATGTATCGCTTATGTTGTGTTGAAATGTGATTCTATGCATCAGAAATTCGCTGAGTATGCAGATCTGCTGCAACGGGGTTTTTGATTTACTTATATATGATAACCAACGACTGACAACAAATGAATACTTATAAATTTAACAGTTCGGTTTCCTATTTTCCACCTCTCTGGTGGGTCCCTCCTACGTTTTCCCTAGACTCTACGAACTATCAATCAAGTACAGACTATTACTTCTCTCGGATAAGGCTAGCGTAATGGAGATATAGCAGCAGTGGCGGATCTAAGGGGGGGCAAAAGGGGCAATTGCCCCCCCCCCCCCGAGAATGTGGGAAAAAATCAGTGTATGTATTTAAGAGTGTAGCTTCACGAAACTTGTGATCCGCCGCAAAAAACGATCGCACGTATTTGCCGATTGCGAATAAACGGCAAATCCAGCTTTAAGAAACTCGCGATCGGCCGCAATAAGTATCGTGCGTATTTGCCGATCGCGAATAAAAACGCCAACGTAGCTTTGCATAACTCGCGATCGGCCGCGATAACGATCGTGCGTATTTGTTAATCATGGGTGAACGGCTAAATAAACTTTGCGGAATTCGTGAACGGCCGCGAAATACGATAGCGCGTATCAGCCGATCACGGATAAATGGCCTATGTAGCTGATAAACGGTAAATGTAAAGCTGGTTAAATCTTGGTCACGGACAAGAATGGCTGCAGGTTGAACGGACTATGTCTTTTATTCATAGATCGTGTTACTGAGGTGAATGTTGACATTGTGATCGAGCGTTATGCTAAGAAAGGAAAAAGAAGGCCCGACTTAGAATTAATTATTTACTTTAAGTTTTTCTGGGGAAAGTATTGTAAATGATAAATTTATGGCTTGAGCCTCTAAACGAGTCTTTTTTTATCTCCCTAATTACCTAATCAAGTATAATTTAATAAATAAATTCAATAAAAAACTGTAGTTATAAATTGAAAATTGAGCATGTTTTTTGTCTCTAGATTGTCTAAAAACACGAGTTTTCAGTTCAAATTTTCACAAATTTTCCGGGGGAGGGCCCCCGCACCCTCCCCTCTACTGGGGGGTATTCCATACCCCCCAGACCCTCCGGAAGGTTACCCTTGTAATCCTACTTGCCCCCCCGAACTCATGTTCTGGATCCGCCACTGTATAGCAGCAGTCTACTTTGCTTCCAAAATCCCCTTTAATTATTTTGCCTATATCACGAGACCCAAGTGCTTCTACTTTATGTTTGTATAATTCCCCAAACTTAACCAAATATGCACAACTCTCGAAACTAAGTATTCACTTCCAAACCAAACCCATTCCTACGACACCTAAAACCTACTAAATCTACCTCCCCTCCTCCTCACTGTCACAAATTACTATCATAGAGGAGCTTCAGTTGACAGTTATTAGTGATTCATCAGGAGCAGGTTAAAAACAATTAAACATTTTCTAGGCTTGGTTTTTTTACATTGAGGTTTGACAGTATTCCTACATTCTATACATACACACCTGTTTTTTCTAGACTGTGTTTCGTAGTTAACCATAGTTCGTTGGAAACTAGCCATTAATACCATAACATAGATTACTTCTTATGCCAAAATTACAAAAAACAAAACCCACCTACTTAAGGAGACAACTTCTGACAAAGAGAACTCCTAAAGCGATGTAATCGGGAAATGAGGATTTAAAAGAACCTGCATTTTTTAATATGAGCTAAATTATACTGATTTTTCTTTTATAAAAGTGGTAACAATAAACATATTTTCTCTGAAAAATTCAATAGGAAAAATACAGGGTGTTTTTTTAACGCTACCCAAAACTTTATATTATCAGTGGTGTATTATTACCCCCAAGATCCCCGGATTTGACCCCGCTATATTATTTTCTTTGGGAATACATAAAAATTATGGCCTACGAAAACAATTAACAGGATATTCAGCACCTCAAAACAAACATAACAAATTTAATGCAAGAAATTCAAAGAGGTACATTGCAACACGTGTTCGGGAATATGATGGAGAGAGCACTTTATACAAATCCAATGGCGGATTGCTTGAACACATAATGTAAACTAAACGTGATCAAACTTGGATAATAGGTTGTATAAAATGTAAACATTAATTAGACTAACAACATTACTCATTTTCGTATCATTCAATCTTAAAAATGGGTTGCGTTAAAAAGACACCCTGTACTTTGAGGGAATCACATTATAAGGGAACTGTATTCTTACAATCAAGACCAACTCAGGGATCCCAAAATCAGGGATCAATCAAGACTTTCAAGCATTAGGAGCAGAGTTGGCTTCTGGTGCGTTTACTCCACTTCACTCGAGGGAACTACGCAAATGATGGTCTCCTCACACTAAAGGACAAACGTCTAATCACGTATCTTTTTGTAAATGCCCTACGACGTAAAACAAGGTAATGAACTACTCAGAAATATGATGATCGACCACTTCGAGATTGCTAGGCCGCGTTCGTGGGCGGATTTAGGTCGATATATATTTGGGGGCGCCAGATTCCCTAATATACGAGTTACTGTATGCTTATATTCAAAATTCAAACTCCCATTTAAATGGTTCATTTTAAGGCCTAAATCAAGAAGATACTTCTTTTATCTAAGGACAAGCCCTTTATATTTCATTATAATTATGAAAAGTACCAAACCACTTGTGATATTATCATGAAAACGGCTAAAATAGTTTTGATCATCGCCAGAAAAATATTTTGAGAATTTATAAAATAGATTTTTGCATTCAAATCAGGTTGTTTAGAGGCCTGTTGAACTGATAAGTCGTTTTTATTTGTTGAATTGAAAGGAAGTAAGGAGTTTAAAATGGACATGATGAAGTTAATTATGTGACATACTTGACTAGAAACTTTAACAAGTAAATAGGAAGCAAAAAACTGAGATAAACATCAAAGAAACCTAACCAAAAACCAAATATAATAATATCGAGGCCTTGACTCTACAAGTTTATGATAAAATGAAATTTATGCTGGAAACCATTTTGCTTCTTCTATGCCTAAAAATCAACAAAAAATCAGGAAGTGCTGGGCATCCCCTGCTACCCCAGGAATCCGCCCTAGCCGCGTTAGAAGTTCACCGACAGGTTGCGTCGAGGGAAAGCGCATGTGCAAGTGCATGGATGTGCATGTGCATCGTGCAATGCAAGGACTGCGCCACGGAAACACACGGTCATTACGACCGGAGCCGCATTGTCTCAGATAGTTTCACCGTTGTCTCTGTCACGCTGCCAGCGACGTCGTAGGCTATACTTGTCTGAAACCCGACCTGCTCCATACCTCACTGATTGTAGGATAGGTTTCCACAGATGCATAAAAGAGACAGTAGAAGGTTTTTACAAATGTGGTTCCCTAATAAGAAGGTGGAAGTATGAGGGATCTTAGATTTTTCGGGGCATATTGCCAAGGTCTCTAGCAGAATCAGTAGTGGAATATTTTTTCTTCGGAGATTATCCTTGATTTTTCAAGTCAACTTCCTTCGTTCTGCTTACTTCGGTTGCATGTACCCACATCTAAACCATGGTATCGCCATTTGGGTATTCAACCATCAAGAACCCTCCAGCTTTTCTGTCCAAAAAAGGCAGCGAGGTTGATGTTTGGTTTAGGGAGAACAGGTTCATATAAGGGTACATTTTCCACTCATAACTTCTGACACTTCCTTGTTTGGTTGCCTTTCTTTCTTAATGAAACTTTTTTTCAAATCTATAACACCACTCGTCAAAACTTAGACACGGCTCTAAAGTTGTAAATAAACATAATACAACATTTTTTAAGCACACCTTTTTTCTGCTACTAAACACTTACCCAACAGATTACCCATTCGCTTGAAGTCAGAGATAGAAGTAACCACATGTTTTCAAAAAACAGTTAAAAGAATTTTTAATCAAAAAGGAATATTACAGTGTCAGAGAGTACATGTCTGACATTAATTATTGCTACATTAGTACAAGGATTTTATTTTTGATTATTGTATTATTTATTTGCTTTAATATGTTCTGTAGTTTAATGACAATTTCCCCATGATTATTGTACGTAGTCCATGACAATAAAGGATTCTTATTTTCATTCAATTATTGAAAGGATGAACCGAAAAATATCCAAATAATATCAATAACAACCCCTTGAGAATCAGCCCAGGTTTTAATCTATTTAAAGGATGCCACATAGCCACGAGCTGGGCTAAAAAACTCTTTGATCCATTTTTGTTGGATGTCATAGACTGACCCCTGTTCAAGCAGTGGCAACGCGGTTAACATATAACTATAAGATTATTTATCGGAGCTGGCGGTGGATATCTTAGGAGTTTTAACAACTTTAAACCTTGACATTGTATGTAAAATGCTTGAACAAGCGAGTTATGTTAGGAAAATTTGAGAAAAGTGAGTAGAATCCGGAAATAAAAAGGTTTGTATAAATATCGAGCATACTAAATTAGTAAAGAGGACCTTTTCTTAAAAGTAACCCTCGTATACCTTAACGTGTTCGTGTTGTGTAAGCTAAAACGAATTTAACGACTGGCCAATCCATTCCAGTATCTCCAGTGAAGAACTCATAATGAAGCATCATGGAGAACTTGGCCAGAAAGCAGAGTAAGAACGAATATTCACATTCCTTGTAGAACATAACAATGCGAGCCGCCGTGTGAACGGGACCCAGTCGCAGCTTGATCTGCATTTCATTACGCAGTTCTGATAATTAGCCCGTGCAATGGCCCCGAGGTTCTGAATAAAAGTAAAACCTCGCTATTTCTAGTCTCAGTGTTCTTAGTCGATTGGATAATACTGCGTAAGTTCTACAAGTCCCGAACAAGCATGCATGCTTTCTATGAAGACTGACCGACGCGACGGCAACGCCGCGCGTCTTTCAATTTGAATAAGATGATTTACCTTTTCATGACCGGGACGATGGCTTAGAGGTAAAACCCTGGCTCAGTTAAAGCCTGTGTTACACTAGGCTAGTTACTAGCTGTTACTTAGATGCGCGTGGTGAAGTAGCCGCTAGTAAAGCTGTCACACTGACGAAAGCGGCAAGCTAGTAGTAGCCTGTATGAATAAAAACACAATAAATAAATAATTATTAGTTTGGCTCGAAAAATACAATTGTAATCAACACGGATTGGTTGTATTGCATCGATTGACGTAATCTTTAATTGTCACAAAGCATCAGCAGTTCCGCTTTTGCCTCTGTTTCCTGTCAGCGTCTTGTCAGGTGTTATCTCCTGTAATCAGTTGAGCTTCAACATTTGTGCATGTTTGCGGGAAAATTCAAAGGTGAACGATTTTTGAACTATCGGTTTCTGTGTTATTAATATGATTTAATCGCTTTACTTACGGCGGGACACAAAATATTACCAATGAATACAGACCTATTATTACTTTCATCAGTCATTACAAGGATTAAAGTGCGACTAAACGTAGCAGGGGGGATATTTGCCTCCTTATGTTTAACAGATTCAAATTAATTAATATTTATCAAACAGGGTCAGGGCGTAGATAGACTTTGGTCAAAGGGGGGATATAACCGGGGGGTCTGGGGGCACCCCCCCCCAGAAAAATTTTGAAAATTATAACTCTAAAACTAGCTTTTAATGCAATCTAGATGCATAGTGGAACTCATATTATAAGGAATAATCGATGCAGACCCGTGGTCGCCGCGGGCATACCGGAAGCGGGCAATGGCTCGTTCTCCAAAAGAACGAGCTGAACATAGGGGGAGTGGTTTGGGGTTTGATGGCATAATGATCTTACATTTGCTTTATTCTTTTTTGTACGTATACGTTTTTACTTCATTCTCATAATTTTGTTAAGTTGCTTTCTCGTAGTTTTGGTGTTTTTATTAAAAATACCATCTGTCATTTATTTTACTTAGGCTTGAAGAAATTACTTTTTATTTCATTTTATAATAAAATCATTGGGTAACAAATGAATACAGGAATCTGCATCAGTCCACTTCACTCCATTCTCTGCTAGCACTGATCACTGAAATATTGTTTCAGCATAGTTACAACAAATAAATCTCATGGTTGTTTTCACGCCACTAGTATCACCTTCACTCTCACTTTTTCGTTTTGGAGCGAAAAACCCCGTCAGTTTGCACTGTTTTGACATCACAACATATTGTAGTCACGTCGCGTCGCGTCGCGTCGCTGCGAATTATACGCAAGGTCACAGAACCAACTGATCGAGTCATAAAAGCATCCTATACATCAAAGTGGGATAAGATGCGTTAGTTCCGGTGTTGGCCGTTAGAGGGAATATAGGTAGTGAATGAATCTAGTATTTTTATTGGCTACTTCAGTTCAAACGAGAAATAATGTAGGCCTGTATGCCTATAGCCTACAGGTTCACTCATTTTGATAAATATAAATAATTGTTCAAAATAACGTTTTTCTGGTATATGTAGGACTAGAAACATTCAGGACAAAATGAACAACATTATAATTTTTCAGTAAGATTTAATATTATAGGCGGCGAATTTTAATCTAATACCAATTCGGCTGTGAATGGCACGTTTTCAGTTGCGTTCTTAGACTGATTTATCGTCTATCTTTCATAACAGGGTGTTTGCAAATCGGGGACCATCAGCAATGACTAAGGAACAGAAAAGGCGAAATTTTGCTTTGATTCTGTTACAGTAACAGTTCACTTTCAGTTACGCATTCGCCGCTACCACTAATATTCCAAAATACTGTATTGTATTTTTAAACCTCTTGTCACCGATCCTGCCATGTTCGTTTACCTCAAAGATAACATTTGTTGTCAGTTTTTCAACTACTAAATAAATAATAACAATAATAACTTTATTTGTATATTTTTACAAAGATTTTTTATTTCTTATTGCGGTAAAAGAATTACTTCCTAGCTAAAAGTCGTAGCCTAACTTTAATTTTTTTTACATACTGTAGGGTCAAGGGGGGGATATATCCCCCTTATCCCCCCCCGTACCTACGCCACTGAACAGGGTATATTATATTGCTAGTCTAGTCAACCACTGATAGAGCTCTAATGGCCTAATTAATTCGAAATCAAGAATTTAATAGAGTATGCAAAGCTAATTCACAATTATTTAAATCATGGAAATGTTTTTATCTGTTCGTACCGTTAGCTAAATTCATAATCACCTCTTCATCCAACCTACGCACATCTGCATACAATGCACAATAGGCCATAGTTGTTGCATTCACCACCATTCGATTCACCTTCTTAGAATCCGGACAGTCTTTGGTGATCATAATTGGTTGTGGTAGAGAGAAGGGAGGATGAAATATGCATAAAACCTCTGTACAGGACACTTCGAGTGGCCAACTGAGGACAAACGAGAGTTTCCGGCTCTCTCCAATTCTCCTCGTATTTTAGGGAATATATCAGACAAATCTCTTTCTTATATTTAAAACGCAAAATTGGATTCTTTTATGGACGGATTATCTGACTCTCCCTAAAAGTGGGATTCACGCAGTCTAGGAAATAAATCAGTCGAAGTATTGAAGCTTTTGAATTTAATGTTACTGAATTTTAGAATAGCATGTGGCAAACGAGAAAAATACTTTTAATATTTCGTAAGACCTAAGATTAACAAAAGAAGTTAGCAACATTTATTATAATACTATTGAATGTTTCTGAAGTAGAAGAAAGTATTATGGTACCGAATATACTTTAATTTCTATACCAACTCGTGACGCTTAGAATACCTCTCAATAGCGGTGTCTGAGCCACAAATGCTATGACACTTAAGTAAAGTCGAAGCTAATAATAAATCTTAGCAGGGTTAAATATCACCATAGCCATTCAAAACTATCGATCACAATACTGATGGGAGTTTGGCATTTCAAGCAGAACCTTTGACCTTCTGAAGTATTTCCCAATCATTTGCTGATAGACGGATGGTCTGTACTGCACTGCACTAGTAGTATCAGTTAATTACTTCATGGCAATTAGAAATAATTTCTTATGATTTAGAAAGTTTTACCGTGATAGGTATTAAGCTTCTGCCAGCGTATATATTCTCTCTATTCGTTAACAGCAACATTGGATGATTTAGAATTATATTATTGAATAGTCAACGATAGGAGGCATTGCAAGAAATATAAACGAGGATATTAGAGGTGTACAAGTGCTCGAATAACGAGCTTTTGTGAACCAAATCTACTCCATTCGAAGATTAGCAAAATACTCGAAAGTTTGAGTCGAGTAGTCACTCTCTCCGTTTACGAATGGTCGAAATTCAAGGCCGTTTTTCACACAGTTAACAACCACCTATTTATCCGCGAACTACTTTTTTGGTGTTTTAATTTAATTGAAGTGCTTTTTGAGTTATTGATATTAACAAATTTATGGCACGTATTCCTTTCTAGATTTTGAGATTTTTACTCACGTATTCTCAATTAGACTATTTTTGTACCTCTGAAAATATATTACAAAAACTCAATTTCTCATAATAATGTCAGCAAATATCTAGTTTGCAGTGCAACTGTAGTTTGGTGTGTACCTCTTCAAACTGAGATTTTATCTAAATTTTAAGTATATGAAATCATGTTAAAGAGATGGCCTGAACTATTGTCAATTCCTTTAAAAACAGAGTTGCTTTAAATTCAGGAACACTTCCAAGTCAAATAACTTACAAAAATATTATTTTTATATGATGGTTATGTATAAGTATATTGACTTGCTTAAGCTCTTCAAAATACTCGACTGTAAAAAACTTAAAATTCGCGAGTATTGTTTCAAGCTTGCCTCAACTTTACTTGAATATTATCACTACTCGTACACTCCGGGTGGATCACCCCACCATGATTTTATTCTCACTCACGCCATTTGGCATGCATTTTACGTCGTTGAACAGCCAATTTTTCAGAATTAGGACCTAAGGGGATCCATGGACTCATGACCTCCCATAGTGAAGACACCGGTTAGACAGGGAATCGTCTCTATAGATATTAGTGGGGCTTGTATGCTCTGTATACCGTACACAATTCGACAACGTTTAAAACAAGTATAAATATTTATATTTCTGCTGTATTTACTTTATTGTTAATCATGGATGAGTCTTGAAAACAGGTTTATCAAGTTGCTCAAAAAATCAGCGACAGTCAGGTCATGTCCAACTCAGCAAATTCGTTCGACGGCAAAAAGTGACAACGTTGTGATTGTATATTACATAGGCAATCTTCATCATCAACTAGTGGATATTTGAGGCGGTGAGAAGCTGCGTTATCGCTATCAGAAATCGTTCAGTCCATCCCACGAGTATTTAAGCCACGAAGAGAGGGAGTATGCCAAACTTGGAATGGAAAGTAATACATGTTTTGAACCATATTCAGGTTTTGCCACTAAAATATTTCGCAAATGCGATTCGATAATTCGGAAAATGCGTGGGCGGGAGGACTACGCAACAGATCAGAGAAGGGTAGAATCAGACAGTGACGCAACGTCAGGGCGCAGAGGGCGTTGTAAAAGAGAGCGGACGCGGGTGTTCTTTAATTTATCGTTTGGGCTTTTATATAATTAGACAGTCGAGTGGCACGCACGGCTACTACAATGATCTTCTTACACAACCGAGCAGTTGAGTGGCTGGGCATCTGCACAGCTGAGCAACTGGACAGCTGAGCGACTGGACGGATGAGCAACTGGACAGCTGAGCAACTGGACAGCTGAGCGACTGGACAGCTGAGCGACTGGACGGATGAGCAACTGGACAGCTGAGCAACTGGACAGCTGAGCGACTGGACAGCTGATTAACTGGACAGCTGAGCAACTGGACAGCTGAGCAACTGGACAGCTGAGCGACTGGACGGATGAGCAACTGGACAGCTGAGCAACTGGACAGCTGAGCGACTGGACAGCTGAGCGACTGGACGGATGAGCAACTGGACAGCTGAGCAACTGGACAGCTGAGCGACTGGACAGCTGATTAACTGGACAGCTGAGCAATTGAGCAACTGGACAGCTGAGCAACTGGACAGCTGAGCAACTGGACAGCTGAGCAACTGGACAGCTGAATAACTGAGCAACTGGACAGCTGACTAATTGAGCAACTGGACAGCTGAGCGACTGGAAAGCTGAGCAGCTTAGCAACTGATCACATGGAAATAAAATGAAGAATATTATCAAATATACTAGTTGAATTACTGAATTGATAGTATGATGATGGTAAGATGTTTTAACCCCTTTATCATAAAGAGTCTAAATCGCACTTTTTTTTGTAATACCGACAATGTGATAGTCACAAAATCATCATCAGAAATAATTAAGAAATCTAGATGTTTAATTTCATTTCGAGGCTCACACTCAATACACTTAATAATGCTGATTGAATCATTTTTAAGTGTAAACTGCTAACAATGCTGCAACCCACTCATCTTACACTCCAATCTAATTACACCAGTATCGGTATAAACTACGTTTGAGTATACATGTGTCAGAAATTGATATAGTTGACATAGTTAATGATTCTTTTTCAATCTTGAAACCTTAGCCGAATCCTTGGATAAAAGAGACGCTCACACAAAAATTTAACTTGTTAAGGGTAGTGTAAATTATTTCCAAAGTATTCCAAATTATTTAATAATTAATTCGAGGGTGACTTTTTTAGTTCAGTTCTTTACTCCAGAAATCATTTCCAGATTTAAGTACAGATCTCTTCCTTTGAAATTGTTTGCAGCCAAGATATAAAATAAACCCTCTCTATACCCCTTTATGTTTAATTTTGAATCGCTAGCTTCCAGGATACCAAGAAATGCTAATAATTGTGTAAATACCTGTTTTACTGGTATCCATCAGTTGACAAGCATCTAGTTTCTACTTTAAATACAAGTAATCAACGGGCTTCTATATGTCTTCTATATCATCCTCGATTGAAGAGTTGTCAGTTTAGACATCCTGGAGCCCATTGATGAGTTCTTTTAAAATTCAAAGCTAAAACAACCAGAAGAAGAAGAAGAAGGAGGAGAAGAAGAAGAAGAAGAAGAAGTTTGGTTGTTTGAGACCAATAAAGCAAGTATTTACACCGATAATAGTAGCCTACTTTTTATTTCAATTCTGTTCAAATTCCGAACTTATCAGAACCTGCCCAATCCGTCTCTTTTCAGAATCGATTGTTATCACTGTTTTAGATGCTGCAGGAACTCATAAATTGACAAAAATGAATAACAAGTGTCAGTTTGGCGGGAAACGAGTGACTGGCGGGAAGCTGGGGTTTAGGCGGCTAATTTCCCGCCACACGCGGTCCTTTCCTTTTCCGCCGGATAAACAACCGCTCTTCCTGCCCCGAGCGAGCCGTCGCAGACCATTACAGAGAACACGTGTAACATCCAGCGTGATATCTCGGTAACATACAGCCATCCAGCCACGTGGGTAAATATGTGCAACACTGTGCTCATCATTAACAATAGTGTCTAAGTATATTGCTGTTATGAAGGAGGATATGCGGTTTTAGAACAACTTGTGTATTGAACATCCTATAACTCAATGCGGTGCTTAGAGCAATACTGTTTTGACTGAACATACGATAACTCAATGCGGTGTTTAGAGCAATACTGTGTTGACTGAACATACGATAACTCGATGCAGTGTTTAGAGCAACTACTGCATTGACTGAACATCCGATAACTCAATGCGGTGTTTAGAGCAACTACTGTGTTGACTGAACATCCGATAACTAACTCAATGCGGTGTTTAGAGCAACCATCGTATTGACTGAACATCCGATAACTCAATGCTGTGTTTCTTAGAGCAACTACGGTATTGACTGAACATCCGATAACTCAATGCTGTGTCTAGAGCAATTTCGGTATTGGCGTTTAGAGCAACTACTGTATTGACTGAACATCCGGTAACTCAATTTCTCACGGTCTCTGACAGCTTCGGGGAAGACCTGCCAAGAAAATGCTTCGCTCTCGTAGTGTAGCTCGCTGCAGTGAATGGGACACAAACTCACAAACTTTGGAGAGTCCTGATTATGAGAATGTAAAAGGAATCACAGAGAAAAATCTAACAGAGGTCGATTTTAAATGGGTCTTCTGTTGCGCCCAAGTGCTTGCTAGTTACAGTTAAATCCAGCTACAGTTCAGTTACTAGTTACTAGTTACATCCAGTTACTAGCTACAGTTAAATTAAATTAGGAGAGGGCATGGACGGTGCTGCTCACTTGCGGCGTTAATGGTGAACTATTTATTTATAAATCCTCGACACCAGCGCTCGACACCACCTGAGCACAACATTAGAAGATACCTCTGTTTGTTTCTCTTCTGTGAAGGAATATACTATAACCGCTGCTGTGCTGTTGGTACTGCACCTTTCCAGCTACAGCAATTACCTAAACTCGATGAAGGCTATCGTTACTTTTCCCTGTATTACCTGTATTAAAAACAAACAATGAATTACGATGGATGGAGTAATGAAGGCATTGCCTAGAGTTAACTTAAGACGCCAGGAAACTTTCAGTGGGAGATGACATTTCAAGGATCAGATTTCAGATTTATCGTCACCTTTTCTCCCGAGTGAAAATTTTCAAGACGAGCCCCATCCGACGAAATATCTTATGTCCCACGCATTAATGAGATAAGGTAACGAATCGGTCCTTACGTAAGCGGCGGGTCTGAAGGTCCCGAAGGTCACGACGCGCCTACCCATTCATACCGTGAAAGTAGTGAAAGCAGCCGATGGTTTCTCCACACCTGTGCCTTAGTGCCTTACGACTGATTGACTTCTCGTATAAACAGCTGATTCACCATTGTCATTGTCATTGCCACAAGCGACGATTTCGGGGTTCCTAGAGAAGCGGCGGGAAGGCTGCTCTCACACTTTCGCCTCCGGAAACTGCGGAATCTGCGGTACCGGGGAAAATCCTAATGGTTCCGAAGGAATAGTAGTAATCCCGAGATTACCCGATGCTAAATGTTTTGCTTGAAAATTAAAAAAAATGATGACATTGCCTTTTAAAATATCGCTACTAGATGGTAGTCAATGTAGATCCTCATTTTTTAAATTTTCATTTTATTTTCAAATGACATTATAAACTATACAATGCATATGATTAAGCCTGATTACCTAGACGTACTCCAGTGGGCGAGGGGGTCGGGGGGCTAAAATCCTCCCCATGGATAAAAAATACTAAAACGACGTAAAACCAATGGGATTTCAATTTAACTTTTTTACAGTGTAATTAAATTGGTACTTCAGTTACAAAACCGAAAAAATTCTATTGATTTTAGAATCCTTCTTACGATTATGATCAGACAGTTCTAAACCATTTATTGACCCCTCCTTCTCAAGCACTAACTCTACGTTCGCCCCTAGTAGCATGTGCTATGCGGATAAATGTGTTATATCATACTACACAGAAACATCTGTTTTCTGCGCCTTACTCTTGGCTGGACAAGCATAACTCCGAAATGCACTGCTCCGAAAGTGTCGGAGATATGCCTGTCGGAGCAGTGCCATTCGGAGTAGTGACTATCGGAACAGAGCATTTCGGAATTATGCATATACAAAAACGTGTTTTGTGTCCGAGTTGTGTCTTTCGGGGTTATGACTTTCGGAGCAATGCACGGATCTCCGCTGGTTTTACCGTACTTGCATTAAAATCCTCACATGAATGTTCGCGCGGGAACTATCATGCTTGCACGGTAAAACGTTACTTACCGGGCTAGTAACGTAATATACTATTACTGCAGAGCACATTCATTAACATATATTTAAAGTTTTCTGTTTTTTAGATAATTATTCTTCGAAAGCGTTGAAAGAAGGCAGATTTAATTATCTCTGGATCGAGTTGGTTTCAACAGATTTTATGAATTAGGCCTACATCACATTATATATCTGTGATTCACCTATGCCTGAACGTTAACTCAATTTTTAAATTACTAAAAACTTCCCACCTCTGGTTTCTTTCTAGTTTTCAGAAACTAGAAACGAAACTTAAGTAAAGTAAGTGTGCGTTGATTTCCAGTTATAATTTGATTGAAGTAGGAAACCAGGTGAAGCTAATTTAAAATCAAACGTTGGATAGCTTGTCCCAAAGCAATCTCGATTAGTTTCGTAACGATTCCGATACCTCGCCGTTTCCGTAATCAGAACGCCAGCATTAGCGCGTTCCCGGCTTGGGTAGAGGTGGTCTTGGGTGATCACCTTCTCTCGATTGCCCGGAAATGATAAGTGAATGAGACCCGTGAGCAAATAAGACCATTTCCTCAATGTCCCACAAACTTCCCACAACGGTCGGTGTGAAACAAGTCGATTTCCCCGACTGCAATTCCAATGCCCCGACTTCTCTGCAATTCGATTACTCTGCAATTCGATTGTTTTGAGGTCATTTGTGAGAAAGTGAGTTGTGATCAATAACGTTTAAGCGTTTGTTGTTTTTGTTGAAATTCCTAATTGTAATAAGAATTGAAATGTCTAGAAATTTATTTTTTTCATGTCTCTGTAACAATTGATAGTTTAAAGAACTAAGGATTGCAGGAAAATGAAGAACTATTGAAGTAATTTAAAATTATTTGTTGATCAAATTAATGGCTTCTTATCAGGGAATATCAGAACAGATATTGCGATTGTAAAAAATAAAAATCTAAAAATATTTACAAAAACAATATTTATCTGAAAACTGTCAGTTCCCTTCTAAAGCCCCACTTAAGTCCTATAATAGAGACCCACTGATGACGTTCAGAATCCTACTGGTGTCCCATTTAAGTCCTATAGAAGACACACTGGAACGGTCAAACTGGTGTTCCACTAAAGTCCTATTAAAGTCCCACTTTATACGGCCAAGTCCTAGTGGTGCCTCACTAAAGTTCTAGGTGCCCACTGTAGATGGTCAGGCCAAATAATTCCCCATGAAAGTCCCATAGAAGTTTCACTGTAGACGGTGCCCTAAAAGTCCCACAGTAAGCAGTCAGTGCCCTACTGATGCCCCATTGAAGTCCTACAGAAGTCCCATTGTAAGAGGTCAGTGCCCATCAGATGCCCCTTTGAAGTCCTATAGAAGTCCCACTGTAGGCGGTCAGTGCCCTACTGATGTCCAATTGAAGTCCTAACGAAGTCCCAATGTATATGGTCACAGTCCAACTGGTGCTCCATTGAAGTCCTACGAAATTTCCACTGAAAGTGGTCATCAGAGTCCTACTAAAGTCCTACAGGAGAATCTAAAATATTCAAGTTCTAAGATCACAGGAAACTCTCCCTCCACTCAAATGTCAAATGCTGCTCAACCTGAGGTTATTAAACCGTTGTGCAATCGTCATACTGCCTCCAATAAATCGACTTTCTCTCTTCTCCGCTTAGAGAGAAAAGCTCGACTATTATCTTGAAACAACTTCAGACGGAATTAAATCAAATTCTTAGAAGGGTTTGACAGGTTAGTTTTATTGCGAGTCGTTGTCGCTGATCGTAGAGATGTTCGATTTGTTCTGTAGAGATTTTGATAGCGGTATAATACATGTTACAGTGATTTTTTCCTTGTGTTGGTTAATAATTGTTGTACCCAACTTGAAGACTGTCTCAATATGAAACTTTTATTTTATACTTTCCTAAATTAATATAGCGTTGTAGTCTTAGTAGTCATTAATTAACTGCTTGGTAAAAGTTATACTTCGTAGAGTAATTTCTTTATTTTTGCTTATTTACTTTTTTTCTAGACGAGGGCCAGACTTAGAAGTTTCCTTAGACATGCACTGCAGCTTAATTAGCTTATTGTGCATCCTCAAGGTTACAGCATTATCACCTAGCAAATTGCCATTGGTGCTTGGCGGGATTCGGACCCGGGACCCTGGGTACCGAAGTCCCGCATTCTACCACTACACCAGACCACGCTCCCCCTTATTTACTTTGCTCTGTATTTTATTTTTGCCTATATATCCTACATTATCTTTATTGTGAAAATGAATTACAGTTTCACAAAACAAACTCAGTTGACATTAAAAGTAATCTAACTTTCGGGGATGAATTCGCTTTTTGAGACGAGTCTAACATCTTACATATTTCGTTTATTACTGAATTTATTTTCACAAAGCTATAAAAACACAAATAAAAGCTTTAAGTGTGATACGCATTGCTGATGGTAAAACGGATAATTTTTTTCATAAGCTTAGTTTCTCCGAACTTATTAATTATACTAGTTAAAAATATTTCATTATAACGGCTTATTTTAACCGGCATATTTGGAGAATCATATTATTCTATATTATGTCCCCTGGAACCAAAAATTATATACAAACTGTATCCAGTTAAAAAGGTGAATATTCATTTCATTTTATGTATTAATTATGGTTCTATGTTAATCATAATCCGATCTAGAATCCACCAAAAGTATTAGGAAGTTATTAAAAAACATCTGTAGGCCTATTGTATGGCTTGCAAAACAACCATTACCCGAATCTACCGGTGGTCGAACTTCGATATACGTTAATTGTTGGTAAAAACTTAATATACGACTTCATTGTATTTATCGATTTTTTTTATTCTATGAACGTATAAGGTTGTCGATAGTACCTCAGGTCAAGATGGCGGAGGATGGGAAACAAGGTAAATTTGTTTAGTTATTTTATGTTTATAGCGTTTTGATTTAGTTATTGATTAAGTGTATTTTATTAAGTTTAGTTTTATATAACGTACTTATTACATTACGTTACGTTTACTGTTTGTGAAAGAATCGAATAATGAGCTTGACCTTGATTTTGGTTACTGGTGGTTTTCTGAATGTTTTTGTTTCATTACTGGCTATTGTAACAGTATATCGAATGAGTCGACCAAACATCTGTTGTTATCAGATGACAACAATGGGTCGGCTGCAGTATTTGATCTTCCTTACAGCACATACTGTTGCGAAGTACAGTTATACGCTTCGCCCTTGTATCACTGTGTTGAGAAGTTTGGTCACTAAAGCTGACCCTCAGTGAGGTTAGAACGGCAGAAGATCAGATATGAAAGTCCTGGGCACTTACCCCCATTGCCCACAGAACCAATGTGTCGATTTCTGCCACTGTTTATCTGGTTTTACCGAGTATTCCTGAATTGAGGGGTCTACATGCAAAAGTGGTCATTTCCACTTTAGGTCGTAACTGAGCTGAAGATACCATATTTTTATTCATCCTTGAACGGAAACAACAAACTGGGGATCAAACTGGACATTTTCCGTCTAAAAATTGAGAATAAAAACGTCTCAGATGCAAAAGTGGACTCTACGAACCTGAAGAAAGGAGCAAGGCTGATCATTTCCAAAGACTCCATCAGAATAACCTGGCAGACGCTGATGGGCCAATCTGATCGGTTTTTGGAAATGTTCAGTTTTGCTCCTTCTTACTTCAGGTTGGAAATGTCCACCTTTCTATGCTTATACCTACCTGGAAATGTCGCCATTATAAAAAGTATACATTTAAATAAGTAATAAGAATAAAATAAAATTATTTGAGTAAAAATTAAAATAACAACATTAACAACAATGTTGAACTTAAATGCCGAGAATTATTTTTTACAGTTAATGAGGTTCAAAAGGGTCAAGAGCAAAAACGGACATTTCCAAAATAAATCTATTGATTTTTAATTTCTTGAAATCATTCAACAGTTTTAGCTATCACTCACATTTCTAATCATAAGGCCTAAGTTATGGAAAATCATACGTCTCAGGCGAAGACTGAGTATTTTACAAGGTTTCTACAGTTTGCTAAAAGTTTTTTGAAATCGGAAACGTCTACTTTTGAATGTAGACGCCTCAGTTGCCCCCACACTCGCTCCTGCGCGGCCCTGAGCACAGGAGCCCAATTAATACAAGTCTCACGTCAGTCGGAGCTTTCCCCCAACATTGTTGGTTAAAGCGCTAATTTGGCAGCTAGCGTCTTCTTATTACCGTATAAACACGGATTTGCATTCAATAGAGGAGGTTCGTGTCTGCGATGTATAAAGCATAAAACACAAGATGCCCTTCCCACCGCCACCGCCCGCGGAGGTCAACATAGGGACCTTTCTTAGAAGAGGGCCGCCACTATTTAAGTCATGTCATAAAAATCATAAGTCATGTATTTAGTCAGTCTAACAATAAATTGCCAAGTAAAATTATACAATATTTTTTATCAACTAAAAATTCTTTCTAATTATGTAACAAGCAACTAAGAAACCATTATGGAATATTTTGATTTGGATCACCATCACCAACAATGAATTTCAAACAAAGCATCATGGAATATTTACAAGTAAATGCAACCAAAGACTATCGGTCAGTAATCACGGACGATGTAAAGGACGCTTTCCAGCAAGATGGATTTTAACTTAATTCTAAATTGTCCAAAGTCATGCTCAGCCTGCAGGCTGAGCATGGAAGGTTATTGAACAGCTCGACTGTATTGTATTTGAAGAGTTTTTGGAAAAAAGAAGTTGAGTGGCGGGGAATGGCAAGATTTGTGGCATTTCGGAATGGATAATTATGACTAGCAGGTGTGATAAACTATGTAATATTCTTCTTTGTAAAGGACAACGTTTCCAAGATATAGATGGACGGAAATGTTAAAATTCTGAATGTTCTGAATATTTCTCTGCAAGACTGGCGTTTTGGGAGGGAAAACACCATGCGTATTGCCTTTTTTTTGCAGTCGGAATAAGAACTGGGACCGATTTTCACAACCCCAAACAGGAACAGCATAAGACAGGTAAGGATAAATAAGCCTATAATATGCTGACAGAAGTGCTTCAGTTGTAACTGTTCGACTGAGCATCAGAAGCATGAGAATACCCACAGATATCTTTTTGATAGCTTGCTTATTTCTCGACGTATCTCGATAAAACTTTGTATGTCGCTTAATCTAGTTTATTAGTTATGGTTAGTTAGTTGAATCATGGCATATATTCCACAATTTCTGCATTACTGTGGCAGCAATGCCCCACACTGTGGTCATGCTCACTTCCGATGTTATTCTAATAGAGAATGTTTATGCATGCTTCTTCCACTATTTATAGTGAAAAGATCGGTTAGGTTAGGTAAGGTTACTCAACCTAAGAATTATTTCAAATCTTCCATTAATTTAGCTGATTCATATTAAATGACTGATAAGTTATTCGCTGTTGACAAGTCTTTTCATCTGCTCAGTTTGGTTTGGAAAAATTAACTTTAGCCCAAATTATTTTTATGTATAACAACACATTGTTATGGTTGAAATTCGGGTGACCAATCCATTATTGATTAGGCGTCCAAACAATATTTTTAGGGGTGAAATACTTCACAGATTCAGGGCTACCTTGAAACTCATACATAACCTAACCTATTTAATTCTGTCGGGTACTAACCTCCAAACTGCTTAAGACACATCACTTGGCAAATTGCAAGGCCTTTTTAACATGAATGAGCCCTCTATGTTGACATTTCGACGAGAGCCGGTTTTGTTGTATAGGCCATACTCTAGGGAGTCCAATTCCGGCCGATATTTTCAATCCCGAGATAATGAACTGAAAAAATAAATCTTTATATCCCGGGATCAATCTCGGGATTGTCTAATTTAGAATTTCTCGCAACAAAAAGAAATATAATTACAGGGTGTTTTTTTTCAAACGCAACCCTAAACTTTATTTTATCAGTGAAGGATTATTTCCTCCCAAGATCCCCGGATTTGACCCCACTATATAATTTCCTTTGGGGATACATAAAATATAAGGCCTTCGAAAACAATTTACCGGATATTCAGTTCCTCAAAAGAACATAACAAATTTAATGTAAGAAATTCAAAGACGTACCTTGCAACACGTGTTCAGGAATTTGATGGAGAGAGCACAACTTTGTACCAATGCCAATGGCGGGTTGTATTATCACATAATGTAATCTAAATGTGATCAAACTTAAATAATAGATTGTATAAAATGTAAAGATCAACAAAACAATACTCTTTTCATAATTATATGTACATTATTTAATCTTAAAAATGGGTTGCGTTGAAAAAAACACCATGTATAATATCGTGTAATATATGCATAGTGCCTTAATTTTAGTACGGTATATGAAACAGTTTTATGATTCGTTTTAAATTAATGAAGTAATTTTTGATAAAAAAAATAATAAGAAGAAAGTAGAAATTATTGACCATATGTCTGGCCTCAACATAAAACACTGTTTGGATAATAGTGGAAAATATAACGTATCACTCAGGCGTCAACTGAGTGATTTATTAAAAAACAATAATTTATTCTTGAATTATTAGGTATTTAATACCTGGGATAATAATTGTGGTGGTAGAGTGATTAAGGATGATTACAATGACTAACAGAAACCACTAGTCACGGCTTCAGAGCGTAGCGCGTGGGGGAGCCTTTTATGCAATCCAATCTCGGGATCCCGCGTAATTTTAGGGTATATTCCATTCCGAGATTTTTTTGCTAATTAAATTCGACTCTCAATAACTCGATAGCTCAAAATTCTTGATAACTCGTATCATTTTCGATTCCTCTACAAAAACCTTCCAAGCCGAAATAAAAACCATTCGTAACTCGAATTACGGTAATATTTTACCTCTGTAAGTGGAAGCAACGCAAAAATTACCTCTATAACACGAAGTTCAGTAGATAACTAGAATTAAACTTGTACTTTACCTCTATAGGTCAAGCTCGAAATTTATTCAACGGACCTCAAGTCAAAACCAGGGGGTACAGGTCGCAACGTTTCAAATCCGGTACAAATTCACTATTCTTTCCCTCTCTAACTAGAATTTTCATTTTATTTACCTCTACATCTCGAATTTAGCTCAAATTACCTCTGTAAATCGAAATTAACCGAGAATTACCTGTATAACTTGAACTATGTGACTAAGTCGAACTATACGTAACTCGAAAAAAAATTGTATTCCCGTGGTATTTTGAGTTGACGAGAGTCGACTGTACCGGGATTTTCGGGATTATCAAATTTACATGTAAGATCAATTTTTATTAGGTTGCCATCAGTTATAACAACGCTAAAACCAAGATCAACTGGTTAAATGAAGTTACGACCAAGTAACCATGATATATTCAGTTAATTGGTTTTCAGTTTTGGTTTATACTATCACGATTTTTAAAATATTTACAGATGAATTTGTATTGTTTAAATTAGAGTTTTTAATGAATTTTATTATGATGCTCTTGTAAATATAATCGCTAACTGCAGAAGGGAAACTTGTCCAAGATCATCAAATTTGTTTTTGTTGGCTGAATCAAGTCTAAATGGATGGACGAATCGTTTACTGCAGAAATGAAACTTCTCCCAAGTCATTAAATCATATATAGCAAGAGCTGATATTCACTTTTTACCGCTTATAGGGAACATGTCCTGAAAAACATCTGTTGTCGTCGTGTTGTTTTATTCTACTTTACATCATTGAACGCGAGGTGAACTTCTAGTTCTGATCTTATTTGACAATAAGTTAATCTATATTTTTATGATTCTTTCTTTAACTTAAGAACTTCACTCAGTTGACGCCTGAGTGATACGTTATATTTTCCACTATTATTCATCCAATGTTTTATGTTGAGGCCAGACATATTGATCAATAATTTCTTCTTTCTTATTATTTTTTATAAAAAATTACTTCAATAGTTTAAAACGAATCATATCATATGCTGTACTAACATTAAGGTACTATGCATATATTATACGATATTACACTTATATTTCTTTTTGTTGCGAACAGTTCTAAATTAGACAATCCCGCGATTGATCCACATCGTCCAGCGTTAAGCCAGATAGAGAGCTCATTCATGTTAAATGCCTTGCAATATGCCAAGTGATGTGTCTTAAGTAGTTTGGAGGGTAGTACCCGACAGGATAAAATAGGTTAGGTTTTGTATGAGTTTCAAGGTAGCCCTATATCTATGAAGCATTTCTCCCCTAAAAATATTGTTTGGACGCCTAATGAATAATGGATTTGTCACCTGAATTTCAACCAAAATAAAGAATTGTTGTTATACATAAAGATTATTTGGACTAAAATTAATTTTTCCAAACCAAACTGAGGAAATGAAGAGACTTGTTAACAACAAATAACTTATCAATCATTTAATAAGTGCGTCACACGTATGACATAGAGACATTGTGACATAGAGAAGCAGTGAATTAACATGAAAATACCAAATTAAACAGATAAAACTGTAAAATATTGAATAAATTAGTTTTGTTTCGTTGATTTCATTTAATTTATTTACCAAACAAACACTACAAAAACAGTACATACACAATTCATTGTGAAGTTAAAAGTAAAATTATATCTCATGCTGGGAAAATTTGTATGTAGTTTGCATCTTCATGTTTAGTCGTTCTCAATGGTTATTTAGTAATTTAATGTTGATGCTGGATGTTTTATGATATCTGAAATAAATATAACACACCTCGTGATAAATGTTCAATCGTGTATATTGCAAAAAACAAATAATGGTTACGCATAAGAGGGAAATTCCTTAAAATACATAAATTAACCAAACTACTTACCAAAAGAAAAACAATTGGATCTTAGTGTTTATACTTTTAAAATTTTACTTTCGGCTTGATTAATTTTTAAACCTAAATAAGTCTATAAATAATTTAAAGCACCTAGGATAATTTTTTGTTCGATTAAAAGCTTAAAAACCATTTATTACACTAGCTCACGACGGTTAAAGAGTGCATCCTAAATTTGAATTAATTATTGTGATGTTTATTCATGATTCATATCCAGTGACTAGCCCGGTGTCATCTCGACCTTGGTAGCGCTTTCTCTGCCGCTCGCCAGACAGAAGATACGAGGAAGAAGGGTCCATTTGAATGATTTAGTGAGGCTCTTAAAGAACCTGTTCTCTGAACAACTTAAAACTTTACATAATCCTCATTTAACAAAAGACTTTTATAATACCAGACGTTGCGCTAACGGTGGCACCCTTGTACGTTTGTCATAATTTTAAATAATTCATGATTTATTAATTTACAAATTAATTCAAAGCAATATTATTTTTTCTACCACATATAAGTTGTCTTCAGTGTTACTCGACGACATATTGGAATTTTCGCACCATTTACCTACATCCACGTTGGTTAAACTGCCAAATATATACATCACTTTTATCACGTTTCATTCCCAGAATCATCATAATACCATACCACACGAAACTGAAATAGCTAACAAAGCAAATTTTTGCAATCCATGCGACTGCCTGACTCATGGTTGTCAGTTTCTCTAATTGTAATAGGATAGTAAAAGATATAACTGAAACCGACATTTTAACAAACGGTTGGAAGAGTAACGTAAATTGTTTATTTAAAATAAGTTTCACATTAATAACAATAAAACATAGGTTTTAAAGCAAATCGACTATTTATATTAAATCAAAAAATATCGATTAAAACTTCGATTTTAACGGTGGAGACGGATTCTAACGTTTAGTCCATAATTCCTATACATAATACTCCCCTCAGTTTTTGTTTTTGTGCCATGCAGTAAAATAGATTTCAAGCGATAACGTTAACGTTTATTGATGTCACAGATGAAGAACTATACAGATTGGCAACCCAATGCACTTTTGCGTGCCCGTTTTTTCGCGCGGCGTCAAGTTTGTTAGGTCGTTTTGCCGCACATATTGCATTGGTATCAAGTATAATTTCGTCAATATCAAATCTTCAGGTCCCAAAGAACAAATATAGCCATTAATAACTTTGATGCCAATGCATTATGTGCGGCAAAACGACCTAACAAACTTGACGCCGCGCGAAAAAGCGGGCACGCCAAAGTGCATTAGGTTGCCAATCTGTATAGTTCTTAATCTGTGATTGATGTAACGCAGCCTCCTTACACTCTTGGATTACGTAATCAATGGGAAAGTTCAATGATAAACCTAAAAAAACATATTTTGAGTAAAATGTATGAATACGGGCTATCATATCATATCAAAAGCTCACAAGCATCATATCCGAAGAAGAAGAACGTAAGAGAACTGCTCAAACTCTTTATAGTTTCAAATTAGGCTAAGGCGTAGGATTAATTTGAGATAATGTTTATAAGGTTTTAGTTTGAACGTTTTTTTAATGTGTAAATATCGACCAACCAAATTGAAACAGTATGGAAACATACACGAAGAAAATTTCAAACACATATTAAAGATACAAAAAATCATGTCCATTCATATCAACATACTTTTAGGTTTATCACTTAGACAAAGGCTCCGGTATTGCTGAACCAAAACTAAGAATGTGAATTTAGCTTATGTGATTTTGCTACGTATTTTCTGTGCGTTCTCAACAAATTCCTATTCCTTTTTTAATGACTGTCAGACAAAAACTTTGCAATAATTAGCATTTTCATAAACTGTCTAAACTCTAGCAGAATTTTCTCAGTTCATTACTGTTTTCAGATCCAACTGTCTAACTAGCATTTAAAGTGAACTAAATAACTTCAAAACAATATTTAATTTATGAGATGTCTTACCGACCGTGCCTTTCGAGAAGCCACTGCTACGTACTGTACACACAGAAAATGCTGCTGGGACTCAGTAACTATCCACGTTCAACTCTTGGATAACTTTGGCGTCGTCAACTGCAGAAGTCCACTGATACATAGTATCTGTGCACCTTCAACTCTTGGATAACTTTGGCGTTATCAACTGCAGAAGTCCACTGATACATAGTATCTGTGCACCTTCAACTCTTGGATAACTTTGGCGTTATCAACTGGAGAAGTCCACTGATACATTGTATCTGTGCACCTTCAACTCTTGGATAACTTTGGCGTTATCAACTGCAGAAGTCCACTGATACATAGTATCTGTGCACCTTCAACTCCTTGTTAACTTTGGCGTTATGAACTGCAGAAGACCACTACACAGTATTTGCGTCTCCAACTCTAGGAAGTGGAGTGCTGTGCGTGCGACTCTCTCACTGTACTCAGTTTCATTCTCATGCTTTCCTTGGAATCTCATATCCAGAGCAGATTGCTGCTATTGTTGTACATAAGCCGAGTCGCTAAGCCTCTGTCCTATCGACCTCTGTTAAAGACGAATGATATCATCATTGTAATCCATATACCGCTGTGAATCATACCGATATGTGGGGATCATTAGGATTACTGGTAGGTAGGGCCATTAGGATCGCAGTGTCATGCTTCAAGGTCACACGTCATGCAGACTCAAAATATATGTTTGTATAAATTGTGAGCCCGACAAAATGATTCGAGGTAGGCTGCTCTCTTATAACAACACTAGCAGATATACCCGCAGCTTCGCCGGCTGAAAAAATGACTAATTTTCATTGACTCATATTATGCCATGAGTAATTTTTAGTAATTTTTAGGAATAGTTATCAAATGGACTGATTTGGGTTATCAGTCCATTGGGTTGTATGCCATTGGCGTACAATTACACCCTTAATATGCAGCTAGTTATTCCACCCTAGATTGAAGTGAGAAGGTGTAACATTTCCTCTAAAAATTTTCCCTCATGATTAGCAGATGGTATCAATTAGCTTTCTCCCATTTTCCAATACAGAGAATGAAACTTAACCCGGGGTTTAAAACAAAAAAAGTCCCAAACCTTCCTCAATCACATTGAAGATAGGTTTAGGTCTCTAACCTATCGATAAGGCAAAATTGTTGTAATATTATATTTTGCAATTGACATCTTCATCACCTAATTAATTTTTATTTTTAGACGCCGTTTCTAGTGGATATACTTGTAGTCGAAATAATATGTCCATTATGAGTTTTAAGTTTTTCGTTTGAGAAAGGTCTTATTTATTTATTATACGAAAAAACCATTTTAAGAGAATTCAATATTGTACTTCGGGCGGTTCGAATAACGCTAATAGCTTAAGTGGCATTTGTCGAAAATATAGTGGGTGGCTGAAATAAATTTGTACATTTGATACTCTTAGTAGATTGGATATCGTCTATTGGACTTTTTCTATCCCCTTAAAATATTGTATAGGCCTTCCATCCATAAATTTAAAAACTTAAATAGCCGCCATTTTGAATTTTATGATAAATTATATTTTAGCCATCTGAGAGAGAATATTTTAAAAGCCTTTCTTTATTCGTATCTAGTGCCTATTAAGAACATTTGTGTCAAGTTTCGGTGCCCAAAGTCAACGAAACTTGACACAAAAAACTTGAAACTTGGAGTTTATGAGAAAATAAGCTATGAAAGCTAAAAATGGCCGCCATTTTGAATTTCATAATATACCATATTCAAGCCTTTTGAGAGTAAATATTGCAAAATCCTTTCTTAGTACGCATCTAGAGCCTATAAAGAATATTTGTGCCAAGTTTCATTGTTCTAAGCATAATAGTTTTTGAGAAACTGTGATCAGTCAGTCAGTCAGTCAATGGGTTTTGGATTTTATATATATAGATAATAGTGCTCGATAAACTTAATATTAATACACACAAAAACGGCGCTAGGAAACTCGTTATAACTACTGCACCCACAAAATTTTAAATTTACTAAAAAGCTTTTAATGCAATAACATTCACGACGAAACGATACAGTTACAAGATACGCCTAAATCATTACGTTCGCCAATTTCGTACATATGACTCGTCGATGTAACTGAACTATTAACTTAAAAACACAACGGTATACAGGATACATACCGCTTGCTGTATTTTCAACGTGGAGCCACTAACAATGTCAAAGTACATGTTTCAGCATCTATTTAAAAATAATTTGTACTGATTGTTTTTACAACAATTGTTTGCACCGATAATGATCGGCATCGCGATAGATGTCGACAAACGCGATGCCCATCCTTTCGTATGTGTGCAGAACAGTGGCGTAACTAACGCCAATGCAACCAATGCGGTGCATTGGGGCGCAGGCCTTCAAGGGGCGCAGGCTTTAGGGGGGCGCAAAAAACTTATATTTTGGAAAATTTTTAGCAAACAAATGTTGAAGCAAAACTCCCTGTAGCTTAAAAAAATAAATAAATGTAAAAAAATATTCGTAGTACTTCATTCCGTTACAGTCACAACAGCTTGGTGACTTTTGTTTACTATTATCGTTATCTCCTCGGCGCGACGGTGCACATCTGCGCTTATCGCGTTCTCATCACAAGGATAGACTGCTCTTATTTATCGTTGTTAGCTACAAAGATAGACAGATAAAATCTTTCAGTATTATTTTGTAGCCACGACCACGTATCCCGTGTCCCTGTCAGTCGTTGTTGAACGATCGAGCGGTTCAGTAGTGTTATTTGTTTTATAACAAATCAAAACAAATTTTGTCGGAGTATTTGTTATACAATTGAAATTAGTAGACCGTTTATTTGTGCGTTTTAGTGGATTTCGTTATGATATACTGAACAAAATGGACGGAAATAAAAGACCTATTGGTGCCGAGTTCCGAAAAAGGAAAAAAAGATGAAAAAGTGAAAAAACTACTAAAAATTGAGACGTTTTCAAAATAACGGGATTTTGCTGATACTTCTAAAAGTCAATCAGGTGACGATGGTGTTGGTGAGAGTGAATGTGGGCTTGGGGGTAAAATATCCACGTCAGAAGAGATCGTCGCATTGAATTTTCTTGCCTATAACCAAAATTCAGAAGTCCACCAAAACGTGAGTAAGCCTACTGATTTAAATATTACATATATCGCTCTTTCTAAATATCAGCAACCGGCGTAAGTACTACAGTATAAGAAAATATTGATAACATAGGTATAATTTGTAACGATGGTGGAGTAGAGAATACAGACATAGCTCTTTTCTCAGAAGATATTATGAATAAGATTAATTAAAATCTCCGATTTTGAACTCCGAACCGTGTAGACCTCAAGGGCAATTCCCTGAAGACATTAAAACAAATAGATCCTTTTCAAAAGATTATTATTTTTTCGAAACAAAAACTGGTCAAAAAATTTTGCGCTTTGGGGGGGGGGGGCGGAGAATGAGTCAACTAACAGGGGCGCACGGGGAATACTTGCATTGGGGCGCAGTCAGACTAGTTACGCCACTGGTGCAGAATGCCGCCACGTTAATGTAATAAATATAAACAAACCTAAATGTATTTTTAAATTTTGTAACATATTCTTGTTTACACTACGTAAAAATTATTTCATGTACCCTCATACTGATTTGTGTAATACGGAAATGAAAAATAATGATCACTTACAATAATGATAAGGGTTTATTATTACAATATTCTTGTTATTTTTTGTTAGTTTAAGATTGATATTCAAAATATCTAGCTCAAATTCTATAATCAGATTCAGTTGAAATCAAACTTTAATTGGTTTTAAATTGTAAATAAACTAGATGGGTTGCTTATTTTTACTTAATGTAGTGCGCAGGCCAAGTCTTATGATATTATCCTGGCCCTATTAAAAACCCGCTGCTTTAAAAGAAGTTTTTCTTGAGACACACTTTTGTTTGGATGTAGTATTAAACGTGCTGAAAGCTATTTCAAAAATATTATTTAGAAATTTATCTTAGTACACCTTTGAAGGATAAAAATGTTTTCCCATGTGAATTTTCTGGGGAGTAAAGATCGATCGAACTCACTATGAGGAAATTGGTCCCCAAATCGCTGAAGGTCCGTGCAGAGAAAGCAATTCCCACGCCATATGCCTATAAAGAGATGTCTCATTTCTACGTTTTCTATACTATGTATTTTGGCCATTGTGCAATTAAAAAGCATTGCACATCACGTTTCAATGAATGCAAGAACATAGTGATAAAGTGTGCCAAATAAGGTTAAGGTTAAGGTTGAAGAATATTATTTAACAAGAGCAAAAAATGCACGGTAGGAAATACCAGTTAAAGTAACGAAATAAGTCATTAACACTGAAATAATGTCTGTGTAATTATGTACATAATTAACATTAATCTATATCAGGGGTTGAAGTAAGTAAAGTTAAAATAAAAAATCGGAAAAGGCCAAAATTATTCACCAAGGTCGAATATTTACTTTGGTAAATGAATAGTGTAAAATTATTTCAAAATCCGATTGAAGGAATTATGCTGGGAGATATCAAACCACGTGCATGAAAGGAAAAAAGCAGTCTCCTCGATGTGTCATTAGATGCTATAAACGTAATGAAGATGGTGCAATTATTCTTTATAGCTCCTTTATGGAGCCGCATTAGAACCTTTATGATACTTAAGCAACTTCCTTTTTAATCAGGTTCCAACCAGCGACCATATAGTAGAAACATATTTCTACTATGTGGTCGCTGGTTCCAACCAATTCTTTCACTTAAAAAAACCATCCATGCACATGTCATGTAACGTTTCGTACAAGTGTAATACTAAGGAAAGACATGTTCGAGCGCTCCGGAAAAATATTTTCATTACGTTTTAGAGTAACGGAGTTTCTATGCAGTGAAATATATTAAGATTAAATACCCTTCTCGCAGTAGACCTGGGTACTCAGGGAATTTCCAATTGATTTATAATATGTGAGCAAATTCAACAGATGTAAAGGAAAATACTTTTTTGAATATTTTGTGTAAATAAAGAAAAAAGGTTATAAACAAGGGGATCACTGGTTTACATATAGACTGTCTGTATTTTGATTCTTATAGTCAAACAATTTTCAATAAATGTACTCTCACCTTAGTATATAAATGTCAGCAAACATGCAATCAATTAACTCGAATCGGTTGAAATGAAAAACAAATAAAACAATAACAGGAACAAATTAAATTCATTAATATTAATTTTGTAATTTTAAAACTCCTATTTTAGGGAAATTGTATACAAAATTTGGGAATTCAACCCAGAATTTTGATAATCCTGCTCCCTTCAGGAAGATTTAAGAAACTGCACTGCATTTAGCACAACTAATATCTCAGTAACCGGTGTACGAAATGATTTAACGTCCTGCATTCTTTCCTTGTTTAAGTTGATCTCAAATCAAACGTAACCATTAAATTAGGATAGAATTAATGAAAATATATCACATATTGAAAAGAAATGTTGTTTTGACAACAAAACCTTCTTAGAGGAAACCGATCTTGCCGGTTTTCGAACTCGAAGTCATAAATATCGCTTTTCATGTTTTTGAAAATTTCATCGAGATCACACCTTTTTTACGGAAGTTATCGCGCCTGTGGACAGGTATATAATATAAAATGGAAATGAACGAACGTTGTTTTGGGGGGGGGGGGTCTAAGAACCTCATAACGAAAAAATCACATGGACCCGGGCTAAAGTCTCGCCATGTCTTTTACTGTTATATCTTCTTCCTTTTAAGGGGTAGTTTGCTAAAAGAACATTATTTCTCCAAATACTCGGTTTTTACGGGTTTGTAATTCAAGTGTATGAAGCCTTCAACGCTGTTGTTGTAATCCGCCGACGACGGCGACACTGTTACACTTGAGGACCTAGGTTTGGACGGTTTGCCATTTTCAGCACTACTTAATTACCTATTTGAGTAGTACTGAAGATGGCAAACGCCGAAACCTATGTCAACGTTCAAGTGTGACAGTGTCGCCGTCGACGAATTACAACAGTATTGAAGTTTGTATGATATGGCCACGGACAAAATCCACATTCTCCAGATTCATGAAGCCTATTAGAGAATTTTCTTTATACGGTACAACTTGTAAATTAAGTTCGTTTGTAAAAGCCCTAACCCCAGACCAAGATATCAACCATCCCTAAGAGCATGGGAAAATGTAAAATATTTCAAACTTTAACAGGAATAAACCTAAACACATGTGAAAAAGCTTTCAAAAACTGCATTGTTCCCTTTTTTTATCCTTAATTTTTAATAAAAGTTATTAATTGTTTTCACAATGTATAATATAACTTAAAAATATATTAGCACACTGAATAAAATATTAGCATTCTCAATGACATTTTAAAAGGTGTACAAAGAGTGTCAAAATATAAATAGCATTTAATGTGACCAACGTTATCAAAATTTAGTAAATTTTGTTAAAATTGATATCAAAAATAATATTTTTCAAACGTCTTGTTTTAATTTCAAGGAATTTATTGATGAGTTTTATTGGTTGTAATAAAGAGGTAGCTCCTAAGTGTATTTAAGAGAAGGTTTCTTTAAAAAGCTGACATAAGTTTACCTTTCTATTGCATTTCTATATATTTTGAAAGATGTTATGTGTAATTTGCTTGAAAGTTGTAGGAAGGCTATTAAATTTAACTAACGTGACAATAATGTCATCAAAGCAGTTAAAATGAATTGACTAATTGGAACCGACCAATTAGACAATTTAACCGACCAGTATTAGACAATTTAATACTGATAGTAATTTTTGAAATGATAATAAAAAACAGAGCGATTGTAATAAGGAGTACACGTAAAAATACAATTTAAAGATTCGATGAAATATTTTTTATTATATTCTTCAATTGCAGCAACACATCCGTTACTACAAATGCGATATTAGATGTTGGTCTTATAAATTATGGATTCTCATAATTAATTTTTTCGCGCATATAATAAATTCGAAAAACTTTATTATACATTTAATCAAATATCAAAGTTCAAATAACTTTTAACAATTTTCCCGCAGAATTAAACAACCGTTTAATTTCAATCATGAAAGATGTAAAAAATAGTTTAAGTTTTAATATTTCTTTGCAAAAAGTGTTTCTTGTTTTATATTGTTAATGAACGCCTATGAAGTAAATCTAGTATCATTTAGATATAAATAACTATACATGTGTTTGTCCACTGTATTATTTTGCTTCATTTTAAGAGATTTTTTTGTATCATTTATTATTATTATTATTATTTGTATTTTATTTTTTTTATCATTAAGATATGATCCTGAGAATTTTTTTTGTTAATTTTGATCCGGAAGCTGAAGTTATCAATGTTAAATGTTTATGATGGGATAGAAGGCTGGCATCGTATTTTTGCAGCGCCGTTAATAGCATGGTCCACATTGCCGAACTAGAGTGTAATCCAGGATAATATAGTACCTAACATATTCTGAGTACGTGGGATAAACGAAGTCGCTACTCCGAAGTCGCTACGTGGGGTTAACTAAACCTCCCTAATTAAATTGATTTTTTTACATCCGGACAATAGTGCAACATTTCTACTTTTACAGAATCTATTAGGTTGAATTTCCTATTCCCCATTACTGTTCTAGTACATAGTTTTAAGTTATTAAAGCGGGGATTTAAACCACACTATTTTGCAACCAAAGACCTATTTTGCAGTTTGTGTTAGGCCTAAATCACGACAGAATTACGTTGTGGAGGATCCACGAAAATATTACGCTGTGCAGAACGGCCAAAATATTGATTACAAGACGAACCAAAATTACGAAACTTTGAGCAACAAGTTGATGAGTATTTGTAGGACTTATGAATAAAACGAGAAGTTGAATTAGGTGTGTGTTAAAGTTGGAAACGACTGTTTGACTTTTCTCGATGATTGGCAATGTAGTCAAGAAAAATCATAAACATCATTAGACTTTTTTCCTAGTTCAGAAGTAAAATGATATTTAGGCCTATGTAAGTATTTAGGATCAAAGTGTTTATGTTGAGGGCAGTTGGGGGCTCTTTGGTGGTAAAACTAGGATAAAAGTTTTTATCAATTCCAAATAAAAAGCTAAATAAAACAATTGAACTAAACCATAATTTTGTTTCAATTTTTAATTTTTGTGAGTAAAAAGGACTATTCCAAAATATGTAAAGGACCAAAGCCAGAAAACTATAGGTATATCTAATTTTTAATCCGACGGGAGTACCATATATGGAATTTTACTTTAAAAGAACTTTGTATGATAAGGTAATTTTAATACCTTCTAAAAATTAATCGGTATAACAATTAAGTTTAGGTATCATTTTAATTGAATTAACTCGAGTAGTCTAATAGGGAGAACAGAATACTCATTGGCTTATTAAAATTGAATAAATCCTTTTTTAAATATGTAAAAGCACCGGGAATCATGGGGCCTATTATGTTTGAAACAAATCAATATCAATCGTTCTTTTAATTCAGATTCATACTGTATCAAGTGAAAATAATGTTACACTCAATGACTTTCTTTATTATAATCAAACAGTAAAAGACAGTAATTACAATCCTGCTATGATATTTACATCAATTCAAACATAATAGGTCGTCAGAGATGTCTATAGGGTGTTCGATTTAAACACAGTGTAGCTTAGGAAACATCAATTAATATCCCAAATGAGATCAAGGGGTTGTTAAGCATATCCTTTCCATGAAATATATTTATTAGTATCGGTATCCTACGATTTAATATTCCTCCCATTTAATGTTCTCAAATTTACCGACTGTGTTATCAGTTGCGCTGATAAACACACAAGTTTGATTGTCTAAACTTTTGGGGGAAAATACTTTTCAATCTATTTTGTAGTGATCTCCTAAAGGGGGTGCAGTCAATAGTTTTTAAGAGTGTTTGTTGTTTTTATGTTAATCATAAGGTAGTGCCAAGTAATTAGTAAGTTTTGCAAGGTATAGACGTCACAGGTGCAAAAATAGGCAAAAAATCACCAATTTTGGTGCAGTATTCACGAGAAAGCCGACAGATTATTAACCTGCAGAGCCCATATTTGGGGATTATTTTTAATTGATGAATGTAAACATCAAGGAAATAAAAAAATTAATTTTTTTGCCTGATTTGAAGATCTTTAGTCTAAAAGATGATGTCATTTTGAGGACCGGCAAAAAAATATTATTTTCTACAAAATATAATTTTAACGTTTGAAAATTTATCCTGCAAAGATACACGAACATATAGAACTTTGCGCCTGCATGCTTTTACTAGGCAACCTGCATTCAATACGTGAACGCTATTGGAACGTTGATACCACAAATCCCAGCCACACGCACTGATAAAAAGTTGAAAAAATAAGGAAAAGACCACGAGACTGCCCTGCCACCTGGCGGAACAATTCATCCACATTAGCGACAGCACAACCTTTAGGCTTATTCCCGAATATTTTATCTGGTGAAATTAAAAAAGGTTAAAAATCAACAATTCCACAACCCTAACCTGACTTCAGCTCGGATCAAGCGTGAGGTGCTGTAGTAAAAATAAAATAGATAATTTTTAATTTATAAAGTAGACTAAATAGCGCAGTGAACAGACGAGCACATGGGGCAGACTCACCGAATGCAGTATCATGATGAAGATGGGTTCCGGCAGGAGTCCTTGCACAGAATGGCGTCCCGGGATCCCGACAGTCCCAGCTGGGAATCTTCACTTTCTACCCCCCCCCCCCCCGGGTCCTCGCCGGCCGCGAGGTGTTTGGGTCCTTCTGGTGAAGAATGCCTCATAAAATCGAGATGTTTAACTGGTTTTGTCACGTGCGCTATCGGTTTCTCCGCTTTCCTCGGGTGTGGCGGCTGTTGACTTGCGTGGTGAAGACATTTCAAATTCAAGAGTTTATTGACCATTAAACAATGCAATAGGTCACGTCTGCATACTCATTTTCCATGATTCCTTAAAGCCGAGGTTACACTATGCAACTTGTCTTGTACAACCAATTATAGTGATTGGTTTGATCATGTTTAAGAATGCCATGAAAATGTTGTACAAAGTTGTACAATAAGCGTGTTTTAAAACCAAACATCGTGTTTTACGGCAGGGGGTAAAATTCCCCTTACCCCCACTTCCGGTGGTTCGATCGGGCTGGTTTTCGAACTCCGAATAATTGCCACTTTACACCTCCATACCAAATTTCATTATGATCGGACCATTTTTGTTACCGCTATCGTGCTTAGAGATACATAGATATATACTATATAGATGCATAGATCAATAAATATATAGAAAGATGTATATATATCCAAAAATTCAAACGAATGGTGCTTTGGCTTCAGGGGGCCCCAAAACGAAAAGTTATGAATGGTCCCGGTCTTAAATCTTGCCATGAGACCTACGGTAATAGCTTAATTTCCCTATAGAGAAATTCGCTAAAAAGGCAGTTTTGAAATAATTACTTCTCGGCAAATGGCGGCCATGCCATACGTCTGACAGACAAAATGTATGTATGAAAACTGATCGGCATTAAAAGAGCTACATTTTTGCTAGAATGAAGTTTTTTGATAAAACTAACCGTTCTCGAGATATATGCCAAAATATATATTTTGGCAGCAATCTTGGCGGCCATTTTGAATTTTTGGGCATGTTGCCAGGGTGAGATTGATGGCGATTTTTGAGGGGTTGTTAAGGGCACTCTTAGCTATCATTAAAAAAAAATCGCTCGTGTTGCAATTTTTTTGAGGTCCAACACTAAAATGATTCCACTATTAGAAAACAAGTTGTATAGTGTAAACGCGGCTTAAGGAAAATATAGAATTAATCATGCTCATCTACGGACAAACTTATAAAATTAGATACTTGATTTATCTGAATATTATGTCATTGAGTTGTTTTTTTGTTGTTTATAAAAGTAAAATCAAACTTCCAGATGATTAAGTATGTTTATTTATTTTGTTTTTTAACGTTTTTGAATTTAAAATGTTTTCATTGTTCTCTTTTAAAGCCGAGCTTGTGGTTTTTATTAACTCAATTAGTTAAACAATACTTTTCACAGTTTATAATTAACATATATCGTTCGCATTTGTATTCTTTTCTCCATTTTTTCCTTTCGATGTTTTCATTCAAATAAATAATTATGCGTGGTCATAAAAAAGGTGTGCAGTCTTTGGCTGTGAATCAAGTACTAGATGTAAAATAAGGTTATTTACAGTCCCTAATTAGAGAACAGATATATGTGACGAGTGTGTTTTAAACAGCGCAGAGTTGAATAACTTTTCAAAAAGTCTTGCGTTCTCTAGTTGTTTGTGAGCGATATTTTAAGAAGACTTGTTCTTAAAGTGATTAGTCCAAAGCAAGGATTCAGTTTCGATAGTTTGTTCGCCGGTAAGAGTGACTCAGATTTAAGAGAGAACAATGAAGCCAAAACTTCAAATGTTTCTTGTTTACCGTTTTCTACACTCGCTACTATGCAATTGGACTTAAATTCGGCGACAACATCTTGACAACCGCCGCCCGCCGTCCCGGACCAAACAGTGCCAGCGGACACATCTCAACAGCACCTCAACGGCTCCCATACAGCACAATTGGATTAAGCGAATTCGTCATCACACCAGCGACAAACGTCGAAAACATGCGTTTCTAGATCCCTCTTTAATCGTTTTTTTAATTCAATCGTCATTATTAATCGATTTTCCAAAAATTTCGCCTAAGTTATTCAGAGAGAGTGCCTCCGTGTACTTAGCCTATAACTTCCTAAGATGCAAGGTGTCATGAAAAAAACTATGCCTGCATAACAAACTCTAAAATACTTGATTTTATGATTTAAAAATAAATACTTTCGAGAAAAAAAGTTTTAAGGTTGTAGACACTCAAAAATACACACATTTTGTAAATTAATTTACGTCTCCAATTAATTATTCGATCTAATGATCAAATGATTTAGCATTCCAACCATTACCGAATTTGTATGAATATAAATTATGTTATTGTAGAAAGTGCCAGCCCGGCCATTTTGGAGAACAATATGAAATAGTAAAATATACGAGTACTAAATCTAATACTCGGGTACTAAATAGTATCAGGCCTAATTGAGTATTAAATCGTGGCACCGTTGAAATCAAAATCTTCTTACATGGCCAATTGGCCCGGCTGGGCTGGCATTTCCGGCCTCTACTATACGTTATGGTTAAACTCAGTAATGGTAGGAGTGCTAAATCTATTACTCGAGTACTAAATAGTACGAATTGAGTATCAAATTGTGGCACCATATAATCAATGGTAGCACCTTGAAATCCGCATTTTCTTTCATGGCTGGGCTAGCATTTCCCTGGTCCGGCAACACATTATTGTTAATATCTCGTTAATGCTTGGAGTACTAAATCTAGTATTCGGATAATAGTTAGAAATAATTGAGTATTAAATCGTTGTATATTTCAAATATTAACTTTCAAACATGGCCGGGCTAGAAAAATGGACCTTCTTGACATCCCCCTGCTGGACCATCTCAAACACTACCAGGAGACACCTCTCAACATCACTTTACAAAATGTCACCTATGTTTGGTTTTCTTCATATTTTCCGAAGTATGTTTTTTTTGTTACTGTAAAGTAGGTTCTAATTCATTATAGGTTATCTACTATATATTTGTCAAATACCACTCACCCATCATCGCACAGCCTAAACTACTTGACCTAGAACCTTGGAACTTTGCATGGACGTTCCTCTCAGGACATAGGCATCCTCTAAGAACGGATTTTCAAAAATTCCCTCAGGGCTACACCCTATGATACATCAAAGTTTCACTGTTAAAGTATAGGGAAGCTCATGTAGTTTCCATAGCAACCTTAACATTTATTATGAATCCAAGGACTTTTTTCTGTTTTTCCACGGGTAAAACCGTGTTGATCAGCTAGTTTTCAATATTTTTAAAGTAATCATTTTTTAATCAAATGAGAAACTAAATTTAGTTGGAGTTATTTTGAATTATAAATTTGTACATTATAGCAAGACTAAAATAAATAAAATTTATTGCGATTACTGTAGTTTGTTTTAGTGGTTAAACATCCAAGATAGACAAAATTACCAAATCTTATACACAGGCACTTTTCGTAAATGCAATAGTTTTTCAAATTGTTTTTTTATGCCGCGAGAAATCGATTGGAGCTGGTCAAAAGAGTTGAAAAAACCTTATTTCTGTCCTACAGCCTTTAAAGTGCCCGTATTATCGTTATGGACATTTTAAACCAAAAAGCTGATTCATATTCTCTCATTAATTTTATTTTTTCAGAGTAAAGCGCGATCTCCCGGTACCCTTAGATTAATTCTGAATGACTCAGTTTAAAAGGAATAAAATTTACATATGTATTGTAGCAATTAATTCAATAAAATCAACATCTGGATTAGTAAAATTGTAACCTATTGACCTGCCATCTAGGAGCAAACACTCAACTAAATAAACTGCATTACCTCTTTAACATAATCACCAGCGCACTCAAACTTTCAAGGAGCTAACTAATACCATAGACGGACTCTAAGGTTGAAGGAGCAAACTAACTTGAAGGAGCAAAAAACGGTAACAAAAAATGCATTGCTTGGCCAATCTGTTTTGTGCTTCAACTGTGACTATGATTAAAAATAAGAGATGTGCGTTGTAGCGCCTGCAATATTGTCGATGCAAGAACCGGAACGCTGTTGCACCGTGACGTGTATATCTAAAAAAAATTTTAAATGTTCAAAATGATTAATTCAATGGAAAAACGAAGATTTGGTTAAAACATAAGCTAGTAATCGATGCCATAAAAGTTTGGTTCTCGCTGGAAAGGAGTGCAGAACTTTTTGGATATATACGATCCTGCTAGCCACAGTACCTTGGGAGGACCGATGCTTCTAGGCGTCAAAAGCCTTCGGGCTGTGTAAATACGTTCAGACCATATACATGGAATCAGCCCACTCACCCTTTACATGAGTGGGCACCCTTACGCCTTAGAAGCAACCTTTGTTCTCCCTTTTTTTCGAAATAAAGAAATATGCTGATTTATTGTTGAAAACAACACTTTTCAGTTTTTCCTTTGTACTGACTTTGAGCTGTCAAGTAAAATAAAACGAGGTCGAAATTGTTGCCAAATGGGGTAATTTTAAATTATAATTTTGAAAAAAATACTGTCGTAGTTTGGTTAACAGCCTGTTGGTTATGATTTGTTTTCATAGTTTATTCTTGCGGATCCAGGATGAAAAAGTCAATTTCAAACTGCTGTTTACGAAAATATAGTAAAATAAAACAATACAAATATGTTATCAAATTGAAAGTCTTAATCTTATAATTACAATGGTGCCAGTTATAAATGGTTTAACGTTTAGAGGCAGTTTCGTAGAAACGTTTCAGGTGTACATTTCAGGTGTTTTCAGGCAGCATCCAGAACGTCAGGGGCAGGACGTGCTCCTAGATTATTAGTTTGTACCAATTTACGATGTGTAAATTGCTTCTAAGCCATTATGATTAATTCGTACCATAGTAATCGTTCGAGGTTCAGTCCTTTAATTTGATACCAATTTTGTAATTTTTTTAAAATAATTTGTTGCGTCATCTTGTCTGAGTTTCGGCGCAGTTTTGCCGGCACCACGTGCTCGCCTATGCTCCATCTATGATGGAACTCCGCAGTCCATTATATACCGTATTCGATATTGGCAACAATATTTTTTTGTCGTTGCGCTAACCTTGGTGACGAAAATGTCAATCAATTGGTAAATTAACTAACTCGGCTGTTAAATTCTCACTGATTACATCGTTTAATGTAGTTTTAGTATTGATTTATTTTTTTCTTCTGATGAAGCCAGTGGACGGTTTATGAAATAATGTAAAAGTTTCCAATTTTCGTACGGCGAGTAACGTGACCTGTCAGAAATCTTACTCCGCAAAAATCTGACCTGCCAGACGGCCTCCCAACACGTTGATAATGAATGAATGAATGAAATATTTATTGCAAGTAAATATACAATTGATAACATGCAAGGAATATTTATCGACACATGTACTAGTCTAGGCGAACATAAAAATATTTCATTTAATTTAAACATACATGGCATCTTAATTTAATTCATGACAAAACTTGCATTGCCTTGTAATATTGAAAAGGCCTACATGGGCAGGAGCCTGGATGTGCGTAGGCCTAGTTGTTATTCTAGTAAAATTCCATTGGCCGTACTTAATGAATCAAAAGAAAATTTATATTCAGAAAAGAAATTGTTGTAATTATAATCATATCGAAGTTCATTGGAAAGTAGACGACAGCTCATCTGATTTTGCATTGATAGGGGCATGGAATGCTGCAGTTTGGAGAGGTGGGGCTGAGTGTGTGTCATAGTCCAGGTCGAACGTAAATGGCCAAGATAATGGTCTCGGCGCCCTCTAATCCCAAGCTGGATCAAAATTCTTTAATTCTTTTTCTAAACAACGGCAAGGATGGCGAGTGAAATAAATTAAAATGAGAAAATCTTTGAGAGATATTAGTACAGGCAACGAAAAGGTATAGAGGGAATTTTTTGAAATACAATTTTTGACTTTGCAGCTTTGTTTGGACAAGTTAGGAGGTGAACATATCAGAAGTCCCCGTCCGTAGCCCTTGAGCGGGGGGAGGAAGGGGGGTCTGAAGGTACAAGTTTTTGGTTTTTTCTAAATATCTTGAAAACTATCAACTTTTAGTATTACCTATTAAATTTGAAAATTAAAGAAAATTAAATTTCATGTAAGAAAAGTAAATAATATGTTTACTTTGGTCCAACCATTTACAAGGTAAGCACTAATTTTAATAATATTTAAACATCCCTTCCTTAAGAAATACATGTAAATATATGGGTAACATACATGCCCAATGAAACCTAAATGAATATGAAAAGCATTCAGGAAATATTGACAAAATTTCCAGTAATTTGACACCTCAATCATGAAAATTTATTTAAAATGAAGGTGTTGGCGAGCTCACAAAGAACGTTATTTTTCAAGGAATTCTACATATTTGTAATAATTCCTTGAAAAATAACTTTTTGACGCTTACACACAGGGCGGTACGAATATCGCGCGACAATAATGTCGCGGTCCATTTAAATCTATGCACTACGGACTACGGGCGAGCGGCAGTTTCGCCGCTGCGATGAACCCCCCCCCCCCCCCCCCCCCCGTGTGTCTCCGGCCTTCATATCAGAAAATAGCGGCAATTTTCGAAGGATAAAAATCCCACTATTCGGCTTACTTGAAACTTTGTCGATATAAATAAAATCTAAGCGTGAGTGAACGAATAAACTCAGAAAGTTGGCTTGATTTTCACCTTATCATGCTGGGTGTTCTTTCGCATCAATGCATACCCTGCATGCCCTGGCTTAATTTTTAATTAAAAAAGTACCGGAGCTATGGGGGGTATGGAACGGGGGGCCCGGGGAATCCTCCCCCGGAAAATTTGTACAAATTGCAATTCAATTTAATGTTTTTTAACGTTTTTGACCTCTGTGTATAATGTTTAGGCCGTGTACACTTTAGCGCTAGCTAGGTTTTGCCCTGCCGCGGCTGTAGCGTACTTGCGTCGTAGCAATCGTGTATAGGCTGTGATCTCCAGCGATACGTGCGTTAGCGCCACTCACGACTTATAATGGAAATTTCCTATCGTCAAACAAGGGCGCGTCTGACTTGTCCTTGACGAACTATTTGCTGCATGAGGCCGTATAAGAACGACTTGCGGAAACGAGTAATGCCGAACACACAAAGTACACGCTCGTTTTGGCCTGTATTGGATTCGCCCTCGATCGACGATAGTGAACTCTCACCATCACTCGTTAAAGCCGATAAGTTTGTTTAGTGATCAGTATCCATAATACAGGTTAAAAAGCTGCCGTTTCTTACCATGCGTGCAACAATGTAAAGGGAAGTAGTGTTGTAAATTTGACTTGAGAAATTCCCAAATTGTAACAAGTTGTACACTGCTTGTACAAAAATCGTTTTCTTAACAGTATTCATAAATTACTAGTGGCTTGAAGGGGCTAAAAGCCCCTAATGAGGGAAAATTCAAACAATCCTTATTTATTATAGTACAACATTTCTTCTTAGCAAGCTGAATCCACCTGATATTGATATCTAGCCTACAACATGGTTTTCAATCAAGTATCAGCATCATATGTTTTATGTAAACAAAGCGGACGATTTTAAGATCCCAATGCATTTTAAATGGCAGATATATTAAGTTTTTTCTCGTTTTCTGGTGAATTTCAAACAATTTCATTATTTTTCCCGCCATCACGGAATAGAGACCTTTAATTTGAGCTCTCTCCCATCTTTCTACGACTTGCAGACGCCTACAATTTTGACGCAAAGAATCGCCTTACGAAATTAAATATATGATGTGGCTAGAAAAAAAGGTCCGGAGCCGGTGCGGTGTTCCGAGAAGTGCCAGAGCTGCGCTCCGGTGTGATAAAAAGTACCGGAGCTGCGTGCTGCTTCCACTACCGGGTGCCATACTATTCACTGCCGCTCCACCTGTGGGCCTACTGCATGACCTGCTGGATTTAAACGGCCCCTTCAATTGTCCTGACGCAAATTCGCTGATTGAGTGCAAGTGTGCTGCTGGTTGCCGTTAGAAGGCGCCTCCCCGCTGCCACAGCGCCTTCGTTCTTCAAGACGCAATATCAGAGCTCAGCAGCGTTGAGACCCGTATCTAGTAGTGTAAAATACCCGAGTATTTACCCGGGTAAATACGCAAAATGCATAAATACTTGGGGATTTTGGATGCTTAAGAAACACGCAGATTAATTTATTTTTACTCCTGAAAAAGTTATTGTCATTAATTGTACGAAGTTTAAGAATAGTTTACTATCGATTATTTACATTTTTCAATTACTTTTATTTCAGTAGCCAATAAAATGTTCGTGATAAAAAACTAAGTCAAGACTCTAATTACCTGAAATTGGGATGAGTTAATAAAAGTTGGTGCAAATATAACCTCAGCAGGAAATGACGCAGCCACATCCACATCTTCAGCTACGAGTGGCCTAAGACTATATATCGTGTCAACTGACCTTGAGAGGAATATATTTCAGTTGTTGAATCATCGGTACAAAATAGCTTGGTAATTCCGTTAGGTTATTAGGTTATCTATTGCTTTGGTCAGTCGTCGTGGTAATTCCACAGTTATTCTGACTCCAATTTCTGCTTAAGTAACAAAGCAACATTTTTTACGTGTGAGTAAGTAATTTTTGCAAGTAATTGTAATTTTGGTACTATTAAACTATTAGTTTTGGTTTTGTGTTCATTGCATTATAATAATGCTATATTATCCTTGTCGTATAGTTGTGTACTCCACGATTTACTAGTAAGCCTAATTTGCAGTCAGTATATCGGGATCAGCTGTTGTAAGTTATTCAAATTAATGATAAGAGTACCGAGTTATTTGATATTTATAAATAACAGTTTTGAGTAGTGTTTAGTCTCTCTAAATGTTTCAAATTATGATAATATATTAGCTGTTAACAAATTAACTAAAAGAAAATCTTAAAATTAGCAGTGGGTTAGTGTCAAACTATATAATGGCAATTAACAAAAGAATATTAAAACTTCAGCAAAATAGTTCACATTATGAAATTCCAAGTGCTTAGTTAAACATTTGAATGAGTGTTCTTCGTTGTGTTGTTTTACTGAAATGAGCGATAAACCGAAGCGATATCAATTGGTTTATCTAAATTTAACTTTGATTTAATAAATTTACATGGAATGTTTAAAATTTTCCTATCTAAATTAGTTTTAAGACAAAATTTGAAAAATGACGTAACCTCAGCGTCTACCACCCCCCCCCCAAAAGCACATCGTTGTACCTTCCTTTCTATTCTGGACCTCCCCCCTATTTTCAGATGACGTAGTTTATGGACGCCCTTGTTGATAATTTAACATTAATTTCGTTGAAATAAAATTTTACGACGACGGTGTAAATTATTGAAATAGGTAATGTCTTTGTATTAGCCGGGATCTAACTAACCATCTGTATTGTATATACTACCCAGACAACTTCGTCGATCGAGGTCAAATTGTAAGAAAGCGCATACAACCAACATGGAATTTCGCTCACACAGAGCGCCTACCAAGACTTTGACGCAGCCGCAACACACTCGTGTGCATCCTTGGTATCACTGCAACTCTTCCTATAGCGCGGGACAGATTTGAAGGCGCGAGGCAGCAGTCATGCTATTATTGCCGATGTTGCACGGCAGATTGTTGTAAGCTGCACCACGGATAAGTAATATAGTCACAATTATTTTATAATTTGTTGGTTTCGCTCAAAGAAAATTGTAGAACTTTAAAAACGACGTTTCGTTTGACAACAGAAAAACATTCAGGCCAAATTTAAGGACGTCTTGTCTGGGTATTAAATACCAATTTAAAATCGAATGCTTATTGTAAACCACTCGTACAACACACGAAAGGGCCCCTGTAACAGTACTTTTTGTTTCAATTATACAGAGTGTTTAAAAATACCTTGAAAACTTTAAAAACACACTCAAAGGTTAATCACGAATGAGTCGGAGTCGGTATTTCTTTGAAGCAAAATACTTGAAGTTTTTTTTTACTTGAGTCCATAATGTGGCACAAACCTCATTTGAAGTCAATATTTGCTTTTGTGCTGCTGCTTAACAATAATGGTTAACTACAACAGTCTACTGAAGGGTCCTTCAAAATGACAAAATATTCTAGGCTGAAACACTTCAAATCAGGCGAAATATACCTATATTTTTTACAGTTTTTAAAATTTTATTGATGTTAAGTTTTGTCATTTTGTTAATCATAAATAATTTTAAAGATAATCTTTATCGTATTTAAACAGCATCAAATTATTTTCACAAAGGTTACAAATTTCAAACAATAACCAACCAACTATATTACCTGTTGCAGTGGATTTACCACTGTTTATTTAAATAATGGTAAAATTCTCTAGGCTCGATAGGTTAAACCATTGAATATGGTTAAACTGATTCCCCGTGAATCCTTAAATTTTATGCACTGGGCCAGTACTGGACTTGATCTATACATAATTCAAACACTACTAAATATTTACTCAAAAATGCGTTTTATATATTTTTGTTGTTAAAAGTTGAAGTTAACTCTCCGTTGTTCCAGAGGGTAGATTCGCTACTTATAATATGTATGTTAAAAATTAAATAAATTATCGAGTCTCCCGAATTTTTTTTCAATATCGCGATTGTAGACTATCTTATTCTATGGATCACAAGGACGTTAGATCATGTATACTGGAGGTAACGCACAATATTTTTTTCGCGGCCCTCTGATTTTGTCATGTTGGCAATCTGAGGGGAATAATTTCGTTCATTGCTTTATCAATCCAAAATCAAACAACTCACTAATGGGAGTCAAACCATTTGATTGATCGGACATAAAAATATATTTTCTTAGTTTCGAAGATTTTAAATTGGTTTAGTTGTGTTCCCGTACGTAAATTTAAGAAAAATATATTCAGGCTACTATGTCTATTACCATTTTTATGACGTATTTTAAAGAACTGATTCGAATCTTTGGTCATTATTCTAGGATTCGAATTGTTTTAAATTGCCGTTCAAAGAACAGTGCAGTATTTTATTACTGAATTACCTATCATGCTGCCAACCTAAGAAAATAAAAGGGCCGCTTTTTCACAACTAAGCACTGTCACGGTACCTCCAGTACAGACTCTGTAACTCCTTGATGGATCACTTCCGCCAAAACCGTTTTCCCGCCATTTTCTTTCCTTGAGCGTTCTAGTTGGGATTTCGAGCCTTGGTAGTGCGGTAGTGTCTTAACTGTGGTCCATTTTTTAATTTACCTTTTAAAAATGTGCGATTGGGCAAACGATGCCGCAGAACAAGAGAAGCTGTTCAAGCAGGTATGTACTTTGCTGAACACTTCTGCAGTAGGCCTATTCAGCTGGTGTTTTTTAGACAGGCCTACTCGTTTTTCGGGTAATCAACATCTCATTATTGAACTAAATTTTTATAGGCCTACTAAACATATCTTGATGCTGACTAGCTTGTTGGGAAGTTGCTTATGAGAAGCTAAAGAACTTGTAAAATATCCTTGTACACCTAACTAAATAAATAAATCCTCTAAATTTCAAAGCCAAATCGGTTGACTGACTCACTCACTGACTCACACACTGATCTCAGTTTCTCAAAAACTGTAAGGCTTTGGACCATGCATCTTGTAACAAATAATCTTTATAGGCTTTAGATGCTTACTAAGAAATGATTTTAAAATAGGCATACTCCCTCAAAAGGCTAAAATAGGGTAAATTATAAAATTCAAGATAGGTGTAGCGGTCATTTTAGTTTTCAAAGCTCATTTTCTAAAACAATTAATTCAGGGTTTTGGGTCTTAAATGTTGGCTTAAATATACTTTATAGGCTCTAGATGCATACAGGGCTGTACCCAGCTTTGGAGGGCCCCAGTAAAGATATTAGGCCGGGCCCCTCATGTCCTGGTACCACTGCACCCGTTCCACTTAAAGCCGTAGCTGATTTCCGGCGGCAAGATTTCAGGCTCATCAAAAAGTGGTGACCTTTTTTTTTTCTTTACTCGCACATGTAGTTTTTGGCCCCTTTGTTGTCGTTTTGGGCCCTTTTTACCTGTTCCCGGGCCTCTATACATTTCGGCGGGGGGGGTTTTCACTATTTTGGGGGGGGTTCTGACCCCCCCTGGGCCCCCCTTAACCCCGGGCCCCGGTAAAATTGTCCCGGGAAAACCAGTCTGAGTACGGCCCTGGATATAGGAAAGGTTTTTAAAATGTTTTCTCTGAAAAAGCTACAATTAGGCCTAGGTAAATTGAAAAATTCTAAATGGCTGTCTTTTCAGTTTTTAGAAGCTGCTGGTATAACTGCTAGTTATAATTTATAAAAGTGCAATTTGGATTGCTCATTACTCTTGTACTCCTGTCCCTAGCTTGGGACATACGCAGAAAAGCCTGACTCCATTAAATCAGCTGTTATCAGCTGTAATTTAAACCTCCTTCCAGTCCTGTGATCAGTAGATGAACACTTTATTGAAAATCTTTTTTTTTTGTAGTTCCGTGTTTTAAGTCTGTGTCCATTCACTGGAAACTTTCAGTTTAAGCCTATTTCCAGTCAATGAACACGATTGAATATGGCTTTTATTTGAGAAATGTTAAATTATGATCAATTAAAGTAACTAACAGTTCAAAAATTAAAAAAAAATTGATGATTCTGTCTAAATCTTTTTCTTAATATAAAAAATATGAAGTCTATGAATTATTAAAAAGTAAGTTTTTTGATTGCATTAGGATTATGCTGGAATCTTTTATGGCTTTATTCCTTTAATAATTAAAATGATACGTGTGTTCTAGGCTAATTAAGTAAAAAAAAATCATTAAATTACTAAATTAAATGTTTTTGTTGAACTGTCAAAACTTTTGTTGCGTTTTCAGGGCCTTTTACATGTCAATTTGTGTTTTACAATGGGCGGATTTAGGTCATAATATTTGGGGGTGCCAGCTCAACTAACGTTTGAAGTGTAGTATGCTCAAAAATAAATATCAAATTACTAGTCAAATAGTCTGTTTTAAGGCCTAGTCCAAGTCGGTAGGTACTTATTTTATTTTAACAACAACCATTTGTAATTTATACAAATACCTAAATCAAAGTTATGTTGAAAACATTTTTCCCATTCGCTGCCAACAAATCTATCATCAGGGGGTGCCAAGCACCCCCAGAAGTCTGCCCATGGTGTTTACTTTAGTATATGATCATATAGTTCACTAACCACACAAACAAGTGAGAAAAAATAATGAGTGGTCATTTTGCCAGCAGCGCACTCACTAAACCACCTTATTTGGAGATCTCGATAATAGGCTATCGATATATCAGCTACATAGTGAGGTTTAGTTATGCTGTTTATCAACCTAACAAGACCTCCAAATAATTATAAGCGTTAGGCATGAATATTCTTTACAGGTGGAAATGATCGGGATACATCCCAAGTCACAGGCAGAACAAGCACTGCAAGCCCAGCCTCTGTCCCCTCAAGACACCCCGAGGTCAACGACCTCAACTGGTACCAGGGAGGACAACATTCAGCTGTCAAGAGCCGAGCTATCTCTGCTCCAGAAGGTCGTCCGGAAGGGGTTGATAGAATCTAAATATGACATTGATGTACAGCGCAAAGACCCTAACTCACCTCTGTACTCGGTGAAGAGCTTTGACGCCTTGCGTCTGTGAGTAGTAAAAAATCTGTAAATAGCCAGTGAAAGTAGTTTTAACTAGTTAAATTTCGGGACTAGTCAATTCTGGATACAAGCGGTCGTTTTAACTATTGGTACTGAGAACTGATAATAAAATAAATAAATAAATAAATATATAAAATAAATAAATAAATGAGTAAATAAATAAATTCTTTATTGAATGCTTTAGTACAGTAATTTTGCCAAGTATACCGAGCATTAAGACACATCACAAATTAACATGCTTGAAGACAGCAGTAGAGAACTTAAGGCTAACTAAACGTTTACATTATAGAAATCAAAAGTTAAGTGAAATAAATATAACAAGAACAAGGAACTTATAATCTAAATAGGTACTTAGCAATTACTAGCAAATTACAAAATTGTTGTATTAAAAAAATTATTTATGTTACTTAACAATTTAGTCTTAAATATATTTATTGAGTCAAAAAATATGTCAACTTCATGACAGTAACAGTTATAAAGCCTACACATATTGTTAATGGAAGAATTGAAACCCAGATTGGTCCTTGAATATTTTTGAGAAAAAATATAACTGCTGCGAGAGCCAAAGCGAGGGCTAAAATGACGGTACCAGTACATATTGCTATTGACATCATGGAAGATACGCCTTAGGTGATCATGACCTGTCACAAAGTGGCTACACGTAAGCAGCCACATTATTTTTAAATATTAGAGAGCCACAATATTTGTAAACAGAGAGAGTAGCCTAATTATGCGTAAAAGACGATTGTACATAGATGGTAGTACTAACTTTCCTATGAAAACTAAAATGTGTAAATAATGGCAAAGAAACTGTACTAAAACATGATTATGGGCGGGTGAAACGTCGCTGTGACAATGATTATGCATGAAAAGTGGGAGTATCTAAGGCGTAAAAATGGACCGTCAGTGGCAGATTTGCGGTCGAAGCGGCCCTAGGCCTAGGTCCCCTTGAGGCCCCAACAACAGCCTTTTTTTTAGTCGCTAACTACGTATTTTAGTCGCAATCATCACCACAAATCCAGTCTGGGGTGGCTTATTCTTGCTCGTGCGTGGCCCTAGGCCAGTGCCTAGTGCGCCTAATGGTAAATCCGCCACTGTGGATCGTGTGTAAATGGTGGGAGTATCATATCAAGATTTGGCTTGAGCATCACTATTTTTGCTTAGTCTTGTGACGAGCTAAATAACACGTTCGCTCTTATAAGAACTAAATTAATATATAATGTTGCCTTAGTTTGAGCCAAAAGGAAATAAACCACAATGTTTTTAAAAATCTCTGAAAAATCACTAAACTACAAATGTTACAAATAGAGCATATCTTGGGTTAACAAATACAAGTTACCTGAGAATAACAGTTTTAAAAACTAATAACCTTGCATACAAATGCATCTTCTATTATTTTTAAGGATAATTTTGGATCACAAATTAATTTGGTAAAATTATTGCTCTTGAAATTAATGCAATTATTTATGTTATTAGTTATTTCAAGTGTATTAAAGTTAGTGCTTGTTTCATATAGGAAACCTACCTTATTAAGAGGTATTTATGAAATGGGATTCAACGCTCCATCCAAAATTCAAGAGGCTGCTTTACCCACACTTCTAGCAGACCCGTGAGTATCAGAATGTCTTACCTCTCTGTTATCTCTGTTACCTTCGAGGCAATGGATTTCTAACTTCGATAAGATGATCAGTCTATAGCTGAGATTTTTAGATGTCAGCTCAGTTATAGAATAAATAACAGTTTTCTTATATATAATTTTGATATTTTTTAACATATATTTATTAAACAGAAAGTACTTTTAAAATATTACTTGGTTGGTAAGCTTATTCAACAATTGTATATTTCGCACCAAGGACCGAAAATGAGTTCTTGCGGGCTTGAGATCGTGTTTCAAATTCGAGACAAAGTTGAGAATTTGAAACAATGAGAGCTGAAAAACCTTTTCAGCCAAGATGCAAAGCCTTTTTTTACCACATTACGGTACTTGATAAACACTATATTACATAAAAAATCTAAATATTTATATTTGAAACAAAAAAAACTTTGAGGATATGATACTACCTACGGAAACTAAAGTGTTGTGGCGATATGTCATAACGGAAAAGAAATTACGATACACCGATAACGTCGCAACAAAAATATCAATATACTTTTTCCTATAAATTGGAACTAAAATATTGATATTTACGATATATCTATATTCTTTGCGGCCCTAGATAAAAAAGGTTTTCAGCCCGGTGGCGGCAAACAGTGTGTTTCGGTCCACGTTTGATATTTGTAAAACAGGTGATTTCATCATAGAGTGGGGAAAAATTGGTTCTTTCCCTGATACTGGGTTTTTTTATATTACAGTAATTGTACCAATGTGCAAAATTAATCGAGTATAGGGTTGCCTTTTGGTTATTATTATTATTATTAGTATTAGTATTATTATTATTATTATTATTATTATTATTATTATTATTATATTTTGGTAACACATATCAAAGTAAAATAATTTATGAAGGGATATATAACATCCAAATTTAAATCGGATTTGGCTTATTTTTCATTAATTTATTCAAAATAATCACACTACATCAATTTACTTGATAGGTTATTTGTCCAGTAGCTTAAGCCCATTTTACATAAATATATACATGATACTAAAACTGAAAGTTCGTAGCGTAAGAACCCTCTTATAATTATTCCAATGAATAATATTGGATCTTCCATTGGCTTATTAACAAGTGTCAATTAATCATAGAAAATAATTTTTCTTTTAGGTTAATTAAATAGTTGTGCAAAAAGTTGTTTATAAACAAAATTTACTTGAGAATGTTCAGTTGTCATTCATTTATGACAAACTTATTTCAGCCCCCAAAACATGATCGCACAAAGTCAGTCGGGAACGGGTAAAACGGCTGCGTTTGTGTTGGCAATGCTATCTAGAGTGGAGCCAGCGAAGGAACACCCCCAAGTGAGTGTCAGCTTTTATTACTTTTACGAAATACAGTCAAAAAGTTCCTGTAATGAATTTTTGTATACATTTAGCGCAATCACCAGCGGGAAATTCGTCTTGCATTAGTTGGTACGACTCTTGGGGAGGGTATATTGGTAGGGGGGGGGGACTTGCCATAGTGCAGCATTGGAAAGCGCTTTTCACGTTCATGAAAACAAAGTCTACATTGTCTGAAACAAAGTCTACATTGTCGATTTTTGAAAAATGGCTTCTTATGAACAGCGTGCAAACATTAAGTTCTGAGTTTTACATAAAAATCACCCAGTGAGACTCTTACGTTGTTAATTCAAGCTTATGGAGAAGAGACGATGTAGAAAAGTCCAGTTTATGAATGTCACAAATGGTTCTGTGAACACTGTGAAAACATTAAGGATGATCCTCGTAGTGGACGATCTTCAACATCAGTCATTGACAAAAACATTGAGCGAGTACGATAAGTTGTGCTTGAAAATCGGAAATTATCAATCGATGAAATAGCATGTCAGGTAAATTTATCACATGGAAATGTTCACACCATCCTTCATGATAATTCGAACATGCATCAAATTTGTTCGCTCAACAAACAAAATCAATCACTTAGACTTGCAGGTACACGAAAATCGCTTTCCAATGCTGCACTACGGCAAGTCAGCAGCTATACCCCCATTACCGATATGCCCTCCACAGGAATCGTACCAACTACTGCAGGATGAATTTCCCGCTGGCGATCACGCTAAAGCCTACAAAGTTCATTCCAGGACCTTTTTGACTGTACCTCGTAGGTAGTTTAAACATATAAATTTCTAGCATGTTTCTTATCCTCTAGAAATCTAACCTACATTGGAGATACATAGCTATCTTGTAGCTCCTACTTTTGTTATAGTACTATTTTTAGTTGTATCGTCAGCAGCACTGAGTCAACAATGCCCTTTTTCTTAATCTAAAGCGTAGAATACAAATTTATGAGGATATTGTTCACAAAATATCATCAAGATTATAAAAGGATCCAAAAGTAACAGAGTTTTCATTATGGTTAATGGCCCCATTAATGGAATCAGCTGCTCAAATTTCTCTAATAAGTTAATTACCTAAAATGTTGGAAAAATATGTTCCAAAGTACTTTTCAACATTACTTAGTTCAATTATTGGATTGACGAAAGTTATTTTGAAAAGCAGTTGTTACTGAAAATCACTGGATAAATAAAGACATTTATATTTATTTATTTATTTATTTAATCGTGAGTTGAAATCCAAGTGTTTCCAATAAATTGAGAAATAAATTAGAATCTCAAGTGTTCTCGTCTCTCTGCCCTAGTTATCTTTTATAAGTTTACTTGTTTTGCAGGTGCTATGTTTGGCTCCAACGTACGAATTAGCAATCCAAATTGGCGATGTTGTTGTCAAAATGGCCCAGTTCTGCCCAGAGATTTTGATTCGTTACGCTGTGAGAGGGGAAGCAGGTGAGAAAACTTTCCATATTGCTTTTATTCCATTCTTTTTTAAATAATGCTTCAAGTAACATAAGCCTAGATCTAAATTTTTCATCTTAAATTGTATCGCAATTGTAAATTAATTATACTGATATTCAACCGTACTACTGATGACAACCTCTTATCAAAAGTAAACATTCTGGACTACAGAAATATTGGTTGTAATAATTGATGATAGTTAATTATTGCTTAGTGTCTTACTATTGCAAGCTTTGATATTTACGATCTACTAACTCCCTTCAAGGCTCCTCGCTTTGTAATGTTCCTACTCAAGAAAAGTACCAGGTATTGTTCAGCTGTCATGTTACTTCTTGAAACAGATCAACTATAAAATGTGTAAATTTACCTGAGTATGCTTCGAGAGTGATTCAAATCAATCTTATAATGGATTACTTGTTTTAAGGATGCATCCTCAACTTGAGATCCTATAGTAAAAGAACTTGAAATTTGTTCTATAACTTTGTACAAGTATTTTTTTTTCATAATGTGTTTGTATGTCTTTATGTTGAATTTTTGATCTGTTGACAACCATTTGTAGAAATATCTTTTAAGTTCTCTCACTACAAGATCTGAAGGTAAAGATGCATCATCAAACGTGTAATACCTCATTGGGTTGATTTGAAGGTTGTATTTGCAGACTCGGGTAAATTTATATTGTTTATAGTGAAAATCACTATGATTCAGAGACAAGCTATCAAAACAAAACAGTTAAATAGGCTGAATAGGATAAAGATCTGTGTTTACAATTATATATGGTGCTGAAAATGAAAATCAGTTGAAGAGTTATCTAGATTTGAACAGGTATTTAGATTTGATAATTTCAAGAGTTATTTGAATATATAGATTCTTGTTGACAGTACCGTACATGCTTTAAGATATACTGTCATTTCACTATCAACAAATCATTATCATTAATCCCTACATCGTAGAACAATTTATTGGCTCTCCAATATTCCTTATTCGAATTCCCTTTTCGACCGAAGGAGAACCTAAGCCCTCGAGGGAGTTGTCAATCGTCTTGGCTTGTCCATCCGAGAGGGGATGAGGATCACGTACCCAACAAGTTTCCAAGCGTACTCTGGTGACGCAGATGAGACTGTTCACAACAAGAAGAGCTCCCAGGTCAAGGTCCTTGTCTGGGAGTGCTTGGGAGGTCTCAGGTTAGAGGTTGAGTCATCCCTGTAAGAGCCAGGAGGACGGGTCAGAAATGTACCTCTCTTCCTTTAAGGCCAAGTCTGATTGACCATATTATATCTTTCTTATCCCTGCATTCCCTTTTTTCCATAAGCCGCAATATATCCCTTGGGAGACATGTGTGGCTTGGGGGATGCTGGAGCATTCATTCCTCCAAAGCCTGACAGTATTTCAAAACCTGACCGAAAATGAACACAGTCCAGGCAACAAAAAAGTTTAGAGGGAAATTTTTGGAACACAATTTTTGACTTTGTATCTTTGTTTGGACTAGTTAGGAGGCGAACACATAAAAAGTTCCCGTCCATAGCCCCTGAGCAGGGGGAAACAGGGGGTCTGAGGGTACCATTTTTTGGGTTTTCCTAAATATCTTTGTATAATCTTTGGGATATTTGTATACAAATTAATAAAACTAGTGCTTACCTAGTAAATGGTTGGACAAAAATAGACATATTACCTTCCTTTCTTTCAGGTAATTTAATTTTCTTTAATTTTCCAGTATAACAGGGAATACTAAAAGTCAACAGTTTTCAAGATATTTAAGAAAAACCAAAAAATGGTATCTTCAGATCTCTTTCCCTACCCCCACTCAAGGGCTACGAACGAGGACTTTTGACATGTTCACCTCCTAACTAGTCCAAACAAAGGTGCAAAGTCAAAAATTGTGTTCCATGCATATTCCTGTATACCTTTTTTTTAAGCATTCTGTTGCCTGGACTAACGTTATTTTCTACAGTGGAGCGAGGGAGCAAGCTGAAGGAGCACATCATCGTGGGGACACCAGGCAAGGTGTTGGACTGGGCGCTCAAGTACCGATTCTTCGATATCAGCAGAATCAAGGTGTTTGTCCTGGACGAAGCGGACATCATGGTTGCCACCCAGGGCCATCAGGACCAGAGCCTCCGCATCCGCAAGTCAGTATCGCTCTCTGAGCTCTTTTATTAACCCTCCATCAGGCGCATCAATTTTGAAACGCCATCGAGCGCATCTGGAGGTTACCTCCAGATAATGAAATAACACTAAACATTTGCTTTTAACATATTTTATTAATGAAAACCTGTAATAAATTGAACAAAACCTTAAAGACAATGGTATATTAGGTATTTAAATGCATGAAACATTTCACTATTATATGTAAAATATTTTTAATTATATGTAAAATATTTTAGTAAGAATGATAAAAAAATTTGGTGAAAAAAGGTAACAAGTAACATGGCTTAACAATGAAAAAATGTAATGAATTAAGTGTAAAAAGAGCAATACTTAATTTAACTAACAATATAAAGATGATTTATATGGATTTCAAAATATATATCGTAACTCTGTTTTTGGTGTCTGGAAGTTACCTCCATTCGGGCCGAAAACGCACTGTCAGACTGAGGTATAGAAATGAAATAGCCAAAACACCATTTGAGTCAGTTCCTAGACAGACGCATGTGAAGTACGGTAAGCGCAAGACTGCCGACTGCACCCTTTCATATTTTATAAGGAAAAATTCGAGAATATGGAGGTAACCTCCAGTATGCGCCCTATGGAGGGTTAAATTTCCTATTGGATATTACGATACTGATTTATTTAAGCATTTTAAATTTGCTGAGTATGCAGGTCTGTTTCAATGGGATTATTTTTTAATTCTAATTATTTTTTAGAGGTTTCCAAGAAATGTATTGCAGAAATATAATCGGCTTATTTTATTTCTGGGCCTATACATCTTAATATATAGAAACTGGGTCCAGTTGCCATTTGTCATTGGGCTATAAATTAATGATGCTGACTAACAAAAGGTCGCCGTTGGATAGTAAAAAGACCCCAGTTTGGGGTTGTATGACTACACGACTGAATGCGACCTGACCCCACTGGGGGCCAATAAACAAATCTGCAGGGCTACGACAGCACGACGGTGCCTGTTTCGTTTCAAAATGAAATGCGTTTTTGATCATTTATGAAAGAAACTCTGTATTTGTTTGTTTCTGTTTACAATATTGAATTAAAATTAACACATATGAAATATTATCATATGGTAAAATATTTGTACAGTATATTAGAATTGTCCATATACCGGCCGCCTTGAAGTAACTACTTCAACGTAATGTCACTTGTTAGTCTATTGGTAGTGGATATATTTTTGTTACCGGTCGAACATAACTGCCATCTTTAGTCTTGATTCTGACTACCCGCACAATTCCATCTGATCCTGGAAATGTTTCTTCAATTTTTCCCAATGGCCATGATAACGAAGTAGACGGGGTTTGTAACAGCACCAAATCTCCAATTTTCAAATTTAATGTTTTGAGATTCCACTTGTTACGTTGTTGGAGCGTATGCAGATATTCAAGGCTCCAGCGATCCCAAATCCGTTGGAAGAGATGTTGCACTAGTTGCCAGTGTTTAAGGCGGTTCGCAGGTATATGTGTTAGATCATTTTCTGGTAATGATGTGAGAGGACCACCAGTTAAGAAATGTCCTGGGGTTAGTGGCATTAGATCTGAAGGGTCACTGGAAATAGGTGTCAATGGCCTAGAATTAAGCATGGCTTCAATTCTTGTCACCAAAGTAATGAATTCGGGTAACGTCAAAATCAAGTTTCTCATTACTCTATGAAGATGATGTTTCGCAGACTTTATGGCTTTTTCCCAAAGTCCACCATGATGTGGAGATGCAGGTGGGTTGAAGTGGAAGCGAATGGACAGATTTGACGAGAACCTTTGAATACGTTGTTTGGCGTCAGTAGATTTTATTGTGGATTTGATGATATTACGGAGAACTGTGTTGGCACCCACGAAATTGGTTCCGCAATCAGAGTAAATGTCTGTGCATAATCCACGCCTTGAAATAAATCTGCTGATTGCTGCGATGAAAGCGTCAGTTGTTAAGTCCATGACAACTTCAAGATGAACAGCTTTTGTGACCATGCATATGAAAACACAAATATAAACTTTGATCGTTTTTGTGGACCGCATGTTCACTACTTTGACTGTGTAAGGTCCGCCATAGTCTATGCCAGTTGATGTGAATGGTTTAGTTGGATTGACTCGAAATGATGGTAAGTCTGCCATAAATGGGTTTTTGTTTGTCGGGCGAATTTTGAAACACATCACACATTTATGAATGCGTAACCTGACAGCATTTCTCGCGTTCAAAATCCAGACCTTTTGCGACAGTAATGACTGGACAAGTTGAGGACCGGCATGTAAATGTTGAATATGATAATAGTCGATGAGGATATCAACTATATGATGTCGTTTTGGTAACAAGATTGGATATTTTGCGTCTTGTGGTAGTGAAGTGTTGCGTAAACGACCACCAATGCGAATCAAACTATTTGCATCAATGAATGGATTTAATTTTCGCAATTGTTTTGGACATTCATTATGAGTTAATGATAAAAACTCATTCTTAAATGTTGACTGTTGAACTAAATAAAATATTTTTACTTTTGACTCTTGAAGTTCCTCTGATGTGAGGTTACCTAGTCTCGATGCTGAACTTCGACAGTTATGTATAAACCTTAAAACGAACGCCATTACTCGTTCTACCTTAGTCCACGATGAAAACTTGGACAGTATTGCCAACTCTTCTGCTTGACTGGTGGACAGAACTGGCAAAGGATTTGATTTAACTTCATGCGAAGCGTCAAGTTGTATGGGAGTAAACGACGTTGTTGGCCACTCATATGATGGTAATGAAAGCCATGAAGGACCTTTCCACCAAATGGAATGATTAGTCAAACGGGACAAAAGCAAACCTCGTGAAGCACAATCAGCTGGGTTTTCTTCTGATGAAATATAATTCCATGCTTCAATTGGGACAAGCTCCTGAGTTTGAGATACCCGATTTGCCACATATGTTTTCAAACGGTATGGTGGGGTTCTTAGCCAGGTTAATGTGATCGTAGAGTCGCTCCAAAGATGGATGTTATTTGAAGAAAAATGTTCGGGAAGTAGTGAAATGCAATGAGCTATTAATTGTGCGAGTAGATAAGCTGCGCATAATTCTAGTCGAGGTATGGTGACACGCTTCAAAGGTGCTACTCGGGTCTTGGATATGACTAAGTTAACAACTGTGGTACCATTAGGTTGTTCGCATCTAACATAAACGACAGCGGCATATCCGTTTTCCGATGCATCACAGAAACCGTGCAGCTCTATTTTATGCGATAGACTGATATTCAAGGAACGAGGTATAGTGATTTTAGATAGATTTTCAGTATCTTTCAGTAATAATGTCCATTGAGATTGAAGGTCTTTTGGTAGAGGAGCATCCCATGATAAACCTTTCGTCCAGATTAGTTGCATGAAAGATTTAGCAAGCATAATAAAAGGACTCAGGAAACCACAAGGATCATAAATTTTTGCAATGGTACTTATAAGTGTCCGTTTGGTATGAATTACAGGTTTTTCAGGCAATTGAAAAGCGTACGAAAATGCGTCTGTAGTCGGTGACCATTTTAGACCCAAAACTGAAAACTGTGGATCTGGAGAGTTAGATAGAAATGTAGGAGTCTCTAGATAAGAATGTGGAACATTATTTAGAAGTTGAGGTGAATTAGAAACCCATTTACGTAACTCGAAACAACCACGTTTTAGTAAAGAAGTAAGTTGATTTTGCAAATCAATAGCGTCTTCCACTGTGTCAGCTCCTGTGATGATGTCATCAACATATGTGTGATAACGAATGGCATGGGCTGCTTTTGGAAAATCATGACCATCATCATTGGCCAGTTGGAGTAGTGTGCGAATGGCTAAGAAAGGAGAACTATTCATTCCGTAAGTTACGGTGTTGAGCCTATAAATACTAATTGGGTCATAAGTATTTTCTCTCCAAAGAATTAATTGATAATTACGGTCATCAGGATGAATGTTAATTTGGCGATACATTTGACGGATATCACAACAAAACACTACATTATGACGTCGAAAATGCATGAGTATATCAGCTATGTTAGTTTGCAGCTTTTGCCCTGTTAAAAGTATGTCATTTAACGATAATCCGGAACTAGTTTTGGAACTAGCATTAAATACGGTACGCAGTTTGGTTGTACTGCTGGATTCTTTCAGAACACCGTGATGTGGTAAAAAATAATGATCTTCAGGTAAGACGGATTCTTCGTATTTTGACATGTGCCCGAGAGATAAGTAATCATCCATGAAATCGTGATACAGTACAGAAAACCGTTTGTTGCTTGCGAATTTTCGTTCCATAGCCCGTAATCGTAATTCAGCGGCATTGCGAGAGGTGCCCAGTGTGTGAATCGGATTTTTGAATGGCAATCGGACAGTATAACGTCCTGTATCGTCACGACTATGTGTCTCTGCAAAATGATTTTCGCAGTAAATATCCTCTTCGGATTGAACCGAACATTTAGGAAGTTCTTCCTGTGTCCAGAAACGTTGAATGGAGTTATGAATGTCAACATCTGATGAATGAAGACATGCATTTAGAGTACTAGTATGATTAGAAGTAGATGGTGAAGACGACGAGGTTAGGCATGGAGTGATTCCCATGACTACATAACCAAAAGTAGTGTCAAAGATGTGCGGCTTATCAGGGCCTAAGGAAATCTGTTTTCCAGTGAAAATATAAGGAAATAATGAAGCTCCTAATATAATGTCTACCCGACTTGGTTTATGAAAGGTAGGATCAGCAAGATTGTACTGTTGTGCCAATTGAACAATATCGGGAGAGACAGGCATGCGTGGAAGGTCGGTTGTAAGTTTATTCAATATAATCATAGAATGATCAGTGATGATTTGTTGACCCGACAGAGTTTCTAGCGTTGCGTATATTTTACCTTTATTTCGAGTATTTTGTTGATTGATACCCGAGATTTGAACGTCACAATATTGACGACGAGCATTTAGCAAGTTGACTGCATGTTCTGTAATTAATGAACACATGCTACCTGAATCAAGCAAAGCCCTAAATGTATGAGATGTACCATTCAAAGCTCGTATTTTAATCAATAATGTACCTAGTAAGACTGTGGTGTCTTTGTTAGGATGTGTTAGCTGATTTTGGGCACTCAATGTTATTGATGGATCAGCACTATTTGGGTCTATAATTGGAGAACCATTAGTGCTATTTTCAACCTTGTAAGATGAATGTTGAATTGTATCATCTAAATTAGGTGAATTAAAATGTAAAAGAGTGTTGTGTCGTTTGTGACACACTTTACAAGTAGATTGAGACTTGCATGATTTGACATTATGCATGCCGAGGCATGAAATGCAATGATTGCGAGTTTTTATTATTTGAAAGCGTTCTTGTGGACTTTTTGCGAGAAATATGGGGCAAGAGTAAGTTTTATGACTAGTTTGTTTGCACCCAGCACATGAAAAAGACATAACGTCCTTAGGAAAAGACCTTTTTGTTACACTATTCTTTGAAACATTTACTTCTCGAGATGAGGTTTTGGGTTTGGTGTTGATGCGTGGGGCCTCATCCATACGAGCAGTTAAAGAAAAAGTAGCATCTTCATGATGAATGCATTCCCGATTAAGGAAATTGAAAATCTCTTTAATAGTAGGTAAGGAATGAGTACCATTTGGTGATGTGTCCCGGAAAGACTCTAGGCGTTTGCGAAGTTCGGCATCCATTTTACGCAAAATTACTGCGACCAAAAACGGATTAGGATCTGGCATGTCACATTTAATTCCTTGCAATGCCTGGGTGTTTTCATTGAAAGTGTTAACAAACTGTCGGATTCCAGGAACATGATTTACGGATATTTCCGGGAGGTCAAGTATGCGATTAAGATGCATTAATTGCAGTAATCGGTCATTTTGATACCGATCCCGAAGTAGATTGTATGCAATAATGTAGTTGTCATCAGACAAACTTAGATTGCGAATCAAGTTTAGTGGTTCGCCATTTAACACACTTAAAAGATATTGAAATTTAATTACGTTTGAAAGTGAGTTGTTGAAGTGTATTGAGGAGTCAAACAAGTTAATGAAAGTTATCCAGGTTGATAAGTCACCAGAAAATTTGTTTAACTCAAATTTCGGCAAACTTACTGAGTGTTGAATATTGGAGGACATACCTGGAGCTTCCAAGTTATCGCTTACGTTAGGTTGGGGCTCAACTGAAGGCTGGAGAAGAAAATCAATTACTGTTGCGATGTCCACATAAAGTTCTTCAACTTCTGTTTGATCGGAAGCAAGCGTTTCGTTTGGTAGCGATTCGTGATCCTCATGAGAAATTGCGCAGTTGAAGATTTGCTCGAAGTCCGCTCGTTTCTTCTCAATCTCAGATACGTATGTCTTCAATCTTTTCTTTTGGAGTTGACTTGGATCTTCTTCCTGACATTGTATAGCTTCTACATCTGATTTTATTTTGATTAGTCTTGTTTTGATTAAATCTGTTGACCTTCTGTATGTTTCAATCTTGAATTCTCCCCGCGTAGGTGCCATTTCTTTTTCTGAGTGGACTGTATTATGTTGAACTTAATGATTATAGTTTATTTTTTTGAAATATAAATAATATTGTAGTTTCCATATCGTTGGTAAACTAAATCCGGATCGTGAGGTCCATTTATGTTTCGTGAAGGAATGTATAGTTAAGAATAAATATAATTATTTTAGAAAGAATAAAAATGAAATGCGTTTTTGATCATTTATGAAAGAAACTCTGTATTTGTTTGTTTCTGTTTACAATATTGAATTAAAATTAACACATATGAAATATTATCATATGGTAAAATATTTGTACAGTATATTAGAATTGTCCAGTGCCGAATCTAATTAGCGGCTCAGTCGTACAGTCGTAGTCTGCACCGAGCCCCCAGCCGCTAATCCCCCCGCGGCTACCTGCGAGGCTGTCTTGAAGAAAACGTTATCCATGCCATAACTGAGCTTCCAGTTAGAAAATATTTACTCCTTTAAAATCACTTCACATAATTGTTTATGTGTAAATCATAAGTGTAAATTGTCATTTTATGATTATAGTTACGTTACCACAGCGGATTTTTATACTAAGAAATTAGCCGTATATAATACTTTTCTCAACATTTTTACCTTCATTTGATTACACTGAAAACAAAGAAATGACTGCACATTACTACTGTACGTAATTAAAGACACCGTGATATCTACAGTATATACATACGATCAAACTATTGTATTTATTTTTTACCTAATTTAACCTAACCAAACCTAACCTCACCTAACCTCAAGGTTTACCCCAATCAAGCCGTGCAGACTACGACTACACGACGGTGTCCCCTCGCAGCTGCACCACAGTCGTGTAGTCGTAGCCCTGCATACCAGGTAAACCGGTAGCCCTTGTCAGTTTTATTGCACAGTCGTGTTGTCGCTTTACCCCAGTTTGGACCGTTCCCATTCAAAACATTAAAAAATGTCAACGGTGTAGATAGGTAGAAAATTAAAAAAATATTATGCGCCCTCGAAGTTGTGACTTTACCATATAGCGAATCGGTGATTGGCTGGATTTAACACGGGCCTGTGGACTGAAGTCCAGCGCTCTACCACTTCACCAGGCTGTTCTGAGATTATTAACAAATTTTATAATGAATAGTGAGCTTTGACCCCATGGCATGGCATGATAACTTTTTGTTTTGGGGTCTTCAGATGCTAAATCTTTACATGTGATGAAAACTGCTTTAAACAAATGCCCTCCCCCAAAAATATAGCATAAAAATAAAGGATTTATCGACCAAAATTTAAATTTACTGAACATGGTAGTTTGGTTATCTTTGAGTTCTTGCACTCAAGCGGTCGCAATTACCATCCAAATTCCTTTAAATTTGATGGAGAAAGTGTTTTCTCTGATCTGATTGGCAAGTAATTTTATGAAAAGATGGAAAAATCACAGTTATTTAAGATTGATAAATCTGAAGTGCCACTATCTCTGTTTTTGGAGGTCATAAAGCTCAAAATTTGGGGTTTTAAGGGTTTAAATTTACAACTTTAACCACTTGAAACTGAAGTTCACTCCTCATGTCAGTGTGCTGTGTGTGGCAAAGCCATATAAAAATAATCCTTGATGTCTGAACTTAACATATATGTTATAAAAACATCTGTGAAAATATAATTAAGAATGAACTTTGTTTACTTTTAAATTATGACAACAAAAAATTATGTTGACTTTTATAAATATTGAAAAATATAATTTTTCACGCTTCCACTTTACTTATTCTTTACTTTCTTATTTTCAAACCTCATACCTTCGTGATACTATGTGTGCATTTGTTTATTTGTTGAGATTTTCTATGGCAACAATACATGTGACTAATTGCTTGGGCCAAGTTCCATCAACTGATTTTTCTGCCTACCCTATCGGCAGGCTATTCCTTGGAGTTCATGTTGTATGAAATACAGTAAATAATTGAAAACTTAAATTTCTTTTTGTTTGTAGTGTCAACCAACTGTTTTTGCTTCTCTCCTAAATGTTAACTACTCCTCATCTGAAGTCAATGTGTTTGAATTTTTGTGGATTTTCTGTAATTGATATCCAGCATTTTTTAATTATTAAAGGACACCTGCTGATTTTCCTATCCTACCCTTGACTTGTTTGCTACCGAGCGAAGCATATATGTGTCGGTCCAACCACTCCCACAGACCAAAAATATCATCAGAACATTGCTTTCAGACCAAGTGATACAGGAATAACATTGCCGACAGACCAAAAGAGAAATTTCGCAAATTGAGTAATAGACTGCATATTAACCCAAAATGAATTAGTAAGCATTACATATTGTTTTCATTGTTTTGTGTAATTTTGAAAAGTCACATAAATGTGTCGGTCAGTCTATTTAATGAAAACCAGTAAAATAAATAAATGGTATCAGGAAACAGGGTCGGCGACAGAGGGGAGCGGGGGGCAAATGCATAGGGTCCCAGGCTTGCAGGGGGCCTGGAAGCAGCAAAAAAGGGGCTGGAACGGCTGAAAAGGGGGTCTAAAAGCACACAAATAAGTAAAATAAAAAAATTCGTCAGGTGTCAGGTCGCGGGGTTGAAAATTGCACAGGAGCCCGAAAATCCTGTCACCGGACCTGTCAGGAAACTGACACATACTTTCTCCCTGAAAGTGAATTAAAACCAGAAAACTCATATATTGAAATAAAACTAATTAACAATTAACTATCTCAGATACATACCAAATTTTATCAAAATTGGTTTGTAATTAATGGACATATCGGTTTTTCGCTAGTTGTCATTAGAGTAACATTGGACAATGTACTGTGTTAACCGCCAGAATAAATATCAATTATAGGCTACCCGCTACTAGTTGACATAGAATAATAATTCAAAATACCGGATTATTTTTTCAAGCCAAATTTAATGCTCGCAAGTATATATTTTTTAGACGTTATAGATTTTGTGAAATTTAAGAAGTTGGAATTTGTTAACACTTAAACCCCCATAACCCCGGCCCATAGCTTCTGAACCTGACTTTTTACAATAATGCGGGTGGTGTCATTTAGTTTGTCATCTTAAGCACTAAAAACCATGAAATTTTTATCAAAATCGTTAGAGCTGTTTTTGGAAATTTGTTTTTTTTTGTAGTTTTTTACAGGTTTTCAATGGGTAAATAAACTTAAAAATCAAAAATTCAAAAAAATTTAAAAAACTAGAGATATGCCAAATTACCTTATGCCTCATGCCTCCTTTGTTTTATACGTACATGCCAAATTTCGTGAAAATCGGACTACTGGTGTCATCTCTAGTTTTGTTTATATCCATACACACACAGACACCACTCAGAAAAAAATACTTTTTTGGATTCAGGGAGCACTAAAACAAATATATCCACTAATAACTCAAATTTGAACATTTTGAAGAAAACAATACTTTTCCGAACACTATGTAAAGGGGAGAGAAAGTAAAAGGTAAAATTTTTGTTTCGATTGTTCAAGTGACGCACATACACATCGTTGTAAATTTGCTGATTTGTAAGCCTAGTTGGCCTATTACATTTCTTGGTTAACGCTATAAACAATAAAGAAACAAAATCCATTAAAAAACTGCAAAGGTTAGCATGTTTCCAGCTGTTCAGTGTCAGGGCCATCGCGACACATTTTTATTGGGGGGTGGAAGTTAAAAATTTCCCAACTTTTAAGTTACTTTTTCCCAACTTAAAAGATATCATACCACTATGAATATACTAATTTTTGCTGTTGATATAACGTTTTTCGTAATTTTGGTTACGAGTAGCACTGTACTGCGTGAATAACAATCTACTACAGCAGTAAGGAAAATGTTAGCCTACTTAACTAGTTATTATATGAATGTAATATTTTGTACTGAAGTCAAATTTAAAGAAAACACAGAAACATTAAACGGCTAAATATATGTGCATAGAGAGTAATTCTCACGTTGACTTTTCCCCAATACCAAGTCCAAGAAGGAATAGGGTAAAATAAAATAATTGAATAATATGGCTAAACTGTTTATTGAACGAAGAAAAAAATCATATAATCTACTTTTTAGGCCTTCTGTGTACTGAGCAAAGCATATCTATTTAATCAAAATGTGTTTTTTTTCAAACTTGCCCATTGTTGAATAAGTTGCTTTGAATTTACCTTTTCACTTATTTTTTGTTCACATCTTAACATCATTAGTTTGTCTTGTCTGCCATCGGACATTGTAGTCCGAAGTATGGACTTGACCAACTTTAGCTGGCTAAAAGACCTTTCATTTGAGGCCACTCCATAAGCAGCCGTGATTATGAAAACGCAAAACTTATGGGCTTGATTGAGGCACGACTTCACTCTTGTGGCTTGGTCAAATAATTCTCGGAGAGTTGAGGCTTTTATTTTGTCTCCTTCTTCTGAGTTGCAAATGTCAAATAAAATTTCCATTTGACTTTTCAGCGAATGGATGTCAGGGATTTCGTTGCTCGATCCAGGAGGAAACATAGAAAGTGTCTGTTCTAAATTGTAGGTTAGTTGACACGGCGACAGATGAGTGAGACAAGTTGAGTTGTTGATGTTGAGGGAAGAAAAAGGTGACTTAAGGGACAGGGGGTTGCGCAGGCGTGCGTGGCGCGTCTGGCGTCAGTCTGACAAACCAAAGGAATAGCCACCCCCCAGCCATTGGACTTTCACTGTTCTCTCATCATGCTGTTTTACTTTGGCCTACTTTTTTCTTCAGCAGATTTTGCCAACTTCGGACACAATATAATTAATTATTAAAGAGGTTAAATATTCTTGGTTGAACAAGTCGGGAAATTCAAGCCGAACATTCCTAATTTGGAAGTGGCATTATTTTTTGTTTTTCCGGAAAATTTTCTTTACAGACACAAATTTCTCAACTGTTGTTTTAAGACTGAAGAATTCCCAACTTTTGACATTCCTTCCAATATTAGGGGGGCGCGGCGCCCCCCCAAACCCCCCCGTCGCGACGGCCCTGTTCAGTGATGCCACGGAAAGGATCACGTAATAAACAATTTTGCCATCTGTTGTTTGACATAACCAATCATCAAACCAACTGACCAAGCAACACACATGTGCGGCAGATATCCCTGTGGACTGATACAGTAAAATCAGGACTTTAAAATAGACCGTTACTAACAAATGAGCCGTTTAATTACAATGGAACATAGATTCAAATATGCGTCGTCAGTCTATTTCAATGTGACCAGCTGGTGCAAATATGCATCCATGGTCTACCATTAGCCCACAAATCGTCGCTGGACTATGCGAATGAAAATTTCATATAATTGTGGTAGCGAATGTAGTCCTGGTGGCTAGAACCCTAACCTAACCCAAAATTTCTAAATACAATGTAATCAGACTAGTTGGAACTAGTATATTTCCAAAAATGTCTACAGTGAAAGAATTTTTTTCACTATAATATTGACTATACTAAGAAACCCTAGACTTTCACTTCTTGTTCTCTTTTTAGTTTTTTAACAATTTTTTCTTAAAATGAAACACTGTCTAAAGTAAAATAAAGAATCATTTGTAGTAGTTTCAATGTGACACGATTTCTTCAATAACTACATATTAATTTGTTTCAAGTATTTAAAAAATCTCATAATTTATTGAGATATATTTTTTACCCTGGACTCCTGTGGTTTTAGGGCTCTTCCCAAGGACTGTCAAATGATGTTTTTCTCATCTACATACGATGAAGATGTAATGGAGTTTGCCGAGGCGATCGTAGACAATCCAGTCACAATCAGGCTGAAGAGAGAAGAAGAATCGCTTGAAAACATCAAACAATATTATATCCAGTGCCTGAGCGAAGAGGATAAATACACTGCGATCGCAAACATCTACGGCGTAGTGACCATTGGACAGGCTATGATTTTCTGCCAAGTAAGTTTCAAAGCGAACATGTGAGTGGATTAAAGTTAAGAAGTGTACTATTACTAAAGTTACTAGTTTATAAAAAAGTAAAATCAAAAGGATCGTAACCCTAGATGAACATTAATCAAATAATGATTTTTTTTATTTTGGTTTATTTTACCCTATAAAAACTATATTGCAACTCGAAAGGCATTTGGTTGATCATAACAATCTGGAAAATCACTGTGATTTATAATTATTTATTGAATAGCACAATTCAAAACCACTGCCTTGAAAGTTTTCATTCAGGAAAGGGACAGAATTCAGCTAGCTTACCTGGAGAAATACTTTACAAGTCAGCACAAAAAACACAAAGATGTACATATATTTCTACAGATATTTCATCCCTGTGGGGGACCTCAGTCCTCTAGAGATGGCTGTTTCAGGCAAAATTTCAAATTTAAAATAGCAATCTCTTCCCACTGAAGAAATCTCCTAGGGGGACAAAATATCAGTGAAAAACTGAGTATTTTTTGTGTCTCTATTTCCAGTCTTGAAAACTACGAGGGTCATCCAGAAAGTAAAGCACGTTTTGCCCGTACGTCTAACCCATTGGTCCTATCTCCGTGACTGACAGTGTGGCCTAAACCTCCACTCCTGGTCCAAATCTGAGCCAAGTCTCGTTGCCGAACGACCATGCATTTTATTCTCACAGCGTTTCAAAATGGCGGCGTCCTTGAATATCCCGCCAAATGTATTTGACCTAATAATGTTGCTTCTTTCAGTTCCTTACCACTTTGAAACACTTTCTAGCCTAAAAATTCCCTTAACAACGAACAAAATTTATCCACATAAGGCCAGGTAAGGGTTACACAGGGATTGTCTGAAAATGTCTCACTTGAGGCAGCAAAGTTCTGTGAAGTTGCTGCTGCGTGGGGCGGGCGCCGTGTCAGCATGGATCAGCAACACCCTAGCCTGCGATTGGATTTATCCAAATCGCATGTTTTGTATGGCATTAGAAGTTATCGTAGGGCCCCATAACGTACTCAGGATCACTTTTTTCTCCTCTACGAATAAATTCAACAGTGAATAAACGTGGTAGGTTGCACAACGTTTTAGGTGCTTGAATCTTGAATCTTGAATCTTGAATCTTGATATCCTATAACGTCGAGGTAGGCGAGTATCGTGTCACAATAGACAAATATGGACGTCGCGGTAAACGAATATCGTCGTCGTGGTAGACAAATATCATTGTCGCGGTAGACACATATTGTTGTCACGTCGCAGTAGGCGAAAATCGTCGTCATGGTAGAAGGATATCGTTGTCACGGTAGACGAGTATCGTCGCCGCGGTAGAAAAAATATCGTCGTCGGGTTATACGAATATGGACGTCGTGGTAGGCAAAGTTCGTCGATGCGCTAGACGAGTATCGTCGTTGTGGTAGACGCCGCGGTAGACAAATATGGTCGTTGCGGTTGATGAATATAATTGTCGCAATAGATAAATTGTTGTTACATCGCAGTTGACAAAAATCGTCGTCGCGTTGCGGTAGACGAAAATCGTCTTCGTGTTGCAGTAGACAAACATTGTCTACGGCGTTACGGTAGACGGAGAAAGCCTGCGCGCGTTTTGTACTCAAAAAAACTTATCAGTTCAGCCTAATTATTTTATAAATACGTATTTTCTCGCTCTTCGTAGCACCCGCGGATAATCCGCACCGCGGATAAACCGCTCGCGGATAATCGGGAGTTTACTGTATTTAAATAACCTCACTCGCATTCGGCGGGATTTTCAGTAGGCACTGCCATTTTGAAAAGCTGTAAAAATTAAATGCGTGATCGATCGGCAATGAGACTTGGCTCAAATTGAGACCGGGAGTGGACCTTTAGACCGCACACTCAGTCGCGGTGTTGGGGCAACAGGGCTAGATTTAGTAACAAAATGTGCTTTACTTCCTGGATGACCCTCGTATATCTTCAGGTAAGCTAACTGAATTCTGTCCTTCTCTTGAACGAAATCTCACTCAGTCTAAGGTTTTTCACAACGAAAACACTAGGTTTGCTGGTTTTCCAATCAAAATGGTCCCTTATAAATACGACTTCAAATGCACTCTTACATAATGAAATAACTTTATGGGCTGCTGTAATTTTACTGTGCACAGGTATTCCTAGTGCAATTAATACGAACAATCTGATTTTAAGACCAAACTGCAGCACTCGCTGCATATTTCAACCGGAATGTGAATAATGAAAGATGAGTGTAGAACGAATGATGTGAAAGCTTTGTTAATGACAGGGATCAGCCGATTCGTTTGCCAGAATTATTAATCGATAGCTCAATAACCACCACAGCTGGGTCCAGATTTGAACCTTCAAAAATTTTTTTTAGGATCTTACGACCTTTGTTAAGCGAGCACGTCACCTCAGTGCTACCCAAAACGGTTTTAATAAATGAGGCCGATTAATTTGGTAAAGGTCAGGTTATAGTCGACTCTAACACCCTCCCCAACCGGATGGTAACTGCCATGTTGTGCCTGTTGCAGACGAGAAGCACAGCAGGCTGGCTGGCAGGGATGATGATCAGAGACGGGCACACAGTGGCGCAGCTGTCAGGCGAACTCAATGTCGAAGAGATACACTGCCATGTTGTGCCTATTGCAGACGAGATGCACGGCCAGCTGGCTAGCAGGGATGATGATCGGAGACGGGCACGCGGTGGCGCAGCTGTCGGGCGAACTCACTGTCGAAGAGAGACACTGCCATGTTGTGCCTGTTGCAGACGAGATGCACGGCCAGCTGGCTGGCAGGGATGATGATCGGAGACGGGCACGCGGTGGCGCAGCTGTCGGGCGAACTCACTGTCGAACAGAGACACTGCCATGTTGTGCCTGTTGCAGACGAGATGCACGGCCAGCTGGCTGGCAGGGATGATGACCAGAGACGGGCATGCGGTGGCGCAGCTGTCGGGCGAACTCACGGTCGAAGAGAGGCTTTCGATCCTCGACCGCTTCAGGGAGGGGAAGGTGAAAGTTCTCATCACCACCAACGTCCTGGCGAGAGGTGAGTATCTGGATGTGTCCAGTACACTGGATATCGGTTAATGTAAATTCTAGGATTTAAAATCTTCTGTAATTTTAATATTTCCTCCAGTACCCAGCATTTTATATGTTAACAGTGCTAAACAATCGTGGATAATTCAAACAAAATCTTGGAGATCACACAAGTTTCACATCAAAATTACAAGATATTAGTGGTATCTGACTCAAAATTTTTAGGAAAAAACTTAAAAATTGCAGTTTGAATCCACTTGGGACACAATATTTTCATAAGTAATGACTGATCTTGTGCCCTCTTCATATAACCCCACTGATAGTCTTTGTAATCGAGTAACTCATGGCCAATCGTCGTTTGTCTGTGTGCATCTTCAAGTTCATTGAATTTAAACCACAAATAATTCTGCTATCATCGATAACTACTGTAGCTTAGAAGAACATAACGAAACTAAAGATCTTTTGTTTCATTGTTTGGCGATGGTGATATTATATTTTGATTTTTGCGGACATTTTGACACGGCCATCACTGATCAACCCTTTGACATAACAGTTTCTTTTATTTCTCAAGTTTTAATTTTAATACGTTTATTTTGTCTATATTTGGTCCAATATTTTGGTTATGAACTTTTTGATTGACAAAATGCTTAACTAATTAATTAAATATAAAAATGTGTCCTCCTGCTCCTCTATACAAGGGTAAAAAGTAGCAAAACAAGTGTCCACTGCAATCTTTATTAAACATACAAATGCCGTCAGCTTCCACCCAAGCCAGTCACTGTTTCTTTTAGGTGGGCCCTCCTGCCAACTTGACCACACATTTGCAAGCCTAATAGGGATTGCGCACGGTTGGGGATCAAACCCACGCACATCTCCGAACGACTTCAATGCTATACTCGTCAGTGGCAAACCAGTGAACCACATGGGCTAGCCATCACTAACAGCACCTGGAGGTCTTAGAAATCCTTTGACGGAACTGTTCCCTCAAAGTATGCCAATGGGTTTATAAAATACAAAAGTATATTACTAATCAGTGATGGTCAATGTCCCCAAAAATCAAAATTAAAATGTAACTATAATAAAGAAGACTATTTTTGTGTTTTTGATCCTTTCTTATTATTTTTAATCACTGATTTTCTGATAGTGGGTAACTCAGAAACACAATATTCACACAATTATCATACTTTTGAATAAGATCTTATATCGAAGTTTGAGGTTAACTGTTTTTATTGGTTTTTTGGCAAAATTGTGCAATTCAAATTTTTGGACAATTTGAATTTTTATCGGTCCCTTGGGGTTCGATTTATCCGAGATCCACTGTAACTGGGTGCTTTCGCCACAGCTCAAATAACGCACATCGGCTTTGTTTAATCAGCCTAGTTTATATCGTTAAAAATTTGATGTTCCAGGTATTGACATCCAGCAGGTGACACTGGTTGTTAACTACGATCTGCCCCTAGACCATCGCGGTGAGGCCGACTGTGAGACATACTTGCACAGGATCGGAAGGAGTGGCCGATTTGGCAAGAATGGTCTTGCCATTAATTTAATCGACTCTTCTCAAGGGTATCAACACTTAATGCAAATCCAGGATCACTTTGGTTAGTTGCCTATCCTGTATTTTTTGCTGATGTCTTACGATGCTTAAAAAAGGAAATGAAACAACTGGCTTTTTGTATTAGCATAGGCTTACTTTTCAGGTAAGCCAGTTGTTTCCTCTATAATCCAAATGTACAAAAAACAGTACTTTAAAAAGTTTCTTTTTTGCAATAATTCAATGTTATTACGTGGATGAATAGGTGTAAAGTGTTGCAACTGAATTCGACCAAACATCACAATTGAAGGGGTCCCCCGTAAAAGGTTCTAAGCGACAAAAACGTAGTTTCGAGTAATCAAGCGTTGAAAGTTGAATTATAAAATTTGTGTTTTTTTTCAAAGCTAGAACTTATAATCAAGTGTAATTTTTTAATACCTTATTTATAACATAGTAATGTAGCCGTATATTAAATTTTTACAAGACATTAAGCATTTTAAATAATTTTGCGTGTTGTTTTGGGGGTTATAACGTTCTAAATGACTGGCGTTTGAAACGTTTTCTGACGGACTGCCCCTTCTGCTTTGGTAGAAAACATCAGGGAGTGTAGGAATACCAACAACATAAACGAAAATAAAACTGAATGTAAAACAGTTATGTTTTACAGTTATTTAATAAGTTAAGTACTATACACTTAAAACATTATTCTACTCACCTCTTTTGTGATAATTTTCCAGGCCTTGGCTACTTAGTTTTTAAAATATAGGGTAACCCAGCTTTTCTATATTCCTTCCTGGTTTTATCCTTCCACTTTCTAATGTTTACTTCACCTGTTTTATTTTTATTTACGCAATTTTGGTTGCTGGGTGACAACGCAACGAGCAACAGGGAGTTTATCTTTCGGCGAATAGAACGTTATTCCCCAGAAAGTCCGAGCAGTCCCGCGAAGCACACCAACTTTGACAGAGGAAATCAGGGCCTTCAACTCAAATATCTTCAAAACAAAATATGCCACGGTGTAGCTCGTGCCCTAGAGAACCTTTTTCACTAAATATCTCCGGTTTTGAAATTTTTTCGCTTAGAACGTTTTACGGGGGACCCTTTCAATTTTTGAAAAGACTAGTTATGAATTTCTTGTATTTGAATATCAGTGTATAAAAATGAGTCTTCATCTGTTGGAAATGATGAAACTACTGTAAAACAGTGGTGTTCCTAGGAGTCGGCAGGAGCGGCGCACAAGCGGGGGGGGGGGGGGGTTGCAGATTCAGAGTACGGCCGATTCGGTGCACCTAGAAAGTAAGGGGTAAGGGGGTAGAAGGGGGGGGGGGGTGTAAGGGGTGTGACAACCTTTTCATACTTGATAAATTGGATACTTTGACCAACATGTCCTGAGGTATATTTTAAAGTTTATTAAGAGAAAATATTGCAAAAGTTCAGAAAATATTTGAAGATAAGTATAATGGAAGGGTTCTAAAATTTAGAGAATATCTCATTCAAATACTTCGGAAAATTATCAGGACAGAACCATTTTATCGATCACAGGCAAACGGCCTATTATCAGGGTGGGTAGGCCTATTATCCAATTTAAAAATATGTGACAGCCGTAAAAAATATAGTAAGGGGTAAATGACAGGAATAAATGTGCTCTGCTGTAAGAGACAATTACGGAAGGGCTTTAATTTCTAAAATTGATATGATCACAGATATTCAGCAGGCGTGGGTTGAAAAATACTTGAACGGCTGATAAACACACTTGTCACAGGCTGCGACAATCCGATACAAAATGTGTTTCCCGCCATCAATTCTTCAATAATTTTGATTTGTATTACATCTCAATGTGATAGTAGGATTTTGGAGATACAGTATATCGTTCCCTCGGTGTAACAAATCTGACAGGACTGAATAAAAAAATGTTTATAGAAAATGTAACATCAAGGATTTTTGTGTTACGGTAGATTATAGGGGGTATTTTTTAATGTGAAACGAAGGAAAGGAATTAGGTTCGTTACATTGAGTTTATTTACTATTATTTAATTTTCATAATTTTTTTCAAGACAGGGACATTCACAGAAGGGGGTATAATGATATGCCAACCCCTCCCCTTAAAATATTAAGGGACATGACAAAATCGGAACATAATCCACAAACGCAAGTATACAAAGTGAGTTTTAAATGTCCCCACCTAACTTTTTCCCCATTTTTGAAATACCAACTACTATCCCTGAACAATATTTGGAAGTAAGTACTTCATTTCAAATGAGTAACCATTTTCAGTCACCATCTTGAATGCACCATATAATTACAACTTTTTTTTTGTAAAGATGGTGTTGTGACCCATTATTTCAGGCAAGATTTTTACACTGGTTTTTCAATGCCACAAATTGTTTTCAAAAATATTGACTCATTCTAAAAATATTAAGGCTTTAAAAAGTTTAATTTTTATCCCATTTTAACATTATGCACTGCAAAAATAAGCCCCATCATCTTAAAATAAACCTAGATTTTGACAGATTTGATATTTTCAGGCACCATCTTGGATCTGCCTTTTTGAAATGAGCTAAGTTATTTAAAACATAGTGACGTTGTGACCCATCATTTTTAACTAATTTTTCATGCTAAATTGGATGCTCTAATCCGATGTGAACTAATGATTCGTTTTTGAGATATCACCATTTTCTGATATTACATATAAAAAACTGGCGATGTATCGAAAACCAAATACAGTATAATGATTTTAAAACTGATGATTCAATTCTGCTTGAAAAATTAGTCGAAAACGATTGGTCACAACACAACTTTTATTTTTAAAATAACTAATATTCAAAATGGCGGATCCAAGATGGCGCCCGAAATGTCAGATCCTTCAAATTCTTTTGGAAATGGCTCAGCAATGACTGATTGGGGCTACTTGTCATTATCTACCTTAGAGGGCCAGCCTCAAATCAGTTTTGATTTGTGGAGTTAACTATGTGTTGTTGTACCTCCAAAATAGCCTAAAAAGTGCAAGTTGACGACTGCCATTTTCAAAACTTCTTAGCAGAGAACATCCGAGCCCCTTTCATGCATAACTTTAATTTTCACCAAAATGTTTTGTGAACTATAATTTGTTTATAAATATTTGTTTCTAAATCCTGGCTCAAATAGCGAATCCAGCTCTAAAGCAAAGCTTCATAAAGGAAAGGAAAAGTCTCCCATTGCGTTGAGAAGGGGGAGGTTCTTTAGGGGTGTCATTTTTAATTCTAGCCAGGGGCACCACATACCCAAGGTACAACAGTGCTCAAAATCAAAAATACTGTTTGTGTAACAGTAGTAATTTACTTGTATAATTACTAATGTTATACAAATCTAAAATTGTTATATCGGAATCTAAAGTAAACATACTCAACGTTCGCAGAGGCATGCATGGGAGCGACTACTGCCATCCTGGTGGGTGCGATCGTTCCCAAGCAGCAACAAGTTATAATATGATTTATTTTTAAACCAGGATCTGAGATTAAAATCTGGATCTTTAATAGCACTGCTCAACAGTATGTTGTATTATGTGCACTCAATGGTGCTGCTCCAATGGTAGGCGTTACAGTAACACTAACTTAAAGTCAGACACCAGGATGGGGGCAAGGAACACCAAATATCGTGCAATGTGAACGTGTTAAGGCTTAACATTAGAGTGTGTTTTATTTTGTCAGAAGCCTAACTTGTTTATTTTTGTTTCAGGCAAAGTAATAGAGCAGCTAGACGCAAATGATGTGACCAGGCTAGCCGAGCTAGACATTTAGCATGAACTTCATTTACTAGTTCTTTGAAAACAGTTTTGTGATTTTATTATCAACACAAGTGCCTGGTGTGTGTGTTTTTGTATCAGAAGTGCTTTCTTTTAAGCCAATGCAAGTTCTTGTCCTATCTCTGTCTTTTGTTTACTGAAGCCTGTAACAATCAATAGTCAATAGTCAATCATCTTTATTCATCAAGAAGTACAAAGTACTACATTTGAATAGTGTCAAGAAGCTTAAACTAATACATTAGAAGCTCAAGCTAAACTTACATTTTTTCCTAATCAGATTTTTTTGGAGGGAGGTGGAAAAATTCCTCTAAGGAATAGGTGGCCAAATCAACTAAATACTCCTTCATCAGTTTTTTTTTTAAATTTAGTGGGATTTATTTCATTTTTTATTTTATCTGGAATTTTTACAAGAAACTTTTCCCCAGCGTGAGATGGTTTTTTCTCATATAACTTTAATCGGTGATGCTTTTGTTCGAACAAATTTTTCTTTCTTGTGTTATAATTGTGAATCTGTTTTTTTTAAAGTACGATGAGCCTCACTTTTCTTTGCAATGAGAACTGTGTCTAAAATGTACTGACCATAAACAGTTAAAATCTTGAGCTCTTTGAAATGTCCTTTGGTCGAGTCATCACATTTCGATTTAAGCTTTATTCTTATTGCCCGCTTCTGCAACTTTAATATGCTATCTAAGTTTAATTTTTTTGTTGCTCCAAATAAACAATTTCCAAAAGATATATGAGAATGAATATAAGCATAGTAGATATTTTTTAATGTTGTTAGATTGCAATAAAATGACATTTTTGAGAGGGCATAAATTCCAGAGTTAATCTTTGTTAATATCCTACTCACATGCTCATTCCAATCTAAATGTTGGTCAATCGTCAATACTAAGAAATTTGTGCACATTTTCTGCTCAATGAGTTGTGAGTCGTACATAATTGTTGGCTCAGAGAAATCTTTTTTTTGCGCTGTTTTAAATTTAATAAAAATTGTCTTTTTGTGATTTAATATTAAATTTTTACCCAGCAAATGACTTCCCAAATTTTCTAGTTCGATAAAAGCAGTTACTTCTACTTGCTCTAATGTCGGACAAGATATCATTAGATTAGAATCATCGGCATAAAGGCATAGTTCACTGCTTGGTTTACAAGCCAGTGCATCGTCTATGTCCTTCAAATAGCAGAGAAAGAGCAAAGGTCCTAGTATAGACCCTTGTGGAATGCCCCATTTTACTGTTTTTACTGCAGATGCTGTTTTAGTTAATTTGTTATTTATTAGATGGGTGATTTCGACAAACTGAGTTCTATTTGTGTATAAGAATTAAATCACTGCAGTGAATTCCTTGATAATCCAAGGTATTCTAGCTTTTGCAGAAGAAGTGGGTGACTGACACTGTCAAAAGCTTTTGACAGGTCCATGAATATGCCGATGCCGATAGTATCGCAACCTCTATCAATAGACTCGATGATAGATTCTAAAAAAGAAACAGCTGCAGTAGTAACTGATCTTCCCAATCTAAACCCGTGTTGAATTTTGTCAGTCAAATTAAATTTTTCAAGGTAGGTACTTAGCTGTAACTGTACTACTTTTTCATAAACTTTTGAAATGGATGGCAAAACAGACACAGGTAGATAATTAGCAATATTTTTTATGTCATCTTTTTTATGAACCGGAACGATTCTTGCTTTTTTTAACTGATCTGGAAAGTGCACGGAGATGAAGGAAGAATTTATTAAATGAGCCAAAACTCTACTAATTTCATATTTTATGTTCTTAAGAAGCGTAACCGATATCCCATCATGGCCACTTGAATTTTATTTTTTAATGAGGTAATTATATTTTCCACCTCCTTCTCATTAACAGGTTTTAATCTTAACTTAGGCCTATTAAAAAAATTTATATCCTCGTCAGTCCCTGATGACTCTGTTCCATGCAAATTCTTGCTAACATTAGGGTCAATATCTCCAACCATATTAATGAAGTACTCACTAAACAAATTAGAAATAACAACAGAATTACAAGTAGTTTGTTTGTCATTTCCTAACGTAATATTATCAAAAGATTTTTTACTTTTGGTCCCCACCTCAGAGTTTATGATATTCCAAACAGTTTTATGTTCATTAGAAGATTTACTAATTTTGTCCTCAAAATATTTTGCTTTGGCCCTGCTTAGTTCAGTTCTAAATTCAATTTTTTTCTCTCATAACATATTTTTTATCTTATATTGTGTACATTTTCTGAACTCTCTAGTCATTTGAATAAGGTTGTATTGTTTAATTTTAAGTTCTTCAGTAATCCATCGGTTATTTTTGTATTTTTTTGTTATTATGACTTTTGGAAAAGCTGTATTGAAGTAGAAATCAAATACTTTTTGGAAAGCGTTATATTTATTTTCAGCAGGGGAAAAATATACATCCTCCCAATCTTCTTTTTTGAAAAGATTGCAGAAATATTCAATATTTTCATGAGAAAACTTGCGTTCTCCTGTTTTATCGAATTTTTCTGTTCATTTTTAAAACCTTTTGGTAATATTTTCAAAATTTGTCCATCGTGATCAGACAAACATGTTATTATGCCTTCAATTTGAAAATCACACGATGAGGTAGTTTTAATAAAAAAATTATCAATAGCTGTTTCTGATTTTTCAGTTATTCTTGTTGGAAATTTAACTAGATACTTCATGTTATGGCTTTTTAAAGTGTCTTGTAGCAATTTGTGATTATGATCCTTTTTCAGTACATCAATTTTAATATCTCCCCCTATTACAATATTACTAAATTTCTTACTAAAATATTCAATCATAGTACTCAATCTCTCCAGAAATATTTTAACATCTGAATTTGGGGATCTATAAACACCTATAACCAGAAATTTAAAACTACCATCGACATAACTAGAGGTACAAAATTCAAACTGCCTCTCTTCTAAACACTTATTGCTTAAATAACTGGGGACAGCCACTTGCTTCCATTTTTTGTTTTCCTCTGACAATATCATAACGCCTCCTTTAGCCCTATTTTTCCTACAAAAGTAACCATTTATTTTATATTTATTTAAATTGAACCGAGATATTTCTTCCTCTTTCATATCATGTTCAGTTAGAATAATTATGTTAGGTACTAGCTCATTCACAGTCGCTTCTAATGAGTTTACTCTGGACTTAAGGTGCTGAATATTTTGGTGAAATATTTTTATTACATTTTTTTTCTTTACTACGTTATTGGGGTTTTTGTATTTTCTTTCAAGTTTAAAGAAGCAAGAGGCTGAGGATAAAGATTATTTTTTACAATTGGACTTTATAATTAGATCACTTTCTGGTTGGATCACTGACACACTTGGAACAACAAAGACTTATTCACTTCACTAGCCACTGCACTCTCGGCGGGATGGCTGCTGGTCGCTGAATCTGCTGAGCTGGAAGATTGTTGCCGCGGAGACAGTGGTTGTGTTGGCTGTTCTCGGTCAGGCTGGATCATGCTTCCCCAAGCAGTCATCAGGCGTTTAGGTGACAAAGATGCTGGCTGTGTAGGAAAATCAGCTGATGTTGCAATGGTTGTGGATGAAATGTCTCCATGTAAATTTTTTGCTTTCTTTACTTGCTTGTTCCACTCGCATGCCTTCTCTTTTTGTTGTGATGTTTTAACTGTAAGAACTTCTCGAAGTTGTTTCATGAATTCTTTACCACTTAAACCATTCTTCAGTATTCTATTTGATTTTCCATTGTGTACCACTATATTAATTTTAGCTTCTGTTTTACTCTCCAAAGAAATTAAGTTGGTGATGAAGTGGTTCAATGATATCCTGTCACGCATACAGCCCAAGGGAGGGCAGAATAAGTACTTCAGTTTCATCTTATGAAAATCAGTTGCTAGTTTTTCGAAAGCCAAGTCGTAATTCTTCTTGTCAGGTTTATTGTAATACCGCTCCTTGGTTAACAGTGTGTAAACAACAGGTCCACTGCTGATTTCTTGGCAAGCCAGATGTTTATTTAAGCACTGTGATACCAACGGTTTACCAAAATGTTTTTTAAAAATGGTTGCAACACCTGCACTCATATTTTTTTTGTCATTAAGATCAGAGGAAGCACAGTGGACAAATGCAACATTGGCACTGTGACAATATTCTTCAAATAATTTCTCCATGTGATCTTCAATAATTACAATGTTATTTTGTTTGGGTTTTGTAGTTTCATCTTTCTTCAATGTTTTATTTTCTTTATTGCTTTTTGTTTTATTATTTAGGCAACCCCTCACACAAACAGCAGATATCCTTTTGATGACCTTGTTCAAAATTGTGTTCCCCTTGTTCCAGAGCCTAAACGTGACTCAAACATGTGTTCCTTTTTATTAATTTTATTTAGGTACTATTCTAAAAACAATTTCTTTACTATTTATATTATTTTCCAATATTACTAAGAGAAGTATTTAGCAACCTGTATATTGTTATCAACCTAAATTGTATACCCAATGAGCATAAAAATGAGTTACAAATTATTTTAATACACTTTTAAAACATTCCAATATAAGAATGTTTTAAAACAATTTTAACAAGATTTAAAAACAAATTTGAACTGTTTTAAAATAAGTTATTTGAATTCAATCTTTACAAGTTTTGATATCGGTTTTAATACTTTTAAAATTGTTTTGAAATAATTTAAATATGTGTTTTACAAAATTACATTAATACTAGTTTCGATGTAAGTTTGGAACATTTTTAAAAATTGATCTGATATAAGTTAATTTTAAAATAATTTTAAAATTGTTTCTATACAAGTCCTAACAATTTAAAAATTATTTCAAAAAAGTTTTCAACTCCTATTGATATGAAACTGTTGCCAAGTTTCGATGTATTGATAAGGTTTTAATACGAGTATGAAACTTATAAAAAAAATTTAGCTCTTTTTTTGCTCATTGGGTAATTTCAATGTATTTACTACAGATAAATATATAGCATAATTTTTATATTGTTAATTTAGTGTATAACATAATAAATAAAGTTGTGTAAGAAAATGTTGTCTTGGTAATTATTGCTCATAAATATTGAGGTAATTTTTTCATTGCAGTTGTAAAATTGCTTTCTTGTGTAGCCCAGGGGTGAAAAAGCTTAAGATCCTCTGAAATCAGAGACAGACAATTGTTGTCAACTATTTGTTACATCTTTGGAGGAGATTATAAATATTTGGACGAATCTGTTCAATGTTGCACGAAAACGAGTCTCGCATTGCGTCATAGCTTGTATTGAACTACATAAGTACTTGCTTGTACTACTTAACTACGTGCTTTTTTCAAACCAATTTGGTTATCAGAAAAGGAAGTCAACCAAACTTGCCCTAATTAACTTCATTAATAAGTGTGTCGATGCATTGGAGGGTGGTGAGGCTGCTTCATCGATCTCTCCAAGGCATTCAACACAGTCAATCATAAAATCCTTTTGAACAAACTTGTGAAACTTGGCATTAAGGGTAGAGTTTTAAATTGGTTCACTTCCTATTTTGCAAACAGAACTAATCAAACTGTCATTGATTTTACCCACCCTGGCGGGCTGAGGTAGCAGTTCGCATCCAAACTTTCACATCTTCAAGCAGGAGTGCCGCAAGGCTCAATCCTTGGCCCAATCCTGTTCTTAATCTACATTAACGACATAGCCGATCACATACCCTTCAATTCATTGACCATTTTTGCATATGACACATCCCTATTTTCAAGACATAAACATTCACCTTTGTTAGGACAGGAAAATCACTATTTGATCAATCAACTTTCTCAGTACTTTTCCAAACTTCATTTGAACATGAATCCCAATAAATCCAATTACATTTGTTTCTCAACTGATTCCAAAAAATTATACATGCACAGGGAGGGTGTGGATGCTCCCTTGGTTTGCCTGGGTGAGGAATTTTTAGAAATTTCCGATACGGTGGACTACTTAGGGTGAGATTGGACAGTGGTCTTTCCTGGAACGACCATGTTAGTAAATTAGCCAATATCCTGTCTGGAAATATTTTTGTTTTGAGGAATATTGCAACTTTAAATTGCCTTCACCTGTCTAGATTAGTATATTTTAGTTTAATTGAGAGTCATTTACGATACACTATTGTGCTTTGGGGAAATTCTAGCAAGCAAAATTTAATGAAAATCTTTGTAATTCAGAAGAGAGCCATTTGTTCCATGCTGAAACTCAGACCCGCAACTCTTGCCGCCAACATTTCATAGGCTTGAGTATATTGACTGTTCCCTCTCTTTTCATGTTTGAATCTATTTGCTATGACAAAGAACACAATCTTATACCGCCTCACAATCATACTTACAACACAAGAATTAGACATTTGAATCCTTCACTTCAACATCGCCTCGAATTGTTTGAAATCAAACCAGAATTTATTGGTTTAAAACTTTTCTCCAAACCACCCCAAAGTCTCAAAGAATTAAATGACATCAAAAACTTCAAAAATCAACTTAAAACATATTTTCATAGAGAATATTTTTACAGCATCCCATTGAAGGTAATTGCCCTTCCAAAAATTTTTTCCTTTTTTCTGAAGTCCCTATCACTTGACCTTTACCTTGAAAAAGCTCCTAGCTGCATAAACTTAACTATAGAAGAATGTGTGACTGATCGTATGCTCCAGAAGAGGGGTCTACAAGATGACATCTAGGTAACAGGTAACAGATAAGTCTGTTGCACTTCGGAGATCAAACCTTCATCAGAGGTTCGGGTTTGAAGCAAAACTTCTTTGTTACAATAGATTCCCTGATACAGATAAAACGATAATTCACATGAGCATTATAGCATTTCAGTTAAGAGCGAGGTGTTGAAAACGCTATATGTTCAAGAGAGACCTTGCAATTTTCGAACCTTAATTATATTCCTCAACCTTGTCTAGAAAGTCCGAGGTATACTGTATTTTTACAGTTATTTATCTACATTTTTACATAGAAATGCATATAGTTGTTTTAATTTGCTATCCATTGCTAGAAACATTTAAGAAACAGCTACAGGTTTTAAAAAGTAGCTAGCTACAGCTACAAAAATCCTGCTACAGCTACTGCTACTTTTTTAGCTACTTTCACGAAATAATCCCCACTTTCCCTACCCTTCGCTGAAGTATATTGACAACTGAACACCCATCTAGCTTTTTTCTAAAAATATTACCCAAAGTGTAGTTTAAGTAAATAAATAAATACAAATCAATTAATTTACAAGTTTTTAAAATTATTAGTTATTGTAAGCCTGCTCAAAATAGATTGTCTATGTTGAATGAAATGATAGGCTGAGTAATAAACACTAAGATTGGTCTTACATCATATTTTTATCTTAACATTTAAAATGATATACAAATATCTGAATAGATATTTAAACAAATGTATAGCTGAAATAATAGTTGAAGATCTATTTTAGATAACGCCCATGTAACGAGACCCTTAGGCTCAGTGGCGTAACAGAGGGACCCGCAGGGCCTGCAATGCGGGGGGGCCCGGGAGCCAAGGGGGCCCGCAAACGGGAATCAGTAAGCGGGAAACTGCGAGCGGGAATCGGTGAGCTGGGGGGCCGCCAGACAAGGGTCGGATGAAACATTTGAGGTCATTTATATTGAATTTTATTAATCATTCAATAATGATTATTAATATGTTGTTATGGTTTTATTTAGTTAAGCCCATTTAATAATAAGTAATTGAAGTCACAGATTTAACGTTTTAACTTGGGTTGTTAATTATTATTATGTAAAGATGTAACTATCAGAACATGATCGAAATAGGAAATAAGCCCTTTTATGCTTTATTACCTATAATTTACTGAAAAAACTGCCTACATTAAATTGTTGGTTTAAAAAATTCATGGGGACCCGAAAATAAGTATGTGGGGGGCCCGAAGAAACCTGTTGCGCCACTGCTTAGGCTAAATACTTTTTCACATTTCAATACAGGCTAAAAAGCTATAAGCTAAAGATCAGACCTACTACTTCTTTTATAATATAAGGAACTATCTATAGTGTTATAAGACAGTTTGACTCATAATTGTTTGTTATTGAATGTCTATTAAACAAACACTGTTGCTTCAAACTCTAATAACGAATATTGTTCGAATTACGAATGCACATCATCGTCTAGTTTTTCAGACGATGCCACATCGGTGGCTTTGGCCGCAATGGTGTTTGGCATTGTTTGGATTATTTCGATCATTACTGTCCACTACCTCCTATTTCTGTCATTGCCTTGTTGTTCACTATCGCTGAACAAAGGCGGGGCAGATCCAGCGAATCCAGGCCAATGCAAAATTGTAATGATGCGCGTGCATGACTTGTTTCTGTTCCATGTCATTCTCACGAGGCCTCATGTTGTAAATAGTCGGCCAAATGATTGGACAAGTCAGTTCCGCCGTTGGACGACGATAGTGAGCTCCCACAATCAAATGTTGGTCTTTGGTCAAAGGCAATTGATTACAGGAACAACAAAATCATTTACAATCACTAATCATAAGAAAATAATAAAGTACATCTCGATTTACTCAAAATCTCGTAGGGTTTGAATTGTTAAAATGCCGGTTTGTAAAAAATAAAAATTTTTGTTTTGCGAAAATAGCAGAAAAGTAGTGTCAAATTCCGCTTCTCGCTACTGGATATAGTAGCCCGCTACAGCTACAATCTACGTATTAGTTTTGTAGATTGTATTATTTTATTATTTATTATTATTATTTAATACGTATTATTTTACGTATTAATAATCTAAATTAGCTGTGCTGTGGCCTTCGCTACTAAAAAAGTAGCTCGCTACTGCAGCGCTGCTACTTGTAAAAATGAAATGAAATTAAATGAAATTTGTTTATTCCTTCAAAAAACAATACAACGGTGTTATCGACAATTCATTATTTACAATACAGGAATTAGTTCCCCAAATGGGTCAAAGCCTGTGGGTGGGGAACGAGTCAACAATCAGCCAATGTAGAGGAATTTTTGAAAAAAAAAGAATAGAAAATTTAAATTAAAGAAAAGTATAGAGATAAATTTAACAAAGTAAAATATGCACGCAAATACAACGGGAAACAGTAATAACATTAAGGACGGAAGTAGAGAGTATAATGTACAGGATAATACAAAAGTATAAGAACGCCATTGAAATAACCGAGGACTCGGCCCAGTCATGTTCACACTCACATGAAACACGCGCTCGACGGACGGACGGACCCTCACTCACACACACACGCACTCGCACTCACACACCCATACGCAATTTCAGTCGCTCTCTGACCTTGACCCTAGGTATACGGGGAAGTAAAAAAAAGACTTAATTTGATCTCGCCCTATCTCCAAAAGCCATTTGTCAACAATTTTTTATAAGTGCGGTTGCTACAGGGTAGGGGATATTTAATATGATTCGGAAGTCTAGGGAATACTAGATTAGCTACATAAAAAGATGAGATAGTATTTATTGTTTTATTCAATCGAGGGGCAACAATACCGGTATTAACAGCAGATTTTGTAGAATATGTATGAGCAGGACGACGAAGCAAAGAATTCAGATTACTGCGGATGTATAAAATTAACGTTTTCATAAAAAGTTGGGGGATACTGAATACTTTAAATTCATCAAATAAAAGGTTTGAAGGATATCGTCGATCTTTTTTAATGCCGTTATGATGGATTTTTGGGTAATTTCTAATGGCGTTAAAATAGGCTACTTTGAAAACAGCTGCCCCAAGCTAAGATTCCATACTGCAATAAAGACTGAATATAAGCAAAATATACAATTTTAATCAAATCTGGAGCAAGGATATTATTTATATTCCAAAAAATAAAAATAAATTTATGCAGCTTATTTCTTAAAATGTAATATGTCCAGCCCACGTCAGACGATTATCGAAGAAATCGTCTGAAGTGTTGGACTGTAGCTCGCTACTCTCCAACACTGTGACAGATTTAGTAAAAACTGTCCTGTAGGTGCATTCAACAAAATTATTATTTTATTATTACAGTACATCTCGGATTATCCGGATCCCGGACTATCCGGACCGGTCCATCCAAGAAATTAAAAAATTAAAATCACGGTAAAAACGTGTTTACCGAGTTCACGAGGGAAATGCGCCTTCAAAAAATAAAATGCAAATACAATACATTACTGTACGCATTTGGAATCACGATAATTAAAGGTGTCGTATTGCATAAACAGTACATTACAGCATTTTTGTGAACGTAGTTCTTTGGTTTGTTACTTGGGGCGCTAAGTAATCAGCAAAGGCGCCTACGGCAATTTTTACACAGCAAGATTTGACATGTTTTGTTAAGCTCCATAAGAATAACATGGGGAATGAGTATGCAGGTTTGCTGCTACAGGTATATTAAAACTGGGTGGTTTTAATTCAATATTTAGTAGATCTGAACTAGAAGAAGCTATTTACCAAGTTTTAACAAGATATGTTGAGAAATAACAGAGATATAGAATTTTACTTATTTCCCATTTGGGACAACGTACTGTGTTAACCACTTTCAATATCTCGGTAACCAATGGACATAGAGCAGTGATTCAAATTACTAAATTGTTTGCTTTTTTGAGCTGAATTCAATGTTGCCCACAAAAATTCGATAAATTTTATTTTTCTGTGTAAAAAACTCAAAAAACCCATTTTTGGGGGGTTTATTCCCCTTTACCCCCCCTTCCAGTGGTCCGATCGGGCTGGTTCACGAACTCGTCGAATTGATTACCACTTTACATGTCCGTACCAAATTTCATAAAGATCGGACCATTTTTGCGGCCGCTATCGTGCTAACAGACACATATATATATATATATATATATATATATATATAAATTCGAACGAATGGTGTTTTTTGCTTCTGGGGACCCCAAAATGAAAAGTTAACATGGTCTCGGACCATGTTATAATCGGGTTTATAATCGAGTGACGTAGTTGGACTCGGGAAACAATAAGACCTAGCGGTTTGACTGTAGAACTAAAACCACACCCAAAATATTTTAATTGAGTTGTCTTATGTGGTTTATATTGAAGTCGTCGTAGCGTTAGTCGGCGTAAGCGCTAGTGCGTGATCTGTGCCAACTAAAAGCAAGCTTCAGTGTGGAATCGAGGCAAAGCGCGGACGTGACGGTGTGTCAGTTTTTTTTATGAGTTAACCGAAAGGGAATATACAGGGTTTGGCGTTCGACGGTTGAGGTGAGGATATGATGGGTTGGGAAGGGGGCGGGGGGCGGCAATTTTAATATTTGCACGGGCGCTAAAAAACTCACGAGCCGCCCCTGGTAAAAACAACCGTAACTTTATGGTAACATGTACAGATATTTCATTGTTATTGTACAAATAACTTTAGTAAGGTTGAAAACAAGGTTAACCTTGAAAATATTGTAAAAGCAACCATAGAGTTTTTTCCGTGTAGTCAGAAAAATGGTATGCGGAACAAGCTTGAAGCAGCGGTTCGTTCTTGATAAGCCGTTTGCAGCACCAATTTAGCTGGGGCTAAAGATAACCGATCGCTATTTAGGCGTTATTGTATTGACCTCAGATTATCCGGATTTTTTTGCCATCCGGATCGGTGTTCCGCCACATTAATCAGGATAATCCGAGGTGTACTGCATTACAACTCCGGACCAGGGCTGCCCATCTCCCCCAAATTCAGCAAACACCTCCCCCCCAAATCTGGGTAACCCCCCTCCCCTTCGTTATCAGCAATAAACTGAAACTGAGTATGCAGGTCTACTGCAACTGATGTGTTATACAGTTTTTGCGGCTCATACTTGAATGAAAATTAATATAAATGAATCACAAATTTTAATCAATAAAACGCTAAATAACATTAAATATTAGTAGATATCTCTCGAAATTTCTGAATCTAAATAACATATTTAATTGCATCTTTGAAATTTCAGTCAACGGTTATAACGGGATCCCTGACGGCAGGTAACTTTTACGGTCAGTAATCGATATTCTTGGTAACCGCGTTTACCTCTCTGTCGGGGTACCGGCCAAAAAATAGAGAAAATTTCATTTCTGGTTACCAAGAATATCGATTACTGACCGTAAAAGTTACCTGCCATAAAGCCTCCCGGTTATAACATCACAAAAATCAGTTCTATAACATTTTATAGATGTGTAAAAAAGTTAATTTCTTTATATGTTTTAAAAGCTATTTCTTAATTTCTTCATTAAAAAATTATTTCTTTGTCTTTACTTATTCAGTTCTGATTATTTCTATTGCTGCAATCAATGGCCGAACTATTTTGCAGCCGACCATCGCGGCCGATTATGCTTGATTCGCGGCGTTCGCTAAGTTATTTCCGCTGTCTTTCGCATACAGTGGGTTCGATATTCGACACTTCGACAGTATAATACTGTCAGCGATTCCACAGTTAATGATATTTCAAATACAATAAATTTTTCAGTATTATTAATAATGGTCACTCTTCTCTGAACATACTCGAATTTTCAATTACCATCATCACAAAATCCATACTATTTTTACAGTTCAAAAAATCCCTCCCAAAATTGTTCTTGTTGGCACCCTGAGCGCCATATCCCCCCTCTTCTGGGCACCCCTGCTCTGGACAGCCACGTTGATGGGTGAGCGATTGCACTGTTTTTTTTTTTAGTGTTTAACATCTATGTTGTATTAACAGATAATCATAGATCAGGGCCGCCGAGAGCCAAGCCGGGTCCCAAGTTTACAAACATTGTGGGCCCCCTCGGCCACTGAAGGGTGGGCCATTAAACCGGGGGCCTAAGGGAGGTACTCCCTGGCGGAAAGAGGGTTTGGGGGTTCTCCCGGCCTCACGGAGTTTTTCAAAATTAGAACCGTAAATTCGTGTTTTTAGACAGTCCAAACCAACTGAGAGGTGAATTACCCTTATTTTTCGGACTCAGGAAAATTCCAACTAGGCCTATAAGCGAATTTTTGTAAAGTGCCTTTGCACAAAAAAAAGTTGAATATTAATATTCTGCAAAGCTACGCCCGTCCTTTAATCAATGAACAAGCGCGATTTTGTTATGTCCGCATGATTGTCTTTTCCGGCCGTTCGCGTAGTTCACAAAGTTATTTCCGCCATTTTCCCGCGATCGGTTAATACTGTAGTAAGCTAACGAGTGTGGGACTGAGACGATGCAACCCGCAGAGCAACCCCGTATAACGATATAGCGTGGGCTGCTCGCTAGCGCCTTCAAATCTCAGTCTCACATCGTAAGGCCTGAGACACACACGGCGTTTTTTTATCGCGCGATAATTTTTCCGCCGCCGCCGACGAAATGGCGTTCAGGTACCCGCCGTTACCGACACGTGGCGGTAAGAAAAACGCCATGGCCAAAAATAGCGCCGATCGCGGGTACCATTTTAATTTTGAGAGACGTCTGTGGGTGTTTACCGAATGCATTTTACCATATGGTGATCACAGAACTCCTGACATCATCAACACGGTACAATGTTCTTGCCGTCTGACTATGGCGGCGGTAAAAAATCCGCCAAATGTGTACGCTCCCATTTAATTGCATACGCCACTGTGATGACAAAGCGGAAAAACCCCGCTTTCGAGCGGCGTCAAAACTACCGCCAGCGGCAATATTATCGCGCGGTATTTGTTCCGCCCTATGTGTACGCGTCCATTTAAATCAATGCACTACGGGCGAGCGGCATTTTTACCGCGCGTTAAAAACGCCGTGTGTGTCCCCGGCCCGAGCTCACTACTTTACGTGTGACTGTTTTCTCCGGCCGTTTGCGTTATTTGATGCCTTGTCGTATTGCCATTTACCCACGGGTCTGCGATTGGAAAAATCAGTTGTTCTTAGGGCCATTCTTAGGGGTATTTATTAATTTTACTCATGTGCGTTTATCTTTGCGTAGTTATATCGTAAAGAGGTGGAGTTTTTATCGATTTAGTTTTAATGCTAGCAAATAAATAACTGTTGATATACAGTATAAAAAGGAATTTAGGCTTCAAGAAAAGGGATTTAAAAATTATAATTTAGATACATTGCGCCGGAAAGTACAATTAAGTCGCAAACACTAGAGGAAAGCAAAAAAATGTATTTTACTGTACTCGGATTCATATTCAAAGTAATTTGTGTAATACGGTAAAAAAACTACGTTAACGTGTGTAAAATAGACGTTATTTTCCCCCAGTTAAGTCAATTCGAAAAAATCCTTCAAGGCCTTAAATTCCCAATTTATAAAAAAATCCTGCCCGTCTTGGTTCCTCTCAGAGCCCAGAGCCCGCGGGCTTGGTATCTTTTGACATACTTGCTCTTAACCCAGGAACGCCTCTAACTTTAATAGCACTGCAGTTTTTAATTGTATTTGAATCTATTCGAATTGTTTACATGGTGATTATATTTTAGTAGTAGGAAAACTATCTGCTACTAAAAACACTCGACTCGAAAAAAGCTCAAAACTCGAGTATTTCAAAACTCGACTCGACTTCAACAATCACTACACGCATTCCACGGGCCTTAAGACTCAGACTCGGCTGATATGGCCTCTCGGTCGTCCTGCATACAACATTTGATTAAGTAAAGGCGCATTAACACTATGAAAGGTTTTGTTTCAAGCTCATAAAGTTTGTGTCACAATCCTATACTCTTATACGAGCAATGTTATCGGTCTTGCTTGCTTGCTTGCTTGCTTGTATGCTTGCACAATTATCTCTAAAACGGCTCCGAGGATTTCCTTCAAAGTCTGGAAATAAGTAGTTTATGACTCAAAAACGTCTTTTATGCAGATTACTTGGCCAGAGAAAATCTAATAACGTAATAAATCGAATTTTTAAGTTGTAAAATTTTAACATTGGCCTTATGGGTTGCCGTGATAGCAACGAAAATAAACAAGGAAAGTGTAAACAAATGAAGTAATCATAACAGCTGTTTGGAATCTACAGCCATCAAGGGAAAATACAGCAAATGGGATGAAGAGTCCATGGAGCATTAAAAAGGTTTCTATTTATCAATTTTATGACATTGAAATATTTTACAGTAACTGGATGAACTGGTAAACATGAAATAAAACCGAGCAAGGCTCGGTCCACCAGGTACTTAACGTTAAATAAAACCACAGACGGCCACGCTACGATCCAAGAAAAGGTTTCACGGAATAAAATTGCAAAATATCCCACAAAGTTTTCTGCAAGTGTAACAAAAAGGTTTTATTCTAATTACTGGAGGTAATATTGCATTTCATGAAACACAAGATAACTTCGTTGTGATATTGCGGCAGATTATCAAGTGTTAGAGGAAGTTAGAGGCCCTTGAAACATGAACAAAGTTAGGACAGTTCTATAAAAATATAAGTTTCAACGGACGATCTAATTTTACTCTTTTTGCCACTAGTCAATACAGCTTGCTAATAGACATAGCAACCAACTGCAACAGCATGACAATAGCAATGGTAATACAATAGTGAGACGACAGCAATAGTACGACTGTTACAGTAGTTACTTTACTGGAATAACATAACAAAGCGAGTACTTCATGTTTTGAGGAGGTTGCATAGTTGCTCGAGTTCGAGGAACCGTATAGTTCATAATAACCATATTCCATAGAGTAAAAAGATGTAGATCGACAGTCTGTGACGAGGCACTTTACTCGCCTTTGGTTCGCTGTATCCTGCTGAGTTCAGATCCGGAGGACCACCGATTAGTTGGTTTTAGTTTTCGCAGCAGTGAAGATGGCCGAAGCCAACGGAGAAAAGACTCAGGTAAGTGATAATATGCCTATTTCACTTCTTGAAGATTTTTTATCTTGTGCTAAGAAAGGACTTAAGAAAAACAAACTAAACTCAATTAATAATTTAATTTGTATTAGTACCAATGGAGAAATTTAGATACAATCTAATGTAATCCGTTACATATCTGATGCTTCTCCTGGATATAATAAATCATAATTTCTCTTTGTAATTTATGATGATCGAGCAATGCTACTGTGATTCAATGTTTAGTTATTATTTTTATTTTTGTTTGTTCACCAAAGCTTTACAACCACACTTGAATTTTGTTCGTACTACTGCAGTACCTTTACCGACATTCGATACAGTTCGAAAATATTTCATTTAAGTTTTATAGTATCCGCAAAATATAAGAACTAAAAGTACATATTCCGGATTGCGTTTAGACAACTTTGTAAAGGATTCAGAGGTTTTACAATGCCTCAGAACCCTAGTTTTTTCAGTGGCTATATGTTGCTGGACATGATGTGTTTTAGCTTGATTTTAACATATAATTAATTGAAATATAAAAGAAATCAATATGCGCTTCTAATTTCCACTTAGTCATGCATTAAAGTATATTTATTTTCATTTCAATAGTTAACTTTAAACCTGTTATTGGTTTTAATATAGCTGCAGTGTTTTTCCTTGTTGCAATAATACTATATCTCGTATGAATTTGTTCTTATACGTAATTTTTGACGGTTTATGAATAGCTTAGCTATGGAAAGTATGGAAACAAATTTGCGATGTTGTTTGAAACTATGTTCAACAACACCAATACCAAGCTATTAAGTGTGATGATTATTTCAGAGATCAAGCTAATTTAACATAGTCACTACTTCTTTATGACTACGGTAAACGCAAAAACCCAGATTTGCCGAATGTAATAACACAATTTCAGCTGAAGAAGCATTTTCAAACAGTAATGGACAAAAGCAAGAAATAAAAACATTGACAAATCGAATGCTGAATTAGTTGTCAACTGCCTCTCCTAGGTTCTTCTAGGAAAATTCTACAAGAACGTCTGTTAAAACTAAAGCCCCGGTCAGTTGGCATCAGCGCCAGCATTTATGCTTTTGCTCAGCCAGTGACAGTTTGATGCGTTCGGTTCTTTATTTCCAGTTATTTTTTCGAAACCTTAAAATATTTTAAAGACGTCGAGAAAACACCTACAGTATATAGCGTGGGGTTGATTGGTCCACAATTAATTATTTTTATTTATATTCATATTTTTTATTTATATTCATATTTTTTCTTTTTGCCAAGTTTTAAGGCCCCCTATTCACGTTCGTATGCCGCACCAGGGCCGGATTTCCCGATAGGCCCGGGCCTAGGAGGCAAGCTGCCTGGGGGCGCATTTTCAGGCAAAAAAATATGAAGTCATTTGTTTCTTGTGCAACTCTCCTTTGGTTACGCCCCTTGCGGTTACAGGGGCGCCGGCGAAGGCCAGTTTCACACTATTCGATTTTTGTCGGTCTGACAAAAAGTCGGATGTCGGAATAACCGTCCGACACGAAACTGAGCACTCTTTCACGCTATTCGGCATTAAGTCGGAACACCGCGAGTCCGACCGAATTTTAATTTTCTTGGTCAGTCGTGCACGTTTTTCATGAAAACCACAATAGACCGCGTACAGCTTATAGCAAAGCCGTTGCCAGCAAAATTTTTTGGATGGGGGGTTTGGGCTCCGCGGTGACAGGAAGTGGAAAAATAACTTCCTAATCATTAATTTAAAATGATAGGTAATTAGTTAGGTTAGGTAATTTCAACATTTTCGGGGGGGTTTCGACCCCCTGGCCCCATTGGCTACGGCCTTGGCTTATAGCATTGTGGCTGTCTAATCGCCGACGACGTAAAATAAAAAATGATGTTGAATAAAATTAAAAAAAGAAATAAAGAATAAAAATAAAAAATAATTTTGAATTGTAATAACGCAATGTGAGATTATAATCACATCTTATCTATTCATTGCACCTGAAATTAATTAATTACTGAAAGCAGTTTTATCTTTACCGCAACTTATCCAATTCTTTTTAAGAGATAACAACTTCCTCCCAAGCAGTTTTTGTTAATACTCTATCTTTATAAATTTCATTATGTTTGTCCCACAATAAAGCAATAGGTCTACATTCAATCAAGGTGATTAAAAAATCATTGTCAATTCCTGCCATGGTTGTTTTTTATACTTAATTATTTTGCCATTATAGTTTGGTAGACCACTGCTACGAAATGTGTCGGATGAAATCAATCCGGCATCGGACAAACCAGTGGTACCATCCGACTGCCACCGGGCGTCGGACCGACAAAAAGTCGTTGTCGGATAGTGTGAAAGGCTCGATACATTTCTTTGTTTCACCAAAACTTCTCTGACATCCGACTTTTTGTCGGACCTATAAAAATCGGAAAGTGTAAAACTAGCCTAAGCTGATGCGGTGTAGCGTCCGCAACTGCGCCCGTGAAGCCCTTTCAAACCGGCGCGCGGCGCGGCGCACCGATATTCCGCCGCATACCAAACTGACGAAAAAGGTTCATTAATCTCCTCAGGGGTGCCCATCCCCCCAAACCTTTTGGCGCCCTCCCCCCAAACTTAGCAAACACCTCCCCCCGAATTTTGGCTAACCCTCTCCCTATTTGGCTAAACCCCTTCTCCTCGTTATCAACAATAAATTAAACCAATTATGCAGGTCTGCTGCAATGGTGATATTTAATTTTTAGTGAGCTACAGAGTGTTTGCGGCTCTCACTTAAATAAATATTAATATAGGTAATAAATTAAACATTTTAATTTTTAAAAACACTAAGTAGTTTTGTATGCCTAATATTAAATATCTCACGAGATGCATTTTTCTGTACCAATAAGAAATAAGTTAGATCTTTAAAATTGCAGTTTAACTGTGTACAAACAGTTTATTTCTTAATATTCTTAAACAAATATTTCTTAATTTGTTCATGAAAACTATTTCTGAGTCTTTATAAAGTTCTTTTTATTTTTATTTCCTGTCTTTAATCAATGGCCGAACCATTTTGGAGCCGACCATCGCGGCCAAAATCGCGGGTGATTGACGCTGTTCGTGGCGTACGCAAAGTTGTTTCCGTTGTTTTCGCATTCGGTAGATATACGTATAAAGCTGTGCGTGATTGCACAGTAATTATAGTTAAATAAAAATATATTTGTCAATATTATTAGTAATGTTCATCCTTTTGAACAAACTCAAAAATTTAAAATTAAGATCACAAAATTCCATACTTTTTATAATTTAAAAATCTTCCCCAAAATTTTATTTGATGGCACCCAGAGCGCCATATCCCCCCCATTCTGGGCACCCCTGAATCCCCAACCGATATTCCGCCACGGGGTGGCAGGTAGCCTACCTGACGACTCCAACACCGCGAAATGACTCCTTCATTGACCAAATTATGTAAATCATCGTGTTTCCCATTATTGTATATTTTTAGAAAAAAATATAAAAGCCTTTGGGCCACTTTGTAGATTACGAGATTTGATTTGTAAAATTTAATCAGATTATTCTTGTAATATATATGCGGCTGCTAAAAAGGAAACAATGTTTAACCACAAGAACCTCAAAATTACGGGTGAGTTATTTGAAGGGTTCATATGCAACAGTTTACGAAATAATTCTGTTTTACTACCTTTTTTATGCATAACTCATAACTCGTCTCTCTCTGCGGATTAGAAAGTACATACTGTAAAAAAAACGGTAAGAATTTTCAGATTTAGCCTAACTCTGATGCTCACTCGCCGCTTCCTCCCAAGGGGCGATAATGAAAGGATTTGAAGGAATTCGTGTGTTCCCACTTCGAAGGCGAGGCGAGGAGTACCTATGTGATCCTCGGAAGGGCTGCAGCGGAATATCGGTCTACCTATGGGACGAGATTTAATTTGGGGCCGTGGCGAAATCTTGGCGTCTACCTGGATTTTGAGGCGGAATATCGGTAGCACTTCCAAAGGGTTCAAAAGTTGAAAAAGTACATTTTGGCGGACTTTGCCGGCACCTGGGGACTTTTTCAAATTGTTCGAAGTGCAAAAATGTTTGGTTTGGCGGCGCGGCGTTTGCCTGCACTCGTGGGATCTTTTCAAACTGTTCCAAGTAAAACAAAGTTTGATGTGGTGGCGTTTGTCGGTTTTCCCGCGCTCAAAGCCTCTTAAAGTTGTTTACGAGCAAAATTTATCGTTTTGGCTTTTACTGGCTGCGCTTGAGGAGCATTTTCAAATTGCTCAAAGTGAAAAACGGGTATTTTTTCGACATTTGCCGGCACCCGCGGATCCTTTTCAAATTGCTTGAAGTACATAAAGTGTGTTTTGAGGGCAAAGTGCCGGAGCCCGTAAATTCATTAACAACTGTAAAAAATTGGGTGTAATTTGAATGACAAAAAAATTATGCTTCAGGAAAGATTTACGGACTACCACCCTCAAACCTAAGGGCGGAAATTATATCCGGCCCTGCACCGTACGCCGAGCTTTACACGTGATGCAAGAGCAAAGTCTGGATAACGTGTTCTGTTCTTGATGAAACAAAACGTGCCGAAAACTTCCGTGTGGGCTACAAAGTGTATAGCGCCGGCGTGCTTCTCTCTTAGGAACACATTACCCAGACTTTGCATGGCGTTCAATGCACGGCGAGCGGCGTATAATATAACTGAACAAGTTTTTAAAACATCTTAAATTCAAACTTTAGTCAGTCTAGAAGATTTCCGAGTGTTATTTTTCTTCTGAGCCAATCTCCTATCCAACGAGAAAGCTATCACGCTCTCAGGAAAAAGTGCCAAGTTGATAGCACTAGACTATGATGGAAAACTTTCTTATGCTGATTTTTTTAGAATACAATAGCGTAAGTACACTCTCACCGCGACAGGGCGTGAGCGAGGCTCGGCGAGGACGTTGAAACGAGATCTACCTAAGGTGACCAGACGTCCCGTTTTGAACGGGACAGTCCCGTTTTTTAGCGACGTGTCCCGTTGTCCCGACGAACTCTCTTGGGACACCCATTTGTCCCGTTTTGATGCTATTGGTGAAAAAAATACTTAAAAAATACGTTTTAATATATAAAAACTCTGAAATAAATTTTTCCGGTTCTTTTGTAGCTCCCTAGTATCTTAAAATGAATAATACAGATGAACTGGAGTCTAGCACATATTTTTAACCTGAAAAAGTCTAAAAACTACCAAAATGCGCTTAGTTTTCCAAAATTTTCCGGGGGGGAACCTCGGGACCCCCTCTCTTTGTGGGGGGGGTATGGAAATACCTTTTAATGTAAAACTCTTTAAGTATTTTTTTTGGTTCCTTTGTAGTTTCCTAACTAAAATTAATGGTATATATGTAGTGGAGTCTAGCATATATTTTCAACCTGAAAGAGTATAAAAACGCACCAAAATGCTCCTAATTTTTCAAAATATTCCGGGGGCCCCTGGACCCCATCTTTTTGTGGGGGGGAAGGAAACTATGGACTAGTGTACTTCACTACACTTTATTTCAACGTCCATGGCATGGGATCACGAGACCGCGCCTTCGAGGCCTGGGGGGTCAGGTGCCCCGGCTGTTGTTTCAATGTACTAAACTCTTAAGTAATTTTTTCGGTTCTTTTGTAGTTTCCTGGTAACTTAAAATTAATGGTAAAGATGAACTGGAGTCTTGCACATATTTTCAATCTGAAGGAGTCAAAAAACGCACCAAAATGCTACTAATTTTTCAAAAATTTCCGGGGGAGAGCCCCCGGACCCCCCTCTCTTTCTGGAGGGTATTCCATACCCCCCCCACCCCCCGGTGGTCGGCGTCCCGTTTTGGCTGTTCCAAAATCTGGTCACCTTAGATCTACCAGAACGAGGCAGAATGAACCACATACTCGTGCACTCGCCTGATCTCGCCCTGTCCCGGCGAGAGTTTTAGGCCAGCGCATTCCAGACCTAAACCACCTAAATGGAATTCCTTTGTCTTTTCCATACTCAGTGGTGTTTTGTCATGGGAACGGCACCAAAATTTTTACCTGACAAAAAAGTTGATATATCTCGTTAAAACAACCTAAACCGAGACTCATTTCAATGTATAAGTATGTAAAAACGTAATAGCCTAAAAAATTAAAACCAATCATATTATAAAGAACAACATCTCTGTGGCCAAATCTTCATTTTCAAGGGCATCTTGCAAGTTTGGCTTTTTTAGCCTCAAAATTTTCACTTGACAAATTATATTGATATTCCCTGATCAAAGTAATAATTTCCTTACTTTTCCATAGTATTAAATTTCTTCACTTAACCAGTTTTTCCCAATTTGAAGGTTGCTAGACACCCTGTCTATGACACGATATTGAATTGAAGGATTCGAATGTCTACTTCTAGTATTCTAAGAATGATTGTAAGGCTGAATAAGATTGTGATCTTCAACGTAAGATTTTAAGATGAAAAGAAAGGTAACAGTATATATTTAAAGCCAGATCAGATGAGAACAGCAGCTAGTACTTCACTACACTTTATTTCAACGTCCATGGCATGGGATCACGAGACCGCGCCTTCGAGGCCTGGGGGGTCAGGTGCCCCGGCTGTTGAAATGGACTATAGACGCTGTCCACGGCTCAGCTTAAATAGTCCAGTAATTTCAAGGAAATTGACCAAACATCACCTATGACCAAGCTGAAACTTCACAGAGATGTTAAGTAAATCTCCCTAATTAAAATGTCTAAAGTCCTCGCAAGACCCTGCTGTGCTCCAGCCGCCATCTTGAAACCCCCATTTCCGGTTCGTGTTTCTCTATAATTTCTTTCAGTCAGCACAAAAATCTGAAGAGATAGGAAAAAAGTCGCGTTTTTTTAGATGATAAAATTTCCGATAAAACGAGTGTAAACATGTACTATAAGAAATTCTAAATTTAAATGCTGATATTATTGATTTTTATGTTGTAATTGTAATACTCTACCATAATAATGTAAAATTTGATGTAAAATAACTTTGATCTTATTGAATAATAAATTATATTTCTAGAATCCTCATACTTATTCCCGCGATTTGGCACCTCAATTAACAAAATTGGTCCACAATAAAGGGGAGGGAGAGCTCTAAAGAACATTCCTTAAGGAATCGGTAAAAATATTACCACGAGGAATACTTTTTTTCTTAGATTATTATACGTACGCCTTTATTGTGAACCAATTTTGATGATTCTGGTTTCAAATAACTGGAATTTTCATCAGGATTCTATAATTCTATGGTATATTTTATTAATCATTAGTATTATAAGAGCTTCACCCCCTTGGGCCTTGGGAAAGTATTTTACATTAAATTTTATGTGTAGATCTCAAGGTAAAGGTATTAAAATTACAACATTTAGAGTAGAGAGCATGAAATAGGGCGGGCCGCAAAAACTGTAAACTCATCAAATTGCCTGCTAAACCTGAGCTGAATTGACAAAATGAAATGTTTAGTTGATCTGTCAAAACTTTGTTTCCGTTTTACGTAGCCTTCCACGTGTAAATTTGTGATTACTGACCAAATTATACACGATAGTTTCGCCAGCAGTACACTCACTCACCCGCCCTATTTGGTGCCCGCGATTATAAAAAAATTAATAATATCAGCAGTTATTTTAAAGTTTATTATTATACATGTTTGTTCTAATTTCATTGGATATATTATCCTAAACAAAAATGTCATTTAAACCTTTTTCGCATCTCTTTTGGGTGGATTGAAAAAAATGTAGAGTATCGCGGACCGGAAATGGGTTCTTTCAAGATGGCTGCTGGAACAAAGCAGGGATTTCCAGGGACACTTCACATTTTAATTAGGGAGGTTTTCTGAACATCTCTGCGAAGTTTCGGCATGGTCAGGATTTGTTAGGTCGACTCACTTTTTTATGCTTACAATTTCTGGACAATCAGGCGAAAATATTGCGCTGATAACGGTAGTTTACTAAACTCGTGAGATAATCGCAAAGTTATTCCCGCTGTTTGCGACGTATAAACAAGCCCGGTTGTTTAATAAACACCTATTAATCTTATGTGCGTTTATCACATTCTTTGGTCGCTGGTTTATCACCACGCGACTTTCTTTTTATCACTTATTAAATAACCTTTTTAATAATACGTCAATTCAAATTAAATCACATTTGTTTCATTCAGGTACAAATTTACAGTAGCAAATGTCAATAAGTTTCTAAAATCGGGGGAAGGGGACGAACCGCTACTACACCTACTAAAAAAAAGGATACATGGCGCATACTCATCACGTCATCAGTGTTGCCAGACAGAATTTGACATTTTACCCGCCAACTCCATTAAAAATCTCCGCTTTTACGCGGTTTTTCGGCAATAATCCCCGTAAAATCCCCATAAGTACCGAAAACCGGATAGTTACCCGAAAAACCACCGAATGACTTTCAAAACACCAAAAATCGGGTAGTTTCCTAAAATTACAAGGTAAAGAGTATCATTGTTATTCTCATTGATAAATAATTAAACATGATTTCTCAGCTCTGGTTGCAGTGTCAGAAAAAGGTGCACCTTATACCGTGTGTCTCACCTAAAGTGAACATATAGCTAACTTTTTTATTATAAATCTGACAAAGAACTTCTTATGGAAGACTTGCCTTTATTTTTGAAGCTGCTTTTTGGAGTGACTTGGAAATTTAATAATATGGCCACCATTTTCCAATATGGCGGACAATTTTGATTTTTCTCATGGAACACCCTGTATTTTACGGCGTTTTATATTTTAACGCTTAATTTGAGGAGCTTTTTATTCTTTCTCATTTTTTTCTAAACCCATTCATTGGTTCAGGAGATGAGCAGTTAAAGTTTGATTTTTTCCCTTTTAAACAAACATGGGAAAAAATACATTGTATCCATGCATTGTAGCCATTTAACTGTGCTATCCTTATGGAATTATTTTTGAGAGATTTTACGCACGCCTTTTTTACGAACCAATATTGATGATTCAGGTGTCAAATAAATGGAATTTTCATCAGGATTCTATATAAAAAAGCACATTCAAAATCAAACATTTCTATGAGTGATCTCAACTAAAAATTATTTTATGATTAAATCTCAACTAAACTCCCTAAGACACTTTTATTTATTTATTAAACCCAACCGTTTTCGATATACAGACGACCAACAATTTCCCAATTTACTTTAAATGGGAAAAAATCAAACTTTAACTTCTTGTACCTCCTTAACCATTGGGTTTAGGAAAAAAATGAGAAAGAATAAAAAGTTATCAAAATTAAATATAAAATCCAAAAACGCCACAAAGTACAGGGTGTTCCATAGGAAAAATCAAAGTTGTCCGCCATATTGGAAAATGGCGGCCATATTTTTAAATATCGAAGTGACTCCAAAAAGCAGCTTTAAAAATAAAGGGAAGTCCCCCATAAGAAGTTCTTTGTCAGATTTATAATAAAAAAGTTAGCTATTGGTTCACTTTAGGTGAGACACCCGGTATTCTGGAAAACGTATGTATTTTATGACCCAGTGTCTGTCAGTAATATAATTTTAAACCCACCAACATTAAAACCACTGTTCTTAGTGTAAAAAATAAAACGGCCCATTTATATCAAATATTGAACCTAATAATTTATATTACATTTGAATATTGCTAAAATTACAAAACACCAAACCTACCTCCTTCACGATTCTGGAAAAAAGAACTCGGCGAAGCGATGTATTTCGGGTAGTGAAGAGTGAGCTAAGTGATAAGGACTTTTTTCATAAATATACTAAAAATAAACATATTTTGTTCATTGAATTCAATCTTGTATAAACATTATAGGGAAATCGCATTGTGAGGTAATTCAATGACGTCTGCCAGGTATTGGAGCAATGTCGGCTACTAGTGCGTTTAACTAAACTTTAAATTGTAAATATGGGGCAAATAATAATGTAATTTTTATCATTGAAATGTAATTAATGAAATGTAAATAATTAATGAGTTAACACATCAAATTCAACAGCAACACAACAAGTGATAGTTTCAAATGATAAGGGTTATGGTTAAAAATAATAGATGTGTCATACTGTAGGTGAGATGTGGTCCGTCGGGCTGCACTTCTTGATGTTTTCGCAGGAGCGCTTTCGGCGTCTTGCCATTTTCAACTGCTACTCAATGGCAAGACGCCGAAAGCGCTCCTGCGAAAACATCAAGAAGTGCAGCCCGACGGACCACATCTCACCTACAGTATGTGACATCGGCGCACGGACCTCAACACCATCGTTGGATTCTAATAGATGTGTGCTGTAGCGCCTGCAATATTGTCGATGCAAGAACCGCAACGCTGTTGTGCCGTAACGTTTATATCTAAAAACTTTTTAAAATGTTCAAAATGATTAATTCAATAGGAAAACGAAGATTCGATCAAAACATAAGCTAATAATCGATGCCATTAGAATTTGGTTCTCGCTGGAAAGTAGTGCAGAACTTTTTGCATATATACGATCCTGCTAGCATCAGTATCTTGGGAGGACCGATGCTTCTAGGCGTCAAAAGCCTTCGGGCTGTGTAAATACGTTCAGACCATATACATGGAATCAGCCCACTCACCCTTTACATGAGTGGGCACCCTTACGCCTTAGAAGCAACCTTTGTTCTCCCTTTTTTTCGAAATAAAAAAATGTTATGCAGATTTATTGTTGAAAACAAGACTTTTCAGTTTTTTTCTTTGTACTGACTTTGAGCGGTCAAGTAAAATAAAACGAGGTGAAAACTGTTGCCAAAGGGAAATTATAATTTTGAAAAAAAATTACTGCCGTAGTTTGGTTAACAACCTATTTTTTGTTATAGAGTTTATTCTTGCGGATCCAGGATGAAAAAGTCAATTTCAAACTGCTGTTTACGAAAATATGGTCGACTAAAATAATGCAAATATGTTATTGCCAACTAAACAATTTTTTAGAGTCTTAAAAGTTCTTTGCAGCTCGTCCAAAATACCCGGTTTTACCCGTATTTTTAATATCCAGGTTGTTGTGTAAATCACCGCAGCCCAAGTCTACAGTAAAATCCCCGGTTTTTATCCGGTGTTTTCGTAATCCCCGCCAAATCCCCGCACGGCCTCCAAAATACCCGAAAACCGGGTAAACACCTGGTTTTTGGCAACACTGATACTCATGCTGCCGTGAAGCCAGTCGCTACCCTCTCCCCGAGTTACTCCAACGTGTGGCAAAAAGGCTCCGCGTAACATGGACGAGATAGGGAAAAACGCGACGCGCGCAACTTCGAATGGTTCAAATTAAAATTGCCGCCAAACATTGGCACCCATGATGTTCGCCGATGGAATTTTCAAAGTAAATTGAATTTTCTATCGAATGTTGTAATTTATTATCATAAATATAATATTGTTTATTATTTATTGTAGAAGGTCAAAGTTAGAATTACTATAGCAGACCACGAGCATGCGATTACTTTAATTACGGTACGTGTATGGACAAAATATTAAGTTTTTTATCAAAATAAACTATTTATTCTCGTTCCGCAAGAGATTACTCGACGTATCAATATTAAATTTTACCATATTCAGTCAGAATATTTGTAGTACAAATTATACATATATTTTTTAATTTGTTTAAGACGAATTCATTGAAATCTAGCTAGTAGTTGAAATACAACTTGGATGTCAAAAAAAGCTTAATTCGCATTCCTCATTATATTCTTGAACATTTAATACCATTTTATGCTACTTTTAAGAATTTATGAGTTAGACACGCAACCAAACGTAGGAAAACTCAAGAAAAATTCAAAATCACGTTCACATTAATTACACTTATGGCAGAATAAAATTAAAATATTGAAAAGATAAGAAGTTTGTTGTCATTTAAATGCTTGAATGTTTAACACCATATGAGCCTTATTTGAGTCGATAATGTTGAGGAAAAAAATAAAAACTTCCAATAATTAAAGGAAACTTGCATTTCCTGCCTCCTTTAAGAGCCTAATACTTATGTTTAACGGAGTTTTTCTTCAACCGAATTAAATTTTTTTAACCAAAATCAGTTCAAAAACCCCACAGAGAAGAATCAAACAGAGGTCGCTTTAATGGGTCTTCCGTTACGCCCAAGTACTAGTTACAGTTAAATCCAATTATAGTTACAGGTAAATTACTAGTCACTAGTTACATCCAAAGAACTATACTACTGGAACGCGCGCTGGGCCTACAGAGCGAGCCGGAATCCGCGGTTGCGTCGGGGGCCTGCAGGCGCCAGGGCGGGGCAGGTACACAGGCCGCGCCAAGGCTCAGGCATTACGATAATGCTGTTGCAGCCTATTGCAGCACTTTAAAAGCCTTGTAAACTCTGAAATACTGTATTGTCATATTTCAAAATGAATGTGTTGTTAACGTTTGATAATTATTTTAACCAATTATATTTCATATTGATTATTTTAGTGCAGAATATTATGACTTATTATAAGATGTTACTGGTAAATTTTACATTTTCTTGAAAATTAGGACTAAAATGTCTAAATATGTATTAGGTAAGATAAAACAATTTTTAAATATAAAATGTTCTTTATTTTAAGACAAGTTTTACAGCTTATTTCATAAGCATCAGATGCTTAATCTACAAATTGGAAAAAAATTAACACTGTCAACTTTTGCCTTAAACTTAACTTAGATTTGTTTGTGATTTCAAACGTTCCCTGTTTGGCAATGTGATGCAATATAATTTAAAAAAAAATTAGCTACGGATTTGATCAACAATAATTTGTGGCTTCTATGGAATTCGTCATTGCTTAAGTGATTTTTAAAAATAACGCCTGTGAAATTGCTACATATTCTCAAGGTTAAATCATTGGTGGTAGCCTTTTTTCAGTTAGCTTGAGTAAATATGCATATTAACGATTTTGAAAACACCATAATGAGCCATAATTACTTTGCCTTTTGATTTAAAATCTGTAAACCTCGTGTGTGATCTAAGGTCATCATCACTTGTATGGAGTAATGAACTACATTCGCGGACGCGCCATCTTCTTGCTCCGTTTTAGCGCCCGCCCGGGTACAAATAACGTAAAAAATTCCAAAGAAGACATTAAATTAAAGGTCTGAATCTTAGAATTACTATGGTACCAATCATAAATGATTTAGAGGCAGTTTACACATCGTAACAATCGATAACCTAGAAGCTTGTCCTAACATTCCTTAGTTACTGCAACCACGGAATAAACTTGTAACGTTCCTACAATGTGCAAACTGTCTCTAAAACATATTTATGTTTGGTACCATTGTAATTGTGAGATTCATACCTTTAATTTGATACTATAATTGTGTTTTTTTAGTTTACATTGTTTTTGTAAACATCAGTTTAGATTTGAATTTGTTTTTATCCTGGCGCAGCACGGATAAATTCTCTCACAAAAACTAAGTTAATAACCAAACTACGGCTACTATTTTTTTTTTCAAAAAATATTATTCAAAAAATTCAATTCTTTAGCAACAATATCCACCGTTTTTTATTTTACCTGACCAAAAAATACAAAAAGTAGCAGCCGACTACTTTTTTCGTGTCAAGTTTTAAAGTTGAATAAAAACTTTTGACTTTTTTCATTTTTTAAATTAGACAAAAAATTATTTTCGAAATATAATTGATACTATTACCGTTCAAAACTAAAGGACTCCTCACATGCAAAATTTCAACCTTTTATCTCAGTGCTAAGTGGTACAAACTTCGAGTTGGGCGAAAAGGCGGGAAGTGAAACCAGCATATCCACGATTGACGCGCCGACTTCGTGCCCCGCTTCAGCCCGCGCGTCCCTGGATGCAATCGAAACACACCGCTGCATGCGCCCGGAAACTACAACACGCGGCTTATGGGCAGCGCGCGTTCCAGTAGTATAGTTCTTTGGTTACATCCAGTTATTAGTTACAGTTAAGTTAAATTAGGAGAGGGTAGCGGCGGTGCGCACGGCCGGCCAGCCGCTGCGTCGGCTTCAACGCAACCCATGTGTGTCCTCCCCTACGCCCCTACGAATATAACCTCCTAGGACCACATCTGATCCGCATAATCTACAGGACCATACAATGATTGACTGGAGAGCCGAGTGGATAAAGCGCTCACCTCAGAACCTGAGGGTCGCCGCGCCGGTTAGATCCTGACTAGGATCGAAACTGGGTCCATAGTTGCCATTTGTCATTGGGCTATGAATTAATGATGCCATCAAACAAAAAGGTCGCCGTTAGATAGTAATATGACCCGGATTTGGACCGTTCCCGATCAAAACGTTAAAAAATGCCACTGGTGTAGAAAGACACAAAATGAAAAAAATCCGCGTCTGTACCTCGGGATATCGTTATCGCCGCCCCTGCGACCAGGTCCGAGGGTGTAGGGATTTATGCCATGGAGAACTTAATTACTGTAGTGAGCTCACGAGTGTGGGACTGAAACGATGCAACCCGCACAGCACCCCCGTAACGAAAGCATGGGCCGCTGGCTAGCGCCTTCAGATCTCAGTCCTACACTCGTGAGCTCGTGAGCTCACTACAGAATAGTGCCCGGACGGCGGATATGCCCGCGGGCGTCTTGCTGGGATCAGAGGCGCGAGCTCCCACTGACATGAGCGCCTGGCCCAATTTACAGTTTTGACATCTGGCAATGTAGGGGCTGAGCATTGATCACAGAAGGCAAGTCTTTCCACTTGACTACCACGTTCCCTAAAATGTTAAATTAAAACTCTAATGCGTACTGCAGGAGCCAGTACTCTGATTTAGTCTTGTGACAACTGGTCTGTAATCTTTCCCACGAGAATCATCGATACATTATTGTCCTTTTCCTGCCGATCACGACCGGTTAAACCGATGTGTCGATAAAAATCGTCCAGTGGAAAGGTGTCCGGATGAGGGAGTCTACCGCATATACTCCCCGTCCCCCGGCCGTGACCCCCACCACAGCAAGACGCTCGCGGGCATTTTTGCCGTCCGCGAAGGTATATATACCACAAAACCAGGCTCTAATTGGTTGCTCCATGGCATAAACCCCTTCATCCCCGACATTTCTACCGCCCCCATCACCATCGTCCTTATTCCCGGGACAACATCATTGCCATACCCGATTCAGTTTTTTGATCCAAAATCGCGGGACATTATGTTTCTCCCCCATGATCCGCGCCCAAATTCTCGAGACGTTACTGCTACCCCAGGATCCGTGTCTAAATTTTCATTATTGCCGGATTTTTTGTGACAATATTATTGCCGCATCTGAATGGTGAGCGAAAATTCACACGGAGCAGAGGATGATGACGTCCTCCTTGACGCAATTCCGATACCTCTTCCTGTACCCGTTTAAAATCACAGTGACTGTCTGCTACATGTATCACTAATCAGTAAGCAAACAGGCACCTTCAGGTTTCGACAGCTGTAGGCCTACTGTTTGCGTAAGTTCAACAAAATTGACCAATTATGAAAAAATAGCATTCTTAATTAGGGAAAATGTGTTTAAGATCATATACATAATAATGTAATTAACAATAGTTCAGTATTAAAATAGGTAGTGTTTTCAACAAATAAACGTCCTTAATGAAATACATACCACAGTGTGTAACTTCACCTAGTATACCTTCAGTATACCAAAATAGTTTTTGGAGGTGTTATAATATAATAAAATGATTAAATATATTATATTTAGTTGGGGGAGAAGATGGCAAAATTAATCTATGCTTCTCCTGACAAATCTAGTTCAGGGCCTGGAGTAGCTATGAACAATTACTGTATTAAAAGTGTACAAGATTTCGTGGAGGACACAGATTATAACTTCAACTTTTGCTCAACGTTTCTTTGATATCTGTTAGATCCTGAAACACTTACCTCAACCAGACTGCTAGAACTGAGTCATGATTAATTTTGCTGACTTTTCTAAGTTTATCAGTATAGATTGTTCACTTTTGTCCTCTGACACAGCAAAAGAACAAGGAATGCAAAAATGCCACGTGCGAAAACTATGTTAGCACTTCCGAGAATAGATGGTTTATCAAATGCCTTTTGTAGAATATCATGTACAGATTGTAAAACTGATAAAAAGGATAATTTTTCTCATACATCAGCAAGATTTAAATGATTTTGTAAAATTTTGTTTTCACATTCTTTATAAATGCTATTGTATGGGATACTAATTTGGAAAGTGATTTAGCCTAACTGAAAATCTATATCTATAAAAGTCAAAATGGTTGACTGACTCACTCTCTCACTCACTGATCACAATTTCTCAAAAACTGTAAGGCTTTGGGTCATGAAACTTGGCAAAAATATTCTTTAAAGGCTCTAGATGCATATTAAGAAAGGATTCTAAAATATTTTCTCTCGAAAGCCCGGTTACTCGTGCCAACTGTGGTTTTTTGTTGTTACATTAAATTTCGTTTTTTTATGATGTTATTTTATAAAATGAAATATACACATTTTTTTAATACTTTTAGCATATAAATATGTTATTAGCATTCCCTGTATCAATTACTAATGAATTTGTCAATTTTTATTATCTGTACAATCAAATGCGGTTGTTAGTTTTTTCATGTTTTCTTCCTGGAATAACGTCAGAAACGAATCCTGAGCTGCGGAATGATAAAAAAGGTTGTTTTAGTTTCTGAGATGGCAACTAGAATGCTCTAGCTCCACCCGCGGCTGATAGAAATGTTGGCTTTGCCACGAGTACCTGGTTACTCGTGACACACACAGACCATAACTAGGCACGAAGAACCCGCTACTCATGACATGCTGGAATAAAGATCAGGGTATAATCCTACCGCAGTGAAGGTGAAAACAGTGGCGTAGATAGACCACTACGTCAAGAGAGATATGGTATTCAAATAGGTAAATGTGACATCATTAGGTTTTTTCAAATTAATTATTCAGAGGAAGGTCAACCTGGGATAAGAGATAAGGTTAATTTATTTTGTATTTTTGTTAATGTTTACTGTATTTTAATGCGTCTTTATATTTTTGTGATCATTGATGTATTATGTATTGAGAAAATAAAGATATTATTATTATTATTATTATTATTATTATTATTATTTATTTATTTTTTTTATTATTATTATTATTATTATTATATCACAATGGGGGGGGCCTGAGGGCTACCCCTTGGACAATTTTTGAAAATCAGAGCAATAGCAATAAACTTGCATTTTTGGGCAATGTACAATAAACTATATCATTGCTGACGTGTTCGCTGATTCACTGTCCAGCATCATAGGCGTGCGCACGGTGGGTGCCGTGGGTGCCCTGGCGGGGCGCCAAAATGGCAAAAAAGTATTTTTTATTTGCAAAATACAGAAGTAAAAATAAAAAATAAACCAACAATTTGGTAAAAAATATGGCCTGATAAAAATATATTCTTTAATAATAATAAAATAAATTTACAAACTACAGAAAGTATTAGTGTTTTGTGTGCAGCATGTTACTTTAGGCGACTAAAGACGACACGGCGCCGGCGCCGGTCGTCAACGGAGACGGTCTTGTCGTTTCAGCTGAGTCTTTCAGCCTCTTTCACACGCTAATCTCGATTTCTTAGAAACCAGAGGCCAGATGTAAGAATATATTGCGTACCCCTTATTTCACCAAAACATATTACGATTGTAATATCTCGGTTGTCATTTTCGAGTTAGATAATAATTTAGATTAATTGTAGTCTGTTCTGGACATTTGTAGAGAGCACTCCCACGTAAATTTAGTCAGCACATAACATTGCCTGCTGTTAAATTTTATAGTTTTGTTTAATACTATTCATTTCAAATTATCCAGTTATTATTTAGTGATTAGTTAGATGTTAGATATAGGAAATGGTCTAATTTAATATGTCGAAAAAGTGTCAGGTTATAGCTTTCGGAAAAAGGCCAAGGAAAGGATACGGACAACTCAACGTTGCAAATTTCCTTACTTCGTGGCTTAAAAGTAAGGATGTAAGGAAAGTAAGGCTGTAAGGAAGTGAGTCAATAAAGATAGTACCATCGGTAATCACAATTAGTCTTTGTTATTTTTTTGTTGAAAACAATTTAACAAACGCAAATTTAACAGCTTAACGAATCTCTGATACTTATTAAGCTTGTCTGCGGAACGTTAATACTTATATTCAAAACATAAAAAGTTAGGAAATAATTGAAAATAATGTTTCTTGAATAAAATTTAGAGAAAAAGGTCCTATTACCTCATCTTTTTCAGTCAGTATCTCTAACTTAAGGGTTTTTAAACATAATTTAACACTCATTTTCAACCTTAAGAAATCAACCTTAAATGCCAGGAATGTTGGCGTCAGCGAGGACCTCTTAAATAATTGAGTAACAATTTCCTGTTTTTTTCGGTCAACGTTGAACTATTTTTGAAATAGAAGCCTCTTTATTTTTCACTCTAACTCATAAAAAAATTATGAACCTTATTAACAATTTTTCTGAGAAAACATTAATTTTGACAGAACACTAACATGGCCGACTTGTATGAGTGGATAAAAATATGATTTTGTTTTGAGTAGAGATCAAAGTGAATAAAACCCTAAAATATTTAAAATATTCCATTATTCCCAGACATCTTGTGCACAGCCATCGTTGCACATCGCTGCAGTTTTAGATCTGGTATAAGTATAAAACTACACAAGGTGGTTTGGACTCAGCCTTTTTCGGGATAGCTATTTTAAATCTAATTCTCAACTAGCCCATTTGGGGATCATTTCTATTTGTTTTTGTAAAACTTTCTATATAGATTTGAACAAAATAAACCATTCATTCATTAAAAAAAAAAAAATTTAATTTACATGTTATGGCCCGTTTGTGTTTTTTACATGAAGCACCGTGTCTCCTCCTTTGGCCTCACTCTAAGACGATTTTATAGATTAAATAATAAGCTAAACTGAAGACCTGTTGACGACAGTGACGTGGCAGGGGCACGGCATGAACTATTAAAAACGTCCCCATTTAGTTTTTGCCCCCTAAGAGAAAGAACAGACCTCTGTTCTTCCTCTGTAGTGCCCCTCAGTGGTTGTTTAGTCAACCTAACAGCTCGTAATTGCCAATAATGACTTTTTAGGTGAAAGTAGATGAAAATAATCCCAAGGCTAAAGTGTCATTCATTGCCTAAAAACTCTGAGTAAAACCGTACAATTTTATAAATGACATGTAAATAAAGTAGTAAAATGTCTGGTCTGTAACTTTTGTAACGATCAATTAGTCAATAACCTAGCCTAACGCTTGAGGCCAGAGGTTTCTGATTTTGAATTTCAGTTATGGAAATGAACATAGAGAAAGAGAAGCAAGTATTTGAAACATTGGTAAAACCAGCTCACCACCAGTATTATTTTGTACTTCTAACTTATAAAGAAAATACTGTGCAAAAGGTTGAAGTTTTCAAAGTGTAGCAGTGTGATCTTACGCGGACCCTGCGCACGCCTATGTCCAGCATTCCCTTCTAAATGAGATCAAACTTTAAACCCTTCCTTCAAATCATAATTAAAAATACTGCACTATCTCTTTAAGTTTACGGTTTACTTTACACAGTAATCACAGAACGATAACTTGACACTGTAAAAGTGAGAATATATAAAAACAGCGGATAGCAGGACAGTGCTAAAACGTTCATGCGTTTTACTCTTCTTTATCTGCTCATTAAAAAAACAGACGATTCAAATTTTTTTGCTTAGAACAATACAAAGACGGACACGGACCAAAAATATAAACCATTTAGCTAATAATGTTAGCCAATTATATAAAAAAGTACAATTAGCCAATGATATTATGTGTGCGTATCAGCTATCAGATAAAGCAAAGGTTGCGTCAAAAAGTGCACAAAATTAACATGCTCTTATGGAGCAACAGTTCTTATCACGGAGGTGACACTTTTGCCAATATCACCATGTCATATGTTAACCTAGCTTTTTTTAACATTTGGCTTTATAAGGTTTACATAAAAATATGAAAAGAAAAAAAACAGTGGGTATAATTAGTAACTGGGTTATATGTTTTTATTTTTTTTAAATATTTAATGGGAAGGGGGGAGTCCAGACTCCACGAACCACCCCTACATTCTGGCTACGTCCCTGTGGCCACATAGAAAAAGTGGAGGGAAAATGGGCGAAAAAGAGTGGATGAGTTTGGTCAAGCTTAAACTCATAGGCAGTAATCACACTTTAGTCAGTAGGATGTAGGGCTGTAAAGTCTATTCATTCAGATGCCAATAACAAAATCTGTTTTAAAATCTGTTTTTGGTTTAATTTAATATTATCTTTGTCATATTCTAATCATCAATGTAAATAAGTACACCATATTGGTAACTCAGGCCCACGACGCGAGCCGCTGGCAGTGGTTGCGTTTAAGATTTTGCAGGGACAATGAGGGAACGGATCTTTTGCCGGCCAACTTGTACTGACCGTCTAGTTAAATATCAATTGTAATTACTTAATAGTTATAGCAATACATCTATTATAGCAAGCTTTACCCGTAAAACTGCTCCCTAATCCGTGCGGTTTCAATACGGTTAACAATACAGTTTTCCCTCAATGCCAAAATTTCCCTCCCAATGCGCTTTTTCCCCCAACCCCCCTTCTCTTCGGCCCAGCTGCAACCCCAACACACAGCTGTGTTGGCTCGGAAATTACTACACGAGCCTTATGGGGAGTGCGCCATCCAATTGTATTTATTCACATCGATGATTCTAATAGGTGTCATTTTTAAGGGTCATTGTTTTCTTCTAATTTTTTAAGGGGGCTACTATTCAAAAATTATTTAAATTGTCTTCTGCTCTATCTGTTTGTCATGTTCAGACAACAGGGAATTTATACAAATGTCTTTTATGTAAACTATGAGAGCTACAGAGGTTCAAAGTGCCAAGAATGCCAAAGTTGGTACAACTCCACAGGAGAAACCACTTTATGTACAGGGTATATTTTGGGGATTTTTATAATTCATTGTCTGGACTGACCCTAACATAAAAATAATAATATATTAACATTTATTTTTTATATTTTTGCAAATTATTATTTTTTGCTTTGTTTTGAAATGTTACGACTTCTAATATAATGCATTAATTATGAGGCCTGTCAATATCGTAAAACGTCCTAAAAAATGAGAACTCAATTTTAAAAACTTTTCTCTGTGGAGTTTTACAAAAAATTGAACTACATAATTGGTTAGGAAACTCGAATTACACAAGTGAATCCTACCATCACATTCCTGCCGCACCCCTTAACCGAATGCAGTAATATAAAATAGATAAACTTTTTACAATTCTTGTCCAATCACCCTTGGTAAACTTTTCCTGTCGCTGTTTACTTCATATTGCTTTTACAGGTGAATCCTGACCAGGAGCACAGTGGAGACGGTCCTGCAGGGGCTCAAAGACCGATACCGTCCAATCAAAACACTCCCCTCTCACCACTTGCCGAACCCTTTGATCCGAGGCGTCGTCCACCGATCATCACATCGACACAACACCAATTCGATTATAGTCATCAATTGACCGATGCAATTCTCAACCCGAGTAATCTATCGGCATATACTAGAAGCTGCCCACCTCAAAATTTTCAAACCCTACCCCAAGTCGGAATCCCCTTGACTATGTACTCCCAATCGGGCCAAAACATCGAAAGAAATGAAGTAAGACCAGAAAACCTATCTCTTCATGGAGTGCAAAGATGTCCTGTTTTTCTTCCTGTAAATCAATTTCAAGTGCCTAATCAATATAACCTTCAATATCACCCATCTGGAATCCAACAATTTCCAAACAATTTGCCACAATTTGACCATAACTATTTTTATTCACATGAGGTGACAGAGGGCCATAAACTTCCCCCTGGTTTGTTTCCTGGCCCAGTCAGTCACAACAAAAGTCAATTCTTCTCTCAACCCAGACCGATTTTGCCGAACACACAAACCGTATTCCCCTCTTCTGACCACAGGGGTGTTTCGAGTGATTTCCCGTATGTGGGTGTGAGTCCCCAGAATGCAACACCTGCCAGCAGCTGTTCGGACCAATTCCTGGGATGGTCTGATCCTCATAGGCTATCACAGCCTTTGTCGGTAAACACCTCACTGGCTAATTCTTACAGCAATACAAACTACTCTCTCCTGTCGGAATGGGACAGCTCCAGTAATCTCGATCCTTCAAATTCCATGATGCTGTCTGGACTCTTAGTCCAGGCCACAAACGCGGACCGACGCTCGGAACTTGCTGCACCTCCCTTGCCGAGGGCCACTGGGGCCATAAAGAAGAATATCATAAAAGAGTATAACGATGAATCCGATATCGCTATGTGTGATTTTCATTTCTTCAACCTTTATACTTGGCTACCCAGAAGAGTGGTCAGGGGATTTGGGGCTCCATGTTTTGTTTGTGAATTGAACAGTAAGGCTGGCATTTATATCCCTGAAGCAGGAGAAATAAGGTTGGTAATAGTAGTTTAAAGTGTAGTTTCCAAATTATCATATAGCAAATAATACAAAATTGGCCAGGCTATGTTATACTACAATGTAATATTTTGTTGTTGACTCATTAACAACATAATAAGTCAACATAATAAGTTTAGGGGTTGAAGTGGTGTATCACCTAAAATCTCGAAGATAAATAAGAATAGTAATTAAATATTTGCGCTTTGCTCTTTCAAAATGAAAGTTATCAATAAAAAATAAGTACAATGCTTCAATTCAGAATAACAATTTGCAATCTTTTTACTGTGTTGAAACCTGGCATAGATAGAGAGTAGAGAATACAGTAGACTCACTCTTATCCGGACACCTTTTAACCAGACATCGCTTTAACCGGACTACATTCGGAGGAAGTAACATCATTTTAACAGGACAATTGTTATCAAAACATCGGTTTAACCGGACGTGATTTGCAGGAAATGGACGATATTGTATCGACGATTCTTGTAGAAAATATTTGAGACCAGTAATGGCGTGTCTATTCTCTCTTTAATTTAAGTAAAATGAGTTAGTTTTGGATTGATTGAGGAATGATATCAATGATTCATGTGGGAAAAATATAGTGGAAAAATTATCGTATTATATCTAATTTTCAATTTTTGGATTTAATACGAGGTATGTTCGGAAAGTAAGTTCCGTTTGGGAGGAAAAAGATTCTCAGTGCATTTACAACATTTTTATTATATACATCTTAAAGAGCGTACCTTAAACTACTTTTCTACAAAGTTCCCACAATATTTAGGTTCTTGTCATATCTAGGGAGAAGCTTTTCAATTTGTGCTGAAAATAATTCTGCCGCCTGTGCACGCAGCCACCCGCTGACGCCATCTTTAAGTTCATCGTCATTCACAAACCGACAAAGGTTACAATGGTGTACAGAAGTGTTCGTGAAATTTGTGGGAAACACTCAGAGGGATCAGTAATTTTGAATTTCCTTTTTTTCCTAACTGTATTGTTGATTTTTGCAATGAGATTGTCAGTAAAGACAGTTGGTTGGCCACTCCTCTCTTCATCGTGGACATTAGTGTGACCATTTTTACAGTTCGGGAAAAAAGGAAATTCAAAATTACTGATCCCTCTGAGTGTTTCCCACAAATTTCACGAACACTTCTGTACACCATTGTAACCTTTGTCGGTTTGTGAATGACGATGAACTTAAAGATGGCGTCAGTGGGTGGCTGTGTGCATAGGCGGCAGAATTCTTTTCAGCACAAATTGAAAAGCTTCTCCCTGGATATGAAAAGTGCCTATATATTGTGGGAACTATGTAGAAAAGTAGTTTAAGGTACGCTCTTTAAGATGTATGTAATAAAAATGTTGTAAATGCATTGAGAATTTGTTTACCCCCAAACGGAACTTACTTTCCGAACATACCTCGTAATTAATTTTAGGAAACCTCGGTTGAACTGGGAAAAACATGATCCAGACAGGTCTCGGTCCCGAGGGGCCGGATATGAGAGAGTCTACTGTAATTGAAATAAATATACCCCCTTGTGGCCTAAGATTTAGGCAGATTACTTATTAAATGAAAATAATTTTTGAGCTTATGTTTTGTTTTCATCTACTATTTTATTTTAAAATATTTGGGTCATGGATAAATTTCTTTGACATTACACATGTAAGACTTTTTAGTCCAGGCAATGAATGCTCAAGAAAGGTAAGGAGGGAAATGGATGGAACACAATTTTTGACATTGTAGCTTTGTTTGGACTAGTTAGGAGGGGAACACGTTAAAAGTCCCCGCTCATAGCTCTTGAGCGGCTGGAGGGAGGGGGGTCTGAAGGTACCATTTTTTGGTTTTTCCTAAATATCTTGAAAATTATCAACTTTTTGTATTCCCTATAACATTGGGAAATTAAACAAAATCAAATTTTGTTTAAGAAAAGTATATATTATGTTTATTTTGGTCCAACCATTTACAAGATAAGTACTAATTTTATCAATACAGTAGAGTCCCACAAACCCGGACTAATGTGGACCAAACGGTGTCCGGGTTTGTGAAAATTCCGAGTTATCGGGAAATGAGTAAAAATAAGAATAGTTTCTGTTATTTCTATATAAGAAATCACTTATTTATTGCATAGTAAAAAATATAAAAACTATATTAGTTATAAAAAAACTTAAAAGAAAAACTAAAACTGTTTTAAATGTGTCACACCGTGCTCTGGCCTTGAATCTCGATGCACTTTATTGCTCTGGCAGGCTTTCCGAGTTATCCAGAATTCCGGGTTATCGAAGTCCGGGTTTGCGGGACTCTACTGTATCTAAACTACTATTCCTTCCATAAGAAATACATATAAGTTTGTGTGTATTTTACAAACCAAATGGGGCAACGCTTTTCACCTAAATAAGGAAAATAAAGAACATTCATGAAAAAGCGTTGCCCCATTGGACATGTATGCTACACACAAATTTACATGTATTTCTTACGGAAGAAATATTTTTTAAATATTAACAAAATTAGTGCTTACCTTGTAAATGGTTGCTAAAATAGACATATTACATACTTTTCTTACAGGAAATTTTATTTTTTTCAATTTTCAAATCTAATAGGGAATATTAAAAGTTGACAGTTATCAAGATATTTAGGAAAAACAAAAAATGTGTCTTTTAGACCCCCCTCACCCACTCTGCTCAAGGGCTACAGATGGGGGACTTTTGATATGTTCACTTCCTAACTAATCCAAACAAAGCTGCAAAATCAAAAATTGTGTTCCAAAAATTTCCCTCTATACCTTTTTGTTGCCTGGACTTAAATGAACAGAGAATATTATGTTTCAATAGGCGCAGATTCATTTAATTAGTTAATTATTTTGGGCTTATCTCATGATGTAGACTTGACCTACTGCCATTTTGTCAATCTGGTTTATGGGACAGGGCCAATTTAAATGGGGTTACACTCTTTACTTAAAGGGAGTCTCAGACAAATATATGAAAGAAAATAAGTAAAAATAAGGCATTTGGAATTAATAAATTGGTGATGAAATCACCCTGTTTTGGTGACAGATTTACACAGATACTACAGGGGGTGATTTTACCACTTTTGATGTGTGAACTTAAATAAAGTTCACCTAAAAGAGTGTCTAATTTTGGCAGGGGTGCACCGACGGGGGGGGGGGGGGGGATTGCGAATAGGACTGTTCCCCCCTCTCTAGGAGCTAAGGCTTTAAAGAAGTTTAGATTTCAAGAGGAAGTAGCTCTATTTAGAAGGTGAAAGAGTATGTGACTATTTAGTTTGCTGTGCATTTTTTTTGGGATTTTCACTTGTGCTTGATGGTTGTTGAATGTAGTATTAGATTGGGCTTAGGTTACCCTGCTTGAAAACTTTTCACTGCTCAAATAGGATTAAAAACAAATGAAATAGGCTAAAACATGTAACTTGCCATTTTGTTTAAAAAATCATACTTTTTTCCTAAACATAACATTTGTTTGAAAATTGATAAATTTTCCAATAAACTTTTAAACACTTGGGTAAGTTTTACTCGACATTCTGGGTGGATTAGACATCTGCTTCAAATCACGCCAATAAAATTGGCTGAAACTAACCATTTTACCCAAAATATTTCTAAATTTTCCGTGAGAGACCCCTCAAACCCCTCCTTATTTTAAGGGGGGGGAGTATTCTAGTAAAACCTACCCTTCCTAAATACTTAAAGAAGGGTACCTTATTTTGGAATTGGCCTCCCGCAAAAATTAATCCTATATAAATCAAGGTGAGAGGAAAATGGAAAATATTATGTTATCATAGACATAAGTAAAAAAAATTGCTTTCCTTCTTTTGTTAAAAATGTAATAACTGAATTTTTATTTTTTAAGCGGAATGAGAGATGACCCTGAAGATGCTCTTTTGTCATTGACTTCAAGTAAACATCACTCCAGTGTACCCGGAGCTGATTCCTTCATGGCTTCTGAAGGATATTACCCTGAAGAAGCTATAGCTCTTTCCTCGGAGGCTACCAGTCTATGGCAGTACAGTGAACCTCTTCTCTCATTGGCTTCAAGCACAAAAAAAGCCCAAGCTCTTCCTTCAGTAGCTTCAAGCACAAAAAAAGCTCAAGCTCTTCCTTCATTGGCTTCAAGCACAAAAGAAGCTCAAGCTCTTCCTTCAGTGGCATCAAGCACAAAACAAGCTCAAGCTCTTTTTTCGGTGGCTTCAAACACAAAACAAGCTCAAGCTCTTCCTTCAGTGGATTCAAGGTCAAGACAAGCTCAAGATCTTCGTTCAATGGCATCGAGTACAAAACAAGCTCAAGCTCTTAATTTGGTGGTGTCAAGCACAAAACAAGCACAAGCTCTTCATTCAGTGGCTTCAAACACAAAACAAGCTCAAGCTCTTCCTTCAATGGCTTCAAGCATAAAACAAGCTCAAGCTCTTCAAACAGTAGCTTCAAGCACAAAACAAGCTCAAGCTCTTCATTCAGTGGTGTCGAGCACAAAACAAGCTCAAGCTCTTCCCTCAGTGGAATCAAACACAAAGCAAGTTCAAGCTCTTTCTTTAGTAGTTTCACGCACAAAACAACACAGTCAAGTTCAAGCTCTTCCGTCATTGGGTTCAAGCGTGAAACACAGTGAAGCTAGTGCTATTCCCAGTACACGTCACCACAGTGAAGCTGGTGCTCTTTCCAGTACACGTCACCACAGTGAAGCTGGTGCTCTTTCCAGTACACGTCACCACAGTGAAGCTGGTGCTCTTTCCAGTACACGTCACCACAGTCAAGATGGTGCTTTTTCCTTGATGACGTCTCATGGGTATCAAAAGAATGATTCTTTGACACTGCCTTCTGCGCATCAACAAAGTAAACCAAATTCGCTTTCTTTGAAGGCTTTTTATGGTAATGAGCAGCAAGCTCATGTTTCTTCACTACAGTTTCCTGCAGAATATGACCACAAAAAGGGCAATTCAAAGAAGAACAAATTTTATGAGATTGTACAAAATGATCAAAAACTAAAAACAGGTGAGTTTTAAAACTGTTTCCATACAGCTACAATACACTTAAGTCATGAGAAAGGTCACATTTCTACCTACTTCTTCATGCTCTAAAGAAGTGAAACAAGTTAACTAGATGGTTTTTGCCATCTAACTAAGCTAACTTGGGCTTTTTTTTGTTTAAATCCGATATTAACTTTAAAATTTTGTGCATACTCAACCATTCATCCGAAATTGTTGATTACAGCAGACACATCTTATTTGGGGATCAGTGGCGGCATACAAGTATAGGTGGTTCACTGTTGGAAAGCACAATATTTATAATACTATTAATGAGGAAGTGTACTTTGTTATGTCCTTTAAACTTTTGTTATTTTGACAGATTTAATATATGAAGATCTCCCGGTCCTTCAACCGAACAGTTTTCCTGTAAAGATAAAGTTCTAAGGCATAATATTGTTATCTATTCATTTTCAAAATCACTTAAAACTGCTGAACACATAGAAAAACATATGTCGTTGATCGCAACTTCACCATAACCTAAAGCACAGCACAGAACATAACCAAAAAGTTTGCAACCGAACAGAGATATAATGTTAGAAGTTTACAGTTCACGTTCCATAATGTGCTGTGTGGTAAAGGAAACTGCTCTTTCAGAAGAAGTAGGCCAACATTGCCAGAGTGCTCAGCCAATCGCTGATGTCGAGGCTTATTGATTTGTGGCGCCGAGAATTAAAACCGGTTAAGTCCAAAGCTGACGTTTTGGGGAAAAGCACAAAAAATCTTACAAGCTATTGAACAGAATAAAGTAATTTTTGTCCGAGAAATCAGTTTTTTAATAAATTGGCAAAATAGTAAATATATCAGGAAGATTGTTTTTATTTTATATATAAAATTTAGATTTAGCAAATTTTGATAATAAGTCATTGATTGTCGGCTAATAAAACTAAGCTAACCAAACTTTGACAATGGGAGAAAGCGGGTTTGACACATAATAATGTATCAAAAAAATTTATTTTTGGATTCCCAACAGGTTGTCCCATAAACTCCGGGAATAGGTTGTATGGGTCAAAATAAAGAAAAAAACATAAAATAAAATTTTTTCCAAGAACTCTTCATTTACCAGATATCTGCCATTTTGTATTTTTTTACAAAATATTTTTTATATCTGAGGATTTTCGGTCGATTTTTTTGAAACAGTATATATCTGTATCTATTCAAGGTTAGTTTATGGAAAAATAATCAGCATGATTGAACATAAAATTTCAAAATGGCGGCCATTAAAATCTTTAAGTTGAAATAAAAAAAAAAACGGTAGGTTTTACAAAAAAATATAAAAAATAGCAATTTTTAGAAAATTTCATTTCTTATTTAATAATACCAAATTATTGAAAATTGGTTAATTAACAACCAAACCGAGGGAGCAAATTTTAGCTAACGAGGGAGCAAATTTTGGAGCAAAATAGTGCATTGTTGCGCTGAGCCATGCGCTGACATAAACAAATTACGCTGCCTTGTAAGATAAATTCGACCGTAACTCAGTTGTTTGTCAACCGATTTTCATAATTTTTGTACCGTTGGATTGTAAACAAAATTTACTAAATTTTATTATTCTTTAGATATTCTTATAAAATGTACCGTTTTATTTAGATATTCTTATAAAATGTACCGTTTTATTGGTGTTTCAATTTTAAGATTTTAAATGGCCGCCACTTTGAAATTTGCTATTCAATCATGCTGACTATTTTTTCATAAACTAACCTTGACTATACAGGTGAATACCGAGTTTCAAAAAAATCGATTAAAGAACTTGGGAGATAAAAAATATTTTTTTAAAATACAAAATGGCGGATATCTGGTAAACAAAGCGTTTTTGGGAAAATATTTATTCTACACTTTCTCTTTAATTTGACCCATATAACCTATTCCCGGAGTTTGGCACTTTACTTAAGGGACACCCTGTATATGACTCACTTTGTGGGAAATTTTACTTAGCAGGTTTTGATACCAGGCGCCTCAAATGTAACTAGGAGTCTTGCAGAAAATGCTGGGTACACACATGGCAAAACCACATGCTCCTATTGGCTGTCGTGGATATAGCAGATTATGGGACCAAAAATGTCTAACCAGCATGACTGTCGAAAACATTTAAAAGTTCCACAATGTTATTTTCTTTGGTAGTTTTGAACATAATTAAATCTAGTTTCAATTTTTTTTTCTTTTACAGGTACTTATGACATGTGGGCTAATCCAGAATACTTTAAGAAAGTAAATGATCAAGGGAAGATCAATAGCTCAGCCGAATCTGTGACAGGGTTATTGAAAATTAGAGACAAGAAAAACCAAAAACAACCACCTGAAACAGGTAGCGTTGTTGAACTATCTCCAAACTTCAATTTCCTCCAACTCCCCCTCTTAAAGTAATCACCCTTTCCATTTCAGTAGTAAGACAAAACAATTTTTTAATGCTTTCTGAAACTTGAGGTAAAAAATATACCTTTTCATCAAAAGTAAAATTACTATGAAAACTCATTACAAACAGTAACTGTAGGTGAACACCTTATGCACATTGGTTATTGTGCTTTAATGACTACTGGGTGGACACCTTATGCAGATTGTTTATTGTGCTTTAATGACTACTGGGTGGACACCTTATGCAGATTGTTTATTGTGCTTTAATGACTACTGGGTGGACACCTTATGCAGATTGTTTATTGTGCTTTAATGATTACAGTATACAATTGTGATGTGGAAAGTGAAAAGGGACCTCTATTCCTGGTTTTGAGTTATTGATATTCTGTAATTCAACTTTAAATGGTGAACAATTTTACATAAAATTTGTTGAGCTATGATTTTTTTTTTAGTTACTAGAATTTGAGTTTTAACTAATCAAAACAGGTATTTTAGGAAATTGAGGCCCAAAAACTCAAATGCTCAAGTAAAGCTCAAAATGTAAAGTGAAAATTGGATCTATAAATCTAAACTTAAAGAAACGTCATACTCTTGTAATTTCCTTGTTAAAATCAAGCATTTCTAATGAGAAATTGAGAAGTTGGAAAGGGACCTCAAGTTGGAAAGCAGAATACCAAGGAATGAAGGAGAAATACACAAAATTTTATTCTTCTACTATTATTAACTTTTAGTAATTCACTCATCTACTGATAGATTATTATTTAATTTGTTGGACTTTTCCTATCGCTTCTAGTGTTTAAACTACACTACGTTTCGAGAGGTATTGAAACTCCTCTCGTTTTCAAGTGACCCTACTTAAAAACGAGACACGTAGGGTCACTCAAAACGAGTGAATAGGGTCACTTGAAAACGAGAGGAGTTTCAATACCTCTCGAAACGTAGTGTAGTTTAAACACTAGAAGCGATAGGAAAAGTCCAACAAATTAAATAATAATTACAAAACCTTCGCTATTTTGAATTTTAAAAATACTAATGAGATGTCAGTAGAGACTAGCTTAGAGATGCCCTTGACAACTCTGTCAGTACGGCCTGCACATTTGGGAAATAGGATCTGAAGTCCCCAGCCATGTTATTTTCCATTTAAGCAACTGGAGGTCCATTTTGGTATGCATGGCAAAGGCTGCTAAATCGATTAATTTTTAATATTTCTCGGATTCTTATTGCTAAAATGACCTAATGAATCTGTATGGGAAAAATTAATGCTTTGTATCCAATCGAAACCTAAAAATCGTTATTTTTGACCCAATTTGATTAAAATGCCCGGACTGTAATATTTACTTCAGCGACTTGAGGTCCCTTTCCACTTTCTGCATCACAAATATTAAATTTACTTTGGTATTTTTAATAGTATTCCTCATGAGGCCTAGTTGAAAAAATGAAAAATGACACTCTTGTTATCTCACATTTATATTCCACTGAATTTACTTACGGAACTTATTTATTTTTTAAACATGATCACGATCCTACCCCTGTATTAAACACTATCACTAATTCCATATATGCAATAAATTAATAAACAGCCCTTAATTAAATACCTTGTCCATGATATAATTGGAGTAACAAAGACAATAAGAACAAAGTCTCCACTTCTTTGTAAGTATTAAAATTTACCTTAGTCTTAAAAACCTGTGTTCTAGCCAGCATTCATTAATTTTGCAAACCAAAGCTTATGTAATGAATGTTAGGCTGGAAATTTAATTATTTGTTTTCAATTTCAGATGAAGAAGACAATGCTCGTGAGTAGAAGATTTGAGGTGAAAACAGTCTTGTGCAGGTCATGGGCTGAGTTAATATATCATTATTGTAGATTCGTCCAAGTATGACCTTCACAGTGTTGAAAACCCATTAGGTTTTTTTTATATAAACCAATGATTTTTGTTGCACCCCTTAAGATTATTTATGTGTTACTATGGTTATGTTAAATCAAATTAACTAATGATATGTTAATATATATCATTCAATTAGATTATTATATTACATTATAAATTAGTAAATTATCTATAGTTATATATTATTAAATTATATATTATTAAATTATCTATTATTATATTATATATCACCAAATTATCTATTATTATATTATATATTATTAGATAATTTCTACTTAAGTATTATATTATATATTTTTAAACTATCTATTATTATATTATATACCGGGTGTCTCACCTAAAGTGAACCAATAGCTAACTTTTTTATTATAAATCTGACAAAGAACTTCTTATGGGGGACTTCCTTTAATTTTTAACGCTGATTTTTGGAGTCACTTCAAAATTTAAAAATTTGGCCGCCATTTTCCTATATGGCGGAAAACTTTGATTTTTCTTATGGAACACCCTATATTTTAGGGCGTTTTTGGATTTTATGCTTAATTTTAGGAACTTTTTATCCCTTATAATTTTTTTCTAAACCCAATGGTTAAAGAGGTATGAACAGTTAAAGTTAGATTTTTTCCCCATTTAAAATGCATTGGGACATTTTTGGTAGTCTGCATATCGAAAACGGTTGGGTTTAATAAAAGATACCAAAGAATAAAAGTGCCTAGAATGTTAGTTTAGTTGAGGTTTAATCATAAAATAATTTTTAGTCGAGATTTAATCGTGGAAATGTGTTAGTTTAAATATGATTTTACTCAATAAGGAATACATGGAACAGCACAGTTGAACGGACACAATGCATTTTAAATGGGGAAAAATAAAACTTTAACTTCTCATATCTCCTGAACCATTGAGTTTGGAAAAAAATTAGAAAGAATAAAAAGTTCCTAAAATTAAGCGTAAAATCAAAAAATGCTATAAAATATAGGGTGTTTCATAAGAAAAATTAAAGTTGTCCACCATATTGGAAAATGGCGGCCATATTTTTAAATTTCAAAGTGCCTACAAAAAACAGCGTTAAAAATTAAGGGAAGTGCCTCATAAGAAGTTCTTTGTCAGATTTATAATAAAAAAGTTAGCTATTGGTTCACTTTGAATGAGACACCCGGTATTATTAAATTATCTATTATTATATTATATATTACTAAATTATCTATTATTATAATATAATATTATATTATATTATATATTATTAGATAATTTCTACTTAAGTATATGTAGAAGCTCAATTGCCTTAATCATTTAGTTATATTTTTATCAGTTATATATCCTCGTTGCTTACTTTATTGTGAAACTTGTAGTCATTTCTATAAAAGTTGTTCAATAAAAAGTTCAATAAAAAGTGTTGAAATATTTTTAGCAACATTTTATTTCCCTAAAATTTACAATAATATGGTGATTTAGAATAAAATTGTCACACTAATTGCTCCAGAAGTTTCTTGAGTGTTTGAAAACTCTTTTATTACGGACAACATTTGTAAATCAAGGTATCAAACAAAGGAATTTTCCCAAGAAGTCACGAAAATTAATTATTACGCTCTTTTGAAAGGTTCTTTTTCAATGATATTCACTGTAGCGGATTTATGGAAGGGCAATGGGACTGCAGTCCAGAGCAACCAATCTTTTAGGGTGGCAGACTTTGGGTTTTATTTTTAATTTAAAAGCTAAAACTGTTTTAAAAATGTTTTTGAAATCAATCACTTGAAAAACAAATTAAGGTTTCACTGAGGTTTCAGAGAGTTGTCTTAAAAACACCGCTAAAGACATAATGCGTAAGGCAAGAATAAGGGGTTACGAAGTGGGGACTACGTCTGGGAAAGAGAGGATGTCTCACAACAAAGCCGTCAGTCACGAGTGAAACTTGGGGCCTGGCAAAATAAAATTACACACTGAAAAATTAAAGTTTTAACCCTCGAGCGGGCGCACGCGGAGTTTTCCTCCGCACGTGTTTTTTATGTTGAAACAAACAGACATAATGGGTGTCGACGGTCGTGTCCGGCTCCGTACTTTATGCCCCTCATTTCAGGAATTTCCTAAAGCTATTTATACCCCCACCCCCCCCTTGGTACCTTGTTATATGCAATTCAGAGATGCCGTCTCAGTTTGCGAAGGGCCCTTACCCGTTACACAGACACTGATACCTATTTTCAAAATTTATAATAACAATGGATTTGTAATTATTATTATTTTTTTGGACTTTTCCTTTTGCTTTCAAAAAAAAGGAATGAAAGGAAAAGTCCAAAAATGTTAATAATAATTAATACATATTTTATACTAGAAAATTACTTACTATGTTTATTGAAATATTACACCTATTAAGTTGAACAATTAATTTAATCGACGATGAAATGTGATTCTTAATGAAGTTTGTCAACATTTAAATACTTTATTTCGTTATAAAACACGTAAAATGGGTTAAATTTGTGCAATCTAGGGTTGCGGAGTAAAACTCCGCATGCGCCCGCTCGCGTTTTGCCGGTGAAGCGCCCGCTCAAGGGTTAACCTAATTACTATAATGAGAAATCTTACTTCAGTCAAAAACTAATTGTTTTTCTGACTGTACTGTAGTGTTTGTGATTGACTGTACTACCTAAAGGTACTCTAAAGTGAAATGTTTTGCCATACTACAAAATTCCTCCATATCCCAAAATGAAACATAAGTTATAAAACGACCTAATTACAAAAAATATTCTTCAATAAAATATTTACGATTTGTTCCTTTGAAATATTCATGCTCCCATTGTCCCATAATGCGACAGTGATATTTGTGACCTGCAAAGGGAAAAGGGACTTCATCTTCCCAGACGAAATTTTATAGGACAGCAATTTTTAGAGGTTAGATTCAAAAACATATTTTCTGATTTTTATCGTTTCTTACTCTAATTATGTTCCCAAACAATATTAGGTCCCTCTTATACTTGAATTTAGTTTGTAACATGGTTTCATTAATTTTTTTTCTAAGCCCTTACAATCTGGAGAGAGGGGACCTTGACTTCGCTATTTTAACACTTCATAGTAAGTATATCAGAGAGTTTTGTGAGGGACGAATGCAGGGTTTTTTTAAGCCCTCATCCAGGAATCAAGAACCTGATAATGTACAGGACCTTTCAGAAGAAATAGTTGACAACATAACTCCTGAGTGATGTTTCAAAATAAAAAAATGTACCAGAAGGTAAAGAAAAATAAAAAAGTAGAAGCTCAGACAGCTATTATGTCTTATTTTGTTAAAATTAATTGCAGTAAATTCTTATTCCAGTATAAAATGAAAATTAACTTTATTTTTTATCACGTAACAAGATATATTGTTTTTAACATTTTGCATTTTTTACTCCCATCCAATGTTTCACAAAAAATTGTCACAAATTAAATGCTAGATTCATATTCAGCTTTAAATTGCTAACAAAATGATATGTAAAACATAGCTTCAATTTAGAATTAGGCCTTTCAGACCACAGAGCTCTGTTTATAAATATTTTTGACGATTCAATTGAGGATGATGAGAACAAAATAAACCCAAAAAGTAAAAAAAAGAATGTTTTCCAAAGACAAATTACAAGTTTTCTTAGTAATATTAGAGCAACAAAATGGAATGTATGTGTTGAAAATGGCTTTGAGGAAAACTGCTCAAACTTTTTTGGTCTTTTCCAGAATACTTTTGAAGAATCTTTTCCCTTAAAGTTTTATAACCACAAAAATAAAAAACCAAAAGAAGTCATGGGTAGCAAAGGGCATTAAAATATCCAGTAAAACTAAAAGGGAGCTTAGTAAGCAGTTTTTTCCTCAACGACTCATTTCCACGCACAGGTCTTCCCTTGTGGAAATTAATTTCGCAACATATATATTTTTTTAAGTTTATTTCTTTTGTGAAAAATGTATTTATTTTGTATACTCAAGCTTCCTAATTTGTATAGTTTTTGTGCGAAATAAATAATTTTGAATTTTAATTTGAATTTTGTTACGCTCAAACCCCGAATTCGGACAATGTCCGGAATTTCTACCCACACAACGTGGACACTCTAAAATACTCACACAGGAGAGTGAGCATTTTATTCGGACATTATCCGATGCGGAATGCCCAGAACACAGAGTGGATTAGTTATTTGTTTGTTGAGTAGTAAAGTACAACACTGTCTCACGAGTGATAAATGTTGGCGCCCGAGCTTGTGGGGGTGACAATTTTCATGAGGGAGACAATGTGCTTTACTTTTAAAGTACACACAACAATTTTCCCCCACCTGCAGTAATAAATACCCAATTCTGAAACATAATTCATTAACTTAATAACAACAAATAATATCCATTTTGTTTCAATCTGAAATTAGGGCCTTCATAAGAGTAGCTGCAACCATTCATGCACTAGTGATCAGCTGATTGTTGCAACATTCTTACACGCTGAATTCGTTGACATTCTTACAGCTGATCGTCGTCAATGTTATTATTATGTGATTATTTCTGCCACTAAATCAGCTTTTAATGGCTAGATTAGGACAAGTTAAAAATTTACTGAAACTTAATTTTGTAGTTATCTATATACCGGGTGTTCAAAAAGTCCCGGATCGGCTTGTTAATTTTTCTATTATTAAATATTGACCTACGAAACTTAGAACATGTCTCTTGGACACAAAATGCTATTTTAGCAAGTATTCAGTGACCCCATACCTCCTCAGGGGAACGGCCCACGAGGAGTCAGAAGAAAATCTTAAATATAAGCATAGGTTGATATGTACATTAAATTAAAGCTCTTTTTGAGTAGAATACAATGCCGCAAATCCGATCTCAATCGGATCACCGAATCCAGAATGGCGGCAGTTTAAAAGTTTCTAAACTGCAATTTTTAACATACTTAAAAATTCGATTTCAGACGTTCTAAGCGTCCTTTCGTGATGCGGTTTGCGGCATTTTGTTGAGAATTTCATGCCCTTTAAAATTATGTACAGCACTATCTATGCCGGTCATCATCCATGCAAGACATCCTTTAAGGCACCGTCCCTTATGGAAGTGGTTTATGCCATAGGCTGTGCATAGGTCGATATGTATATAATTTTAAAGGGGTAATAAAGCAAAGTTTAATGCCGCAAACCGCATCGCGAACGGACTCTTAGAACGTCTGAAATCAAATATTTAAGGAGGTTAAAAATTGCAGTTTAGAAAAGGTTAAACTGCCGCCATTTTGGATTCGGTGATCCGATTGAGATCGGATTTACGGCATTGTTTTCTACTCAAAAGGCGCTTTAATTTTATGTACATATCAACCTATTCTTATATATAAGATTTTCTTCTGACTCCTCGTGGGCTTTCCCCCTGAGGAGGTAGGGGGTTACTGAATACTTGCTAAAATAGTGTTTTGTGTCCAAGAGACATGTTCTAAGTTTCGTAGGTCAATATTTAATAAAAGAATTAACAAGCCGATCCGGGACTTTTTGAACACCCGGTATATATAAAAGCCAAAACCCATTGACTGACTGACTGACTGATCACAGTTTCTCAAAAACTATAAGACTTAGAGCCATGAAACTCGCCATAAATATTCTTTACAGACTCTAGATGCGTATTAAGAAAGGGTTTTCCAATATTTTTTCTATAAAGGCCTAAATATGGTATATTATAAAATACAATATGGTGGCCATTTTTAGCTTTCAAAGCTTACTTTCTCAAAAACTACAAGACCTTAGGCCATGGAACTTGGCACAATTATTCTTTACATGCTTTAGATGTGAAAAAGAAAGGTTTTAAAAATATTCTTTCTCAGACGGCTAAAATAGATTATTTAAAAAAAATTCAAAATGGCGGCCATTTTAGTTTTTCCTAACTATGGATGGGAGTCCTGGGAGTTCTGGGAACCTTTTCAAGGTACAGAAAAGGTACGAGAACCATTACTAACCATTTACTGAAAGAATAAAATTTAAAAATTTAATGAGAAACGTTTCGGGGAAATATGTTTTTGGCCAAGACATTTAATTTATCTTACAATTTTTGGGTTATTTTCACAAATGTGCTAAATTCAGATTGATGTTAAGTTGAAAATCCATTCTTAGCGTCTTCTTTGTTTTATATTCCAGGTTAACCTCATTCTCTGTATTGAGAAAGGGAGGAAGCTAATTCATACCATTTGCTAATCATGAGGGGAACATTTTTAGAGGGAGCATTACACTTTTTCACGTTCATCTAGAGTGGAATTATCAGCTGCATCTCAAGGGCGTAATTGCACACCCATGGCTCAAATAAATTAGTCCATTTGTTAATTTTTCTTGAAAATTGCATATGGCATAAAATAACTGAAATAAAATTAGTTATCCTTTCAGCGGGCGAAGCTGCGGGTACATCTGCTAGTTTAGTATAAAATGCGAGAAGTAAAAATTTTAAGAAACATCATGCACATTATAAGACGCTAGGTGCTACATTTACTCTATGGTATTTTGATAAAATAAATATTTATTTCCTTTTAAATGAGATTATTTAAATGAAAGGGAATAAAAAATCAGTAAAATTCATGGCTTAGTATAAAAATATCCTTAGTATAGTAAAAGAGCATTAAACAGTGACCATAGTATAATACAGACCGACCTTCCCTACGCACAATACGCGATGGGAATTGAAACCACTTCTTGCTTTGTCCCGCCGGTCAGACCGCTGAGTGTAAGTTGCGTTTCATTTAATTTAATTTGCAGCGTTTCAATAACACCGTCTGAATAAGTAGTTAAGAGTTCAGATTAACTTCTGAAATTTTGTAGAAATGAACTCATGACGACCTTGCCAACAATTTCAAACGAGTAAAAAATAATAATATAATGAATTATTAATTAATTATTAATTATTATTATTAATTATTTTTAATATAGTTTCATTATAAGTATATCTAAAAAATTTAAATCTAAACATATAAAATTCTCGTCTTTTTATTTGACATGAAAAAGTTGACCTATGAGAAAATTTTTTGTTATTTGGTCAGGCAATTTTTGTCTGTGAGAAAGTTGTTCCCAAAGACATAAATAGACTTTTGTACATTTGGAAGTTTTTCATAAAATACATTGTTTAGCCTACAAGCAGGCTCATAAGAGAGCGGTTGGATTTTTTAAGTCCGCCCGCCCACAGAACAAGACGAAATGGAATTATTCACAAGGTTATTCAATTATTTGATAAACGTCAACGATTCATTTATTTTATGATTTTGTTTTCACTAACTGTTGTTCACTTTAGTTTTTACAGTGTACTAGAATTATAAATTAATTATGACAAAAAATACCAGTTTATCTCTAATAATAACATGTTTAAAACGAATTAAAATGTTGTTCAATTTGTTTCCACCATTCCTGCCCTAATTAAGTAATAAATTTTTAGCTACATGTAAATGATATTTATGACTGACCTTAAATTCAGCTAACTTAACCTTATTTTACCATTAATTAAAAATTTGTAAAACTACAGTGTGAAATATACAATTACATTTAATTTTATACAGAATTATTACCTTTTCTGTCAACAGTTCGATAGGTAAAACTGACGGAAAAGTTAATCATCCTATATTTTCATTATATCTGCATTTCAGGGGCTTCAAAATAAATTTAACATATCAATTATAAAACTAAATCAATGTTCGTTGTTGATTAGACTACAAATAACCATTCCCTCCTTAAATTCTTGATTGCCAATGGTTATTTTTCTTTAACTACAAATTCCACATCGATTATTGTGTTTGTTATTGACAGTGCGATGTTCAGTGCGGCCAGCTGACTTCAAATGTTGCTGTTATTGAAATCCACTAACTCAACACACAATCAAAATCCCTAAACACAACACTCGAACACTGATTAGTCAAGGTAGTGCTCAGCACGAGATATAGATAACAAGAGAAAACTCAGCTCAGCTTCAGGCAGGGGCGGACTGGGCCGTCGGTCTACCGGCCACATGGCAGATACGCCCTCAAGAAAAATGGCACCTGGCGCCCTCCAGACATAAAAAAAATATTTCAAAAATAGTATGTGGCGAGGCGCCCTCAGGGCACCTAGTGCAAATTTTCCTTGTTACGTCCGCAATAAAAATGGCCCGCTTTAATGTTATTCATTATTTCGCTGTTATGGTGCAATGGTGATATGTAACGCACTACAGACTAGGCGCCTTAACACGGCATTACTTGTTGATAACGCAGCGTTTCCACTGATAAACACAGTAGAGCAATTCAAGCAAGCTTCGTCGCCGAGTCTGGCAGACTTGGTTATGTTCAGTGAAGTTCGTGAGCAAAGTGAGTTCAAAAGAATGTTAGAGGTCTAAAATTGTAATTTTCATTCAAAAGTATGTAATTAAATGTTAGTTAAATGTGTTGTAATTAAATGTATAGTTTGAATGTTAAATGTTTAGTTTAATTTAAATGTTTTCATTGTACATGTATTATACAATATTGTATGTTATTTTTACACCGGGTGTCCCACAATTCCCCCTTTTCAGCTCTTCCCTTTGCTTTTGTCATTAAACTCATAGCAAATTGCAGTAAAGAATCTTAAAAAGTATAATACTGCACAACTTAGACAGTAGACGTAAACAAATGTGGACATTTAAGTAGGCCTATACAGTAATCGAAAATTAACTTCATTCACAAAATTGTTATATTAAAACAGTTAAAAAATACATAGATTTTTATTAGCTTTGCGAATGTATAAATAGCCTAAAAACGATTTAAGGGTGGTAAATTTTCAAAATTTTCCCGGGGGAGAACCCCCGGAACCCCAGTCCCTCTGGAGGGTGAGCCCCCCAGACCCCCCAGTCGGCGCCCTCCAAAGGCCAAACATGGCGCCCTACTTATGGTGCCAGTCCGCCCCTGGCTTCAGGTCAGTGCACTGTTGGTATGTTATATAGGCCTGGATGCTCTTCAGGGCCTGATTAACCACTAGGCTGACTAGGCTGCAGCCTAGGGCGCCAGACAGCCAGGGGCGCCAAGGGATGCAAAATAAATATTTTTATTTTTTGAAAGAAAAAAATAAACTTGAAAGTCCCGCCCCTCACTTTTGTGAAAATCGACCTAGCAAATAGCAGCAGCAACACTCGTGTTATTCGTTAGTACGGCTTTTCACTACCTAACAACAGCTACATCGGATTGTAATTTTTTTTTATACCTGTTGGACGTAATTCCTGAGACACCAAAAGATAGCAGCATATTCTGGACAGTAATAGACCCCAGTTTTGTCAAATGGAGGGAACAGTTTGAGCAATCTGGCGCACAAGAGTTACCCCTGTCGGATAAATCAAGAGATAGTTTGCTACACCACAATAACTGTATCCTACACCACAGTTAACTACTATTTGTGAATTCCATATATTTGAATTAGTAGTAGTATGGAAGTAGTCAGTATCTGTCATTATGTGCTTTGATTAGTGTTAAGATTTCAAAGTCTATTTTAGCCTGCAGTAGAGAAATTGATATTTATATAAGATCATATCAAATGAAATCAAAAATATCTTTATTCATGAAGTACAGTCAAGTGTACAGAATGGTGTCAATTAAAATACAATTTTTGTTTATAATTATGTACAAGAAAGTTGTAAAGTTGTAAAGAGAAAAGACAAGCCAAATGGTTCAGAACACCTTAAAAGGGCACGGAACGCAATGAGTGTAAGGATGCGCTTATGCGCAAGGCTACTAAACATGATATATTTTTTGCCAAACCCAAATAAGGTGCATCTAAGAGACTAACAAACACTGTTATGAAGAATCGCTATCTGAGTCACTGAGACAGATGTGGTAGAAAAGTAAAGCAGTTGGGGTGTAAGTTGAATATGCGTCACAGGCAGCGACAAATTGACCTTGAATATGTAGCTGATTAGACTAGAATTAATTATTATTTTTGTCATATTATAGAAGTGTGCACTGACCATAGTTACTGGAAAAGGAGTTAAGTTAGTTTCCAAGTCAAAAGTATTTTTTAAAGGTAGATCTATTAGTTGTAAGTTGTGGAGGAATTAAATTTGCAATTTCATTATGTATACGATACATAACCCAGATACAGCCGTGGTGAAGGGGGGGAAAGGGATGGGAGGGGCTGAAGGGATGGAGGGGGCGCCAAATAAACCCAAGCCTAGGGGCATCACACCTCTTAATTAGGCCCTGACGCTTTTTAGCGTTTGTGCAAATAGGAAATACAGTACTTATGTCGCGACATGTGTATTGTGATTACTCAAACCCTGAAGAGCACTGTGATTTTTGCGATTGAGCAGTTGAGTTTACCCATTCCGCGGTCTGGGCATTCTGCGTCGGACAATTTCTGAATAAAATGCTCACTGTGCAATGTGAGTGTATAAGTGTTCATGTTGTGGAAAGGGTAAGAATTTTGGACATTGTCCGAATTCGGGGATTGAGCGTAACATATACATTAAGTAATTAAGTATGTATTTTATGGACAAATAAAGAATAAATCTGCCAAGAAAGAAAATAATGTTATGGGATGTAAAGAGTGAATAAATAATATAAACTGGCTTTTGAATAAAATTTCTTTTTACTTCTAAATACAAGTGGTAGCTTAGTTAACACATTTAATGTGGGATCTTTAACAGTGTTTTAAAGTTCTCTGACAACTTTTTGGTTTCTAAATCTGATCGTCAAGAATATACAGAATTAGTATCCAGTGAAAACCTCGATTTTTTTGTTCAACCTTCTATGAGCCACCGAACCAAGACCATGTTAGACATAAATAAAACATATTTACAATTCTAATAAACTAAGGTAACAGGTATAAAAATAAATCTAAGTGTTAACATTCATCTAAGGAACATCCTGGAAACTGTCATCTTCGTCATGACTGGAGGTGTGCCAGGTGAGTCGTTCTTCATAAAACTGGATGACAATGAAGGGGCATTTGGTGTTCGCTTCCCTAGCTGAGACCAGGTCCACTTCCTCTGTGCCTTTCCTGCAACATCACATTTCTTCAAGCTCATTTTTCATTCATTCGTTTTTCCATCACATTTCTTCAAAGTTGTGAACAACCTCTTATAAGTTTGTGAATTAAATATTAAAAATCATCTAAGCATCGAAACATAGTTACAGTATTACATTTTTCAGATCCAAACAGCAAAAATAGAATCCATGGAAAACGTAGAAAATGTTTCCTAGATTCACCTCATTCTACTCTTATGAGCCACAAATTCCTAACAATCGTCTTGACACTACATTGACTGCTGGATATAAATCTACTAAGAAAACTTATCTGTTTTTGAAATTACTTGTTGTTTGGCAATAGTGAAAACTGACAATGTTTGATACAGGAATAACTTTAAATACCCCGGTTGCAATAGACCATCTGCATATTCAGCGAATTTCAAATACTTGAATAAATGATTTAGGCAGAGCTTTAAATAAAGTAAAATCAACTTAAAACCCTAAATTGCGCATGCAAAAAAATTGTCTCCATAAAATGACATGGCAAAAGAGTATGCAGGTTTGCTGCCAAGGAAATGTGAAATTGTTATTGTATGTTTTACTTAACAAAACTTTGTAAAACATTAAAAGAAAGAAAATCTAAACAAGTGAAGTTTTGTGTTTAACTGATTTATATCGAACAAACATAAAGATACCATGATATAGGTGTGCTGTTTTGTTTTGCTGAATCATTGTGCTTTCATTATTATCACAGTTAAGCTTGCGAATTCCTACCGATATGATGGAAATGTTTACGGGTACATTATCAAAGTTTTCTAATACAAAAAACATTCACTGTTATTGAAACAATGACGCACAGTTTTATCCATGTCGGTTCTGTTTTTGCTACTTGTTATTATTAACGTCCAAAGTCCATATACAAAGCTTGTTAAGTACAACATAACAGTGCATATCTGAAGTCAATCCGACCAGACGAAAAAATCAAATGTTTCTTTAAATAAAATATAAGCAGTATTCAATTACAGATACCTGAAATTTAAAAAAAAATACCCCCGTTACCGCTGACCTGCATATTTTGCGGATTTCAAGTACTTCAATAGATAATTTAGAGGAAGCCTCACATCACATCAAGAAAACGCAACAGCCTTTAAATATTATGCAAAAATATTCTCCATAATAAGAATAACATGGGGTGTGGGGGTAGAGGTTTGCTGCCACAGAAATGTAAAAATGGGGGATATTATGCTATAACCCAGTATATTTCAATTATGTGAAGCCACATACCAAGTTTCATTAAGCTATTTTCAGAAGTAAGCAATCTATTTAAAGATAAAAGGATAAAGTACAGTACACCTCGGATTATCTGTATTTCTAATGTGGCACATCAATCCGGATGACAAAAAATCCGGGTGATTTGAGGTCACTCCAGAAATTATAGAACGTTTTGTCGATTCAATTCAATATGTTCGTCAATTACACCGTAATCACTTTCAACGTTTCGTTATCACAGTTTTTTTAGCCTCATAAACGCACACAAACACCATGAGATTTTTTTAAGAAGCTGTTCAGCATGAAGATTCCATGAAAGTGATTTATCAATTGTTAAATCAGAGTTTTGATGTGATCTTTGTATTCAATTTTGCTACCATTTATTGCAATGTTAATTTTGAAGTCAAAACCCATATTTCGGGTTTTAAAATTTATAAAATTGGTTTTTGTAGGGTTTATAAGTAACTGGTAAGAATGCAAAAAATGCTGTAAGGCGTTTACATCAAAATTTTCTTTGATTTCAATTTTATTATTTGATGGTTTGTGCTGAAATTTTAAATTGGCGTCACCTGCATACAAGCAAAGCCTAATATCGTCACTGAGTTTTGGAATATTTATCAGATAACTAATAAATAAAAGAGAGCCCTTTTTATTATCTTTTTTATTTTTTAGCATATTTCCCCTATGGGGAAGAAGCTATTACCGTAGGTCTCATGGTAAGACCTAAGCCCAAGACCACGATAACTATATACAGTGCTTGATTTGCGGCGGAACGCGGCGGAACGGTGTTCCGGGACCTCTTTCTGCCGCAAGAGTCGATCTTGCAAATCTTAATCAGTCGGATTACGCTAAAGACGATCGCGTAAATTCTGCCGGAGAATTTGCCGCAAGAGACGATCGCGTATGAACGACCGGAGAATTTTGACGCTAAGACGATCGCGTAAGATCGGCCGGAGAATTTGCAGCAAAAGACGATCGCGTATAATCGGCCGGAGTATTTTTCGGAAGAGACGATCGCGTGTACTCGACCGGACTTTTACTGAAATCACGCGTGGAGTTTCGGCCTGAAATTAGCGCACTTTTGTGTAGTCTTGAGCTAAGCCGAATGTTGAAAACGCTAAAAAGACCCGAATACTCGCACAGGGCATCATAAAATAATCTAGAATTTCTTTAGACAATTTATTTTTTATTAAAATAATGCTATGTTAGTTTTTAATTTACTCATTCAAAAATTTGAGTTGGATAACATGTGGCTTTTTAAATCGACCTAATTATTCACATGACAAATAATACTTTGTTGAAGGGAAGAATGATAAGGGGGGGGGGGTTATGTACAAACTGGCAATTGCAGTTCCGGTACCTCAATTTTTACAAATCAAGCACTGACTATATATATATATATATATATATATATATATATATATATATATATATATATATGTGTGTGTGTGTGTCTTTAAGCACAATAGCGCTCGCAAAAATCGTCCGATCGGAATGAAATTTGGCTCAGGGGTGTAAAGTAGTAATTATTCAGATGAGTTTGAAAAGCAGCCCGATCGGACCACTGGAAGGGGGGGTAAAGAGGGATAACACACATTTTTCTATGGGTTTTTCACATAGAAAAATAAAAATAATCCAATTTTGGTTAGCACCATTGAATTAAGCTCGAAAAAACAAACAATTTAGTAATTTGAATCATTGCTCTATGTCCATTGGTTACAGAGATTTTGAAAGTGGTAAACACAGTACATTGTCCCAATGTTAACCTTATGGGAAATAAGTAAAATTCCATATTTCGCTTATTTTTCGACATATCTTAATAAAACTTGGTTTGTGGCTTCATCTAGATAAGATTTAATGTATTTTTGTCTAAAATCACCGAAATTTCCATTTTTTGTGGCAGCAAACCTGCATACTCATTCCCAATGTTATCCTTATGGGAAATAAAATAATTCCATATCTTCATTATTTCAAAACTTATCTTGATAAAACTTGGTATATAGCTTCTTCTAGATAAGATATACTAAATATCGAAATAAAACCACCCAGTTTTAACATGCCTGTTGCAGCAAACCTGCACACTCATTCCCCATGTTATTCTTATAGAGATTAGGAAAACATGTCTTATCTCACTAAATTGGATGGAAGTATTTTTTGGCATTTGTAATTCGCTGAGTATGCAGGTCTGCTGCAACGGGGGTATTCACCTTTTTATTATCTTTATTATAAAAGATAATAAATAAATAAAAAGATGGATCCCTGAGGCACTCCAAATTTTACTTCTTCAATTGGCAATTGATAAGAAATTTTGTAATTATAATTAGTTTGGAACTTAATTTCGACAAATTTTTTTTACTGCAAATGTACGACTGTAACCAGCTCAGTTCTTTATTTTCTATACCAAATTCATTTGGCTTTGTTAGTAATAATTCATATGATATTGAGTCAAATACCTTACTCAGGTCCAAGAATAATTCTAGAACTCTACACTTACTGTCCAGACGATCGGTAACTAACTAAACAAAATTAGCAGCAGCTGTGATCACAGACCTGCCACTTCAAAAACCATGTTGGCAATCTTCAAATATTTTTTTCCAAAAAATTTTCCATTTGATTATAAAAACACACCACGTGAAAAAACCCACACTGAAAGAACTTTTAAGACAGCTCATAATTTTATCAATTTCTTTCTCGTCTGAATTTGAAACTTTTGCTGACAGCAATTTCTTCTGTGAGGCAATTATCACTAACAACACTTCGAGGTCTTTCCAAGAATTAGTGTTTAGTGTTTTATGTTTAACACTAGAAAAGTATTCCATAAACTACAAGCAAAATAAGGAGGAATCTGTACAAACCTCATTATTGATTATTATATTTATATTTTAATTATTCTTATGGCTAGTCCCTACTACAGAATTAATGATCTTCCAAAATGTTTTATTTACACTTCTAGAATTTTTAATTTTTGATCTGTAATATTGTTTCTTGGAGAACTCGAGTTTTTCTGTACTGTTAGTTGATTTTACTAACTTTTTTAGACAAAGTTTTACATTTATCCCTAGCTGTATTGCTTGGATTTAAAATGTTTTGTTTTTCTGGTTTAAGATTATGAGAAAACCATCTATGGTGAGAGTGCTGCCTTGACAACAATTTAGGAAAATAAGTATTACATTTTGAATTGAATTGAAATAACAGGATTCATTTCTATCCTATATTTCATCCCATGGAATTTTTTTTTTCAAATGGAAAAATAAACCAATATTTTTTTAATGGAGGGAATACCAGATTAGAAGACACAATTGTTTTTGGGACTGAGAATCACAGGTGCTTGACCCCTCCCTTCCCCCTTCCCGCTCCCACCACCCAAAAAAATGGTAGTACTAGTCATGCTATTAATGCATTTCACAGAAACTGCCACCCTCTCACCCCCTTCCCACCTTAAAAAAAAGACTGTTATGAAACACTAAATGACACTCCATAGTTGAACAAGTTCCGGTTCACTGCTTAAATAACTTAGTTATATATCGCTTATGACCAAGAAAATAAGGGTGATATTTTTAAAAGTGCACCATAAATGAGTAACAGGAGGGAAGCTCCTCTGCAGGTTGCATCGCCTTCAATCCCACACCCGTGAGTTCCCTGCAGTAGTTTGTGTGTTTTTATAAAAATGCATGAGACATTTATAATCTTAAACATTGTATATTAAACGCTATCTAAATAAGACCACAAATAAATAAATGTCGGAAAGTCATAAAATAGTCTTTGTTGAAACACATACACACTTTCTAATATTACGTATTTTATTGAATGTAAAAAATGACTGACCATTTCATTAAGAACTTAAGCTCCCCTAAGGAGTCGGTTGCTCCGATTATCTTCTCAGGTTCCAGTCCTCTCGCAAACCCCCGTGGTTTACTTTCCTCCTGAAACATTTAAATAATTGTTTTTAACAACTATAGAAAAAAAATTATTATCCTTAAAAGCATATTAATCCATATTATACCACATTAACATATTAACCAGTTCAATTTTTTCTCACGTTTCAAAATATGATTTAATTTTAAACAAGGATACCAGCAAGAGAAATTTTAGCAAATTCTATTGATGTGTAATGTTGCTGGGTCAATCCATTGCTGGTCCATAGGTAGTTGCTTGAATATATTTATATTTTTACGATTAAAATTAGGCCTACAACTTAGGACAAAAATACAATTAGTTTATTTTTGGATATTTATTTAACCGATGACAGCTATTTTCTTCACAACTGAACGCTCATTTTCAGTAATTTTTTAGCTCTACACTAAATTAAATATCCCCTCAGCCATTCATCCTAGGGCCTTCAAATAAAGACTTTTTGAAAGAATTTAACGAATCAAGATTCTTTTAAGTATGCAATAAAAACTTATCGTAAGGGTCCAAATATCCATTCAAAGTTCAAAGAAAGGGATTAAGACCTTTACATGACCCAAACTATACAATTCCAGATATTATTAATGTTATAATAAGGGCATCATTGTCATCATTGTCGGGGTGTTATAATGAGGACATATAAAAACAGTGGTGGATTGGAAAATGAAAATGGCAAACCTTGAGCACCATCACTGTTATGTTCGTTTTTTTACCATTAGGACCAAGAATTTTATATAAATTAAGAAAGAGAGTTGAAGCATGCAAGTATAAGTATGAATAATATATTGAGAAAACTCTCACCACTTGAATGTACCACAGCAACAGGACGAGTGAAAATACTTGCAAATATTGTGTGATAATATATCATAGCTGCTCGTTCATTCATTCATTCATTTTTAATAAGACAGGTACCTCATGGAGGACGTTACCCTGAATATGAGCGAAGGATGAGTGTGATGATCGTGATGATAGTGGCACGATCTTGTAGCCTTGTTACTGACTAAGGTTGACATGTTCCTTAGACAGGATTGTTAATTAATAGCCCAACAACCAATGGCAGCTGGCTCCAGAAACAACCCTTCAAAAAGCTACTAACTTTTCTCGGGATCGATCCGGCTAACAAGTCATAAAAATTAAAGTAAATTATATATAAAGGGGTTTTGTCAGCCTTGGGTGAATTTATTTCCATATCATGAGGCAAAAAAAACGACAATTTATATATATAATACAGTCCTAAAGTGCTGAGGATTGAATACTTATTTTGGTACTTTTCAATATTTTATATCTTTGTAATTAGCTCCACAAAATGAATTTTTACCGGTCAATCCCAGATCTAAACCTAGTTTAAAAATTTTTATTTTCATACACAACAAAGATATAAAGCCTCAAACTTTTAATCTTTTTTTTAATTTAAGGATTTTGAAACTTTTCAACTAAAAATCAACAGCTTGAAGCAATGTGAATTTGAAACACCTACCTGTACCTTACAAAAACACACAAAACACACACACACACACACACACACACACACACACACATATCCTATTTTTGTAAAATTATTTCTTTGAACTTTGAAGGTGTTTTTGGACCCTCATGATTAGTTTTCAGTGCATACTTGTCAGAAGATTATTATTAAAGTTCATTTATTTTTGAAGAGATTGGTCTCTATTTGAATGTTCTAGGATGAATGGCTGCAGAGATATTTAATTTAATCTAGAGCTCGAAAATAGCTGAAAATGAGCATTCAGTCATCAAGAAAATGGCTGCTATTGGTTAAATGAATGTTAAAAAAATAAACAAATTGCATTTTTGTACTTATATAAATTGAACTTTAAATGGTAAAAATACAACAAATAATAAAAGTTTTGAAGCAACCAATTAAGTAATTTATTCCTAGACCATTTCATACGGATTGACCTTACTTTTACTTTGTCAATGTGAAGACAATTTGCAAATCTTTGATTTTTAACTAATTCCCATGGAAACCAAATAAAAACTAACAAATTTTAAAAAAATGAGTACAGAATATACACAAAAAAGCTTACGGGGTGAAGCCTAAGGGGATTGTAGGGACATGAATGGGCCTATGTATTGTATTGGTTCAAGATCTACCTTAGTGCTAGGCCCTGTCACATGAGAGCGTTTTCCAACGCACGTTACAACACACGACGATGAAGCATTATAAAACAAATGCTGGCGGGGCCGTCCATAAATTACGTCATCTGAAAATAGGGGGGAGGGGTCCAGAATGGAAATGACGGTAGGATGATCTGCATGGGGGGGGGGGGGTAAACGCTGAGATGACGTAATTTTTCAAATATTGTTCTAAAATTAAGTTAGATAGGAAAATTGTAAACATTCGGTGTAAACTCATTAACTTGAAGTAAAGCAGCTTGGAAAATTCATCACAAACTATACTAGATTTTTGAAATATCATTTCATCTTCAGGTCAAAAAGAAGCTACAGTAAAAGCAAATTTTAATGATACATATTTTTAAATTTATAGGCAGCGTCAGCATCCTCCGCCAGGACATTTAGTGCTACAAAGTTCAAAAAGTTCTGGTTTGAATAGTTGATTAACATCAAAGTAGCCCAAAATGGGATTAAACTAAATTTTTGGGTCCTAACAACCCCATAGAGAAACTTTCAATAGGGCTTTCCCAAAGACTAGCAAGGCATTGTTTTGGGAGTTTTTACCCTATGACATAATTTTTCAATGGCGGGGCGGGGGGGGGGGGGGAGCGGATTATGACGGTAGGATGACTGTAGGGAAGAGGGGTCCAAAAATGGCCAAAAAAAGATGATGTAATTTCTGGATGGCCCCGAAACATGTCTGTGTACACATGCGACGCTCACTATCAACTTGACACAACAACATGGACATGTGTCTTGAAGTTTCATTGTGGACTGCGTGATTTCAGGGCGCTTCGAGTTCCCATGATCTAGCTTAGACCGTACACATGGTTCATTCAAGCGCGCGCTTTGGTGAAGTGATCATATACAATCATGGAAGAAAATAAGGCGATTTTTATATTGAGCTCTTCTTTGAAGGAAAAATTACCCAGCTACAATAGGGTACATGGAAAGTGCCGAATACAAAAAAAAAATAAAAAAGGTTAGCAGGAATTGATTGAAATGTTTTTCTACAGAGGATACTTTAAAAACAGGAATAAACAATTTTTTATAAGAGACACTTTTAACATTGAAAACAATTTCTTAAATGATTAAACACGACATTGTTTATTCTACGGCTCATATTTTATAAGATTGGGGAAAAAGTGATTTGAAAGAGCCATGAGTCAGTTTGTCACATGAAATTTGGTGCACTTAGAACTTCCTTTATCTTCGTCTTCGTACTTTTACCTACAGTATAAAATCAAAACACATACAGCCTCTTCCGATTTCCATAGCTGAACTGGGGATCAACGCAGCATCAACACCGTGTATGTGTTTGTTGCGGGTTATCTGACACGCGTGTAATGCTCTCACGTGTACATAGCCTTTGAAGCAGCCTGGTCGGTTCAGTATCTTTTTGCGTTTACCCCTTACAACAATAAGAAACAGAAACCACTTCTTTATAATAGATAGTTATAACTAAAATGGTTTTAAAAATAATTTTTATTAAGTTATGTGCCTTAATGTTACTCAGCAACCAATAACTAGATACCTATATATGCAGATGCAGATATAGCTGATTCAATGAAATAAAAATCTTATACTTAAAATAACATCCAAATTATGACGTCCTCCTTTGTGGTCACTCTCAGAAGTCTTACTTTTAATTCCCAAACAATTCTCTGCAGTTTTTTCTATGAACCTTGAAATCCTTATCCTTACATCACATAGGTAAGAAGGCAAATAGCACGTCAAATTATTACTACTTAGTCAACAACAACATTTAACTACTTTTTCTTAGTTATAACTGATAAGAACCAAATCATATCGATTTTACATGTACATCTGATAGTCCTGAAAATCCCAGAATTTTATATGCCCTAAAATCATGCAGTATCCCGGGACTGGATTTCCTAGCAACAGCGATAAGTCAGCCAATGTAACATCCTCCCTGTAAGACATGGCCAACATTGGGGGACTGAGTCAGGGAAAGCGGAGGCTGTTGCTGTCGACGACACAGGCCATCGTACTCAACAGGACAAATGTCTGAGTAGATGCGATGAAGGTGAAGAAATACCAGACTCACATGCTGGCAGTGATTTTTTCTGGCACTCACATTCTTAGGCCCAATTCACACTGAACGGACGTGAGGCACAGCGGAGGCATGGTGCAGGTGCCAAATGGTCATGTGTGAATTGGGCCTTAAAGTCGTGTCCTCATACTGCAGTCTCACAAGCAACTGTGCTGGTCATCGCCAGAGACATTCCCGTCGACCCGTTCAGCTGGCAAAATAGAAGAAGGCCAGAACGTACCAGGGTTACAATTACCATGGGTTAGTTGTTAACCATGGTTGTACTCCCATTTGGAACATGTGGAGGTATGTGGTGCGATCAAGGAAAAAGTTGGTGCGGTGTAGCTTCCGCAGCAGCGCCAGTAGAGCCCTTTCAAATAGTTAAAAATTAAAAACGTATATTGACAGAGATTTCTGGCGCCCAGGGCGCCTTTTAAAATTGTTTAACGTACAAGATGTGTGTTTTGGTGGCGTTTGCCAGCACTTGTGGAACCTTTTCACCTGGGTGTGTGCACCGAGGATGAACTCAAAGAAAGCTACTGAGCTGCCCATGGCAAAAAGATGGCTGCCTGGAAGCAATGATGGGACAAAGAGACAACCGGAAGATGGACATGGCACCTAGTGATGTGGGCTGGATAAATACCCAGGGGGTAGGTAAATATAAAATGGGCATTTACCTGGGGATTTATCCAAAAACTGGCTATTTATGATTTTTATTAAATTTAGAGGAGATTGACTTGTATTTTTGCAATTCTCAAATTGTAAGGATGTTAAAATGATAGTTTATCAATTTTTTATGTGATTTCCATGGACACTTTACTTCTTGCATCGGTATCAGGTAACATAAATACCCAGGTTCCAGGAATTTATGATTTTCATAGTTTTAATTTTATTTCATGTTTTTTTCTTCAATTTGTAGGGAATTTTAAGTTTTGGGCATAATAGGTTGCATTCAAAATTAAAGCTTCCAAAATCAATGATAGTAACAATGAATTACAGAATAGGATTATCAAGGGTAAATTAAGTTGACTATGACAAGTCAAAATTACTAGGTACTGTAGACTTATTTACAAATTTTGGTTATTAATAAAATCATCGTTCATTTATTTAAGTTATCGATAAGATGAATTACCCTAACTTGAAATAGCCATGGGCCGAGCCAACATACACCACTTGATTATTCGTCTTTCATGGTAAATAAATCGAAATAAGCTACTTTAGAGTTAATTTAATTTTCATTAACTTTTTCAGAGGTAAAACCAACTAATCTTAGTGTTTTTTTAATACCCGGGTATTTATGAATTTTGGGCATCCACCCCAACTTTTAAATACCTGGGTATTTTATATCACTAATGGCTCCTCATCAGGAATCTGAAGTCGTGGGACTTCCTTGACCATAGTGAGGTACCCAGTTCCTGACAGGTCATGGCGAAGGCAAGTTCGACAAGCACAGTAGCAGGTCCTGATAACGCGCACCACACTTTCTTCTGGTGCCAACATTTTTATGAAGAATGAACTGCCCTCGCCGACTCAGTCGGACAATATCGTGGGCTGCAGGGCGGCAACAGCTTGAACCTCGTAGCTGACTTTCAGGGCCGTATTTTCCAATAGGCCCAGTAAGCCCAGGTCTAGAGGCCCAAGTTGTCTGGGAGTGTACTTTCAAGCAAAATGGGCGAAACTTAAGAATCTGTCTCCAGCATTAAAATCGAAGTTGAAAGTCGATATTTTTAATTGCGATCACAAAAACATAGTTACAATTACTGTGTATACGTACAAAAACTTTAGCTGCACCTTCTGAACATTGAGAAAATACACTAACATGACACTTTGGTACTATTGACACATAAAATTGCCTAGATATCAGTAAAACATACCCTTCTGTCTATTATATCGTGGAAAAAAATAAAAACTGGAATTGTTGAACCAGGTTATGTATGTTGCTGATGAAATGCTAGGTTTGTGATTTACCTGCAATTAAGTAAACTTGTGGCTCCACATATAAGTTAACTTCAATGTTACTCAACAACATGTTGGAATTTTCGAAACATTTACCTATTTACCTATATCCATGTTGATTACACTGCCAAATATCCATCACTTCTATCACGTTTCATTCCTAGAGTCACCGTAATACCACATGAAACTGAATTAGTTAACAAAGCACATTTTTGCAGTGACTGACTCTAGGGTTGTCATTGTCTCTAACTGTAATAGGATGGTAAAAGAATTAACTGAAACCAAAGGTCTGTAAATAAGAAGATAATAATAATACTATTAAACTATAATAAGTAGTGTAATCTTTTCTTTTCTTCTTCTCTACAGACCGTGGCCATAACCGACATATTAATAAACGGTTTCAACAGTAACCCAATTGTTTATTTCAAATAAGTTTCACTTCAATAACAATAAAACATGTTTTTAAAAGAAATCGATTATTTACATCAAATCGAAAAATATTTATTCATAACTTCGATATTAACGGTGGAGACAGAAAAGTTTTTAAAGTTTAGCCCAAAAATGCAAAATTAAAAATTTTTGAGGCATTTGTTTTTAAGTTTATAGCCACAGCCGGTGCAAAGCCCGTGTGGAACATGTGGAGGAATGTGGTGCGATCAAGGAAAGCTGGTGCGGTGTAGCTTCCGCAGCGGCGCCAATACAGCCTTTCAAATAGTTAAAAAGGAATAATGTATTTCGACAAAGATTGCCAGTGCCCGGGGAGCCTTTTAAAATTGTTCAATGTGCAAGATGTGTGTTTTGGTGGCAATTGCCAGCACCCGTGGAACCTTTCAAACTGTTCGAACTGAAAGTTGTTTGTTTTGGTGGCGTTTGACCGCGTCTGGAAAGCCTTTTAAATTTATTCCAAATACATAATTGATCAGTTCTTTTGTAGTGTGTGATTTTCAGCGCCCCGGGAGCCTTTTAACTGTTCTGCAAAATGTGTGTTTTAGTGGCGTTAGCCAGCATTCATAGAACCTTTTCAAATTGCTCATAGTGCAAACAAGATGATAAGTCAGCGTTTAGGATCAATTTCCACCACCTGTGGATCAATTTCTAAGTGTCCAAGTTGCAAAAATTGGGCAAGTCGTCGGCACCCGGGCAGCCTTTTGAAGTTGTTAAAAATTAAATGTAATTTGATTTTCTGAATAGTGACGTACAACATAATTTTAAGGAAGGACTTAAGGACTACCTGCCTCAAAAAACCTGAGGGCAGAAACAAATATTGGGCCTAGGGGCGCTCAAAAATCAAATCTGGCCCTGCTGACTTTGTCCTGTCTGTAATGCACCAGAGAAGGTGTCTGGAGTGGCCCGAGCCAGAGAACATCAGCAGGGAGATCGTCAGTTGATTCCTGCAAGGGACAGAGGCCGCAATGAGCAGATGCTCGGGTCGATCAATCAATCAAACATCAATCAATCAAAATATCTTTATTCATCACTTTATACACACAGTATAACATAACAGTGTCAATAATTGTCTTATAAACTAAATATAAATAAGTTACTTTTATCTGTCATTCATCATCCGTTTGATAAAAGTCCATTAAAATTTATGAATTTTACTAAACATAAAGGGATATTGAAACATTTTTTTGATTGTTTTTAGTCCAAATTTATATTTGCAAGATATTTTGCATCATCATACAAGTAAAAGAAAAAGCCTGAAAAAATTATATCAGTATACCCATTTAAAAATTCATTTAAGTCATAATGATTATTATCCGGTTTATTTTTAGTTTATTAAGAGAAGACTTTGATTACAATTAGACATTAGTTCCCTTGGCAAATTTTTAAAAACTTAATACAAATGTTTTGTTTTCATACAATTCACGCCTATATCGATCAGCCAAAATGTGGTTTCTGGTTTCATATGGGTGAGGAGGATTAACCTGATAAATTTTATAATTTGAGTCTTTCAAATAAATTTGATTGTTTCAAATAAATAAGGGTTAAGAATCGTTGATATTTCTAATTCAGTGGAATTCACCATCGCAATGGATATGGTGATAGCGAGAGCAAGGTTTTTTTACAGATATGCCCAGAGACTTGCTTCCCATCACAAGTACAGTGGTGTATCCAAGGGGGGGGGTTTAGGGGTTTGAACCCCCCCCCCTCTTTATCTTAAAAAATATATTTAAAAAACAGACGACAGACTGTTGAGTAAATGCATGAGAAAAACAGACTGGAATGAAAACAGAAAACACACGCAGCCAAAATAAAAGTAAACTGAACAATTTTTCAGGTTTTATCATGAATTTTTTGAAAACTGGCAATTTTATGTATTTTGGACAATTTACTGAAGGAAATAAAATTAGCCTTATGTTTGTTATGTGTTTGGTGGCTAGAAAGGTCTCTCAGGGTCATGTTGAGAGATCGGAAGGTATGTGTAAAGTGATACACGCAATCCATTTAACCAAATAATCAGTGATTTCTTGAAAAAATTAAATCCTTGATACTTTCAATATGGTCTGGCATCATATTGAAATAATAAGGAATTGTGAACTCCTCAAGTCTTTCTCTAAAATGGGTCCTCATCAGGGGAGTTTGATACTTCACAACTGAACTTGTATTTCTACTCTTTAATACAGGTAATTTGTTTTCATTGTTGTTAAAGTATTTAATCATTACCCTAATAATTAAGCCCTTTGCCAGTTGTCTTTTGCTCAGTTTCTAATATTTCAGTAACAAAATAATTCTTTTTGACCTGAATTACTTTGATGGCTTGTTTCTGAAAGTTATCTAAAACACTAAAGTGTGTGGGCGCTGCATTTGCAAAAACGCTAATCCCATATCTCAATTTAGATTCAATTTAGATCAATTTAGATTAGTGATTGGTAATCCAGTGACTGGTATTCCGTTATATTATATCTTTCATTAAATTTTCCTCCATTAAGATATAATTTTGCAATACAAGGGGATGTGTATTTTTTTTCTTTTATTCAGTGATATGATCATGCCAGGTCAACCCATGGTCGATTGAGATTCCAAGATACTTTGCCTTTTTCACAATTTGTAAAGTTCCCATTCACTCTCAGCCTTATCTAGTGGATCTTGTGGCCTATGTGGGCACTCGCATCCACGAAAACGAATTTCAAAATTCTCAGTATATTTCATATTGTTCTTAATTGCATAAGATTTGTCTGGCTGACGTTAATAATCAATTAATACAGTACAGTTACAAATTAAATTACTAATCATAGCAATTTTTATTCAATAATTACAGTCATAGCAATGAACTATTACTACGTGTTTTCCACTATTTTTTTGCAAAAATTAAGAGGTTTTTAGAGTTAATTTCAATACTCAAATTGAGAATGATTTATATTCAATTGTTAGGTGCAGACAGAGATAATTGAAACTTGGAAGCGACAAGTCAATGCTCAATGCTAAAATTGCCGCAATAGATATGTCATTACAATAATGGGTAACCCATCATACTGTATCTTAGATTCCCAATTTTTGAACACCTTATATTCTATAATCATAATTAGATATGGTAGTGTTGTTCTAATAACCTTAACATTGTAAACATAAGTTAAAAGGATTATAACTTAAAAAGCTATACAAATGATTAATTAAAAACTAAACCTTGTATCATGGATGGGTAGCTCTTAGCGAAACCGCTGTGTTGAGGTTACCATCATGAAAGATCAAACTTTTGACAGATGTAATGCAAAGAGTTGAAATATAAAACAATAAAAAAGTTAGCGATTCATGGTTGATAATTTGCTTCCCACAGTACTTAAAACTTTAATTCTCTTAAAAATGGTTTACTATGCCTACAAATCTAATCATATTTATGGCATAGAATTCTGGGGCAACTCTACAGACATTAACATAATGTTTTATATTCAGGAAAAATTTATTAACCCTAGAGAGCTCACGTGGGGTAAAATTTCTCCAGGCACGTTTTTAACTCAAGAAAAAGTATGCGAAGCCGCACCCAAGTGCTTTCTCCCCCTCAGTACCTTCCAGTCGACTCGTCTAGTGGCTGACCTGTAAGTCTAGGTTGATGAAACGCCAAATTTGTAACGGCAAATCTCGTATTAAGTCCACGCTGTACTGAAATTGTAACATTACAAAGAGACCTAAAACGCACATAAAGCTGGCTTTAGGAATACTGCATCGAGAACCAATGCAACAACTACCTCGGGAAAAATGCCAGATGTGATTTCTGATCAAGAAATTTAGAAATTTGGCCCGAAAAACTACCAAGTGCTAGCTAATTGCGGTAAAAGCATCTGCAAGGACCATACAGTAGAAACTAGTGTTGACTGTTTTAAGTGTGAACAGTATACTTTTCTGTTAAGACTTTCTACATGATGGAGTGTATATAAGTTAAATATAGTTGACATTAAAGTTTGTAATATGTTTTGAATTAATTGCTTGTTGTTTCATTAAAGAAATACAATAAAACATAATGGGGTAAATATTTACCCCGCACGAGCTCTCACGTTACAGCGGTAGGCGCGAGCTCTCTAGGGTTGAAGTTGTTGTACATATATAGCCAAAAACATCTTCTAGGAATTTTTTTATGTACATAAAATCTTAAATGTTCTATGTGTATAATACATACATAGATCATTAGTTTTTTATGGAAAAATGTTGATAAATTTTAAAATAGATTTAGCTGTACCACCACTCTTGTATCTCAGTGTAGTAAGAAACAGCAATAACAAACAAGTACTGGCAATCTATAAAAAAATTTAAAAAGACAACAGGCAACAATAATAATTATATTTTTTAATGATAAAATTATCATGAAATCCCGGACTTAATTATTAACTTTTAGATTCAGAACAACAAAATGATAGAAGATATCTATTAGACATAATATGTAAAACATGAAATAAGCTATTACTTTGAGTAAGTATTCAACAGCAATATTTTATTGTCTGACATTTTTGGAATCGTTGGTAAAAAGTTTCTCAAGATGCAAAAGTCTAATCTATAATATGTTGACTTTGGTCTAATTTCCATTTATTCGAAGACCTGTGGTACAAAAATGTGCAAAAACTTCTGATTTTAAAAAGTAACTTCTTACCTTATATGATTACTTTTTTCTACAATCAATTTTTTTACAATATTTCAGCTTTCACAACAACTATTTCTCTTAACAGAAGCACTCAGCAAACAGCTTACATTTCTGGATGTAATTTCTTCTCCAGCAAATTGTTCAGTCTCAAAGCTATTGCTTTCTTCCAGTTTTAAATCCACAATTTCACTGAATTTCGTTTCATCGGTATAATTTTCATCTTCCTTTTCCTCTTCTTTTTCTTCAATGTCTTTGTATTCTTCTTGTTCTTCTTCACCTTCGTCTTCATAATCTTCATCCTCATCTTCAGTTTCTGAATAATCTTCTTCAGTCTCAGATTCCGAGTCCCCATCAGACACTTCATTGGGATTCCATGAGTCATAAAGAAACAACTCAGTTTTCAGTTCCTGTATCAAGTTACGCTTCTCATCGATCTTCTGCTGAATCGCATCCATCATACCTTCCACTTCTGACATTTTTTCAACATTTCTTAGAAGTTTCGAGTATTTCTTAGCAAAAACATTTATTTTTTCTGCATCACCTAACAGAGACCATTCAGACCAAAATTCGTCACTCGCATACTTTTTAACCATTTTTTCAATTTTACTCTCTAGATACATCAATGCCAAACGAAAACTCCATGTACTCATGTAATCTTTTTTTATCCAAAGTTCCTTCTCTTTCCTTTCTTCTATTTCCAAGCAGTCCAAACATTTCCAATCTTCGAAGACGTTTTCCCCCCATGTCGCAGAACCTAGTTCAGAGACTCCAGAACAAACATAATGGAATAACAGATTACATTCTTTGTTGGTGCACCGCATTTCATCCCAAGGTTCGACGGCGACTTTACATTGTCCACAAACTTCACCACCGACTTTAATTTCACTCATATTCGAACTTACGCTTGTATGCGACATAAAAACGTTCTGCAATATTAACTCGTACTATAAAAAACTTTGTGAGTGAAATTAACAAAATGCAGAAAAAGAACCAAACATAAAAACTGAAAACACTATTTGACAAATGAAAACACTGACAATTATTACACTTTATTGAAATTTAGTGATTACAATTTTAAACTAAAAATAATAAAGAAGTGAGGTGTATGAGTGTCCTCACACTCGAAAGAACGGTGTACAACTGAGTCGGTTAGCTTGAGAGTCAGCAGAGAAATGAATCAGTGAGGGGGAGGGGCAGAGAGAGAGAGAGTGTGTGTGTGTGTGAGGGGGGAGAGAGAGACTGGTGGGTTCCTAAGGGAAATCAAATAAAATTTTACTGTATGGTAAAGTAAGAGTACAACGTGTAATACTTAAATACATTAAGTTATTTCATTAAATATACATCCGATTACTAATCATTTTATCATACAAAGAAAAATAATATCGATAATCAGGGGCGGTCTGATGACTCTGGGGGCCCTTAGCTAGACTGTTCAGAGCCCCCCGTCCCCCCTCCCACAATCTCAAAACTCGTGTCTCATCTTAATATCTTGAATATATACAAATCTCATTCAAAATTTACTAACTCTAAGTTAGTAAAATAGAAAGTAAATGGATGAATTCAAATCGTACGTTAGATTTAAAAACTTAATAATGAGCTGTGTTAGTTTTAATTTCCTCACGGGGTCGTTGACACACTAGTTGTAATAAATAGAATAGAATATAAAAGAGAACAGAATATCTTTATTTGTCTTTAAACACAATTATTATTATTATTAAAATATTATTAAAATTTAAACACAAGTTACATTGTGTAATGGACAGGCCCGGCGACAGGTTTTTCGGGCCCCTGTGCAGTCTACAACTCCGGGCCCTCATACCTGGCGACCTTTTTTTTACTTGTTTCGATTGTGTTTGGGCCTCTTTTTAGCCGTTTCAGGCCCTTTATTGGTATTTTCCGGGCCCCCTACACATCCGGGCCCCTATGCATTTGCCCCCCTGCCCCCCCCCCCCCAGTCGCCAGCCCTGGTAATCGTCTGAACAAATAGAATATTTTTATATACAATAATATAAAAATACATTGGTCAAGATAAAATAGAAACATAAATCTTGAAGAAAATGTCAAGTGCTAAACAAAGCTACCTCAAAATCTAAAAAATCTTTTACATCATAAAAAACATTTTTTATGAGTAAGTTATTAAGTTTGCATTTAAAAGAATTAAAATGCAATCTACAGAAATCTATTGGCAATTTATTAAACATTGATATTTGTTAACATTTGTGAGAACTTGAGAATTTTTGTAAACAACCTCTGCTATTGTTTAGATTTTGGCAGTTTCTGGTTTCATATTCATGTATCTTGTTCTACATTATTCTCTTTTACATACAGAATATTTTGGTAAATGAAAATACTTTGTATGGGCATGATCTGAAACTTCTTGAAAAAAGGTTTGCAGCTGTCTTGTTGAGGAATACCTGTCATTATTCGCAAAGCCTTTTTTTGCCACCAAAGAACCTGCCTAGCTCCGGTACTATTACCCCAAAAAATGTTGCCATATAAAAGATGACAATGAAAAAGGCATAATACGACAAGAGCTACGTCTTTTCCGAAACAGAGGATTTCAACCTTCTGAGTAGGAAACAAACCCGAGAAAGTTTCGAGATAACCTGGTTTGTGTGGGCCACCCAAGATAACTTCGGATCCAAAACACGACCAAGTAATCGGACAGGCTTTTGTTCAATAAGGAGTTCTTAAGGGAGAAATATATTTTTTGTTTTTTTGAATCGTTAGTCTCGAGACTGCTAAGGAAAATAAGTTGCTGTTGACTGTAAACATCATCCATTCCACATTCACACAATGAAAAATTGAGGCATAATGATAATATTTTACTGCACTTAAAACTGAAACTTTGTCTTATAATTGTTTTTCTTGTCAATATTTTTTTTTCAACAAAATCCTATCCAATTTCCGCTTCTTCCTTTAAAAAATCTAGACAAAATAAGTACCTTACTAAATGATTCCTTATGTTGCATTAATATGTGGGCAATACTTTAGAATCCACCTCCGCCGTTAAAATCAATATTATTTACAATCGCAATTATGTTAATCAAAACAACATTTCATTATTATGATCGGAGCGTTAACTTAAGGTATAGATGTTTAACTGCATGAATGTTAAGTAAATAAGCAAGAATTCAAACAGATTTAATTGAAATAAGAATGAAAAATCATAAAAACATGATTAAAAATTACTGTATATGTATTAGAGAACTTTCTAAACATTGAGAAAATACACTTTGCATGTCACTTCGTTACTACCAACGCATCAATTATCTAGGTATGAGTTGTACATGTCCTTCCTTCTGCTCTATCGTAGAAAAAATTAAAAACTGGAATTGTTGAATATATGTTGCTGACGAAATGCTGAATTCGTGATTTACCTGCAATTGACTTAACTCATGGCTCCGTGTATCAGTTACCGTTACCTTCAAGGTTATTCAACGACATACTGGAATTTTTTAACCATTTACCTACATCTACACCAGATCTATTTGGTCACACTGCTAAATATATCCATCACTACTATCACTTTTCACTCCTGATATCAACGCAATACCACACATCTCAAATCAACCAAATTATTAGCTAACGAACTAAATTTTTGCAATCCATGACTGACTGCCTGACTCTAGGTTTGTCAGTTTCTCTGATTGTAATAGGATAGCAAAAGAACTAAATGAGGTCGGCATTTTAATACAGTAGACTCCTTCTAATTCGGACACCTCGGGAACACACCCTTGACAGAACTATAAAAGTCCAAACCAACCAGGGGCCTACTAAAAGTTCCAAAAATAAGCTAAAATAGCATGTCTTAATGTTAAACAAATAATCTCGAGCCAAAAACAATGACATTTTTACTATTCACTATGTTTGTTTTGAGGCAGTCGTATTAAAAAATGTGTTTCCTGTGTTTATACAAAGACGCTCGTCTGCAGACGAACGAGTCCACAGACGAATTTCCAGCGACGACCTATTTCCATGAAGCTATCCGAACCATACAATGTCCGAACGAGAGGGAGTCCACAGTAAATGAGAATCACCGTAAACCGTTATTGTTTACTTAAAATACCGTTATTGTTTTTAATCGGTCAGTATAATAACCGATTTTAACGATGGAAACTTATCATCAAGTTTAACCCATTTAACTTTGTCAAATCGTGGCATTTTGAACCAGTCTGGTACTGTGTGTTTTTATAAATTTCCAATCCTGTTTCGTCTTCTGCAGTTTAGGTGTTTTTGGTTCAAACAATGTGATTACAAAAGCTTTTATTAAAGTATTGATTATATACGTTGTATATATTTATGTTCTTGCCCCTTAAATTAATAATCTTCTTACAAAGTGTATAAAATGGTAAATATTCAAATAATTACCATGGTTTTTAATAAAGATCTTAGATTAAAAATTTGAGGTTAAGTGTTTCGCCATCCCCCAGTGGGATCCTAACTGGCTTTTGCTAGTTTAGGTACCGATACTGGGTACAGTAACGGAAGCTGTCATGATTAGAGGCAGTGTTGTAGCTGTCTTTCAGTGAACAACTTCAGTTCTTTACCAGGGGAGGCTGGGCTTGATGACAGGGTGGGCGGGGGTGTACTGGCGACCAAGATGAGGGCCAATATTAGGGCCACATTATCCCTTGAGGCCCTGTTCCAACATCCACCTATTCCATCTACCTATTCCTCTTTCCTTTCCCTTCTCTTGTATTAATCATCTAAATGCTGTGAGCCTAAGGGATAATCTAAGGGAAGCTTCCTTTCCTTTCCGATAGCCGCACAAAAAGACAAAATAATGGCTGAAGTACCCTCACAGGATTTTCCTGTGAGGTGGGGCAACCCAGACTACCAATTCCCCCCTACAAAAAAAGTGTTTCACAATTTTTTACAAACTTGTCCTATTTTAATTGTTTGATAATTTGAAATTTTTTGTCCCTTGAGATTTGAATGATCCAACTTACACTATATAAATTTAGCATACTTGGGGGTCTGCTGGGGGCCCCCTTTCGCCAAGGAGGCCCCGGGGCCCATGGCAATTGCCGACAAGCTGACCTGACCAAACCGCCCCTGTCTATAATAATTATAAGACTGTCGTGTAATAGATCCTGAAATAACTTTAAAAGGAAAGGAAATTACACAATCTACGAACTACATAAAGATGTTTAGTTTTTGTTGATAAATACAACCAAACAAATAAATAATTTTTTACCCTTCTAATTTCTTTGTGTAGCTGATTTCTAAATTACAGTATTAAGTTCGTCTAAATGAGACATGGTAGTTAAAAGGGGGGGGGGAATCTAAAGGGCCGAACATTTTCTGCAGCCCAATGCCTTACACATTAACTGTTTGTTTTAAGCTTAAAGACAATATTTTTTTAACATTGGTCAAATAAACATCATTAGCCAATACGTTTTGTAGATGCAAGTTAAATTACTTCATCAGGCTTATTTTATAATGATTTGTTTCAGCGACAATATGACATCTCACTTCTGCATGACTTGCATTTCATTAAGAGTAGAAAATATTTTCCTCCACAAAATGAAATTGTCAGACTACAGAGAATTTAGATTCTAATCACACATACGTCAATCCAAGTGTTGTATTATTGCTTAAATAATGCTGAATTCTCACGTGATAAAGAAATCTCTGACAAAACATTCCAATTGAATAGGTAAGAAGGAATTTCCAAAGTTTGCATTGATAACATTAAGATAACAATATGCTTGACTACATTATCATCAAACTTAGAGTTAGATATTAAACTATATACTGAGTTGGATATTAAATCCCAGGATCCATGATCCCATAAGATTATGGAGGTGATTGAATCCTGGGATTCTCAGGCTCAATCTTGGAATTTTCTGAATCATAAAAATCGAAATATGTTTATTGGGTTCCTATAATATGCCAGCATTATAACTCATCTAATAAATAACTACAGTGTCAAATAGTCATGATTTAATGACTTATTTGCTGTTTTGAAGGAATGATTGTTGCGATGGAAGACAATTGAAAAAACCAACTATATTAAAATAATTTATATCCTGGATTTTATTGGGATGTGATGATTTACATTTAAGTAAAACAAACCACTTCTGATAAATATTTTTTTTAGTGTGCATACCAATATCATTTCCCCAAATATATTCACACCCTGAATTATATTTCCCAATTTCTTCATCCCAGATTTTAAAAACACACTCTTCCTTTACCAAACAATACCGCTTGTCTTTTTATTTCAAAATTCTTATAGTTTTGTTATATCTTATTCTGAGGTTATTAACTTCTAGTTCTGTTTTTATTTACCTAGTAAAATTTGTAAAAAGATTTTCTTAAACTTATTTTTAAATTAAATTTTGAATATAATGATAAATTTATCATAATACAAACTCAACACCTATTTCAGAAGTGCATGATGATGACAACCATTACTATTCAATTTTTTATTTTTCTTTAAGTCATTTAGAGGATAAGTTTAAGTTAACAGATAATCATTGTTAAATGTAAAATCACACTTAACCTCCTTCTTCCAGTACGGTAGCGGATACAAAGTTGAAGTTAATCCCAGGATTACTCCTGGGGGTCAAAATCTGAAAAGGGTACAATTGCAAAGTAGGAAAAAACTAAAAAGTTATTACTTGGTATCTAAATGACAGTTACATTTTTTAATACTTTGAACCCTATAGAATATGAGAAAATATAAAGAAAGCACCATTACCCATGTATGTCAATGAGAGAGGCAGTTTTATATCGGAAACTCCCATTTTTCGTAATAGAGGTCACACCCAGATAAATCAATATTACATAATGAAATAAAAGGGAAAACCCATGGTATTTCATATTTTTTGTTGCTCACATATACTGTTTTTAAATATATTACAGCCCTCTTACTTTTGATTGACCTAAATCTTAATAATAGCTTAGAAAAGATGTAATTCACCTAAAAATACAAGTTTTGGTCAGGTTTTTTAACCTCACAATGTGTTTACTCCATTCCATTGTCATGAAAATTATTGTGTACCAACTTGAAACTGTACTTAATTGAAAAAATATAACCATTTATATATTTTGTGACCATACATATTTTTAAATAAAAAATTTTAAATGTGACATTCTGCTACAACGCGTGACCTCAGTTACATGGATATGACTTCCATTACATGTTTGTTGTTTAATTTTTTTAAATATAAAATCTTCATCTGTTCCATTCATAGTCTGAAATAGGAAGAATTTGATTTCTAATATAGGCCTAGGCCTTTTTCAGTAATTACAAGACAATACAATAGTGTTAAAATTACCTTAACTGAATCATTAGGTGCATAATACAAAATTTTTAATGACTTATGATGTATAGGATGTTCTATTTCCAAAATAATTCATTGTTATTACTTAGTCATGAAAAATTATTTTGAAATTCTTCAAAATTACATTTAAATGATCACGGTATGTTTAATGTGGTTATGTATCAAAACGTTTCAACGATTAAATGAAGGCTTCATTACAAATTTCTAAAAATAGCCTTAGGCCTGAATAAGTTATAGTTTAGGGCATAAAAATAAAATTAAAAAAGAAAGAAAACCCGTTTAGCTATTCTTTGAGTAAGTTAAAACACATTAAAATCATTATATTTTTTAAAATGTATTAAATTGCTTTTTAAACTGCAGCAAAAACAGATGACCAAATGGAATTAAAAATCTTTTCATTAAAAAATTATTTGTCATAATTAAAAAATGCTACTCACAAGTTAAATTTCAAAATATATTATTAAGACATGCTGTATTTTAATTAATTAACTTAATTAAAAAATGTTTAGAAGCATTTAAAAAAACTTTGTTTCAATGTTGGACATGTTACATTTTTTATGTATCCAACATATTAAACAAAGGTTAGGCCTAGGTGACAAACGTCAAAAAAAGCAATGGACTTAATAAATTAATCTAAAGCATATATAGGCCTAATACAAACTTAAAAACAATCAATCAAAAACTTTCACCCAAATTTTATTTTAAATATAGGCTACATTAAAATACCTTTATCATTATTTTAAAAATTTATACCGTAAAATCAGAAACAAGGGCAAATACTCCTAAAAAGAATAAGCTATGAAAAGAATATAAAGAATTTCTATCAGCTAATTTCATTTTCAGATTAAATAAAAGAATGTATAACAGTTGTAAAAAATTGCTTCTGGAACTAAAAATGCCCGCACAATTAGATTTTCCCTGTTGGTGGCAACTCTGCATCATTATTTTCATAATTAACACATTGTTTACTAATTCATTTTACTCTATTAAGTATTAAAATCGGCCGTAATATAAAAAAAAATACATCACCATTAAGAATATAAGGTATATCAGTCAAATGGAAAAACCGATCACAAAATGTAGCGGATCTCACGTTAAATTAACCAAAATTCGCGACCGTCGCTTCCCAGACCGACGCTACAATTTCGCTTGTTGTGTCTTGTAACCTCAAAATGGCGAACGCTATTGCTAGTGACGAATCGGCATTTGAAACCGGGCCGTATTACGCACGAATTAAACTATTACGATGGACAGCGATTTACTTTTGATAAAGAATAAATCATGTACCGATGCTACATAAAAAAATGAGACACGGCAATTTTTATGAACAAAACTATTTTCCTCCACGTCCAAATTCATTTAACACGACGAACTCCGACATCCGTCGTTGTTTGCCGCCATGATACTCCTGAATTAAACTCGTTGTCGGCTGCTAATAGCGCTAGTGTCGCTGTACGATGAGAAACAGACGTCACTACCGACACTACTGCTTAAGGTGGGGACACGACTTTTAACCTAACTCGGCGTCGTAATAACATAGTTTCATCCGTAATAAGCGCTATTTGATTATCTCCCTGTATCCGACAATATAAACGTGGGTTTTATATTCACTTATTTGATTGGTGAACTTGTTTAAATCGTATCTATAGCGGTAAAACTGGGATTGGGGACACGTGACTGTCACTACTTTGGCCAGTTTTTTCTCAGAATTTTGCCCTAACCTCTTCTTAATTCATGATTTAAACAGTATAGACAATAAGATTAAGACCTAAACTTCAAAAATAAAACATTTTTAGCAATAATTACAGTAGGCAACATTATTTTTTATGAAGGGACAGTGATTGTACCCTTTTCAGATTTTGACCCCTGGGATCCTGGGGTGGATTTTTTTGGACCAAAGTCCTACATTGGATTTTTAGTTCTAGCCTTTAACATATAATTTGTTACCTTTATTACTTCCTCCTCAGCTTTTTCCTTGCCAGGAGGGGTCAAAGGGGGAGTTGTGACATTCCTCAAAGCACGTTTTGGAGTATCTCGTTTTCCCGCTCTTTCCCGCTTAGGAGTCTCCTTCTTCTTACGGCTCTCCTCGAACTGAGCAATCAAGTCCGGGCAGTCCAGGTTCTCCTCGGGCTCCCATGTGTTGTCCTCGCTAAACACCAATATTCAAATAATACCAGTATGCAACCCTATTATTTTAGTACAGGGTGTTTTTTTTTTTAAACGCAACCCATTTTTAAGATTGAATAATGCACATATAAATATGAAATGAGTATTGTTTTATGGATCTTTACATTTTATACAACCTATTATTTACGTTTGATCACATTTAGTTTACATTATGTGCTTAAACGATCCGCCACTAGCATTTGTATAAAGTTATACCCTCTCCATTGAATTCACGAACACGTAATGTTAGGTACCTCTTTGAATTTCTTGCATTAAATTTGTTATGTTGGTTTTGAGATGCTGAATATACTGTGAATTGTTTTCGTAGGCCTTACTTTTTATGTATCCCCAAAGAAAATAATATAGTGGAGTCAAATCTGGGGATCTTGGGAAGAAATAATCCTTCACTGATAAAATAAAGTTTTGGGTTGTTTTTAGAAAAAAAACACCCTGTACATTATACGTGAAAAATGAAATGAAAAATTTTTTATTTTAACAGGCAAAGTTAGGGCCGCATGGCCCTTTCTTACACTCAACCTGCCTAAACAATTTATACACAAATACATAATACTACAATAACATAATGAAGCACTAACAAAAACATAATGAACTCTATCGATAAATTGAGAAAAAAAAATTCCATTCACTCTAGCACATTCATTCTCTGCCAGTAACCCCGCACAAGACAACCCCCTAGGATACATCAGCCAGGGTCCTCCGCTCAAAAACCAAATTTTCAGCGCTGCCACAAACCGACGATAACTATTTAAGGATTTAGAGGAACAATTTATTGAGGACGATTACTGTAATGGAAAGAGGAAGGTTATTCCACAAGGTATGTGAAGCAGAAAGTGAAAAGGGACCTGAAGAGGGAATTTTCTGGTTTTTAGTTATTCTGAAATTTAGCTTAAAATTCAACATATAATTCAACATTTAATTTAACATATAACTTAACATATAACTTAAACATTAATTTAACATTAACATTAATAACATTAATTTAATTTATCATATAATTTCAACATATAATTTAAAGTGCTATAATCTTTCCTTTAAGTTACTGGCATTTGAATTTTAACTAATCAAAACAGTTATTTTAGGAAATAGAGGGCAAAAACTTCTAATGTTCATAGAATATTCATTCAGAGAAGAGTTTGGGCTTCCACGGTCGTTTTTACAATATGTTAAATTCTTGACTTCTGGGTTAGGCCGTGTCGTATTGTCAAAGGTTTCCACCGACGTTTCGGGGACAATGCAGTACTCCATCTTCAGGGCGAATGACGTGGTCGAATCAGCTGATCGTCTATTACAATTTAGAACCTAAGCGATTCAATCCACTACTTGAAACACTTTGACCTATGTTTAGCGAGAAATGGACTACTGTTTTGATGAAGGGGCGCTTGCTACTAATCAGATGATTGGATTTACTGAGCCTCATGGAGACAGCCTCCTGACATGCTCTGTCTGTACTTTACCTCTGCAAATCGAAGTTTAGTAGATAATTCGAATGAAACTTGGACTTTACCTCCTTAAGTGAAAGTTTACTTACCTGTCAATAAGTCATATCTGGTCCAAAGTCCCAATTCTTTACCTAAATGACTTGAATTTTCATTTAGTTTACCTTTGTATCTCAAATCATCTCTGTTAGCCTAAACTATCAAGAATTACCTCCTAAGTCAAACTATATGTAACTCATAGAAAAACGTATTCTTGTGGTATTTTGAGTTAACAAGAGACGACTGTACGTAAAATAACAATAGCTCAGTTTAAGTTCATGTAACTAGCAATACGAATGATCTGATCAAAAACTTCTTTGATAAAACTTTTTAATTCTGTACAGTAGAGTCCCGCAAACCCGGACTTCGATAACCCGGAATTCTGGATAACTCGGAAAGCCTGCCAGAGCAATAAAGTGCATGAGATTCAAGGCCAGAGCACGGTGTGACAAATATAAAACAGTTTTGGTTTTTCTTTAAGTTTTTTAGAACTGATAATGTAGTTCTTGTGTTTTTTACTATGCAATAAATAAATTATTTTTTATAGAAATAACAGAAACTCTTCTTATTTTTTCTTATTTTCACTCATTTCCCGATAACTCGGAATTTTCACAAACCCGGACACCGTTCGGTCCACATTAGTCCGGGTTTGTGGGACTCTACTGTATTGTCAAATTGAGCTTGATTAATTCTCTTTTTTTACCAAATAAACATGTACCATTGGTCCACTTTAGAGAAACAGAATTCAAAATCATAGCAACCAACATACGTAAGATAGCCTATACTATTGAGCTATATTTTGAATCTTACTCTGTATAGCCTTTCCATTTCAACAAATATTCAACTCGTCCATTCTTGATGCGCTTGTCGAGCACAGTTTCAACTGAGTACTCCTCTTCCTCTACTACCTGGGTGTCTGGGTTGTCGCTCATGTTCTGGTTCCTTTCTTGAAAACTGAAAAGTATAATTTGAATTTTGAAAAGAACATTTATCGTCGAGATAGATACCTATGTCCTACCCTAACTTATATGAACCAAAAGATTTTTTTTAAGTAAGGAATAATGCCTGATTCAGGATGTGATAGCAATTTTCTGCGGATATTACTAAAGAATAGATTGTTAGTAGTACTAACAATTCTCTATTCTTATGAATAGAATAGAGAAAGTGCTTCATTTAACACGTTCGCGGCGGCACGATTTTCTGTGTTCCTCACCGCCATCCTGGTGCTCTGACTTGTAGTTACTTTAACTGTCACGCCTATCGTGGCAGAAGCACTGTCCACTGCACAGAATACAACATACTATTGAGCAGTGCTGTTAAAGTTTCAGATTTCAAGCTCAGATCCTGGTTTAAAAATAAATGTTATTGTGACGCTTTGCAGCTTGGGGGCGATCGATCCCACCAGGATGGCATCAGGGTTCTCCATGGGAGCGATTGCTCCCATGCCACCGCGAACGTGTTAAATAACAAATAATATAAACTTTTTTTATGTTAGCAAAACAAATAGCACAACAATAGTCATTTTGACCTCCTGTTCGGTTGGCTAATACACAGCACTGAAATATCCAAAACGTAATAAACTTTTCCTTCGTTTAAGTCTACGGTAAAGAGCTCCTTGAGAATAGATATAAAATACTTTAATTTCTAACTCAATTAAAAACATAAGACATACTCATGCTAACTTTTCAATTGGAGGGGGGGGGCAACTTTACAGACCTGTAAGGTTGAAAAGGTATGAGCATCACAATAGAATCCTCATCCAACAAACCAAACCCAAATCCTTCCATTAAAATGTATCCTAACTCAATTTAATCTAACCTAACCTGACTTACCGAAACTCTACCTGACTTGGCAAATTTTAACCCTCACTTAACAAAATTAACTTAAACCCCCCCACAGGATAGGTAAGTTCTGCACAACCTATCTTCAGCTACTACAATAACTAGCCTGACACAACAAAAATAATATTAGGTACATTTTGCAAGTCCAGGGTTATTTAGACACTTTTCCAACCTTAACTCTGTTATTATGCATCAGATCTAACAATCCAACAAAAAAAAGTTTTCTAATTTTTCTACATTTTTGGGTTTTCTATCTTTTTTAGGCCTACTGTATGTTACAACTAAAAAATCTGTATTCAGCTTACAATTGCAGTTAATTTGAGTACCCACTTGACATATTTTGGACAACATTTTCCTTTGACTTTTTCTACCTTTTCCGGCTATAACTCCATCATTAGGCCATTCTTCTGATCTTGAAAATGACAGATCCTACGCCTTATGGACACAGGATGCCGAATATAAGTCAAAGTCAAGTCAAAATTCTTGCATGTACTAGTTCAGCTCAATGTCCCAGTTAATTTGAGTATCCACATAACCTACTGCTGAGACAAAAATTATTTTTCCGATTTTCTGGGTTTTCTACATATTATGCAGAATCATTTCCGGGAATAGCTTCCTGTATTTCGATAAAACATATACTTCCTACATTTAGAAAAATTTTTTTGGATAGAGTACCGGTAGTGTAAAATAAACATTTACCCTCACGCATCATGTTGTCAGTGGAGACAATCATGTTAAACATAGGCCAGTAACCTCTTCACGCAAATAAATAAAAATAACAATAATTTTTCTGATGACGCAAACAGCCACAAACCACAGTTCAATAGTCAATGCAACAGCAGGTAGCCTATTTAAATTATGAAAGGTGGGAGTGGCCATAAAAAAAACTGAGCAAATTTTTCTGATAGAGGGTAAACAACGGGGATAAATTTGAAAAATAGCCTTTTTTTTTGTTGCGTCCAGGGCACTTTCGGAAAATCCCTGAATAACTTAAGGCTAAACATCCCAGAAAAAGTTGTGTTTCTGGCCCGATAGATAGCAGCACCTCTGTGGCAAATTTGTATTAAAGATAATATGCAAAGTTATTGACCAATTTTTGTTTTATAAGTTTTGTTGTATATAACATGAACAAGAAATGTACGCTATATGGGTAAAAAAATTTTTAGTTATTTAATAAAAATATTTTAGAGAAGAATACGATTACTATAATCATTTTTCTAAATCGCAGGTAGTCATTTTGTAAACAAAAATTTTAAAATAATTTTGGCGTTTTCAGATTTGAAATCGGTCAAATGGTCGCATCGGAATTGTTTTTTAAAGATATTACCATTATTTCTCTCACGCCCGCGCCGCCCCCCCCAGCGCACCGCCATTACACCCGGCCGCTCTGACGCGCGGCGCTGCTATTTAGTATCGTTCGTCATAGTGATGGGACAAACGACTGATTTTAACCATCCGATGGTTTTTCTTTCATCCGATAGTTTTCAGATGGATGATTCATCCGATGTTTTTCCTGTGTATTGGGGTGGGGAGCGGATTGGCTCGCGCTGTGTGCGGAGATGGGAGGAACTATCCGACTAGTGGATGATGGATGAAAAAACCATCTGTTCGCGAGCCTGATTCAGATGGATAGTTTTCATGGGTTTTATGGCGTATCCATCCGGATAAAAATATATACTGTCGAGCCGCTGAGCAGATGGTTCACCTGCAAATGGATAAATGAATAATTTTTTAACCTTAAACATTTTGTATTTAGGTTGAAGTATTTAAATAAGGTAAAAGATTAACCTATTGGTGCTAACATAGGTTGTTTTATCTTTGGCGCAAATACTCGGCAATTAACAGAACAGTTTCAGTAATCAAATAACTGACTCGTAGTTTTCAAACAAATGAAAATAAGGGACGAATTGTTTCAAAATTGAATGAAAACATAGACGGATGGTTTTGAGGTAGATGGATAATAATGCCGTTCAGTTGATTCGCTTGCGAACTAATGGATGGTTCATCCGGATGAAAATTGAAGTAACCATCTGATAAATCGGTTGGAGCGCAACAACTGGATGAATCGTTTGTTTCTATCGGATAGTTCCCATCACTAGTTCGTCAACTCAGTAGTCGCATTCGCACTCTGGCCGGGCACACTAGACCAGACTCTTGTAATTAATCCTCTGATTACAAGGAAGATGATTTATGAAATTATCTAGGGGTTCATTGTTCAATATTAATATTACCACAAACAAAATTACCATTATTTTTGTTGCTTTAAAACACCATGTTAAATTAAATGATTAGTTAAGTCACTTGTTTAAAATAAAAGTTACCTTTCAGTACATGAAAATGATAAATAAATAAACAATAATTACTGCAAAAGACCTTCATTTACTTAATGCACAAAATGCACAGTATAAAAATATACAGGAAACATGTTTACAAATGTTACTTGACTTGGGCTATTTGCCCCTTGATGTTTTCGGCTCGAATTCGAAAAGTCGACAGGTGGGTGGAGAGCCCAATGAGTCACCCGGCCCTGCATCCGTTTCGTGTTTCCCGCGCGCTCATATTCCATTTATTAAAAATATATATAAAACATGATACCGATTTAACCAATAGACCGATATTTAATGTGTAAAATTAATTAAAAATTATTGTCTACAAAATGACTACCTGCAAATGTTTACAAGGATATATGTTACGTGGCTTAGGCTGTTTGCCCATTGATGTTTCGCCATTGAAAGTCAATTCTGCATGTGGAATTTGAGGAATTGGAACAGGGTGGTGGCACTATTTCTCTCCATACACAACTATTTCTAGGTAATGCATTTATAAATCTGCCCTATTATTTTACCGGTTACAATTGCATCAGTTTATTTTCCCTATTCTTAAGTATAGGCCTAACTCAGGTATGCAACACTGTTTTGGTTACAAAGTACATATTAGGTTTAGGAATTATCGTAGAATTAACAACAGCTGTTGATGCTTAGCTAAAAAAAGAAACAACAGCAGACGTGTTGAAATCCCAGTGTTTTTAAATGGCAGATATTTTTCGTTATTTATCATTTTCTAGTGGATTTTGACATAATCTGCTGTTTTTACCGACCCCTGAAGCTAAGTCCTTTAATTTGAACCCTCCCCCATCATCCTACGACCTGCCAAACTTTCAAAATTTTTATTAAAAAATTGCTTATAGAATTATTAATATAGATAGATAGATTGTCCAAGCATAAGCATACAAGCAAACATTGGTCGTACACAAGAGTATAAGATTATAGGTTAACTTTCAATCTAATCTACACGTAATATGTTTATTCCAAATTGAAACTAGCAACTGTAACGTGGTTGAAAGCCTAATTCATAGTCAATGGAAGTTGTATTTCAATTAGCTTGAAACAGCTGTTATTGCTTCTGCTCTTTAAAACTGCGTGAACCAACTATCATTCAGTGAAGCTAACTAATCTGCTTCGATTATTGAAGCAGAACATCGTCCATTTGATTTTAAAGAACTCCGTTGTCTTTATTCCGAAATGGTTGTATATGTATAAATACAGGTAGGTTTTCTACCTGTTGTTTTTGACAGAGATTATTTGGTTTTGTTGGTGAATCAGTCGGACTAGAAGCACACAAAATCATGACGTGTTTGTTATTTTCTATTATTGTCATCATTTTAGAGGCAATTTAACAATTTATATGAAATACGAACTTGAAATATAGAACATAGTCAAATAAAACTACCCTATAGCCTTTTACAGAGCAACACGGTTCTTCCGTATTTTTAAAAGTAGTTTTTAACACATTTATTTATACATTTAAGCAAAGATAAACATATATTTTTCATATTTAGCAAAAGAAATTTCAGAAAAAATACTCTGAATGTGTTGACATTGATCTCTTTAATTACTGCAGTACCCAATCTTAAATCTATTTTCGTGTAAAGTTTAAGACTTGGCAGTTAGAACCCTAATGTTCCAAGCCCTCGAAATATCATTATAGCTTAATAATAATAATAATAGATGTAACATATTTTAACAAGAAATTCAAATTCGTCATCATTATTTTTTGAAACACGTGGGCCATGGAGAACATAAAAGTTTAACAAAATAACGTTACCAATAACAATAATTAACAGGCGAAGAAACAAACTCGTAAGAAGAATCATGGTAACTAATAACCGAGAGCACATGGATGGAAGGGCGGGAAGTCATCATCCACCACAAGGAGTGTTTGTACGACGAGCAACGGCTGAGCCGCGTGGTGGGGGGAGAGCTACAGTGAGTCACCTCCGGCCGGCCCTGCACTGCATAATTTTTTTGTCTCCCGCGCGCTATCTCATTAAATTTATAAAAATTGATACCGATTGAACCACTCGGGCGATTTTAAATATTAAAATTTTAAAATTAATTAAAAATTATTGCCTACAAAATGACTACCTGCGATTTGCATATTTCTTTTTGTAACATGAATATCTTGTTATTATTTTTTTAACCAGCAACTTAATAAAAAATATGCCTGAATAGCGTGAATCATAATCTTATTCTGTTTACAAATCAGTTTATCAAATTAACATCGGACGAAAATTCCACCAATAAACTTTAATACAGAATGACTTCATTTTGGTGCTGCGACGTGGTGGCAGAATTTATAACTAACCCTGGGATGTTTAGCCTTAATCTGAACTTTTCAGAATCCGACCATGCAATTAGTTCCTCAATTATCAATTAGTCATGCAATTATCAGCCTCAATTAGTTCTGATTTTTATGGGGTTTCACTGTATGTTCAATTCTGTAGATTGCCCAAAAATGTGAGTTACTATTACCAGTCTGAGGATACTCCCCTAGATAATTCTGGAAAAGAAGTAGTAGAAAAGGAAGTAGCAATTGTTGGTTGTCAAGATACAGTGGATTTGCCTTTTCAGACCAAGGTGATCGGTGACTCACCGATGAGTGCGGCTGAATGCGACCATAAAGTCTGGTTTACACCATGACCTGGCTTTCACTAGGACTGAAGAAAAAAATTGTCGGTTCTCTTTTGTTTAAAGGTGTTATTATCCACTATAATGGTCGTCGTGTAAACTAGGCATTACTGATGGCCACTCTGATTGTTATTAGGGTGCCCTTAGTTTCTGTACAACACCTAACCTCTCTTAAATTCAATGTTATTAGGTTTTTTACACACCAGGCTTATCAAATAGGCCTAAAACTTAATTACTTACTCTATCTAGGCAATAAGGTGGGATTTTGTGGTGTTGAGTGGGGAAAACACGCCTTATTAAATGTTTTAAAATAGTTAATTCGGAAGAAATACAATACTAGTGAAACCAAATTTGATGACACAGTGGCAAATCGATTCTCGATAATCAAAATTAATTGAAATAGTTATTCCGTTTTCGATAAGCAAGAGTAACCAAGAATCGAAATATCGCGCCGACAATAGTGTTGTATGAAAAATTGATAACATTGTTCCTGCTAAATCAGTATTTATTATGTCGGTTGTCACCTGTCGGCGACAAAGTGGCCGAGCTCTTCGGATAAGGAAATTTGTAGTCCAGCCAAAAGTAATCAGCAATTAGAAGTCAGGACTATTGCAGTTTGGCCAACTGAAAGTTAATTTGATATATTCACTCTAAAATGTTTGATTGACAATCAATATATGGATTGCAACAAACTGACACATCCTTTGCAATCGGACAATTAATCAAAAAGAGCCATAAAGACAAACCTCGATTCCCACAAAGCCCCTAAGTAAGTTGAGGTTTATCATTTATCATTCTTTTATCATTCTTTTTGAGACAGGTACCTCATGGAGGACGTTACCCTGAATATGAGTGAAGGATGAGTGTGATGATCTTGATGATAGTGGCACGATCTTGTAGCCTTGTTACCGACTAAGGTTGGCACGTTCATTAGACAGGATTGTTAATTAATAGCCCAACAACCAATCAGGCCCGTGCTGGCCCGGGGGGACAGAGGGACGTGTCCCCCTGCGCCCTCCCCTTAAAAGTTATAACCGGCGCCCTCTTGACACCAACAAAAATTTAATTTTTGAATTTTTGTAATAATAATTCAAAAAATCCAGATTTTTATTTGGAATGCCTTTTTATTTTTTATTTGGTTTGTGCTACTAAACAAACTATTTGCTATGTTAAGGTTGGGGCACTTGTCTGCATCACGCACCACCGGTGTTGAAAAAACCGGGTATTTATCTGGTTTTCGGGTATTTTTTAGGCTGCTCGAGGATTTTGCAGAGCATTTTTCGATAAGAATTGTATTGTATTTTTTTAAGTTTTGTCAACATATGAAAATTAGTGGTGGGTCTATTAGCAGTCGCTGGCGTATGTCGTCTGCTATCAATACTAATATCCATGATTTGATAAAGTCCTCATGTCTTTTGGTAATTTATTGTGATTTTTATATGGATTTAATTTTGTTTAGGCAGTTTTATATAGGCCTTATTAAGGTTAGTGAAAATTTTACTCTGATTGAAATTGGATATTCGTAGTTTAGAACATCGAAATATACTATTAAAACGATATAGTAGATCTATGTTGAATAATTTAATTTGCTACCTTAATTTTGTTTTTGTATTACGTCGGATTTACTCACAGCGGGTAAAAAACGAATAATTTGTCAAAAATAAATATCCTACTTATTTTGTTATTAATAATCAAATTCAGAGAATTTTAACAAAAACCCTGGGGAATATGAATTTTCCAGAATGCGACCAGGGGTCAGCCCTGCTTTGTTAGGATTTCTGGAGTTGCACAGTTTGGTTTTGTGACTCTGAATTGCTTAAAAACGTGAGTTTGTTGGTCTTATTTTCTAAAATATCCCTGGGGGAGAATCCCCAGACCCCCCTGTGGTGGGTGCCCTCGATCAATATGTAGTGTATTGTCGATGGTGTCCGCCAAGGAAAATATCTAGGCAGGCCTCTGCCTGCGGCGGCGCCCTCGTCATACTTGTCCCCCGCCCTTTCGACGTACCCAGCACGGGCCTGCAACCAATGGCAGCTGGCTCCAGAAACAACCCTTCAAAAAGTTACTTACTTTTCTCGGGATCGATCCGGCTACCTACAAGTTTGTTAGGTTAGGTTAGGTCTACCTAGATGTGGGATGGAAAGTAAAGTACACCAGTCACTATCAATGCTGAGAGTCACTATAGTCCCCATCTGAAGGGATCATTTCATAGTTTCATCAAATAAGCGCCATTAACACACATTAACTGCTGGAGACATACTGTGATGCTTGTTTAATAGAATTGCTTACTCTGATACAAAAATATGCCTATAAATAAAAGCATGAAAATTGTTTACCTACAGGTCAATAAAATTAAAAAAAACTCAATTCCTCCAGTTATTCCAGTACCGATGATTTGAATTAGCGGTCAAATCTTACTAGTCTGAAACAGAACAGAGCAAATTGATTTGAGGTTATGTTTATAATTTTTTGCCAAAATTGGCCAGCCTAAAGTTTATAGCATGCAGCCACGAGGATCAATTAATTACATGTATTTTGGTTGCTTTCATTCTTCATTTTGACATCTAAAAAATAATTTTGTTATTTTTAAATTACATCTTCCAAAAGATCGGGATAATTATAAAGGCAAGGTTTAAATAATCTTCACTTCCAGGGGTTTATCAGGCAGGTTTTCCTAATTTAATTGAATAAATAAATACTAATAGCTTTCCCATAAACTTCCAGATTTCATAACACCCAGGTGAATAATGACATAGATAAAAACATCCAAATTAGGATGTCTCTGTCTATGATAATTATTTTTAATAACTGTTTAAAAACGTCCAGGTCACAAACTCGCTCGACTCCAGTCCATTTATAGCATCTTTTCCTTTTTCTAATGTCAAATTATGGTGAAAACAATACCATAAGTGAACCGGAGTCATTATTACTCTATGCCGGAGTGGAGCAAGTTTGCGGTTTGCGATACGGACGTTCTAAAGCCTGGACATTTAGAAACAGCTATTAAAATTTTTTTATAATTTACCTGGACGTTATGAACCCTGGGCATTATAAAATAGCTGCTATTAGTATTTATTTATTATATTAAAACCAAAATGTTTTGAAACCGTTTAATGAATTTTAACATGGGAGTTTTCAAACTGCTAAAATATTAATATTCAAAATGGACAGTCTGGACGATATGATACTTGCACTTTATATGAAATAGCTATTCCTCAATAATTAAAAAATGTACCTAGACATTCTGTACTCGGGCGTTATGAAACATCCCCCATTGACGCTACCTGCAGATTAAAAAACATTGATATTTAAAATGTGCCCTCACTTAAAGCAAGAGATGTTTTTCCAATATATTTTCTAGCCTGGTATTAAAAATGAAAACTGGATTTAATGAATTTATATCAAATGTTTGAGTATTTTCCTGCCGAAATGAGGGATAAATCATGATATGAAAAATTATGGCATTTACCGTTAATATCCCTCCCCTCTCGTACGCACATAATCATATCGTCATTTTAAATCTGGACTCTCCCAAAGTTTCAGATGAAGTATTTTGTGGACGGCTCTAACTAATGCGTACTAATGCTGAGGTGTTTCAGGTTTTACTTTATACTTATTAATCTGCCCTTAGCTAAAATGACCAATAATAATTATTGTAAAAAAGCAAGTAAATCTTTTCCATTAAATTTTCTAAGCTGGTAAATGAAACCTCAAATAAATGAATTTATATCAAATGTTTGTATAGTTTCAGTCCAAAATGAGAAATAAATCATAATTTGAAAAATTACGGTACCTAATTTTCCCCTATCATTATATCGTCATTTTAAACCTGGACCCCTCCCCCTATTTTCAGATTACGTAATTTGTGGACGGCCCTTAATTTAATCTTGAGGTCTTTTACTTTATACTTATAAAGTATAAAAGTATAAGGAGGAAATTATTGTAAGGAGCTAATTGATTATTATAAGTTTAATTGCCTCTACCTTAAAATTACTAGTGTTTTCTTTAATTATTGGACTGGTTGACCTTGCACTACCGCTGTTTTCCATCACATTACACATACACAACTGCCTCTGCCTGCAGCTGCCATCTAGATATTGTGTTTTGTTTTTGTTGTTTATTGGCGATTGGCGTTGGGCCGGGGATAGTTCGTGATCATCTGATCTCAGAAGTATTCTCGTTATTTTTTTTAACGGCTAAGGTGTTTTGAATATGTGAATTTGTTGTATGTCGAAGTAATTTTAATTTTTTATCATGTGATCAATTGGTGTTCCATTTTGCTAATGTTGTTGTTAGGCCTAATGTGTTCTTCTATTCAATCAAGTTAATGGCACGGTGTAGAAGACTATGACAATGTTTCAAAAACTGACCAAATACTTAGCATCCCAAATGAATGTTACTTTATTTCATGGGGTAGCTCTTGCAACAGGAATTGTTGCCTTATTCCATTTTTTATATGGCAAAACAGTGAAGGTAAGGAGTGAAAAGGTTTTGATAACCTTCCTCGTAGGCTAGGCTAGACTAGGATATCAAAGTAGGCCTAGGGTACTAGGGTAACTCGAGTTTCGAGTCGAGTCGGACTCTACTCGCAATCAGGCATCAATGCTAAGTCATATGGGGGATGAGTCGGCAACCAACGGACGAGTTCGGGTTCTGACTCGAGAAATGGGTCGGCTCGAGTCGGCTATCATTGGACGAGTTCGGGTTCTGACTCGAGAAGTGAGTCGGCCATCTTCGGACGAGTTCGGGTTCTGAATCGAGTTGAGTAGCGAGTCGGCAATCCCTGGACGAGTTCGGGTTCTGACCGAGGTTCTGACTCGAGTTGGGAAGCGAGTCGGCTATCATCGGACGAGTTCGGGTTCTGACTCGAGTTAAGTAGCGAGTCGGCCCGAATCGGCAATCCCCGGACGAGTTCGGGTTCTGACTCGAGTTGAGAAGCAAGTCGGCAATCATCGGACAAGTTCGGGTTCTGACCCGAGTTGAGAAGCGAGTTGGCAATCCACAGGCGAGTTCGTTTCTGACTCAAATTGAATTGGACCAATAAGTTATTATTTTAGTTAGTTTTCCGAGTTGTCGACTCGTTAGGATCCATGTTCGTGTCAGTTCGGCAATCTCCGTACGAGTTCGTGTCCAACTCGAGTTACGAACAAATTGACTCGAGTTGGCTCTTGACTCGAGTCAACTCGACTCGACACATCACTAAAGAATATGCAAGACACTTTTAGATACCATTCATATATTAATGGAGTTAGGCCTACAGCAAGAAGACAATTTACATGGGGAAAAAAGCCAGATATCAGTGATGAATTTAAGTTAGGCCTACTATGTGCTCAAGCCGTCACCGTGCGATGTGTTATTACACATCGCACGGTGTTGCATAGGCTGTTGCATAGGCCTGATGCCTGCAAACAACAGTGCAGGAGTAACTTGATTTTAATTGGGGAATATCTCGGCTTTGAAAGACTATCATGTGTCCTACTGAAGTCGTTCTACCAGATGAAAACAGTTATGAAAGTATGAATTTTTAACCATATTTACAACCGCAGGAACATTACAAATGTATAGCTTCGCACAAGGCCAGGTTTTAACCTCTTAAAGTCTGGGTATTTTTTTACTACCATATACATGCCCGGTATGGGTTATTTTGGAGATTTTTGAAGATTGTCAATCGGTAAAAATAGCACTTTATATTCATGATCACTTTCACTACATTCAGATTCGTCACTAAATCTATCATTAGTTATAAATTCCGCTATTTCACAATCACGAAGAAAATGCCGATCACTTGAAGCCATTTCGTTTTGTTTACGGACTGAGGAACATCTGATGATGACGCAACTAAAAATGTGCAGTTCATTTCGTTTCCCAGTGTTCCCACCCAGGAAAATAACGAAACCAAATATACCATTAGAAAGCTCGTTTTCTGACGAAAAAATACATATAACTTGTGACAGAAACTTTGTTAGTCTGTGAAGTCAAGGACCGCTGAAACCGAACGATGTCTGATTCCGCCTATAGGCGGGCGTGGACCAGCGGCGGGCTGGGGGTCATCCCGCATATGTGCGGGCGTGGACTTCAAGAGGTTAACAAAAGCCAGACCTTGAATAAGTTTTTTGAAAGCTGGGAGGAGTAAGAGGGTGGTCATGAAAATGAGGGCTTGTTTGCACGACGACCAGTAGAGAGGACAGTCAGTAAGTCGGTACTGTCTTCGACTGGTACTTCAACCCGTGCAAACGGAACAGGTCAGTCAACTGTCTGGACTGTTGGCCAGGACAGCGGCTGACCCCTCGGTCGAAGTAGCTGTCTAACTGTCCCCTGAATCTAACCTCAAAATTGATTTTATCGGTTTATTTAAATGTGTTTCACGGTTCAAAATGCAGAAATACACAATGCAATTTATGATATCTAAGTTTTTTTAAATTATTCCTAATAACTTCTGTTATTACCTATACTTGAATTGTTAAAGAAACAATTTTGACAAAACCATTGTAACAATTATAAATTATTGTTTTTCAATATGATAAACATTTATTTTTTTCAAAAAATGACGTAGCCTATAAATTATTTTAAAAAATTACAATTCTTTCAAAATTTATTTTAATCAAATTATAAACTTACATTACTCAAAATAAGGTAAAAAATATAAAAATTAGCTCAAGGAAAACCAAATATTAAAAATAGCCGCTATTTTGAAACGGTTAAAGATTTTTTATTAATATTTTGTACAAAGATAGCGACTAATAAGATAAACATTTGCGCATAATCTCAACGCTATAACTCAAACTGTTAAGGAGTTATGAATTATTTTGTAAAAAACACATACACACAGACAGACGCTTAACTAAACGAGATAGGACATAAGTCTATATAGGCCTAAACCTTTTTGCTTAATTTGATCCAAGGAATCACTACGTAAATTATTGCCCCACATTTTTTGAACACCCTGTATAAGTACAATGTCCTGTAAACAAAGGTAGACGTAAACATTTCAGTAGTTCGTGTTTTTAAACTATTTTTATTATTGCGTAGCAGACAATCGTTTTGGATTCCCGCGCATTTTACAAGGCTACTGTCTGGAAATCATATGCGCCGTGCAAACGAGCAGAGACAGTCAAGGACAGTTGGACAGTCTGTTTTAAAAAAAAGGGACAGCTACTGTCTACTGTCCTCAACTGTACTGGGCATCGTGCAAACAGGCCCTGAGGACATGTCTGCCTAAAAACAGATGTCTGGTGACCCTGGGTGGAACTTTTAGTACAATAACTACTATTTGTAGATAGCTGTATCTTGAAAATAGACCTATCAATCCACTGAAGTTGTAACTTTTCTTATTTTACTTGATATGGAATACATTAATGTCTTACAGTGTAGTGCTTCTGCCAACTTTTTTCAATATTGTCTTTGTTTCAGCCGCTGATTTTTAAAGCTGGCGTCAAAGGCAAATATGTCACTCCGATGGCTGACGCTATATGGCAGTTTTGCTTTTTGGGAATAAGTTTGCCCATGACGTATATGTGCCTTGACGGTGCTATGTTGAGTGACTGGGTGAAGATACTCGATAATGAACTTACAAAATGTAAGCTGCATAAAGAACTCACTTTCCAGGGGCTAAAGAGTGTTTTTATAATCATCAGTGCCTACTCATTGGACGGCATTGGCACAACCTTGATTGCCAAAGGATATAAAAACCTTGATTTCTACCAAAGACAAGTCTTCTTCGCAATATTCGCTCTGACTTGCTACTCTAAGTAAGTACAGTAAAACATCGATTGTTCGACACAGCTTGACACTGCATAGTGACACAGACTGACAATTAACAAACATTCAAAAACAACCAAATATTTTGTCCTGTGATATTTATTAGGTCCTGTATTACACACTAAAAGTCAATCAGCTGTGCAATGGTTTAGGTTTATTTAATAAATTTGAGATGTATTTTTATAACCTGTTTTTTTTAATGCTTAATGTAAAATCCCATATGCTCTCTGTAGTTTGACATTTTGATACCTCGACACTCCCAAAGTCCTACATATATAGGTGTATTTTTCCTTTTCCTTATTCATGTTGTAGGTCCTCCAAAGCTGGAAAGAACAAATGAAAACAGATAAAACCTTCGTCTTCAGCTTTAATAAATCCAATGCAGGAATACGTAGAAAAATACAGGGGACTACAGGGGTTTCAGAAATAAATTTCCATCATCAGTCTAATTTCATAAAGCCAAAGATGTTGTCAGAGTTTCAAAATAACCCATAACACTTATTACAATTTGACGTATATTAAGAAAAAGAAAAAAAACAGTATACTGATGCATAACGGCTAGTAGGTGAACACCGACAAAATTCTAATCAACAGATTGTCAGCATTCACCTACCGGCCCGTATGTGTCAGTGCATTTTGTTTTGTTTTAAATGTATGTCTTTTTTGTAATATATGTGTTTTTTTTCTGACAACATGAAAAAAAGAAAGAAGAAAAAAACATGTTTGACTTTGTGAAATCACTCTTGGTTTTGAAAATGTATTACTGAAACTGATAGTACTGCATTGGATTTATTAAAGCTGAAGACAAGGTAATATAGGCCTAACCTGTTTTTATTTTATTTTTTACAATAAAGCTTTTTAGGCACACTTTTAATCGCTCTGCTAATTCTGGAGTCATAAAGGGTGGATAAGCAAATACTTGGGTATTGTTTCAATAAGCACTAAAATCCAGACGGGGGGAGGGGGGCAAATGCTTAGAGGCCCGGGCTCGCAGGGGGCCCGGAAACACCCAAAAAGCATACGAGACCAAAAAAAAGTAGATTGCACAGGGGCCCGAAAATCCTATCGCTGGACCAATTCCAGACTAAAATTCCAGACTAAGTTGTTAGTAATAGGTCTATGATGAATTTGGGTCATGCAAGGCTGTAGTCAATGGGGGGGGTCAGGGGGTCAAACCCCCCCCCCCCCCCCGCCGAAAATATTGAAATTGGATTTAAATGGAAGGTTAAAAAATTATTTTTTTCACTTACTGTAACCGCGGAGCCCAAACCCCCCCCCCCCCAAAAAAAATTTTCCTGGCTGCGGCTTTGGGGTCATGGGCATAATTTGAACGGAGAGGACACTTCCCCCCCAAATAATTGGAAGAATAAAATCCGAGAGCTCTATTTCTGGAATACTCTCTTATTAAATCACATTGAAAGCTTTTTTAATGAATTCTTTGTATATTTTTTTGGGAGAGAATTTTATTGGCTTTCTACATAAAACCTATTGTGACAAATAATAAATTAATAAATCCATTTCTTTAATTTATTTATATCAGTCTTTTTTTTCAAAGTAAAATGTATCTGTTATTATTTGTTTACAATTACACAATGAACAGATGATGAATGATGCTTTTATTGTCTGTCATTTTTAATTTTTTCAATGTTTTTGCTTGAGACATTACCTCTCTTTCTCTTCTTGCATAGGAAACCATGTCCTATACTGAAAAGAATAGGTTAAATACGGAAGAAATTGTGTTTTTTTTGTAAAACTTTATAGGTCTTGGCATATATATGATGCATATGGATATGTGCATATGAGAATATGTTCCAGTTCTAACTAGTTTGTTATAATAAAAATTTTAAAGACTTCCATTTAAGAGTATGATTGTTAATATTATACTTAATGAGAACAGTTCACACTAATCACCAAAATTGGTCCTTAAATAATGAAAAAAACCATTTAAATACCAAAGGAGGTGCCTCTTTTGCTTTTGAAAAATTCCCTAGGGTTGTGAGCCCCCCTCCCCCCCAATACACTCTGCGGCACTTCTGCCATGCCAGTTTTATTGCAATGAAAATTTATCGCAACGTAAGATATATCCTAATTTTAAGTTCATCTAATTGTGTTACAGACTGTTGCTTATTTAACATGTTCAGTTTTTTTTATTGTTAGAACATGAATTTTATTCTCTATTTTTTTTTCAAATAATCATGAATGTTCTTTTTGGCTCAACAGTAGGATTGTGAAAATGAAAACCTTTCAAACTATTCTGTGATGTTAAACTTTTATATTTTTTAGGTGTGCAAGGTTCGGCCTCTCTTTATATTTCATATCAAACTGGGCCACAATCATTGAGTTAGTAAGCAAGATGTGCTACTTTGCTGCACAGTACACCAAGTCCCACCCCATGAGAAACGCAGCTAAGGTGTTTTGTGGACTCTCTCTGATAGTATGGTAAGTTATTAATGCAGATTTTTTGTTTTACATTTCAAACATAATATTCATTATTGCACAACTCCTATATCACTGTTTGATTATATATGTGATGCGGAAAGTGAAAAGCCACCTCAAGTCGGAATTTCCTGGTTTTGAGCTATCAACAATCTGAAATTCACCTTCAAACTGTGAACAATTTGACATATACATTTTATAACTGTGATTTTTTGTCGTGTGACTTTTCCACGCTGGAAGGACGATAAAATAGCCCTTATCCACACATGAAATGCTGGCCCTCTACACCACTCGCTCCAGTGAGCAAAGCAATGAGCAGGGGTCTCCAGCCACTTTACAACATCAACAGCACTGATGTTGAGGCCCCACTTTGCGGTGGCTAAAGGGGAGGCAATAGGCGTCGTGCTGCATCGCGCACGACAATAGGCACAACAATAGGCAACAGGCGATAGGCGTCGTGGCGTAGGTGCGTGGTTGTCGTCTTTAAAAAGTTCATTTTTTGAGCCGTCAACCAACAATAAAAATCCAAATAAAAATTATTTTCTACTATTCTCTCAAATTGTTCCTCTACTCACAAGTCATTTCATGAGGGAGGAAACTTTCACTTAGCCTAATTACCTTTCACCAGCGAAACTATAAATAACAATATATTCAATAAATATCGAGGTCAGCCAATTATGTTGGCCTCTCCATAATGTCATAATGAAATTAAATTGTGTCATATAGTTCATATTGCTCTTAATTTACAATTTTCATGTTCTTGTTAATTTTCTTTTAGATAAATTAATTTTTCAAGGTAATATTACATTTTGAGGTAATCGAGGTCTAAGCCGCAGTCTTCTGAGCAAAAATAGCGTCCAGTGCAAAAATATTGCACACCTGATTCCATAGAGAGGTTCATAACGAATTTCAAAGTGGTTCTTTTACTAATCTCCTGGACAGATGAAACGCCCAGTGTTCTGTGGATTTGTTCATTTCATACAAACCATGGACATTTAAGGATTATTCTAAAAATCTTGTTTTGAAACGTCTGCAGTTGAGAACGCCACGAGAATGACATTTACGGCGAAGAAACAGACAGGAAAATAGGGGAGTTGTAAATAACATTGTTGTTTTTCGACCCCCTATTTTTTTAACAGATAAAACAATAACAGCAATTGTTATTTTGAGGTAAATATCTTGAGATGTTCTTCAACAGTCTCGTGTTCATAATCTTCATAGTATATAATGTTGAGTTTTCCAACTATCTACCTTGAAAACTGTAAATAAACTAAGCTTTTTAATGCTGTATACTTCATAGGTTTAAAGGCTTAAAATCCCACTTCTAAGTACGAAAAACTAAAAATTTTCGTTGTGGGGGTATTCCATACCCCCCAGACCCCCTGGTAGGTTGTGCCCCCCCAAATCTATGGTGCATGCGATGCCTCTGAGGGAGGCACACAGGCGCCTGTGTGGCTCCCCGGGCATACCTGCTAAAAACCCGTCATGTGCAGACACCACACCCATTGTGATCGACCTGAGCGTCTGCTCATTGCAACATCACAATGTGTGGCCTCTGTTCCTTTCAGAATCCCTCAGTTGCTGTCCCTTTCGGGATTCCTCAGTTGATGATCAACCTTGTGCTGTCCTTGATTCTTGGGTCACTCCAGATATATTCAAATTAAATCAAAACTATTCATCTTTGCAATGATACAAGAATAGGTCAAAACATAAATTCTTATTAACAAAGCACGTGAGAGGAGCAATAAACTTAAAACAGATTGTGCGTAAGCATAAGATAAAAAAATTACATCCCCCTTTAAAACAGTTATAATTCATGAATAAAAATTTAATGGATTCCTTAAATGAGAGCTTTACTGTTAACAAAACAAATTAATAAAATTAGCAAAATACCCCCGTTGCAGCAGACCTGCATACTCAGCGAATTTCAAATGCAAAACAATATATTATAATCTAACATAGCGAGATTTGACATGTTTTTGTAAGCTCCATAAGATTAACATGGGGAATGAGTATGCAGGTTTGCTGCTACAGGTATGTTTAAACTTGTTGGTTTTGATTCAATATTTAGTAGATCTGAACTAGAAGGAGCCATTTACCAAGTTTTGTCAAGATATGTCAAGAAATAAACGAGATATAGAATTTTACTTATTTCCCATAAGGTTAACATTGGGACAACGTACTGTGTTTACCACTTTCAATATCTCGGTAACCAATGGACATAGAGCAGTGATTCAAAGTACTAAATTGTTTGTTTTTTTGAGCTGAATTCAATGGTGCCAACAAAAATTTGATAAATTTTATTTTTCTATGTAAAAAGATAAAAAAACCCATTTTTGGGGGGGTTTATCCCCCTTTACCCCCCCTTCCGGTGGTCCGATCGGGCTGGTTCACGAACTCGTCCAATCGATTACCACTTTACATGTCTGTACCAAATTTCATCAAGATCGGACCATTTTTACGGCCGCTATCGTGCTAACAGACACATATATAGATATATATATAGATATATAGATATATATATATATCTAAAAATTCGAACGAATGGTGTTTTTTGCTTCTGGGGGTTGCAAAACGAAAAGTTATCATGGTCTGGGGCTTAGGTCTTACCATGAGACCTACGGTAATAGCTTCTTCCCTATAGGGGAAATTCGCTAATAAAAATTAAAACTGTCTTATCAGTAGAATATAGAAAATTAGCCAACATTAATCAAACTATCAAGTCAATTCAAACTTTATTTAAAATTGTGTTTATAAACTTGTATATAATGGAATTGCGCCAATAGAATGAACCCCTTAAGTGCGGAGTAATTTGCCACCCGCGTGATCAGTAGCGCAGTTTAATTACACGATCAATGCCAAATCGCGGGGTTTTCGTCTGAACGCAACGAGTGCGATACTGCAGAACTTGTGGCGTGGACGTAGTTCCAGAAAAATCCACTAGAGTGCAGCACCAAACGGTCTTCCACTCTCCAGGGCCAACTGTACAGACATAGATGAAAAAACCTAGTAGAACAGTTGTACCAACAAAATAACAAAATAATCAGCTGAGAACGTCAAATCCGAGTAAACTCGGGCGTGGCAGTTAACGAAGCAAGGGTGACGCATGAGATATCTCGTGTGTGGCGGTAGGGGGCACAGAATACTACCAAGAGATAACTTGTGCGTGGTGGTTAAGGGGTTAACAAATTATAACTGTAACATAACAGTTCCTCAGCCAGAATCATCTATCACTTGCATAATTATGTATATACAACATATCAGCCAGGTTCCCACTATTCATTACAAACACCCTTAATGGATAGTATGCTTTCTGTGTTAGGTAATTTTTATTATTTTTTTTTTTTTGATATGTTTAAATTATGATTTATACTGGGAGAAATTTTGTTTAAAAACTTTGATCCTTTCTTCAGGAGACGAAACAGAGGAAAGGAGAAAGAGAAATGACACCATGCACGGCTCATGAGTGAGTACCATGCAGGGTCGAAGAAAAAAAGAGGTGGGAGAAAAAGAAAGAAAAAAAGGAGAAAAGAAAAAAGACTGTGAGCTAAAATACAAAGGAAAGAAGAAAGATCTTAGCTCTGGAAGACCGCGAGAAGAGTCTTACAGCTTGGCTCATGAAGCTGGGGCCGCTACGCACCAGTACAGCCGAAAGCCAACAGCCCTGGGGGATTTTTGTCTTTGAGTTACTGGCATTTGACTTTTATTTTTTAGAATAGGTTAACATACCTCAACGTCCAACAGTCTGCTATCCTATTCTAGTCAATTTCACAGTTCAGGGGCTACCACAATAGATTGGATTTTTATTTAATTTTTTTTTAACGACTCAGATAACCCAGAGTCTTGGATAACCGGAGCTCGGATAATCGAGAGTGGACTGTTCTATTGGTTTCAATAATTCATCGTGTGCCATTGTGATTTAACCACTTCAATGTTTTCAGGTTTTATACTTACCTGTATGTGTACCCGGTTTTCCTCTCGAACAACAAGTCTGTCAACTCAGCAATGATGAAGGCTGAACTCAACATGTTGATAGTCTTGGACTTCTTGACCTGGATATACCTCGCCGTTACGATTATAAATTCTGTGAGTGTTTATTTAAGTATAACGTATTTACACGGCAGAACCTTTATTGTTCGAAAATCAGGGGAAGCTTATTTATTTCGAATCCTAGGAAGTTAGAACTATCATGGTTTTGAATTATGGAGGTTATTGTGAAGGAAATTGGAGTTATGGAGGTTTTTCTGATTTCAAGCACATTCAATGGAAATAAATCTCGCCAATGGATTTAGGGTTGCTCTAAAATTGGGTTCCAGTGGGTTTTGCTTTTTGTGCTTCATTTGAATTACAGAGGTGATTTCAGTTCAAGCTGATAAGAGGTATCGTTTTGAATTACAGCATTAAAATTTGAATGCTAGAGGCTCGAGTAGTCAACCATTTGAATTTTAGAGGCCATATTATGCAATACATCATTTCAAATTATCGATGTATTTTTTTTAATTAGATTTTTTAAAGGGAACAGTTAAACCTTACTAATTATAGAAGTCTGAATTATTGAGATATGAATTTTTGAGGTTTTACTGTGTAATACACTTATTCACATATCCATTGTATTTCAGGAAATTAAATTACTAATTTATTCAGTGAGTCAGTGGCACAGTTGGTAGCATACTCGGCCTCGTATCTGTAGCGGCAGCGGCAGCATCACCAGTTCGAGTCCCGATGATGTCGCTTACTTTTAGCAGTACTGTTCACCCTTGTACTGTACCGGCTCACTCCTTGATTTGCTTGATAACTTACATTCACAGGCCTGAGGCCCATGTGGGGAGCAAATGCAAGATAAAGAGTGACCTCTACCCTCTTTTCAACAGAAAAAAACTCCTTGGGCTTTAAACTCAGTGAAAAATATGACTTTTAACTGAATATAGTGAGGTTATAGCAATTCAGTGAATTGTAGGGCTGATAGGATCAGCCCTGTTTGTCACATTTTATATATAATTTTCATACGGCTAGTTTCATACAGCTAATTTGTACATAAAGTAGTATATACATTACTGATGTTTGTTATGCATAGATGAAAATTAGAGCAATTGTTTTTTCACACTTGATAAGATTGGCTTGTAGTTATTCAGATTACTCTGGGTTCAGAACTCAATTCAATTCTATTTCAAATGTATTTTTTCAAAATAAATACAATTTGTAATGCATTTTCCTAAGTGCAAAGCATACAACGTGGGTTAAGAGATCCTAGATGCAAAAATATTTTAACTAATTGGTATAGCACGTCTTTGGGGCATCCTTCAACATAATCCATAAGGCAGTTCAATAACTGTATTTTAGCTTACATTATGAGTGTGTCATCACCAATAATAATCAACTAATTTGAATTATCTTATTCACTTATAATAGGAAATATACATTTACAAAATGGAAATGTACTTTCAGTAGGTAAAATAAAAGTAAATGATTTATTTTAATTTATGTTTGCAATAATTTTGGCAGTAATGTTTGGTTTATAGATTGAGTTAATAGCCTTAATTATTCTTTATCACCAATTATCAGTTCAAATCAAATTTGTAACGGGTTAAAAAATTACCAAGTAATTTTTGAAACATAGCCTAGCACTCAAACATAGAGGGACCCAAGGCTAGGGAATCCAATCCCAGGATCCCGCATGATTTTAGGGCTTATTTGATCCCGGGATTTTTCGGCTCAATCCCGGGATTTTCGGGATTATAAATTTATGTGTAAAATTGATAAATCCTAGGATCTTATCTGTTAAAACAATGTTTTAATTAAGAAAAACCAGTTACATGGTTTTTTTCAAATAATCATGTGGTTTGATGAGTTATTTGTCGTCTTATAGTATATATAAAAGTAGTTTCCAGTAAATATTTTCAAGGTTCTGAAAAAATACATAGAGATTTTAACTTGTTTCTGATACAGTGAAATGCAATTGCAATTAAGTTTCAGTACGATGCTCTAATGATCATTTTTATTGTACTTCTAGTTTTTCTAATTACATCTTCCCAAGTCCTGATATTGTTTGGTCAAGTAACTATATTCATGTTTTGTATAAGACTTTCTTTAAGTTATGTCTGAATAAATGGTTAGTTCACGGTTATACAGGACCATCCTGATAACGAGTTCCGTTTTCACTCTGATGTTTAATACTGTATTCAATGTTTCGTGATAAGGCTGTCTATGTCGTCAGTTTTTTTACGCTCTAATAAAATTAGGTTAACAACTCAAAACTAAACGGAAAACTGCTTTCTATATCGCATTATATTACGATACAGTGTGTACTTGTGAATCAGTGCTAAATATTTATTTTTGTATCAGCAAATACTATGTTGGGTCCATCCCGGGATCAGTCACGGGATCCTGGAATTAAAGTTTTTCAATCCCGAATTCCCAGGATTGGAAATATAGTCCGGGATTGGATTCCCTACCCGAGGCTAATCCTGGTTACGGGGCCCACAATCAAATGCGGGGGCCATACTCCGCAGAACCCTTCTAACATGCTGTTTTGGTCTGTAGATGTTCACTCGCATGGCAGTCAGCTACTCAATGGATGATTCTGAGAATCGCCCAAAGACACTGCCATATTTCCTCTTCGGTTGTGAACCCCTCATCCTTTGGCTCACAAAAACAGAAAAGTACGTATAACTTAAATAAATTAATTAGGTACTTAAACTTATCGACTGATTGAATAAACTGTAAATTGATAGTTACTCTCGGGTCAAAAAGTATAGATACTCGAGTTTGAGCTTTTATAGCAACGTAACTAGTAGACTTAGAAAAATACAAGTAACATCTAAATTTTACTAATTTAATTCTACGTTTATGTGTCTTAGTTTCAAATTTTTTATGCAATTTTAACTTAGTCTTTCAGCGCGTTGAATGAAAAAAGTACACGTTTTTCGGCACTTTTCAAACAACGGCCGACTTTTAAATTTTATAACATGAAAACTACTGATCTAATCGTCATGAAATTTTGATAGATTTTAGAGCATATACTTCTTAATCATATTTATAAGTTTCAGAATTTTTCCGGTATTAAAAAAAAATCTGTCGTGGTTTTTGTAAAACCATTTTATTTCAGGAACGGAACAAGATAGAAACGACAATGAAAGATTGACTTTAAGACCTCTAAAAGATAAAAACAAACATTAAGTCATACATTAGCTAAGTGGTCTTAAATAATTTAAATGTACGTATAATGAAAGCGGAACTGAGGTGCAGTAGCGCGTGAAATTTGTACCGCTGAGCGACTCGCAGGCAGGGAGATTTCCCCGCCAGCGACCGGTTTTGACAGCTCGGACGCTCAGCTATGAGTCATACCTACCCTGTGAGGTCATCTACCACCGAATCACCCTTACCCCTGACCACTGAGTCACACTTAGATATGCACAATCCATTCCTACATTGTTGTTATTTGGGACAGAACTTATTTTCTTCACTCTGTCTGTGTTGTTCGTTTCGATCACATCAGTCAAGATGCCGAGAGCGCCACACTTATCAGAAGGTGAAATCGCGATGATTATTAGTGCGATATGTTTTTTCAAGAATGAAGGTGTAAGATGTAATGACAAGCGATACCCAGTCTATCAGAAGGTTTCGGAGTGCGTTGGGAAGTCGATAGCGACGGTGAAGAGATGCGGCGCTACAATGAAGGAGAATAATGTGGATGAGAATAACAGTCAACCAAGCAAGAAACACTGTACGAGGACGGGCCGACCAAGTATTAAGCTGGACGATTTTACTCTTGGGGTGATAAGAAGAAATATTTATGATTTCTACCTTGATAAGACGTACCCTACGATCAGTAATTTGCACCGAAAACTTGTTGATGCAGTGACTAATTTTCCTACTATGTCAAAAAACACCCTTAGGAAAATTGTACAAGGATTGGGATTTTCTTTCAGGAAACTCAACAAAAAACCAATCTTGATGGAATCAACAACTATCGCTGCTTCACGACATACATATTTAAGGAAAGTAAAGGACCTTCGATCAAAGGGTTATAAGTTATTTTTTACAGATGAAACTTGGTGTGGCCAAAATCATACTATGTCTTATGCTTGGCAAGAGAATGTTTTAACAGCGTTGAATAATAACTTCAACAATTACGACCAATACAGAGGCTGTATTCAACAGATCTACGGTTGGAGAGGAGGTTTTAAGACACCGTCAGGAGCAGGGAAAAGGATTATAATATTGCACATCGGTAGTGAAGATGGTTTCTTGCCTGGGGCTGAGTTGCCTTTCATCGGGAAGAAGAACACCGGAGATTACCATAATGAAATGAACTCCAAGCACTATGCAGAATGGTTTGAGAGGATACTAAGGCTACTCCCAGCTAAATCAGCGATAATTCTTGACCAGGCTCCTTATCACACGGCGGTCGACCCTAAAACAAAAAACCCAACGATGTCTTGGAAGGAAGATGGAATTATTAAGTTCCTTACAGAGAGAGATATTCCCCTTCCATCCAACATACCAGACTACCAGAAAATGACGAAAGCTGAGCTTATTGTCCACGCCAGACCACACTTCAAAACACCAGAAAAAGTGGTAGATCAGCTGGTTAAAAAAGTTGACGTACTGATATTGAGCTCGTCTGGCATCCAGTGGCTCATTGTGAACTTAATCCGATTGAGCTGATTTGGGCATACGTCAAGGGGAAAGTCGCTAAAGTTAATATGGCTAACCAGGCAGAAAAAGGAAGATCGATGGAAGTGATGAACACACTGTGTCAGGAAGCACTGCGGTCAGTCACTTCAGAATTGTGGAAGAAGTGTATCAGTCACTCTCAAACAATAGAAAAAAAATATTGGGAAACAGATAACATGATTGACTTACCTCCAGTTGAACTATTGACAATAAACTTAAACGATAGCTCAACAGAATACTCAGGCAGTGATTATTCGGATGAGTAATCTCTTACAAAACAAATGTAAATATTGTAAATATTGTCTACTCATGTATAAGAATTGTATATTTTGTAAATATTTGACAACGGCTATCTAGCAAGCAATCCATTTTTAAACCTGCCATTGGAGGTCCAAAGCCCTCATGAAAAAAGATGATGGGAAATGGCCAATTATATAAAACAATTCACTATGGTTAGGGGCGGTGGCGGCGGAGGCTGCACTTTTTGTGCTGTCAAAACCGGTCGCTGGCGGGGAAATCTCCCTGCCTGCGAGTCGCTCAGCGGTACAAATTTCACGCGCTACTTCACCTCAGTTCCGCTTTCATTATACGTACATTTAAATTATTTAAGACCACTTAGCTAATGTATGACTTAATGTTTGTTTTTATCTTTTTGAGAGCTTAAAGTCAATCTTTCATTGTCGTTTCTATCTTGTTCCGTTTCTGAAATAAAATGGTTTTACAAAAACCACGACACATTTTTTTTTAATACCGGAAAAATTCTGAAACTTATAAATATGATTAATAAGTATATGCTCTAAAATCTATCAAAATTTCATGACGATTAGATCAGTAGTTTTCATGTTATAAAATTTAAAAGTCGGCCGTTGTTTGAAAAGTGCCGAAAAACGTGTACTTTTTTCATTCAACCCGCTGAAAGGCTAAGTTGAAATTGCATAAAAAATTTGAAACTAAGACACATAAATGTAGAATTAAATTAGTAAAATTATGATGTTACTTGTATTTTTCTAAGTCTACTAGTTACGTTGCTATAAAAGCTCAAACTCGAGTATCTATACTTTTTGACCCGAGAGTAGTTTGAGGCCAAGGCCGTGGATAAGGTGCAGAACAAAAGTTAATTTTGTAAGAGGCTAGTGTTACTTTAACTTTTCAAGAAAAAAATTGTCGCCTTTCATTCAGTCTAACACCTTCTCTGCAGTAGAATTATGTCCTGATCTTTATTCCAGTGTGTCACAAGTAACGGATTCTTCGTGCCCAGTTACAAGCTGTGTGTGTCTCGAGTAAGCAGTCACTCGTAGCAAAGCCAATATTTTCCGCATGATATATCAGCTGAGGGCGAAGCTAGAGCACTCTAGTTGCTCTAGAGTATAAGACTTAATCTATATATGTATGAGTATATGACAACCTTGTTTATTATATTGCAGCTCAGGATTCGTTTCAGACGTTATATCATGAAGAACACATGAAAAAACTAATAACCGTATTTGTTTGTGCAGTATATAAAAATTGACAAATTCAATAGTAAATTATATGAGGAATTCTATTAACATATTTATATTACAAAAGTATCAATAAATGCATAAATTTACTGTAACGAATAATAAAAACAACAAAAAATTTAATTTAATTTCACACAAATAACCAAAGTGCGGCATGAGTAAACAGTTACTCGTGTAGAGTTAACAATAAAATTGTATTCTCTGAAAAAAGAATGCAATAATTCGGAGATAGAACATTTAAAGCGAGCACATTACAAATAACTGAGATACGCAAAATGCACCCAGGTAATGATTGTCAGTTTCAGCTGCCACACTCTAGGCAATCGCCGACACCACAGTGAAGGTGTTAAAGTATTTAAAAAAATCTTTAGGGCCTACTTTTATTGTCGTAATTAAACCATTAAAACATAACTGATTCTCTGAGATACAATTAAGAGTCCTCCCTAGCCACAGCAGTTTTTGTTTTTCTGCGGCGACTTTTGGAACTTCGGCTTAATAAGAGCTCATGCTAAATCAGTGCACATTTTGCGATGTAAGGTTTTGTGCGTGCCCATTTAGCGCCCATATTTTTAAACATATCCATGCTATGCGATTTATTTACAAAAAACACTCTAAACTACTGGAATTACTTTTTTATTTTTTGAAAAAGGTCATAAAACACGTTATATCATTGTCCAAAGTTGACTATTTTTAATTGATTATAGAAAAAAAAACTATTTAAGTTATCAAAATTCCAAAGAGCAATTCTAGTAGTTTGGACATTTCCTGTTACAACTATATTGAATTTAAAATTTTCCCTTACCTGATGGGGTGTCTATATGGGTCTGCGTGAGAGCTGTTTTTGAAAATTTTTGGCTGGGTAGGGAGGACTCTTAAACCCTACTGCTGTTAACTTATTTCAAATTTCAAGTTTTATCAGTAATTTTAATTTTATAGATTTATTTATCTCTTTAATTATACTCTCTGTAGGTTCATATTAATGAAAGGCCAGAGCAAATCTTTCCTAACCCTTTACTTCTTAATCATAATGTAGGGCCATGATCTGTGACGATTAAATTAGTGCAGTAAAAAAATCACTATGTATTTGCCTCAGTTATGTATTTCTTGAAGAAGAAAAAACTGAAGGTACTGTTTTATTATTTAATCTTCCATTTTCCAGATCTATCTTGCACCATGACAGCGAAGTTTTTCATGACAATTCCAATTTGCAACGCAACTTGAGATTCATTAGAGCGAGTATCACATGTAAGTCACTTTAATTTTTGAAGTAAGACAAAAAAGAATAACTTCTTTTTATTAATTTGAGTAAATTCAAGTACACTCTGATATTTATGTCCACTGAAGTTGAAATTTATATATGAAATAACATAAAAATATAACGTCCTGGGCTTAGGTCTTAACATGAGATTTACGGTAATAACTAACGGAAATTCTCTGAAATTACAAAGACGGGCTTCTATTGTTTTCGGCTTGGACTCTACATTAGGTGAGTTGGTCTCTTTTAACATTTAAGAATTTTCCAGAAGTCCAAACTGCTAATTAAGTACATTGGGGTTTTCACACTGTAGTTGGGTTTTACCATTGATCTGTTATCTGACTGCTGGCTCGTTCCTTTAGTTTGGACAGTACCATTTTTGAACACTCCGTTTAAGTTCTTAAACCCTATGATTATGTTCCCTCTTACTCTTGCAAGCGCCGATTTCTCCCTAGAAAGCCAGAAAGTTTAATAAAAGCCACCAGGACCATCAGTTCCTCGTTCTCTGATGAGTCCAGTCAAAAAACAAAAAAATTCTACCTGGAAAAAATTCCGTTAATTTTGAAACCTTGCAGACTTATTCAGAAGTACTTGAGGATGAATATACCAAAAGACCTCGTAGGCAAGCTCTAGCCATTAGGCAAGCTCTAGCCATCAGGCAAGCTCTAGTGGCAATTAGCAGAAACAGGGCACTTCTTTTTGGTTGTCCGTAAAAATCTCGAGAACCATTGGGTGCAGGTAAACAGTTTAGTTATAAAAAAACCTGATTGAATTTGCTATAAAAATGGTGATTTTAATTTTCTTTCCTCCTTACGGTTATTGAGTTATAGGGCGCTAAAAATAAGAGTATTTTAGCGATTTTCTCTTAAAAAGGATCCAAAATTTTTATTTAAGTTTTTATAGAAAAATAAAAATAATTAAATTTTGGTGGGCACCATGAAATTAGGATAAAACCAATTTAGTATGTTGAGTCAATGCTTTATGTTTGTTGGTTACCGAGTTACTGAAAGAGGTAACTTCCTTTAGGATTATATGGTGAATAAGTATGCAGGTTTGCTGACATGGAAATGTAAAGTTTGGGGATTCTAGGCTATTAGGCAATATCTCAACTAGATTAATCCACAAATCAAGTTCGACAAGGATATGTTGTGAAATAACTGAGATAGAACCTTTTTTTGTTTCCCATAAATATTACATATAAGGAACAATGTCCTTTGTTTACCGCTTTCTTACTGCGCCCAACGGTTCTCAAGAATTTTACAATAAACCAAAAGAAGGGCCCTGTTTCCTTTAATTGCCACCAGAGCTCGCCTCCTATTTACGATGACTTTTGGTATATTCATCTTAAGATACTTCTAAATAAGTGTGCAAAGTTTCAAAATGAACAGATTTTTTACCGGGTTAAACCTTGTTTTGACTTGACTGTGATAGCCCTCTCTCTGTTCAAATTCAATACTTATGTCAAATTTATTACAATTAAATAAAGGTTCGAACCCTAACAAAAATCCCAGTGATCAAACACAACTTTGACAATATTTTTTAAAATTTTTTTCATCATACTAACACAGAAACATTTTCAGTTTTCAGTTTTCAGTTCCTTTTTGTTGGCTCGAAAGTTACCCATTGCCGGCTCAGGCCAAATAAAACGGAAGTAAACAATCAGCTGATTTGCAGCAGACCGACGTTCAATGCTTGTTTATTGGTTTCTTTTTAGAGGAATTTAGTGGCAGCACTGCATCCGTAGCAAATGTTTGTTCTGGTTGTTATAGGTTAGGTTTGAAGGTTTGAGAAACGTATGTTTATGCATCGACTACGTTTTGATTGAAAGTATGTTTTTTTCTGTATAGTATGATGAAAAATATCGTACATTACTCGGCTAGGAAGTTTTGCCGTATTCACATGAAAATCCCGCACTCGCTTTCGCTTGCGCGGGAACTATCATGCTCGTCCGGCAAAACAGTACTTCCCGGCCTAGTAACGTAATATACTATTTCAAACTGTTTGATTTTTGATTTAACAAATTTTCCAGGCCGTACTCACCTTATGAGGAGAGTGACCAGAATGAGGTTGGAAAAAGAAGAACTACGAAGGTCAATGGCAGCCGAGGAGGGAGAAAGAACTTCCACCAGATTTAGCAGCCAGTCAAGACTCAGCCTTGCCTCTACCTCCCGAGATGCAGAAACTGGCAGATCACGCTCTCGCTCTCGCTCTCGCTCACGCTCCTCCTCTCCTGAACCAAGCTCTAGAAAAAGTTCATCCTCTCCGGAGCCTAAGGCAAAGTCTAAGTCACGTAGCTCTAGTCAACGCTCAGCCTCCCCGAGACGCTCCTCCACCCCAACACCTGAGTCGAGTCAGAGTTAATATGTTGAGTCGGTTTCTGTTCCAAATAATTGTAGGGGTCCCCCGTAAAACATTATAAGCGACAAAAACCTAGTCTCGAGTAATCAAGCGTTGAAAGTTTAATTCTAAAATATACGGTTTTTTCAAGGTTAGAACTTATAATCATGCATAATTTTTAATACCCTACTTATAACATCATAATAAATTCAATTTTTACTTGCCATTAACCCTTGAGCGGGCGCTTCACCGGCAAATCCCGAGCGGGCGCATGCGGAGTTTCACTCCGCAACACTAGATTGCTCAAATTTAACCAATTTTACTTGTTTTATAACGAAATATGTATTTAAATGTTGACAAACTTCATTAGGAATCACATTTCATCGTCGATTCAATTAATAATTCAACTTAATAGGTGTAATATTTCAATTAAACATTTAAGTAATTTTCTAGTATAAAATATGTATTAATTATTATTTATATTTTAGGACTTTTCCTTTCGCTTCTTTTTTCGAAAGCAAAAGGAAAAGTCCAAAAAATTAATAATAATTACAAATTAATAATATTATGAATTTTAAAAATAGATATTAGTGTCTATGTAAGGGGAAAGGGCGCTCCGTAAACTGAGACGAAATCTCTGAATTGCAAATAACAAGTTACCGGTACCAAGGGGGGATAGGGGGTATAAATAGCTTTAGGAAATTCCTGGAATGAGGGGCACTAAGTACGGAGCCGGACACAACCGCCGACACCCATTATGTCTGTTTATTTTAATATAAAAAACACGTGCGGAGGAAAACTCCGCATGCGCCCGCTCGAGGGTTAAGCATTTAAAAACATTTTACGTGTGTTTTTGGGTTATAACGTTCTTAATGACGGCGTTTGAAACGTTCTCTGACGGACTGCTCTTCTGCTTTGGAAGAAAACGTCAGGGAGTGTAGAAATACCAACATAAACAAAAATAAAATGAATATATAACAATTTTATTCATATAAAAGTCCAAAAATGTAATGTTGTTACATAACATGATATGTCACTTTGCTAAAAGTTATCCAAATGTGGTGCTCAAAATTTTATTCTACTCAGTTCTTTTAGGGGCAATTTGCCAGGCCTTGGCTTCTTAGTGTTTGAAATATAGGGTAATACAATTTTTCGATATTCCTTCCTGGTCTTATCCTTCCACTTTCCAATATTTACTTCACGTGTTTTATGTATTTATTTATTTATTTTAAAACAACAAATGCCTTTGTTGTTTTATTTATTTATTTACGCTGGGCAATAACGCAACGACCGGTGAGGATTCCATCTTTCGGCGAATAGAACATTGTTCTCCAGAAGTCCGTGCAGTCCCACGAACGCGCCAACTTTGACAGACGAAATCAGGGCTGCCAACTGAAATATCTTCAAAACAAAATGTACCACGGTGTAGCTCGTTTCCTAGAAAACCTTATTTACTGAATATATCCGATTTTAAAATTTTGTCGCTTAGAACGTTTCATGGGGGACCCCTGCAGTTTATTTAATTTTAAAGACTACTTGTTTGAATGAACTGTGAAAAAAGTAAACATAATTCTAAATTATGTTGTGTTGCTCTTTGTTCCACTTAATTCATTTAATTTTAAAGGCTACTTTGAAAGAAACTGAAAAAAGTGAACATAATTATTCTGAAATTATGTTGTGTTGCTCTTTGTTCCACGTAATTTATTTAATTTTAAAGTCTACTTGTTTGAATGAATTGTGGAAAAAGTGAACATAATTCTAAATTATGTTGTGTTGCTCTTTGTTATTCAATTTTAAAGACTACTTGTTTGAATGAACTGTGAAAAAAGTGAACTGTTGCTCTTTGTTCCACATAATTTATTCAATTTTAAAGACTACTTTGAATGAACTGTGAAAAAAGTGAACATAATTATTCTAAAATTATGTTGTGTTTCTCTTTGTTCCACGTAATTTATTTAATTTCAAAGACTACTTTGAGTGAACTGTGGAAAGTGAATATAATTATTCTAAAATTAGTTTTTTTAAAAGGCTAAGGAGTTCTGAATGCAATGTGCCCCGACCTATAAAGAGTTACAACCGATTGTTAAATGACCAATGAATTTTAGTGTTTGTAATAAGTTTTATCAAAGTAAAACTTAACCAATTAGAAATTAACTAAGAAAATTTGTAAATTATTACCAAAATACTAATACTGCATTTCTTCATTTTTAAATATTTGTTTAGAAACTAATTTTAGAATAATTATGTTAATGCCAGTAAGTTAATGCCCCCTCAGGACACTAATGTGAATTTTAATTCACATTATGTACCCAATAACATTTGTGGAAATTATTGGACTGTTTTCATTCATGAGATAGTCAAAGAATTTAAGTTTTGTTACCAGTTATAGTCACTTTTATTTAGTTGTATGTAGTTTAATTGTTACTTTTTTAAAGAAAATAGTTGTTAAGTTGAGACTTCTTAATGGATTGGACAGGGATTTTCATTCCGTAGAAAACAACATTCCTTGTGAGGTTGCATATTTGTTAGCAGAATGACTAGTGATCTCATAAATGTACTTCACTTGTAATGAATATAATAGCTGTGTAAGTGTTACATGTATATTTCTGTATTCCACATTTTCTGCTTTTCAAGCCATATTTATGTTAAAGTAATCGTTAATAGATCAATCCCACCAAGAATTCAAAATTGTTTTTAACTACAGGTTACTAATTTTAATACTGTCATTCCAACAATAACTAAGATTTCGGGACTCAAATCCTTGACAAACAAAGTCACTAAAGAGGTTTTTGCCAAATTGTTAAAAATTCCATACTTGAGTCTAGAATTGTCGTTGGATGGTTCTAGAATTAACAATTGCCCTTGGACAATTGACATAGAAAATAAATCTTTTCTATGTCTTAAATCCTTGGATCCTTGTCTCCATCCGCATATGTATGTGAAAATTTTACACAATAAAAATTAAAAAGTTTAATTTAGAAATTGTACAAGGTAACAATTATCCGTGCTTTCGCAGCCTCATTCAGGAATTTGCATCTCACAAAACCCAGTGATCTTTAGCTGTATGTCTCATTATTTATGTTTTATTATTTAGATTTTTTTGGTTCTCTTAAATATCCTTATTTCAACTAATGTTCTAATGTTCTTTTGTGTATTTTGTTAACATTGATTTGGAAAATAGGAAACATTTTTCTTTGTTGCACTAGCCGTTAGGATTTTAATTTGTTCGGCAACCTTAGGTGTCACACATAATATGACTCGGGGGTGGACTGATGTTTTGAAAAGTGTAGTAGAGAGGTTCAATTTTTTGTTTTGGTTCAATCCCAGGGGAGGGAAAGTGGGTCGTGAGAAATTCAATTCAAGGGATGATGTGTAGTTGCAAGATAAATATAAATTGATTAATAATTTTAGTTGAGTTTTAAATTTTATTGACCTTAAAATTTTGCTTTTGCTGGTTTAAAATTTTGAGCAAAAATTATCATAGTTCAATTTGTTGATGACAGAACTATGATGGAAGACAACAAATTAATACCTTCAATTAGGTAGTTACGTATTACATAATATAAGATCGATTCTGAGTAAATCATTATGAAAGAGTTTAAATCTCGCTAATTGTTACTCAGAACAGAAGCCATTTGTTAAATGACAAAACAGCAGAAAAATGAGGAGCATAAAACAAGGAAGATTAAAGAACACTAATATGCAACTTGTTGTAATATAATAATGTTGGTTAATATTTTTAAACCATCTGAATGCTTAACTGACTAAAATTCCAACTGACTTAACTGTCTTTAATGGATAGACAAAATGTAAAACAATTCATTTCAATTATGTACAATTTTCTAATTATATAAATTATGTAAATTACATAATTATCTGTGTACAAAAACTTTAGCATCTTTTTAAAAAAATATTTAAATAATCATCACATCAATATAACATTTTAGGAATGGGTAGGATTGGATTTTCATTCAGGGACGGGAGAGGATTTTTTACTTCCCTAAAGTTTTAGGAAAAGTTTGTTCACAAATTTATTGTACTTTAAAAATGCCTCATTGTATTGCACCTGATTTACACAACTTGTCCTCTAATTTTTAATAGGAACATTATAATTTGTCTGTGCCTAATTTTGTGCTTTCATAACATTCATTGCGAACTGGGAACTTCTCCAAAAGGTCAGTCTACCCCTGTACACATTTTACTCAATTACAATGCTGTACTCTTTATGCCAATATGAGTGTGAGAATTACCCTTGAGGAAAATAAGTTTTTGTTGCTGTTAAACAGGGTTTAATGTTATTTTGTTGAACTACACAAATTTTAAAGAGTGTTACATGAATAAATTTGTATTTTTATACGATGCATAATGTGTTTGTTTACCCTAGTAGAGGATGGTAAGAAGTCGGTCAGAAAAATCCCAGAATATAATGAACTACGTCTCTGTAGTATGTCAATTATGGATGGATACTTGATCGTAAGGCTATCATTGGAAATTTGACAATTGCCGTATTATTTATTGAGTGAAGATTTTGTACTCCGTGTAGCACTGATATCTTCAGATACCTGTTGATATTGCCGATATCCATTTGTCCATTTGTCTCATTGATGTCTGATTGAATTTTATGGTAAATAATCTTAATTTATTGGCATAATTAGATATTTTGGACCCCCTAAACCATGATTTGTAATGGTTAAATATTGTTCCCCTTCAAATTTCTGGATGGGTGGGTTTATGAGAAAGTCCAGAAAACTGAAAAAATAGATTTTGAACGAACTACAAAACTTTTTTTTAATAATGGATTAATGAACCATCTAAATAAATACATCAGAAAATTTTAACTCAGAACAAGCCCTGATTTCTGCATTGTGTGTATTGTATCGTATCAAAACCCTGTATCGTATCGCCCCTAAATATCGAAAACGATACTTATAAAATCATATCGACCAAAACAGTTTAAAATAAAATAACAGGCAACTAAATATTATACCCCCCGAATTTCAAGTGCTTCACTAAATAATTAAATCGGTGCCTCACAACAAGATTTTTCAACGTATGTTCATAAATAAGCATGCAGAATATTTTCCATAAGAATAACATGGGATATGAGTATGCAGGCGTTGCCATTGAAATGTCATAATGGGGTATTTTAGACCATAATCAAGTAGATCTCAACTAGATGAAGCCACCTACTAGGGGTGTGCGAGTAGTGATTTTTGAAGTCGAGTCGAGCCGAGTTTTGAAAAACACCCGCGAGTTTCGAGCTTTTTTCGAGTCGAGTTTTTTAAGTTTATAATATAATAGTCTTCATGTTTCTACATAATGGTAAAAATTATTATCATTACTCCAATACAAATTACAATTACGAGGTAATTAAACTTAAAAGAGTTACTGAACTAAGAGCAGAAATACAAATAAATGATACCAAAAAAAAAGAAAGAAAACCTTTTACTTAAACTCACAATAATTCTTGATTTGATATAAGTTTCAAGCCTAAATTGTGTTTAAGGCTTACCAGGGGTTTGAAATGAAATGAAAACACTAACTATAAGCCATGACCAATTACCTGACTCAATTCATGATTAAAATATTTCCTTTGAGTTATTCACATAGGTACATTTTTATTTATGTAACTGTCAACAAAAAAACTAAGTTTTTATATATTTGGAATGGTTTCTAAAATATAACGAAAATCATTTCTTTACGAGATGTAATAGTAAACAATCTCAAACTAGAAAAGATAGAGTGGTATAAACGTTTATGTGTCTTTAATAACTAAAAAGAACTTTTTACTTCAAGTTTATAACTAACGAGGTTTCAGTTACATTCGTTAAAGATGGATTGACATTGTGAAAAATGGCCGTAATATTCTTCGCACGTACCGATTCTGGGTAAACGGCGGGAGTAACTACTCGACTCGAACTTTCGAGTAATTTGCAATAAGTCGAGTCGAGCCGAGTAGTGTATACTCGGCTCGAAATAAGCTCGATTCTCGAGTACTCGCACACCCCTACCACCTACCAATTTTTAGTAAGACATATTGAGAAATAAGCGGATTTCCCATAAAAATTTGAAAATATCGTAATTATTGCCTCTATGTGCCGATGCGGGATCAAATATTGTTTTTGGCGATACGATACGTATCGTTGTCCAAATATCATATCGTTCCTTGTGTATCGCGATCGATACGATAAGTATCGCACATCACTACACAATAGTCTTTGTTTGAAATTCATTGTTGGTGATGGTGATTTTATATTTTGATTAGGATTTTTGCGGACATTTGCCATCACTGATTAGTAAAAAACAAGTTTCACGACGTTTCGGGATCTGGAATCTGATCCCGTCTTCAGGTGGAAGAAACCTAGAACATAACAAGATTAGTAACACATAGCCAGGAAAACCTGGACAGAAACACAGCTACAACAGAGAACTGTAAAAGCAGTCACAGGTGTTCTTCCACCTGAAGACGGGATCAGATTCCAGATCCCGAAACGTCGTGAAACGTTTTTTACTAATCAGTGATGGCAAATGTCCGCAAAAATCCTAATCAAAATACAATAGTCTTTCTGCAGCTGTAAACAAGGACGCGATAAATTGTCAGGTGGCTCTGAGAGCAATCAATCAGTCTTTTATTTTTCACATAATTGAGTACAATGAATTATTTACAACTAATATGAGTGAAAAACTAATATGAGCAACACTTCAGATTTTGTTTGGGGCAGGGGATAACCAGATATGAGTAGTTGTGATAATTGGTTATCACAGAATGTGCTGCTCAAAGTTTAAATCAGAAGGTAAATTCTGTAAAAAGCAAACAATCTTGGGTTGTCAGAGAATATTTGCAAAGTCAATGTTTTCAAAGTACTTAAGTTAACAAATTCCCTTGATATTAAATCCAAACATATTGTGGCTCGGAAAAAATTCAAAAGGGATCCCTATTGGTAGGTATCTTTTACAGTTGTTGGTAACAATTATCATTGGTTCCTACGAATTAAAATAATCGATATTCAGCGGCTGGTAATTCTGACGGTAGGTGCCCAGAATGGCGCTCGGCAGTCCAAGAGCCAATCCGTGCCTGTCTCAGTGAAACAGGCGTGGACTGGAGGGGAACTGGAAGGGAAGTCAAAGCCGGAAGCTCAGTAGATGATCACTACAGTAACAACCTGGTAACAATCCTCAACCTGATGGCATAAATATTCTCTGGAACTACCATAAATTACCCAAGGTTTAAAAACTAGTTTTCGGTATACCGCTGAGGTATACTCTTTTTCATTATATGTGTTGCGGGCCTAAAGAAGCTCTTTTTCACCCTAGGGAGAAAAAGAATCAGCTGATGTCGAGGATGTCAGCTGTTCATTTACTATGTTCTACAACTGCAAACGTGTATATGTCAGCATCGATGGTGAGCTATTGGTTGCATCGAGAGTGGTTATCGGTTATTATTATCAATTTGTAATTCATTGTGGCATTGTTGTCTGTTTAATTGATTTGTGAAACTCTTTCGATACATCGATAGTTGTTCATTGTTGTCAGTCTAACCTCACACAAACTAAACAGGCAATTATCTGATTGTTTTAATTGCAGGAGCAAGATGAAAGCCTCTTTGTGAGATATCTTTAAAGATAAAAAAGTTGTAACATTTCATTTTTTAAGACAAAGTAAACCCATAAGAATATCATTGCATTAAATAATTCAAAAATTAGAGCGCCTGAAAATTTCTACGCACACATGCTAATATGTTGCAGCTCAACGAATGCAGGCCCTAACAGCTAATTTAGGCAGGAATAATCAAATAAGATTAAATATAGCAACAATCAGCTGTGAGAACGTCAAAAAATTAAGCAAGAAAGAAGTTGCAACAATCAGCCAATCGCTGGTGCATGCATGGTTGAGGCTACCCGGATGCAGTCGCTATTAGCAGAACAAAACAAAATGGATATTTTTACTACTTACCAAGTTGATCAAATAAATTTTGATGGTGAGAATATTTATTATTGCAGGTGAGGGAAAAATGTTTTTTGTATTTTGAGAGTAAAGCATGTTTTCTCCCTCGTGAAAATTATTGTTCTCCCGAGATATTGTTCTTTTCTCACTTAACTCACAAATAACTATTCTCTATATTTCATGCTGTATTGAGCCACAACGCAACGCTTTGCATCCACCGGGGCCGCCGAGAGCTAAGCCGGGCCCCAAGTCTGCACAACACACGGGCCCGGGGGTGTGGGAGGTATGGAAAACGCCCCAGTGAAAGGGGGGTCTGGGGGTCCTCCCCCGGAAAATTTTAGAAAATTAGATCTCTAAACTCGCGTTTTTAGGCAGACTAGAGGTGGAACATCATACCCTACATATAGGAACCCCAAAAATCCGAACCAATTGAGGCTGAATGGTCGGTCGGATTTAGAAAAGTCTACTCTGATTTAAAATTACCGCTACCAGTGATGCCACTATTGGATTATCCAGACATTCGCCTCTTCCCCATAACTTCCGCGTTCGTTCCACTCACAAAGTTCTCTGCCGTTTTTTCATGATCAATGCGCACGATTTTTTTTACTGGTCATCTGCTGCGTTAACTGCAACATTGTACTCTTGTTGTTTATACCATCGTTGATAATTTCATCATAGAGTATTTAAGATTTATTTTGTTGTCAATATATATGAGAGAGGTATGAATCACTTACGCTCACTACTCGCTGGTCGCCACCGCCGTATAGTGAACAATCAGTGGCAAATGCAGTACAGGCAGACAAAACAATCGTTTCTGCCTTAACTGAATACTGTATTAGCTGGATATTATCAAAGTAATTTGTGTGTGAAGCTGGACATTTTATTTTTTAACGTGTAAGCCTAATTTTATTTCCAAGAAGTCTAAACCAATATTCCCTCAATCAAAAAAAAATCCGCTCATCCCGGGCCCCAAGTTTCAGACTTGGCTGACATGGCCTCTCGGCGGCCCTGGCATCCACTCTACAAATACTATATATTGGATATTGGTAAATACGACGGTACGTTAAAATTATTCCGAGTAGGGTAGATCAGGGAAATACTGATACCTAGGGTAATTCTGACACCCTAAGTTGCAATCGTAATATGAGAGTAAAACACTATTGGATAGTGCTGCTACCTTGCGGGAAACACCAGAACAGTCAAACGAGTTTTTGTCAGCAGACAAAATGGTTAATTTGTGACGATTTTAAAAATAACTTTTCACTTTTTAACCCAAAATCTGACTCTTAAAAGTAACTTTTCACTTTTTAACCTAAAATCTGACTCCTAAACTAACTAATATACGTCCTATACCATTAGACCTACAGAAATAAGACTTATAGAGCTAGAAAGTGTATTTCATAGCAAACATTTTGTTATAGCTGTTTTTTAGGATTGATAGTGATATACGACCTAGGGTTAAAAATCTTGTCTCTCTGGCGTAATGTCGACACACCAAAAGGGGCAAAACCGACAGATATCTATATTGTATATTCTATCAAAATAATATCGCTATGGGGTTTGTAGAGTCTAAACATTTCTTTTTATTATCTTCCTGGTGTGAGATCTGGAAAATGGGCAACAGATAGGAATTAAAGGAATGAAGAACCCTTTAAAAGGGCAATTAATAAGGGTTGGACCATAACGGATATTGGTAAACAGTGTTGCAGCTGAAGTGGGAATGCCTGGAATTACTCTTTATGATCTCCCTAAATTAGTAAAGGAAGGTAAAGTTTTGTAATACATATACCTACTTTTTATGTGTGTTGTCACTTATACTTTACTTTATGTAACAATAAACTATAGGTTCCTGAAAATCTTTTGTCACTTCTCACCTATGCCGACATCACCCCAAGTCAATGTCGTTATTGCCCGTGTCACCGCAGAAATACCCACACCTTGCAAGGGTTACAAAAATATTTTTTTATACTACTAAACTGGACCGCTACAAAGGGGGACTGTTAGTTAACACTTATACCGAAACCCCGGTCTTACAGACCTCAGGGAAATTTCACTTGTTGATATTGGCAACACCGCTGAAGCGGTGGTGCTATCCCTCCCAATACCTTCCTCTTTCCTTCCCCTTGACCTTCTCACAGTTTTTTTCCAGTTTGAGTGGTTCTTCTGTACTCGACTTCCCAGTTTTTAATTACATGCCGGTCTCAGAAACCGCGGGTTTCGGTTCCCGTTAGTCTATTTTCCATTGTTTCTTATGCGGGAGTCTCACAGACCGAGGGTTTCGGTTACTGACTTTTTATTTTCCATCCATTATTTTATATGGGAGTCTCACATACCGAGGGTTTCGGTTAACGTTTCACAGTGAGTGTTTTGGTATAGGTGTTAAAGCTGTTCTTGGACCGGGGCCCGGTCCCGGCCAGTATATTAGTAAAATATTCAAGCATTTGACAATGAAAAGGGGCGTATTAAATTTGCAGGCTCTGTATACATGCTATATTTACTAGTCAGTAAATATAGCATGTATAGCAGATCTCTAAACAACTACACATCAACAACGGTGTTTTCAAATGCAATAAGTCAAAATTTACTTTTGGCCGAGGCTGGAATGTACGATATTGTGTGGGCAACTGGACTCTAGAGTCAAGATATTAAGAAAAAAATAAGTACAGTACACCTCGGATTATCCGGACTAATGTGGCGGAACACCGATCCGGATGACAAAAAATCCGGATAATCTGAGGTCATTACAATATCGCCTAAATAGTAATCGCGTACCTTAGCCCCTGCTAAAGTGATGCTGCAAACGGCGTGTCAAGAATGTACAACACGCCTTTCAAATTTTAAAATTTGAAAGGCGTGTTGTACATTCATATAATTATATGAGGGTTTAATTTTGAAACAAGTTTAAGAACTAAATGTAAATATTAATCATACGAATGTAATGTTAACTTTTACCGTACTTATGATTTATGTTTGGAATAAAAGGCCAGATTAAAATATGTAATATATCAAAATTAAATAAGCATAACTCAAAATAACTCAAACTTGAAATAATCATGACGAAACTGAAAGTAACTCAAAACTTATCACGGTAAATCTCTTTAAGAAATAATGTAACACATCAAATAACAGAACTAAACAAACTCACAAAATTGCCATAGGCTACATTTTGTTGATTACTGCTAGCGCCCCAAGTAGCAATCCAGAAAACTAAGTTCATGAAAATGCTGTAATGTACTGATTATAATTACTAATCGCCTGGGTATCACGGCCGAGCAAAAAGACTATACGCAATGCGATTTCTTCAATTAATTACTGTGAACCCAAAAGCATTCAGTAATTTATTTCATTTGCATTTTACTTTTAGGAGGTGCACTTCACCCATAAACTCGCTAAAATCATGTTTTGCCGTGATTTTAATTTTTTAATTTCTCGGATAGATCGGTCCGGATAATCCGGGATCCGGATAACGTGGAGTCCAGACAATCCATGGTGTAGTGTAGTATAAGGATACCTCACTCCCATAAGGCGTGTGGAGCCAGAGCTAGTGCCGTAATTGATAGGTTCTTTTCCGTTTCAATCGTCTTACCTCTATTAGCCTATTGAGTATTCATACATTACATCTAACCATTAAAACATGAAATAAATTATAGAGGGGTTTCGGGGTTTCGTGCATGGCGAGGAGAGTAATTTGCCATACAATGGTGGGGGCCCACAGTCAGAATTTGGGCCCAGCTATGAGATGTGGCGACCCTGAAACTATTCTATATTACCATCTTAATATATTATTCTGGTGAGAAATGCTAATTAAATGGAATCCAACGCCGAAAAATCCTATACTCTTATATGAGCAATGTTATCGTGCGTGCTTGCTTCCTTGGTCGATTGGTTGTTTGTTTGCACGGTTATCTCAAAAACGGCTCTGAGGATTTCCTTCAAAGTCTAGAAATAAGTCATTTGTGACTCAAAAACGTCTTCTATGCAGATTACTTGGCCAGAGAAAATCTAATAGCGTAATAAAACGAATTTTAAAGTTATAAAATTTCAACTTTGGCCTTATGAGTTGCCATGATAGCAACGAAAATAAACAAGGAAAGTGTAAACAAATGAAGTAATCATAACAGCTGTTTGCAATCTACAGCTATCAAGGAAAAATACAGTGAGTGGGATGAAGAGTTCATGGAGTAATAAAAAAGGTTTCTATTTATTAATTTTATGACAATGAAATATTTTGTAGTAACTTGATGAACTGGTAAACATGAAATAACTCCGAGCAAGGCTCGGTCCACCAGGTACTATCTAACTTAACTTGAAAAAAAATATTGGAATTAAAACTGTCATTAAGGTGTCGGCACTTCCCGGTCTACCCTTATTCCGTCCCTCCACATTCGCCGTCGCCGCTCCGGCACCGCACCGCGACACCGACCGTCCCCGTCGCACCGCACCGCGACACCGACCGTCCCCGTCGTACCGCACCGCGACACCGACCGTCCCCGTCGCACCGCACCGCGACATCGACGTCCCCGTCGCACCGCACCGCGACACCGACCGTCCCCGACGCACCGCACCGCGACACCGACCGTCCCCGTCGCACCGCACCGCGACACCGACCGTCCCCGTCGCACCGCACCGCGACACCGACCGTCCCCGTCGCACCGCACCGCGACACCGACCGTCCCCGTCGCACCGCACCGCGACACCGACCGTCCCCGTCGCACCGCACCGCGACACCGACCGTCCCCGTCGCATCGCACCGCGACACCGACCGTCCCCGTCGCACCGCACCGCGACACCGACCGTCCCCGTCGCACCGCACCGCGACACCGACCGTCCCCGTCGCACCGCACCGCGACGCCGACCGTCCCCGTCGCATCGCACCGCGACACCGACCGTCCCCGTCGCACCGCACCGCGACACCGACCGTCCCCGTCGTACCACACCGCGACACCGACCGTGCCCCGTCGTACCGCACCGCGACACCGACCGTCCCCGTCGCACCGTACCGCGACACCGACCGCCCCCGTCGTACCACACCGCGACACCGACCGTCCCCGTCGCACCGTACCGCGACACCGACCGCCCCCGTCGTACCACACCGCGACACCGACCGTCCCCGTCGCACCGTACCGCGACACCGACCGCCCCCGTCGTACCACACCGCGACACCGACCGTCCCCGTCGCACCGCACCGCGACACCGACCGTCCCCGTCGCACCGCACCGCGACACCGACCGTCCCCGACGCACCGCACCGCGACACCGACCGTCCCCGTCGCACCGCACCGCGACACCGACCGTCCCCGTCGCACCGCACCGCGACACCGACCGTCCCCGTCGCACCGCACCGCGACACCGACCGTCCCCGTCGCATCGCACCGCGACACCGACCGTCCCCGTCGCACCGCACCGCGACACCGACCGTCCCCGTCGCACCGCACCGCGACACCGACCGTCCCCGTCGCACCGCACCGCGACGCCGACCGTCCCCGTCGCATCGCACCGCGACACCGACCGTCCCCGTCGCACCGCACCGCGACACCGACCGTCCCCGTCGTACCACACCGCGACACCGACCGTGCCCCGTCGTACCGCACCGCGACACCGACCGTCCCCGTCGCACCGTACCGCGACACCGACCGCCCCCGTCGTACCACACCGCGACACCGACCGTCCCCGTCGCACCGTACCGCGACACCGACCGCCCCCGTCGTACCACACCGCGACACCGACCGTCCCCGTCGCACCGCACCGCGACACCGACCGTCCCCGTCGCACCGCACCGCGACACCGACCGTCCCCGTCGCACCGCACCGCGACACCGACCGTCCCCGTCGTACCGCACCGCGACACCGACCGTCCCCGTCGCACCGCACCGCGACACCGACCGTCCCCGTCGCACCGCACCGCGACACCGACCGTCCCCGTCGCACCGCACCGCGACACCGACCGTCCCCGTCGCACCGCACCGCGACACCGACCGTCCCCGTCGCACCGCACCGCGACACCGACCGTCCCCGTCGCACCGCACCGCGACACCGACCGTCCCCGTCGTACCACACCGCGACACCGACCGTGCCCCGTCGTACCGCACCGCGACACCGACCGTCCCCGTCGCACCGTACCGCGACACCGACCGCCCCCGTCGTACCACACCGCGACACCGACCGTCCCCGTCGCACCGTACCGCGACACCGACCGCCCCCGTCGTACCACACCGCGACACCGACCGTCCCCGTCGCACCGTACCGCGACACCGACCGCCCCCGTCGTACCACACCGCGACACCGACCGTCCCCGTCGCACCGCACCGCGACACCGACCGTCCCCGTCGCACCGCACCGCGACACCGACCGTCCCCGTCGCACCGCACCGCGACACCGACCGTCCCCGTCGCACCGCACCGCGACACCGACCGTCCCCGTCGCACCGCACCGCGACACCGACCGTCCCCGTCGCACCGCACCGCGACACCGACCGTCCCCGTCGCATCGCACCGCGACACCGACCGTCCCCGTCGCACCGCACCGCGACACCGACCGTCCCCGTCGCACCGCACCGCGACACCGACCGTCCCCGTCGCACCGCACCGCGACGCCGACCGTCCCCGTCGCATCGCACCGCGACACCGACCGTCCCCGTCGCACCGCACCGCGACACCGACCGTCCCCGTCGTACCACACCGCGACACCGACCGTGCCCCGTCGTACCGCACCGCGACACCGACCGTCCCCGTCGCACCGTACCGCGACACCGACCGCCCCCGTCGTACCACACCGCGACACCGACCGTCCCCGTCGCACCGTACCGCGACACCGACCGCCCCCGTCGTACCACACCGCGACACCGACCGTCCCCGTCGCACCGCACCGCGACACCGACCGTCCCCGTCGCACCGCACCGCGACACCGACCGTCCCCGTCGCACCGCACCGCGACACCGACCGTCCCCGTCGTACCGCACCGCGACACCGACCGTCCCCGTCGCACCGCACCGCGACACCGACCGTCCCCGTCGCACCGCACCGCGACACCGACCGTCCCCGTCGCACCGCACCGCGACACCGACCGTCCCCGTCGCACCGCACCGCGACACCGACCGTCCCCGTCGCACCGCACCGCGACACCGACCGTCCCCGTCGCACCGCACCGCGACACCGACCGTCCCCGTCGTACCACACCGCGACACCGACCGCCCCCGTCGCACCGCACCGCGACACCGACCGTCCCCGTCGCACCGCACCGCGACACCGACCGCCCCCGTCGTACCGGCCCCTCGGCGCGGCGGCGCTGTCGTCCACCCGATCAACGCTTGAAAATCCATCCCTTTAAACATACAGGGGCCGTCCATAAATTACGTCATCTGAAAATAGGGGGGAGGGGTCCAGAATAGAAATGATGTTAGGATTATGTGCATGGGAGGGGGGTAAACGCTGAGATGACGTCATTTTTCAAATTTTGTTTTAAAACTAATTTAAATAGGAAAAATGTAAAAATTGCATGTAAATTCATTCAATTAAATCTAAACAGCTTATAAACTATGTGCTCGATCTTTACAATATCCATTTCATTGGTTATTTTTTTAGCTTCAGGTAAAACAAAGTTACAGTAAATAAATGCAGATTTTAATGGTCAATATGTTTTTAGATTTGCAGGCAGCGTTAGCATCCATCACTACAATAAATATTGTAGTACTACAAAGTTCAAAAAGTACTGGTTTGATAGATAAACATCAATTTAGCGTGAAATGGGGTTTAACCTATTTGATGGTTTTACAAACCATAAAAGAACCCTTTAATAGGTCTTTTAAAAAACCTGTCATTATTTCAGGTGTTTGTCCCCGATGACGTAATTTCTCAATGGTGGGGGGGGGGTCAGGCGGATTATTATGGTAGGACGATGGTAGGGAGGAGGGGTCCAAAAATGGCCAAAAAGCGATGACGTAATATATGGACGGCCCCACACATCATTGCCTCAGTGACGTCATCACTACGTCACACATTCGTCATCAAATATCTCACTAATACGTCACCAAACACGTCACCCATACATAATTTCACAATTACGACACTAATTTCTATTTTTCCCTAAGTCAGCTGTTTTGCAAGGAACCCTTGGTATCTCATATTAGGCCTAAGATAATTCGTTATTGTCAAAGGTAGTGCCTAAATGTATTAATACTGCAAGCAGCACACAACAGTGTATAACAACAGGTATCTCAATAACTCCAGGCGCTAGGGTATTTTAAGCGTTTAACGTACTTAAATAATGATCGGTTCAAGACAATAAAATTTAATTCATTTATATCACGTATATATTTTTTAACTGTGAACCCCTGAACATAAAGTCATGAGTCGCCACCGCCTTAAACTATGTGAATACTAGACCTATTGTACAAGCACTATTTCGAAATCATTATGATTATTACCTATTACTGGGCTTACAATATGATTATTACCTTCTATAAAACTAAGGTAAAATTTGCATTTAATAATAACATTTTGCTACAAACAATTATATTTATAGTCTATAAAATCATTATGGGGAAAATTCTTGATACCTAATATTTTTGTAACGGAATCGGTTATAAGATTACCTTGCACATAGACTCTGGTGTATAAATATTTATGAGCAAGGATTGCCATTACTGACTTTCATTTGGGACACTGGGGCAAGTTCTTGACGGATAAGTATAGGTACGGGTACGGTATATAAGGTATGAGTTGCACATGTTTTAAAGAGTTAATCAAGAGTCGAGAACAGTGATGCCGAAAACCACCCTTCAAAATAAGATTTAACCGTTAGAACAGCCCAGACTGCTGGCTTTTTAATTGTTTTCTCACACACAAATTCTCTCTCGCTCTCTCATTATTCCCTTGGCTCGATTAAATTTGGACCGATTCGATGCCAACCGGGGAAATAACGTCTGGGATAAAATAAATGCTTAGGTTGGGTGATCCTAAAGGTCCCTATGTCAATGAATGCTGGTCGGGAGAAAACGGGGGACTTAATGGTATTGAAGGATAAAATTGGAAATGTTGGGATACAAAAGGTACCTAGTTTTGTTCTAGTTTTTAACACATTGCGTCGTCAAATATGATCGCTATTTTTGCTTAAAAATTAACGTTGCTAGGGAGACCTATGTATGATTCTTAACCAATGAGCGAAGTAGTTAAAGATATTGACTTGTAAAATATACATCTTCAATAACCGAGAGTAATTTGTAGTTTTACAATTTAAAAACGGAAAATAAAACTACTGCACCATCATGAATAAATAGGCTACTTTAACAGTCAGGTGTATTAAAGTAGTGCTGAAATGACTTAAAAACAATTTTTAAAGTAAAATCAAACGTAGACCTAGGCCTAGATCTGTCAACAGCGTTTTCTTTTTTTCTGGACAATAATAGTACACAAACGTATCCATTCAGTAAATAATAATAATTATTTTAAACCTGCTGGATACAGTAGCAACGATGGAAAATATTTCTATAATAGATAAGAAGATAAATTATTCATAGCGTTAAAGTGCAAAACACATATTTTCCTAACTAACTTGCCCTCTCATGTCATCATGTCCTTTCTCTATGGAACAATACAAATCAAACGGAGGCAAACAAGGAGGATAAAAGTCTATACCACTGAGCTCTATGTTGTCTATACTGGAGGTAACACGACAGTGCTTTAGTTGATAAAAAAGCGGCCTTTTCATTTTGCTAGTTCAGCAATATGAAGGGGAGTAATTAGTTATTTATTAATGATATATCGTTCTTTAAACGGCAATTTTTAAAAGATTCGAATCCTAGAAGAATGATCAAAGATTCGAATCGGAACTTAAAAATATGTGATAAATGCTAAATAGATTGATTAATATCATTAATTGTTTGTGCATTTTCTTAAATTGACGTGTTTGTTTATAAAACAGGATTTAAACAATTTAATATCCTCGAATCTTTGAAAATCTACTTTTATGTTCGAACAATCAAATGGTTTGACTTCCATTTCTGAGATCGTAGGTGTTTTGTTGGTAATGCAAAGAACGAAATTACTCCCCCTCATGTTGCTAACATGACAAAATCATAGGCATAGGGCCGCAGCCATCAGGTTCTTATTTCAAAACGATGTCGGTAAGTTAATGTTAATACATCGATTCTGAAGGCAAAATCACGAATTAATTGTAATACCCGTTTTGAAATAGGCCCCAGTTAGACTGTAACCTCCTTAGGTCAAATTGGCGGGAAATCGTCTTCCGCTTCCGCCTTAGCGAAGAGTATTTTCGTCCTTCTTCACATTTAGGCGTCGTCAAAATATGATCGCTATTTTTTGCTTAAAAATTAAAGTTGCTTTGTATGATCTTTAATTAATGAGTGATAAAAATATTGACTTGTAGGCCTTCTTCTTCACATTTAGGTCCAGCCAGGCTGCACCATACGAACATCTCACAAGCTGAGGGATTTTCTTTCGAGACTAAAGAGTTTAACTAAGTTTAAATAAAGTTTAAATTTTGTTTCTGAGTTTAACTTTAGAAACAAAATGACCCACAGTGCTACCCGCGAACAACAAAGAGCCGATATTCACGCGTTTCAGAGAAGACTAATGGAAATAATGAAAAACAACGAAGCTGCCCAACGCAAATGGAGAGTGTGGCTGATCATCTTTGGACCTTTACTGTTCTTGGGAATTGTATTCATATACAATGACTTCGCCACTTACCAAGATAGGACTCTTATGGAGCATCTCATAAACAATAAACTGTTTTCCTTTACTGCTTGTGTCATGCTGATATTGGTGGTGGTTTATGGGGCACACGATAGAGCATTCGCCCAGTTCATTTTGGCGGAGCGAACAAGAAAGGTTCTTACCCACTTTGGTCTAACTTGTAATGACGATGGAAGATTAGCACACTGGCCTGACCCGAATCACTGCCGCAATCATGCAAGTGGGGATAACGCAGATGTTTGCTTACTATGCAATGATAATGATGATGAAAACGACGACTTGTGCATCTCAGAGGAAGAGGAGGCAAACGACATATATCGTCCCTTTTATGATAATTAAATCATAGGCCTGATTGTTACTGTCTGAGTCATTCACAGTTTCTGTATTTAGCTTTGAAAAGCTACTTATTTGTTTTTTTAATTTTTAATTTTGCTTATCGTTTAGTGTTTATTGTTGTTTGTGATAGAATTAGTTAAAAACAATTATAGAAAATAACAAATTTTATTAATATTAGGCCTAGGCTATTTATCTTAATTGTTCAGTATGCATGTTAAAGGAAATTGTTACTGTACGCATATTTTCAAGGAGTTGTGGTTGGACACAGATATAGGCCTATTATTGTTGATTTATCACCATTTTTACATTTAATTTAGTTCATGTTGTGAATGTATGATTTTCTTTTTTTATTCTGGTTGTGTTTGATTGAAACTCAAAATAAATTCATTTGTTTGTCTTACTTATTTCATTTCCATGTGTAATCATCATATTGTTTCTCCGATGAGTAACTTAGCGATGAGTTCCAAAATAAAAGAGTTAAATTATTCTGAGATCCAGAGTTTGACATATTTGAAAGAATAGATGGGCTAAATGTATATTTTAGGGTATAATGATTTTATTTGGCCCTTGATTTAGTTCTGTGAGTAATTAATTAAAGGCTCCAGTTTAAAAAACATTAGCTTTACTAAATCAATTACCAGGCAGTAATGATTTAAAACAAACAAGGTCAAGTCTCCTTGCACTTAATAGACCTAATAATGACAGGTAAAATGAATCTTGATGTAGAAAATTTGGCAGTGATGTCCAGGGCCAGCGACAGTATTTTCGGGCCCCTGTGCAATCTTGTTTTTACTTGTTTTGTGTGTTTTTTGGCTCTTTTTCTGCCGTTTCGGACCCTTTTTTGGGTGTATCTGGGCCCCATGCAAGCCCGGGCCCCTATGCATTTGCCCCCCCCTGTCGCCGGCCCTGGTGGTGTCACATCAACAAATTTTATGGTGGGGAGGTCATCTGCTCCCAACTCTTGCTCACATAACACCTACTGCTTTTTCAATACTTTGGCGTTGATGTATCACCATAAAGGCCCTCCCCCCATCCATGACAAAAAATTTAGCTTTGCTTACTATTCACAAATCAATTAAATTTTCTAAGAACAAATTTAAACATATCTAAACAAGTGATAGCCAAGCAAAGTGATGGTAGTTAGTAAATTTATATTTATGATTTCTTTTATTTGATACAAAAATGTAAACAACAGATCAAGCGCAGGTGTTATGACGATCTTCTATGAATAGCAAATTTACATCCTGAGAAGCCTGAAGACATCTACATGATTAGGTGAAACTAGTTACTTTGAGCAATACAAGGATAACCTAAAAGCAGGTATTTAACCATTTAATATTTTAGGCCTGGTTTGCACGACGACCAGACAGTAGGACAGTAGAAAAAATTCTTTTGTTCTCTATTGTTTAAAGGTGTTACTGTCCACTGCACTGGTCGTCGTGCAAACCAGACCCTTATCCGGAGGTTACACCATGAGAAATGAAACCAAATTAATACCAACACATGTATTTAATGATAAGAACATTAAATATTTGCTGGAAACTAAAAACTCTAAAAATGAAAGTTCAATAATCAAGCCTGATTGAGTTGGTGAACTAAGCGCAAGTGCCATGAACTTTTTGTTGAAATGTAAAAGAATTAGTACTCACTAAAAATATATAACAAAAGAAATACAAATAAAGTTGAAGCTAAATAAGTAAAATACAAAATTTATAGTTAATTTAATCATAAGAAAATTAAAATGTTTAGCACTTTAACTTTAAACCTCATCAAAAATAAGCAAGCACTGGGCTACCAAGTGTCAGTATTGCCGCAAATAAATATCAGTAATATCAGAGCAGAGTTAGTTGACAGGTAAAAAAATATTTAGCTGTCCACGGAAAGGGTAAAATAAATAATCCTATACTTCCCACTCCTACAAAATCATTGTGGACTGCACACTCAATGTGGATTCTCATCACTCCTGCTGAGCATATGTCATGCTATTGCACACGTTTAAAATAGCTTGATTCGGGCAAGTATTGTAATTGAGTGAGAATCGTTCTCAAAATATATTTTCTAATAAGTAATTTCACATGGCAATCTGGTAAAAAATTTATATTTGGTGAAAATATATATTGACCATTTCGGTAGCCTATTCTCTTCTATCAATACGTAACTGCAGCAACAGCAATATTACGTACTGCGCTATGCAGTAACTGTAACACAGTACAGTGTCGACAGAACAGCTGTCACTTCAAAACCCTGTATTTTTGTACAGTTTAGAACCTTGATAAGACGACTCTCAAGGGGATTCAGAAAACAGTCATCTTGTCGAAGGTCTCTTCTTACTGACGGCTGTGATATCAAGGTTGTTTTGGCTAACAGTCACATTATCAAGATCATTGGAATCTTCAGGAACCCTTTATATTAAGTGTTTTTTAGAGCAGGCCTCACTAAAATTTGGATTGTAAGTATGGTTAGTTTTAGTGTTATTCCTTCCTATGAATAAGTAGAATTATGAATGGATGACGGACAGAAATGGATGATGAATCTTCCAAAATCCTGTGGAGTGTATATGTCAGAATATTAAATTCTTCAGCAAGTAATCTGATTTATTTTTCTTTGGATATTCTTCGACTATTTTAATCATTTTGCGTTAAAAAAATCAACACTCTCTTTTAGCCATTGTTTTGCTTAGGCAACCAGGGTCAGAACTAGAAGATTTGTCAGAGGGGGCGAAGGCCAATAATAAAGCCCCCTGCTCAGAATAATAACAAATTTATTTTATTTTTGTGGGTAGAGAAATGTTGTAATTTAAATTAGCCACAATTTAAAACTTATATATGCTGAGGAAACTTTTCAAAAACTAATCACTCCTTGTGATAACTAATCAGACTCCAAATTCACTCAATGCTTTTCACATAACTGAAAATTTGTTATTATAGAATACGACCTAAGCCTACATAAATTAGGTGTTATTTTCCTTTTATTATTAATAGAGGGTAAAAACCGATTTTGTGAAAAATTTATTTATTTTTAGAAATACATAGTTTTTTCAACATTGAATGAAAATACGATGTAGGGCCTAGTCCCATTCCTCACTAATATTTTTTAAGAGTATCATGAAGCATAATGATGTTATTAATGCCCAACTTCACCAGCAGTTGACCCAATATCGATTTTGAAGTTAGAATCAACATGAAAAAAATTTGTTTTCTTCAAAATGCAATGTAGTAATTTATCGGGTCCATTTTTTTATATAATGTACACATTTTGTTGTTTGAAAGAAAGCCTGAAATTATGCTAGTTGAGCGGATAGTGGCCCAATTAAGTAGCCTATGAGGGAAATAGATCAGGGCCGGCCCGAGCCGTTGCGGGGCCCTGGGCCAATCTGAGTTGCGGGGCCTTATAAAGCCGTTGCGCAGGCGAGTGCGTAAGTTGCAGGCCTACAGCGCTTAGCGCTTCAGATTACTTTCCAGTGGATTGTGTTATTGCGTTAGTGATGATCTTTTATTTTTTTAAATTATTAATCTAATAACTAGATAATAATATGAATTTGAAAGAATATTGAAAAAATTATCGGCATACATTGTTATCGGGCACTATGGGCTGCCTTGTTTGATTGTGACGAAAAAACATACAAAAGTATATAGGGACCTTATTTTCGGCCCTTGTTGCAAAATGTACTATACACAGACACGATAAAACAAGTCAACACGCACGCGTCGTAACTGATAGTCAAATCCAAACTATGTTAGACGACAGACGACAACATCGCGCGCTGGCGCAAACCACTTGCCACTCAGCACTCAGCCGCAGCACACGACTAAAGTTGTTGCCCGAGATTTCCACAGCCCGGCCCCGTCGTCTACCGAAGATCCTACATGAGAAAGGACCCACCATTGCCAATCCAATCATAGACTTACTTGTATATTTGAATTTGCACTTGTCGTATTATCAAAGTTTTTAATCACGGTTTGAAACAGATAAAATACCATCTATGATTTTAATTTGATCGTGAAGATTTTTCGTGCGGGGTTCTTGAAAGTGCGGGGCCCCCAAAAGCGCGAGGCCCTGGGCAGCTGCCCCTGCCTGGGGCCGGCCCTGAAATAGATTGTGTATGCACACACTGTGTTATTGAGCTAATTTTGGCAATTATTTTCCATTCCATCAGCCCTTCTGGCCCACAATTAATAAAACTTGATTTTTAGAGTAAAAAAATTAAGATCTGAAACTATGGCACGGGACTTTTTTTCAATTGGTATGTACAATTTTCAAAGTCCTTTAATAATTATTGCATTTTTTATGTTGTTCTTCACTTTTGCTGCCCCCTTAAATCTGCCACCCAGTGCAGGTGCCCCCTCTGTCCCCATCAGTGCCGATGAAAACACATGTTATCAGCACTTATCGACCAGTCATGCTGGCCACCCAAGCGTTTATTGGATTTCATGTTGGCCGTCCGATCACATATGACAACTGCTGTGGAAAAAACTCTGACTTCCACACGCTAATGATGGCAGCCAGTAGGAGCTGGCCGTGCGATTGCTACAGAATAGCGGCAAATATCCAATCCAATCGCAAACGGTTAATAACAATATAACACAATCACTAGTCTCCCATTTGTTTTGACAACAAACGCAATACTGTCCTGTCATTTATCAATAATGACTGAGGATGATGGGAAGGGGGAAGCAGGGTTTCCAAGTTAGGGCTGGTATCTGACCAGATGTGCGTTTTTTACCTTAAAACTTCAATTCTGGAGATTCACTCACTGTGAGAACCACTGCCCATAGAAGCGTGAGAACTGTGCAATATAAAGTTTGGAGTCGCCACATCAAGGTTCATTCCTTAAAACGCCATATTAACACTTTGGGTGCGGCCCGGTCTCCAGAGACCGGTGGCTGGATGCGCGCGCCGGCCTGGCCGGTCTCGCGAGTCTCCCCCGCACTCGGTGGAATGAATCAGCCACAGTGCTGCGACCTTACGGAGAAGCTCGGAGTTGTTGTCGTGTGCGTTGCCATAGCAACCTGCCCTACACTCTGTGCGCGTCGCCCGTCGTTCCCACGGGCCTGACTTGGTCTCCAGAGACTTTTTATCTATTACTTATTATTGCGTGTTTTGACTTATTACTATCGTGTTTTTTGCGAGTTATATGACGTTTTATAATTGTTTATTTTAGTTTTTGTAACGTTGTGGTGAGGTATGGACAAACCGGGTTTGTGTTTTGGGAAACTGTTTTGAACAGTTCCATGGTGCCCTGTAAATGAAATAAACATTGGTTGGGAGGGAGGATGGGGCTGTAAATACAGTAAATATTAGTTATTGTGCCATTTAAAATTTTTTTGTGTGAAAACTGTGTGTTCATGAGACTAAAAGTGGGGAAATTACGTCACGGTGCCTACGGACCCCTTCCCGCGGGCCGGCCCGGTCTCCGGAGACTGACGATTTTTGACGCCATGTTTTTTTGAAAAAACGCCTGGAAAGGCAGTTTGCGACCATAATCCGGGCTTCTGGATACAAAAAGTAAGATTTAATGAAAAAAACTTTTTCAGGCCCTGGGGATGGTTTTACTCATTTTGGTGCCGCACACAAAGTGTTAATGATGAGGTTCAGAGCTGTACTGTGAATCAAGAAAAGCCATATTATCAAAGTTGTTCCAACAAACCCTGTCGAGTTATGGAGGTTAATTTAACATTGAGTGTTATGAGAATTTCAAAGATATTAGAAAAATTGTTGTATTATAGAGGTTGTCATGTTATAGAGCAATGTTCTCAACCGGTGGTGCACGTACCACTGGTGGTACGTGAAGGCCTTTCAGGTGGTACGCAAGAGATTGAAGAAGTAGTACAAAGTAAAATACTAGGGTAATGAACGAACGCTGTCCCGTCGAACAGTTAAGTCGCCCTTAATGCTTAACTTTATTAACTTTTTCAGTATCTGTTTTGGAAATAATATGCCAATTTCATTTTAAGAGAAATTCTTTTTACAAAACATTTTGGTATTAGAAACCGTTCTTTCCATTGAAGAAATTCTACCGTTTTACAGTGTTTATTCGGTACTATTAGTACAGTTTTTAGTTTACGATTTACTAACCATAAACGTATTTTCTATATTGAACATACAGCCTGACTATGTCGATCTGTTGTATAATTTTTTTGTAATATGCTTAAATACAAGATCATTGGTGAAAATACAGTATAGTTTGAATGACTTTGAATTGTTTATTTATGTTAATTTTTCAATATAAAATATGAGAAATTTGTAAAGTTCCAAATAATAGACAGATATTATTTGCCGAGTGTACCAAGAAATTTTTTCCACATTACGAAATTCACATTCAAATTTATATGGTTTTTTCGCCAAATTGACTATAAAATTATTGAGCAAAACTGAGATGATCATATCCCAATGGGCATTTTGAGGGGAAAAAAATTATTTTAAAATCATAGATTAATCATTTGTAATGATTATAAAACAATAAAAAAATTATTTTATAAGCTGTTAACTTGGTAACTGGTCAATTTTAAAAGTGATTTTCAAATCATTGTAAACTCATATCAAAATGGTTATTACATAATTTTTTAATTATTGCTATGTGTATCTAGTCAATTTTAAAATTGATTTTTAAATCATTGTAAACTCATATCAAAATGGTTATTATATAATGTTTTAATTATTGCTATTCTCAAGTATTCAAGTATTCAGGTAGTAATTATGTGTATCTAGTCAATTTTAAAAGTGATTTTCAAACAATTGCAAACTAATATGCAAAGGTTAAATGAATTTTTGTAATAATTGCAATGTTATATACAGGGTGTCTGTAAAGTCCATCACCAAACACCATAACTTGGTTTATTGGGTCAAAATAAGCAAAAAAGTTCATATAAAGGTATGTCCTAAAATGCATATTTACCCAGATATCCGCCATTTTGTATTTTTCACAAAATATTTTTTTCTCCATCTGTGTAGATATGCATTTTAGGTCATACCTTCATATGAACGTTTTTGCTTATTTTGACCCAATAAACCAAGTTATGGTGTTTGGTGATGGACTTTACAGACACCCTGTATAATTCATTTAAAATTGATACACCCTGTATAATTCATTTAAAACTGATTGTCATAAGTAGGAAAGTCATATGAAATGGTTTAATAGGTATAAAAAGGTTTGTTAGTCGTTAAAATATATTTAATGGCTGATTATATTGATCATTGCATATTATACTAAAATTCCTTAGGCCAGCCTCAGGTACTGTTCAAAACAAGTTACAGTTATGCTATTTAAAACAATTAAATGCCCTTAACATTAAAAAACCATTTTGGCCAAAATTAATACTCTTTTTCTGTTGTTGACCATAAGTTTATTGCAAATTAACATTACAAGACTAATTTCAATCATCTTGGGCTTCTGCTGGATCAGTGAGTGACACTTCTTCCCACCTGAAACAAATAGGCTAATTTTGTCTCGGTACTGTTAATGAAATGCTTACGAATGAATGAATGTTATTAATTATAAGTTATTTAAATATATATATAACTACACCATGTGTCCCACACTCCCAATGCCAGATTTACCAACACTAATTTTTTAAACTCATTTTTAGACCGTGCAGCTTTGTTTGGACTGGTTAGGAGGTGAACATATCCAAAGTTCCCGTCTGTCGCTCTTGAGCGGGGGGAGGGAGGGGAAGTCTAAAGGTACAATTAATTCTTTTTGGTTCTTCCTAAACTTCTTGAAAACTATTAACTTTTAGTATTCCCTAAATTGAAAAATTATTGGAAATTACATTTTCCCTGACATAAAAATTGGTCTAAAATAAAAGTATGGCCGAGCTCACAAAAAAGTTTTAGTAACCTCATATTTGTAATAATTCCTTGAAAAATTACTATTTTACCTGCCCACCAAGACCTTTACAAATTTGGTATTTACAAATTAGACTGAAGCGAGATAGTAATAATAATTATGATATCCGCCAAACGGAAAGACTTAAGACCAAACCAGTGCTCTTAACTGTTGGTTCAAAAGAATATTTTATCTACGACCATTGCAATAAGCACCAATTATGGTATTACAATAAACATTATAATGATATACATTAAAACACCAAAAACCAAGCAGTACTCTAATGACAACTTTAGAGTACTGGAGTCACTTTAGAAAACTCATATGAAATGAGTTATTTAGAACACTCGCTTAGCTCGTGTTCTAACTTACATCTCACTAGTGGCTTAAAGGCATTCATTACACAATCGTTGCATAAACTACTATTGGGGTATTGTTTCCAAGCTGAACATGTGGTTCGGGGGATTTGTTCTTAGAAATTCTCTTGCTCGTTCGGTCTTTTGCTTCCTCCCTGACTCTACTCCATCAGATAGATTTTCTATCTCTTTCCCCGCCCTCTCTCAACATCCCCGCTCTCTGTCACACCCCCGGCGCGCTCTCTCTCGCACCCTCGGCGCGCTCTCTCTCATACCTCCGGCGTGCTCTCTCTCACACCCCTGGCGCACTCTCTCTCGCACCCTTGGCGCGCTCTCTCTCGCACCCTTGGCGCGCTCTCTCTCGCACCCTCGGCGCGCTCTCTCTCGCACCCTTGGCGCGTTCTCTCTCGCACCCTTGGCGCGCTCTCTCTCACACCCCCGGCGCGCTCTCTCTCGCACCCTCGGCGCGCTCTCTCTCACACCTCCGGCTCTTCTCCCCCTTCTCTCTTGCACAGAGCGCAAGGAAAAAAGGGACCAGAGAACTCTGGTGGTAAAGTCAAAAAGTTGCACTCACAGAAAAAAATTGGTCTGAATTCTGGCAGTAAGGTATGTCCTTCTTATAGGGTATATTCAATGCCCACAATTAGATTCCCCTCAACAAAAAATCTGATCTTATCTGTGTTTTTGTTTATTTAAAGGACCCATCACACTATGGAAGTAATCATTTTGTTATTGATGAGCATATCAATCAGCAAACTTTTCATCAAAATTTCTTAATCACATTTGACACAACTTGTACATCACATTGAACCTTTTAAACAGTGTTTTTATAATGTAATTTGATGTTTTCAACCAGCTTATAGTAATTGAAGGGGTCCCCCGTAAAACATTCTAGGTGACAAAATTTCAAAATCGGAGATATTCAGTGCAAAAGGTTCTCTAGGACACGAGCTACACCGTGGTATATTTTGTTTTGAAGATATTTGAGTTGGCAGCCCTGATTTCGTCTGTCAAAGTTGGCGTGCTTCGCGGGACTGCACGGACATTCTGGGGAAAAACGTTCTATTCGCCGAAAGATAAATTCCCCACCGCTCGTTGCGTTGTCGCCCAGCGACCAAAATCGTGTAAGTAAAATTAAAACAGGTGAAGTAAATATTAGGAAGTGGAAGGATAAAACCAGGAAGATATATAGAACAGCTGGATTACCCTAAATTACAAAAACTAAGCAGCCAAGGCCTGGAAAATTAGCAAAAAAGAGGTGAGTAGAATAACGTTTTAGGTGCCTCCTTTGGATAACTTTTAGTAAAATGACTTATAACGTTATGTAACAACGTTACGTTTTTGAACTTTTAGACCAATAAAATTGTTTTATATTCAGTTTTATTTTCGTTTATGTTGGTATTCCTACACTCCCTGATGATTTCTACCAAAGCAGAAGGGGCAGTCCGTCAGAAAAGGTTTCAAACGCCAGTCAGTTAGAACGTTATAACCCCCCAAAAAAACACGAAAAATGTTTAAAAAAGCTTAATGGCAAGTAAAAATTTAGTCTAAGGCTACATTATGATATTACAAATTGGGTATTAAAAAATTATACATGATTGTAAGTTCTAACCTTGAAAAAAACCGTAAATTTCAGAATTCAATCTTCAACGCTTGATTACTCGAATCTAGGTTTTTGTCGTTTAGAACGTTTTACGGGGGACCCCTTCAATTATGTTTTACGATAAATATTACAACATTACAAAAAAAGTATATGTTCTTAGATTTTGTTTTGTATACTATTTATTGTCACTATAAAGATAATCATAGCTTAAAATATGAGAAATTCTAAGTAATGAAATTTTAACCACTTGATTCAACCCGTCAAAAGAATGTTTTCTGAAAATTTCAGATTTTCAGAATATGTCCCTTCTGAGATATATGCCAAGTTCAAAATACACGATTGTGGATAAACTGCTCATTTTAAAAATATGTTTAAAAAAGGAATACATATCTCAAGCTTGTGACTTGGTCAGAAGAAAATATACTGTGAAGACTGTCTATAGAAAAAAAATTGAAGGCGAGTCTTAATTTTCACACATTGAATTTAGGCACTGGAAATGTAGATTTGCGTTTGTAGAAATTTTACTCATACTTATTTTTCATGCATATTTGCTATCACCTAAGCCAAAACATGTACTGGACAAAGATTATTGGTCATTTTATTCTCTTTCAAATGGTTTTTCTTTCATCTGAATATCTTCAATAATAAAAAAACTACAGAGTTTAACGTACACCTCTGCAAAATGCAAAATCAGCTGTCGCACCGATACAAAATGGCTGCTCAAAAAAAACTATGCACCTAAAAAATAAATTAATAGTTGTTTTTAACTCTTCAAACATAGCATAACCACGGGTAAAAATATGAAAATATCGATAAATTGTCAGCAACTTTTTATTTTTAAATTGGTTGATTTGAAATGGATTGACCCTAATTAACTTAAGACATTAAACTTGACGTTTTTCAAAATTACGGTTGGTAATAGCAGCGGCAAATATGATTTTATTATAGTCCAAATTACGGTTTTCAATAACTTAAAAGTTTATTCTTATTTTAAACGTAATTATATGTGAGCATTCTGATTAGGCCTTTGTAAAAAAACATACACTTTTAAAAATAATTTATCTAAGTGGTCTACAGAGACAATGCAATAAACCAAAATATTTACGTTTTATCAGATAAAGAACTAATAAGTTTCTGTACAAACGCTTTTAGTATTTTTTTAAAGCATTTTTTATGTATAAAAGAATAGGGACAGGAATGAATATATACAAAGTAAAAGTTATCATATAGAACTTCAAAATAACCTCATTCTACCATAGGACGCCAACAGTCGAAGGCTTTAGTGTTTGACATCAAAAGCAGTTTAGCAAAAGATTTCCTCAATGTTGTCTCACTTAGATGAAGTTGTAAGTTGTTGCTGGTTTAATATCACCAAGTAATAAAAATGTCTGTCGAGAAGTCGATAACAACGACAAAAATGGCTATCCAAGGTATTGTTTTACAGCCAAATTCGAATTTCCCAATCAAAGGTTGAAATTCATTACTTTTCCCGACTATTCCCAACCAGACAAAATACCTGACATATTTCTGGTTTTTCCCGTATTCCCGCCGTGACTGGTAGGCCTATAGATACTCAGTGACAATAATGTAGGTAAAGATATTTATATATAAGATATATATATATATTCTATCGGCTATTGGATTAAAAGAATAAATTATTTTTACCGTAAAAAGTAAAGTATGATAGTAAAATAGCTTTAGGTTATTTGATTGAGTAATAATTTCAACATACTTCTAAATAGGGCCTAATTACTAAGCTACTAAGCAAGGCTTTATTTTTCCAATTTTTGGAGGGGCCCCGGGCCCTCCCAAAACTCTGCCAATGCTACTAGCTGTACCCATGGCTTCGCTCACGAATAAAAATATAAGTACAGTTTGTCTTTGTAGTTTAAATATTTGTAAACAAAAGAAAATCTGACTGCATATAAATACTTGATATTCCACTTACGACATGACGAAAAGCAGTAAAATAAACCTTCTATTGGTCTTCAGCTTGGGTCTTCATTATTGGTCTCTGTCTTTGTGGATTTGCAGATGGTATTCTGTACTCGAACTGCAAAATTGAGGCAATACATTGACATAAAACATATTTTATGGTTAGACTAAGTTTAACTTAGTTTAGATTATATTTATATGGATATCATTGAAATAGATTGGATCAAGAATTTTTATGATAGTTTAGGTTGATTAAGGTCAGGTTTAGTTAAGTTTGGTTAGGTTACGGTATGTTGCGTTATATTAGATTAAGTTAATTTAGGTTTAGTTTATAGCCATTGATTTAGCTAAGGATAAAGTTCATGGGATTATGACACGACTATCAGAACATAGGCCTAACCAAACATTATCAAACTACAGTACACCTCGGATTATCTGGATTAATGTGGCAAAACACCGATCCGGATAGCAAAAAATCCGGATAGTTCGAGGTCATTACAATATCGCCTAAACAGTGATTGCGTACCATATGTAGCCCCTGCTTTGATGCTGCAAACGGCGGCGTGTCACAAGTCTGTACAACATGTTAGTCTTTCAAATTTTGCGGGGGTTTAATTCTGAAACAAATTTAAGAACTAAATTTTATTATTAATCATACAAATGTAATATTAACTTTTACCGTACTTACAGTTTGGGTTTGGAATAAAATGTCGGATTAAAATATTTAATTTTTAAGATTAAATAATCATGACAAAACTTATTACAGCAACTCTTCTTAAAAAATAATGTAGGCCTAACACATCAAATTTCAGCATAAACAAACTCGCAAAATTGCCGTAGGCTACGTCTTTGTTGCTAACTACCAGCGACCCAAGTAGCAATCCCGAAAACTACGTTCACGAAAATACTGTGATGTAGCCCTACCATTGAGTACAATATTCCTTCAATTATTGTTATTCCACATTTGCATTTTACTTTTAGAAGGCTTATTTCACCCGTAAACTCGCTAAAATCATTTTTTGCCGTGATTCTAATTTTTAAATTCCTCGGGTAGACCGTTCCGGATAATCCGGGATCCGGATAATGCGGGGGTCTCGTTAATCCAAGGTGTACTGTAATATCAAACCTGAATCGCTATACTTAACCTAAAATAACCTAACAAAACATAACCTAACCTAACCAAACATCACCTAACCTAGCCTATCAAAACTTTACCTTGCCCACCACTTAACAACCCAATATGTTTTAACTTACCTAAACTACCAATGTCTGACCTAAAATACCAAACCTTACTCTAAATAGACCATTGTAGACGATTTTCCGTGATTTCCGGTCATAACTCTGTTAATATACACCAGATCTTGAATATTTTTGCATATTCTTATTCAGCTCGCTTTCCCGGTTAATTTGATTACCCAAATGACCAACCTTCAAGACTAAAATTTGTTTGGCTTTTTCCGGCCGTGACCGCCAGGAAAAACTTTCATATCCAAAATCAGCATAAAATTTCCATAAATTTTGAAAAAAAAAATTCTTTTTTGAGACCAGTACTGGAAACTGCATATTTACCAAATAAATAAATTGCCAATCACATTATTTATGAGAAAAATAACGCTAACACTGTATTAAATTAATATTTACTTTCTGTTACTAATAACAAATATAATATAAAGCAACTGGTTAGACTTTGATATGCCCCTAAAACTATAAAATCAATTATTTGTTGGTAAGTTTAGTCAATATCAAATTTAAGAAGGGTACTAACTTAGTTTCATGTTTGATTTTCTGCCATTCGTTCTTACTGATTAGCAGACGAGTTGTAACTTATATCAACATCAGATCCTGGTTTCTAAGAAAACCGTTCAGCCACAGTCACCGGTGAATAACTGGTTGCCTTGGTCCTTAATAGGCAAATCCACCGCATCTTGACAAACAATGACCAGTTTCTTACCAAATCCACCGAAAACATCTTTCGGTGGATTATTATTAACATCCACATTATCATACCATATACCGATAGTCAAACTTAGATATACGCTACAGTCTGTCAAGCAGCACTCAATAGCCTATTGGGCAACCCCATCGCATTTATAGATTATTTCAATAGGCCTGCTCTCTACGAAAGCTTATAGGAAAGCAAACTTCATGTAAAATCATACTGAGAAGATGATTAACGTACCCGAAATAAGTAGGAAATATACCTAACTGCTAAACAGAACATGTTTTTTAAAGGCAGAGGATCAAATATGAAACACTCAAAACATCAGTCATCCAAAAACTGTCATTAGAACATAGGCCTAGATACCATACCAATTAGTTTTGAATAAATAAATAATTTATTGTCAATGACACATCAAGTAACTAGATCTGTCTTTAGTTAAATATACATAAAATGTAAATATAGGTTTCCAAGCCGTTAGCCCTGCTGAATTCAAAGAAAGGCTGGGTTAATACTTTAGGTTATATATACCTACCTCCTATAAACACGATGGAAATAATTTATGCACATATCGCGAAGAGCCACGAAATCTAACTAGAGTAAATAATTGTATTTCAATAATGGGCTTACCTTAATTTGAAACCACAATAGAGAGAACTAAAACAATTTATTCACTGAAAAAGAAACACAGAGGACAGAGACAAACACTTAAAATGGCGAATGGCGGCGACAGGGACAGATGCAAGCTGTAAGCTACGCCAGCGCTGCCTAGTGGTGGAGTTGACAATCAGGCCGTTTTAACGCAGGAAATAATTTTTAAACTGTTGTTTTGTTAATGAAAAGCTGAAATTTTAAATCATCTCACAAATTGTTATAAAATTGTTTTTTAATTATTTTTCAACTGATAGAATTTTAAGAATGATAATAATTTTGGTAATGATTGTACAACTGTTGTAAATGATTTGTAAACTGTTATTAAATTGTTTTGTTTTAAAATTCTCTCACTATTAAAAAACTGTTGTAAAATAGTTAAGTAAACATTATACAATGATTGTTAACTCAAAGTTATTGTGAACAGATTTTTTAATTATTGTAAATTATTGCTTTATGAATTACAATGATTGGCATGCCCGTAGGGATGGTTCGTCAAAATGTCCTTATAATCAAAATGCCATCTAAAAATGTACATTGACAAGTAAAAAAATTAAAATTAAAATTTCAAAAACAAAACCATTAAAGGGTAACTATAAACAATTTTGGAGGGGATCCCTCAGTGGCGGGGGGGAGGGGGGTCCTTGCGATGGTACGCTAAAATATTGAAAATGTGGTAGGTGGTACGCGAGCACCAAAAGGTTGGGAAACACTGTTATAGAGTGTCACTGTAACACTGTTATAATTAATCTTAGTATTACTACCGGAATTTTCCCTAACAAATTCAAAACAGCAAAAGTCATCCCTATTTATAAAGCTAAAAGTAAATCAGATATGAACAATTACAGACCAATCTCTCTGCTCAGTGTTATATCTAAGGTTCTTGAGAAATGTGTCAAATGTCAAATCTAAGAGTTTCTAGAGCACAACAACCTTATTTCAGGGTCTCAATTTGGTTTCAGGAGGGATAAAAATACTACTGATGCTCTTTTTATTTTTTCTAACATTTTGATGGAAAATATTAACAAATCAACGAAAATTTTATTGGTATTTATTGATCTTGCCAAAGCTTTCGACTCAATTGACAGGAACATTCTTTTTTCCAAGCTAGAATGCATTGGGGTGCACGGGGTGGCACTCAATTGGTTTAAAAGCTATTTATCGGACCGTAAACAGATTGTATCTTTAAACAAAAGTGTAAGTGACCCAAGATTGGTTGATTATGGTGTTGTTCAAGGCAGCACTCTTGGACCCTTATTATTTTTAATATACATAAATAACCTGAAGCATTTAAATATAACTGGAAAAATACAACTTTTTGCTGATGACACGCTGGTAGTATTTGAGGGAGATAGTTGGGACCATGTTTTTAGGAGTGCCACCAGAGAACTCACCATTATCAAAACATGGTTTGATCAAAATATTCTAACAATGAATCTTTCAAAAACAAAATGTATGCCTATCGCACTGCGCCCCGCGGGTGAGCCGCCCGCAGATCTTAGCCTGGTCGTGCACTCGTGCGGTGGTTCGGCCGGGGCCTCTTGTGGTTGTCCCGCAGTGGAAAGGGTAGATCAATATAAATATTTGGGAATTATAATTGATTCTAAGCTAAGATGGGATAAACATATTGCAATGTTAAAAGCAAAACTTAGAAAATTAATATTTGTTTTTTACCAACTTAATAAATTTTTATCACTTGATGAAATTAAAATAGTGTATTATGCCCATGTGCAATCATTGCTGCAGTATGGAATTCTTGTGAGGGGAAATTCCTTCCAAAATATAATTGAACCTCTCTCTGTTGTCCAAAAATCAATTATCAAGGCAGCTATGAAAAAGAACAGACGATTTTCCTCTTCCTTGTTATTTAAAGAATGCGGTCTACTTTCTTTAAGACAACTCTATATCAAATCTATTCTGGTCTACACCTTTTCACATGGGGATCTCGTCTTAACGCCAATCGAACATGATCACGCGACGAGGAGCGCTGTCCGGCTTGGCCTGCGGATTCCGAGAGTCGTAAAATCTATTAACTTTACAAATGTCATTTACACAGCAAATTTATTACTCAGAAGAATTCCTACAGACTTAAGAAATCCGCAGGTCACGTTGGCGGTGTATAAAAAGCGCGTCACTGCCTGGCTGTTGGAGGTCGGACCCGAGTACTCAGCATCCCTCCTGGCTGTTCCTTGGACCACCCCCTCTACTTGACTGCGTTCACTGAAATTAACCTCGCCACATCTGTTATCTGTTACTCCTGCTTTCACCATTTAACAACCTACTTTTACTTCACATTACTTACAGTTCGCTTCTAAAACAAAACAATATTTGTTAACTTTAATGATGCCTCAAACGTATCTTGTGGTTATTTTGGACTTTGTTATTTAATGATTAATTTTTTCTATTATTTTTGATTATATTCCTTTTTTCGCCTCTTAATACAAAAAATTAACGTCTGTCTGTAACTGTCCCTCTGTTTTCTCAATATTTGAAACTTAGTAATAATTATTCATATTTAATGTAATTTCTTTAAAACGTATTTTAAGAATGCACTTATTTCTTATAAAGAACTCGTCACCCACGCACAAGCCAATGTGGCTTATGTGGGGACTAATTTCGGTAGATGTGCAATATTTATTTTGTATGATTAATATCGAAATAAATTTGATTTGATTTGATTTGATTTGTGTCGTGAAACCAAAGTTCTACTGTATTTTTTTTGGAACGGACTGTATGCATCGCCAATAAAGGTGAGAGCCAAACTGAGCTATAGACCCGCTAGAGGAGCCTGGCTACTCAGTAGTGCCAATAGAAACATAAAAATATATATTGAGTCCCTTTCAAGAATTATAGGCCCAATTTGCTTGTAGGGACAGCGGCCACAGTAGTGCAGCCGAACATGGGCGGATTTAGGTCATAATCTTTGGGGGTGCCGGCTCACGTAACGTTTGAAGTATTGCACGCTCAAATTCAAACAACAAACTCTTGATTACATGGTCTGTTTTAAGGCCTACTAATTTTATTTAACAACCCCTTTGTAATTTATGCAATAAGTCAATCAAAGTTATATTGAAAACATTTCTCCCTTCCCTTCTATCAAATATCAGGGGGTGCCAGGCACCCCGAGAAATCCGCCCATGCGGCCGAAATGTTGCTTATGTCTCTGGTCACTACTGCTCCGAGTATCAGTAAGGCGATTTTAGCGGAGCAACAGATACTCAATGGCACAAATTGTTGTGGTAAAATATACCGAACCTGTTCATCCCTATACATCGAGGGGCAGAGAGCAATACAGAATGACACAGAACGGTCCAGAGCAGCCATAAATCTGCTTTCACAGGCAGGTGTTAAGACTCCTCAACAATCTCCTGGAGTATATAATGTGGGAGTGAAATGTGGGATCATTCAAGAAACAACTGAAACATTTCTCGTCAACGAGTTTTACGTCTACTTGGTGGAACAGTTTATGAATCGGCCCAGTCACAAATTCTCACTGCGGTTAAGGGATATACTGTGGCACACTTTGTATTGATTTTCTTCTATTTTTTTGTAACATACCATACTATAAATTTTAATTATATTTCTCTTGGTGTAAGAATTGTTATTTTTATTTCTGGTTTTACATACGGATTAATTTTGATTAAATGTGCACCTTTATACAAAAATATCAACCATGTGAATATATTATAGACATTGGCACTGGCCTTATACTTTAAGTTAACCGGTATGAGTGAAGCATGAATGTGGAATGGGTGAGATGCAAGGCTTTCTACTGACAAAGACCAAATGATTCATTTGTAAAGATTATCAAAGGACAATAATCAAAGGCACCTGAGTCCAGACTCAACAGTGACAGATCTAGGGGGGGGGGGGCAGCGGGGGAACCTGCCCCGGGCGCCAGCCAGTAGGGGGCGCCGCTGGCCAGGGTCCAGTAAAAAAAAGGAAAAGTTGCTTTGGTGTCAATGGAGGGGGGGGGGGTGCCAAAAGCCGATTTTGCCCCAGGCGACAGTTCATGTAGATCTGACACTGAGACTCAAACCTTCTCAAAATCAATTTTCATAGATTGACTCATCTTTTTAACTAGAATTATTTCAAATCAAATCAAATCATTCTTTATTTACAGATATAACAAAAGCAGCATTGTAGTAAAAAAATTTTAAAAAAACTCACGTGGGTCATAGATCTGTGTGTGTGGTGAGTTCGAGCCCATAGCTACGTTTACATTACATAAAGAAACCAAAAAAAATTGTATATTAAAAACCATAAGAAGTAAAATTAATGATACAGGGTGTTTTTTTAAAAACGCAACCCATTTTTAAGTTTGAATAATGCACATATAAATTAATATGAAATGAGTGTTGTTTTATTGATCTTTACATTTTATATAACCTATTATTTAAATTTGATCACATTTAATTTACATTATGTGCTCAAACAGTCCGCCATTTTCATTTGAATGAAGTTATGCTCTTTCAATCAAATTCCCGAACACGTGTTGTAAGGTGCCTCTGTGAATTTCTTGCATTAAATTTGTTATGTTTGTTCTGAGGTGTTGAATATCCTGTGAATTGTTTTCGTAGGCCTTACTTTTTATGTATCCCCAAATAAAATAATATAGTGGGGTCAAATCCGGGGATCTTGGAGGGAAATAATCCTTCACCGATAAAATCAAGTTTTGGGTTGCGTTTTTAATGTGTGTGTCTTTAAGCACGATAACTCGCGTAAATATGGTCCGATCTGAATGAAATTCGCCACACACATGTAAAATAGTGATCATCCTACGAAAACAATTCACAAGATATTCAGCACCTCAAAACAAACATAGAAAATTTAATGCAAGAATTTTTTTTTATCTTGCAACATGTGTCCGGGAATTTGATGGAGAGAGCATAAACCTTTACAAATGCTAATGGCGGACTGTTTAAGCACATAATGTAAACTAAACATGATCAAACTTAAACAATAGTCTGTATATAATGTAACGATAAATAAAACAAGACTTATTACACATTCATATGTGGATTATTCAATCTTAAAAACGGGTTGCGTTTAAAAAAAACACCCAGTAGTTATACAAATTTAGTAATTAAGATTTATTTCTTGAACAGCTGCTGATAAGGTGTAACATAAATTAGGTAAGATTTTATGCAATGGAGAAAATAAATATTAATTTGAGTTTAATGAAACTGCGTGAGGCATGGGGTATCTGCTTGTGAAAGTGGAATTGTGTCAAGGTCACATAGGATATTTTGGGCCGATAACCAACTCAGCAATAACTGGGCCTACCTCCGCCACCTAGGCCAGCATGACCCTCTTGTAGGTGCCAACAATGGCGCCAAGCAGAACCTGCAGGCTCCGTATTTCTGGAGGTATTTTTCTTAAGAAAAAATTTGCTATGTTAAAGAATTAGTCAGGTTAAAAGACTTAACTACTCGAGGAACCTGCAGGCCCACACCATCGGTCTGACACTTAAATGGAGCCAAGTGGTAAGCTTGATTGGAGCGGATTAGTTCGATGCAATTTATTCAGATGGCGTTGTAAAAACATGACTTTCTTCTTCTTCACTGATTCAGCCAATCAGAACGACGATAACGATCTGGTAACTTCCCGTTCCGTTTCCCTTATTTTCTGTCACGACGCGACGTGTACACAACCATAACGAGTTGGAATTAATTTGAGTGTGGGAAAATACCTAAAGTACATTTGCAGAAAGTTGTTCTAGTGTAAGTTGTTTCGCAAAATACTGTACTGCGTGATTCATGTTGTGCTTAAAGCTATTGATGGAAAATAAATACGTAGATGTTTACATAAAAGCACTTAATAAAAATTAACTAAGATTTTTTTTTTATTAAGTGCTTTTATGTAAAGATCTACGTACTTATTTTCTATCAATCGCTTTAAGCACAATAAGAATCACTCAGTACAGTATTTCGCGAAACAACTTGCACTAGCGGCAAACGCACTTAATCTAAACAAAAATTGAAAGTCTAGCAAACAAAACAAGAAAACGAAAATATAAACAAAGCAGACGACGACGATCGATATGTCGCATCGACGACCATTGATATATCGCATCGACAACCATCGATATATCGCATCGATCTTTTTAGTTCGTTGCAATTTATTCAGATAGCGCTGCTGTTCCCTTACCACCGAGTCAACATGGGAGTGCCATCTCTTTATGAAGTTCATTATTACTCTATGCCCACGCCCACCGCGCTATGGGTACGGTAAGTGTGAGTCACAGGAGCCACTATCATAATTGAATTATTATAACAAAACGTTAAAAAGCTCTTAATGAATAACTGTCCGACTGATAAAAGGCCAGATTCTTTATAAAGCTCTAGAGTCGGGAAAATCGCCGTATTTTTGAATGCTGCTTTAATAATATATCGTTGGATAACATTTAATGGCTCAAATTGAAAACTACCTCCCAAGCAATTAAACCATATTGAAAATAGGATTGAACATAAGCATATTTTCAACCAAAATTTGTCTCAGCTGATAAAAAACAAAAATGACTTTTCTGACTTTAGATTTAATTAAATTTACATCATTTTCCCATCTCAATTTTGAATCAACAATTACTCCTAGATACTTATAATGATCGACTCTTTCAATAACTTGACAACAACAGTTTGCCGTGTCCGCACCAATGCACGAGTGCATACCACTCTGAGCTCTCTGCGGGCGGCTCACTTGCTGGGAATAACGCAATCGGTATACATTTTGTTTTACTCACATTCATAGTTAAAATATTTTCAGAAAACCAATTTTTCAAAATCTTTAATTCCTTTAATTCTTTAATTTTAATTTGTGAACAAGTTATAGGAACAGGGCCGTACTCAGACCGGTATAGCCGGGACAATTTTACCGGGGCCCGGGGTCAAGGGGGGGCCCGTGCTGGGTCGAAGGGGGGCCCGTGGGGCAGAATCCCCCTCCGAAACAGTGGAAAGCCCCTGACAAGGCCCGGGAACACGTAAAAAGGGCCCGCAACGGCAACGAAGGGACCAAAATCGGCACGTGGGAGTAAAAAAAAAAAAAGGTCACCACTTTTGACGAGGCCGTAGCCGAAAATTAGCTACGGCTTTTAGTGCAACGGGTGCAGTACCAGGACGTGAGGGGCCCGGCTTCATTCCTTCACCGGGGTCCGCCAAAGCTGGGCACAGCCCTGTATAGGAACGGTGGATGAGTAGTGGATGGACCAGATTTTCGTATCACCTTCCAAAGAAAATATATTCAATAAACCATTAAAAAAGAATCTAAAACTGATTTGATAACAAATCTTTTTTCATTTCAAAATTTGTTTGGAGTACATTTAAGTAAACATTCATCTATTTTTTGTGTTTTAGTATTCATTTTAGGTTTATATTTAATTGATAATTGATGCTATTTTGTATTTATGCACTGTTATAATCATGGATAAAGTATTTCTGACTCTGACTCTGAGTAACCTACTACTACCTGGGTAGTAACCTACTTGATGCTTTTTTTTTACCTTGGCCTTTTTTGACTTGATGGCCAAGTGGGTAGTTCATAATATTCGAATATTTTGAGTCAAGAATATTTCGAATTTATGTGTCTATAAAACTACTAAATTACTACTGCTCACATTGCCTTGCTACTGTGTCCGTTTTTTCCCCGCGTCTAAGTTCTCTTTCGTTTGAAAGGTCTTTATATTGTATGGGCTTACTACGGTATGAATTTATTTATATTATATTATGTCAGTGCCACTTCAGGCATATAAACGGACACATACAATAGTAGACCCTATTAACCCGCGAGGACTGACATACCTGTCTAAAAGACCGGGTTAGTAGTTTTTTCAATAAAAATTATATTTTTTGGTTGTCGGCAGGGCTAGCCGTCACTATACCTCTTGTACGTCTTTCTAGGAACATCATTAATCACTTCCCGTCATTCTCTAACCCTTACAGTCAGTTCAATGAAAGTTTCATTTGACAATAGACAATAGACAATAGACAATTCTTTATTGTACATAAACACCTGTTTAAGTTTTACATAAATAAAATACAAGCAGGTACATGGTCAAGTCTTCTCACTAGTCCTAGTTAAAATTACAATGTAATAGTTATAAGTATAAAACAAGTTATTAGTCTATTTTGTATGACAAAAAAAACCAAACAAAATAATGCACTTTAAATCCTATCTTTGAAAAACTCATCAATACAATAGTAAGCCTTTTCACACAAAATCTCCTTTAATTTAGAATTAAATTTAGTAACTGAAAGGTTTTTAAAAGATTAGAGTTCTGGTGTTTTTGACCGTAAGTCACTTAAGGCTTCATGTTACATATAAATATTTTGTGTGCACATATTTCCTATATAAAATATTTAAAACACTAATGTACAATACGTTTGTGGAGTTTTTGTAAGTATAAACACATCTTTTTACAACATACGGACGTTTTGAAGGCAATAACAATAATTTATTGAAGCACCTACTGCAATTCAAAATATATTTATTTATATTATATAAATATTTTGTATGCACATATATCCTACATAAAGTAATCACAAAACTAATGGAAAAGACTTTAGTGAGTTTTTATGCAAATAAGCTCATCGTTTTTCTATATACTAACTTTTATATAAGACCTGGTCCAAAAGACCATGAGTCAGTAATCGCGTTTCCAAATCAAAGTCAGTTCTGCCGGGTTAATAAATACAAGCAATATTTTGGTATGAATAGGTACATATTTTTAGAGAGCACTTAGTAGAAGATTAGTAATTTATTTACAAAAATGCAAGTGTTTTAAAGAATAACATATTATCAAAGAGCCAAAAATGTTAGCTAGTGTGGCTCAGAAAACCCAAGGTCTATAGATAACAGGAGAGTAATAATATTATTTTACTTAGGTTGCGTAACTCCCGTAAGCAGTGTTGGGAACTCTTCAGGAGCTTGTCATCGTATCAGCCATTCAAAACTGTCTTATTTTAGGCAAAAATATTGTACGTTATTTATATCAAATAATATGTCACAGTTTATTGATTTTCGACAATGAAATGTTAGTTTTGCTGATGATAGTATTAAAAACATCAATTATAGTGTCAGATTCATACCGAAAGTACTTTACTTTTAATAGTTGTTTGTCTAGAAGTTTCATAAGTTAAACTAAAATGTAAACTTGAAACATGACTGAACTGATTTAATCCTTTAAATTGAATTATTTAGGGCTTAATTAAATGTAACAAATGAAAAATATTACATGAAATGAAAACATTAATAAGTGAGTATTGTCATAAATAGGTGATTGAAATGTTAATAATTCTACAGTTCCATAATGTGAAGTACAGTATTGTTTTGTTCCCGACCCCGGAAAGGCTGTGACATTTCTTTTGTGTCATTGCCTGCTATCTTTGACTTTTTTCTTTATAAAGGGTTTACAACAAAATCTGGCATACATTAAACTTAACATTGTATGAACAAAAACCTTCGAACAAAGGTATACAGGTTTTTAATGCATTGCCCGAAAATATAAAATAATTGAACAGTTTTAATGCATTCAAAACACAACTTAAAGTGTTTATTTATTTATTTATTCCAACGGTTTCCCAATTTACTCAAATCATACATACAAATCATATATACAAATAATTACTGAGTTCCTTGCAGTTTCTTGTATGCTGTCATAACATTTTCGTGCAAAAACAGTGAATAAATTAGCATAACTATAACAACCTGATAAATACAAGCAACAATTCAACAATATTTTATACAATGACTAGGATATTTAACAAGAAAAATAATAACTTTAGAAGAATATTTAAATATACTTAACATGCCAAAGGACTAGAAGCAAGAATGGTGGAAATAAGTGCAAAAACTAGAAAAAATACTAATACAAAAAATAAATAAATAAAAGTAAGTATTGCATGCTAATACTAACTTGAAAAATACTAATTTAGTCCAATAGGCTGTTGAATGATGTGGATGAGTTTTTCTATGTAAATAATTTATATTTATTTCTTCTCTGCCATTCTAGAATCGAAAATAATTTACTCATAATAGGACTAAACTTGTTCTGTACATGTACATGTATTTGACACCATATTCTGTGCATATTTTAATTTGCCTTTTTGATATTTTGACTGATTGAGCTTCCTTTGAGGTGCCAATATATGTGATCCATCTGTCTGGTCAAGATTAATTTCTGTCCCAGTTGGAGGATCAGGGCCTGATTAACCACTAGGCTAACTAGGCTGCAGCCTAGAGCGCCAGCCATCCAGGGGTGCCACGGGACACAAATATTTTTAAAGAATTTAAATAAATAAAACAAAAGTTCAATGCCCCTTTTTTGGTAAATCTGACCTGCTTGGTTTTTTGTCAAACCTAGGTCTAAATGTCATATACTCTAAAGCCGCATTTAGGCCTACACCAAAGTCTTCCACAAGTTTTGGCAATCAATTGCTTTTTCTTCAAAATGCAGCGACAAATTCAGTCGGCAACTAAATAATAGTGGAGAGACAAGTTTTCCACTAAATTTCGGTTTCCCGCGGAGTGTCGGTAAAGATCAAAGAAAGTTGACAACTAAAAGTGGAAGACTAGTTGCTGTGCTTTGTGCAAACAACTAGTGGCACACTAGTGGAGAACTGTCCCCCGTATACTATTTTTCCAAGTTCTCCATAAAATATCTTCTACTTGTTACTCTATTTCGAGAACAGCAACTTCTAGTTGTAAACTTTGGGTTGTCAACTTTGCTGTAAACTTTAAACCGGCCTTTATGAGTTGACATGCTAGCTAAGAAATGACGTAATGTAAACAAGTAGTAAAAGTGATCAAATAACAGCTGTTTGTAAACCACAGCCATCTAAAAAAGATAGTAATACAGTGTGTGGGATATAGATCGCATGGAGTATAAAAAACTTTATTTATCAACTTTATGACACTGAAATATTTATAGTAGCTGGATGAACTGGTAAACATGTAATAATATCGAACAAAGCTAGGTCCATCAGGTATTCTTCAGTCTAATGAAGATTTTTTACAATGAATCGCTATCAGAGTCAGTGGGGGTGTAAACTGCGAGAGTTTAAGTTGAATAAACGTCACAAACAAGTGGCAGACGTCCTTATACATCTAAATTATTAGACTGTACTTATTTATTATTTTTTGTGATAATCTTTGATGCACTGATCGTAGTATTTTATAAGTTAAATACAGTTTTTTAAGGTATTAGTTCTCAGTCCTGGAGGAAATAAATAAGTAATTTCCGATAACGATACATCGGGCGATATAGGGGCGGAAGGATGATGAAGAAGGGGGAGGGGGCGCCAAATCAACTCACGCCCGGGGGCGCCACACCTCTTAAATCAGGCCCTGTGGAGGTTAAGATTTCCCACTGAAGACATCACGATTTGTTTACACGTTTTACTAACCTACCTTAGTGCTATTATTCTTCTCTTCTCTTCAAATATACAGACCTTGCAGTAAACTCAACAACATACAGAGGGAAGTCGAGTCAGCTGAAGACATACCTACAAGCCAGGCGGCTGTCGCGGCCGGCGCTCCATAAAGATGTAAAGAATTAAGAAGTGTGATTTATTAATCTGCAGTAGGCATACTACTACGAAGAAACAACAAAATATTCTTGTAATGAGTATACAATATACAACGATGGATAAAAAACCGCAATACTGAGCAATATAAAACCTTTTTTGCTCAAAAACGCTCTACATTTGCCTCTACTCCTTAAATGAATTGAAAGCAACTAATGTCGATTCCCTTTTTTAGGGCTTTCCTGTGGTTAATTTTTACATCTACCTAGTAAATTGTAAGATCAACCTACAAAGAAGTAAAGATAAAAGAAAGTAGGCCTACACGAATTAATTTTAATTCGTGTAGACTAGATTGTGATTAGATTCGCCCCAGTTTTTCCCGATAAAATTATTGCTTTCTTCTGTCCTATAACGGGCGAAGGATCGAGCGCGTTCGGGTTTGCCGCCTTCCGACTTCATGATACCGATAGCGTACAGACATGCATTGCGGGAAGTATTTTTCATTTTGAGCTCTCTGAAGGTCCGTTTCCGAACGCGGTCTACCCCGCCTTGTTCGTATCAACGTAAAATTATTTTTTCCTCAAACAAATATTATTTGGAATTTTTGTAAGTCTGGCCCCATGATGCGGCTAATGATTTATTATTTCCTGGCACATTGAATTCGTAAATATTAGTTTTCGTTAGCATACAACAACAAAATGATCTTTAATCCAACAACCATGGATCAGTAAATAATATAATCCAGTTATTATATACATCCAGTTATTATATACATCCAGTTATTAAATCCATTAATTTTCAATGGCAATTGGTAATTAACTAGATTTCCGTGGTTAAATTCCTAAAAATTTAGCTTTAAAACGAACAAATACTGAAATGACTGCGGCCAGACTTTATTACAAATAGGTATACCTATTAAACATTTCCTATGAAAATTTATTTTTATTCTTGGGTTTTAAACGTTATAATCAACTCACAGTTCGTGGCGGGAAAATTCATCGCTTATAGTACGTTTAAAATAAAATTTCCAAGCCCACAGGAAAAGGTAGTTTTTTTTTTTGCATTGAATCCAACATCGATCTTAGATCGTTTCCTCCATGTTTCTTCTGACGCTCTGCAAGTAATTGTTGCTACTTACAGTGATTCTTTCTTTAAAATCATCTACGTTTATTTCGCACGTCAGGTAATTCTAGTCCAATAATTAATTAATCAATCGCTTAAAGTACAATATTCCTTTGATATCTTGAAACATAAGTCCGCTTATTGTAGGCCTAACACTTAAATATCGTAAAACTAAGAGACTCTCCCTAACTCTTAAAGTTAAGCAACCGACGCCTTGTATTTGGGACTTGGTTTAATGCCTAATTTGGAATTGTCCAGTAATTTCTTACTATAACTGATTGTAGGCTAACAATTTACTACTGATATCCAACGAAAAACGTTTATTTATTATGGTTAAGCTTATATTCTCGCACGATTAATTAGGCCTTAGAACTGGTTCATTCCTGTGAGTTTTTGCTTCAACTGCGATGGCGGGCGGCCATTTTGGTGATTCGATAATCGAGATTAAATGAATCGATTGTTGTGCTAGAGTCGAACAATCGATTAACAATCGATTATTTTCGCCGACAATCGATTCTTTTATGTCGTCTGCTTTCTTCTCCCTTCTGCTTCACGATATTTTGATGATTACAAAGAATCGCTTGATATAATGAATCCTAATATTTTTATAATAAATTACAGTTTTATTTAATTTGTAATTGGTTTATTTCATAGATTTAAATTTATTACTTTAGAAACTCGTGTAATTAACGCTAAATTGTAAAGAATCTCGGGAATCGAGGAAAGACGCGATTACAAAAGAATCGATTAATTTAAACGATTATTTTATTGAATCTTAAAATATACTAACCGGAAAGAATCGATTCTTTATTGATCTCGATTTTTCCCATCACTGTACCATTAATGAAGGTTCAGAAACGTCGATCCTAAAGCGTCAGACTTCCATGTGAAGAAATAGCCTAAGCATTTATTGATTAATCATCGTAGATTTCTTATTTTTATCGGTGAATTGTGGTTTTTATTAATTAACTTTTACTGTTGTTATATTTTTAATCGTCGGAAGTAACTTATAAGCCTAATCAGCTTTAAACTGATAAATTCATTAATTACCTTTTAAAGCCAGCAAATGTAGGTCATAGGCCTAGTCCGTAGCCAAAATTTGTAGGTCATAACATAAATAAATAAATAAAATTGTGTTGTCATTCAACCCACCCAAAGATATAGGAGACAAAGTCAATGGTTTCTTACATTATGTTTTAGCAATGATCCTAATAACCTACCGCCATCAAAAGTTGCAAGTATGTAACTTATAATAAGTTAGGCATCTGTATATTTAGTGTATGTTTCATTGACGCCATCAATCCACTCAGTTGTCACCAGTGAAGAAGGATTTTAAGTAAACTTGCAGTATATATTTTTTACATTGCAGTATAAGTTAGACTTGAACTAGCAGTTAAGCCTAGGCCGGTGTTTTAAATGGGATAGTCCTGTTTTTTTGCGTCATATCCCATTGTCATGACGGACTTTCTCAGGACGCCAATTTGACCCGTTTTGGCGTTTTTTGCACGAAAATAAGCCATAAAAATAAATATAATTTCAACAACTGTTTTCAATTTACAATTTTTCAGTTTTTCCCATGAATTGATTTTTGTGCTTTTTTAATTGATTGCTCAAAAAATATTTTTTTGTAAATTTAGTTAACTTAATTTGACCAATAAATTATTACCTGAACGAATTTAAGATTATTATACTTAGGCTACTTACTGATTGTGTTTTATAGGCCTAGCAATCTTTCTATAAAAGCTTCATATCTTGATCTGTGTATTAATGCACAGTAGTAGAAATTTGAACAGTATCATCTTATATACGGTACTACAGGTTTTAAAACTGTCAAGTAAGTAATAAAATAGTAAAGATCAACAGGAATATTGCTTAAATGTTAACTCTAAAAGCGTCTAAAAACCCACTGCAATGCTCCTAGTTGTCCCAAATTGTCCCCACACCACACCCCCGGAGACCAGCGTCTCATTTAGGCTTTTCTGAAATCTGGTTACCTTAGTTATAAGTGATGACTCGTGGATGAGATTAACGTCCACACCAGTGAATTATTACATTCATACATAAGACCATCCTCATAATTAGATCAGTTCGCAAGTGAAGTTGGTGAAATTTTAGTTCGGATCCCACATGAAACTGTAGGTCCCCTAGTTGACATTGTCTGTAGGGCTACTAATTAAATAGTCCTGTCTTAAAGGGACATGTCAGACTTAGTTAGTGACAAGACTACAAGATCACGTCACAATTATCCTACACTCATCTATCATTCATACTTAAATATAGCTTGTGCGTTTCCTGGTGAAGCCTGCTTGCCACTACAGCCCCCAGGCTTCACGAAGAAACGCACGAACTCTACAAGTGGGCATAATGAAAAGTCTACTGCCCATGCATATACTGTATGTAAGGTTGTCTTTAGATGATGTCAATGTAAAATAAATAAATATATAAAATAAAAAAAAAATGGCCAAAAATAAATTCCTGGGTGTAAGTCGTAATTTCAAGTAATTTATGTGTAAATTAAATGTATGTATTTTATTATAAAATAACAAACAATAGGGCCTACTCCTAGTTTTACTTGCTTTCCATCTTGTAAGTTTTAATATTTGGCCTTAGTTAAAATTTTGTTAAATATGTCATATGCATTTGCAGGGGGTTTCAAATTTTAAGTTTTGCCTATGATTGGATCAGCGTTTTCAAACTTTCATTCTCTTTACATGTGAACTTGATTAACCAGTAATGATAAGGTAGTGCAAATCATTTAAAAAATTAGGCCTATATTTGTAAACTTGGCCTATGGCGTGAAAGGTGCTAAAAAAAGGCCAAGAGTGCCCATGTTGGGACAGTTCCGAAGGCAAAACATCTTGATCTTAGGCCCACAACTAGTTTGTGAATTATTGATTTAAGTATGATTTTAATGCCTAGGACCTCGGCCATGAGGCTAATATAAAAAAGTGCTAATATAGAAATATTGTCATTACAATTTTTTTCCTACTTTGTTTGTAATGTTTCCTAGAGCCTAGAAAATTGTATTAATTAGACTGTGGATATAATATGATCTCCCAATAAAATACAATCGTCTTTCTAAAACTTTGCACTTGTATAGCCTGTTAATTTGATTAATATGTTTAACGTCTCATGAGTTGGTCTAACCGGTTACTTGTACCGCTCATTTTGCTCGAAGCGCGGCAATTATGAAATTCATGATCATTCCCTAAGTCCATTTCGCATATCTCAATTATTTGTAATACGATCCCTAGATTATAAATGCTATATTCTTAAATTTTGTAATTTTTCAGAGAGTACAATTTTATTATTAACTCTGTTTGAGTAATCGGTTACTTGTGACACACTGGGGTTATTCATATATTTTAGATGGGTGATTGTGTCACGCGACGACAATGCTACTTCTATGAAACATTTTGTAATTCACTGGCAATTACGTTTCCGCATGGAACAAATTAAACTAAAGGAACATTAATTCACTACTACTTCCCCTTGGTACCTAGTGAGGACTGTATTAACTTTTACTACTTCCAGTAGTTCATACCTTATAATTTTCTATAGGCCTTGCGCAAACCGTTCACCTTTATCAAATATCCTAAAAGGTGAAATCTTATTTGGCTTAGGGGCCATCCATAAATTACATAATGTCCCTAGGCGGGAGGAGGGGTTTTCAACAGCGTTATGAACTGTTACGGGGTAGGGAGGGGGGTTAGACACAGTGTTACATAACTGCTACACCTCGAGAAAGTATGTCTTACTTTTTTCAAAATTAGTTTTTCTCCAGTTAAAATTTAAGTTTTAAAAAATTTTTAATGTTAGTATTATATTTTCTCATAAAAATGCAATCGGAACTAAGGCCCATGTTACACTATCAAATATTTTATAAAAGATCATCTATAAAAGATTTTAGTTTGTCAATCAAAATTCAACCCAGCTGATTCTCAAAACAAACGCTTGAATTTTGATTGGTCAGATAAAATCTTTTATAAAATTTTTGATAATGTAATGCGGGCCTAAGTTTGAACAGTGACTAGTTATATAAAAATTGGAAAAAAGAATGGCTTTTGAATGAACTTGGTTGGACCAGGTTGGATCTCCAGTCCAACCATTATATTTATTCCAACCAAAAATCATATATTTTTTTAATTTCTTTCATTTTACTGTTTGCAATACCAAGATTTGACCGAATGTTTGTATTTGTTATATCAATAAATTATTTGTTTCTTTTGAGTTTAAATCTGTCTTTTGTTATATATATTACGATTTTTAGAATAACTTAAATTGGGGGGGGTGAAGGCACTGCATTATGTAATTTTTAGGGGGATTAGTGTCGTCATTACAGTTCCATTAAGAGGTGGGGGAGGGTATAAAAATGCAGATTTGAACGTTACATAACTTGTGGGTGGCCCCTTACCATATTGCTGGTTTTTCAAATTGTAGTTTTTATATTACATGTAACCATTCCCTTGGTTTAATAAACATCTCTAAGCTACTTTATTGTAATTTTATTACGTGTTTTCACCGTCTGCAGTGGAACCTCAATCATCCGTCACCCTTTAAACCCTTTTAACGGTCACTTCTAATGTACTTTTAATGTGTTGTAATTTACGCCACACGAACACTGAACAAGAACAACATACAGTAAAGCAGTTCTGGATTGCTCTTGTATGTATCTAACTTAATGATAATGTATTGTCCACTTGAACGGGGTATAATTTTCAGTAAAGCCTTTTAATTATACTTACTGTACAGGTTTATAATGAAATCTCTATTATCCATGAATTCACTTAACCGTCAAAATCCTGGTCCTGAGGGTGACAGTTAACAGAGGTTCCACTGTATTTCGAACAAAGGAAAATCCCTATCAGAAGCCCTTCCCCATCTACTAAACTGTGAGGCCCTGAGCGGCCGCCCCTGTTGCCTTACCCTAAGGCTGGGATTGTTTATATATGTGTAATCAATCAATCAATCAAAACATCTTTATTTATCATTGTATACTCATAGCATAAAATAAATAGTGACAATAACTGTTTCTTGAACTAAATATAAATAGGCTAAATTGGGTCTATGTCGTACATCATCGTTCATTTAAAGTCCATTAACATTTATGAATGTTAGTTAATTCAAAGCGTTATTAAAAATTTTCCTATTTTTTTTTACTCCAGTTTTACAGTTAAAAAAATATTTTACATGATTGTGAAAAAAGTTCCTGAAATTCTATCAGGATACCCCATTAAAAATTCATTTAAGTCACAATAAGGATTATTTATCAGGTTAATTTTTAGTTTATTATGAAAAGACTTGATTGTAATTGAAAATAAGTTCTTTTGGCAAAAGTTTAAAAAACTTTACACCCTTGAAGGTTGTTCTGTTCTTACACAACACTAATCTATGACGATTAGCCAAAATATGGTTTCTGATTTCATATGGGTGAGGAGGATTATCCTGAAAAAATTTGTATTTGATTTACTTCACTGAGGAGAATCAAACAGAGGTATCTTCCAATGTTGCGCTCAGAGTGTGTCGAGCGCTGCCCAGATTGTGTTGAGGACTTACTTTACCATTAACTCCACAAGAGAGCAGCACCATCGCTGATCTCTCCTAATTTAACTTAACTATAACTAGTAACTGGATGTAACCAGTAACTAGTAACTTAACTGTAACTGGATTTAACTGTAAGTAGTACTTGGGTGCAGCAGAAGAGCCATTTAAAAGCGACCTCTGTTTGATTCTTCTCTGTGTTTCCTTTCATAAATTTTATTGTTTCAAATATATGAAGGTTGTGAACTGTTAATATATCTAATTCAGTAAAATAAACTAAATATTTAGTATAAATAATTCTCTGATTTTTTTCAGATCCATCTAAAATGGCGGATGAGCCCCAGCCTGGGCCATCTGGCTTATCACGACGAGATCTCCAGCAAGGGAGATCTGTTTCATCGAGACAAGATTCTCAACCAGGGACATCTTCTGGTTTAACAAGTAATGAACCGCAGCCTGGAACATCTGGCTTATCACGACGAGATCTCCAGCAAGGGAGATCTGTTTCATCAAGACAAGATTCTCAACCAGGGACATCTTCTGGTTTAACAAGTAATGAACCGCAGCCTGGAACATCTGGCACCCAGTCATTAGCGGGCGTGTCTGGATCAGGTGGTGGAGATCAGAGCAAGGTAATATTTATTTATTTAACCTCAAAACTATAAGCCATGTATTTTTCATCCCAGTTTACTCTCATCATAGAAAGGAATCAAACAGAGATATCTTCTAATGTTGCGCTCAGCGGGTGTCAAGCTTAGGCTAGCGGGTGTCGAGGACTTAGTTCACCATTAACGCCACGAAAGAGCAGCACTGTCGCTGCCCTCTCCTAATTTAATTGAACTGCAGCTAGTAACTGGATGTAACTAGTAACTAGTACTTAACTGTAACTGTAACTGGATTTATTTGTAACTAGTACGTGGGTGCAACAGAAGACCCAATTAAAAACGTCTGTTTATTCTCCCCTGCGCTTTCTTGCATATTCACTCAAAACACAAATCAAGGTTGGAGAGATGGTCTCTGATATCCTTGAGGCACTGGATGAATATCCTCCAACATCTTCACTGAAAACTTCTGTTTTATATGTGAGAAACACCAACTATAAAAATCTCATGTTTTTTATGTTTGTCGATTCCAGGTATGGGGGAGGCCCGTGTGCATTCCACACGACACGGTGTTCCACTTCTACCCTTTCTCCATTGTTCTAGAATTTTCGCTGCAATTTAAATTTTGTTCTGTGATGACCGTTTTTCATATATTTAATTTTTATGCTTAAAATACTCTTTGAAAATTTTAAATGTGTCTGTACCAAGAACTTTTGATTGTTGGTTAAGAAAACAACCTTAGCGGGCGTCCTTAAAACATCCTTACCTTTTAGTTTTTCTTCGTAAATATTTAAATTCTCAAATACATCCAGTTTTGGTCCTTTGTCTAGAGTAATATAGTTGAAAATGGAACAGCCGAATCATATGTCCTACGAACAGTGAATCAGTGAGTAGAGACGGAAGTTTTCAGTGAAGATGTTGTAGAACACATCAAGGAGTTCATCAGTCCTCCAGGTCTTCCTGCTTTTGATAAAATATTACTTCAATAAAATATTATGATTTTAAAGCTGTTTGGGATGCTAAAATGTACCTTGGATAACACAAATTCGGTGTTTCTATGTGTTATTAAGTTTACGAGTTATTGAGAATTATTTTGAGCCACTTACTCACCAATTTATTGATGAAGTTAACGACCACGATGGTGACGAGGTGGATGTAGTTGCCAATGTTTCGAACGCGACACAGTCCATTCTCAAGGCGCACTAACATTCATTCACTGGTCAGCAGGCCCTCTGCCTCAGGTTATAAAGGCTCGGGGGTGGGGGAGGGTTGTTTACATCTCCCATTGTTTTCCCGGAAGTCGCAGCTGATCTGGGACTTTCTAGAATACATTTGCATCTGGTAGCCAGGACTTGAATTTCATCAAAGTAAATGTCATGTCTATTTGTATGAGCATGTTCAGCAACTGCAGAACTATTGGTTTCGACATTTTTTGTGCTTCTTGTGTGTTCTTTAACCCCTTATCTGCTGTGCACGAGTTGGCTCATGGTATTATTCTGAAACCCGTCACTGCTGCGCATGAGATATCTCGTGCAACACCCTCGCTTCGTCAACTGCGATGCCCGAGTTTACTCGGATTTGATGTTCTCAGCTGATTTATTTCTTTATTTGTTGGTACAGTGGAACCTCTTTTAACCGTCACCCTTGGGACCGAGACTGCGACGGTTAAGAGAATAGACGGATAACAGAAGTATCATTATAAATCTGTACAGTAAATATATTTCAAAGCTTTTGGAAGAAAATAAACCATGTACAAGTGCATAGTACATATTTATATTTAAATTACATACCTACAGGAGTAATGTAGAACTGCTATACTGTATGTTGTATAGGTACTTGCATCAATTACGGTACATTGAAAGTTCAGTAGCAGTGACGGATAACAGAGAGTGACGGTTAAAAGAGGTTCTACTGTACAACTGTTTTGCTAGGTTTTTTTAATTCTACGACTGTACAGTTGACCCTGACGAGTTGCAGACTGTTTGGTGCTGCACTCTAGTGGATTTTTCTGAAACTACGTCCACGCCTCGAGTTCTGCAGTATCGCGTTCGTCGCGTTGAGACGAAAACCCCGCAATGTGGTGTTGATCGTGTAATTAAACTGCGCACTACTGATCACATAAAAACCGCAGGGGGCAAATTACTCCGCAGTTAAGGGGTTAACCCTGGTGGAAATTTTATGGAGTTATCAATGTGGATTTGTTGATTCACATCAGTGTTTACCACAATCAACACCAAACTAAGAAGTCTTGCCTGGTCCTCTGAAATTCTACCTCGGCACCCCCTGAACTGAAATGTTTCCCTAACCTTCCACTTATCTTGAAATGTTTATCATAAAAATTAATATTCAAGATGTTTATTGAAAACTGCAATTTTTAAATCCATCCATTCGTAGTACGTAGGACTTAGAATTTTCACAATGCCACGATTGAAAAACATTTAACCAGTTGGCAATTTAATCAGCTGATAGGAGGGTTTAAATTGTTACTGGTAGGCTAAACAAAAATCAAGAATGAAGTTTTTTATTAGAAACACATCTACATTTCACTAAAACACATTGATGGACTGAATAAAGCAGTAATTTAGCATAATGTAACTTCGAATCATAATTAATAATTTGAAAATGGAAATAGGTTACAAACTGTGTTGCCATTAGAGAAACACTTAAGCACTTATAGTAAAAATGAAGGTGTAGAATCTAGAGTGTCGAGTTACCAGAAGTCAAGAAGTGAGATTCTGTATTTTGAAGTCTGGTAATCTTTTTAGTTTGTCATAAAACTTCAGAAAATTGTCTATATTTTGGTTACAACTTTAAAAATTTTAGTGAAAAAGTAAAGGTATTATGTTTGTTTAGAATTAGAAAGTTGTTTGAACATCCTTTACAACTGGTTGTTTTGTTCCAGGAGGGAGCAGCTGCCGTGGTGTGGACCATCGATGTCAGAGTGAGTTTACTTATCTCTGGAAAAAGTAATGTTAGAATATTTCTACTTGAACACGTAGAGTGTGTCTAAACTGCACTGAAACATGTTTAAAGCAAATTTTCCAGACATGAAAAATATGCAATAGTATATTTCATCACAACGGCCAAAAGTCATGCTCCATGATAGTTAAAATATTACTTTTGGTTTGAGTGGTAAACTAAACTTGTTCTCGTACATTATTTTCTTAATTTTCATTTATTTTGGTTGAATATTACTCAACTTAACGCCATATTGGAAGGTGAATAACACTTTTATTTTTTTAAGGTTTTACCTATTCGTTTCAGTAAAAGTGTGCTTTTTAAGTATCTATTTCAGTAAATATTTTTAAATTATCATTACACTGAGAAAAATATCTTAGCGGAAAAGCAGAGTTTTTGCCCCAAGTCTAGAATCTGTACTCGCAATACGTAAATAAGGACTTTGCTCACGTACAGGAGTGTTGTGTCTGGACCCAGCTCAATGACTCGGCAGAGTTTTGGGCATTAGTACAGACGCAGGACTCGCAGTCCTTCTTTAAGAACTATTTCTCTGCAATTACGCTCGAACTGCCGTATTTGCAAATCATCAGGGAATTTACCGTGATTTTAAGGAAAAAAAACGTTAAAGTGACGTCATGGATGGTTTGTATACGTCACAAAACACGTCATAAGTTTATCCATGATTACTTTCTGCATGCAACCCACTGCATTTACAGTAGGCGTATGGATGAGAACTACAAATTATTTCCATGTGATTTGGTAAAAGCAAGTTAGTCTTTACCTTGTTTTAGTTCGCACTATCATCAAATATTTTATTTGAATCGAATAAATATTTTTCAACCAAATCTGGATTGATTTTAAGTCCGTTGTGTTAGTTTTATATTTGGGATTGAAAATTTACAAATGTGATACGAGTTTGAATGATAACATTTGGTTTCTATAATACATATTTTGTTAATGTTTTTATAGATTTACTTACTGTAGTACCATTGATAGTAAATACATATAAAGTAAATGGTAGTGAAACGTCAAAAAGAATATCAAATTTCCAATTTTTCAGAGAAAAAGCTTAGATTATTGAAGAAAATCAAATCGTTTTATTTGTCAGCAGTTACTTATGTTAAATATTGTTTTATTTTTAAATAGTTGCAAGGACACATTGATTAGTTTCAGACCTAAGATTAATTTTATCTGCCCAAAGTTTACATGAAAAAGTACCAAAAAAAGTAATTGCACTGTTTAAATCATGCTTCGATTTAAATAACTCAGTTATTTTTTAGCAAAGTCTTAAATAAGATGAATTGTAAGAAATAGAATGCAGGTCGAGTATAACCTTGCATTAATTTGCTGCCACTTTTAAATGTATCAAATAAATATGTCAGGGCAATAAATTGTAACTATTAATGGTCTAAATACCTTGTACTGTCAAAGTGATCATTTGTAGTCTCATATTATGGGCTATGACAGTTTCAATCTTAGAGAGATCTTCCTCAGGCGATGTAAATCAAATTTCATTTCAGTGGAAGTCGTCAAGAAGCATTAAAAACCATCATGACACATACCCACGTAACGCAAACGGACAGACGCACACAACGAACAAACATAACTTTTTATAAAAATTCCGGTACCGGGAAACACGCACGACACGTACGGAGGGCTACTCTAGACTCTATTACGCAATAAATTGTCACTGTAGAGAAGTACCATTAGGCGTAAAACTACACTTATCACTTCTTCAGATCCTATTCAACAACTACACCCTTCAACAGGCAGCCGTAACGCAATGGATATAGCAGTCTTCACCTGAACATACGAGTCAAGAAACACTGGGCGTGGTTAGGACTTGGATGGGTGACCGTTAGAAGGATACAGACATTTTTTACTGATTTTAAATAAAAATACCGATAAATGCAGAGACTAGGCAAGTCAGTGCATAGAAATCGGTTGTATTTTACGTGAATAGGAATTTACATTCTGTGATAAACTGTGGTATAGGCAAAATGAATCGCAGGATATTCTGAGAAAAGTCTCTGCAATTACGAGAGCCAACTCTGATCGGCAGGACTTATAACCGACAGTAATGACGTCATAGCCAGTGAGGTCATAACTATGTAGAGAAACTAAGTCCTGATTTTCCATGTGGCGGCCTCACTGCCGGAGCATTGAGCCGGGTCCAGATTGCAGTGGGTAACCCGCACACCCTTATTTACGTGTATTTTCCACGTATTTCAGGACAAAATTTTTCTCAGTGCAGCTGTAATAATTTTTGTGTTTATATAATGCTAGGAAATTATCAATAGAACATAAATTAATGACCTTGAGCTGCATTCATTCCAAAACATAAGTAAATACCGCCAGCGTTTGTGAGTGGTATTAATAAATACTTAATGAAAAAGTAAATCCTTGAAGTGGAATACTTTTTTTTATTTTATCGAGGCAATTGAAATACTCAGGCTTTAAAAAACTCTGAGTCAATAAATTAAAAGTGGCTTTTTGTTTAAGTTTTTTTCTTTGTAGGTGGTGTTTAACCCCTTAACCGCCACACACAAGTTAGCTCGTGGTATTATTCTGTACGCGCTCCGCCACGCATGAGATATCTCGTGCCTCACCCTTGCTTCGTAGACCGCCACGCCCGAGTTTACTCGGATTTGACGTTAATTATCAGCTTATTTACATTGATACAACTGTTCTGTTAGGTTTCTTATTCCTGCTAAGACTGTACAGTTGACCCTGACGAGTTGCAGACTGTTTTGTGCTGCACTCTAGTGGATTTTTGTGGAACTACGTTCTCGCCACGAGTTCTGCAGTATGGCGCTCATTGCATTGAGACAAAAACCCAGTGTTTTCGTGTCGATTGTGTAATTAAACTGCACGCTACTAAAAACCGCGGGGGCTAATTACTCGGCGCTTAAGGGGTTAAAAAAACATGAGTCACCTTAAAACTCTTCTTTGGCATAAAATGTATGTTCCTTTAGATATCCATCCAATCAACATAATAATCATACCCAACATACTGCTCAATATATTAAGCTAACTGACTCACAAAACAATGATTTTACATTACCTTTAACACATTTTAAATGTCTTCTATCTTGTTCTAACCATACAAATAACAGCTGGTTCAAGTGGATTCATCTAATGTCTGTCACATTTGCAGACATGGGCGGATTTAGGTCTTAATTTTTGGTGGTGCCAGGTCACCTCACTTAAGAAGTATTGTATGCCCAAATTCAACTCCTATTCAAATAGTCTGTTTCAAAAAATATCTGTTTATTTTACTTGACAACATCCCTGTTGTAATTTATGTAATAGTTATTCAAAGTTATGTTGAAAAATGATTCCCCTTTTTCTGCCCAAAAAACCAGTAAAAATCAGAGGATGCTGGGCACCCACTGGCACCCCCAGAAATCTGTCCATGTTTGTAGACCAACAATAGAATTTAGATTGGCTCAAATGACTCAACATTTGTAGATTGACAGAAAAACTACTGTGGACTATTGGAACGTATAGAGTCAGATCGATTACCATGCAAAAATGCTGTACAACCAATAAGTAAAGTAGTACTTAATAATAATTAAGTACTACTTTTCACAATAGTACTTCAACTTATATTCACTTGATGTATATAAGTTTTCAATTTTACTGCATTGCTACAAACTACAAAACCGAAAAGCTTATGAGCTTAACAAGCTTACTTTTCACTAAAGTGAAGTTCAATCAAACTGACACACAGGCTGATTTTTAAGCGTTATGTAAAATGAGCAGCTGGCCTGCTTTAAAACTTTACCTTGACCCACCAATTATTTTTCACCCGACTTTAGGTCTTCTATTTGGGTAAGACTCAAATAAGAGAGTAAAAAGGTGTTTTTTAGCATACTGTGTCATTATTTTTAAGTGTCCACATTTAATTTGTTTGTATTTTTAAGGAGCTGAGATCAAAACCTAAGAAAAAACCTGAGCTCGGAAAAGGAGGGTCAAAACTTACACCGTTGAAGAGAGGAGCCTTAGCTGAGAGATTGGCTGCTATGAAAGCAGAGAAGGAAGCCGAGAAACTCGAGGCAGAATCCAAGAAATATGACGAAGCACAACAAGAAACACAAGAATTAATTGAGCCGACTTCACCCCCCCTGAGCGAGAATGAGCAGAAGATCTTTCAAAAAGTCCAAGTCAGTAAATAAATATTTTGTGGAATTTATTTATTAAAATACATTCTGTGAACCGGGAGCTGGGAGGCTGAAAATTAGTCGTAAGGTGCACATGCAAAAACTACATCCTTTTGAAAAAGCATCCTGAAGAGTGTCAAAAATGGTTTTGTGAGCCCTCAATCTGGGGGCTTTCTCCAAGGTGGACAAACTTGAAAATCCAAAAATGCCATACTTTAAGTTTATGACGTAGTGGAGAAAGCCACAAACCCATCTTTGACATCCCCAGCATGCCTCTTTAAAATGGCATAACTTTTAAATGTCTACGTTATGACATAATTTTCAACCTCCCAGCTCCCACTCCATAGGACTCCATATAGCCTAGTCCTATCTTTCCTTCTTTTTAGTGAGACTGAAGGGAAAAGTCTGACTTTTATAAAAATGTGTCCTTTTCTAATCTTCTAACTGGTTTGATACTGGTACTCCAACCCTAATTTATATGCTTAACATGATTCATTGAAAGATTTTTAATTTTAGCGAATTTCCTTAAAGGAATAAGCTATTACCGTAGGTCTCATGGTAAGACCTAAGCCCGAGACCATGTTAACTTTTCATTTCGGGGCCCCCAGAAGCAAAAAACACTATTCGTTCAAATTGTTATATATATATCTATATATCTATATGTAAAAATCGGGTCCCAAGTGGCGGCCGTACATGGACAGATCTGCATTTGATTTGGCGGCCGGTCCTTATTGGCGGCTGTATATGGCCGCCAATTCGCCAAACCCTTGTTTTTGTGATCATTATGACGAAAATTAAAAGAAAAACAAATTTTATGAGGCTGCCAAATGACGGCGTATATTATGATTTTCGTATATAGTTAGTTCGCCATTTTTCCGCTTGGAACACCGCAGTCGCATTCGTATATTTCGCGCCCATATATGGTCTGGAGAAACTTGATTTTAACTGGCGGCCACCTGTATATAACCTATAGATATTATCCCCAAACGGCGGCCACGATCCGGCAACTCTGCGGAAACCCCCTCCTCGTCCCCGCAGGCCCTCCGTCGCGTATTTACTATTTACCCTCCGTACCGATTCTTCCGAATCTCCCGGCAGTGTTGTTTTTATTGGGGGGGGTGTGGGCAACGGGGTGAATTTCCTAACTTAGCTGTCTCAATGTCTCAATTTAAAAGATGTAAAGCATACTGAAAGTGACGGGTGATAGTAGACGAAGCTCTAATGGATCTTGGAAGGTGGTTTGAGATAAACGGGTTAAAATTAAATCAAGAAAAAACACAATTAGTAAAATTCAACACAATACAATCGCGAAATCTCACAGATCAAACACTAACCAAAACCGTCAAAAGTACTAAATTTTTAGGTCTGTACGTCGATTCAAATTTAACCTGGGCCAAGTGCATTGAAAATATATTACATAAACTAAATTCTGCCTGCTTCCAAATGCTGTGTTTGAGAAACATTTTAGATATAAAAACTCGATTAATGATTTATTATGCTTACTTTTATTCAATCCTTCAATACAGGATCGAATTCTGGGGCTTTTCATCAGTCGTAGAAAAGATTTTTAAAGTTCAAAAAAAATATTTGAGAATTATGACATTTGCTACATGGAAATCCTCATGCAGACCAATATTTAAAGAACTAAATATTATGACTGTACCAAGTTTAATTATTTATAAATCCTTGTTAATGTCCAATTTTGAAAACCTGTATGCAGAGAATTTCGACCATCCCTACAACACCCGTTTCAAAAACAATTTTCAATCACTGATTCATCGTCTAAAATTAGTTGAAAAAACACCAACATACATGGGAAAGAAATTTTTTAATAAATTGCAACCAAAATATCAAAATTTAATAAACACAACCTCGTTTAAAAGCAGCCTTGCCACATTTCTTTTAAACAAAACATATTACAGTATTAATGAATTTTTGGAATGATTGACATGGCATATTAATAATGTTTTATTTATTAACATTAATAGTTTTAAGAATGTTATGATTCTTTGTGTAGGTACCATGATTTGTTTTGACAATGTCACCTGTTTCTGTAGCTGTTGCTATAACTTGTAAACGTTTTGTGACAATAAAGAAATATTTATTTATTTATTTACTGAATTATCACTACAAATTTTCATCTTTATAGATTATTTTAAGCGCATTTTAATATTGTAAGTGGATTATATTTTTGAATAATCTAAAAAATGGATTGACACATCGACCTATTCCGAGTACTGTAATATGCTCCAGCATTTTAATTATAATATTGTATCCAAGCAAAACTTAAATATTATTAGCTTATAATATTATGTAGGCATAATGTCAATAGTTGGCTTTAGGCCTAAAAAGTAAAATCTATTAGCATATTGGCATTATAGCTTTTTGGAGGTAACTCCTTAACACGTTAAGTGCCACGCCGCCCCGATCGGAGCGGCATAGGTAGGTCGGGCGGAGTGACGCGCTGCTCCAATCGGGGCGGCGCCCTGAGTTGTACAGTCTTTCACCAAATTGCCGCTAGAGTTCACTGGTGGACCTCTAGCGGCAATCTTACGAACTAAATCGGCAAAGTAGATCCCGTGCCTCACAGATGGTGTTGCCGTAGCCTCGTATTGCTCCCACAGCCTTCCTAATATACTTACAAATTTGCTCTAAAAACGCCGCCCCGACTGGAGCGGCGTGGTTTCACTTCACGTAAGTGTTGTACATTTCCTTTGCTGTAACTTAAAAATAGACTGCGAATGCACAACTAATATTAATAATTCACTAAAAATACGTCAGTAAGTGTTATTTTACCTGAAAATTAATTCAAAAATATTTTCTAAAAAAACCTAAATCCCATCGTAATTGTTATTTTTGGGTATGATTGAGAAAAATGTTTTATTTTTATTTTAGACAAATTTATTTACAAAACATGTTAAACTTTATTATATTGAAAATACAGGATTTAAATCCATAAGCAGTGCCGATAAAAATACAAAAATGTATATATATGTATTTTTATAAAAATTTATGTTTGTAAATGTCTTAAAAATTGTAAGTAAAACTAAAAAAGAATTCTTTTGAAAAATACAGCTTTTTAAAATTCATAAAAGCAATGTCATTTAGAAACGCATTATAGAGAATGTATTAGTAAATAATAACATACATTTCTGCTGTCCTTTGTCATTTATACATGAAGGTTTTTGAAGCAGTCTTTGCACAAAAATGGCTTTTCTGGGCACATTTCACATAAAGTTGTAACTTTCTTCATTTTCTTTGCTACTAAGCGTCCACGTTCAGTCACGACTCGTTGATAACATACTTTGCAGTACCTCCTGATTCTTCTCCGTTTTTTTCCTTCTCCAGTGAATGTGGCTGTTTCAGAGAGGTAATGGTGACCATTGGGTGCATTAACGGGTTCTACAGCTACTTCTTGAATATCAAGGAGAGAATACACAAGCTTTTCCCTGAATGTGGTAATAGATGTTCCGGGTTTTCGCCTGTTTTGTCCGTTAGCAGCTTCGTTTTCCTTATATGCCAGCCAAGCATTTACCACAGCTGTTCCCAAAAGGATTTCTTCGGCGACTTTGTGGTACCAGCGCATCGATTTACGCACTGCTGTGCTGTACGAAGCCATCTGGTCCGACAAATCAATGCCCATTTTCGCCTTATTGTATTCCACAACACAAGTGGGCTTCAGAATAGGCTCATTGTTTCTGGTCCTCTTGCCAGTATCAGAAAATCCTGCAGGGTGTTTCGTTGACATGACTCGAACCTCCCTCTTGTCTACCCATCTTGTGAACACCACACCGTTTGGGTATTCCAAACAGCTCATTTCCCCAGGTTCTAAAGATTGATTTGCAGGGATTGTTTTTTTTTTTGAGGGAACCAAGCACGGTTTGGAAGGACTGTTCCAACAAGGTGGGTATTCCTTACTAACAAAATGTTGGCCAGATCAAGGGAAGTGTAAAAGTTGTCTACATACAACGTATGTCCCTGGTCTAAATAATCCTTCATTAGGTCCATCACAACAGACGTGGCTAAGGTTGAACCCTCATCTACAGCAGTTCCTTTCCCCATATACACTTTTAACTTCAAAGTGTAACCAGATGTGTCGCAGATTTTGAAGACTTTTATCCCATATTTATGGGTTTTGTTGGGCAGGTACTGCCTAAACAGCAGACGGCCTCTAAAAAGAATCATAGACTCGTCAACGACTAGATCTTCGCCAGGTCCTTTTTTGCGCTTGAAACATTTGTTCAAATGAGATACTAGGGGTAAAATCTTACCCAAGCGCCCATCCCTCTCCAGGTTGTCATTGTCATTAAAATGCCAAAAACGCATTAAAAGTTGAAACCTATTCCTAGCCATGACTCGACTTGCCACTTGGTTTCTATATATTATCTTTTTCGACCAATAATCACTAAACCTAGGCATTGGGACTAAGCCCATGTACAGCAAGAGACCCAGGAATTTCTTCATTTCCTCGACATTTGTCGGTTGCCACTTCCTCAGCCTACTGCTACGTCTAAGTCTTACTCTTTGCAGAACTTGGGCCGCGTTTCTGTTGGTCTCGATAACCATTTGCTGGAGAATATCGTCCGTCAGGTATTGAGAAAAATAATCGATTGGTTCAGCATTATTTGGCAAATCAAAATTAAATTTTGAGCTCCCATCAAAAATGAAATTCTGCTGGTTTCCCTTTGGCAACTGCCATTTATCATCCTCCTCCTTTTTCATCTTAGCTTTGTCCACCTTTTTTTTTAACTTTTTATATCTCTCGCTTAACGTTACATAGACAAAATTATTTTCTGCATTTGCATCCTCTTCTTCATTCACACTAACATTGTTAATATCATTCACACTTTCATTTTCTACCTGGACATGTACACTGTCATTCACACTCTCATTTTCTACCTGGACATGTTCACTGTCATTCAAATTTTCATCCAAATCTTCTAAATCCATTACCTGATCGTAAACAGGGCTCTCACTGTCCAAAGAATCACTGTGCGCAAAGTCCGAGTCGGCGTCCGGGTCGCCCTCGTTGTCGTCAGTTAGGCCGTCCCCGCTTCCTCCACCAATGGACCAACCTTCACTTATATCCATTTCACTGGACATTGGGATGTCTAGTGCTCTGTCTATCTCACTTTCGGATAGATCACTCATAGTGACAACTATAAACTAAACTATAAACTCACTGTGACACTTACAAGTAAACAAACGCATGTCATGGAATACTAGAAATGAGTGAAGGTCACGAAGTCAAGGCGGGGGATGAGGGGTGGTAGGGGAGGGGGAAGACGTGTAAAGCCCGGGGATGTGTACAAAACCATATGTTGTAACCAGATTTGGCGGGAAACTAAGTTACTGCCAACTTTGGGGGGGAAAACGATCGGGGCGGCACTGATTTTTTCTAGCAATATTTTGCTAAAAAATTTCACTGCCGTCCCGATTGGTCCAAATTTTATTTTTGGTCAAAATCGTAATTTTTTTTATGAAAACCTTATAACTACGATAAACAAGAGTAAAAAACATCATATGGTAAAAAAAAGAACTACATTTCTGTTTGGCACTGCGGTAATGTGGCTAAAAAACGGCGTGGCACTTAACGTGTTAAGAGGAGGTTAAAGGGAATTCGGTGTCGCCCTCATGGATGGGCGGTGAATTCAAACGTTACCGCACGGGTGTTTGGAGAAAGTAGTGCGATATGTTAAATAAAACGTATTTAGACAATGTGGTCTTAACAAGTATTTAAAACACTCTACTTCACTTTTATTGCCCAAAAGAAGCTGTTCACTAAATTTTTTCTTTAATATTCGTGTTCACGTACTGATAAATGCAGCAATATTCCTCCCAGGGTCAGAGTGTTAATGTTTGTATAGAAGTAAAGGGGAACATATCACAGATATGCATATGTTCTTGAAAACATTTTATCGCTTATGTAAGACATAAAAATTAAACACAAGTCTATTAATCAGATATGTTTTTTTATTTTTTCTATTTACTTCAAGATATCTCAACTCAAGATATAAGTTAGGTAAAGCCCTTTAGGTAAACGTGGGCGCTGATAATTCTTTTATTTTTTTCTCGTCGCACCCACACACGTACGAATGAAACTAAATAAATAAAATGAAAATCGCTTCATTTTCTTAAAAAAAATTAACACAACAAAATTTTCATTCTTTTTTGTATAACAATGGCACTTGGCCGTCCAACGGGTTAGCTGAAAAATAATTGAAATTATTTTTATCCAGTCAATTTCTCCTGATGGTTTCCGAAACAGGACACTCCGAAATCAAATGACAAACAGTTTAATTTTTTGGAGATTGCATAGGGAGCATAAGTAGTTTCTTTCCAACCAGGAATTGTAATTAAAACCAATAACTGTGCACGAGCTTATCACCCATGAAACCAGTCTAAGGCGGGTCATACACAGGTGCGATTTTGACTTCCTGTCCCCTCATTCCTATAACTGTCGCGGCCAAGGAATCCTGAAAGTGTCCAGAGTGAAGCCGGCCTCATAGCTCGCGGGAACTCTCATTTGATTCAATGCTACGATCAGCTCCGATAAGGCCGGGTTCACACTGGACACTTTGCAGAATCCCGTGGCGGCCACGGTTCTAGGAATGAGGGGGGCAGGAAGTCAAAATCGCGCGGGATCGCCGGGAAGCGCCCAATTTATGTCCCGCGAGTGTCTCGGCTGTGTACGAGGGGAAGACACTGACTTTACACTCTCCACTCTCCAGACACGTTTTTGTGTCTCAGACACCAGTGTTCCAATATAATAGCATGCGGGACACTCTCATATGATCAATGCTAAGTGAGTGTCCCTGGTCACCAGTGTCTGAGGTTTGTGGGACGCTGGTATTTATAGTATAAACGGACTTAAGTTTGCCCGGTGTGTCGGTCCATTCATTGGATAACTGAGGGTTTTAGTTTACAAATATTTATTATTACAGCTTATTTTAATTTGTAACATTATTTAAAATTACTAGGTTTATCATATTACGAGTTCAGTTATAATTTGTTTAATTTCTGAGTTTCGAAAAGTAAATTGATTTTTTAAGTTTAAAGCTTGACGCCCACCTATGCAACTCAGCCGGCGGCGCGGCTCAGCGCGGCGCCATGGAAGAATTTTGAAAATTATCCATTCTATGTTACCTTATGGGTTGACACCAACTCTGAGGAGGTGCGGCACCGAAAAAACTTCTCTTCGAATCCGGCACTGAGAATTCGGAGCGGAAATTTTCCTCTCGTGTTGCCGCGGTGCGCTTCCGAAGCCGTGGACCACACGACCTGCTCTAGTGCTAGACGAATCGCGCCGAACTGTGGCCGTACAGTCCTTTAGAGATACTGTTACTCTATTACCTTTGCTAATTTATTTGTTTACTATATCTTACTATAGCTCTGGACAGCCTTACTGGCGGGTGGCGAAAATTGTAATCCCCCAAAATGTCTGCTAAATAAACACATGTTTTGGTAGAACTGTCAAAACTTTGTTTACGTTTCACCTCATTTACACTACCAAAGAATGCCCTGTATTTCACCGAGAGATTTCTTACTCAATTGAAATTTCTGGAAAATATTTGCGCAATGCATCAGCTGGTCTTTTAGTTTGGCAACCTTTCATCTTAAATGATTTGTTTACATTTAAAAATGTGTTTCCACACTTTTATCGTCGTACTTCATGAATTGTGTTGAGCTTGCAAGCATTTAACATTAGTTGCACCTGCGGTTGCAGCAAAATATTTTCTTGTTTGAAGTACCTCTACATAAACAAATGACCATGTGATTTATTACCAAAACATTGCAGATAATTAACACTAATTACGACAACAGCGCACTCACTCACCCGCCAGTAAGGCTGTCCAGAGCTATAATTGCTAGTACAACTTAAATTTTCATTTTTAATTCAATACATTGCTTATGGGAATCCATACTGAAAGTGAATATCAGTATATTCTCATACTTTTGTAATATTATTTATTGATTGTTGATTAAAATAAACATTATCTGGGCCTACAATGTAGTTTGCTAAAATGAAAAGTACCTACATAGGCCCTACATAGTTATACTTTTCATTTAAATTCTCAGGTGATTAGCTAAATTCCTGAAAAAAGTGTTTTGCTAATTTTGTTAATATTAGTATGCATCTTTAAACCATATTAGTATGCATCTTTAAACCAAAATGGGTCAAAAATTAATGACAGTTGATTGGTTGCTTAAAAGTACACAGAAACTTTAACCCATCTGCAGCTGTGTGAATATAAATTCATGTTTCCCTATCATTAACCAAAGTATGGGTTATTATGAACCACAGTATGTTTTCATCTTATAAATAAAAATATGTCCCTAGTTATTTTCATTTTTAACCGAAATTAAAAATGTTTTAAAACAATATTTGTTATGAGAACACCTGAAACCATGAGGGTGACAACGAACTAATCGCACTTTTGTAGCAGAAAACCATTACATTTGACATCTGTCATTTTTTTGTTATTAAATGATTCAAATCGGAAGGCTAGTGACGCTTTTTTCAATAGAAAACTTTTTAAAAAAAGGCCACTTGAGGCCACTTTTAAAACTTTTTCAACATATAACATAGTCAAACACAATCTGTTCTTATTGGGAAATGCTACAATATATTTGCAGGTCATAGTGTAATTTACTGTACTTCTAACATTTTCTTTTTTTAAGCAGATGCTGATAATTACCATTTTTTCCGTGCAAATTATTGTTATTTTTTCTTCGAAACGCCAGTAAACCCAGGGTGTCACCTCGCGCATGTCTCCCTCCATGGGAGCACATAGGCCTAATCACTTCCTTAAAATCCCCTCGGGCTACGCCCCATGAACGTCTATTGTTTAAATGTTTACATTTCATAAGAATATGACATTCAAATATTGAACAGTAAACAGCTATAGATATTGCAATTTGGGTTCAAAAAGCAAAAGAAACAGCTGTTTCAAGCCGACTAAAATGCAAATTCAATTGACAATAGAGTAATGCCTTCAAATAACCGTAACAGCTGCTAGTATGAAATAAAATAGCTTAGGGCCTTTTCACAGGCGACCGTCGCGTCGTCGCCAACGTCTCAGGCGCGGAGCCTTTTTGCGGTGCTCAGAATAACAATGTTTCAATTACGCGTGTTCACACACGGCGACCATGACTTCAAGCAAGGTATCAACAATGAAAACGTCGAGACTCGGCAACGAGACGCCGCACCCTGTCGCCTAATATGAAAAGGCACTAACTGTAATTTCTTGTGTTAATATATTTGAAGGTAATGCGGTAACTCTTAAGGAACATGTCGGCCTTAGTCAGGAACAAGACTACAAGATCGTGCCTCAATCATCCTTTACTCATCTGTCATTCATACTTGGCTTAAAATACCTACATGGGTAGGGCACCAACTCACCTTTTCAAAAGAATGTATCTAATATATCTAATTTTGTAATAAATAGGTAAATGAAACTTAGTTTTATATTCTATTATTTACATGCAATTTAGGCAAATTAACTTAGGAACAGTAAGTTGGTAATTAAATAAATTTAACAATCTTTTAACAATTAATACCGTAAAAACAAAAGGAAAAAACACTGAAGCTTCAGGCTAAAACCTCTAACTCTACCTATAGCGCATTTTGCAGATTTGTATAGACCTCACTCTGGGTTCAATGTCCCATAAATCTGGCAACATCGCTGGCGGTGGAGTAGGCCCTATATACACGACGCGCCAAATAGCACAATTATTGAATGCTGCTAAATAGCACCGATTTTGCAGTGATTGGATAGAGTGAAAAAATCAAGAAAAAAAATAGCATACATATTTCTTAGTAGACGTATTAACATATTTAGAGAAAAAAATTGTTATGTACTCAAATATTTTAGATAGCCGCCAAATAGCGCGTTTATAGACGGCGTCGAAATTGATACAAAGATTTATATATACATCTATATATATGTCTGTTAACACGATAGCAGCCGTAAATATGGTCCGATCTTAATGAAATTTGGTACAGACCTGTAAAGTGGTAATCACTCGGACGAGTTCCAGAACCAGCCCGATCGGACCACCGGAAGGGGGGGTAAAGAGGGGTAAACCTCCCCAAAAATGGGTTTTTTGAGTTTTTTACATGGAAAACTAAAAATTATCCAATTTTTGCTAGCATTATTGAATTCAGCTCAAAAAAACAAACAATTTAGTATTTTGAATCACTGCTCTATGTCCATCGGTTTCCAAGATATTGAAAGTGGTAAACACAGTACGTTGTCCCAATGTTAACCTTATGGGAAATAAAGAAAATTCTATATCTTGCTTAATTCTCAACATATCTTGATAAAACTTGGTATATGGCTTCTTCTAGTTCAGATCAACTAAATATTGAATTAAAACCACCCAGTTTTGATATACTTGTAGCAGCAAACCTGCATGCTCATTCCCCATGTTATTCTTATGGAGCTTACAAAAACATGTTGAATCTCGCTATGTTGGATTGAAATGTGTTGTTTTGGATTTGAAATTCGCTGAGTATGCAGGTCTGCCGCAACGGGGGTATTTGATATTTATAGCCTTAAACAAAGCTTGCTCTACGCTCTATGTATAGGCAAAAGCAACAACATGCAACTTTCTGAGTGAATTTATTATGAACTTATATTATTTGTGTGAAAACGCTATTAAGTATGGTGAATTGATGCGACGGTGAACGGTTGGTGGCGATTGGAGGGGGTGATAACCTTCATCGAGACAAAAATAGACTATTCACTATACAAGGGATTTTCTTTCGAACCGCAGCTGCTCTGACCTAGTCTCTTCCTTAAGCTGCTTCCAGTTTTCGAGTTGATTACTTTTATGAAGTACTTTTGTTATTTTGTTTCAAACTTTACTGTTATTTCAAATAAATAATTGGATACTACTAGGAACAATTAACAATTTAACCCTAAACTCAGTAAAACCCTAAGCTCCCAGCGGGGGCGGTCCCGTTTTTCCCTGCCTCCCCGTCGGTGCGCTCCTGACGCTCATGATGAAACAGAAATCGCCTGCTGCTGGGATCGAATCAGAGACATTTGAAATTCAGGACCAGCGCTTTACCCCTGAGCTACTGTCTCGGTTTTTTGATATGGAAGAGATTAGTCAGCGTTCCAGGACTAACGGAACACTGACGGCATTGGATTATTCAACGCCATTCTAGGACTATTCTTATAGTGATTTTTCATATGTGTATTTGAAGGGATCCCCCGTAAAACGTTCTAAGCGACAACGTTTCAAAATCTGAGATATTCACTGAAAAAGGTTCTCTAGGACATGAGCTACACCCTGGTATATTTTGTTTTGAAGAAATTTGAGTTGGTAGCCCTGATTTCGTCTGTCAGAGTTTGCGTGCTTCGCGGGACTGCACGGACTCTCTGGGGAATAACGTTCTATTCGCCGAAAGATGGAATCCTCGCCGATCATTGCGCTGCCACTCTAGGACCAAAATCGCGTAAATAAAAATAAAAGACATGAAGTAAATATTGGAAATTGGGAGGATAAGACCAGAAATGAATATAGAAAGGTTGGAATTCCCTATATTTCAAAAAATAAGAAGCCAAGGCCTGGAAATTGCCCCTAAAAGAAGTGGGTAGAATAATGTTTTAAACACCACATATGGATAACTTAGCAAAATGACATATCACGTTTTAGTAACAACATTACGTTTTTGTACTTTTACATCAATAACATTGTTTTATATTCAGTTTTATTTTTGTTTCTGTTGGTATTCCTACTCTCCATGATGTTTTCTTCAAAGTAGAATAGCAGTCCGTCAGAGAACATTTCAAGCGCCAGTCATTTAGAACGTTATAACCCATATAAAAAACATGTAAAATGTTTTAAAATGCTTAATGGTAGGTACAAATTCAATATAAGGCTACATTATCTATATATATAAAAGCCAAAACAGTTGACTGACTGACTGACTGACTGACTCACTGATCACAGTTTCTCAAAAACTATAAGGCTTTGCAGTGACGGAACTACACATACTGTCGCCCGGGGCAAAATCAGCGTTTGGCGCCCCCCCCACCAAACACAAAAAAGTAATATTTTTAATATGTCTTTGGCGTGATGGATAAGCAATTATCTCGCATATATAATGTGATTTTACATTATGGCCGCAATACATCAGATGTTCGCAGGCCACGATACAGCCTAACCAAGAGCTTTTATTGTCATTATATATCTGAGAAATTTGCCAGCCACTGTAAAACCAGTGCAAGGTATCTACCAGACTTCACAAATGGAACTCACGACTTTTTTTGCCTTTCCTGGCTATCTCAAAACAATTCAAATTCAAATTTCAAATTCAAAGTTCTTTATTTCGCAAAAAATACATAATTTTACAAGAATGTTTCTTATATTAGATAACTTAATTACTAGAAATGAGTCATTTTTATATATGCAAAATTAATTCTCACATGGGACGTGCCCGTGCGTGAGAATGAGCCACATCCAACGTCAATGCGTATCAGAAAAAATAAATTAAAGGAAAAAAGAGATTATAAGTTTAAAAAATACAAAAGAGGAATATAACGAGACAGCAAAAGTGACCTGGGGAACGGTACGTGCTATGTAAAAGATTTGGAAATAGACGACGGACGGACGGACGAAGGACCCCCTCCCATTCATTCCTACATACACGCCCGCACGCACACACACGCACATGCACACGCACACACACAAGCTCGCGCAATCAGCTGATGTCCTTATCTGTACAGTGACAGTAGCACAGCAGCGACACCTTCCCTGCCGATCTCGTGTAACCAACGTAAAAGTTTCCTTTTATATGTATTCAATGTCATGTTCTCAGTAGCTCGTAGGTTGACGGGTAAATTGTTGTATAGTACATGAGCGATGTAAAAACTGTTTGTCATTGAAAATGTTTTTATTAGTCTCGGTACTCTAATTTTTAAGTCTTGTGCATGTCTGGTTGTGTAATCGTGAGATGGCCGAACAAACAGTTCGTTAGAGTGTTTATAGACGTATACAGCTAAAGTTCTGATAAATAGTTGTCTGATGTCAAGTACGTTCATTTCCGTGAACAGAGCATCCGTAGGGTATCTTCGACCTCTACCAAGGGCAGCTTTAATAATTGCCTTTTGTGTTATAAGTAGTGGATTTAAAATTGAGCTATAAGATCCCCCCCATGCAATTATTCCCCCTTCCATAAGTTACTGAGCATAAGCAAAATACGCTTGTCGGATCTCACTAAATTCCAAAACTTGACGTAACTGATGGAAAGCAAAAATAAGTTTTCGCAGTTTTTTATTAAGGTATGCGACATGTTCCGCCCACGACAACTTAGAGTCAAATATTACACCTAAATATTTATATTCATCCACTCTAGCAATAGTGGGACAGTCACATGCAGCATTTAACTCTGCTCCACAATTATGGATTTTGAGTTCGTTGTTGAGTGTGTCACATTGCGTCCTTAATGCAATTTGCATAAATTTAGTTTTATCTATATTCAATGTTAAAATGTTTTGATCAAACCATTTCTTTATTTTTGATACACCCATTTCGGCCTTCATAAAAACGGTATTCCAATCTTTCCCTTCAAAGAGAACTACTGTATCATCAGCAAACAAGTAAAATTTCCCTTCTATACCTATTTTCACAAGATTATTTATGTACATTAAAAATAGCAAAGGCCCCAATGTACTACCCTGAATAACCCCAAAATTTACTGATTCCAAACTACTCTTCACCCCATTTATCGTGACAAATTGCATTCTGTTTTCGAAATAAGATTTAAACCATTGCAGTGCTAGTCCTTTAATGCCAATTAGTTCAAGTTTTTTACACAATAATGATCTATCCACCGAATCAAAAGCTTTAGCAAGGTCAAAAAAACACCAATACTACCCGATTTCCCTTGGCAACTGCAGCATTAATATCTTTATTTACGTCAAATAGCGCGTCAGAAATATTTCTCGACCTTCAAAAACCATATTGACGATCCGTTAACACATTATGATTGTTTAAATAAATGGTTATTTGTTCCTTGATAATTTTCTCGAAAACCTTCGTGAACACACTCAACAACGAAATAGGCCTGAAATTTGACGCATTTGTTACGTCACCAGACTTGAAGAGGGGAATAACTTTTGCAATTTTGAATGCATCAGGGAATTTGCCACTACGGATGCTCGCATTAATAATGTGTAAAAGTGGCTTTCGAAAAGTCTCCCAGTTTTCCTTTAGTAGATCAGCTGATACACAGTCATACCCTGGAGCTGAGCCGCCGCGCAGTTTTGTCACAAAATTGTAAAGTTCTTGTTCAGTCACTGTGCGCAGCGTGAGGACGGAAACCACAGTGAAGTCAGTATCGTTTATCACAAGTGGACCCCCCGAGTCAATTTGCATTGCTAGGTTTGGTCCAACTTGAGAAAAATAGTCATTAAATTCGTTAGCCACTCGTGGTCTTAAGTCTAAGTCATGGGATGAATCAGTCGTAAAGTCTGTGTCAGGTCTGTTTGCTGTATATTGTACTATAGGAAATACGTCTTTTTTAGCCCCTTTTCCCGCCAATTCATTTAAAACCCTCAAAAACATTTTTGGATCAGATTCAGATTCTGCAATTTTGTGTCTATAATAATTAATTTTAGCTGATCTTATCTCAAACTTTAAGTTGTTTTTTACCCTCTGAAAATCATTTTTTAGTTCCAGGTTAAATGGCTGTTTTCTTAATTTCTTACTTAATTTATCTCTTTCCCTAATTTTTCGAACCAAGCCAATAGTGATCCATGGTTTGGGTTTTTTTAAACGCGAGCTCTGAGTGACAACCTTTCTCCTTGAATTACTTACACATTCTTCAACTTAATGAAAAAATAAATTAGCACTCAAATTCACGTTGTTTGTTGATAACATGTCTGTCCAGTCACAGTCTCTGACATGAGCGCTCAGTAGTCTTTTGTCAATGTAAGTATCTGTGTGGCAAGCAGAGCGCTCATTCAAGTTGGCGTAGTTAATCTGTAAACAAGTACTGTAGTGGTCTGTAATTGCCGTCCTCACAACCGCAGTGCGTAACGTATTATAGTCAGGATGTCTGATAAAAATGTGGTCCACGGCTGATTTACTGTTACCCACCTCTCTGGTGGGAACATTTACACCACACATAAAACTGCACTCTTACAGAACATCCAAGTAACGTTCAGTCTTATTATTTGTCACCAAAAGGTTCGCATTAATATCTCCTAATAAAATGTACGTTTTAGAGTCAATAATATTAACGTAATATTGTTCAAGTGCATTTGTAAAGTCGTCTAAGTCGCTATCGTGTGTCCGGTATGTCGATAAGAGGTTAAACCGCTTATCTTGATATGTAAAGTCTATAGTCAAACAATGTACACCGCCCAGCTCCAGTTCCTCACATTCACACACATTCACTCTCTCACTCACATACATCACCACCCCATCATTTTGATCCCTCGCCCTGGACGTTAAAAAAAGTTTGTAGCCATCGAGCCGCACCCCTCCCCCATCCCTCCCAAGCCATGTCTCGCCCATCACAATGAAATCGAATTTTATTTTAGAAGAATCCAGACTAATTAAAAATTCATCGAAGTTTCTTCTATAGCTTCGGATATTCATATGTAAAAAATTCAAACATTTTTCGCTGCATGAAAAAACACTGTTCAATAGAGCAATTAATTTGCTTTTTTGTTTGTGAAAAACAACCAACAGTAGAGCAATTAATTTGTCTGTAGCTATCAATAAGCAAGTCTATACCCTCCATAATCTCAAAACAAAAGCTAAAAAATCTTAACCAAATGAAAGAAGAAAAATAAGAAATAGAAAACAAAAATGTGATTTTATTACTAAATGGAACTTCCAAAAAACAACCCACGGCCCGTCCCACAGCCACGCCATGTCATTTATTTTTCTAGTACTTTCGCCTTTCGGTTGGATAGTATTTCACTCACACAAGCCATATCTTTTAGAAACAATTTTACGACAGTGCTTACATAAAAACCAAACTATCATTTGTAGAAAAAAAGGAAACAAATGTGCAAGATTTATTGCTCTAAAAAAATACGGTAACTATTATGAATTCTTTTTTTTTACTCGAAAACAAAAACGTGGTAAAATGGCAATTATAAGCATATAAATATATTTTTTTACTTTGACCACGTAATGGGTGTCATAAGCATTCCCTTTAAAATTAAGAATATTAAATAACATAGTGCAGCTTTAGTACTTTTATATTACACAAGTGGTTGACCTAAAACCTATATGTTTGAAACCAGAAATTCTTTACTTACTGTTATCTACACATAATAATAAATAAAAAAATAAAAATTTAAAGGATAGTGTAAAAAATTTATCTTATTAAAGCAAATATAAATAAAATTATCTACTTGTTTTCAAGCATATGCAAATAAATCAACAATTATTGGTATTAATTTGATCTAAAAATTTAACTGATATCTCTTAAAGAAAAAAATTAATACCTTTTGTAGCTCCACATTTTTTATTCATTTTTTTAAATTAAGCTCTCATGCCTAAGGACATTCTTATGTGTAGTAATAATATACATAAATAGCAGCAAATAGCTAAGTCATTAAGTAAAATTTGCAAGACAAGTCTAATAGGCATTTTTTAAAGAGAAGCAAAAAATTAAATTTCATACCTATACTTACTTATCTTACAATATCAAATCCACGAATATTTTGCAAAACGTTATCATCGAAACTGAAACTAAAGAATGAAAATTACTAGAAACACGAAAAGAACTCTTTTAAAATCAAATATTACATAAAGTTACTTCTTATATTTTTGTCCAGTTTTCAATTAAAAATAATAATTTGTTAACTTATATATTCCCTGCTGGAATGAAAAAACTGAACTGAAACTAGTATAATCAATTTTTTTTATTTCACGTTGAAAAAACATGCACAGAAAATAACTTAACTTTACCTTAATCTAGTGTTGTTTGCATATAGTTCATTTTAGTCCTTTATTCTCCACCAGTGACACCGTTTTTGCCGCTGCGTCCGCCTCCGCCGCCACCGCCGCCGCCGCCGCCGGTTGACCGCTGCCGCTGAGGCTCCGCCACGTGCTCCACCTCCGCTATGCTCCTCACCCGGGTGGCCCGATCATCCGTTGTTCTTTTGACAAGTACTTTGCCATCCTTCACCCACGCGTATGCTAACCGTTTTTCTCGGACGTAATTCTTAGCGCGACTCAGGGTTGCCTTGACGTGGGCTGCGAGGTGTTCGTTCACATAAACTGGCGTGTTGGGGAAGCGGTTGTGCAGCTTGTCGGCTGTGAGAGCCCCGAACTTCTTAGCTGCTACCAGCCATGCAGACTTCGCAGTCCTGTTGGTGAACCTTACTATTATGTTAGGATGTCGGTTCGGCCCGGCCGGCAGGCGATGCGCAACCGAGATGTCTTCCCTCTTCCACGGTGTTTTGATTTTGTCCGCCACAACTTTTAGAACGGTGTATATATCTTCGTTCGAAGTCAATGGGATTCCGACGATCTCTAGGTTATCTATACGGCTGTACTGTTGTAGGTCGTGCAGCTGGTCCGTCAGATTGCTGACTTGCCGCGACAGGTCGTCACTCTGCGATTTGATCAGTTCGATGTCCTGACGAAGAGCAGCGTTTTCCAACTTTAAACTATTTATAGTTGAATTTAGCGAATCTTGATAAGAGGCGATGCGTTCTTCAATACCGTTTAGCTTATCATGTAATGTGTTATTAATTTTCTCTTCAAACTTAGCTAACTTTTGGTCGAATGTTTGTTTTAAATCCGAACGCAATTTATTTATTGCTTTAAGAACAGACGATTCTTCGTTATCGCTACTCGCGTTCGACGCTGAGTCTTTGCATTTGTCATATTTAAATTTTTGGTTCCTAGTACTATTTTTAGTTGGATTCACGCCCGCACAAGTCACGTGGTACACCTCACTGCAACCATCACAACACACGGTGGCCGACGCATCAGCTTCACACTCGACGTCACACCGAACACAATTTTTCGACATTGTCACTGTCACTGTCCCTAAATACAACGAAAAAGAATTAATATTACTAATTCACAACTGATGTATACTAGCGCGACTCGCAGGACTGGGCACGCGACTATCAGATAACGCCGTGACCCTTCCGCATCGACGTCTAGATAACGACTGAATATTCCCGGCCAGTGAAATCGGCAATGTTGCCTCCTAAAACGAATACTCGAGCCCAATCTATGGAAAAAATTAAGTATTATTTGACGGCTGCAATGCAACCGAAAGATTTTACGGCCGCTATATGCCAACAATATTTAACAGCTGCAGTGAGACCAAGAGATTTGTTAGCCACAAAGACACTGAGCTATTTTCTGGCCATCAAACACCGAGCATATGACTTCCATGAAAATAGAGATGGGCTTGACGGCCGCGATGCGAAAGAGATTTTATCGCAGTGATGCTAGTGATTTGCCGGCCGCGAAACAAAAAAATTTGACTTTAAATTCAATTTTTCACTTTTTTCTTAACCGGAGCCAGCCAGCTTTGGGCGCCGATGGCGCCCCTTACTGGTTGGCGCCCGGGGCAGGTGCCCCCGCTGCCCCCCCTTAGATCCGTCACTGAGGCTTTGAGCAATGAAACTTGACACAATGAATCATTATAGGCTCTAGATGCGTACTAAGAACGGATTTAAAAATATATTCTCTCAAAAAGCTAAAATAGGGTATATTATAAAATTCAAGATGGCAGCAATTTTTAGTTTTCAAAGCTTATTTTCCAAAACAATGTAGGGCTTTGGGCGATGAATCTTGGCTCAAATATTCTTTATAGGCTCCAGATGCATACTAATGAAGGAATTTAAAATGTTTTCCGTGGAAAGGCTAAAATAAGGTAAATTTAGAAATCCAAAACAGCGGCCTTTTCGGTTTTTAAGATTTATGAATTCAAAATATCAACAGAAGGTCTCCAGAATATTTTAAAGAGGCAAAAAATATAAATTCCATTTTTACTAAAAGAATAAACTGTACAAAATTATTACGGCTTTCTTATATTATGTATTTATCAGTTTCCACATACTCCCGATTTACGGATCACCCGAAGTAATTTAACTAGAATCTTGAAATTCTGCTGGGACATATCATACAGTTATTTTTATAGAATCGGGGATCTTCTGAATTTCAATTTTTAGGAGGGTTTGCATGCTGGTCCAGAGCGATTTTTAGGCAAAGTTCAAACAAATATACTATTTCTACCTAATGAAGCGCTTAAAAACGTATAGTTTGGATAAATCATTGAAATCATTAGTCTATTAGGAAATTAGTAAAAAATGCACGTTACAAAAAACGGATAATTGAACCAAACATTTGTTATCATTTCAGCGAGCGAAGCCGCGGGTATATCTACTAGTGATGTTATAAATAGGGTATTAAAAATTATACATGATTATAAGTTCTAATTTTAAAAACCGTAAATTTTAGAATTCAACTTTCAACCCTTGATTACTCAAAACTAGGTTTTTGTCATTTAGAACGTTTTATGGGGGACCCCTTCATTTATATTTTCAAGTGTTTTATATACAGTTATTCTGTTAATTTGTATTGGAATTATAAAATTTTAAGTTTGAATATAAAAAATAAACTTTATATTTTTCTTTGCTTCTTACTATTTTATTGGCAATACATAATATTTGGCTATCGGACTAGTGCATTTGGCTATATTTATTTGGTCCCCTCATGAGAGGCTGGAAGTGATACTATTTTTAGAATATAATATTTGTACTGGTTTCAGGAGTTGCGAGCTGACAAGAAAAGCCTGATGGACCCAAAGATTGAAATTTTGGCTGCTAAGCCAAAACCGAAAGACCCAGAATTGACTTTGGATAGGGCTCGGATTCATATGGTTACCCTCTTCCAATCGGATGGAGCGTTCTTCACAAACGAAGAAAGTAAGTCACCATTGCCGATTATGATGATTTAACATTCATGCTGTTATGACGATTCTATCTATCAATGTAGACCAAATAAGTTGGGTCAAAGAGTATTTTGAGTCTGATTCTCAGTGCTGGGTCAAGGCTGCTAGCAGCTAGGAATTTCGGGGAAACTGGGAACTGTGCGGGAATTTTTCAAAAGATCCTTGAATTTCTTATAAAATCCTTTAAACTCAAAAACAGTGATTATTTTGCTTGACAGTCTATAATAATAGTTATTTCTCAATCGTAAGGTCAGCCAGTTACGAGAATGTGTGGGGCACAGCATAAGTAGCCATCCGAACACTACGCGTCTGGCCTGATGACAAAGTGATACCAATTATGAGAAAGGCGTGTCAATTTTTTAAAGGAACAGGAACTGTTATATTGTTCCGTTCTGGTTCTGGAACATTCCGAAAACGCTACTGACTGTCAGTACGTTGTGTAACGTAATCTTGTTCATATGTAGTCCTCGTCCCTCTCGTAACAAATTGGGGCACGTAAGAAGGGTTTTGTTAGGGAAGGTGAGGTTTATTAATATACTGTATTTTTTATTGTTTTATACTCTTTGAAATATTCTAATCTTGGAAATATTTGAAGAATGCTTTAAAAAAGGTAGAATGATATGAAACGATTTTATTGCATTCTATTTAACCAGCCAAAAAGATAATTAAATAAACAATATATACAATTTTTCTTTGTAAATTTAAAAACTGTGTTGTGAATATTTACAAACTTGTATGTACAAAATATACTTAGGAAAACAAAAACATTCAAAGTACGTTAGATAAAACATCATTAAACTATTACATTTTGTCATTAAGCAGTTTTTGATTTCGTATACGTCTTAAATGCTTATTAAACTACAAATTTACACTTCTTCTAATGATAATATACGTTTTATAACATGCTTTGAATGTTTTTGAACACCTAACTAAATTTTTCAAATTTATTTTGTAAATATTTACAAAACAATTTGTAAACTCTTATGTAAGTATTGTTTATTTATTTCATGATCTTTTGGCTGATTAAATAGAATGTGATGACATCGTTTTATATCAATCTACCATTTTTTAAAGCACTCTTCAAATATTTATGCAGATTAGAATATTATAAAAAGTATAAAACAATTAACAAATTATATTACAGTATGGCTGAAAATTAACCTTCCACCACTATTTTGTCATTTTCAATCGAAGAACATTCTGTTTTATACCATTCTTCTTTTTTTGTTTGTTATTTTTTTCTTGCAATATCTCGGTAACTAATGGACATAAAACAATGATTCAGGATTCCACAGTGTTTTTTTCAGCTGAATTTATTGGTGGAAACCAAAAATTGATAGTTTGAATTTTTCAAAAAAAATTTGTTTGGAGGGTTTTTATTGATCTCAACCCCACCCCTGTGGAAAACCTGTGTAAGGGACTGAGTTCTTGTTTAGAATAGTGTTCGTAAAATCACACACTTCACCAAACACTGCACACACTTCTTATGGTTAAAAGGGAAAACAGAATCGGCTGGCAATTTAAATGCTAAGTTTCTTAGTGGCAATTAAGAAAAAAAGTACAGGGGACAACCTACAAACCTCCCCCCCAACTGAAAATGCTAACCCCCCGCCCCCTCACACAATCACACTCAGCCAAACACACTAATACACTGCATCCACACTCAGTCACACACTCATACCTACACACAACCACAGATGAAGAACTATACAGATTGGCAACCCAATGCACTTTTGCGTGCCCGTTTTTTCACGCGGCGTCAAGTTTGTTAGGTCGTTTTGCCGCACATATTGCATTGGTATCAAGAATAATTTCGTCAATATCAAATCTTCAGGTCCCAAAGAACAAATATAGCCATTAATAACTTTGATACCAATGCAATATGTGCGGCAAAACGACCTAACAAACTTGACGCTGCGCAAAAAAACGGGCACGCTAAAGTGCATTAGGTTGCCAATCTGTATAGTTCTTCATCTGTGACACAACACATGTACAGTCCTCAAGCACACTAGTACACATAAACTGAGGCAATCAAATTTTGTATTCCCTTCCTACCTACCTATATTCCTGAGCCATTTATTTACGTTCAGCTTAAAAGAATTATAACTACATGGAAATGGGATCCTGAGTTCGGGATGAAGTTTTTGATAAACAATACAAGCTATGTAATAGGAGTTTGATCTATTTATAGATTTTGTTTTCTTCAGAGTTGTAATACCTATATTGGACGATGTTCTAGTGTTATACAATTGTGAAATTTGAGGAAAAATTTGTGATTTATACTTCTACGCTTATACTTCTGAAGCGTAAAGAATGATAACTCTTGCATGTAATTAAAAAATGACAAAAACCCTGAAATCGTTAAATAACTGTTCGGAAGGATACCTATTATTCTTTTTCAGTGTGGCTTTTATTATAGTTTTTTGTGTTACAACTAATGGTTCGACATTACTTTTAGCCATACCTCCCCACGCTAATATGCCATACTGTAATATGGACTGAACATAAGCAAAATGAACTATCCTAAGCAGATCAGCCGACAGGACGGAAGAGAGTTGTTTGAAAACATAAATAAATTTCCTTAATCTGGCTTTAACATAGAGCATGTGGGGGACCCATTTTAGGCGAGCATCAAAAACAATGCCTAGATATTTTTTTCCTATAAACATTATAACTGGCCTCAAAGTACAATTAATATAAATAATAACCATCATGCAAGTTTTCTAGCCCCACCCATGTGTCTTGCACTTGGGGAAATTTAATATACTACTGTATAAATTTTGAAAAATAAAGAATTTTGAATTGAATTGAATTGAATATTTGTATTCACTCACACCCTCAACAGGTTCACCCATGAGCAAGTTCACTCATGTCAAGTTGAACCGATGTGTTGATAAAAATCGTACAGTTTAAAAGATTTTTCTACCATTGAGTGTAATCTGGTTATTAAGTGTCCGGATAAGTCTGCTGTATTACAATATTATTGCTTCTAAAAGGAGCTTAATTATCACTTTTCTGGAATTCAAAATATTTGTATTCAAAGTATTTTTATTTATAGTTAGTTGTCTTATTTACTAAATGTCTTTTTTTTGTTTTGTAGTAAAAATTATCGAAATGTATTCTTTGTTCGAATCACGGTTCGAACATGTCACCCCACTGCATCAGCTGAAACCTCCAGACTACACATTTGAAAAAACTGCAGCTACGATCAAAGAACTTCTAGCAGGGCCTTGGCAGGATCAAGTTCAAGGGGTGAGTAATATGAATTGTAATCTGTACTTAATGATAATCATAATCATAAATTTATTGAGCCATTAGACAATATACAAGCAATAGGCCACGTCAATACAAAAGTGCCAGTTACAAGTCTTTTACTGTGGCTTAATATTCTTCTATTGAATAAAATGGGTTTTCAATTAAATAACTTTTAATCTTCATTTCAAATAGTCTCTCCGGTAGATCCTTGATAGCACTCGGTAACACAATGTACATCTTCAGGTCCGTCTCAGGAAAGCAGTTCATTGACTTCGATAGCCTAAGCCTAGGCACATCAAGTTGGTCTGTGTTTCAAGTTGCATATGGATTTCTGGAACTAACAGTTTGGTATTCATGAACAATACTACGGATACAGCTACATATGTACATATTTATAGCTGTAAATACCACAAAATAAGGCTTGCAGTGTTCAAAAGGTCCTACCCCTGCTAATAACCCAAGAGCTTTTTTCTGCAAAATTAAAATTCTTTTAACAGAAGGTGAATGACCCCATAGTATGTATAACATTTTTTTTGTTATACATACTATGTATAACATAGAATGTATAACAATGTAAATGTTGTAAATATATAAGCATTTAATCCATTTCTAAGGATTACAGTAGCGTTTAGAATATCTTCTCGTCGTTTATTACTCTTATTATAATAAACTTTTAATACCTTATAAATATACAAATTCTTTATAGGTAGAATCTTTTTTATGAATAGGCAAAGCATGTTCTAATTTTGATTCATTATCTACAATGTGAATAAATAAATTTTGTTGAACAGCAATTGCTTTCATTGTAGTGTTGTAAGTGCCCCCCCCCCCCCCCCCATATTAAAACTATTCCCTGATGAAATGTGTAGTCATTTAAATGGCACAATGAATTCATCAAGAGCTACAAAACAAAATAAAACGTACACACCTTCATTAAGTTTTAATTTGAGAATAACAGGGTAATGACAGGGTAAAAAAACCCACTATCATGTATGGTTTTTAATCATGAAGTGACACGGGCAGATGCTACTATACCTCGTTTGATACATGTTGAAGGTTCAGTGATTAAAAACAAAGGCGGTCTTCAACAGGATTCCTGGGTGGGGAAATAAAATTTATTTGTTGAATTAATGAATGTTCATAGAATATATCGTTTGTTGTCCTTTAACACAAAAAATCCAGTTCAAACTCCTTTTGTTTCAAAGCAACCACCTTGCAATATGTTCCTCACGAGGTATGGTGATTTGTTTTAATTGATTTTAATATTTTATCAGACGTCACATTTAATTGCAGAAAATGAAAACAATGATTATCTATTAGATTTAATTGTTCGCACAATTATCTCAAAAACAATTCCGAGATTTTATTTAAATGCAGGAAATAACTTTTATTCTTAAGAAACGTGTTTGATGTATGTTACATTGCTAATGGGAACATAATGAAAAAGAAATAAAGTTTTTAAATTTACACATAGTAGGGTCTTATGAGTGTCCACATTAGAAATAAAATAAACACAAGTATCTAAACATAAACAAATGATAGATCCGTCCAGTCATATGTGTTGTGACGACCATTATTAATAGTGAATTAATGAACTGTGAACTCACTAGCTTTTTTAGGTATTTGATTTTTTTTACATTAAAGCAAGAAATAATGATACAAATAATAAATCTACATTTATAAAAGAGGATGTTGGTATATATTATGTATATAGTTTATGGACTCGAAAAATGTTGGTTCGTTTGCCATAAAACTTGGTATATATGTGTAAATTTCACGGAGAAGGGTTTTCAAGCCATCCATTTCGCCCTAACTCAATTGGGTTCCTCCCCAGAAGCCCAAAAGGGTTCCTATATCAACCTTAAGCAATGATTTTGTTTCTTACTTAAAAGAAAAGACATATACTCAAACAGGTGGTTTTTATGTGGAATTGGTTTTAGGTGGACTCAATTCCCACAGTTTGAACACATGGCTTATCCTTATGCCAATAATGGAATTATAAATAGTGAAATTATAAATAATTAAATTTTTATATTCAAACAGATGTGAAAAAGCAAGAAATGCAGTAGAATGACAAAACAGATGATAAATATATTTTAAATATATTTAAAATGAGACATAGAGACTATGTACAGTAGTGAAAGTGAACCATATTGGTTACATTTTATTTGAAAAAAGGGTCATATTCTCTACGAATCAGTAGTGCAAATGAACCTCGTTTTAAATTAAATATCTTTAAAATGGTCGTAGAGACTACGATCAGTAGTGTAAGTGAACCATATTAATACTTTTTACGAATCAGTTTTGCAAATGAACCTCGTTTTGAAATTAAATATCTTTTGAAATGGGTCATAGAGACTGTAATCAGTAATGTAAGTGAGCTGTTCACACACAGACAAAGAAGTGGGAACCAGAACCATGGATCATTAACGGCAAAGAGTATGGACCAATATAGAAGTCTGTGACATACACTGCCAGCCTCAGGCCCGTGCTGGCCCGTGGGACAGGGAGACGTGTCCCCCTGCGCCCTCACCCTTAAGGCATATCGGCGCCCTCTTGACAAACTCCAAGATTTATTTAAACATAAAAGTGAAAAGAAATTTCAAGAATTTATAAATTTAAAATACCAGCATAATCAAACAAGATTTACTTGGTAATTTTGTATGAAAGGAAACATGTTTTTCACTCTTCAGAAAAAAATAAAACACGCATAAAGGTTCAGACATTTGACTGCAGAACGTATCTCAGGGTGCCTGTTTATAGTCAATAAGAACTACGCATTTTTTAGTTTCTATTTCCTTCTCATGAGGTTATTTTTGTTGTTAACTCACACATTCGCCTCAACTGTGATGTGATCAACAAAAACCTATGATTTACCTGTCATTTGTAGTGATTGCAGTGATTAGTATTTTTGTAGTATTTGTTACCACTGTCTGGGGTGTCCTAAGACAGATTAGTCTGGATAATTTGAGGTATACTTAAATTTCAGGGCACACGGCAGTTCTTTATGACTTCTAATAAGTTATAATTAGGGATGGAGTTCAATGTTAAACAGGGTAAATGTAGAAAGATTTTAAAAATAATATTTTCTGCATCACCACTTGTTTCAGCTGAGAATGATTCGAGCTCTTGCTATGGAAATTTCCTATGAACCGGAGATGCCAGAAAATCAAGAGAAGATGCTAGCCTTATTAAAAGAGATTTTTGCAAATTTTCAGGGATTTTTGATTGATGACAGGTATGTTTCTAATTTAAATGTTTATTGTCTAGTATAAAATTAAAACATTCGAAAAAATGTCTCGATTAGTCTGCAGTCTTTTTCACAGAAATTTTCAGATTCAATCATTGTCTTTCTTAACATGAACTTTACAATTACCAAGCTCAGATTATAGACAATTAGTTTTTTCCTACCTAGCCTTGAATAACATTTTCAGAACTTGCATTTAAAGCAATAATTGTCTTGTGAAAAAAGCTTTGACAGAAATAAATAGGTAATAATTACATTAAGATATAACATTATAAAATTTGTTTTAAAATGTATTTTAAAATCTTTTTTCAAATCTTGTTTGCAAAACTTTGGATTTACCAATTAAGGGTAAATGCCAAACAACTTTTTTGAGGCAAACAGCTATGAAAATGATGGTTTAAACTATGCGAGTGTATTTTATATAACAAATAACAAAGACTGTAAAAGGCAGTTGTGCATATTTACCAATAGCAGGATGACTATGAGATAAATTTTTAATGAGATTAATATCCTAATTTATTTTGTTGTGTAGTAAGGGGTATTTTATTGAAATCCCTTGGGACAGCCTCAAATTAGGTTGGATTTTCGGAGTTACTCTACAGTTGTTGTACCTCCAGATTGCCTAAAAATAATGATCAGTTCTCAAAAATTTCTCTCCAGGGGAGAGCACCTTGACCCCTGTTTATGTGTAACTTTCATTTTCACCTAAACTTCTTTTTGAAGTACAATTCATTTACAAATATTTAATCCTAAATTCTGGTGCCACAAACTTGAATCTCATTTATTTTAAAACAACATTCGCTCTCCTCCATGGCAAGCAGTGAGGTAAGGTATGAGCCGGGAAGATATGATTGGGCTAAGTTCCAAATATGCCGGATTAACAAACATCTAGTGTATTACAGTAGACCCTCGCTTTATTTTATGGTGATGTCAATTATGGAACAAATAATGAAATTAAATCCCTCTATACCTACATTAAATATTTTCTTGTAAGGTAATGTGAAAAATCCTATTGCACCAACAAAACTGGTTCGGCATTCTTAATCTTAGGGTTTGTTTTAAAATATAGAAAGTTTTACTCATATCTTTGTTGAAGGACTCAACTAATAACAGAAACGTGCATAACTATTGCATTTCTGTGCCGAGAATACCGGAACAAGATGGACATTCATTGCCTGAAAATGATGATAACCAACTTGCTGCAAAAAACCCACATTGTCAACGTAAGTATTGAATCCAGAATGATTTCTATTGTTTTAAATGTTAACTCTTGTAAACTTGCAATGTATTTTAAAGAGGTAAAGGGGTGATTTTATTAATATATCTAAGTCTAATTAGACCTAGTCCAGGCTGTTTATCGTGTTTGAATACACTCACCATAAAAATAAAAATGAAAATATTAAAAAAAACTGTAACTTAAGCATTTTGGCATCATGACCTCTTATCCAAAAACAGGAATTTTGGGTTATTGCAATCAGTGCTGGCCTTAGGGTAGGGTAACAGGGGCAGCCGCCCAGGGCCTCGTGCTTCTATTGGGAGTTTTCCTTTAGAGTAGGTGAAAAAAATAGTAAAAATACATTCAAACGGCTCAGAGATATTTATTAAACCAGGAGGATGATGACATGTAATATTCAAACTGCAATTTAAAAAGGTAAGCCAAATAGGATCTTCACCTTGTAGGTTAATAAAGGTGTACGTTTGGCTTGACACCTATAGAAAATAGTTAGGTGTGAACTACTGGAAGTATTCAAAGTTAACACAGTCCTTATTAGGTACCAAGGGGAAGTAGCAGTGAATTAATTTTCCTTTAGTTTCATCCGTTCTATGTAGAATGGTTAGTGCCGGTGAATTACAAAATGTTTCACAGTAACAGAGTTGGTGTCGCCCAACACAACTACCCACATCTTAAGTTCACATCTTATTATTTTCTATAGGCCTCATGCAAAACGTAAATGACCTTAAAGGCAAAGGTCGATGGCTTACTGTTTTGCCACATTTTTAAATTGTAGTTTCAATATTACATGCATTCATTCTCATGGTTTAATAGATAGATATCTCTATGTTCGGTTCTATGTTTGTTTTATTTTAATTTATAATTTTTGCCACCTATTACAAACAAAGGAAATTTCCTATCAGAAGCGCGAGGCCCTCCCAGGCGCGAGGCCTTGAGTGGTTGCCCCTGTCGCCCTACCCTGTCGGCACTGCTTTACTTCCTTACCTGATTGTGTTTTCTACATGTCCATATCACTTTTTCCACAATGAAAGTGATACACGTGGTCACAGTTTCTACTAAATTCAACTTTGTTATCACTCTCATTTAATTCTACCTTACAGATGCTACAGGATAGTGACATTGTTAGTAAAATTTAAGAAAAATCTGTTTTAAAAATCTCAGTAATGCGATACAACGTTGTTGGGGCAGGATATATTAGGTTGTCAACTGGCAGCCCTGTTTTTTTATTCCTATACTTTATGTGTTTTCACTGAAATCTGGGAATTGGTAACAGGGTTCCAAGCCCATAATTAATTTTTAACAATCAAAAATTCACAAACAGCATTTATTAAAGTAAGGTATTAATTTTTTTTATCACAAAAATGTACCCTGTCTGAATATAAGTGTTTATTGAAAAAAGTTATATTTAATTTTTTTCTCAGCAATTTGTCTAACCCGATTCCAAATTTCAGCTTGCTGGGTTCGTGGCCAAGGCTGCTTTGAAGTACATCTTCCATTACGTTCATGACAACTCTCTGTTCCACCACCTGATCCATGAGTTTGAGAAAACTCAAGGTAGGTTTTTTCAACTATTACTTTGCAAAATAATTTAGAAACTTAGGACTAAGAGTATTAAAACATTATTTACCCACAAACATTAAAAATGAACAAAATAATAGAAAGGGACAAAAATTCCCACTTTTCTTCCATCATCACGGGGACACAGTTCAACCTGCAGAGCCTATATCTGGCAATTATTTATGATTAATGAATCTCTTAAACCTAACATTGAGTAAATAAAAAAAAGAATAAACAATTTGTTGTTAGAAAATAATGTTTTTCTTCCATGCTCCAAGTGTCAAAGCTTTAAAACTGATTACATTTTGAAGATCAGAAAATACACCAATCGTAAAAAATAAATTGTATACTTTTTAAATATTATACACAAATAAACTGAATGTAGCACCTGCATAATCTGATTAGGCAACCCCTAATCAACAAAAGAATGCTACCAGAACATTCATACATTACGTCCCAATCACATGCACTGATAAAAAGTTAAAAAAATAAGGGAACAAAATTAAATAGACTGCCATGCTAACTAGCGAAATAGTTTGTAACTAGCGGTGCCCGCACAACCTTAAAGAATATTTATCATATCCTCATAAATTTACCAATTCAGTTCCATCATATCAGGATTTTTACATCTGATATCTTCACAGACATTTTGATATGTACATATTCTTCTTTAGTATAGGTTTTATGTAAGCGACTTAGAGTAGGCTATATGTAAAGATTTGTTTTTATTTACAGGTCAGAAAATGATCATCACCATCGCATTCCTGATGCTGTATGTCTTCGAGTTTTGGACTCTGGAGGAGTTGAAGCCATGCCTGGATGCGTTTGAGGCAACCTTCAAAAAGATTTATGTTTTTGATGTAAAATGTCACATCCCTCTGAGGCTGTAAGTAGGCTCCACAACTAACTTTTAATTTGTTGTTATAACAAAGATGGTATATTCCTAATAATTTGAGCTCAAAACAATAAAAAATCAATAGTTTGTTATGCATTCATAAAATCTTGTTCTCGTGATATAAATGTTTAAAAAAGTTTTTTATTTGAAAATTGGTGTTGATTAAGCATATTCTCCTGTATCTGCAATAATGTTAATATCAAAAGATTCAAGCATTATGATAGCTACGCATCAAATTCCAAATGTGAACTTGTGGTACCACATTTTCTGCCTCATACTTGACATTAGTGCTCATAGGAGGAAAGCAAAATTTAACTATAAAAGGTTCTTTAATTTTTTATCTTTGTTTTTAATCAACATAATAGTAGCCCAACTGGAAAAAATATGCCGTATAGAAATTCATCGGCTTACTGGAATACAACTTGGAATCACTAGTTAGTGAGTTGGTGGCGCAGTTGGTAGCGCACTCGGCCTCGGAACTGTGGCCTCGAAGCGTCACAGGTTGGAGACTCGAGCTTGTCGCATACTTTTAGCAGCACTGCTCACCCTTGTCCTGTACCGGCTCACTCCTTGGCTTTGCTTGATTATGTCCACGCACAGGTCAATAGTCTATGTGGTTGGGGCAAAAGCCAAGGTAAAAAATATGCCGCCACCCTCTTTTTTTAAAAAAAAGAGAAAATACAGTACAGTAAATGACAGATTTAACAAGCACATCTCATTCTAATGAAAAATGAACATTGTCCATTTACAGTTAAAATACTCTTCCAGTGTATTAGCGAATTTCCCCTATAGGGAAGAAGCTATTACCGTAGGTCTCATGGTAAGACCTAAGCTCGGGACCACTATAACTTTTCGTTTTGGGGCCCCCAGAAGCAAAAAACACTATTCGTTCGAATTTTTTTATATATATATATATATATATATATATATATATATCTATATATATATATATCTATGTGTCTGTTAGCACGATAGCGGCCGCAAAAATGGTCCGATCTTTATGAAATTTGGTACAGACATGTAAAGTGGTAATCAATTGGACGAGTTCGTGAACCAGCCCGATCGGACCACCGGAAGGGGGGGTAAAGGGGGATAAACCCCCCCAAAAAAGGGTTTTTTGAGTTTTTTACATAGAAAAATAAAATTTATCAAATTTTTGTGGGCACCATTGAATTCAGCTCAAAAAAACAAATAATTTAGTATTTTGAATCACTGCTCTATGCCCATTGGTTACCGAGATATTGAAAGTGGTAAACACAGTACGTTGTCCCAATGTTAACCTTATGGGAAATAAGTAAAATTCTATATCTCGCTTATTTCTCAACATATCTTGATAAAACTTGGTAAATGGCTTCTTCTAGTTCAGATCTACTAAATATTGAATTAAAACCATCCAGTTTTAATATACCTGTAGCAGCAAACCTGCATACTCATTTCCCATGTTATTCTTATGGAGCTTAACAAAACATGTCAAATCTTGCTATGTTTGCTTGAAATACGTTGTTTTGCATTTGAAATTCGCTGAGTATGCAGGTCTGCTGCAACGGGGGTATTTTTTTTCTTGAGAAGCTATTTGAAATGAATTGTGAAATCGTAAACAAAAGGAATATAGTATAATTTCACAGCTCAAGTCCCAGTAACTCGACACCTTCATTTTTGCTAAAAGTGCTTAATTTTAAGATTAAGGACAATGTAGTTTGTAACCTACTTCCATTTTCAAGCCATTAACTATGTTTTGTTATTATTTTATGTTAAATTACACCTTTATTCAGACCATAAATATGTGTATGTATAAACTAGCAAACATTTCAAAGCTTTTATTCGGTTTTCTTTGTCCCTCACAATATGTTCTGGAAAACTCGATATTTACAAAACCAGATAGCCCACACTGTGTTGAGTTTGCGAGACTGTACTTTATAATCCAGAATTTTTACCCATTCATGTATTTTTTAAATCAAGTATAGACTAACTAAAGTGTGTGTATTATTCCAATGTAAAAAATGTAACACAGACATTTTGGTCATAACTTTTCATCATCAGCCTCAGTAAAGTTCTTCCATGTACTTTTTTTATTTAACTTCTGTTGGTCAAATTTTTATAAATTAATCTATTTATTTAGCAAATTGTTTCAGTTTCTCTAATTATGTTTCAGGGCGTTCTGGATCTTGAACCGTGATCTACCTGACCGAGCAAAAAAGATCTACAATACGCTCGAGGAATTAGATCAAATCCTCATGGATGCCAGCAAGTTCATGCCCCCAAAGCAGGCATCGCAAGAAGAGCTTTGCCCTCTTATAGTGAGGGAGAGGCCGACAATCATAGCAGAGTTTGAAAGCTCTGAGGAAAATAAGAAGGAGAAGGAACCTAAACCACAACCACAACTGCCAGTGGACCCCGTCGCAGAGGCGAATAAAGACAAGAGCACAAAGAAGAAGAAGAGGAGAAGAAAAAAGTCCACTTCATCATCGAGTAAGTGTGTGTCCTGTCTTGTTAGGGGCTGACCATAGATTCTACCATGTGAAAACTGGGGAAGGGGACGTCCAAAAATGAAAATGAAAATGTCTCTTGAAGGGGATATAATATCAAGTGGGAGGTCGTTATTTTTTTTATGAAAGTCGGTAATACATTTTAATATTAGAAATGGTAAATTGGTTAAGAAATGTAAAACAAGCTGTCATAAAGGTACTACAGAAAAGAGGATTAAATTTGTTGTTTACAATTGGGATCGGCTTAAATGTAAAAGGGTATTAGCACCGTAATATGACTGGAAGTTTTGGCGGCCGTATTAAGACCAGCATAGTATGTGCAAGCTGATATACAACTAAGGGATTCATAGAGATTTTATGTCAAGAGACTATTGGCCATGCCGTGGAAGACCGAGATATTTTTTCCAGCCGCAATCAAATCAAGATTTTTGTCTTGCGATGCAACCAGGATTTTTCACTTGTTGTAAGACTAATGGACTTACAGCCGCAACAAAACCAAAAAGAGTTTGACATATTCACGACATGACGAAGAGAATACGATAGAAGTGACCGAGATAGATAATGCCGAGATTGACCGATGGCGATAAAAAAGAACAGCTGCGAAATGACTGAATCATTTATACTACATTTGTCTATTATACAGGGTGCTTTTTTGTTTTTTAAACACAACCCATTTTTAAGATTGAATAATGCACATATAAATATTAAAATGAGTATTGTTTTGATAATGTTTACATTTTATAAAACCTATTATTTAAGTTTGATCATGTTTAGTTTACATTATGTGTTCAAACGATCCGCCATTGGCATTTGTATGAAGCTGTGCTCTCTCCATCAAATTCCCGAACACGTGTTGCAAAATACCTTTTAGAATTTCTCGCATTAAATTTGTTATGCTTGTTTGAGGTGCTGAATATCCTGTGAATTGTTTTCGTAGACCTTATTTTTTATGTATCCCCAAAGAAAATTATATAGTGGGGTCAAATCAAGGATCTTGGGGGTAACAATCCTTCACTAATGAAATAAGGTTTCGGGTTGCGTTAAAAAAAAAAACACCGTGTATTTATTATTAAATCTATACATTAATTGTTTACATGTCTTTTTAGGCAGTAGCTCCAGTTGCTACGATTCCAGCAGCGACTCTTCCTCGGGAGGAGAAAAAAAACGACGACGAAAGCGCAGGTGAGTCTTGAGTTTATCCAAAACAAAGAGAAAATAAAAAATTAAGCAGCTGATCAACAGATATCATGAAGTAATAAATTTTAAAAACATTTTTAAAAATGTGAACCATGTCATAAGAGCTCATCACTGTTTTTATGCCACAGAACTTTTTATCTACGACCATTGCAATAAGCACCAATTATGGTATTACAATAAACATTTATAATGATATACATAAAAACACCAAAAACCAAGCAGTTGCATAATGACGACTTTATGATACTGGAGTCACTTTAGAGTACTGGTTCTAGACCAATGAGAGCTCGGCATTTGATGAAAGTAGTGTCACAATGACAATTACGCAATCCGCACATCAGCTGATTGTTGCATTTCGATTCTTGTTTGAGTTGCCTTATCCCATCAGCTGATTGTTCAACAACGTTTCATGATTAAGTCTGCTTATGTGCCTAACCTCAAAGTTGAGTTGACCTATTCCATCATTAGTGGAACTCATGAGTTTTGTTTAACTTCAGGGAAAAATTTGTCGTATATTGTTGGTCGTAGATAAATTAGTGTATGCAACAATTGTATTATGCCTTTAAGCCACTCACTCGCGATCTCACTCGTGGCTTAAAGGCATTCATTATACAATCGTTGAATAAACTACTATATTTTAACTGCTAGGTACCCAAAAACTGGTTTTAGCGAATTTCCCCTATAGGGGGTGGTTTGATTGATACCCTGTATAAATACTGTATTGCAAAAATAAGTTTCTAAAAAATGAATACTAATATTATAACTCACCCTTACCTTGTCCGATTTCAATGATTAACCCTCGAGCGGGCGCATGCGGAGTTTTCCTCCGCATGTGCTTTTTTCATTAAAATAAACAAGGATAATGGGTGTCGGGAGTTATGTCCGGCTTTGTACCTCACACGCCTCATTCCAGGAAGCCCCTAAAGCTATTTATTTCTTCCCACACCCCCTTAGTACCTTTTTATTTGCAATTCAGTAATGCCGTGTCAGTTTGCGGAGTACCCTCTCCCGTAACACAGACAGTGATTCCTATTTATCCTAAAAAAGACTTATTATGATCAATTGCATTACTTCACCTGTTAAGTTGAACAATTAATTGTTTTAACAATGAAATGTGATTCCTAATGAAGTTTGTCAACGTTTAAATACATTATATAAAGTGATACCTAATCTATTCTAGAAAATTACTTACTATGTTCAATTGAATTATTACACCTATTAAGGTAAACAATTAATTGAATCAGCAATGAAACGTGATTAATAATGAAGTTTATCAACATTTAAATGCAATATTTCAGTATAAAACAAGTAAAAAGGGTTAAATTTATGCAATTTCATGTTGCGGAGTAAAACTCCGCATGCGCCCGTTGTCATTTCACCAGTGAAGCGCCCGCTCAAGGGTTAAAGGGTAAAATGAAAGCTGATCGTTCACTGGGTGTTTTAAAACCATTGTGATGTACAGACCTTGTTCAGGACTGAGACCACAACAACCCCCCCCCCCCTTTGAGTTGGCCTCGGGGTATACCATTCCTTAACTAATTTCAAAATTCTGTAAAATTTGATTTGATATTGATCTAAGGTCCATGATTTACATAAAACATACCCGATTCAAATGGTTAAGCGCTTAATAAAAGCCAGTAATGCCCTGAGTTAATTAAGACCTTAATGAAGTTTGAGTCTCTGCTAGATTTGGAAATATAGGTGCTAGGTTTAGAAGCAAAGGAAAATTACGAAATTAAAAAAAAATATGTTGGATGATGGATCATAACTCCATTCAACTAGCCAGATTTTTATGAGCGATAGCTCATATGAAAGCCTATAATTTACTGAGTGATTTGAGGCCAGAAGGAACTTTTTCGCCCATTCGTAACCTTAGATATCAATTAATTTTTGAAAAAAAACCAATTTTGAAAAACCTAATCTTCATGTCGCATTTAACTTTATGGTTCTTCTCTCACTCATCTGAGTTTAGTTATCAATATCTCAAATAAAAGCCGGTAAATTACATTGTATTTTTTGGACCAAAACAAACTGAAAGCCTTGTTTGGATCTGGAGATATAGGATATACTTCTGTTACTGTACCCAGTATTGGTACCTAAACTAGCAAAAGCCAGTTAGGATCCAACTGGGGGAAAGTATAACTTGCCTAACAATGTTTGGGGATGGTGTGGGATCGATATTTGAAAAAATATGGAAAAAAGTTAGGGGAGGACTATTATGGGACACCCAGTATGAATTTGTAACTTAAATCATCGGAATTGTTAATGTGAGTAATGCAAGACAGTCTTTTAAAAGCGACCAAAAGTCTTGAAGAAGCCCGGAATTAGTCTTAAATTTTGTGGAGGGCGTAAACTAGACAGCCTTATTCAGCAAGTCTTGCAAACATTGAGAAAAAGCCTTAATCAAATTCAGTACTTCTAAAATTAAAAAAGATTTTTAATTTTTGTCAGGTAAACAAATAAACAAAATTCAATAATCCTCAAATAATCCTCAATAATCCGCAGATATCATCAAACATTTGACTTTACATGGTAACTGTGTAAATTAACCAGTGTTGTTATGTTTTTAACAAAATATTGATTAATATATGTTTTGCAGGAAGGAAAGAATGCGGAAGAAGTTGAAAAAACTACGGAAGTTAAATAAGTTGAGAAAACAACAACCACAATACTCGTCAGATTCCTCTGTTGACATGAATGTGGTATTCCCAAACTCAAGACGCAAGGCAAAGAAGACCAATTTTTTGAAGTCATTGAAGTCCCTTCCGACGAAGGTAATAAATTACCTTCGACCAAAACGATCCCAATCCCTAGACTGTGATAAGGAAAGACATAAAACTGATAAATCGAAAGGAAAGTCTTCCTCAGATCCAAAGTATTCCGTAGTCGCTAAATATTGGAAAGCCAAGGCAGAGTTGACAAGTGCCGGAAGGAAGTTAGATAAGCTTGAAGATGAGCAGGCTAGAACCATGGGAGAACTTGCAGCCATGAAAAGTAGTGCTGAGGAGGCTTCGGTGACGGGAAGTGAACAAACAAATAGAGAGAGGGCTCTCAGTGATCCCCAGGCGTATTGCAAGGCCACCGAAGAAAAAAAGACCATCACAGAAGAACCGGCCATAGAAGAAGAAAAGGCCAGTGAAGAAAAATTGAAAGAACAGTAATGTGATTGGGACATTTTCTTAGTTTTTTTGGTTTCTCTTTTCAAGTGAATTTCATTTCACTGAACCCAACGAAAACTGTTCTACGTATGAGTGAATATTTTCTAAAAAATATGATTTCATTTGACTTACTAAATGCTCTGTGTTTTTTTAATGTTGTATGTAGCTCAAAGTTTGAATAAATGTTAACCAAAACTAAAATTTATCCTTTTAATTTTCCTTAGAATTTAGTACAAATTAGAATCTTTATAAAGAAGGAAATGCCTGTGTTTTCTCGTGTAGTTTTAAGTCTTAATTGATCTGTAATTCAAATCAGGTTCTAAATAAACTTTACTGAAGATATAGAAGTTTTTTTATACTAAATATATGTAATATGAATTTTGTTCGCATTTTCTAATTAAGCTATTTCTAAGAGAAGACTGTAATAGAATTAATTGTTCATTTGACTTTTTCTACTGTTTGAAACTGTTTTCTATTTAATATAAAAATTATATAAGTGAATGTTCAGATGGTAAAAAATGGTACATTAAATAAGTACTTTTTAGGTTGGTAAAAAGTAAAAGTATATAAAAAATGGTAAAATGGTACAGTCATAATTCAAATTCTTCTACTATCTGAATATGTTTTCTTTTGACAAAAAATTATCTTAAAGTTATAAGCATTACAAAAAAAATAAAATCAAACTTCACTTTTTATAACTGCTAAACAAAAAATATTAAATATTAAAACAAAAACCATCCCTTGAAATCATGTTCTTTATCTTCAGTGTATTTAAAAATTGTTACTAGAAAACAATGCTGAAAACACTTAATATCCTCCAATTTTTATGGCTTTTCAGATTATAAAGTTACTGAATCCGATTTGTGCCTCAACTATAAATGTACGATGGGTATCTTAAGGTTGTTTGCTGATTTTATTTACGTCTAATACACCTGATTTCAAGATAAGGAAAAGTTTGTCAAAGTATAATTTTTTTACATTAAAAAAAAATTTGGTCTCAGAAATAACTTTATTCTAAATAAGAAATAACGCATAGAACTCATAACCACAGTTTTGTTAAAGTGGTCATCGAAGAGGTTAGGAAGACTACGAGTGACAAGGAGGCCATTTCTAATGCCAGGCTCAAAGAAAATTTCAATTATTCCAAAATTCAAACAAACGAAGCTTAAACAGTAGCATTACCTGCTTCTAAAACTAAATGCAGTTTTAAAAAATGCTTTCCTCACAATGTCCAATTTATTGTCCAACCGATTTCTTTGTTACTTGAAAAGCGAAGCTATTGGTTTAATCGAAGATATGGAAGGACTACAGGTTCTCAGCTTCTGCCCGTGGGCAATCCGTGGACTCAGCAGCGAGATATTTGAGTCTGTGAGGTGGGTCGGAGTGCTGTTGCTGTTTCTCGGGAGAAGGTTTGCCGTGGTCACGTGCATACATATGATCGGAAGGTGAGACTTGTCTACACTGGAAAATTCGAATATCATATGGGAAGAGTACATGGCAGTCAGCGACGTGGAGCACCAATTAGGATGACTGCGGATGAGGGCGGAGAAAACTCGGGTTATTTTAGCGAATTTCCCCTATAGGGAAGAAGCTGTTACTGTAGTACTCATGGTAAGACCTAAGACCCAGACCATGATAATTTTTCGTTTTAGGGTCCCCAGAAGCAAAAAACACCATTCGTTCGAATTTATATATATGTCAGTTAACACGATAGCGGCCGTAAATATGGTCCGATCTTAATGAAATTTGGTACAGACATGCAAAGTGGCGATCACTCGAACGAGTTCGACAACCAGCCCGATCAAAGGGGTGGTAAAGGGGGATAAACCTCCCCAAAAATGGGGTTTTTTGAGTTTTTTACATAGAAAAAAAATTTCCATTTTTTGTTGCACCATTGAATTCAGCTCAAAAAACAAGCAATTTAGTACTTCAAATCATTGCTCTATGTCCATTGATTACCAAGATATTGAAAGTGGTAAACAGAACGTTGACCCAAACTTATGGGGAATAAGTAAAAATTCTATATCTCGCTTATTTCTCAACATATCTTGATAAAACTTGGCAAATGGCTTCTTCTAGTCAAGGTCTGCTAAATATTGAATTAAAACCACCCAGTTTAACATACCTGTTGCAGCAAACCTGCATACTTATTCCCCATGTTATTCTTATCGAGCTTACAAAAACATGTCATATCTCGCTTTGTTGGGTGGAAATTTTTTTTGCATATGAAATTCACTGAGTGCTGCAACAGGGGTATTTTTTACTTAGCAGACCATTAAGTTTGTAATAATTGTCCTCTCTGACTTTTCTAATAAAACTCCACATTTTTCAAAATTCAGTTTATTAAATACTTCAAAGTTTCAGTTATCTAGTATATATCAAATTAATTGCTTTAATAATTGCATGCCAGTTAAGACTTCTTAATTTATAATTAATCCTTTATAATACTTCTTCTTAGTTTTATTTTATATTCTTTTGCATTGATACTTGAACCCCAAAACGGGGGACTAAAAAAAACTACTATTAATTCACATGGTCAAATCAAGGACCGTAATTTACAGTAAGAGTGGCGGCAGAAGGCCTGCTTGCTCTATTTATTAACTTTGGTGGAGATCAAGTGAGTCTCTAGTTTTGACCAATAGGGTGTTCAATGATGTTCACATTTAAACAGGAAAGACTGTCGAATCTACTAGAAGGAATGGACATGTTCACTTCTAAACCGGCATGCTTCTTACAAATGACAATTTTTATTTAATACATATCATTTAAAATTAAATGGTACAAACCTTATACCACCTTTAATTCCCTGTTATTCTTTGCCGATTTGAAGGTGGCGTAATTTCGTGATGTAGTGATGTAACTTTATCATAATACGATCGAAATAGTAGACACGTCCTTTTATGCATTATCACCCATCATTTATTGACAAAACTGCTTATGTTGTATCCGGTGGTCCAAAAAAACTCATGGGAGCCCGAAAAATAAATTTGCGGGGGGACCCAATAAAATCTGTTACGCCACTGAATCAATGTACGTCAGTAAATAAGCTTACGAAAATAATCTTCATGAGAATACCTTTGATTGAAAATTTTAGGCTATAATCCTGCAGATCTCAAATAAATGAAGTCTCATATCAAGTTTTATCAAGACATGTCTTGAAAGTTTATTCATTTCTCATCCAAGTCTGTTACATTACTTTTAGAATTATTTTTTTAAGTTTGTATTCAAACAATACTACTTAATTAAATTTGTCATATCCATTTTAAATTCGTTAGTTTTTTCAAAGGAACAAATCAAAACGGGTTTTAATTTTAGGTAGGCTTCCAAACAGTCTACTTTGGAAGTAAATTGGTATATTTAATAACAAGAGTAGAAAGTGAGTCATTGCATACTCGAGACCATATGTTTGAAGTGCGAGATTTATTGAGCACTTCATATGGTCAAGAAAATGAAAACCACTTTCACTCATATTTTGAACAACACTTTTTGCTACACAGCTGATGAAACAATAGGTATTTGTTTGTTTACTAAGAAAAAAATGGTAAACATTACTTTTGTGTAGTAAACGGCATTGTTTTTGTGTAGTGTACAATGTAATGATGGATTTTCATAGGTGATAAATACAACGAAAGCAAGTGATCAGGGGTGCCCATCTCCCCCAAGGCTTATGGCGCGTTCCCCCCCAAAAACGACCTGCAACCCTCTCAACTAAAAAACTACCAACTAATCTCGAAAATTGTGCTGAAATGGAGGGAGTAGGTATTTACACTAAAGTGCTGCACTAGAATAATCTAATTTTGAACATCTGAAGAGCCCCGGAGCCGGAGTGGTATCTTACAGTTACCGGAGCCTGTTTATTATTAATACTGCAACCAGCATCGCTGAGTATGCTGGTTGCAGCAGACCAGCATACTCAGCGAATTTCAAATGCAAAACAACATATCCATAGTGAGATTTGATATGTTTTTGTAAGCTCAATAAGAATAACATGGGGAATGAGTATGCAGGTTTGCTGCTACAGGTATATGAAAACTGGGTGGTTTTAATTCAATATTTAATAGATCTGAACTATAAGAAGCCATTTACCAAGTTTTATCAAGATATGTTGAGAAATAAGCTAGATGTAGAATTTTACTTATTTCCCAAAGGTTAACATTGGGACAATGTACTGTGTTTACCACTTGCAATATCTCGGTAACCAATGGACACAGAGCAGTGATTCAAAATACTAAATTGTTTGTTTTTTTGAGCTGAATTCAATGGTGAAATCCAAAATTGGATCGCTTTGATTTTTCCATATTAAAAACGCAAAAAAAACCATATTTGAGGAGGTTTATCCCCCTTACCCCCCCTTCTGGTGGTCCGATCGGGCTGGTTTACAAACTTGTGCAATTGATTACCACTTTACATCTCTGTACCAAATTTCATTAAGATCGGGCTATTTTTACGGCCGCTATCGTGCTTACAGACACATAGGTATATAGATCTTCTTTTTATAGATATATAGGTGTATATACAAAACTCTTCAGTGTGGCAGCCGATACAGAACACTCGTTGATCAGAGTGACCTTGCTTAGCAACTTTGAGTTTGTTTGACAAATTGTTACTTCCATGAACAAAACACTCGTAAACTTGTCCAACCATGAGTTTTAGATCTACATATATATATCTAAAAATTCAAACGAATGGTGTTTTTTGCTTCTGGGGGCCCCAAAACGAAAAGTTATCATGGTCTCGGGGTTAGGTCTTACAATGAGACCTACGGTAATAGCTTCTTCCCTATGGGGGAAATTCGCTAACATTTAAGTTATAATAACAAATTTCATATCTCAAGATATTTACAATTAAGGCACGAGGTATTATTTAAATATGAATTACTTCCGTGTTCCACTCCCCTGGAAAAAAGTAGACAAATAATAGATTCGAAACAAAAACAAGTTCAGCTCTTTTCTTTATTTTTGTGCCCTTAAAGAAAATGTTATCAAAAACTATTTTTCTCTAACTACCATAGCAAAAAATACAATAGAACTTAGCTCTGGTTGCAAGTTGTAAATAGACTGGTAAAAGTCTGGTCTAGACTGGTCAAATCCGACTCTGGCTGGCAGTCTGTCGGGAAACCCCAATGTTGCCGCTGAAAATATTTAAAAACCTGTTCACCCGATTTTTTTAAACTGCGTTTTGACGCACAAATTAAAGATTGCTATACTTAGCAAACATATTGTTAATTAGTAATCCCAGCTGCTTCAATAGAAAGGTTAAATTTGTTGAATATAAATTAGTTTTAGACAAATAATTTCAATTATAACCGCATGTTACAATTGTACTACTTACTTTTTGCAATACAACCAGTGTTTTATTCTGTTGATAATTCAGGTTTAAAAACGGGGAAATTACTTTGATGCAGTGCTAAAGACGAACCTGACCCTCATAGCTATTGCTCTGACAGCTACCTACAGTACATCCTAAAAGTTTACTTGTATTTATCATGATTTTTTTGTACTGTATTTAGTTAGGGGCCGTATATAAATTACGTCATCTGAAAATAGGGGGAAGTGTTCCAGAATGGAAATAACGGTAGGATGATGTGCTTGGTGGTAGGGGGGGGGGTTGACGCATTTTTCAAATTTTGTTTTAAAACTAATTTAGATAGGAACATTTTGAACATCTTAAGTATAAATTCATTACATTTGGCCTAAAGTTGAACAACTTAGAAAATAGGAACGATTTAATCGATTTTTTTCTCAATATCCGTTAAAATGGTAATTTTAGCTTCAGTTTTTGATAAAGCTACAGTAAATGCAGATAAAATCAGTATTAAATTATCAATATTTTTGGATTTGTAGGCAGGGCCTGAATAAGAGGTGTGGTGCCCCTAGGCTTGAGTTTATTTGGCGCCCCCCCCCATATACCCTTCACCCCCCTTCCTACCCTATAAATTGCCGGATGTATCGTATATACAATGAAATCACGAATTTAATTCCTCCAGAGCTGATAGCTTAAAAATTATATTTAACCTAGAAAATAACTGAACTATGATCAGTGCAAACAAAAATTATCACAAACATAATAAATAAGTCTATTCTAATCAGTTACATGTTCAAGGACAAGTCACCGCTACCTGTGACACTTATTCAACTGACACTCTCAACACTTACACCCCCACTACCCCCTTATTACTCCATGGAAAATATCACACACACTGTATTTTTCCTAGTTGGCTGTAGTTTGCAAACAGCTGTTATTTAATATGTTATTTTTTACATTTTCGTTATTTCATTGTTTTTGTTAATAGCAACTCATGAGGCCCTCGAACTCATAATGTAATTTTTTAATTAAAAAATTATTTTTGTACCACATATATTATATGTTAATTATCCATCTCACACTTAAAATCCATTCTGCATCTCTCTTGAACAAGTTTCATAATAAATAGGACTTTACAAACTATAATCGTAGGTTTCCGTATAAAAAAAAAACATAATATGTTAGTATTATGTATTTTCCGAAATTCGTACTTCAGTTTGGAGGGGGGGGGGGGGGCTCTCACCAGTTTTGCCCAGGGGCCCACAAAGTATTCGTTATAACTCTGTGCACCCTAGTAAGACTATAGGGTGTACTTTTAGGTTGGATACATAACATGCTAAGCAGGCCGCATTTACGCAAAAGGGGGCGCGGGACTTTGGTTTCATTTTTTTAATTCATTTAAATAATAAGAACAATATTTATTCTCCATCCTGTGGCGCCCCTGGATGGCTGGCGCCCTAGGCTACAGCCTAGTCAGCCTAGTGGTTAATCAGGCCCTGTTTGCAGGCAGCGTCAGCATCCATCGCTACAGTAAATGTAGTACTACAAAGTTCAAAAAAGTTCTAGTTTAAAGAATTGATCACATCAAGTTGCCTAAAAATGGGTTTAAAGGTTAATTTTATGGTTCTAGCATCCCAATAATAGAAACCTATAATAGGGATTTCCCAGACTTAGTCCAGGCAACGAAAGGTTATAGAGGGAATTGCATGGATCACAATTTTTGACTTTGTAACTTTGTTTGGCCTATTTAGGAGTAAAACATATCAAAAGTCCCCGCCCTTAGCCCTTGAGCCGGCTGGGCTGGAAGGGCCTAAAGGTACAATTTTTTGGTTTTTCCTAAATATCTTGAAAACTATAAACTTTTAGTATGCCCTATTAAATTTGAAAATTAAAGAAAATTAAATTTCCTGTAAGAAAAATATATAATATGTCTACTATGGTCCAACCTTGTACAAGGTAAGCACTAATTTTATTAATACTTTTAAAAAATATCCCTTCCATAAGAAATACATGTAAATTTGTGGGTAACTTTGAAGCCCAATTGGGCAACGCTTTTTTCACCTAAAGGAAAATGAACAGCATTCAGGAAATATTGACAAAATTTCCAGTAATTTGACACCTCAATCATAAAAATTGGTCTAAAACTAAGGCGTTGGCGAGCTCTCAAAAAACGTTATTTTTCAAGGAATTATTACAATTTGTTATAATTCCTTGAAAAAATAACGTATTTTGTGAGCTCGCCAACGCCTTAATTTTAGACCAATTTTTATGATTGAAGTGTCAAATTACTGGAAATTTTGTCAATATTTCCTGAATGCTGTTCATTTTCCTTTAGGTGAAAAAAGCGTTGCCAAATTGGGCATCTTTTTTACCCACAAATTTACATGTATTTCTTATGGAAGGGATATTTTTTTAATGTTAACAAAATTAGTGCTTACCTTGTAAACGGTTGGACCAAAGTAGACATAATATATATTTTTCTTACAGGAAATTTAATTTTCTTTAATTTTCAAATTTAATAGGGAATACTAAAAGTTGATAGTTTTCAAGATATTTAGGAAAAACCAAAAAATTGTACCTTTAGGCCCTTCCAGCCCAGCCGGCTCAAGGGCTAAGGGCGGGGACTTTTGATATGTTTTACTCCTAAATAGTCCAAACAAAGTTACAAAGTCAAAAATTGTGATCCATGCAATTCCCTCTATACCTTTTTTTGATCATTCATTGCCTGGACTAACTGGTATTATTTTAGGAGTTTGTACCTGTGACGTCATTTTTAAATGATGGGGGGGGGGTTCAAGCGGATTATGATGGAAACATAATTGTAGGAAGGGGGGTCCAAAAATGGCCAAAAGCGATGACGTAATTTATGGACGGCCCCTGATATTGTCAGCGGCAGTGCTGACCGAGCGGGTGCGTTCTGCCGCAGTGCAAACTCATAGTTATAGAGAATAGAATATATCCATACCACCTGTTTTTCGTAAACATTTTATTGCCCATAATTTAATTATTTTCTTTATTATTTTATTCCCACGTAATTTTTATTCCCCCCAAAAATTACAATCCCCCCCCCAAAATCTTTGTCAATGGCGCAACTTGCACCATCAATCCCCCCCCGTGGACGGCCCTGCAAGTGATTCCTCAGTAGTGTAGCAAAAAATGCTTTTTATAGATTATCAAAATGTTTTTCTAGCGATGATCAATTAGAATTAGAATTTTAAATTTGACATGCAGTACCACATACACATTAAGTGAGCTGGCACCCCCAATGATTATGACCTAAATACACCATGATAAATATTCTTCTCTATTGGTGTCATTTTCTATAAAATTGCAATAATTTCTGCTAAATACCCTATCTTTAAAGAATTTTAAAGTAATTTGTCTTGGATTGAAATATTGGCCCTCATTATTATTTGTTTTGTAACTTATTTTATGGTTTGATCTTTGCCTTTCTATTTTGACATTTTGTGGTACAGCATGTTTATAATATTTAATATTTACAAATTCTACAGTAAACCTATTTCCAAAATTTATCAACCAAACATGAGAACAAATACACTAAATCTGTTCTCTGAAAACATATATAAGCCGGTATATGAAATGATTATGTGGAAATGTCCTTGACCAAAATTTAAATATCGACTGACATCCACAACGCTTAACTGGATTACAGGAAGGTTTCATGCAACATGGCTTCTCTACAAATAAGATGGATAGCAAGTCTGAAGTCTCTGGCCCAAAGTTTGTGTTTCTGTGTCAGGCTAGCAGACTGATTTTTCCTAAAAAATATATATATATTTCAAATTATACATTAAACAGTCTTTTAGTAAATTTCTTAACAGAGAAGAAGCTTTTACCATTACCGTAGGTCTCATGGTAAGACCTAAGCTAGAGACCATGATAACTTTTAGGGTTGGGCCCCCAGATGCCAAAAACATCATTCGTTAGAGTTTTTATATATACCATAAGCGTGATAACTCTCATAAAAATGGCCCGATTTTAATTCAATTTGGTACAGACGTATAAAGTAGTAATCATTTGGACAACATGGAAAATCAGCCTGATTGGACCATTGGAAAGGGAGGTAAGAGGGAGTCAAACACCCCTAAAAAGGTTTTTTATATTTTAAATAGAAAAAATCAAATTAATCAACTTTTGGTTTGAACTATTGACTTCAGTTCGAAAGAAAATTTAGCATTTTGAATCATTGCTCTATGTCTATTCATTCCTGCATGGCTCCCACATTCAATTGCGGGCCCTGTAACCAGGATCAGCCTCGGGCCCCCCTATGTTTTTGTGCTATACGGTATGTTTCAAAAATTACTTGGTAATTTTTTTACCCTTTAAAAATTTGATTTTGAATGATAATTGATAATAATGAATAATTAAGGCTAATATTTCAATCTAAAAAAAACTTTATTGGGAAAATTATTGCAAACAGAAATTTAAATAAATCATTCACTCACTTTTATTTTACTGAAAATACATTTCCATTTTGAGAACGATTTCCCTTGCTGACCAAGATTGAAATTCAGTTGGGGCCCGAGCATGCTGTTGTACAGATCGCACATTATATCTCCGGCTACGGCAGAGTCAGCTGACTGCAAGATGCGGGGGGAGAGGGGGGACTTTTCTGAAAACATTGTTCTACGGCCCCACTGTTTGTCAAACATTTGTTTACCAATATCATATTTAGAAAATATTATATGATACGATTAGTAGCATAGTATATAGCCGGAGATATAATGCGTGCATATATGCTTATATTAGTACTATTGCAAATGACAACAAATGGCAAAAGTATGCAGCTGGCCTGATTAAAATAGTAACTAACTACAAATCTAGAATTAATTTTATTTTACCAAACTTTATAAAAATTTATATTTTTGCATTTTTGATCACAATCTGCTTTAAAATATTCTGCAATAAATATAAAAGAAATTCAAATTGAGCTAGCCACGGGCCCCCCAGGGGCCTGGGCCCTGTGACCAGAGTTGCGCCAGCCCCACCCTTGTGGGGGCCATGCATTCCTGAGATATTAATAGTGGTAAACATAGTACATTGACTCAATAATGCTATCCTCAAGGAGAAAAAATAAAATCCTACATCTCACTTAATTCTCAGTGTATCTTAATAACACTTGGTATGTGACTCCATAAAACTAATATCTATCATATATTAGCAAAAAACCCTAATTTTTACATTTCCTTGGTAGCAAATCTACTCATTCCCCGTGTTATCCTTATGGGATATAAGAAATGCTGTATCTTCCTTTTTCCTAACATATCTTGCAAAAGCGTTTCATATGGCTTTTCTTAGTTCAGATCTACTGGTATTGAATTAAAACCAAATAATTTTCACATACCTGTCATAGCAAACCTGCACACTCATTCCTAATATAGAAATGGTCGGGTCCCGAATTTTAGGGAAATTTAATTTCCCGATTTTCGGGCGGGATTTTTATTTAGTTCGGGAAATTTTCGGGATGGGATCGTTTTATCGATCGCTACTAAACAGCGGGTGTATAGCTTCGTAAAACTCGCGATCGGCCGCGGAAAACGATCTCGCATATTTTTTGATCGCGAATAAACGGCAAATCCAGCTTTGCGAAACTCACGATCGTCCGTTAAAAACTATCGTGCGTATTTGCCGATTGTAAATAAACAGCAAATGCGGCTTTACAAATCTCTTGATCGGCCGAGAAAACCATCGCGCGTATTTGCCAGTCGCGGATGGACGGTAAAAATAGATTTGCGTTGTTCGCGAACGGCCGTGAAATACGCTAGCGCGTATCTGTCGATCGTGGATTAACGGCCGATGCAGCTTTACGAAACTCGCGATCGGCCGTGAAAAACGATCGCGCATATTTGCCGATCGCAAATAAACGGCAAATTTAGCTTTGCGAAATTCGCGAACGACCACGTATTTGGCGATCGCGGATTATCGGCCGATATTGCTTTACGAAACTCGCGATCGGCCGTGAAAAACGATTGCGCGTATTTGCCGATTGCTTATAAAAGGCAAATGTAGGATTGTTAACTTGCAATTGGGTGTGAAAAGCAATCTTAGGTATTCACTGATAGCAATTAATCGACGGAAATAACTTGCTATAAGCAGGAGCGGACTGGGAAAAAAATGGCCCTGGCATCCTTCAGGCAAGCGGCCCCTGACAGGAAAGAAGGGGGTAACTTTCCTGGGGGTCTGGAATACCCCCCAGGGGGGAGGGGGGTCCGGGGGTCCTCCCCCGGAAAAATTTGCAAAATTTTAAACCCAAAAACGTATTTTAAGGCTATCTGAACACCTAGAGATGCCTAAAAGCACAAACAAATTCTTTCATATCTCTACTACCACCCTGAAATTTATAGGTTGTTATTATCAAGAAATTTAGTTGTAAGCAAATTTCCTGCAAAAATTTGTTTTGAGAAATTGATTCTCAGAGGCAAGGGCCGGCCTAAGCTCGGCAACAAAAGAGGCTGATTTTAATTTTCGTTTAGGCCCACTTTAACCCTCTGATGAGGCCGTTGGGGGCCTCAAGCCTCAAGGGGGCCGCGTCGGCCGTAATTCTGGCACTGATGCTGCGGCCTCTTTTTCACAGTAATTTTTATCGAACAATCAATTTGATTGGCCATCGACCACGTAGTTCCACAAGGGCCGGCCTCAGCTCAGCAACAAAAGAGGCTGATTTTAATTTTCGTTTAGGCCCACTTTAACCTTCTGACGAGGCCGTTGGGGGCCTCAAGCCTCAAGAGGGCCGCGTCGGCCGCAATTCCAGCACTGCATGGTGCTGCGGCCTCTCGGCCTCTCTTTCACAGTAATTTTTATGGAACAATCAATTTGATTGGCCATCGGCCACGTAGCTCCACAAGGGCCGGCCTAAGCTCGGCAACAAAAGAGGCTGATTTTAATTTTCGTTTAGGCCCACTTAAAAAAACTACCACCACCGGCCCCTTTCTGACCTAAAGAGGTCGGCCCCTCTGGCATTTGCCCGAATGCCCACATGGCCAGTCCGCCCCTGGCTATAAGGTGTGACAATGATGATTGTTTAAATTGTCGGCCACATTGGTCTGCTACAAATCGTGGTTTTGCCCATTGATTCAATTTTTTGACTAATTCAGATGTCTTTGAATCCCAGCCGAAATATGATTATTTTTCATAAATAAGTAAACAACATTTAGGCAATTGACAAAAGTAAAGACTTTGAGACTTTAAAAGAAATTTCTAATAGCCTACATATTTAATTAATTTATATAACTTCAGAAAAAATAAGCTTGTGAGTTGTGAACTTCAAAATTATAATTTTAAGCTGGAAAAACTAGGCTTTATGGTTGTCATCTTGAATCTAAATTGATTTTTAATTTTTTACCGTAGTTTAAAGTGCTGGAAAAATTATGAGTCATAGTCATTTCCTAAAGCAAGAACTTCAAAGCCCAAAGTTTATAAAAAATACTAGGGGTGTGCGAGTAGTAATTTTTGAAGTCGAGTCGAGATTTAAAAAATACTCACGAGTTTCGAACTTTTCTTCGAGTCGACTATTTTTAATAGAAGAATTTAATATTTATTATACTTGTTATTGAATACATACTATGTAAAATTTTTTTGTTATTAAACTTGGAAGTTTTCCTACGAGTTAAAACTAAACCTGATTTCACATGAAATGAAACGACAATTAAGGTCACTCTTAACATAATGTTATAAATTAATTATTTTTCAATAATTTATTAACCTTTCAGCCCGAGAAGGTAAAAATCAAGCAACATCTGCACCTGTTTGCTTTAAAAAAGAGTAGGCCTATTTATAAAATATTTTTGTAGGTTTAAAATTAAAGTTAAATCTGTCTCATTGAACAAAAAAGATCTGAAAAGATCGGGTAAGAAAATATCTCTAATTGTAGAAAGGAAAACAATACTAAACTAAATTTGTTGATATTAATAACTCAAAAACCACTTCTAAAAAAAAAGTACAGTAAAATAACAAAAGTTTTATGGTGGCTGTTCATGACTGTGTCAAAACGGCCGTAAAATGTGAACGCGCGTAAAGATTTCGTGTAAACGGCGGGAGTAGCCACTCAACTCGAACTTCCGAGTACTTTTCAAAACTTGGAGTCGAGTCGAGTAGTCTAAACTCGGCTCGGAAAAAGCTCGATAATCGAGTACTCGCACACCCCTAATAAATACAATAACATTTTTACTGATTATACATGACAGTATATTGTCAACAAGCAATAACCTCTCTATTATTTTATTTTTGGCTTTTTGGAAACCAAACAATAAAACAAAAAGCAAAAACTAAAAACCATTGTGTTTCCATTAAATTTAAAAAATGTATATTATATTTATTTATTATTTTTTATATATTATTTCTGTTTTAAAATGCATTCAAATTACTGTAGAAAGAATAAAAATTCTAATTCAATAAAAAATAATAAGAAAAAACAATAAATGTATTTACCATTTTTACATAAGTTAGTATTTTATTTATAATTAACAATTTCATTGAGTTACTATTGTGTTTATAATGTTTGCTATTTTGTCAATTGCACATATAAGTTAGTATTTTTTCACTTAAAATTATTTCTTGAAACTTTTTGAGTTGGTACAGTACAAACATTTATACCTACATGCCATTGTTTTTAACCTAATGCTATTATTGTAATAAAGTAAAATAAATTCGTGAACAAGCATTTCCAGAAGCTTTGAGGAAGACAAAAATCCCATCCCGTCCCGTCCTGAATTTAAGAGGGAAGAAAAAAATCCCGTCCCGTCCCGTCCCGAACTGAAAATCAAATCCCGTCCATCCCTACCTCATAATATTCTTATGAAGATTACAGACACGTGCAATATCTCGCTTAAGTTGGATTGAGACATGTTTTTAGACATTATAAATTTGCTGAGTATGCAGGCCTGTTGCAACGTGGGTGATTAACTTTTCACATATAATATAATGTATTATGCTGGTGCAGACATCAAAGTTGTCCAATAAGACCTTTTAGAAAATACACAAATAAGAACAGGGGATCAGGTTTCAGGGAATAAATTTGCAGGATGAAATATAATGACTTTTAGGCTAATTAACCAGTTACATATAAGGAGCGGATTGAAATAAGTCTCTAAAGAATGGATCGTGATACAGTATATTCAACAAAACTACCATGCTTTATAAATTACTACTCATATTTGGTATTTTATACTCACAAATAACGGCAAAAAATAAATTACAATCAATCGAAAATGTTTACATTCCATAAATTATTCTCAGACCCCTTCATAGTTGAATAATTCAACTATGAATTATTATTATTTGGGGCAATTTTGATCCAAATCGTATCTACTCTAGTTCGTGATTTTTAATCCTACACAATTAATTGAGATCGATTGTAAAGTGCTGCTGCTGCGGCCATTGACTGAACCATCTACAGCGATGCCGACTGTGCTGCCCTCCTACAGTCTCCCAAGTATTTAAACAAACTGAAAATGGGTGAGGCTGGCAGTGATAGTCATAAAGGCGAGTGAGATTTTCATTGAATAATCGTTTCTAAGATGTTTGTTATTCACGATTATGTTAGACACACATCTATATAGGTCCTTTTTATAGTCAGTTCGATTAAAAAATTTAATTCGCTTCAATATATCGCAGACTAATATTCCTTTCTTATCGCATTTAAATATCCCGCCGAATTTGTCGTATTTTGTTTTCGAAGAGTGGCATTGTGGGATTATTACGGCCAATACTGAGCGCCATCTTGTGGAGAGGCGTCTGCTGTAGCCCGAGTCGTGTGTTTTAATTTCTTTTGTGCGGGGACACGGGTGTTATTGTGTGTTTTCGATGGAGCTAGCATTAAGTTTACCTTATCTGTGTTTTCATGTATCGTGGTGCCAAACTTTTCGTGTACAATATTAGAGTTAAAACTGGCTGATACGGGATCGCCTCCCTCGAAACCTGGCCGTTTGTACCGAGTTTAATCTTGTTAATATACACGTGAACATAGAAATGATTGGCTTCTCAAATTGAATTTGTGTAAAAGGATTTCGCTAGCTGACGCTAAAGGGCTTCCAGTATAAAAGTGATTTACGACAGTAAAGTACTTCAGTCGGGTAGGGTCCGAGCAGACAGGCTATTGCGTCGTCTGTACCCACCACACCCAGTGGCAGTGGACAGTGTAGTAGTGATCCCTTCCACGGGAATCAAAAGTGTGTGTGTGCGTGAATGTGTATGAGTGTTTATCGTGTGAGAAACATTGTTTATTTTATGTTCATTCCTTCGTGGGAGTGAGCGGTGTTTATTGGAAAGGTCGATCAACGAGGCCAAAACGGCAGGCAATATAGGAATATTAAGATAATATTGGGTGAGCGACCCTCCGGAGTAGCCTAGGCCAAAACATGGCGTGTTGCCTGTCAGAAGAAGCGAAGGAGCAGAAAAGAATAAATCAAGAAATAGAACGGCAACTTCGGAGGGATAAAAGGGATGCAAGGAGGGAGCTCAAACTATTATTATTGGGTAAGTAAGTTAAAAACTTTTTTACATAACCTATATTTTTTCTTAGGTCTGGATCCAGGATGTAAGGCTTGGTTGTTCAACTTACTGATAAGCGTTATCAAAATATATAAAATGAGATACCCTAAGTAAATATCAAGCAGCTTCATATTTATGGGTTACCTTTAAAAATATAAATCTCCCTACTTAGATGTAAATTACCATCATCGATGTAGGACTAGGAGACAAGTGTACAAGTAAATAATTTTGACTGTTAAGTTGAACCTAAATTTAAGAGCCTATTGATACCGGTCAATAAGCATAGTTGTCGGTTTTAATGATGTATTAAGTAAATATGTCTTTGCGAGCATCCAAAGAAAGCTTATCGTTTTTGTAGATACCTTGTACCTCCTTTTTCGTCCAATTGGCAACAGAAGCGTTGGACACGTCAAAATGCCCGGTTCATCCGGGACATAATCTCCACATATTCTTGATGTGTTAATGCTAGTATGGTTATGGAAAGGGGAATGTTATATATGTCTATGGATGGCTCTGAAAAGAAAAATATTCATTTAAAGAATAAAAAGCATATTGGATTAGGAATTTTTTCAGGTTGCTCTTAAACTTACAAAGGGAAATTTCTTGTCTTAAATCGACAGGCAGATTTAACAAATCTTTAGGCCAGAATACAGTGTTTTTTTTTCAAAAAAGGTTAACCTATGTTGTGTTGCGAAGTTATTTTTGAATCTAGTATTATAATTGTGTCTATTGTTGCTATAGTCCAGTGATTGTGACTTAATATAAAAACAGATTTCAAAAATGTAAATACAAGGGACTGTAAAAATTGTGAATTCAATGATAAATTCCGTACAGTGTGTCTGAAAAGGCAACCCGAGCAAACTCTGGATGGATGGTTTTCTTTTGAGTGACAAAAATTCTTTTTAGCCTAGTTTCGCTTCTGTGGCCCTCCATAGGGCAATAGAGTATGAGATGTGGCACTCGACTAGGCAATAATAGATTGTTTTGAGAAGATTGATGTTGGTGAGCTTTCTCAAGTTTCTGATTACAAACTGTCCCTTAGCAATTTTGCTTTTGATCTTCGTCAATTGTTCATCCCAGGCGATCCACTGGGAATCAATGATCCCTGTTACCTATTACCTCCGAAGTACGTCCCGTAGACCATACTGGCATGAGACCCGTCATTCTTCTAACTTCTATACTATTCTATTCTTCAATTTTCTATTTTCTACCAGCCGTCATTCGACTTTGTCAATCAGGTTTGGGTTGGAAAATGGTAGTGTGGTGGATAGATTGGAATTTTAGGAAAAAATAGGCTCATGCAGCTTTACGAAGTAAATTTACAGGCCAGCATTTTTACAGGCTGCTGGGTACTTTGGTATTTGTATCGCGTAAAACGAAGTGGTTCTTTTTTCTAGCCTAATGCGGAATGGGAGGGTAAAAATAATGGAATTTAAGTTATATTTAGCTTCAATGGTCTAGACTAAGACCTTTTTTTTGTAAAACTAGCCTTGTGTTTACTAAAGTTTTAGGTAGGCCTAGGCCTAGTTTTTAAAACCTCTGTAGATATTTAGGTAAAATATTACTAAGAATAATAGACTAGGCTATGGTACGTAAGTTTAGATGAACCTCCATTTATCTGACCTTGTAAGCCTACCAAATCCTGAGCACTTAGGCAAAGTTATGTTTACATTGCTCTTGGTGACTTTAAATTTCTTAATCTTAAAACTAATTAAATATGCATTGTTGATCCTTTAATAGGCCTATATGGAAAGAAACTAACTTAATCAAAATTAGGCCTAAATCAGGACTAGGCGGCCTATTGTACCTTAAAAAACTTTTGAATTTAATTTTAAGATAGTTGCCTTTTTGTTTTAATCACCTTACATGGTCAGATAACTTTACAAATTGCAATTTAGCACTAAAAATTGGTTGCTGTGTGTAGTAACCATCCCATGCCTCATAACCTCTAAGTTGCTGCAAACTTTAGGACTTGGCATGAATTGGGATTTTATTGGGCGGGGACAATTTCCTTACATTTTAAAAAAGGGTACCATATCACATCATTGCACAATCAGAAGTCATAGTGGTTGGCACCTAACTGCGGGCAATGCCAACGGTGACTGCCGAGTTCTTATAGGCCTAGAAAGGAAAATTTCATTCTGCCCTGAAATTGCCGTGATTAATTAGCCTATAGGTCTTGCCATTCCAGTAACTGATAAAGTAGGCTGAAAAACCCGATTCCCGCCTAGTTTTGTAGGTGTTTTATGAGCTAGGTATAATTTAATAAACTGCTCCCCAAAAATTAATTCTAAACTGATGATTAGGCCTACTTCAAAATATCAGTTAGGATTGCTGTGGTATATGTTATTACAAATTTCCTTTTGATTCTTTCAAAATTCCTTGCTGTCTTTCTGTTAATGATATTGCCACTGTCTGAGATTGCAATTCTCAAATTGATCTTTTACCTTGAGTCTAGTGTAGTAGGCCTACTAATGCAATACATTTATGGAAAGAAATTTTGCTCCCTGATTTTAGCTTTGGCAGAATTATAAATGTTCCTTGATGCTTAGGCTACTCTCACTCTGTGTTTGATCATTTCAACAGTTATAAAAATGCTTTTCAGCCTTAAAGTCAATGAGCCAAATTGTTTAGACTGAAGTGTGGATACCCTCCTAACTTTTAACGTATCACATTGGGCTGTGAACCCAACTTAATATTCCTTCACAACATAGAAAACAGCACTTTTTGATGAGAGACATGTTTTCCCCCACCCCTCAAAATATTTTAGGGGCAGCCCCAAATTTTTTAAATTTAAGCTAAACCCCTATCGAGTGACCCTTCATTTTAGAAGGTTTGTCAAAATAAAATCCAATGGCGAAAACTGGAGGTTAGTATCATTCAACAAACTAAACTGGCGGCCATTTTAAAATTTGAGATTGCTAAATTAGATTTTAAAAATGGACACCCCTTTTCACCTTGTATAACGGGTTAAAACTGGAAAACCAAACTCAGACTTCCTCTCTTTATAACAAAAAAGTGGACTTTTTTGTCAAAGTGACGACTTTTCCCCCTGCCCCGAATTGTGTATTTTGGGGGTGGCCCCAAATTTTCAAATAAATTGGATTTAAAAATGGACACCCCTTTTCACCTTGTATAACGGTTTAAAGCTGGAAAACGATTTGCACCAATGGATTCATTTTGACAAACCTTCAAAAATGAGGGGTCTCTCAGTAAGGGTTTACATTTAAAAAATTGGGGCTACCCACAAAACACTCCATTTTGGGCATGGGGGCGAAAACGTATCTCTCTTGATTAAAAAAATGCTATTTTCTTGTGTGAAGGTATGATGAGTTTAGTTTAGGCACTACGTGCTATAACGCGTGAATAAGTTAGTTGGGGCTATCCTATATACGCCTCATATATCTTACATATTGAATGAAAGAGTGATTTATAATGTCAACTATATGCCTACCATTTGTAAGTTAGGGCCTACTTAAAGAAATCAATGCTGTAGGCTATAAAGAAGAAGTAACTTAGGCTAAACATAGACTCCATGGCCCCATTCCATAAAAGTTTCCAAAGTTTAGTAAGCCTACTTGTCATAAACCAAAAGTAAAATATCAAATAGGCCTAATTGCTCTGTGTTGTTTTATTTTGTACTTCTTAGGCCTACTTGTATTTCCAGAGTTATGAAACGAAATCTGTTACACAAATAAAAGTTGTAAATAGGCCTAATTTAATTTTTTGCCATGTCACCAGTAAATTACCCTTGGATTGCTTTATTTGCTTTTTGAAAATTTACTTATCACATAAAACTTACTTATCACATAAAATTAAAAAATGTGACAAATCAAATATGGTATGCTATTTGTTGGTACAGAAATCCCAAAATTTTAAAAGCAATATTATAATGTGCAACTTGTCGTTGTATACGGTAAAGCGTGACATAGGCCTAAGTGTATGTTAATTGTGTTGAGTTTTGGAAGTCCAAATACCAGGTTCGATGTTATGTCAACTCTAGCCTACATTTAGACTATTTTTACAAACCTGAAGGCTCTGTAAATAAATTGAATAAATCTTGCCTGGGGTGCGAGATAATAGCATCAAGTTATAAGGAATACAATGCAGATTTAAAAGATCTAGACTAAAATAACACCTTTTTCCAATAGATAGGGCCTATCTTCTCGTGTAGATAGCCTATTCAGTTTAAGGTTTGGTATTATAATCATTCTTTTATTTTATGTTTTATAAAAAAAAATCTTTGCTTAGGCCTTTGGAATAAATGCTGACCCATTTGGAATGATTCAAAAGAGAAGAGCCTCGGAGCCAACGAAGAAACTTATTCTATATTCTGTCTTCTGTTACGTCAGCCTGCAAGGGATCAGTTGTAAAATGAGTAAAAAATTGCTCGTGTTTTGTAGGCCGTATACAGTCCACAGATATCTCCTTCTTGCACTTAATTGATCGATTTGAGGTTACAATTTTAAGTTGGAGTCACTGTTATTCCAAGGTACTTTGTCTCATTCTTTTCCAGGTCTGGTTGAGTTGGATGGTATTTCTGTTGTTGAATCTCTTCCATTCATTCTGGCCATGTTATACAGTTCTGACGTGATGATGCTGTTTTGACATCTAGCGTCTTAAAATGAGTCGGAAGTATCCATCGCCTTATGGGCTTCCCTAAGTCCAACATTGACTTTTCAAACACTTGATGTACCTTTATTTATTGCTTAAAAGCAACGATCTCGGTGTTAATTTGAAGGTGATTTTAATGAATTGTGCTATCCAAATAGAATTTTCTTCGTTTAAAGTTTTTTTAATGAATCAACCGGGACCCTCTTAAGAAAATGCTAGAAATGTGCAGTAATAATGCTTGTGTCATAGGAGTAATAAAAATAAGGCTTGAATGTTAAAATCCTGTACCTTATTACAACTATATGAAGCTCTTCCTTGTTTTTGCCCTAATTTCCCAAAAAACTATTATTTTTTAGCATAGCATTTTGGCTATCCTCAAGGCTACATGTTAGTTGATGAGTGAAATGGCCTTAGCTCTCTTAAGGTTCAACTCTCTGTAGACTAAACCAAAATTTGATCAAATGGTAGACTTGGAATAATTATTCAGATTACTATATTATTTCGTTATTTGCAACCAACCAGGGCTCTAAATCAATTAAAATAGACTAAAAATAAAGTGTAAATCAGCCCATGATAAGAAAACAAGATTTCTGTCCTACCGTATTTAAAGTTAATATTCACTTTTACAGACTTAATGGCAATTTTATTTCAACCATTAATTTTCCTTTCTGTTGAACATCAGGGGAATATATAATTGCTGGGTCCCCTGGATTTATTTTTAATTTTATTCACCAGGTTAGGTTTTATTATTATTGAAATGGACTAAATTATTAAAAAACTACCATTAAAATAATTAGTTGGGTAAAAACTTCTCAAGTTCAATTCCTGTGAAAGGTAAGTTAGTAAAATGTATACTTTTCTGTTAATTCATGTTATTTAACAGTTTTAAATAGTTCACAGCCCAAAAATCGTGTATCATAAATTTTCGTGGAGGGAAAGGAGAAATAAGGTCAGTTTCTCTCTAATAAATTGAGTGGTTGTTGCTGTCCTCAATGAGAAATATTTCGTCACAGCTATTAATTTCAAGTTCTGGATTTGATACCAATAAAATTGTTACTTGTTTCATGCAAGTCAAAATTTCATAAACAAACTGTACTTTACAATAATAAGCTTACTTTTGATTGTCATTATTTCTTTATAAAAATGGTTTGTTATAGGTCTAGTCTTGATGAATTAGTTTTACTAATTGTCAAGTATGAAAGTGTAAACCCTCAACCCTTACACCTGCCTTACACTTGCCTCGCCCAATACCTGAACCCCACTTGCCTCTCTGTTGAATGCTGAACTTAATGTGGCGAACGTCGTGACTTCAAGTTTAGACACCATTTTAGAATCAATGTCTGCTGGATGTTGCTTAGTGATTGTAGGCTACTATTTTTCTTTTATAATGTTGACGTCTGAGAGGCGGGCTATAGTAACTGCTTAACTAGTATATGATTAACATTATGAGACGTCCAATAGACATAGTGATGTAGTCTATGAACTAAATAGAGATTCGACCTAATAATTTAATTATTGAGTATGCATAAACTTGTAGTTTATGTTGTGATGAATGTTAAACATTTGATTTTATGTTTAGTAACATTACAAGGTTTTTTTCAATAAAATAATTACTGAAACCAATATTTTTCCTAAACCTTATAAAAATGTCAGATTTTTTGGAAAGGGTGGGGAGGTATTTTATTTCACTAAAAAAACTAACAGCGAAAGTTGCAGTTTTTTCAACTGCAGCTTTATTATAGTTTATACCGGTTACCCATATAACTAAAAGCAAGATCTCAAAATTAAGTTTTTTTGCCTCTTCCACCTTCCAAAAAAAACTTGACGTCTGTCAGATGTAGCATGGTAGCTAAGGGCCTGTTTGCACGACGCCCAGTACAATGGACAGTAACACCTTTAAACAAAAGAGAACAAAAGAATTTTTTTCCACTGTCCTACTGTCTGGTCGTCGTACAAACAAGGCCTAAGGGCCTGTTTGCATGACGCCCAGTACAGTGGACAGTAACACCTTTAAACAAAAGAGAACAAAAGAATTTTTTTCTACTGTCCTACTGTCTGGTCGTCGTGCAAACAAGGCCTAAGTCAGTTTGATGGTGCATAGTTGTTGAGGGTTAGTAAGAATAATCAAGTTTGTAAGGGAATGGCATTTTAGATAAAATCCACTGCTTTTCTCCTTTATAGTCTCAAATATATTTTTCACTGACATAATATATAAAGAAAAAACTTTATGCCTTTCAAATTTTTATAAGTATTTTGCATTAGCCTATTACAAATTTAGGTGTTTTTTAAAATTTCATAACATGATTTAAAATGCTAATTTTTGAAAGCTCATTCCAGTTCTTTTTGATTTGAGTTTGGAAATGTCAATAATAGTTACTTTGTTTTAAAGTAGGCCTTAATTTCTGCATTTTTAGTTAGTTTGGCTTAACTTAAAATTGATTAAGAATAATATTTTGCCTTTTATGGAGGGGGGGCCGGAAAAGCAGCAGAAAATAAAATCCTTAAACCATTAATTACATTTCTCCGATCATTGTCTGCTGTAATCTTAGTTCTTACAAACCTTGTTTTATAAATGTTAATTAATTAGCCATAATTCCTCCCTCATGTAGGCCTGCTGTAGTTGTAATGCCTGCGAAAACGTGTCTGATCAAAATAAGTTATGATGAAAGCATGTAAGGCTGTGGGTGGACATTGTCCAGCGTGTGATAACCGTGCAGTTTGAGCTGAACCGCTGATAAGTGTGAAATGATAATATCAACATTCTATCTGACCACGTTTTTGTGATGAACTTTTTTTAACACCCTACTGTCTCGAACAAATTCATTATGTCTGAGAGACCTAAAAATTGCACATGTCCCAAATTAAGTTCAGTAAAACCTCCCTAACTCGACACTCGATAACACAACAGTCTGTGTAACTCGACACTTGGATCGGCTGATAGAGAATCTTCAGTTAAGCATTCTTTCAGAACATTTTGTTTTAATTGTCGAGTATTTGACATTTCTTCAAAGATATAAAAATACTTATAAAAATAATAAATTTATATGTGAAACTAAAATTTGTATTGTGTTCATATATTAAAACATTTAAAACCCATTGAAAATCCAAATATTCTGGATAACTCGACAATCTCTGGGTCCACAAATAGTCGAGTTAGTGAGGTTTTACTACAGTCTACTTATTCTGGTGAAACACTTATTGAACTCTTGGTGAGTGGCATAACTGAAAACAAACCTCTGGATGTTTTTAAAATTACTTCTATTAATATTAAAGGCTATAACCCAAAAGAAATTTTAAATATAAGCTCTATCGCTTAAATTAAGGGGTAGTTTTTGTTGCAATTAAAAATCCCTGCTAAGTTAAAGAGTATGGAATCAAAGTTTAACAATAACAACTCATATTGTTTTAGTATTTGATGCACAATCAATGTCAAAACTAAACCTCATTATGACACGCCCGATATAACAGGTATTTCATCACCTGAAACAATCAATCAGTTATCGACTGAATGGCTTGTATTCAGTTGTAAAGCGATTTTATCAGGTTATTTTTTTATTTTGTTGTCCTTAATAACCTGTTTAGCCTTGGTTATTTATTGTTATTTTGTTATGAATTAGGTTATTTTAGTAATTTTGTGGACGATTCGATTATTTCTTTATATTTTTTGTCATTGTACCATACACATTTTATATGTAAACTTTAATAATTAAAAAAGGGAAGATCAATTTAATATAAACCTGAAGAGTCATTGATTACCCGAACTATTTAATTGAGTTATCCTATTGTATTTGAACTTCTTGGACTTACTTGAACTTTCACTTCAGTATAGCTAGGAAACTAGGATGGGCAAAGAATAGTTAAAAAAGAAAGGAGGCAAACTGTTCATCCAAAAACTCATTGATATTGTTTAAAACATTTATCTATGAGGTATTTATTTAGCTCAAGCCTGAACTTTCTTGTTTCGCCTGAAGATGTGGTCTGCTGTGGAATTTTATTGAAAAATGTAGGCTCGAGAAATTACACTTATTTTCAAACCATCCTAAATTTCATGCTATGGCTGATCTATTTTTTCTGCATCCAGTTAAATGGGTGTGCTGAACTTGTGAGATTGTTATCATTACATATGTTACTATTTCAAAATTTAAAATATGCAGTGGTCTGCCACAGTCGACATACTTGAGATATTTTGAGTTTTCTTTCTAGAATTTCATACCATTAAAGTTTAATTTATGTAAAAGTTTTATCAATTAAAAAAGGAAATTCCATCTTAGATTGGGGTATAAAAACTGGGAACACTGAAACATAGCTTAGTTTGCACATTGGGCTTTGCCAGGTCCAGAGTTCGCAGTGGCAGTTATCATTTGCTGATAGCCTTTGGTCAACTCCCACTCATTTTATCAGTCTTCCATCCACTTGACATAATTATCAACTATATCCTACAAATCAACATTTTTGGTTAGTCTACTTGGGATGATGTTGTGACATAGGGCTTGTAACAGGTGTTTTTTCCAATTTTTTCTTATTATTTTTTGTGTTTTAACCATTTTTTGTTATTTTTTCAGGATTAGATTACTTTATACTTTTTTGAAGGATTTTTTTGCTAAATATGAGTTTATGGTGAAAGTTCAATATGAAAATGGAAAAGATTGATAATATAGTCCAAAAATAGTCCTTATTACTCATGGAATCAAAAGTATTTTAACTTCTTTTTTACGTTACAGACAGTTTTAAAATGTTCATATATTTTCTTGTGCATGCCTTATACATTTGCCGTATGCAAAAAGGAAAATACAAGGCTCAAAAAGTTTTTAATCAGATTGTAGTATCTTATCAACTCCAGAGACGAATTGGACTCATCCCAAACAAACATTTTTTTAATATATACAAGCATGTTATAAAACATAGTAAATTGCAATTGTTACTTAAACTAAAGTATTAAGAATTTATATGGAAATGAAGTTTGTACTAGATCTTTTGGCTACAGTTAGTTTAACTTCGGAATATCACCAAGGGCCTCCTTTAGCATTTATTCAAATATTTAGAATTTTGTGTACATGTGCCAGTAGGTGTAAACAAGTTTCATGAAATATATTTGGGATCAGAAAAATTTTCATGAGATTTTTATGGGGTCTAGAATCTGATCACATAGTTAGTAGGTAGGGAACTGAGGACATGACAAGATTCTCGATCCTAAAATGTTGTGAAACTTGTTTTTGATAGCCAGTGATTGAAATATTTTCAAAAAACTAAATAATTTATAAACTTATTAAATAATCACTATCTTAAAAAAGATCCATATTAAAAACTATAAAGGCCTACATATTTCTTATTAGAGACTTTTTTACTGACTTGGATAACATTTTTTTAGTTTTTAGTTTAATGTTATTGCTCAAGGTTATTTGTTGGTTATTTTTTCCTCATTTTGGTAATTTATATGTTGAACTATAACAACTTTTAAAAGCCCTGTGGGACTAAACTCATTCATAAAAAATTTTTTATATGAAATAGAATCAAGTAAATTAAAAATGCCACTGCTTCTAAATGAGGAAAATATTTGTTTATACTGAGTTGTGTCAATTCAATTTATTATCAACCTGAGTGAGATAATAAGCCAAAATTTAAAAGTATTGCAAAAAAGACTGAAGCCAAAAGAGGCAATAATTTACTGAGTCACAAAAGTGTGACCCCGCCCTGAATTAGCTAATGTAACTTAGCCGCGATGGATTCTGAGAACCAACATGGATCGTTATGACAGCTCGTGTGACTTCTACTTTCCGGGCGAAAATATTATTTCCGGGTACAATGTCATAGCTTATATTATGTTTGTAATTCCGAGCTCCTCCATCGGTGTGATTTAAAATTCATTATCAACTTACTTATTTTGATAAAAAATTGTTTATATTTTCAAGGTCTCTAATGCACCTCGACCTGGAAAATATTAAAGCAACAAATATATTTTATTATTTTGTATTACTTTAATTTCATTTAATCCCAAAGTATGGATGTATAAAATTAGAGATCATGAAAAATACGCTCTGACAAAACAATACATACAGGGTTTCATAGACTGCCATTATTTTTGTTGTCCTTTAGGTCTTAACCACTGTAAAAATGATGTAACATGTTTGCCTTGTTTACAGTGAGCTTTGAGACTAGGTGTGCCTGGAGCCCGATTTTATTGTTCATAAAACCCAAACACAGATTTTAGCTTGAGAAATATACTTCCTCTTCTTCCTGCCAAAGATTAAGCAGTGAAAAATCTCCCATGAAATTCTGCTCCCCGATATTTTATTATGTCTTCAGATTCTTCTGTACTTTTTAAAATTTTAACTAGGCCTATTCATATGTATTTCTCTTCTTATCTCTTCAACCCTTATAATATTTCTTCTTGTACATTAATTTATTCTTGTTGAAAATCTCATTTCTGCTACCTGAGAAGTGTACTTAGTTTCAGGGGTGCCGATCACCCAAAAATTTCCAGAAGTTATGGTATGTCTCCCCCCGACATGACATAAAATTTATTTAAGTTATATCACCTGCAAAGTATAAAAACTTGTTCAGCTGAAAATTAACAATATAGCCTACTTAAAAACAAAACTTGAAAAATAATGCATAAAAATACTTTAAAAGTATTTTTTTATGAAACTACAATGTTATTAGTCATCATTATTTCCGGAACGTCATCTGTGGCAAAGAATTAGTCTTTTACCATTTTTGAGTCTTGATCCAAAAATTAGCTGTTTGTTTATTTATTACAAACTTCAGTAATAATTTACTTCCAGTCAACAACTTTGCAAGGTTACAAAATATTTAAGCCAAGGATTAAAGGCAACCATAAATGATTTTAGTTCTTGTTTTTACTTCTTCGATACCAAGACAAATAATTGTATCATCGTTACTAGTCTAATCTCAGAGCTAACCTCGATGGGTATATAAATGAATTTGTGAAAGAATTAGTTATCGACCTTTATTAAGACATTTCATTTCACTTGCATTTCTTGTATAACATTCCTTTTGAATTGTTTTTGTTCACACTACAAGAACCATTAAAGTTATAGGGCTATTGAGAGTTACCAAAATTTCCTATTTTAAAAAACAGTCTACTTATTTTCCTTGGTTATAACATTTTTTAACTGATAGAAACCTAATCACCATTGATTTTACATGTAAATTTGATAATCCCCAAAATCATGGGATGGAGCATAAAAACCTCTGAAAATCATGTGGAATCCGGGGTTGGATTCCCTAGTTATTCCTTAATACTAAACAAGTATATCCAGATCTTCATCTCTTTGACCTGAAGCGTTTCAACAGTTGTATTACAGTAAACCTCAGGTTTAGACTGGGATGAAGGCATAGATTGTGTCATTGTAGAGGGCAGGAAGCTGTTATTGAATAATAGGATCCGAATGAACATTTCATAATTACTGACATACAGGCTGTATGTTCTTTCACCGTGTTTAGCTCTACTATACATCACGTCTTTCAAGAAATTAGTTTTTCCAGATTTTGAATCATTTTGATTAATATTATTTTTAATATATAAATTTCTATCATGATGTTTTTCTATTACTATTTTTTCTGGATTAAAAAAATTTTGGATTTTGAGACAGTTATGAAGAACTCATTATTTCTCAAACCCCTATGATGTCTTTATTGAAAACGGAATTTTCAAAATTTACAAATCTGTTACAAATGTAGAGTTTTTTCTCTACATATTAAAAACATTTGTCATAATTAACAAATTTTGGTAATATGTTATAAAATAAGACAGACAATGAATTGCTTTGCTTGGTTTTGATTGAATTGCCTGTAACCATGGAAAACCTCTGAAGGAAGGGGTTAAATCCAAAGGCATAGTAAGCAAACAAAGCCTCACGATACACCAATCTGCCCCATTATAAACATAAAGCTCATTGCAGCACATGTCGCTAAAACGACCTATTCCACTTGATAATACTAAAATATTCCGATGACACTTTATGAATTTAAACAAAATATCATTAGAATATGAAATATTTCAAATACAGTTAAGTTCTCAAAAATGCTAAAATAATCTTTTTGTTATTGAACTAGGCCTATTGAAATCCTCACAAAATAGGAAGCCTACATTTAAAAAATTAAAAGCTGAATAAAATATGAAAGGTGTGTCCAGATTGATACCTTTATCTGGACCTCGATCTGGTTATCTTGACCTACTTTTAGATCTGAAATTATTAAGTTAGTGATGTGGGTGAGAGGGGGTTGGAGTGAGTGTATGAATTTCTCATCGTTTTCACTAATGATAATTGGCATCCCCTCCAATTAGCATATACTGAAATCTCTTTAATTTTTTTGGGCAATGAGTTTCAAAAGTTTCCTTGTCTTGGTGATAAAAAAGTTTTCTAGATTTGTTTTACTAAACTTTCTTATCTGTTGTAAACCCGTTTGTGTATCTATTCAAGCAAATTTTCCCTTTAGGGAAGAAGCTATTATTGTAAGGCCTAAGATCCTGATAACTTTTCGTTTTGGGGCCCCCAGAAGCAAAAAAACACCATTCGTTTGAATTTTTAGATGTATGTTATATATCTTATATATCTTTGTGTCTGTTAGCACGATAGCGGCTGTAAAAATGATCCGATCATAATGGGAAAAATCTATACCTACCTTATTTCTCAACATATCTTGATAAAACTTGGTATATGACTTCTTTTAATTAAGATATAATCTAAATATTGAATAGAAATCACCCAGTTTTAATATACCTGTTGCAGCAAACCTACATACTCATTCCCCATGTTATTCTTATGGAGATTTCAAAAACATATCATATCTTGCTATGCTGGATAGAAATATTTTTTTGCATTTGTAATTCCCTGAGTATGCAGGTCTGCTGCTGCTGCATTATATCATTATGATGGTAGTACGTCAGTTGGGGGTGGTGTAATTTAAAAGCATAAGAATCAAAAGTTTTCATTTAATAAACCTAAGTGGATAAAATACAATAGAACACTTATACAAGGTAATATGTATTAAAATTGTAAAACATTCTTTCCTGCCATGAATAAAACCATAATGTTCATTTGGGTGTAAAATGAAAGAAAACAAAGAGTCTTCTTAATTTAGTTACTGTATTCAAATAGCATTGTAAATGAAAATAATGCTCTCGAACAATTACAAGCTTAAAATTAGGGAAATTGAAATTCATATACTCATTACAACAATGAATAATATATTTTCCTGGAAAAACCTGTCATAATTTTTTTGCAATTATTAAAACTCAAAGCTCTCAGAGAATTTGATAATCGATTGAACATTTTAATTCGTTGGAAACAATGGCTATTGATGGATATATTTAATATAAACCGCGGTAAAAATAAGTAGTTTTATTGTGGGTATTATGTTTATTGAATAGCGGCTCTGACCTATAAAAACTGTTCTGGTTCCTTTTAATGAAATAAATTTATCCATTGTGTACATGAACAAATATAGCAGTGAAATGATTTTTAATTCTTCAAAACTTTCCCTACAACTTTGAAGGTTCTGAGGTTATTAATTATTCGATTAGCTTATTTGAATAGACTCGTATACAAACACATATTATTAGGGGCTTGATATTTGAGAGAAGTGTTTCTTCTTTGTCTCAAATTCATTATACGTGATTGTAAGTTAATGTTTACAATTAGATTTTTTTTGGACATTTGTCATTACTAAATAGATAAACAAGTTTCACTTTGTTTTTATAATAAGTGATGGGAAATGTCCGCAAAAATCGTAATCTGAACAAAGTGTATACTGTACCTTAAACATCGGGTCACAAAATTTATTTCCTGGGTGTTTACTGTTAAAGACTACGTGACGAATATCTGTCTGGATGTCCTTCTTATTTGAACTACTTTTTCAAAATACTGTAGAGAATCCTATTTAAAAATGGTTTGGTGGGGATATTATATATTATTCAGTAGAACCTCGGTTACAAGACACTCAGTAACATGAAAACCTCGATAATACTTCTAAATTTTCAAATCCCCTTGAAATCGCAATAACACACAATGCTTGATGAACCTCCATAACCCGACAGATTTTCATCCAAACAACCTGGATAATACGGCTTTTTCTTGATTCACATCACATCATAGCTCTGAACCTCTGACATGTAGGAATCAACCTCGATGAGGCGACTCCAAACTTCGTATTGCATTCTCACTTTTTTATGGTCAACGGTTCCCACGGTCAGTGAATCAGAACCAGCGACCACATAGTACAAATTAGGGATGTGCCATATTAGATATTTTGTGATATTAGTTACTTCCATATTAGTTACAAAGAAAGATTAGATGAAAAAACCTAATATCTGTATTAGGTTTACAGTTTACTGTTTTGTGAAGCTTTGGCAAAAAATTGACAGTTAAACTGATAAAAATAGATTAGTGTCGATTGAAAAATATTATAATTAAAACTCACCAAGATTTAATACATTTTACAAATTTATTTGTTTATTAATTGCAGTTATCATATTACAAAAATAAATATTATTCAAAACTATTAGCCTACTACTGTTTTTAAAACAATCACAATGATATTAAGTAGACAAATTTAAAAATTACTTGCAACAATTATTTTATTTTGTAACATATAAAAATATTCATATAATATTAAATATTCGTAGGTTGTACATAATATGCAGAATGTGATACCTCCTGCCTGGCGACCGCCTTGAATTAGCTACAAATTGTATTACATGATATAACTCTCGTATTAGTTTTAAATCATATTAGGGAAATTTACCTCTTTTATTTTGTTAACAAAAGCGATGAAAGAAACAGAAAGTTGAATTAATTATATCGGTGTTGAATGTAGAATGAATAAGACAAAGCTGTATTAGTATTAGTCAGAATCACATATCAGTTACTTTGGAAATCAGTTACTTTTGTACATCTAATACAAAAAACCTAATACTAATATATTCGACCAACCCTAGTACAAATAGGCGGAGCACAGGAGGCGCGACGTGAAGTCTTGCGTCTAAACTATGCATGGAAAAAACGAACTATGTAAAAAATTAAATATATAAGGTATCAAATTAAAGGTCTGAATATCAAAATTATTATAGTACCAAACATAAATGGTTTACAGCTAGGCTTACCAGACGTCAGGGATTTCCCCGGACAGTCCGGGTTCCAGGCTTGCGTCTGGGGAAATGTCTGGGGTTGGATTTTGTCCGGGGTTTTTAGTCAACCTTCGTGAAAAAGAGAGGAAAACGCCCGAAATAAATGAATTGGTAATTAGGTTTGAACAGTCATTGAGAAATTTTATACAAAACAAAAGAAATTTTTAACGGAACGAAGGGATATTTTATGGTTTCACCTGGTATCACACCAAAAGGGTCTCGGCCGGCGACGGGCTGATACGTTGCGCGACAACTGCCCAACTGCGTCTTCTGCTTGGTCACAAGACGAATCAGAAATTTACTTCCCCATCATTGTTCTATTTATTCATTGTTTTATTTATTTCTTTGTTTTATTTTGGCCATCATTGTTCTTTAGCCAATCAGTATTCAAGAAACGATAATGCCACGCAAAAGCGGGAGCAAAGTAGCTCATCTGCCGAGACCCTTAGAATTACACCTGACCAACCTTTACCACTACCACACTATTTTTTCCCCTTGTCCCCCTCTTGTCCCCCCCTTTTTTGGTGTCCGGGGTTGGCTCTGAAAATTTATGGTAAGCCTATTTACAGCAGTCTACACGTCGTAAACACTGATAACTTAGAAGCTTGTCCTGACATTTTTTATTGGGAGATGTTGCCCCCATCACGCAGTGCAAATGTAATCTTCCTATGATGTGTAAACTGCCCCTACACCATTTATAATTGGTATCATAGTACTTGTGAGATTCAGACCTTTAATTTGATACCAAATTTGTCTTTTTGTACTTGACTATATTTTTGTAAACATCAGTTTAGGATTGACTTTGTTTTTATGCAGGCACTGCACGGATATAGCCTAAACTCTTCCATAAAAACTAAGCTATCACCCACACTGCGGCAGCTATTTTTTCAAAATATACTATTTAAAAAATTCAACTCTTTAGCAACAATTTCCACCGTTTTTTATTTTACTTGACCAACATATAAAAAGTAGCAGCCGACTACTTTTTTCATGTCAAGTTTTAAAGTTGAATAAAAACTGATAACTTTTGTTCACTTTTTAAAATAGAAAAAAATTATTTTTGAAATATGATTGATACCATTACCATTTAAAACGAAAGGACTCCTCACATGCAAAATTTTAACTTTAAGCCTTAATGCTAAATGGTACAAAATACGAGTTATTTGAAACCTGAGCACTGTCAGATTACGCGGATTTAAACGCGTTTTGTGTTTCTATACCTAGAAAATATGGCGACCCAGACTTCATTCGCTGTAATGCTAGTATAAGCATGTTCCGTCTATTTGTACTACGTGGTCGCTGATGACACCACGTTTATAGGATAGGAATCAACCTCGCCGATGTTGCGACTCCAAACTTCATATTGCATTCTCACTTTTTTATGGGTAACGGCCCCCACATTCAGTGAATCAAAACAGATATGTTTTGGGTAAACAACGAAAGTCCGGTAGGATACAAGTCCCTACATTGAAACCCCGCTACCCCTCGCCATCCTCCCCTGACATCTTTGACAAAGGTCAGTCGTGTGTTTGTTGTCAATTGTCAACAAATGGTGATTAGCGATCGTGCAGATATTGATGTTAATGTGCGTTGTGTTAGTGGTGCCTACAAACAGTATCTATAAAACCACTGAGTGTTGATTTCGGACACGAAGTGATTAAAATAGTGGAAGAATATCCGACAGCAAATTAATCGGTTGTATTGTTATTGAATTTGATATTCTTTTATTTTTATTCTAGAATTTGTATTCTTTTATCTATACCCCACATGATTTTGAAAAAAATCAGCACCCATTTTTGTTTATTTGAAATATCTGAAATTCAGGTAATCTGCTTAAATTCAGGGTGTTCTTTTTCTAACGCAACCCATTTTCAAGATTTTATAATGCACATATAAATATAAAATGAGTATTGTTTTGTTAATCTGTACATTTCAGACAACCTATTATTTAAGATTGATCACATTCAGTTTACATTATGGGTTCAAACAGTCCGCCACTGGCATTTGTACAAAGTTGTGCTCTCTCCATCTAATTCCTGAACACGTGTTGCAAGGTGCGTCTTTGAATTTCTTGCATTAAATTTGTTATGCTTGTTTTGAGGTGCTGAATATCCTATGAATTGTTTTCGTAGGCCTTACTTTTTATATATATCCCCAAAGAAAGTTATATAGTGGGGTAAAGTCCGGGGATCTTATGGGGGAATAATCCTTCACTGATAACATTTTGGGTTGCATTAAAAACACCCTATATATTCCTCATTAAAGCCTATAATTCATTGATTGCTTAAAATATCAGCTTACGTGCTTACAGGTATACTGACAAAGAGAAGGAACATGATATAACTTCAAATTGTACAGAAAGGAGTACAGCGGTATAAATTTATTGATGACGTTAAAAAACTCTTTAATTAAATTCCAATATTTTTTTGCCGATGTCAGTTAAAGACGTCTGTTGGAAACTACCACAAACCCCAATCGCGCGGCCGATTCCAGGTGAACGGCGGGTACTCGGCTCGAGTCGAGTCGTGTAAACTCGGCTCGAAAAACTCGATTCTCGAGAGTACTCGAACACCCGTAAGAAGGAATAAGAAAAATTGGAATTATGAAAAGGAAAATTCCCAAAGTCCTTTAATTTAAAATCAGGAAAGTTATATAAAGAACTAAGATAGGTAAAGTTAGCTAAGGACAAAAAATTCTTTGCAAAGTAACATCAAAGATAAAAAGTTTTCAAACATCGAAGAATACATATCTAGTGTAATGAGCCATTGATCAATATTTTGAAAATTGGAAAAGTCAGAACTAAGTATTAATGTGGAAACGCAAGTAAAAACCTTTTGATAAACAGTTAGTTCTAAAAATCGTATTGACTTCATAAGAAATTTAAGATCTTTTTTATCTTATTACCGGTATTATAATTATTATTGTTATTTAATATTTCAACACTTACAAAAAGTCTCGACAGAAAAATAATTTAATTTGGCATAATTCGTCTACCCTTTAAAGGATAAAAGTTTTGTCATTCACAGGAAGGACAGGTCTTTTTTTTACCGTTACTTACTAAGTTTTTGTCTCCATTTATTCCTTTAGCTAACCTTTAATGCCAGTTCTCCGATATTCCTTGTGCTAGAGATATAAACTCTTCTTGCAGCATTTCTCTTCTTATCTGAAAAGAGGTGTTTCAGACGTTTTGTTGTGAATGTTCAAAGTATATCTTATTTTTAAAGAAAGATACGTCGTCAAAGAGAGGAGTTTGAGGATTTTGTTGCGCACAACTTAAGTATCTCAGCCATAGGCTAAGTATGAGATCTCGAGCATGTTTTCTATTTGAAAACCTAAGGATTATTTCAAAATAACTTGAAAGCTTTTATTCTTCAGACTATTTTACCTCTTTTAATTTTTTTTGCAATTGCTTGTTTACACTCAAATTCACTGAAAATGGCTATGCTATAAAAAACCCGCGTTGATGGACAAGCATTAAGACCCGGGTTTAGATCGTTCTCGGCCAAAACGTTAAAAAACCACTGGCGTAGACACACAAAAATAATATGGGATTTAATTTAAAGTTCATAATTTTACCCAAACAGAATGTTTGGCAAATCTTGCCTTATAATACCTATAGTATGTGAGAACTACAAGACAAACAAGATCTTCCTTAACCGTTGATTCAGGTCTACATGATTGATTGTTGCCTATTATTCTTTTAAGAAACGCTAATAATGTAAGTGATAGTGTAAAATACCGGATACCCATATTTTTTACGTAATATATTTTTAATCAAGTCAGTAGGTGTAACACTAAAACTGCTTCAATCGTGTCGTGAACATTTTACCCTCAATGGAAACTTCGAATAGCATTGCATTGTTGTTGTTGTTGTTGTTGTTGTTGTTGTTGTTGCAGCAGCATTGTTTGCATTTTTTACAATTTTGTCCGCCATTTTGCTCGTCTCTTGTAAATAAAAATGTTTACATTCATTTGATGGGAATTAATATCTTATGTGGTAATTACTGTAAACAATTACTGAATCTCATCCCACTCAGTTAATATTTATACGAAGTAAACAAGATTATTTTATTAAATACCAACATGTTTGAGGACAAGGTGAAGTAAAATCAGTAGTAGTATGAGAACAACTGATGGAAATTTCCATGCAGAATCAGAAACTGCTGCAATGTCGTCGCTGCAGTGTCGTCGCGGTGGTTGTTGCCGTGTGTACGGGTGGGTGGCAGTACAACTGTCGTCGCTGCAATGTCGCCGCGGTGTCGTCGCTGCAATGTTGCAGGGTAGTTGTCGTGTGTACGGGTGGGTGGCAGTACAACTGTCGTCGCTGCAATGTCGTCGCGGTGGTTGTCGCCGTGTGTACGGGTGGGTGGCAGTACAACTGTCGTCGCTGCAATGTCGTCGCTGCAATGTCGTCGCGGTGGTTGTCGCCGTGTGTACGGGTGGGTGGCAGTACAACTGTCGTCGCTGCAATGTCGCCGCGGTGTCGTCGCTGCAGTGTCGCAGGGTAGTTGTCGCCGTGTGTACGGGTGGGTGGCAGTACAACTGTCGTCGCTGCAATGTCGTAGGGTAGTTGTCGTGTGTACGGGTGGGTGGCAGTACAAATGTCGTCGCTGCAATGTCGCCGCGGTAGTTGTCGCCGTGTGTACGGGTGGGTGGCAGTAGAACTGTCGTCGCTGCAATGTCGCCGCGGTAGTTGTCGCCGTGTGTACGGGTGGGTGGCAGTAGAACTGTCGTCGCTGCAATGTCGCCGCGGTAGTTGTCGCCGTGTGTACGGGTGGGTGGCAGTACAACTGTCGTCGCTGCAATGTCGCAGGGTAGTTGTCGTGTGTACGGGTGGGTGGCAGTACAACTGTCGTCGCTGCAATGTCGCCGCGGTAGTTGTCGCCGTGTGTACGGGTGGGTGGCAGTACAACTGTCGTCGCTGCAATGTCGTAGGGTAGTTGTCGTGTGTACGGGTGGGTGGCAGTACAAATGTCGTCGCTGCAATGTCGCCGCGGTAGTTGTCGCCGTGTGTACGGGTGGGTGGCAGTAGAACTGTCGTCGCTGCAATGTCGCCGCGGTAGTTGTCGCCGTGTGTACGGGTGGGTGGCAGTAGAACTGTCGTCGCTGCAATGTCGCCGCGGTAGTTGTCGCCGTGTGTACGGGTGGGTGGCAGTACAACTGTCGTCGCTGCAATGTCGCAGGGTAGTTGTCGTGTGTACGGGTGGGTGGCAGTACAACTGTCGTCGCTGCAATGTCGCCGCGGTAGTTGTCGCCGTGTGTACGGGTGGGTGGCAGTACAACTGTCGTCGCTGCAATGTCGTCGCTGCAATGTCGTCGCGGTGGTTGTCGCCGTGTGTACGGGTGGGTGGCAGTACAACTGTCGTCGCTGCAATGTCGCCGCGGTGTCGTCGCTGCAATGTCGCAGGGTAGTTGTCGCCGTGTGTACGGGTGGGTGGCAGTACAACTGTCGTCGTCGCTGCAATGTCGTCGCGGTGGTTGTCGCCGTGTGTACGGGTGGGTGGCAGTACAACTGTCGTCGCTGCAATGTCGCCGCGGTAGTTGTCGCTGCAATGTCGTCGCGGTGGTTGTCGTCGTGTGTACGGGTGGGTGGCAGTACAACTGTCGTCGTCGCTGCAATGTCGTCGCGGTGGTTGTCGCCGTGTGTACGGGTGGGTGGCAGTACAACTGTCGTCGCTGCAATGTCGCAGGGTAGTTGTCGCCGTGTGTACGGGTGGGTGGCAGTACAACTGTCGTCGCTGCAATGTCGCAGGGTAGTTGTCGCCGTGTGTACGGGTGGGTGGCAGTACAACTGTCGTCGCTGCAATGACGCAGGGTAGTTGTCGCCGTGTGTACGGGTGGGTGGCAGTACAACTGTCGTCGCTGCAATGTCGCAGGGTAGTTGTCGTCGTGTGTACGGGTGGGTGGCAGTACAACTGTCGTCGCTGCAATGTCGTCGCGGTGGTTGTCGCCGTGTGTACGGGTGGGTGGCAGTACAACTGTCGTCGCTGCAATGTCGCCGCGGTGTCGTCGCTGCAATGTCGCAGGGTAGTTGTCGTCGTGTGTACGGGTGGGTGGCAGTACAACTGTCGTCGCTGCAATGTCGCAGGGTAGTTGTCGTGTGTACGGGTGGGTGGCAGTAGAACTGTCGTCGCTGCAATGTCGCCGCGGTAGTTGTCGTCGTGTGTACGGGTGGGTGGCAGTACAACTGTCGTCGCTACAATGTCGCCGCGGTAGTTGTCGTCGTGTGTACGGGTGGGTGGCAGTAGAACTGTCGTCGCTGCAATGTCGCCGCGGTAGTTGTCGCCGTGTGTACGGGTGGGTGGCAGTACAACTGTCGTCGCTGCAATGTCGCCGCGGTAGTTGTCGCCGGGTGTACGGGTGGGTGGCAGTACAACTGTCGTCGCTGCAATGTCGCCGCGGTAGTTGTCGTCGTGTGTACGGGTGGGTGGCAGTACAACTGTCGTCGCTGCAATGTCGCCGCGGTAGTTGTCGTCGTGTGTACGGGTGGGTGGCAGTACAACTGTCGTCGCTGCAATGCCACAGGGTAGCTGTCGCCGTGATATCGAAACTTTTACATATGAAAAAGAAAATTATCAAATTATGGTTTAGACTATTGAATTCAGCTTGAAAAAAAACAAGTAATTTAGTATGTAGTCATTGCTTTATGTCCACCGGTAGCCGAGATATCGGTAGTGGTAAAAACAGTACGCTGTCCCAATTTTGTTAACCTTATGGGAAATAAATAAAATTCAATATCCCGCTTATTTCTCAACATATCTTAGTAAAACTTAGTTTCTGGCTTCATCTAGATGAGATCTAATGTTTTTAGTCATTACTCTCCGAAATTTCCGTTTTTGTGGCAGCAAACCTGCATACTCATCCCTTATGTTATTCTTATGGAGCTTACAAAAACATGTCAAATCTCGTTTATTGGATTGAAATATGTTCTTTTACATTTGAAATTCGCTAAGAATGCAGGTCCGCTGCAACCGGGGTATTTGTGATTTTCGATGTAGCTCTAGAAAGATGAAGGCGTCAGACCACCCATTGTAACACGCGCTGCGCCCTCCGTGGTAGATAATGGTAAATGACAGCATTCCTACGACCAAAACATAATTTTGTATTCAACTCATAGATAATTCAATTCAAAATTCCAAGTGTGCATCTTGGCAATTTCCTATTGTAAATTAATTCAATTATAGCTTTTTTTATTCGCATGCTGTGTGTAGAATAACTAGATTTTTTTACAGTTAGTTGCTGAACCTAAGTTCGGGATTGATGCAGTCTTTTTAACTACTTTTGCATTGAAATTAATTTTTGGAAATTAATGTTATTTTTAACATTTGTATTTGACAAGACTAAAAGAAAACGAATAAATATAAATATTTTTTATATTGAAAAAATACGGAGATTGTTTATTTTATTATTATTTAAAACGTTACTGCAGTCTGTTGTTACAATGTTATCAAATATCTGAGCCATCATTTCACACGATATTCTTAATGCATAGCATTTTCCTACCCTTTAAAGTGTTTAAAGGAAAACGTACACTGGCTATTGTATGTTTTAAGTAACACAATATTCCTAAATAATTTTATTTTAAAAATGTTCATCCCGAAAACCTATTTTCGTCCTTTACTGAAGTATTTATTTTTATAACACAAAGATTCAACATAGGAACTTTTTACCTTTTACCACGTAACTATTGATTTAAAATAGTTTTAGCTTTTTAAGAATAAAATTTAATGTCATACTGTTTGGAACTAGTAAAAGTTTGACGCTTGTAAAATGAAATGCGTGATAAAATGTAATAAGTTTTCTGTAGACATGGCATGAAAACATAAGTTGGGTCTTATAAAGTAAAAATTCAAACTAACTAGTGTTACCTACGAGATGGAATTCTGTAGATCAATCTGATTGATGCTTAATAAATTATAGAATTTCACTGAAGGAGTTTGAACGTGTGCCTTCAGAGCATGATTTTTCACCAACCTCGAGATTTCACCCTGTTTTCCTGTGTATTTGTCAGATTGTTCTCATATTTTTCACCTTGTTTTCCTGAGTATTTGTCAGATTTTCTCAGGACTGTGGACTGTGACTTAAGCAATAGATGCGTGTAAGTCTAAAAGAGCTTGTCAGGGTTTCAACAGATGAGAAATTGCTTTTAGAAACGTTTGACCTTTGCATTTTCTTGGAAATGTCCAAAAAGATTTCGTGTTCTTCTCATATAATTATTAATTTTGAGTTGATGTTTTGTAGCTAATAGTACTTAGAGCATATCTAGAACAGAGTATTATTACATTTTTTCGTAGAGAAGTTCGTAGGCTATTTTTTATTTTCGATACGAAATAGTCATATAATCAATTGTTGATTCCCCTGAAAATGCGGAAGGTAACTAGATGAATTACATTTAACGAAAACCTTCATTTCATACAATACATATCAAATTAAGGATATTGATTTGCATTCATTCTAAATAATTTCGATTTTAAAACTGCGAAATATGAAAGGGGACAAGGGGGTTTTGTGGAATTGGTTGTGTCCTAATTACCGATTCGTGTTCCGAATCAATGACTATGTTAAAATCAATATTTTGAACCCACCAAAAATATCAGGTTTGATACTAAAATTTTGTGAACCAACGATAAAATGTTCCAAAAAACAGACTTTGGAGTTTTATGAAATGGTAAAACTGAATAAATATTGCATTATTGATAAAAATATAGCAAGTCCCATGTGATTTTCCTCACTTGATTTTTACGAACATGTAATTCCTTCTATAACTCACGCCAAGAATATTGCCTCATAAAATTGGCGTAAAAAGTTGAATCATTCGCGTGACGCAACAATGGTGTTTGATTACGAAAAGTACTAAGCTCTCGGCTTGTCAATTTAATATTTAAACACTACAGTATTAACTAGCCGAAGTATTAAATTATAAGCCGATTTTTTTATAACCCGGCCCGTCCCCTTTTTCCATGACAAACAAATATCGCCTTCTCGTTTTTCTTGTTACTTAGTTCGTATAAGCCTTTGTAATTTTAATAAATATTATAGCTCAGTATTAATTTCTTTTTTTAATTAAAAGTATTTAAACTAGAGTAATACTAAACAACACTACTTATGCAATTCGAAGCTTATGTTTTGGGACCGTGATCATAAAGCTAAAAGTTCATATTCTGAACTAAAGTTTCTTTTCTACTTTGATCTATTTGTTAACGTTATTTTCCGTAAACCCAGTTATTTCCAAATTTCAGATTGTTTTTTCTAATTTATATTGGAATGGGACTTTGTTGGCACATAAGAGGTATTTCTATGAATTATATATGTTTGATGTAATATTTTAATATCAATTGAGCATATTTCTCAAGAGTGTTTCGGGCAGGCAAAAAAGAGAAGCCAACTTTCAAATTCGAGTTAAGATAATAAATTTTCAATCGAAATATTTATAACAACATATGAATTCGAGCTTTGGTTGCCGGTTACTGGTAGGCCTACACAATCTAAATTAGATTGTATCAACCATCAGTTGCTTCACTTCAAAGGAAACGAGACACGTTTTGACTTATTTTTACTTGCCTGCAGAAAGTTTTCATTTTCGTTTTCTTCATCACCCGAGCCAGAATTTCGTACAAACAGTCTTGATTTACTTCAAATAGTCTTGGTATAGTCAGGTACGAAGTTCTAGGGCGGGGGGCGAGGAGGGGGTATACTTTTCTAAATAACATAACAGATAAGAATTAACAATAACATACATCAACATAACAGATACTTAAGGGGACGGTCTACCTCAAGCTCCGAGCGCTAAAACAGGGTTTTGTATCTTATTCATTGATCGCTGGATTTTCATATGATTTCCAATATTTTGGTGTCATTTTAAAAAGGATATGTTTTTGTAGGTCGCTATAATTTTAGAATTTTTGATTTTAAACCCGTTTATTTACAGGAATTGTGTAAACCTTTCAAAAAAAGGTAGTCTTTTGTTAGATTTTTAAGTCTCATAACTAACGACAGGAACGCTTTATGGAAAAATAAAAATTGCAGAGACATATAAAATATTCTGAAGGACGTGAATCCACTCTCATTTTTATTAAATCTTAAAAAATAAAGCTTTTATCGTGCAGATACGAAACGTCTGCAAGCGTACTTCAGCGCGCTTTAGCCCTATCTTTACAATGTTATTTCGCTCTGTGACGCGGATTTTTCTGTCAAGGTAGACCGCCCCCTTAATAAATTAAAAACTCGAGATTTTACTATGTTTTCCTGTGAATTTGTCAGATTTTCTAAGATTTTTCACCCTGTTTTCCTGAGTATTTGTCAGATTTTCTAAGGACTGTGACTTGAGCAATAGTAGCGTGTAAGTCTAAAAGGGCCTGTCAGTTTTTCAACAGATCAGAAATTGCTTTTAGAAACGTTTGACCTTTGCATTTTCTTGGAAATGACCAAAAAGGTTTCGTGTTCTTCAATAAGATATTGAGCTTGTGTGCGTATTTCCCCAGTGTAAATTTAATGCCGTGTGCTTGTGTGATAAAGCGACAATGTTTTAGAGGAGTGCCGATTCGCAAGCTGCGTTTTTATCCCAAACATGTTTTCGTAGAACCCTGTTTCCGGCGCTGCGTTTTGTAGTTAATTAGTGGGGTGGATTTATTTTTTATATATATTTATATCTTGCTGCGTGTCCGTGTAACCTTAAAATCTTATTTTTTTTTAAAGTATTTATTTTTAAATTATAAAAATCAAGTATTTTAGAGTTTTATATAGCTTTTTCCACGTGTTAGAGAGGCACTGAGGAGTATTCCTGAATAATTCAAGGGTTATTTTATGAACATCGGTTGAAAAATGGCGTCCGAAACAGGGGACTGCGAACGATTGTTTTCGACGTTTTTTCATCGGGGCACAGATGAACTATACCGATTGGCAACCCGATGCACTTTTTCGTGCCCGTTTCTTTTCCGGTGGCGTCAAGTTTGTTAGGTTGTTTTGTCGCCCTATTGGATCGGTATCATATATGATTTCATCAATATCTAATCTTTATGTTCCAAAGAGCAGATAACTTTGATAACAGTGCAATTTGGGTGGCATTCAAGTCCAACAAACTCAACACTGCTGGAAAAAACGGGCACGAAAACATGCATTAGGTTGGCAATCTGTATAGTTCTTCATCTGTGGTAGGGTCGATGAAAACTCATTTTTAGTCAGTTTAGTTCGGTCATTTGTACAAAAGTTTAGACATATCCGATAATAATTTCCATATTTATGATTTATTAGTACATTTACATTTTTCCGACAAATTTCTGAAACAAATATCGCTTATTAAAGACAAAAGCCAATAGCGACAAATGTAGTTCGCTTAATAAGGTCGAGTATAGGCCGGCGCGCGGCGGTACGTGTAGTGGTGGTAACATGCAGTGTGCGGGTGCAGTGTGCAGTGGTTCGGTTAAAACGCGTGAAATATTCGCCGATGCCGTATCAATACCCGGCGGCGAAGTGGCCGCGAGCATGTGTGGTTGCTAGGTAACGCCGAGGCGGATAAGTTATTCGAATTCATCTGCCACGTTTTAATAATTCGCTGCAAAGTCAGTCAGTCAGTCGGGGTTCTCTTTGATTAGTAATTACTCCACTCGGATGACGACTGCAATAACCTGCAAGACTAACTGGGTCTCGATCGAAAAGCATACAAAGAGAGATTCATCTCGATATTAAGCTATTCCGTTTTAAACTAATTAATTGCGAATCTATATATCGAAAAATGGAAAGCTAGCTAATTTATGGCGTTAATAAACTTCTGAGGTGTGAACTGAGGGTTGAAATAGATCTGTTTTTCTTTTGAGAAATTTAAATTAAAGTTTGCCGATATCTTTCGAAGATAATTTATCGTTTGTCTCAGAGAACCACGAAAGATAAAACTTTATCAACTCGATTTTTATATTTTGTAAAACAAAACGGAATAATTTGATCTTTTTGCTATAAATTGAGTTTTTATAAGGCACAGAAGGGCTGCAAGAGGTTTTTCAGTGATTTTATAACTGGATTTACATTTTAAAATTACTGGAAACCCCCGCGCTGTTTACAAAAATATAGTCGACTACAAAAATACAAATGTGGTATCAAATTAAATGTCTGAATCTCACAATTACTACGGTACCAATTATAAATGGTTTAGAAACAGTTGACTTCATATTAACGTTACAGTTGCATTCCGTGGTGGCAGCTTCTCTCTAAAATGTCAGGACAAGCTTCTAGGTCAACAGTGTTCACGATGTGTAAACTGCCTGTAAACCATTTATACTACAGTAATTCTGGAGATTCAGACCTTGAATTTGATACCATATATTTGTAATTTTTACGTAGTTTGTTTTTCCAAGTATAGGAGATTAGAAGCTAAGTTCTGACTTGACGTCGCGCCTCGTGTGCTCCGTATGTTTGTACTGTGCGGTCGCTGGGACTCAGCACGTCGCGTCGTCGCTGGGTCAGCGTGGATGTCACACGTCAGCGTCAGCGCCAGCGATGTTGTCTAGCTAAAGCGATGTTTCCTCCCTCGGCTGAACTGAAGAATCCGTCTCCACCGTTTAAATCGACGTTTGAAATCTATTTTCCGAGTCGATATAATTAATAGAATTCCTTATAAAACATTTATTCATGATTTGCCTCCTGGATTGATAATTGACTTAAATAAATAGGTTATTGTTACCTTCCGTCTTCAATCCAATAATATTATTTATTGGATTGAAGACGTAAGGTAACAATAACCTATTTATTTAAGTTATAAAACATATGTTTTATTGTTTTAGATAATTTCCCCCATAGGGAAGAAGCTGGTACCGTAGTACTCATGGTAAGACCTAAGCCCGAGACCGTGATAACCTTTTGTTTTGGAGCCCCCAGAAGCAAAAAAAAATTCGTTCATTTTCATACATATATCTATGTGTCTTTAAGCACGATAACTTGCGTGGTCCGATCTTAATGAAATTTAGCATAGACGTGAAAAGTATTAATTATTCGGACGAGTTCGTAAACCAGCCCAATCGGACCACCGGAAGGGGGGGTAAAAGGGGATAAACTCCCCCAAAAATGGGGTTTTCTAAGTTTTTACGTAGAAAAATTAAATTAATCAAATTTTCGCTCTAGCATCATTGAATTCAGCTCGAAAAAAAACAAATAATTTAGTATGTTGAATGACAGCTCTATGTTCACTGGTTACCGAGATATTGAAAGTGGTAAACACAGTACGTTGTCCCAAAATAAGAACGTTGTCCCACAACCTTATAGGAAATAAGTAAAATTCAATAACTTCCTTATTACTTAATATATCTTGATAAAATGTGGTATATGGCTTCTAATAGTTCAGATCTCTAAATATTGAATTAAAACCACCCATTTTTAACATACCTGTGCAGCAAACCTGCATACTCACCCATTACCGTCGACGTTTGAAATCTATTTTCCGAGTCGATATAATTAATAGAATTCCTTATAAAACTTATGTTTTACTGTTTTAGATAATTTCCCCCATAGGGAAGAAGCTGGTACCGTACTACTCATGGTAAGACCTAAGCGTGGGTCATGTCCCATGCCCATGTCATTCTTATATCTTACAAAAACAAGTCAAATCTTGCTATGTTGGATTGAAATATGTTCATTTGCATTGGAAATTCGCTGAGTATGCAAGTCTGCTGCAACGGGGGTATTTATTAATGTATTAACTTATTGTAAATTAACGATGAAAGTCATTATTAAAATGTCGATTCCAGTAACTTTTACCATCCTGTTAGAATTAGATAAACTGACTGATGGCAAATTTTGGTTTGCTAGCTCATTCAGTTTCATGTGAGAAATTGTGATGACTCTAGGACTGAAAAGTGAGAGTAGCGATGGATACATTCGGCGGCGTAATCGACCCGGATGCAAACGGCAAAGGTACTTGCCAAGTACCTTTTCACGGAGAAAAGGTACTTGACTGGAAAATTACAAAATTTCATCGAGTAGGCATGAAGGTAACTTACAAGTGGGGGCCTAAGTGAACATAATTGCATTATGTAGATCAAAGTCATGTTAGTTAAAATTTTAGATGGATTATGATATGTTAATAACGTTAGAGTTAAAATATAACTGTAACAGGAATAGCCAGTTACGTATGAAACATAATTGGATAACATAATTGGAAGGTGCACTCGATTGTAGGTAGAGCAATACGCATTTGTTTTAGTAACGCGCGACACTGATAGCGACTGATAATGAATCAAATGCAAGACGGCGAATGATTTGAGAGTTTTAATTACGTCATGTTAGTTGAAAGAGTAGTTGGGTTATGATATGCCAATAACCTTAGAATAACTGTAACAGGAATGTATGGAACATAATAGGAATAAAGGGGCAAGGTAGGCCGCATATCGAACTCCAACCTCAAATAATCATGCAGATAAATATCAGTTAAACTGACGTTTCGATTATGATATCGAGACGTTATCGGGATTAACGTAATCACGGTTGAAAATATCGAAAACATATATTTTAAACACCGATTCTAACGGTGGATACGGATCTAACGTTTCGCCCCTCCTTTTTCCATAAGGTCTTTGTTATTCTAGATTTTCCGTTCCTCGTCCGAAAGTAAAAATCATTCATTTATGACGCATATATGTGTTTTATTTTAATGGAGTGCCAAAACGAACTTACTGCCAGCAATATTGCTGTAAACGAACTTAACATATCGCAATCATCGAAGTAAATGATACAACTTTATCGAAGTTGTACTATTTACTTCGATGATCGAAAGGTTAAATAATATTTGGGAATTTAGATTTTTCAAAGATTCGGCAAAAATATCAAGACTCGTTCCAGAGAAGTTGTGTATTTTTCAGACGTAAGTCGAGGATTGCGGGTTATCAGTTTGCCGATCTTACATCGGCCTTAAATAAAGACTGAATATTTTCGTGCCCCTTAAACTCAAATGAAAACACATTTGGAGGAATGATTTTTTTTCAAAGCCATGTGCGTCCAATGTCATTACAGTACGATATTGTTATAATACAACCGTTTTGGCTTTTATATATATTTTAGGTTTCGGTTTCATTAAAATTACTTTTTAGCACGGAAACACCCGCTAAATATGTTTTCATAGATATATTTTTTTAAACCAAAAGTTTAATCTTTGGGATTAGAAAATCAAGTTAGGCCTAAATGTTTTTATTAACTATGAATGATACAGTTATATTTTTTCGGCTCGCGCAGGATAGGTGAGTGGAAGCCACAGTTATTTTGCGAGAGAATATTTTTCACCTTCTGATGTGCTCTGTGTTTTCCAATTTGAAATATCCGCCCGATATTACTACCACATACAATAACAGTGTAGCTTTTTCATGAATACTCGCGTTAGATTTGGTAAAAAATCCAAACCTTACACATTCCAATTTTAGTTTATGTCACCTGACTATTTTCGGTATAAACTGTTACCTGCAAAGAACACGATTCGCTTTTTCATATTGTTCTAATGTAACCAAACATAAAATAATTTGAATGCGACTGCCGTAACAAGGTCGCCTATTCGAATCGTAATTTTATTTTCTTCACACTACGACAAAATCACCTGTTTTACAAACGTCATATGGAGGTCGAAAATACAGCACTTTTCCGACAGAGGGCCGAAAATTTTCGCCCCTAGGGCCGAAAGTCCGAAAGTCAGTCCATCGATGTTTGCTTGAAACAACGTGTGAACATCCCGCAACTGCACTCGACAGGTTCAGTTGGCTCGACAGGCTAGTGGCGATCATATGATTTTTATTGATGTCGTTGCTTAGCAACCATGAAAAATAAGTTGTATCATCTCTAATAATCTCAAAGTCTCGTTTTCAAATGTGTCTAATAAATGTTTAAATTTTAAATGTTATATAATATTTATTTCATTATGTTCTTGGTTAAAAATTAGTGTTCGCACCTCAGCCGATACACCATTTTTCACGAACTACACAATTTTTCACTTTTTTACAGTATTTTTAATTTAATGATACATTGGTTAATGTGGCTGCGTACCCAATGAAGTTCTAAGGAACGAAACATGTCGTCATATAAAAAACTGTGATGGAGAAGGTATTGTTTCTTAGGTATCAGGATATTTAATATTTAATCAGATAAAGTCAGAGATTATTTCTCATCAAGCAGACGGAAAATTAAGACTTTTCTAGATATGAGAGTGGCAAATGTCAATGATGGTTGTGTACATGTACAATCAATGTCCCACGTTTTGCAAATAATAAAATTTCGAGCTTTGTAATTTTTATCTAAAATCGTCAGAATTATATTTTTAATGTAAGAAAGTCTAGAAAAAGCTGTGGAAAATCTCGAGAAAGTTTGGAATCAGTCTTGTGTTTCGCGGTGGAAACAAATTAGACCCCCTGTTGCTATTTCATATCATATAATATATACGACTTCTTTGAATATTGACTCCAGTCGAATGATCATCACGCTCGATCAGTTAGAGTGTTTGTATACAGACGTAATTAAAAAGAGGGAAAAGGATGTGAAAAGCCACAGACCATAAAAGAAAGTATCGCATTGTTTAGTCCCACCCGCCGCCGCGGTGCGGTTCAGCTCATCTAAGCGACTTGGATTTGTACGGTTTCACACGATAACACGTTTTATTCGGACGAAAATATAATTCTTCATACAGTAAACATAAATTACAATTTAGAATTCATACCCCATTGAAAACACGTTTTGACGAACCACGTTATGTTGATAGAATAAAAGAGAAGTGTTTAATTTTTTATAACATTTTTTAGACTACATTTTTTTAAATCAGTTTCAAACTAGTTTTTTTAATTGTGAACAATACCGTGATTTTCAACGGTTAAAATACAGTCTCATAAAAAAATTAATGATGTTACGAAGTAGCCTCTAGGAAATCCACGGAAGTGTAAAACAGGAAGCGTACTTAGTGGTCTAAGTACGGTTAATTTTACCGCCCTTAACGATAACTTTTTTGAACTGCAATAAAAATCAGCCTTATTCCATGAATCGGTACACGTAATTATTGATTTTTATTTTTCAATGAAAAATTTCGAGGGCAAAAGCATTGATACCGCTTTAATAGCAACTGCGTGAGAGATGACGACTTGAATTATGTCAAACGTTCCAAGTCAAATTGTCCCGACATGACCGAACTTGTTGCTTGTTGTTTCCCGATATCTCCGCGTGCCATTTCCTCCGCGTGCCGTTTCCTCCGCGTGCCGTTTCCTCCGCGTGCCATTTTCCTCCTCGTGCCATTTCCTCCGCGTTTCATTTCCTCCGCGTGCCATTTCCTCCGGGTGCCATTTCCTCCGGGTGCCATTTCCTCCGCGTGTCATTTCCTCCGCGTGCCATTTCCTCCGCGTGCCAGTTCCTTCGAATTCCAAACGCCGCGCTAGTCACTACCTGCTTTGTGGTGTCAATTCCTCCGCGGCATGGGGGCCCCGCCTCCCCTAAACCCATCCCCTCCCTTTCTCCACTCCTCCACTCAATTCCTACATACAGCCCAGAATGACTTTGCTTATTCAGCTCAAACTCTGGGCATTCCGCAACTGCGCGAGGTGGTCAGAAACCTTCAAAATCGACCCCTGAACTGCGCGCTGGTAAAATTCGGTTCTCACCGACCTAAATCGCCCTAGCGATTGAACTCGGGACAATCAGAGACAATCTGGATATTGGGGCCAAGTGTTGCTCACCGGAGGTAATGAGCCTTTCATCTCTGGGTCCGAGTTTTGGGAAATAAAGGTCATGTAATGCAGCTGGGGGCCCAAGCTTTGAAAATTAAGCTTAAGTTTGACGTGAACCTAGAATTGGTAATTTAAGGCAAATCTATCAGTTTGGGAACCTAGCGTTTTGAACTGAGGTGAAGTATTCAAATTAGGGATGATGGAGCTGAGGGACCGAAGATCATCCTCATGGAATATTGCAGATGACAGAGCCTGAAACATGTGCATCCTATTACCGAGCTTAGATTGCAGGAGGTAGGCCTAATCAATTTTGGGACCGATCATTGTGTCAAAACCAATCGGAAAATCAAACTTTTTGTCAGTAAATTTGTATATATAGTCAGAAAAAGAAAATAAAAACGTTCATAACCTGGTTCGGTGTTCCCTAGCATGACTCGATGTTCCTCAGCTTTCAACTAGCTTATAAACCTATTAAACCATAAAAATAGTGTTATATCCTCTATATTACTGCATGCCATTCGACTGCGCAAAAACAATGTTCTACTATGATTAGTCTGTCAAGCAAAGATGTTGGGATTCCTCCGCGGGAAGAGACCGCCGATTGTAAGGGTTAAGGGTCACTCTGGAATTCGGAGAAGACATTTGGACTCTGGGGCCATCCATAAATTACGTATCGCTCCTAGGGGGGAGGGGGAGGTTTCGGCAGCGTTATGAACCATTACGGGGGTGGGAGGGAGGGGGTTTAGACGCAGCGTTACGTAACTGCTAAACCTATGTATGTCACAATTAGTTTTCTCTAGTTAAAATTCAAGTTTTTAAAAATTGTTTAATGTCAGTATTATATTTTCTCATAAGATTGCAAAAAGAACTTAGTCTGAATAACGTCTAGTTCTATAAAAATTTGAAAAAAAACTTTTGAATTAACTTGGTTGGACCGGGTTGGATGTCGGGTTCGAACAGAACTTAACCTTCGTGCCTAATCAACAAGAAAATCCAGAACGGAGCCATCCACGGTGCCAATCGTGACAATGTCTATCCACATGACCACTTCATGGGAGAACAAGTGAAGATGATATTTATTTTTCAAATTTCTTTCCTTTTACTTTGTACAATATTTATTTTTAAAATTTCTTTCCTTTTACTGTGTACAATATGATGTGATGTAATACATTGAGATTCGATCAAATATCTATATTTATTTGTAATATCAATAAATAATTTGTTTTTTTGGAGTTTAAATTAGTCTTTTTTTATATATTACGATTTTTAGAATATGATAAATTGTAGGAGAGTAACGACAATGCGCTACGTAATTTTTAGGGTGGGGGGGGGGGGTTAGTGTCGCCGTTAAAGTTCCGTTACAAAGGGGTAGGGGGTCTAAAAATGCAGATTTTAGCGTTACGTAATTTATGGATGGCCCCTCGGAGGACACGCTCGTGGCGAGAGGTACTAACAGTGAATCGAATACTGTACCGTGGCTCAGGCCAGCCGTAAGCGTAATACTGAGCCTAATTGTCTTGTGGGCCACTTCATTGGACGCGGACTATAATGTTGATGAGAACGAATTAATGAATTCATCCGCTTTGTGGGAATAACCACTTCAGGTAAACGGCCCGATGAAGAGGGCGAGTAGAGTGAAACATACTCGACTACCACTTATAATTGTTGTCACAGAGAAGAATCAATTTGATTCTTGATTCATCTCTGTGTTGTGCTGTTTTACCTCATCTGGAAACCACTCCCGGTTAAGTGGTTTTGTTGTAAATACTTCATTTGTGGCATATAGTTACTCTATTATGGACTGAACTGGACACTTTTTACGTTTTTTAATGCGAGCTCAGGGTTTGACGGGTTTCACCAGCAACGCCCTCCAGCTGACGGTCCTTTGTCGGCGGCTCCGTCAGGTTCACACGATCGAACCGAAATCAGGCTTTGACTTTATGTTCAGAACAGTTTTGAAGTAGGGGAAAATATATTTTTCTACAGAATAAAAAGATCATCACGCTTTTTGGAATTTATTTGCCTAACTATCACGGACAGTATTTTTTCGTGAACATAAAAAAGTCTTCTAACTCACCTCGATGTAAATTGAAAAATATTTAAAACAGTGTAGTGCGAGTATATCAGTCTTAGGCTTTTAAATTTTATTACAATTGATATTCAGCAGTACACGATTGCTACACTTCCAGTACTCCAGGGTTCAATTTGGCCGTCTATTTTCAAACATACAGTGTTACCCTTAATTACAGTATTATTTTAAATCCGTCAAAAACCCCTAAAGTAACCTTTGGAATTTTTGGATTCGAACCATTTTAAAATTATAATTACAGTATTTGTAGTCCTAATTATTTAAGGTCTGCTGAGTGTGAATGTACACCGTTATTAGGTTCAGGAAGAGGTTCTTTAGCAAAACATTTAATTGATGTAGGATTAAAAAGTACAACTTCTAAGCTTCTTTGTATTTATAATAGAGAATAAACCCGTATCTTCGATTCTATTCTAACCAGTTGAATCCTAGGCTGCCCAGGCGGTTCTAAAGTGTAACTCTCTTTCCAAATTCATCTCGTACGTTATTAAAAAATAATTCTGACTCGTATCGCCAAAAAACAATCTAAAATATCTCCATTATTTTTTGAACTATTTCGCAAATTAAATCGACTTTGGGAAAATTATAAAATCGAAGAATAAAACGAAGCGACAGGTCGCCTCGGTAGTCGAGCGTTTTGTAGCCGTAAAAATAGTGAAGGAATAAATGGCTCGGGGTTCGGGCACCTCCCTGCCCTTGCCGCGCCGCGGTCGATACGGCGGCCCGAGCTGCGCCGGAAACGCCCGAGCGCAGCCGAGCGGCCGCCAGCCGACTCTCATTCATCTGTACATATTGACGTACCCCTTTGACACTACCCCTTCGCGTCCTATCATTTTATTGTCGAAAACAACGCGATCGTCACCGGCCCCGACCGCTCACCTGGTCGTGATGATCATTTCGTGGACTGAGATATGACACGGGGGGGGGGGGGAGGTGGGAACGGAAGGGGTTGAATTTGAAAGAAAATGAATACCGATCGCTTTTGTGATTTTGTAAAACCTCACTTACTCGACTGTTTGTGGGCCCAGAGGTTGTTGAGATTGGGGTTGTCCAGTTGTCCAGGACATTGGAATTTTCAATGGGTTTAATATATGAACACAAAACAAATTTTAGTTTCACATATAAATTTATTTGCATAAGTATTTTTACATATTGAGATACAAACTTTGAATAAATGCCAAATACTCAATGATTAAAACTAATTGTTCTGAAAAATGCCGAATTGATTCTCTGTCAGCTGCTCGAGTGTCAAGTAACATAGACTGTCGAGTTATCGAGTGTCTAGTTAGTGAGGTTTTACTTTACAGTAGAACCTCGATAAGAAGGCACTCAATAACACGAAACACTCAATAACAAGTGCACTTTTCTAGTCCCCTTAAAATTATAATTACATTTAATGTTACGGTACTCCCTCTTATCTGGACCCCTCGGGAAGAGGTCTCCGGTTTTGGTTTGCACCATCGAATCCAGCTAAAAATAACAAAATTTGTATTTTGAATCACTGCTCTACTCTTGGTTACCGCTAGGTATTGAAATCGGCAAACAAGATACTTTGTCCCTTTGTTATATTTTTTGGGGAATTTATAAAATTCTACTTCTCACTTATTTCTCTACACATCTTAAGTGTAGGTATGTGGCTTTAGCCATTTGAGATCTATTGTATATTAATAAAAACTCCTCCATTTTTCATTTCTGCATCAGCAGTTCTGCTTATTTATTGCCTTTGTTATCCTTATCATATTATTTTGTCAGTTCATATATTTTATTAATTTGTTAATTTTTGGCCCCCTAAGTTATTATATATAACTTAGTTATATATAAATATTAGAAATTGTTAGACAGTCACTAAGTTTTAAGTCATCTATGTTTAGTCTGGCCTAGTTTTTGTGAAACTTTGTCATCTTGTTTATTAAATCTTTTAGAATAACCCTGTCCTAGTTTTGACCATGTCTATTGTACCTTTGGTATCAGTGGCGGCGGAACCGGGGGGTCAGTTGACCCGCTGAAATTTTAGGAAGCGTCATGGGGGTCAAGGGTCAGCAGGGGTCAGGGTGGTCAAGGGTTATTGGTTCATAAAAAAATTGAAGGATATAAAGCATTCTGTACATGTTTATTTTTTCCCATTAAGAAAAGTATAAGTAACAATAGTTATTAAGAAAAGTAAAAAGTTATATAATTTTGTCAATATTAATCGATTACATTAATTATGAAGGGGCTCATACCCACATAACCTTATAAAAGTATTGATATTTATGATCGTATTGAAATTTTGGATGGTTAACTTACAGGTAACACTTCAATTTCGCACTGATTTGTCAAGGTCAAAGTCGGAACCTGAGTATGTACGATACTTTCGCCTAAAATACGATAATTGAGAAGTTTTATTACGATATTTTGCGTCTGGAGGGTTGGCAGTTCTTCGTGCTGTATGCGCAGAATGTTTGTCATTAGAGTTGAAAGTCGCTGTGCAGGTTTTGGGAACAGCAAAGACTGAGGCCTTCCATCAGCAGTAGTTAAAAAAAAAACTAAAAAACATGTAAACTTGTAAAATCTTGTCATTCTCGTGTACTATTATTGCAATGTCTACTATTATTTAGCCCCAGTGTAGCCCGCACACTTACTTGGTTACTTGGTTTCTTCTAGTTGAGGTCTACTGGATATTTATTGAAAAGGATTCGAAAATGGCAAAACAGTCTTGTAACTGTGCCCATTGTTTACATATTCACAGCAGCAAACCTGCATACTCATTTTCTGTTATCCTTATGAAGATCATTTAAAAAACATTCATTTGTTAGGGCTATTATAGTTATGATTGAAATGAACATAATATTAACAAAGTACCCTTTTTTATAATATTTTTATTTAATTTGACAACATGTTTCGGGTATTATCCCATCTTCATGGTCTTAGATTAGATTGAAGATGAATTAGATTATTATTAAGTCTTTGCAATTAGACCATGAAGATGGGATGATACCCGAAACATGTCAAATTAAATAAAAATATTATAAAAAAGGGTACTTTGTTAATATTATCTTCATTTCAATCTTATGAAGAACATCAAAAATGTCAACCCCAGTATGATAGGTTGAAATAGTTTTCAAGCACTCGAAATTTGCTAAGTATGAAGGTCTGCTACAACGAGGCTATTTTAAATTCAGATAGTTTGTAGGTGGTCGTAACTGTTAGTAAATAATTGAAGACTAAGTTTTAATCATCATTAAGTAATTTATTAAATGTTAGATATTTTTGTTTCCTTTATTGTCATGACCTCAGTAATGTACACTAACACTGATCACCCTTTTCTAACTAAATTATGTTTAAAGGCTAAATATTATCAAATTTATTATGTGGCTACAGTCACATATGATGTGAACATGAGGCATCATATATTTATACAAGACATATATTTATTTACAAGATATATTTTGCAGGTCCAACTAAAAAAATATATATTTCAAATGTAACCTTAAATTTTACAACCCAAAGTTTATTTTTTTACAAATACTGAAGCTTTCAAGTAAATTAAGAGCAACTTTGAATACATCTTTAAATTGTTATCATTCCAATATACTTTTTGTCATATTTAACATGGAAATTTAATTTTTTGTTTCTTTTTTCAGGTGAGTGGGCACTGAGTCTTGAGGTGGTAAGATGAATTAATATTTATTTTTAGTCAACATTTTTGATATTTTTTATTATTATAACAATTAATTGTTAACTGAATGAATTCAATTATCTGTAGGCCTATGTGTCTCCAAGAACACATCAGTCTTTCAAAAATTGTAGTGTAAAGGTTAAAATACTTCAAAACCCTAAACAACAAATAATATTTTTATTGGTATTAGCCTGACTATTAGCCTTGTATTACAATACTTAAAACATTGATTAAGTCACAGCATTTTTAACGGATCCAAAATTCATATTTAAATGCAAAATTATTTTTTTTATTTATTTCCAACAGCTAACGCTAATATTTTATTCAGAAGAATATGACAATGAAAACAAGGTTGTTAGCCTATTTACAATGTGACTAAGACTAAAAGGTTCAATATAACAGATAACAGTGAATAATTACCAAGTCACTGTCATATCAAGAAGCATTTAAACAGAATATATTAGGTATTTGAATTTTAGTAAAAAACCACAAGTAACAGTAGGGTTACTAGTTACAAGACTGATGTGCCATTTTCAAATCCTTTTCAAACGTCATTTAATAGATATTGTTTTCAAATTGATAGAAAATAAGAATTATTGTTTGTTCAAAAAATTGAAAAAAATATATTTTGACAAGACTTCGAAAGTGGGACAAAGGTCCCAAAATTAGTAATCCTACATAGTAATCCTACAGTTTTTTTTGGATCGATAATATAAAGTTAGTAACGTATTTTGTTCAAGTCAATTTTTAATCCAGGAGGTAAACCATGAATAAATAACAAGATGTAGACAAAAACAACAGTATGCTACAAAAAAAAAGCCAAGTGTAGGCTACTATTCCTCTGTGTAACTCCTCTGCAGTCGAAGTTTATCTCTATTTACCTTGAAGTTTACTCAAAAGGACCTCAGTAAGTTGAAAAGACAGCATACATTCGATGAGCCATATCTGATTAAGGGTCACTATTCCTTACCTCCGTAACTTGAATTTTCATTTGGTTTAACTCTATAGCTTGAATTTTGCTCAAATTACCTCTGTAAATCAAAATTAACTAAGAATTACCTCTGTAAATCAAACTATGCCTAAGTCTAATGATGCGCAACTTGAAGAAAAATCGTAGTCCTAAGGAAATTTGATTTAACAAGAGTTCATTGTAATATAAAATATTATTAACTTAATCAGTTATCAATTATTTGTCATTGCATATTTTACATGCTATTGTTATGTTATACTAACATTTTCTTTGCTTAGAGCCCATTAGGCCTACATGCGTTTCAATTCTTTAATTTTTCTGTTTTATTTGTTTTTTTTTTAAGTTCACAAGAGTATGCAAATGGGTGTGGCAAAAGACTGGTTGGATAGAAGAATTGTCTGATATTTTAAGTTGTTACTTCTGTCTTTGTTTTTAAATTTATAGTTCATAAATTTGCCTGTTGTGAGTTATGGATCCCCAGATCTAACTGTGCAAACAACACTGATCAAACAATTCAATATATTTTAATATGTAGTAGTCCTCAATGAACTTTACATGTAACATTTTTCTTATTTTTACATAACCCATAAAAAAATTTATACAAATAGACAAAATAAATAACATTTATTTTTTTTAAATTTTCATCTAAAATTTTGTTTTATCGTTTTTTCTTGGTTTGATTTATTTTGGTTGTGTAAAATGATGTTTTTTAAACAACTAAAATTTAGGATAAAGTACTTATGTTTTTTCATTTTGCAATGATACAAAAACAGTTTTGTTAAAAAACTATTTTGCTCATTTAAAAAAATCATATTAAATTTTTCTTGTAAAGATAGGAATATTAGTTTTGACGCTCCCTTTAAAAATCTCTGTCATGTTGCTTAGCATGCCAATGCAATTTAAGGATGAGTATAGGCTGTAAATGTGCCTACGAGTCCATATAAATTGATAGTAATAGGTACCATCACAAAACGACCGCCCTAGTTTCTCATATTTAAGTATAATTACTATCCTCAAAGTGTTAAATAACTCAAAATATAAGTTTCTTGTTCTTAAATTCTTAAAATAATTATGTATTATTATAGTTGACCTCTCGCTAACTCAAAATACCAAGGGAATATGATTTTTCTTCGAGATAAATTTAGTTCGACTTAGGCAAAGTTCAAGTTATAGAAATAATTCTTGGTTGATTTCGAATTAAGTAAATAGTTTGAGCTGAATTTGAGGTGTAAACCAAATGAAAGTTCGAATTACAGAGGTAAAGATAACTGACGTTGGAATGGAAATGACTCGATGACACGTTGCGACTTATAAGCCAGGGTTTCGACTTAAAAAGGTCTGTTCAGTAAACTTCGATATTTTTGATAAACTTCTACTCATAGAAGTAAAGTCCCAGTTTATTTTTAGTTATAGCGCCAATTTTTGCGTTGCTTCAACTTACAGAGGTAAAGTATTACCGTAAAATTATTTTGAGGTATGCATAGTTGTAGTTTCGACCTAGACAGTTTTTTCCTTGGGGAATCAATAATAATTTGAGTTGGGCCTATTGAGTTTCGAGTTATCGAGAGTCTTCTTAATTATATAAGTATATGGCTGTTTAGAGCGCTGTCTGTATTAGGTGATGACCTAGTTTTAAAACTGACTTTTTTAAATGTACCAGACTAAAAGTTTTTTTTAGTAAAAACAATTTAGATTTAAGAATTTAAAAAAGTGGTGTTTAAGAATACTCTTCAAAGCATCATTATTTTAAGAAATATATTTATAATCATTAAATATACCCAGAACAAGATAAAACCATTCCGTTCATTCAAAAGTTGAACATCGGCCCAATTGTAATTATTTCCCAGAAACAATCCACTCACTTAATTTACTTAAATTTGGAATTTGAAACATAGCATTTGATGGGCTGGCTGATGAATACAAATATTCGCAGGGACTCGTAGATATTAAACCTTTAGCCGGAACAATAAGCCACTCACTTTGTCCACTCGCATGTATGTGCTGGTTTAGTGTTTTCATTTGTAGACGCTCAAACCTCTCAATTTTGTTTATTCCACTATTAAATGAAAAAAGTATTTCAATAAATGATTCTGCAAACTCCACTAGGAACATGGGAAATATTTAATGCGATGCACTGTATGAGATATTTTTTGGATTAGTCAAATTAATCAAATTTTTATCCTGCAGTGCACTCCTTTTCCATTTAGATTTCGATAGAGATTTAATGATGTTTTTTCTAAAAAGATTCATTGTTCATTTGTTCGGCACAAAAATGTACTAATGAAGTTTTAATTAATCAAACATATCTAATTTTGAATTTTTAAAAACTTTGTAAATATATGTTATAAATATTTAGAAAGTTTTTTATTTGTATTTGTTGATAATTTTTAATTAAATAGCATTTCCACTTGAATTCTTTTGCAATCTTAAAGATTCACAAATTATTTTATTTACAATTAAAATAATTTAATAATTCATCTTATTTAGAATTAAGTTTCCTAAATTCACTTGTACGAAATCCCAGGCTTATAAAACAATAATTCACTGTATGTTAATCCTTTGTTTATGACTGGTTAAAGTGTTGAATTGATAACATTTATGAATATTAAATTCCTCTATTTCACTGATTTTTTTGAGGGCAGTTCTAGGATTCTTGGATGAACTTGAACCATTACAAGAAAATATGAATAATACAGTAATTAGTGTACCCCAAGTTCTTATAATTCAGATCATCTGCGAAAGGAAATTTTTATTCTCTCTTAATTTTAAATATACATAACAAAAAATGGGCAAAACTCTTCAAGAAAGATTATTTTCTCTAAGAAGCCCAACGCTTTGACTTCAGAATTGTTAAAATATTCCCTTCTGCCTAGCAGAATGAAATTACCAAAAACCGTAGCGCGGCCGGCTCTCATCGGAGTTGGCTATTAAGTTGAACAGACCAGTGGCTCAGATATTAGCCGGCCAACATCAAAATAGCGTGGCGGCTCATAGGCTCATAGATGAGCCGCAGTGTCAATTCTGTTAAAAATTGTGGCTTATGAAACAGTGTTCTTTTAGAGACTTGAGACTTTGATAACAATGTATGGAGAGACTGCCGCACAACCTGTTTGCTTGACTTCTTGGTGTCTCAAATATAGGGTGTTTTTCTTAAACACAACCTATTTTTAAGATTGAATAACACAAATTTAAATATGAAAATGAGTATTGTTTTGTTAATATTTACAAAAATTTATACAACCTATTATTTAAGTTGATCACATTTAGTTTATATTATGTGTTAAACAATCCGCCATTGGCATTTGTATAAAGTTGTGCTCTCTCCATCAAATTCCCGAACACGTGTTGCAAGATACCTCTTTGAATTTCTTGCATTAAATTTGTTATGTTTGTTTTGAGGTGCTAACTATCCTGTGAAATTTTTTGTAGGCCTTAATTTTTATGTATCCCCAAAGAAAATAATATAGTGGCGTCAAATACAGGGATCTTAGAGGTTAATAATCCTTCACAGATAAAATAACGTTTTGGGTTGCGTTTAAAAAAAACACCCTGTAACTATGGTAAATACCAGGGCCAAAACTAGGAGATTTTTCAGAGGAGGCAAAGCCGAATTTGCCACTTTTTATATTTTAAAGAAACTTTTCAGAAAACCAATCACTTTTTATGATATCTAATCAGACTCCAAATTCACTTAATGCTTTTTACTTAAATAAAGATTGGAAAAAATATGAAGGCCTACTATGTATAAGCCTACATAAGTTTGTAGTCTTACTTCTCTTTTATTTTTTGTAGAAGGTAAAAACCGATTTAGTAAATAATTTATTCGTTTTTAGAAATACGTAGTGTTTTCAACCTTGAACAAACGTATGGAGATATTATAGTTCCTTACAAAATATAGGGTAATATAATATTGTTAAAGGTATATCTCGAAGAATGATCCTGCAATCAGTGATCGACTTCCCCAATAACAGTTGACAATTTTGAGGTTAGAACATTGAACAAAAATGAAAGAAGGTTAGATTTTGCTGTTAACAAAATGCAGTGTTGTAATTTAGGGGTCCGTGTTTTTTCATATAACGGATAATCTATATTGTTTAAAGGAAGCCTGAAATTAAGCTATTTGAACAGATAGTGGCTCAAGTACATAAGAGAGATGGAATTTATATGCTCACGTTGTCCTTGAACAATAAGGCTGCTATTTTTCTGCATTGTTCCACCCCATCTGGCCTACAAATAATGAAACCTTTTTTTTATAGTAAAAAGTAATTAAGATCTGAAACTATGACACTGGATTTCTTTCTGATTTTCATGTACAATTTTCAAAGTTCTTTGATAATTATTGCATTTTTTTCTTCTTCTTTTACCGCCCCCTAAAATCTGCCGCCCGGGGCAGGTGCCCCCTTTGCCCTCTCAGTTCTGGCCTTCGTAAACACAGTGATGTTGTGTCGGCACTCCGGGATGACTTGCGTTACTGGACACATTCTCTGCGGCGCCTACTACGGCGACCGTTCTGTATTCCTGCAACCGAGCTGAAATGTGCAGCAAATAATTGAAATTCTAGTCTCATACTTAAAAGTGACACTGAACGGCTTTGTACTGCTTCGTAACGAAGTTTGAAAAAGTTCCATAAGTCACCACTTGGACGATCCAGGCCCTCCATAGTGCCGATCGGAGGAAAAACGAATGACCAATAGGTGTCCGGAAGTGTCCGGAAGAAGTGACCAAGACCAGGTGTTCAGGAAGCCTAGCTCGGCGGGTGAGACGTGGACATTTTAGTACCAACTTAAACAGTACCAGCACAACTAGTATGGAATGACTACTAAGGTTGTTGCCTCACAATGAATGAATAATATGGGCTCGGACCTGATTTCGGTGAAGTTCCGCAAAGAACGTGTTAAGGTTAAAGCGGGGCATAAGGAGATCCAAATAGAGACTGAGTAATTACCTCCAAAAATCAAAACAAGACAGAATTTTAGAATTTTAATGTTATCGTTTCAGGAAGAACACATAAAAAGTGTAACTACGTAATGGAAATAAAAACTGGTTTCATTGACAGTAAAATAGTAAGGAAAATTCTCTTTTACGTCATTTTTATCATTCCTGTACTTATTTAGACCCCAGTTAACTCACCATGAATTCTTTTTTAATAGTTTATTTGTAAAGAAATAATATTGATTGTTTAGGGATAACAAAAAACGTGTGGAGTAATCACAAGTTTTAGTCACATAGACCTCAGAGTAGTTCACCATTGAAAGTGAAAGTATCTATATCAATGTTGAAAAAAGTATATTAAATAAATCACAATAGATTGTGTTGATAAAGAGATAAAAATATAGTTTGGTTTTAAAATAGATTTGAGGAAACACAATTCACTAAGAGTATCAACGCATCAAAGTTTTATAAGCTTTGCCGCTTTATTGAAAAGGTTTCATCAACAAGTGTGTCTTTGTCATCGAACTGGATTTTCTAGCTCCATTTAAGATATAAATTAAACTTTGAATCAAGATTTATCCTTCAATCGCTGCCAATTAATTTATTTTTTACATGTTTTATTTTGTTCATTTTACTTTCACAATTTTAAACTTGTTGACTACTAAAGTCCCTACTGGTTGTACCTATTTGTCATTTTTCACTAATATAAAGCTATCTTTAAATTATCAAAAACAACTGATTAAAAATGGTTGGAATCACATGAAACTTGTGTTTTACTGTTTTGTCTAGAGTTAGTATTCTTTAGCCTAATGTGGCTAAAACGTCATAGCTTGGCTTGATTAAAAAAAAATCAATATTGAGTAAAAATGAAATAAAATGATCCTTATTGTTCAGTCAAACAATGTGAGTATTATGATGTGGCCATTGGCTTGTAAACCACAAGGAAGCCATAGCTTTTACCATCAAGCTAGGTCACGGCTCAATTTTTTTTCTTAAGGTCGTAACTGAGTAGGCCTATGTTCAGTGTAAAAAAAAACACTTAAAGAAAAATTAATTGAAACTGAAATACCTTTGTTTTATATTTCTTTTCGATTATTACCCAACTTATATGCTTACTCTATGTTCACAAATACACTTCTGATACTACAACATTAAAATATGTGAAGAAGGTATTAAGAGGTCACTCGGTCCTTTAGACTCGGCCATTCTAATGTGTGTGTCCTTGAGAATCTGTGTGAGCCAGATATAAAACAGATATGTTAAGTTTATCCAATCTCCCGGAGACTCCCTCTTATCCGGGTACCTCTGACCGAGACCCGCCCGGATGACCGTTATTTCGGTTAAACGAAGTTCCCTAAACATATTAAATTACAACTCTTATGCATAATGTATAAGCCAATACTCTGATTTAGACTCATGATTACTTGTCTATAATCTTTCCCACGAGAATCGCCGATATAGTACTGTCCATCTCCTGCCGATCACGTTCGGTTAAACCGATGCACTCATAAAAAAAATCTCAAAAAGAAAGTCTGTGATAGTAGGACAGCCGATTGACAACCTACCTGATAATTCAGCGTTGAAACCCAGTTGTAGATAACAACTCAACCATTGAATTGGAGACGAAAAAGGTAATTTAAAACCATATTTTAAAAAAATCTGGTTAAAACGATATCGCTTCCATTAAGTGTATTCCGGTTAAACCAGTGTCTGATTAAAATAAATGTGTCTGGATAAGAGGGAGTCTACTGTATATTCTGTCTGAAGAATTGGTTAACACAACTAATTTGATGTTCATTTGTGAACAGGAAATTGTTGCCAAATTTAGATGTTAGCATGTTTTTAAGTTGGCACCTATCCATTCATTGTACATATCTTATCAGAGTGTCATATGAGTCAGGTGGTGATATACTGCAGGCAAAGCCTACAGAGAAATTTTTAACAGTATTCATCGCTCATGTTACTACTTCACTAAATCCTGAAACATTTTACCTTTTGCCCGCAACCAATAGAAAATAAACTATTGTGCTTATTTTGTAAATCTATATTCCTATTTGTTAATATTGTACAAGTTTAAAAACTTGTAAAGCCAAATACCCTTTATTTAAATTAAACTTTTGAGAGTACAATTTGTTTTAGCGAATTTCTCTTATAGGGAAGAAGCTGTTACCGTAGTACTCATGGTAAGACCTAAGCCCTAGACCATGGTAACTTTTCATTTTGGGGCCCCTAGAAGCAAAAAACACAATTCTTTCATTTTCATATAAATATATATATATATATCTATATGTCCATATATCTATCTGTCTTTAAGCACGATAACCTGCGTAAAAATGGTCCAATCTTAATGGAATTAGGCATGGACATGTAAAGTAGTAATTATTCTGACGAGTTCGTAAACCAGCCCATTCGGACCAACGGAAGGGGGGTTAAGGGGGATAAACCCCCCAAAAATGGGAGTTTTTAGTTTTTTATGTAGAAAAATAAAATTAACCAATTTTTGATAGCACCATTGGATTCAGCTAAAAAAAACAAGCAATTCAGTATGGTGAATCACTGCTAAATGTCCATTGGTTACCGAAATATGGGAAGTGGTAAACACAGTACACCAAGATTGGATTCCCTAAATATGCCCTTTTGCATATGAAATTCACTGAGCATGCAGGTCTGCTGCAACGAGGGTATTATGTTACTTACTTGATTTTTGATAAAAAGTTATGATCATTCTAAAAAACATTCATGATCAACACGAACATGATCCATTCATGAACATGGATCAGTTTGATCAAAATGAACCCTCTTCATCCCCTTAAATTTTTGGGTACCATTTATTCTCAAGTGTTGGAATAACTCAAATATGTTAAAAATATCAGTTAGCAATTTTCTAAGCTTACTTGATGTAAACTCGAGGTTCCTAGTGCATGCTAAATCAAAAGTAGGCTAATATAATTTTGATGATATTTTAATTTTAAATTGTGATGCTGGGAGGGGGCGAAATTATTATAATTTTGAAGTTGACAATAATTCAGTTCAATAGTTCAATAATTAAATAATTAAGTTCCAGGGATTTTGAAGTTGACTGAACATCCAAAACAAATGTTTGTTCATAGATAAAATATTGGTTACCTTTTAGAATTAATTGTATATGCGAGGTAAGTAATTATGTACATTATTTGCAATATAGCTTTATAATGTATTTACGGTTCATTAAGAATATTTGCCCCTAGTAGGTTTAATCCTGCTTCTGTGTCCTAGTTCAATACATGCCTGACTAAGCTTACTGATTTAGGTTCCTGGAACACAAGGAAAGGATGCAATAACAAACAGGAAAATGGACATTCGACATTTATATTTATTTAACACACTGTATTTGTTTTTCCCAATGCTTTTATAAATTTCAACTCAATATCACCTTTGATAAATAAAACAAGCCACGTGTAAAATTCTTTTTAAATAAATTTGTGAAATATTTAAGCTGTAGGCCCAATGAGTATGTTATGTTCATAGGCCCTCACCATCATGAATTTATAATTCACAGCAGGATGCCACTTCCTAATTTCTCCTTTTTCGTCATACGACTTGAGCAATGTGAATAAAAATATTACAATTTCCTAAAATATTAAAAACATCAAAGATGGTTTGAAAAATGAAAAGTATTAGGATAAATTATTATTTCTTATTTTTTGTGTGATATGCGTGATTTGTTAAATGTATATATGAAATGAAACTCACTAAAACCATCTTGATCCAGTTCTTCTTCTCTAATATTTTGTATAAAAACTATGTTAATTTTTTTATGGAAAAATTATTTTTTAATATATTTAATGTAGTATGTGTGATTTTTTAAATGTTAGTGTGTTTATATGAAATGAAACTCACTAAAACCATCTCGATCGTGTTCTTCCCTAATATTAGATGGAATTTATTGTAATTTTTCCTGATTTGGTATAACTTTTAGTCGTAGACTGATCAGGCTTGCCATTTTTCCTTATTCCAGTTATACATTTTAACTGGATCGATTTAGAAAAGCGCAGTAAAGTACCAGAGATTGGTTCAATCCCTTCTTTTGATGGAAAACCACCATAATTTCCCCTTGAAATGATTCTTTGACTGCCTTCATCTATAATGATTCTCTGAAAAGTATACTTACCAAAAGCTCTTTAAACTCTGCTCCAAAGTCAGATGCAGATCTTCCAGTCAGCTTTGTTCTGTGTCGTTACCTGTTTTCAAATGAATAGCTTTAAATATTAATAGTTCGTTTGAAAGGAAAAACATTGGTTGATAAATACATTGACTTATTATTGTGTAAGATCAATTGGTTTGTTTTTCTTAGAGACAAATACTGATGAGTTTTTATTTAAATATGATTTTAGGATGTCTCCTTTTTCATTTCAAAGAGGTTTATTGAGGTATTACATGTTGCGATGATCTATTTTCACAAATGAAAATATTTAGGCCTATATTTATATCTTAAATCATTTATAAATACAGTACTAAGTTATCAAAGCAAACATTGTTGTATGACCTGAATGTGCCACTCTGTATAAGGAAAATGTTTAACTATTGCCAACACGGAACACCCGGTGAAGTAAACAATTTGTCCATAACTTTTATGAAAACAATGTTTTCTTTCAAGTTCAAAGTTTAATATGGGAATCTTGTTGCGATCTGAAGTGGAACCTTATTTTATTAAATTAAGAACAAAACGTTAGTTTACAATTTTGTTCTATGCAAACTGATGCTTTTGAAGGAATCAGGGGGAAATAATGATAGTGCAAGCAAATGCAAATGCAATTGCTATCCTCTCCCCGTGACTCAAGTTTTTTTTTGTAGTTTTTATTGCTCTTGTTGAGTGTCTGTGTATTGGTCTTTTTGCGCCAAAAAGATTAAAAGTTTGTGGCACACAAAAAAAGACATGATTCAATCCAGCAAGGCCAAATCTTCACTCTTTGGACATGAAGTCTTAACTGTGGCTACAAGGACTACATCCATACAATAACAAATACATCCAAACATTGTAACAAATTTTCAACTCAAAATCTAAAAAATACCTCAGTTTTCCAAATATCTTTTAAATTTAGCTCATAGCAATATTCTAATAAAAGGTGGATTTCTCCGGACGGTTTCAAGAATGGAAATTTTTCAGGTAGTTTTTTGAGATCAGAGATACGCCTTCACTGGCGTGATGACTATCGATCTTATATCAATGAAAATTTAATAAATCGTAGTTATAAGACATGTTTATATTTATCTAACTATTACATATTTTCATTCAGTTGCTAATAACATAAACTTTATTTGGATCCTAACCAATTAGTTTTAGTTTACTGTATTAACACATTCACTGCTGAAATTAAGGGTATTAGGTCCCCTATGTGCTGAAAAGTTTTTTTGCGTAATCACACTCCTTTGGTGTATAAAGACTGGAAATTATGTTCTTTTTCTCGAAAAAGGTTGATTTCGTCATTTTTCTGTAGTCTAATTTCTGGTCCGCATATGTGCGGGATGAGCACACAGCACGTTTGTCCTCTAAGTCCATGTCCACATCACGTTGATTACTCGGGCCCGGAAGATCCATCGTTTAGCACAAACCACGATATAAACACTTATAACATCAAAACAAATATCAAAACAAATAATCGCGTACACATAACCTCACTTCGGAACTGTTAAAACAACCAGCTGTCTGACAATAGGACGCTAGATCGCACTGTTTGATTGTTGGTCCAGTAGGTGGCGCTGTGGGAGGAGTAGCTCGGAACTATGGGTAGTCACATACAAAGGAAGTACTCAACAAATAGCTCATGCAGTATTATAGCCATTCATTGTGAGCTAACTGCTCCACGACTGAATAAATGCACGGCGTACCGACTCCGCGTTAGTGCGGGATCAGCATTGAATGTGTTAATGTTTACAGTTTTTTGTTTTTCAAAAAAAATATGTTGAGTATTCATTATAGACATTGATTTGTTCTTTAACAATAAAAAAATTCAGAAACAACTATTTTCACTGCAAGGTTAAGGTTACCTATTAGAAGCAATCAGGGCAGTAAAAATGTATTAAGAAGCTGAATTTTAGGAAGTGCATTATTTTTTCGCTAAGTTCAAAGGAAAAAGAATGGGAGTCCATGTAAGGGCAAAGAAAAAATACAAATTGGCCCTATTCCAAAAGAAATAATTTGTCAGAACTATGTGGATGAAAAAAGAACAAATCAAAGAACACTAAAAAATAAATAACTTTTATAGACTGAAGTGGTTTTTTTGTACAAGAAACTTGAAAAAATGGCTTGTGAAAAATTTAGCTTCTGTGACCATGATCTTTTTTCGTCTGAGCCCTCCATACCTATGAAATTTCATAGCAAACGGTCTAATGTTACACTAAACTGGTTCAAGTTCAGATTATGCACCGTCTTGTACATGTGATGAGTTTCGGTACAGTTCTTTTTTTGGCGGCTTTAGATTGTAAATAAGTCTTAGTTTAGGAATCAGGCTTAATATTGCCTTAGTGACAAGATTGCTCATAGTTGTTGGAGGTAAAGCAACCCATTCTTGTGACTAATTTCAGTATTGGCTGCTTACAGATTGTCTTATTCAGACCTATTACTAACCCTTTACCCCCCCCCCCCCCCCCCCCCCCCGCCCAGGTTGGTTTATGAAGACGTAGGAGTAACCAACCCTTGGGGTGGCAACCACATATTATGTGATTCTGAATTCTTCTGTCCCAAGAATCAACAACTTTTCTTAGCCTATGTGGAATTAATTTTGGATCTTTGGTTTTCTTTAAACATAAACATAAATTGTCCAGTCATGGTCAAGTAGGTATTTGTTATACACACATACATTCATGACGCCACTGTCTTTTGCCAAAAAGAATCGGATAGGTCAAGGTTGTAGCTTAGCAAAGGATTTTACTTAACAGTTTGTCCAGCTGTAAAGCCTCGTTTTTGAAGTCCGCATCCTTAACCAATCTAATACATTATAGGCTACATGGATATTACTTAAAATGGCGACCTACCCAGGTAGGGATTTTAAGCCTGGTATGAATGGCAAATGAGTGTAAGATGATTGTGGCGCGATCTTGTAGATTTTTCACTGCATAAGGCTGATATATTCCTTAAACAGGACTGTTAATAAATAGCCCAACAGCCAATGACAACTAGGGAACCTACAGTTTACTACTAGGGGATCTTAACCACAATTTCACCAACTTCACTTAAGAACTGGTATAATTATGAGGATGGTGTCATGTATGAGTGTAGTATTCACTAGTGTGGATGTTAATCCCCACTAGGGAACACTGTATCCACAAGCCATCACTTATAAGTATCCACAATTCGTGACCTCCAAGTAAAGTAGCTGGACTACAGGATTCAACAATGGCTCAGCCTTTTACCTGATGGATGTAAGGGGCTCTTCTGAATAGAGAATAGGAATGTTAACAAGTAGTCCAAGGAACAAAAATCTTCCTTTTCATAAATACGAGTTGATATAATAATACTGAATTGTGCTTTCAGCAATCACAGTATTTTTCTTAACTACTACAAATGACCATTTATTGGTGTGTTTGCCCGCAGGCACTGGAGAGTCGGGAAAGTCGACATTCATCAAGCAGATGCGAATTATCCACGGATCAGGTTACTCAGATGAAGACAAACGCGGCTTCATCAAACTGGTATACCAGAACATCTTCATGGCAATGCAGAGCATGATACGAGCTATGGACCTCCTCAAGATTCAATACGCCGACTCTTCCAATATCGTAAGTCCGAATCTAGCTTGCGAAAGTGATGTTGTGAATAAATTTAGCTTATAGCTTATTTTTACATGATCTTCAAAAGCTTTCTTAGCTGGCCTCTGTTTAATCCACTGCTACTCTGGCCAGCCTATTCTCCAGCGGAAGTGATTTCATTTTTATTGTCTTGAATTTAACAAAGCCACACTTTTTTAACTGGCCTTGTTTGAGGGAGTAAATGATAAAATGGATGACAACAACAATTCTTCTCAAGGATGTCTGTTCTAACAAGTATATTCTTTTTTCTAGTTAGCCTTTTGCCAACATCCAACAAATTGTGATGATTCCACCATTTTTTAGCATAAATTTAACAAAAATATCTCATTTTGATTTTTCATTATTTAGTCTGAAATATGTAAATAGGAGTTACATGTTATGTATTAAAATACTTAAAAATTCAACAGAAGTTTGCTGCTTTAGAGGAATTGAATTTTTATCCGCTTTATAAATTCAGGCCTTTCAAACTCGCTCGAAGCATCTGATTAGTAAGAGGATAATTGTGTACTAGACAGAGATCATTCAAGTTAAAATCCATCACGGGTCTAAGTTCATGTCAATAACCATTAAACTGATAGTGGCCATGTTAAATCTGTCCAGCGATATGTTACATCTCTTTGAATAGTAGTCATAAGGTAATAGATGATGTCCTTTCAAATTAGTGTCGTCATTATTTGTTATAGTTTAACTACCTATGCACTCAATTCTGAATCGGTAAAAGCCAGGTGATTTGGAAAATGGATTGTTAATCAATAAATGGAAATAAACTTCCCCATGCAACTATGGTCTGATGCATGTGAAGTGAATATAATTGACTCAGGATGGTGAACCGCCAATCAGCGGCGTAGATATTTGTCAAGGGGGGATATCACTACCGGGAGGGGGGTTTATGGGACACCCTCCAGTGGAAGGGGGGTCTAGGGGCACATACCTGTAAAATGTTTGGAAATGCCACTTTTTTAGGCAATCTAGAGGCATAAAAACATGCCATGGAACTTCAAAATTCTAACTAATTGTGGCTAATTGACATGGTCGGATTCTAAAAAATTCATATTATATAGGGATTTATCTCAAACGGCCTTTATACGGAAAAAAGTAGGATAAAGTATAAACATTTTGTAAATTTACCCCTGACATTGACCCATGAATTGACAATTATTTTCTTATGGGCATTCTTGTCTTTCACATTACTCCACTTACTCCATTAAGAAAAGAAAATATTTACTCCCATCACTTAGTCAGAGTCAGTAAAAAGTGTTTTTAACATCATTTTCCCACGAGAAGTAAATGCGTGATTGTTATTTACAGCCCTTTGTGCCATTCACAACGTAATAATCCCATCAGGTCGTTGATCCCGCAATCGGTTTGTATGGTCGTTTTTACGGCCATTTGCAAACAAGTTTTCAAACGTATGTTGTTTCTTTCCTTTTCCTCTTATCCAAAAGGCAGAAGCTCGATATGAAGCGCATATTATTTTTTAACAAAATATTTGCTAAGGGGGATACCTCCCCCTGATCTCCCCCTCCTACGCCACTGCTGAGGGCCCCCACAGAAGTATGGAGAGGAACCAAGAATATTCGAGTCACCTGCTACTGCGGATTTGTCAAAATCAGAATTTCTTTGCCACATTCTCTAAATTGTGGACCATGGTAGATGTATATAATCTTAAAATCTTTTCTTGTTACTGTACTGACAGAATAAATAAGTGCTCAAGATTTTGTTAACTGGCCTGAACCCTCATCTTAAATTAATAATTCTTGGAAACATAACTTGGGAACATACCTGTCCTCTTGCTCTATAATTGGCCTCGCCAAATTCATACAACTACGCAGTATTCTTAATCCACTTGGTATTTCTTTATGTTGAAACTCATTCATAAAATAAAATTAGCTGAAAAAGAACAAAAGCAGTAATCGCTCTAAGGTGGAAGTATTGTTGTATTACTAGAAATCGTTATCATTCTCCTTTCTTGATCATCCTGTTTTGTTTCAGGAAAAGGCGGAACTGATCCGAAGTGTAGATTTTGAAACAGTTACAACGTTCGAGAGTCCATATGTAGAAGCGATCAAGGAGTTATGGGCAGATTCAGGGATCCAAGAATGCTACGACCGCCGAAGGGAGTACCAGCTCACAGACTCCGCCAAGTAGTGAGTGTCCCTTCTTCGTGTACACGGTTATGATGTCAGTCATGGTTATACATCTTTTCCGTTGTGCCAATTTTTCAACCAGGAAAGAACCGATCAGTTTAATGGAATCACCTTGGAACTATAGAGATTAAAGGCTGTTGAAAATACTCTTCACATGAGGCGTAAAAAGTCCTTTTAAACTGCCCTGGGTCTAATAAAATGGCAGTACACTATGGGGGTATGCTTTTCTTTTACAATATACCCGCATTAGAAATTGGGGAATATAAGAAAGTTAATGTCAAGCAACAGTTACCTACTTTTCTGTTAAACTCTTTTATCATATTAAAGGTTTTTTTTAAAGAAATTTCATAATTCTTACCAGAACTAAGGTAAGTTTTTCTGAAATTCATAAATAAAATCAGTCAAGTTTATAACTTGGAAGTAGAAATTTGATGTAGCCTACTGCTGATGTTTATAAACTAGTCTGAATAACCTCGTAGAAAAAACTATATTCTCGTAACAATCGGTTTCTTATTAATTCTAGCTCATGGAACTCATAACACCAGAGGCATTTCTAAATACTTTACTTTTTCTTATGATCTTGAGAAATACTTGAAAGAATCTTCCTAACCCTGTAACTCATTCCACTTCCCTTGAACTTTCTGTTTGTAGCCGACACATTGGTTTTAAGTGTTAACTTTAAAAACCAAGCATCTTTTATGAGGGGTGACCTAAATATATAAGAATCTTAATACCAAATCAGACTAAGAATCTTAGTATTATTTTGCCCCAATGTAAGGAAAACCGTTTGGACCGGCTGAACACATATTGGAGGTTTATGGTCATTAGTGGTGCCCAGAGGAGGGACTCATATTGTAACTTGTGTCAGCGACAATTTTCGATTGGGGAGGGTTGAAAAGAAAAGAGGATTTTTTTGAAGGAAAAAAGTTGAAAATTATTTGAAAATTCTTGGTAACTGATCTTGCTGTAGTCAATCCTTTATTACTTAGTAGATTGTCACTTTCAGGACTGTTGTCCCATTTCCAAATCCCTCGTCAAAAATAAATAAATTAACACACATTTTTGTTAAATGTGATAAAATTTGTTCATGTATACACGTACAAAATGAGGAAAAAGAACATAAAAACATAAAAGAACTTGGGTGGCCAACTTAAAATTTCAGACTCTCCAACAATCTGTAATTGCTAAATGATCAATTTAGGAGACTAAGTAATCAGTAAATTGAAAATGGTGAAAATGAAATAAATTAAATTTGTTGGAAGACAATATTTTTAGAGGTAATATACCAAACTGAGAAAATTATTCTAGGTACTCGAGTAAGTAGTTACCAACACATAGTAATAAAACATAAAATTGGAAGGGGACAGGTGCATTTCAGCTTTTTATTTGTAACGGTATCATTAAACTAGTGGGGTATGTGACCTCCTGATAGTAATTTTTTGTCAATATGAAAGAAAAAGGAATTATCTTTTATTAATTTTAATGAATAAAGTTGAACAAGTTAGTACTGCACCCAGTCATGATGGAGTTGTTCTGTTATTCCTCAGTTACCTGATGGAAATAGACAGAGTAGCCGCGCCGAACTACCTGCCTACGGAACAGGACATACTACGGGTGCGAGTGCCGACCACAGGAATCATAGAGTATCCGTTTGACTTGGAGGAAATCAGATTTAGGTACAAAATGTGCAATGCATGCTTGCTTCTCGCACTACAGCATGCACCATGGTGGCGGGCCTGTATGTTATGCATGAGTTTGGTACATTGATTTCTGTCAGAAGCGATGGAGATGTTTTTAAGTCATGTATGTATAAAGGATCGGCGAATGGGTGAAGCAGAAATTCGCTTATAAATCTTGGTTTTTTGTTCTGTTACATTTTGAGTATAGAACAATGTTTTTTTATTTTTTCACAAGCTGTCATATCTCTAACATCTCGACTTAACTTTTGATGATAAAAATAAAATAAAGTTCGTATGATTTTGAATTTCTCAGAGCATTAATGAAAACAACATTTTTATTTAATCAAACTCGACACTGTTCTATACTTAAAATACCTAAAATAATCCCTTCAATCCTGCATAACTTTTCTTTTCATCAAGTTACTAACCGAGGATTACTTTTTAAATATACTGTTCAGTCTACAGTGTATGATACTTTTTTCAAAATCTCAGTCAGTAATGCAAACTGAAAAATTTTTTTAGCTCTCTATATAAATATTCTTACCGATCAAACTTATCAGTTAACATTGTAGTATGAACAGTATGTTGTAATCCTGAGACGAATATCTTTGTTTCCGCATGAAGACTGGATAGCTTTTGCATGGATGCATGTTTTCAGCTACTTAGAAGATCTTGCCAGAATAGAGGCTCCTGACTACCTCCCGACTGAGCAGGACATTCTAAGAGCTCGAGCACCTACTACAGGCATCATTGAGTACCCTTTTGACTTGGACTCGATCATCTTTAGGTACAATTTGAGTGCTCCTCCCTCGGTTTTAATTTGGTCCCCAATATTTTAGTAAAGTTCATTTCCATGATTGCAGTCATCGGTAAAGTTTACCTTGGAAAATAAAAACGGGCGATTTTCTCAAAAATATTTTTGTAGCAAAAGTTGTAGTTTGCCCATTTATTTTAATGCCGCAACTCAGGTCGAACATGTGAGAAAAGAATGGAGTAAGGTGCTATAGTTCCATCACCGAAGCAACAATGCAGTACTCTGCCCAGAACATGAATTAATTGAAGTTTGACTAAAGGACTTTAGTGTGAGAAGAGTCAAACAAATGCCAACTATTATTACATTGTAACTGAAGTAATGAACTGGAATATTTCATCAAGTTTGTTGACGAACACCTAGTCACAACTGATCATTAAACTATGCTTGCAATCCCTGTATCAAATTCAAAGTTTTATAAATGTACAGCTAGTTAACTACTGTAAAAATCTACCTTCAAAAATTCAGATAATCTTATAAATATCTGTTAATCTTAATATTTTTGATAATTTTTTCCAGAATTTTTGGAAAGATCTCCTGTTTGTTAAAAAGGACTTTCAACATTAACTCCTTGCACTTTTCAAATAAATTTTTAATTTATTATTAACCGTTCTCCACACTTTTAGTTTGGCATTCCTTTCCTTAAATTCTTTAGCAAGCCTTACAATAAATATTGGTACTCTGTGCTCGTGCTCTGTTGCTCATCTATTAATAATTTACTCGCAGGAATCAAATTAGCTTTTATCCTCAGTAACATTTTCATATCACTCAACTTGAATTGCATGGCTAAACACATAGCAGTGGAATGCTTTGTCTTAAACCATTTAAAACTGGTAAATGTGTCATTTATGCAACTGTCCTTGTTTAAGTATAGAGGTGTGTGTTTGTGTATTGTGTGTTGTAGTTTGTGTTCTAGTCTAAACTGTTTTTACAACATTGTTAATCTGTACATATGGCACCGACCTTTTCTCAATTAGACATGAGGCCTTATTCATAAATATTATTGTTGTTATTGTTAAACTTACAAATAACCAGCTTCAGGTATACCGTGCCATTATAGACTAAGAATGGGTTAAAAGTTTGGGAAACAATTATTTTATTTACACATGAATATCAGATCTGATTTGATATCTACATTATTGACATTGCATCGAACCTTATTCATTCCAACCAAAGTATTACTCATTGCGCTTATCTATTTCAGTTCTGTGGGAGCTAGATCACTTGTAAACCAAACTCATTTTTGACTTATAAGCAAAAAATAAGAAATAAAAAAAGAGAAATATAAAATTTTATTTATTTCCCTTAAGTTAACATTGAGAAGTGAGCACGCAGGTTTGCTACTACGGGAATGTGAAAAAGTCGTTTAGTGGTTTAAAGCTATAATTATGTGGATCTCAACCAAATGAAGCCACATACCAAGTTCTATTAAGTCAAAGATGACTTTTAATCAAAACTGTTTTCAGGAATAGTTTTTATCTTGTTCAATTAATTACTTTTGTACAATTGTTTACTTTATCATTTTAAATCAAATTATTGTCCTCTCTATAAAAATACTAAGACTTTTCCAACTATAGAAACATCAAGATATCTAGCACTCCAGTGCATGCAAGTCTGATCGGATGCATATTTTCATACTGAAATAAAAATTTTAAACTTCCACTCAAGGTCAAGTGTTAATCCTCTAACTGGGAGGTGATTGTACCTAATCAACTGAGCCAACAACGGCTGTCTTAAAGACCAATGAAATGCTGAACTTTTCTTAAACTGTGTAAAGGAGTCATCAATTTTTGAAAGAGTTGTTTTAATTAATGTTAACAGTTTTAACTTTTAATGTACTCCTTTAATTGTAATGAATGTTAACATTGTGCTCATTCCATAGGATGGTAGACGTGGGCGGACAGAGATCTGAAAGAAGAAAGTGGATCCACTGCTTCGAAAATGTCACATCCATCATATTCCTAGTGGCTCTTAGTGAATACGACCAAATTCTTTTTGAATCTGAAAATGAGGTGAGGTTTTTTTGGCCTACTAATATTTTGCTTGCCAATAAATTTCTTGAGAAAAACTAAAGAAAACTCGTTCCAGTTAGATGCTCACTAACCTATCAGTTAGTGGCTATTATTTAACCGTTAGCTGTTCTTTTTGAATCCGGTGTAGACCATGTTATCTGTTGTAATTATCTTTCTTTAACTGTAAACCTTAATGAAAGGGTTGGCCAGTCTCAGAATTATCTTCGAAGACCGATTTTTACCCAGTCAGTAAAATTCATTCAGAGTTATATTAGTTGAAACAGTGATAAAAAAAACTTAACTTTATTGAAGATTTTCAGTTTAAGAGACAAAAATTAGAATCGATGATTATATATCATGTGGTAAAGTTGATATTGAAGTGCCCTAATAAAGAATGGCTCTTAAATGTTATACAAGCTGTTTCAAAATAAAAGAGAACATTTTATATGTGTATTACTGGAAAAATATTAATCTAACAAGTATGGTGTAAAGAGCATCGTATGGAGTAAAGAATCAAGTTTCATTGACGTATCAGCTGATTGCCTACTTTAATTTAGAACTTAGCTACTCTTGACACTTTGTCTGATGTATGGCCTCTGATTATTTTTATATAAAATTAGTAATTAAAATTTTTCTGTTATAACATAATGAAGTTTGCTCTCATTTTGAAATGCTCTGCAATTGTTATGAATTCAAAGTGCTGACAGTATTGAGAACAGGAACTTAGACCTCTTATGAACTTGTGGAAAGAAGCCTGGGAGTAATGATAGGTACCTGTTATTAAGGTATAAACAAACATCAGTGAATTATTGATACAAATTCCCAGTGAATTATTTAAAATTTCATACTGCTGTATATAAATCATTAAAATTTGAACTTTAAAAAAATGATCAAATATTGTTATTTCAAAAGCAAGTCAGTTAGTTTATTTCAAAAATGAATCATTTTGAGTAAGTCGATGGCGCAGTTGGCATACTGGGCTTTGGAAGTAAGAGGTGATGTGGTACTGTATGTTCGAACCACCTTTTTAAAAAAATTTTGGAGGTAAAGGGTCATAAAACTGAATTAATTATAAAAAAAAAACTTATTTCAAACTATTTTTGAAACTTTGAAGATTTATTACTAAACTAAAATAACTTATACAGCCATTCCAGAGTAGATGAGCCTCAAAGATCAGATGAAAATCCAACTTTTTCCTGTTTATTTTAGTTAAAACTCCTTCGAAAACAGTAATAATCCTATCTCAATCCAAGTAAGAAAACTGCCATAATTTACATTTAATGATTCTTAAATGTCCTCCACCCAAGTCCTCCACCTTAGACCTGACCATTCAACATTCATCTTTGGTAGTTTTTGTTGATCCGTCTCTAGTTTATGAGCCTAAATCAAGTTATGTTTAAGAATAAAAATTTTGTACATGATGTGAGCATATTGCATAAACACAAAATATTCACAATTAAGTTCTTCATTTGTGATGTATTAAAGAAATAACGATTCCATATGTTATAACATTAAAATTGCTTGATTTGAAACCTCCATTCACACGAGTCCTGTACGGATCCTTTAAATGTCCCACAAGGAACCAGAAAACTTAAATATAATTCTGAAGAAGGTAACCATTGATAAACATATAAAATTAACGTTAAGTGGTTAAGAAATATGATTTTCATTGCTCTGTATATTTCAAAAACCTCTTTCACAAATGGAATAATAGATTTTATCAAAACCAGGATGACAAATAATTTTGTGGTGTCCGAAGGGAACCAGCCTATTGTTAATTTTTCCAAGGAAAATAAAATGTTAATGAAATTTTCAAATTGTATAACATATTAATTTATAAATCGATATACAAGAAGGTTTTCATCTATAAACTAGGCGTGAACATAGTTAAACAATCCAGTAGGAATTTGAAATGGCTGTATAACTTGTTACTTACTATTGATGTAGGTCAATCCATTCCTTATTATTTAATTCAACTTTGAAATAAAATTTTATTCAAAAAATGGTTTAAAAAAATTAATTCTTCAGAAGTAAGTCAAATAATAGTGTTCGGTTTTCATATTTAAATCCATACTAATGGTTTTTGATGATTTATTTCTTCGGGATATTGAAATTCTAAACCAGGAAAATATTTGTGTCAAAGGCAGGATTGTTAGTTTCAAAGGCATTGTAAGCTTTGTCATTTTTAAATTACAAATTAGCGTGATAGTGATAGGTTTATTCTTCACTTCTGTTTAATTTTAATTTTATGTAAATTACATTACACAAACACATTGTAAAACACCTTAATGGATGAATCTGTTGTTTGAAATGGAATTTTCCAGATAATATATTGTTGTTGTGGCACCAAGAAAACATTTCAATATGTTAATGACAAAATTGACATTTACTCTGAACATATTAATTTTATATATTACTTTAAGCTACTTTCAAACTAAACCTTAGTCTTACCAAAACCAACCAATGAGGGAGGGGTTGTTTTCTGGGGTTTTAGTCTTTTCAAAATTGCTCAAAAACAGTGCAGGCTAACAGATTTAATTTTGAACTTAACCTAAGTGAATTGTAAAGAATTGAAAATTAAGAAGCTTTTTTTAGGATTGTTGTTAGATACCAAAGGTAGGATAGACATAGCCAAAACTAAAACTAAAACATCATGGTACTCGACAAATGGATATAAATATTATGGCAGATTGGAATTAGATCATAATATTAACAACATTTTGATAAAGCTATCTTCTAAGAGGCAATTGCAAGTAGTTTCACTAAAAAACTTGGTAATTTTTTATAATTTTCTTAAAAAATCTCTATATATAAATTGTAGGCCTATAGATGTAAATGGGACAAATAACTGTCCAGTTTGAGTCAGGACTCAGGAGATTGTGATGATTCTATGAAACTAATTTTCGACCGACCAGGAATAATATATTTTTCTATCTTTTGCATTCATTACAGGAAAACAAATGTTCAAATTTTCAGCTATTTGAATAGAAATAGGCAGGGAAATGCCAACTTGTATAGAAGATGTTTGTAGATAAGTAAAAGGGAATCGTTAAGGAATCCTTAACCCTTTGCGATCGTAAGGCTAGCAGGAGTGGCCACAACACAGCCAGTAGCCATTTGGAATTAATTTCTGTATGGCTTGGTTCCAACGGTCGGATAGCCAGTCCCATGGCCAAGCCCCACCCCGCGTCAGCTCGGCATTCATCATTGCGTCTCACTCCCGTAAGCTCGGAATTGTTTTCACACCTGGCAATTTAGAATTGTTTTCATAGAAAATCCTGCAATGTTATTGTTGGGGATTTTTACGATTCACTCTTGCAAGCCTGCTGATAATTTAGTTAAATAACTCCTCACTAGGTTGCAGCACTCTACAGGCATCATGCAAAATTTAGGAAAACAAACAAAAACATGTTTTCGGCACTTATCGGCCAGTCCTACTGGACACATGAGCGTTTCTTGGATTTCATGTTGGCAGCTTATGACAACTGCTGCAGAAAAAAATCCGACTTCCGCGCGCGCTAATAGAGGCGGACAGTGAAGCTGGCCGTGCGATCTCTAAGGACTAGCGGCAAATGTCCGATCCAATCGCTAAGGGTTAAGGGAATCCTTTATTTAAATAAAAACTACCGTAGTTTAAGGAAGAAAGGGTCTGATGTTTGTATCGTTGAGTTGAGTTGTATTCTGATGGTTGAACTCGGTGTTGTTTGTGTTCCAGAACCGAATGGAAGAGTCTAAAGCCTTATTCAAGACAATTATCACTTACCCGTGGTTCCAGCACTCCTCCGTAATTCTGTTCCTCAACAAGAAAGATCTGTTAGAGGAGAAAATCATGTACTCCCATCTCGTAGACTACTTCCCGGAATACGACGGTATGTACTGCTATATTCCTGTTACATGAAAGCACAACTGACTGGTCCTAGGAGTTGTATACTCACACAGTTTAACATGACAGAACTTTGATTACAAATATCAGTGACGAACTGTAGTTGCAAATTATATTCATAGTCAAATGACCATAGAGTTAAATAATTTACATATCCGATTTTTGTTCTATTTAGTGATAAAATATAAAGGAAAATAAGCTTAAATAGGAAATATCTTTTGACTGGAGTTTGTTTTCAATACATAAGTTTGGAAAACTTTAATTTTTTATAACACTTGTTTAAAAAAATATACAATATTTTAGTTATTTTATTGGTTTGTAAAATCTAGTGTTTTAAGTATATTTTCCTGTTTGTACCCAACTATAGCTAATTTTTACAATAACAGGTCCTAAACAGGATCATATCGCAGCAAGAGAATTCATTCTCCAAGTTTATCTCAAGACAAATCCTGATCCTGATAGGTCATGTTATTCTCACTTCACTACTGCTACAGGTCTATTCGTTACATATATAACCTTTGTGTGTTATACAGTGTTGAAGTATTTTGTACCCTGCGTAATATACTCCTTAATAAGCTTTAAAGACGTATCATTGGACCTTTCTTTAGTGTGTGAAAGTAATTTTTAGTGATACCAGAGTAGGCTAAATGATTTCAAGTTAAAATATTTAGTGAGTTTAGAAAAATCATTCTGTAATTTTTATAAAACCTTTTATAACAGTTGTTCATTAGCATTGTATCAATTTTGGTTTATTTAGGAGCCTCATAATAAATTTTATAAAAACTTGAATGGTTAATTTCAACTAAAAAAATTTTTTTTGGTGGTTTAGATAAAATGCTAAAAAAACTAAAGGGGGATCAAACAACACAAATGTGACTCAAATCCTCAATTTTAATAAATCTATTTCATACCTCCACCAGAAGGAAAATGATTTATGTCAAAAAGTGCACTGTAGAATCTACTGAAAAAAAGTTCTGACCTATTTTGATTTATTCCTTGATTGCTGATACTACCAGTCTTTGAAGCTCACTGTTAAGGGGCAGTAAATATTAAGTTAAACTTACCATGTAAGGACTGAAAGTAATCATCCAAAATCTGATTTTAGCTTATTCAGGTCTGATCATGGCCTACCGATGTGGTATATTTTGCTGCTGGCTTCCTACTTTCTTAAGGGGTTAGATTAATTTACTCATTGGTAATGGGTGAGCTTGTGGACTCCGATTTGTTTACCAAATATTTCTTGTGTACACCAAATGCTGATGCAACCGTGTAAACACTTACATACTGAGAACCTAGGATAGTGTGATATCTTTTAATAACACATTCACATTTTCACATTCACATTTTTCTTACAATTATCATTGGCTGTCCCGAAATTGTAATTTTTAGCAAAGTCTCGTTGAACTGTCCATTCCAATAATAAATAGTAACACTTCGGTTATTAAAAAAGCATTTTTGCATTTAATGTAATTTTGATCAAATCTTGTTTGGAATTTCTGTTGTTTAACCGTAACAGTTACAATGTTGTATCTTTCAAAAGCTTAGGTTTTGGAGCGTTTTTTACAGCATTTGTTACTCCCTAGCATTTTTATAAATATAAAATATTTTTTCAAGCTTGCCCCTTAAACTTTTATAAGAAAATTATGAGTGTTTAGTTGTAATCAATTTAAGTAATGAAACTGTACCCTGGTGGTTTACCCCCAAAGTGGTGCATCATGGATGTATAAAAAGAGGTCCTGAAAATGAATTTTCCTGCATAAATTGACATGTACTGTCTTTTTGAATAAATTCTCTAGGTAGGTGTATGAAATAGATTTTTTTAAATTATGGAATCCAGTCATATCTAGAACTCCCCCAGAAATGTAATTTGGTATATTTCAGGATTTGTGTTGTTCTTTCTAAAAAAAAAAGTTAACACTTGTTTCCAACCACCCAGTATGAATGATACATTTTCCTAAATCACCACTCATTATATTCACGTACAAAATGTTTAAATGTGTTTCTTTGACCGAAAAATTCCTTAAGCTGCTCCTTATTCTCTATTACCTAAATATTATTTCACATTGCTTGAAAATTATAAAATGTTTCCTAAACAACAAATCCTTTCAAATATCAATAGTTTTATAACTTCCTAGTTCAATAATTGTAAATCAAAAATTTCCATATAGTTACTCTACCTGAATGATTTGAAAATCATTAAAGTATATTCCCAAAAACTGCACTCCGTATATTGGCAGTTGAGTTCACTTATGACCCTGAAGGAAATAACTTGAGTTGAAAAATGGACCAGCAATCTAAATCAAAATAACGATTAAACATAAAACGCAAGCACAGCTTGATGTTTTAATTTGCTACTGACTTCCCTCTCAGTATGATTTCAGTAATAAAACTTAAAAAAATGGTTATAATCTTTGAGAATAGGTATTTTTCACTTTTTGATTATGTGACTGACAAACCACTATGTCTTGATCTCAGCACTCTGCTGATCCACATTACACAGTTCTTTCAATGAATAAAATAATAAATTAAAATCAAAATTTTATGACTAAATATGAAAGACATATTATCATTGTTGACATATAATTTTGACATTTGCCATCACTGATTAGTTAAAACAAGTATCTTGTGACATGTTGTGAAAGTTTTTTACTAATCAGTGATGGCAAATATCCACTAAAATCAAAATTAAAACACATACATTCAAGCTCTATTAAAATGGGATTCGTTTCAATAAAGAATCCAGGTATGATAATTGATATCCCCACTTAATTTATTGGAACAGAGAAAATAAATCGCTTAACAAAGGAAAATAATAAACTTTTGTAAATCATAAACATCTCACTCAAATTTACAACCGTAAATCTTTCGATTGTCTCAGTCATAAATTCTCACAGAGTATTGTCGCCTTCAAGAACCAGTAGTATAAACATTCATATAGACTTTTAGAGTCACAATAGTGTTTTTAACGTAAATAAATTAAATGCACCCATGACTACCGCATTATTCTCAGTTAACGAAATTCTCCTGCCCTTAACTGGACATCTAGAGGAGGCTGGATGAGGCCCTTGTCGGTTGTGGTATTGTATCGTATGTTGGTGTTTGGCTAGCCCGTAGTTTGTTGTAGGGCCCCAGAGAGATGCGATCGCAGCTAGGGAGTTTATCCTGCGGATGTTCGTAGATTTGAACCCGGACAGTGAGAAGATCATATACTCTCACTTCACCTGTGCTACAGGTATCCAGTACACCTCTGCTGCCTGTGCCTGCCTCCGCTTGTCTCTATCCGTAATGCGTAATGCGTGTCATGTGGCTTTTCTAACATAAATCACACTTTGTAGAGCAATGGAAATGAAATTCTCACCCTCTGTACCGGATGTATTGTGGATATTTTCTTATCCCTTAGAAAATTTACGTATACGTTACATTTACATTTTTATGTTTTGTAACAATGGCAATCTTTGCATCAATCGTCCGTAAAATGGTACATGGCTGTAAATTAATAAAGATAAAGAGTAGGTTTATTCTTGTATTAATAATTAATTGTAATTTTAAAAGTTTGCTTGATCAAAAATTTTCTCAGTGGAAACACAATATGTTTCACTGACCACATTTTATATTGGGGTCATTTTCTCAATCATCTCAAAGTTTGAAACGTTTTCTAAAATATTTCTCGACCCGTACGTAAGTTTTATACTGGAGAAATACTTATAGTTTTAGTGATTAGTTTATTTTTCTAATTACCTAAATCATGCTCCAAAGTGTTATTTTATGTCAATTTTTCAGTCGGTCAAAGCAGGTCATTTTATAAATCGTAAAAATAACTTGTTGTAATATTTTAAAACGCCTGGTTTGTAAAGTGGCCTGTGACCTGTTTGTTGCATGAGTGTCGTGGGGTCTTAACTAACTTGCATGTTCTTGTTTTCCACAGATACTGAAAACATAAAGCTCGTGTTCTGTGCCGTGAAAGACACAATTATGCAGAACGCGTTGAAAGAGTTCAATTTAGCTTAGTCGTCCGATCCCATTTATCGATCAGTGTAATCCTATTATTTTTAATACTGAAACTTAAGTTCAGAAGTAAACATTTTTGTCAATAAAAATTGTGAAATGTTTTGTTACACACATCGGGCTTTTATAAAATTTGCTTTGCTTGTGGGTGTTTAGTCTGTTAGGTTATAACTTCTATGTTTTATGTCCTGGTTTGTCCGAGTTTTTAATAGGTGCCATTTTGCATTTAATTGTATATGCATGAGAATATCACTAATAATCTTCTCGCTAACAAATTTCAAACTGTTCGATGTTTGTGTTTTTATGATTTATCTCTAACTCGCAATATCTATATTTATACAAATGTAAAGTTTTGATATTTTTATTTGTTTTTATTGTTGTTTTTTTATTTCTTTGTTGCAAAACTTTTTATTGTATATGTTTTCGTTAATGTTTAATTACATTAAATCATTAGTTTTCTTCCATGTGTTGTGTTATTCTTTTTTCCTTTAATAATCTCACACAATTTAAAATTGGTGAAATCTCATGGATCCTTTTCCATTATTGAATCAATTATTGCTAGCAGTTTGAGCGCTAAAAATATAATTTCTGAATTCACTATTTACTGCTTTTCCGATTTGATTCAAGTTTTGTGTTTTGAATAAAAACAAAGAGCTACATGGACCGGGCTTGCCTCGGATAGTGATCAGCTCAGATAAAAATATCTCCTCTTCCTTCCCATTACATAAATAGCTCAAGATTTAAGAGCTCTTTTAACTTAATTTTTTTGTTGTTTAAATTAAGCCTATTTTGGCTATCAATCCTTTTCTGTGAATTTTTGTTATATTTTCTATTAAATCTTTTGGTTCCAGTTCTTAAGTTTTATAGATTTCTTTTTTTAACCGCAGTATAAAAGCTGATCTTGTAGTACAATTTTTTCTCATGCTTAGAATGCTAAGCTTGTTTCAAACAAGTTAACTAATTATCAACATTTTTTTGGTTGTCCAACAAATGTTTATGAGGTATTTTATCCAAGATGAGCAATTAAAACAGAATTTTAAAAATTAAAATGTGATTATAAATCCAGTTAAATTTCTTTATTGAGAAGAAAAGCCCAGCGGGCTACATCAAGGTAACCAAAATCCTAAAATTTCATGCAAATTTCTATAAGTGTCCCTGCAAAGTTGGCAACTTGAAAATAACTGCGTAGTACTACATTCTGAAAAGGTATTCACAAGTAGAATTCATGTATACCAGGAATTCTTTATTAATTCATGCATTTCATGCCTACCATAAAAAACATAAATTTCAATTTTAAACACCCTTAAATAAGGTAACACACCGGAATAAATATTTTCATATTCTAAAAATACAAACGATCAAACAATTGAAATTTGTGAATTATCGTTTGTTATGGAAATCTAACCATGCCCAACTATGTTAATAGACTGTAAAAATATCAATTTAATAATCTCAAATTTAATTCCCGTTCACTCTATTTTCAATGAATTAAATCAGTTATTACATCAGTAACACCTGAAAACTGACAACAATAGTCTTTTTGTCCCTAGGAAAAAAATCTTTTGCTGACATTTTCTGATCAAGAACATCAGCTGTTACTTTCTTTTTGCCCACAGAATACTGCTTTCTTGCTTCTCAGAGCTTATGTCTCACTGCTATTTTTATGCACTCTCATGAAAAAAAACCTTTGAAAGAAGCATCAGTCAGGGACTTTTGTATCTAGTTTTTAAAAGAAACAATCTAAATTATCTGTAACAATGAGAGCATCACAATTTGAACTAAAAGATAGGTTTTTATTTAAAATTCAGTGCTCATCTGTAAAATCCTGTTTTTAAAGAAGCTCTTGAAAACATAATACAACCAAACTCCAAAAAATATTGTCGGACTCTCAAATATATGTGCTGCAATACTACTATCCTCCACAATTCTTTTACATTTCTACTTAAAAAGTAACTAATTTAAAATAGTTTGTCGATATTCAAATCATATTAATTGTTGACAATGTCATTTCTCAGCTTGCTTGCATTACTAAAAAACCTAAACTTTTATCCAAATAAAGTCTTATTTCTCTATCAGATTTCACTTAATTTTATTAAGTGGATATTTATAAGCTGAGTTATCAATCAAACATTGATGCTAAACTATAGTTAAAGAACATCGTATCTGTGGAGCCATAAAGTAAATAACCATTGCACAATAAAACTAAAAACTCATTTAATTCCAGACCCATCCAAGATTGATAGCCAAATATACAGGATGTCCATTAAAACATTTCAGGATTTTGGGATACGATTCTTTACATCTAAACTAAGTAAAATTTGATTGATATGAAGGTATGTCCTAAGATACGTATTTACACAGATATCCGCCATTTTGTTTTTTACACAAAGTATTTTTATCTCTGAATGTTTTGAACAGATTTTTCCTATTAAACTGAGTATTCACCTATAACTCGTCAAGGTCGGTTTATGACAGAATAATCAATATTATGGTTAATTGGTTAAATGGTTAATTAATTACAAAATGGCGGCCTTTTAGAATCTTTAAATACCGGACACACGGTATGTTTTACAAAAAAATTATAAAGAAAAACAATTTTTAGTAATTTTAATTTTCAATGTAAAGACACCAAAATTATGAAGATCAGTTAATAAACTACTAACATTAGATTGTAAATTAAATTTACTAAAAGTTGTTATACTTAATAATGTTTTGTAAAGCATACCGTTTTTTTCAGTATTTCAGATTTAAGATTTTATACGTCCGCCATTTTGAAATTTTCTATTTGATCATGGTAATTGCTTTTTTTATAAAACCTTACAGTAGAGTCCCGCAAATCCGGACTTCGATAACCCAGAATTCTGGATAACTCGGAAACCCTGCCAGAGCAATAAAGTGCATTGAGATTCAAGGACAGAGCACGGTGTGACACATTTAAAACAGTTTTAGTTTTTCTTTAAATTTTTTTGTAACTAATATAGTTTTTATATTTATTACTATGCAATAAATAAATGATTTCTTATAGAAATAACAGAAACTATTCTTATTTTTCTTATTTTTACTCATTTCCCAATAACTCAGAATTTTCGCAAACCCGGACACCGTTCGGTCCACATTAGTCTGGGTTTGTGGGACTCTACTGTACTAGTTATAGTTGCACACAGATAAAAATCAGTTTAAAAACTTTGAAGATAACAAAAATTTTGTGAAAAATACAAAATGGCGGATATTTGGGTAAATATGGATTTCAGGACAAAACTTCATATAAACTTATTTATTAGTTTAGATGTAAGAAATCACCCCCTAAAATCCTGAAACTTGTTTAATGGACACATATATATATAACTTTATACTGATATAGACACTCTATATAATGTTCTTAATAAAATATACCTTATTGTAACAAAATCCAAATTTCTAATATAGGGTGGCTCAAAACTGTTCTTCAAACCTAAGTAACATCTGTCAAATATGTTTTGGTAAAGTTAACAATTTTTGTTCTTGATTTAGTCACAGAATTTAGTATGATTCTTTGTTATTCATACCAAAAGCAGCTAAACCTCTCTTAATGCTACTAATTTAATTTGTTTACTTTTTAACTTTTTATATTTCAAAACTTTGTTGTTATTAATTATATTTAATTTTTTTTGTTAGGGTCTATTAATTTGTAACTACAAATTTTCAAATATTCTATTGAATTCTAGTGTTTAGTGAATGTTTGCTTGAAGCAAGTTTCTGGGTGATGCTTTTGCATGGTGCATGTCCTTGGGTTTATTTGGTAAGTTAATTGTTTACTGTTATATTCAATTAGTTATGTAACATCTGTTTATACATGTTATAGTATTTAGTCTTACTTTTTATTTTATGGTTGATTTGATTAAACTAAATGATTGGGTGACAACAGGACTGAATTATAGTACCCCTGGTAGCAGTTAAAATATTTTAAGGACTTTGACGGCAGAGGTGAGACAAACTACTGGCCCATTACCATCATGGTTTACTCAGAGGGTTAGGTGGCCACCTGTGTGGATATCTTTCTTTCTTTTCGTTTTTTGAAAGAGGGTGAAACCCTCTTTTTACCTTGCGTTTGCCCCCTTACATGGGCATCAGGCCTGTTCATGGAAGTTATGCAACCAGAGGGAGATTCGAAATCTACGATATCGCTATACTAGTTCCGAAGCCCAGTGTGCTACCAACTGCGCCACCGACTCAATAAATTATCTTTATTTTTTGGCTCGGATGTCTAATAGAGGTATGAACAGTGTTTTACTTTGTTTACACTTGATACATTTTTACAGATTGAAAAAAGAATGCTATTTAATGCTCAATATGTCAGGCACCCCCGTAGATACACTGTAATTTGACTCTCAAACGCGCAAATATCGACAAAGCTTAATAGTGAACGTGCGAAAGCTCTACACATCAAATCGCATAAAATGTAAGCATAACAGATTAAATGTTGATGCCTGAACACAGACATTAAAGCAGAATGTTATGTAGAGCAAAGTTCCTAGTTGTATCCTGGCTTTAGTTCTTAATCCTTATAAATATTTTCATTTTATACAATTTATAAATAGAATTAACTTTCTCCTGTATGATGATTTTTGGGCTTGCCTACTCGTGATCAACTTTTCTTAGCAAAGGTATTCAAAGAAAACTATTTCTGAGGTTAGATTAAGTTAAGTTTGCGCATATTCAACATTCACAAATTTTATTTACCTTGTGCTTGAATAACAAACTATTTTTAAGGAGCAATTAATTCACCTTGAGCTTAAGTAACAAAACTATTTTTAAGCAGCAATTAATTGTTGACCTCGTTTGAAGACTATGCAGAACATTAATAACATATGTAACATACCTTTATATTTAGTTGGAATTGAATCATAATACAGGGTGTTTATAAAAGAACTCCGGGATTTTAAAAATTCATATCTTAACAACTGTATAAGATAGCAAAATGTAGTTAATTTCTCTGAAACGAGTAGCTCATCAAGTTGTACTCATACCAATTGGGAATGTTGTCGTCAAGTGGTGGCGGCGCTGCGGAGCGTTCTTGAAACAACGTAGCGCGGCTGTCGGTGCTGTCTGGATTTCTGTGCTATGGCGACACCCTAACAAAAGGCTCAATGCGTTATTTGGCTAATAAAAAGTAAATCTGTTGTTACGGTACAAATAAACTTTTGAAAATTCGAGATGTTGACCATCTCTTGCTACGAATAATCAATTGTGTGGGAACCGTCCCACCAGACATGCTGGCCAGAACATGGGAAGAGGTGGAATACCGTTACAACAAGTGCCGTGCCATTAATGGGGCTCATATTGAACATTATTAAATTGCTAAAAAAACTTGAAACTTCAACCTTTCCAATCATGTATCAAACAGTTATATAAGTTTTTTACTTTATTAAAATATTTTACCTCAAAACCCTGGAGTTTTTTTATAGACACCCTGTATAAAGCCGAGATTCTCTTGTAGCTGAATGCCCATTTGAGTTTAGGTGTAGTTGGACATAGACAAAAGAACTAGGCACACTTTTTTCATAAATATGGAGAATGGTTTTGGTTTCAACAAAAGAGCGAGAACATATTTAACTACAAAAGAAATAAAGTGGTAAGGACGTAAATGGCCTTGAATTAAATTGCTTTTAAGCAGTAGGAGTAATAGTGACCGCAGGTGAATAATGAAAGGTATAAATCGCAGGTAACTTTAAAAAATAACTTTGCTAAAAAGGTGAACGACCGTGAAATTTTATTGTATGCATTGCTGATCGCAGGAATAACTTTGTAAAATAAGAAAAAAATTCTTAGTTTGATCACACATATTTGCCGTTCGTGGGTATTTGGCGTGGCAGTGGCAGAAGTTGGTTTGCAAAGCAATCGTTTGTCTTTATCAAGCATCGGCATGGTTTCTGCGAATACCTTTGTCAAGCAAACAAGCGGGCGTATAATTTAATTATGTATTTCCCGATAGTGTGTAAACAGCATGAATAAATTAAACACAGTATTTAATAATTATTTTAATTTTAGTAATAATTCCGTTTAATCTGGAATATTTATCAGGACTCCACTGTATGATTATAATGACTGAATTTGCATGTGGTTCCTGCCATGGCTGCTGTAGCTGCTCAGGGCCATGTCGAGACTGGTTCAATTATAAGTGACGGTATTTTCAATGAAATATGCAAAGGTAAATAAATTTATCAAAGGTGCCCCAAGTGTAAGGTTAAATCTGATGTTGATTCCTTCAAAAGTAAAAATTCAATTAGTATTGAGCTTGAAAGCGATTTGAGTAATTTAAATGAGGGAGGTGACTGACCTTGATCTTGGAACATCTTAAATTGCTTGTGTCTTTGCATGAATCATCTTTTTAAGGTATTTGGCAGGTTTTTGTGACTCGTAGGGGTTAATGTCAAGTAAATGGTTCATTTTGAATTTTGTGTTTGTGGGTGTACAATAGGGTGGTGCGAAAAAACAAAATTTTGGAATATAGAATGTTAGAGGTCTGAAAAGTTTTGAAATAGCATGTAGAATACTGAAACAATTACTTTAAAAAATTATATAAGATCTTCCGATTGCGCAATGACCTTGAAGTTTAACATGTAAAATTCTATATTAGAATAAGTGAATAAACGTAATTTGGTCTGGACATTGATAATTGTACCAAAGTACTGCCATGAAAAATGGAAAGAGTTCTTTAAACATTTTGAAAAATGTATAATTTGTCCGATCAAGCAACAGCATTATCGATCTATGGCCTTCTAAAAATCCCTTATTGAGGCGTTTTTTCAAGTTTTCAGCTTGTATTAAGTCAATAATTTTGTGGTGTAATTGAACAAATTATACCATTGTGCAAAACGTTTTAAAGAGCTCATTGCATTTTTCATGGCAAAACTGTTACGATTACCAATGTCTAGCTTAAACCAAATCACAATTATTCGTTAACTCGTTCAGTGCTAATAATTATGAGTATGGCGACCCTAAAATGCTAAAAACTAATGTTATTATTGACTCAAAAATGATGTCAGGGTATCCAAAATGATACATCTGGATGTGTCAGTGACGATTTTGGCCGAAATTGTGACGTCACATCCGGGGCGGGAATTCCCGTCCTTAGGCACTGGTGCGTGTCCTTGTCCAACTAGTCACTATTTTTAGCCCCATACGCTCACAGTAACACAGTAAATAGGTTTTTTTCATTTTCAATTGTTCTTATAACATCAATATTTGTATAAAAAATGTATTTACAACAAAAAATATATGTAACAAGATGTCCCGCAATCTCACCATAGCACCAGAAATGGCCGACCATTGAGGGGGGGTGATGTCATCATCATCGTCATCGGAACTCCCAGACGAGGATTCAGAATCTTCTTAATTTTTGGAATACACGTTTTCAATAATTTCGCTCTCATTCTGTTCCTCCATTGTACTAAACCAACATCGACACTTGGCACAATGCAGTGGACATAATCACTAAGCACCAAACAAAAAAAAAACGAATGGCTTACACGGAAACTACGTGCGCCAAAAGTTGTAGAGATGCATACCGAAAATGCGGCAATTGCACAACACAGTCCCCGTACGAAGCTGAGCTCACACTGAAGCAAGGTTGTTGACATGGGAGGAGGACGAGATTTCTCGCCTTGCCCCACTGGTGCCATTACTGCAGGACGAGAATTCTCGTCCTTCGCGCTCAATGTTAATTTTCTTGTGGAGTTTTACTTTTTAAACTTGAAGGTTGTTGTGCAATCAGATGATCTTATATGATTTTCTTAAAGTTATTTTTCAGTATTATACATGCTTTTTCGCAACTTTTAAAACCACCCAAGTGTATAAGGAAAGAGCAGTAGCCAAACTGGTTCAGTAGCGATCCGGCAACACCACACTCCTTGAGAAGGAGAAAGTGAGCCTTCCTCAGCATGTTTCCCTCTTACCACCCCCTTTTCGCGGGAATAAAACTGTTTAAAAACATAAACTCATTACAATTTACTGTTACTCTACATTCTTTAGTTATTATGTTTAACTGTTATTAAAGCAATTGATAGCCATAACAATTCTCTGAACCGTAATTCAAAGTGCCAGAAAAAAAGTCAACAAAGGTTTACAGAATATACAAGAAAATAAAAAATAAAAACTTAAAAGTTATGAATCTTTTTGAAAATGTTTGTAAAAAAGGTTATGCCATTATATAGGTCATTAAAATTTGAAGCCAGTAAGTTAGATGTTTTTTAACAATTTGAAGTTGAAGTTCACTCAAAACATAATGAAAAACACAGATATTTCACCCTTTTTTCATTGTATAAATTATGAAAATCATGTAAAACGGTGAAACTCGGTAGTATAAAATTTGATAAGTTGTCAATAGTCAGTCACGATAAAAAGCCCCTAAATTTACAATATTATCCCTATTTTCTGTAAGAAAAATTACCGCTCTTGTATGTACAAGGTTGGAACTGTAACAATGCATGATTCTGTGAGGATTTCTTTACATGAATGGCATGGGCAAAGACCTAAGTTGAGCCTCAAAATATTTTTGTTTGCAGTTTTAGGAGTTTGTCTAAATTTGATGCAACACCCTAAATAGCTCTCCCACACTGTCAAAGTGATTCGCGGTCTCCCTTTCAATCACCGATGAGTGTCTTTATTGCAGGTTGATTTTGAAATACGGATTGGAAACAAAGAAAAATTAACTTGTTTATAAAACCTGTTATAAACCCGTTTATAACTTGTTCATAAGAAAAATCAACATTTTGGATATGGAACTGCCATTTCAAAGGTTGATCAAAAGTTATGCCAAAAAATCGTGTAGATTGTGGGTGAAGTTTGAAGATTAAGTTGTATAAGAACATTAGAGAGAGTTCGTATAGTTATATCAACAATTGGCAGCAAATATTGATTAAAGAAAGAAAAAACAAAGAAGCAGGCATTAGTGTACAAGACCAAGATGTTCAACTGATCAAATTTTTAACTGTGATAAACTTAAAAAAGAAGATATCTGTAAATAATCTTTAAAATGAGATTCAAGGAACCATTCATGGAGGATTTACATTGCTGAATAGATGTATTTAATTCATGAGATTTTAGGACTTTTTTTTATAATTTTATAATAATTTTTCAACTTGTATTATATAATAATTTCTGTGGGGAGCACACACACACAGATAAAAAGAATACAAATAAAAATTAAAAACAGTATTAGTAGAAAAGAAAAAAATGAGTAGGAAAACGTTTGAATAGGAACTTAGAGAAAGTTGGAAAAACATTACTTCGAAGATGGCTTTCATAAGTTGCATGAACATCTCTGAAGGAAAAGAATGAATCTCACTAAATAATAAAACATAATTCAAACTAAATAATAATATATTTTTGTTGGTCCAGCTTAAAATTAGTGACCAAACAAACTAGTGACCTAGGGTTGTCTAGGTGACCTAGGGTGGAATAGGACACTCAGTCGGCTTACTAAGCGGTGAGAGATCGATGACTCAGCACAAACACTTACATTTTCAGAGCCACTGGCTTCTTCAGATCAGAAGTAGTTCATTGTTCATGAGTTTGAAGAAGTACTGAACTTCTTCAGGACAAAAGTACAACATTGACTCTATGTTTACACTTCTACAGAGCCTGATGAAAGAATGAGTTTGAAAAGTTATCAGGTAAAACGCTCTCTACATTATCACCTTTGTGGGTCAGCTCGCATCCACTTACATCAAAGGAGTTTCAGGTAGGGGATTGAAGAGTTTTTGTTGAGTAGCCGCTGTTGAAATCTTTGCTATTGTGGCTGGCATCATGTTGCACTACAGGTTTATTTTACAAACATGCATTCATACCACAGTCCTGTGATGCTGGATTCGGAAAGTTTCCATGTTCTCCGTGTCGTAATGGTGAATTTGACTACCCTGAAAAAGAGAGCATTTTGTTCAGCAGTACAGTACCATCTCAAAGATGCAAAGTCAGGGCAGAGTGAGTAAACCAAACTCCCTAAAGGCATCCACGCACACTCTCTTGGATGCAGATTCATAAAGATTCTTGTCGCTCTTTTTCACAATTTAAAACTTTTTCTGGTCTGTGTGTAGTGTGACTACCCCATAGTCTGAAGCCATAACCCAGATAAGAATTGGCTGTTTATGCCTATAGAAGTATATTTCTGGAACATAGGTTGTGAAGAGCATAAATGTTAAAGAGAATGCCTGAATTTGGGACTTGAATAATAATTTGCACTCATAACTAATTCTCTTTCTTTATATTAATAGCTTTTGTAATGTTAATTTATTCATCAGTACTATTTATTTTCACATAAGTAAAGTTGTCAAATCGGTTAATCTTCATTTCTACTAACTTTGTTCATAAAAAATAACGCAACTGAAACCCGAAATTATTAAATGCAGAACTAACCTAGTTAATACCTGTCAGCATTTTATAGAAGACTAATAAAGATAAAAACAAGTAAACCTTACTTCCTGGATTGATTTTTTTCTAACATTATAAGAATTATTACCACTAACTTTCATATTGAAGCCTTCAGTGTACATTGATATTTTCTATGATCCTTTGCATTGTTGTATCAAGGCCAGAAATTTTGTGATACAGCCATTTAAAAAATATTTACAATTATCACACCCAATTTACTAATTTTTTTAGGTATCATCAGCTTACCTGAGAATTCTCTATTTGAATTATCAGCCCTTGAAATAAATAAAAATTTCATAAATGATTGTACAACGATATCTTAAAATTACATTAGGGTGATTTAAATGGGTCATGACCGTGACTTTTTAGGATAGTTCATTAAATTCCTTCCCCTAACCAAAACAAACTCACTTACAGTACTCCTTTTTATGCTCTCTGGGATCATCCTGGTTCCCATTTTAGCTCAATCTTCACATAACTATCATATCAATCTAGGACCTTCAGACGCTGTCTATTGATTCACTGATCTTTGGGATGAATATATAACGTAATTTTTTTTCACTCCTGACTTTAAAATGATAGCCAGAAGTTAAAACAATCTGATTTACTTTTAAATTAAAATCCATTGTGGTAGCCCCTGAACTGTGAAATTGACTAGAGTAGGTTAACATACCTCAACGTCCAATAGTTCAAATAGTAGATGAATCCACTACATGTTTCGAAGAGATAACTCCAATATCAAGTGGTTTTTACAAAAACGTTCCTCCGGGCCGGAGTCATCAGGAAACAGTTAACACGCACAATAATTGTGTGTGTTAACTGTTGTTAACACTTAAAAGGTTGTTGTTATCTCTTACCTGCAGGTTCAGTTGACTCTGTCTCGACAACTTTGGATTTTGATTTCTTTCAATTAAGATAAAAATGGGAATCAAATTGGAAGGGAAAATAAATTTTAATTCATCGTGTGGAAATTTAGTCAGTTGATAATCTTGCCGATTTACCATGCTTGAAAATGAAAATGCTCCAGATATCTAATACGGTTTAATTAACTTGCAATCATTGTGGTTTTAGAATGGTCAAGATCACAATAATAAACTCGAACATCATATTAAAGTTTAAAATTTCTATGTGAAGCTTCAAATTATGATTTTCTCTATGATTTGAATTTGTTAGTCTTTTCATGCCTAAGTGTATTTGATTAAAGGCATGATATTCCAAGTTCGAGTGAACTTAAAAACTTAACTCTCCTGATAAAATAGGTGTCATATCTCTTTATGGTTGAGTCTATCTCTGTGGAACTCCCCTGACCCCCGGTGTTTGTTCCAGATACCGAGAACATCCGCTTCGTGTTCGCCGCAGTCAAGGACACCATCCTCCAGTCCAATCTGAAGGAGTACAACCTGGTGTAGTCTGTGGAAATCATCGTTACCACGGCGGAGTACACTAGCGAAACCGGCTCGTCGGTTCACATAACCGGTTCTCAGAATCAGTAAACCCGTTATCCGCCCCTTATGGAACCGGTTTTTCGCATCCGGTAAACCGGTTTCCTCGGCTTTAACGATCGGTTTGCTGGCAAACTTTAACCGGTTTTCCGGTCCGGTAATCGGTTCTCATAGGCCCGCTTTGATCGTCATCTTCTGTTCGTTTCGTCTTCTTTTCTCATAGTCCCGATCGATTGAGTCGTGTGTCCGGAAACCGAACAGAACGGTTTCGCGTGGAATAATTTTTCTGTGATAATAAAGTAATCGTGTTTACCTACCCGAAGGAGGCCTGTCGCGCTTTAGGACCGTTCTCGAGACCGTTCGCATGCGAGCGGTCGGACTCACTCGCCTGATGGCGACGAAAACAAGTGTTTTTTGTTTTTTTTAACTTGTCAACCTCTTGAAACATATTATGTTATCTGTATAAAGAAGACTTCTGAATGTCGTTGTTCACAGCTATATGTATGTGTCCGGGTGTGAGGTGTGGACACTCGAGGTGGATCCCCGAGTCGGAACCACGAGTTGACGAAGGTCGGTCCACCGGCCGGACACTGCTTTTTTTCTTGTAAATTGTTGTACGTATGTATGTGAAACGGCTTGATTGTCTTTGACATTTAGGTAATTTGTAAATCAACTTCTTGTCAACAAAAATATATACCAATTTTTCTGAAAGTGGTTATGTTTTTCACCTAATAATGAATAAAATATGGCTGAATTTAATGGCTATTTCTTCATTCTCCAATTGGCAGGATCCATGAAAAGCGAGTATTATTTTTTTCCTGCTTTTATGCAAGAGGAGAGCATATGCAACGTAAAAAATGCATATCTTCATCGAACGATGACCTAAAGAGTAAAATCATAAAATAAATCCAAATAGTTTATGGTAACACTTATTTTATGAAACTCATCAGATTGTAAAAAATATACTATTTCATCATCATTAACGATCATTTTGTCGTATGACGTCATTTTATATGTTATCGTTTATAGAAAATTATAATTAAGGCATTTAACTTGATTGCGCTGCCTTTTAGCGAATTTCCCCTATAGGGAAGAAGCTATTACCGTAGGTCTCATGGTAAGACCTAAGCCCCAGACCATGATAACTTTTCGTTTTGCAACCCCCAGAAGCAAAAAACACCATTCGTTCGAATTTTTAGATATATATATATATATATATATATATATCTATATATATATATGTGTCTGTTAGCACGATAGCGGCCGTAAAAATGGTCCGATTTTGATGAAATTTGGTACAGACATGTAAAGTGGTAATCGATTGGACGAGTTCGTGAACCAGCCCGATCGGACCACCGGAAGGGGGGGTAAAGGGGGATAAACCCCCTCAAAAATGGGTTTTTTGAGATTTTTACGTAGAAAAATAAAATTTATCAAATTTTTGTTGGCACCATTGAATTTAGCTCAAAAAAATAAACAATTTAGTATCTTGAATCACTGCTCTATGTCCATTGGTTACCGAGATATTGAAATTGGTAAACACAGTACGTTGTGCCAATGCTAACCTTATGGGAAATAAGTAAAATTCTATATCTCGTTTATTTCTCAACATATCTTGATAAAACTTGGTAAATGGCTTCTTCTAGTTCAGATCTACTAAATATTGAATTAAAACCAACCAGTTTAAACATACCTGTAGCAGCAAACCTGCATACTCATTCCCCATGTTAATCTTATGGAGCTTACAAAAACATGTCAAATCTCGCTATGTTAGATTAAAATATATTGTTTTGCATATGAAATTCGCTGAGTATGCAGGTCTGCTGCAACGGGGGTATTTATCATCTAAGATAAGAGTAAAGGTTTACTTAAAACTAAGGAAATTGATTCCATCATTCCTATTTTAGATCTTTCTTTATTGTCATACAATGTCAATTTGAATACCATGACATGATCAACTGCCCCAATAGAACATGAACCTAAAATTGTAAGAAAGTAGTTGTTTTGTTCCATAAAAACTGTTCAAAAATCACTCCAGAAGAGGTTTATCATCTTTGTGTTTGTTTTTCATCAGCGGCATTTCATAGTGATGTGAAATCGAAACTGTCCAAACCTCATGGCCTTTATGCTCTGTTTGATATTGACTTGTGTTAATAATAGGATTGTTAACTCAGCTCAATTCACACCCACAGAATTTATTCTCTACACCTTAATCAGGATTGATCTTGCAGTCTTCAGATTATGAAAGAATTATGTTGTTGATTGTTTATCACATCATTTTTTCAAATAACATGAAAGATTATTAATTAATTAATAATATCGACTCGGTGTTTAACCTGTAGAATACCTGCTTCCGTTTTTATAACGTTTTGTCGCTATGCCAGCAAATCTTTCTACAGGAAAATGTACGAAGCACCTTATGAATCACTTAAATTAATGAACCAAATTAGTCTTAAGAAAGCCAAAGCTCTTTCGAGAAGTTACAATAAACACAAAAATATTTGCTGCCTTGCCATCATATTAAATCTATACACTTACTTATGTCTTCAAGTCTCAGTAGTCATGTTTCGACACTAGTTCAGTTTCCTTTTTCATCCTCTTAGTTCTTATGTTAGTAATTTTACACGCTGTGATAGTTTATTTGTAAATAACTATATCACACGCTTACACAAAACAAGTAAGACAAAAATATTAAAATTAGCGGACATTAAATTTGTTAAGAACCTAATTTCATCATAATTAATTGGAGGGATGATGAATTACAAATAATGCAAGAAGTTTTGAGTACATTTTGGATGCACCTCTACAGTTCTTCCCTCCTCCTTCCTCTCATCTCACTCAAGTTGTTGAACAAGGTTATATTTGCATCCTACACATGTCGAGCAAGGCCCTGAATAAAAGGATGAAAGTCTTTTTTTTTATGGTCATGTTGGCATTGTATAGATAAAGATAAGCGGTAGATTTAAGGGGGGTATTTTTAGAGAAAAGAATGAAGGTTTCATCTCAACTAAGCTTTCTAATATCTATATATTCTATAACAAGGACGAGAGTCAGCTTGTAAGGTACAATAAGGATGAGAGTCGTTCCAGCTGGTTGCCGTTACTGGCAGTCATATGATTTGGTTTAAGTTGTTGAATTGTTGCTGAAAAATTTATCCAGGTAGGCTATTCTTTTATTTTTTGTTTTTAAGGGGTTTCCTAGTTTCAGTTAAGCTCACTGGCCTTCTTATGAAGGCCTATATATATTATTCCTACTCCTTTAATTTGTAGTATAATCTACTTATTATATTATTATAAACCAAAATGTAACATTAATTGTTATTTCTAACAATACAGTGTGTTATTTAATTACAAACCCTTAGAAAAATCAGTGCAAAAAAGATTAATGTCCCAAATATCAATCTTTTATGCAGACAAAAAAGTGACTTTTTCTGTTTTTAAGTTTTTTTATCAAGATATACAAAAATAATTATTGTAAATTGATTGTAGGCCTACACACAAATGAGCTGAAAATTTAAGTGTTTTGTGTATAAGCAAATTAACATTTTTTTTTGGCTGAGTTTCGAATGAGAAACATAGTATAACCAAAAGTTAGATTTCGGTGATCGTGATCATTATCCTTTTTGCAGTGTGTTGCTCAAAGTGTAAATATGCGTAGTCCCCTTAAAAGATTTTTGCTGTGTTAAAAGATTAATGGCAATGTTATTATGGTGTAAGACTGAGTACTGAGCCATTTGAATAATGCTCCTTTTACTTCCAAAATGTGAGCAAACCACAAGATGCTAATAAAACTGAAGAAACCCCTTTTTAAATTTAACAGAGAAGAAGATGACAGTGATTTGGGTTTTTGTTCAATTCTGCTCCAATTTTTATTAATATTTTTTTAAGGATTTGATTGAAGTTTTAAGAGTAGGGTTGTTATGCATATGACTGATGTATTCTATGTTTGGGGCTGTCCATAAATTATCTAATCATATTTAGGTCATTTTTGGACCAATACCATGGCAACAAGTCAAAGTGAAAATAATCATTAGAGGAAGTCAAATTGATGAAGCAAAAATGTATAGTCCTATGTTGGAATTGTAAAACTGATTGATATGTAAGAGGTTGAAAATTCATAAAAAAGAATAGAGTGGAAAAGATTTAATCTAAAAGATAGATAAATAACCTGAAAACGTTAATAACACAAAATATCAATCTTACTAGTGGCTATACAGCAGAAACGACAAGTGTTTTCCAGGCTCCCACTTCTAGAAATCCCTATCAGGTATTTGATATTTTATTACGAAAATTTTTAAATCCAAAAATTAATGTTTTATTCTATGGTTTTAACTATAAAATTAAAGCATTGTTTGTATAAAAAAAAAAACTAAGTGGATGTTGTAAAAATAACTGATTTCCACATTTTAATAGCCACTAATAAATTAATACGATCATATAAATAGAATCGATCTATCAATAAATTATCATTGGATACTGGTACAAAATTTAAAGTAAGAAGTTGCATTTCAGAATGAAAGAGTGGATGTAAAAATAGTAGCCATTGTACAATATTGGATTATAGTACCGGTACTGTCATTGAAAGGCTTCTAATGCTATTTACATTACCTGATTTAAAGCTGATTCACCCGCAGCTGCAAATCTAATTTCTAAGTCTTTCTTGTGTAATAAGCCATTATTTTTCTTTTTGAAAATGTTCAAAGAAATGTTTGAATGTGATTCATTTGGTTAATTAATCACATTCTGCAAACTTTCATTCTAAGTGTGATCTGAAAATACATTGAACTTTGTTTTAGCTCGTTTATTTCTAGAAAATGTATACTATGTGAGTTTTCTGGACAGAAAACATAATGACTTATTCCTTAAATTTCCTTATTGGAAGTAACTGTTATCATTGATTGTATGTATGAGTATGGCATATTAAGTGTTTTATTGGACTCTAGATTACTGTTCCCTATCATAAGTATGATTTTTAGTTTGTAAGGGATTTATAAAAGAAACATAGAGGCTTTTAACTCCCCGGACTTATTGTTGGAAAACGGCACCAATTGCACTTACACTTACACTCCCGCGTCGTTCCAATCAACTACATTTGTGGCATATGACCAGTCGATAAATCCAGCTGCTATACTTCTTGGATGTTGTCTCTTATGTAGGTTAGGTAGGGTCTTTGACTATGAATAATTAATAGACCTCCCATTCTTAAGGCCCAGCTGTAGCTAGTTTTGGATGACCCAGAATTTAAGTTGACATAGTCTGATTAATAACCAACAGAGGGTGCTTCTGTCAACCCCTTTTTGTAGCCACTTACACGAACATTTTGTATTCCACACTTCATAAATTAATAATTAATTGACTATTGTTTGTTTTCTGTGTTACTTAATGATATATTACCTCCTCTTGATACCTAAATTAAGAGGTTACATCAACACACTCTGTTGGTGATTGATTCACTGTAACTAGGAGCTCTGCCAATCCTGGGTCACTCTAAACCTGGTACACAGTTGATGATACAATTTAAGGTCTTCTTCAGATTCAAAGTCAATGTTATGGTTTAGCTGGGTTGGTAGGATGCCAAAATAGTTAGGCAAGATAAGTAGGAAAACAGTAAAAACATTGTTCAACTAAATACTTGTTGAGCTCTTTTTTAAATTGTTTTAAGTTACAAGGGAGTTGAGAGAAGGGCTTGAGGCCAATGTACTCTGGTTTGCATTCAAAAAGCTTCAGGTTATGTGACACTGATGGATTCAAATTTTTATTTCTGGTATTATAACTTTGCTGGTGTGCCTTTAAAAGATAACATTCTCTGACATAAGAAATCTAAATACGAGATACTGTGGACAACCCCAGATCTCTGAAATGGTCAAATCAATATTCAGTCGGTTTTAGTTTAAGCATACACCTTACTGGGCTTTTGTGCAACAAGAAAATTTGTTTAAGTAATTGTGGGAAGAACAACAGCCCCACAATATAATCGAATACCAGATCAAGCTCTCAATTAATTAATTTCAGGAATAGTAGCCTGGTTTAATTTTCAAGTGTCACCCCTAGGTCCTCAATCTCCATTCTGTTTTGGGGCAAGATATACAGTACGACCTTGATAAAACAAATCTCAAGAGACCAGACTAAACATTCATTATACCAAGGATTATGTAACGTTGAGGTCGTTACATTAAGGTTAGGCTAGCTATAATTTCTTAATATCAAGGTTCTCAAAAATGTTGAGCAGAAACCTGTGTGCAACAAAATAAACTGTATTCTTGGCCTTATAATACAGGATGGTAAAGAAAAGTCTTGTTTAGTAAAAATACTGTAATTTTAGTTTAAAATAGCATATAAAAAATCTCAAATCTTAAAAATGAAATTTGTTATAAATCATAATTTTAGAAAACAAAAAAGTACATAAGCTTAAAAGGTTTAATTTTACATAACACTTTAAAATAAAAACCTTTTTCAGCCAAATCTGGGGATTATTGGTTCTCACAAGAAGTAAGAAGTTTATTTGAATTTTAAACATAAATAGTAGTAAGCTCAATTCTTAACCTATTGACACCCACAATTAATTGAATAGTTTTTTGTTGGGATTGTATCGAAAACAACTAATACAACTGGAAATTCTTATCTCATATGAGCACTGTACAGTAACAAACGACCGTTGGGCAGGGGTAGGGGGAAAGGTATTGTTGCTAATGCCGACTCAATGTCAATGGTAACTGATGCACAAGTCCAGACTGCACAGACTGAGGAAGGAAATGACGATTCAGATGTAGACACGTGTTTTTCACCCCTTATACTGAGCTTAGGGCATAAACGAAACATCGTGCAAGGGATACATTCGTTTTATAAAGGTCCTTTAATTAAAAAAAATTGTTAAATCAAGTTTATTTAATTTATATTTATATCCCAAAAAAACTTCAATTTGAGGTTTTTAAGCAATATTTATGGGGTTCAAATAAATTCTAGGGATTTGGAAAAATTTGTCGTAGCAAGGAATCCGTTGTGTAGAAGTTACACTGTAGCAGATTTGCCCAGCAATTGTTTGGAAGTCTTCACAATCCTCCTAACCAACTGAAACTCTAGTTTGGTAGCCTGTAATCGGAACAAGCCTGCGTGGCCTGGCAGTAAGAGGAGGGTCACGAGGGAGTCGAGAGGAGAGCTTGAGGCCAATGTACTCTGGTTTGCATTCAAAAAGCTTCAGGTTATGCTCCTTCAGGATAGCCCTGTATTTCACAGGTTTGAAAGATTACTTATGGAAATGGATTGTTATGGAAATGTTTTACTTTATGCTCCAAGATCTTTTTTATTTATTGGTTTGGGTGTTAACAAATTAGGAAATTCAAACATAAATCAATGAAATTAATCGTATTTTCTTAAAAAGAACACTGAAGAACAGTTGCAATTTGTTCTTTAATTACGAGACTATTGATGAGTTTCTTATTCTTGGCATCAATAATAAAATGGGATAAAAAGTCCTTATCTTTGATATTTTTACAATATAACCACTTATAAAGTCTGTTCATTCCTAAATCTAAAGTAAGCAGCTCCTAGATTAAGTTTTGATTTTTTTATCATTAGCGGCAAAAAGTTAGTTTATGTAGGTGTTTCTTACCATCAGAGGTAGAGGGAATTATAGAAAAATCTGCTCCAGTGCCAGCAAGAAACTTAGAGTCTGTTTGTCATTACTGAAAAGGCGAAAGTTCAGCCCACTGGTCCCGTCACCAGAGGTTCTGGGGCACAGCGTTCTCCGGGACAAAATTACCAGCCATTAAACGCAGGTGTGCATTTGCGAGCAGAGCCACCGAAATGAAAGTAATAGTAACACAATGTTGGATGAGAAGAAGTAAACCATTAGAACATAAACTGTTACTGTCGTTGGTATGCATACTTCATGAATAAGCATGTTATAGATAAGATTCGACCTCTCACAGTTAAGATACCTTATTTTTAAGTGTAGTTGATGCTTAACCATAAAAAATTGAGTTAAGGATACTAGGGTAATTAGCAGTAACTTCTACACTTAACTCAACCACCTCAGCAATTTTGGTTAGATTTTCTTTACCAATGGTTTTAGCTTTGATTGGGAGAGGTTGTCGCCAAACTGCTTAAAAAAATCATCGCTGACTTTATTTTGTGCAAGTGATTTCATTTTACAAAGTAGTTAAGATGGCTTTTGGTCTTCAACCTTATTACCAGTGATAAGGTTTAACCTTATTAATATCAGTTTCCTCAAAAATATTCTCGAGTTTATTTTTTACTGCACTTTACCTATCTGCTGAATAGTCAACTATAATATCAGAAATCTGGAATAGAATGTCTGCATTAACAGAACTCACCACAATGTCAAATTTGGCCTAGTGAGCAGTTATCTTCAACCTCCTGAATTGTGCTTCAATCTTTGCAAATGAAATCCGAGGGTTTGGTTTTCAAAATGGAGGTATTTTTAACAATGAATGCTTGTTCTGGATTGGGATTTATTTCCTTATTCCTTATATTTAGTGGGTCACCACTGAAGTTATTAGTAAACTCTGGGTTTGAAACAAATTATTAACCTTTATGTGAAATGTATACAGGGTCTCCAATTTAACCATACCACCATTGGCATCATTGTTTACCGTTTTCAATATTTCGGTAACAATGAATGTAGAGCAATGATTGAAAATACCAAATTGTTTGTTTTTTTTTAGCTGAATTCAATGGTCCAAACAAAAATTCTAGACTAAAATATACATTAGATGAAGACACATACCAAGTTTGATCAAGATATATTGAGAAATAAGCGAGATATAGAATTTTTCTCATCTCCCATGAGGATTACAGAGGGACAAAGTACTGAGTTTACTTCCTGCTTTCAGTATTTCGGTAACAATGAATGTAGAGCAATGATTCAAAATACCAAATTGTTTGTTTATTTAGTTGAATTCAATGGTCCAAACAAAAATTTTTTTTTTCATATGTAAAGACCTTAAAAACTCATTTTTTAATACTTATTATTTTGGGAGGGTTTATCCCTCTTAACCTCCCTTCCGGTGGTCCGATCGGGCTGGTTTACGAACTTGTTTGAGTGATTACCATTTTACATGTCCATACCAAATTTCATTAAGATCGGACCATATTTATGGCCACTATCGTGTTAACAGACACATATAAAAATTCTAACTAATGGTGTTTTTTGCTTGTGGGGGCCCCAAAATTAAAAATTATTATGGTTTCGGGCTTAGGTCTTACCATGAGGCCCACGGTACAGCTTACTCCTTTAAGGAAATTCTTTAGCTAATACCATAAACCTAAACCATTGCTCAGCTTTTTTATTAACGTTTATCGAAATATATAGGTCTCAATAAATATCTCTGGACAAAATATTTCGTAGTCTTTGAATTTTTGTTGAGCGTCAGCCCATGCCAATCTACATGGAGTGTCGAACTATCGAGTCTTCTATAATAAGTCTTCTATAATAAGATAATAGAATATTTAATTTTCTCGCCTCAAAACATGATTGAAGCCATTCTAAACTGATCACTCAGTTACCAGACAGGTATTAAGTCTCGTATTTGTTCCATAGTCTTTAGATTTATTTTTTTATCATAAAAAAATTATATCTATGTTTTTACTTCATACTATTCAGAAACATCTGTTTTTTGTGCCTTACTCTTGGCTGGAAAGTTACTCTTTGCCGATCACTGCACGGTAAATTTACCGCACACTAGGAAGCGGAAATAACGGAAGCCTCCAATCAAAACAATCAGCTGATTGCAGTAAACCAACGTTTAACGCTTGTTTATTACTTATTTCAGAGGAATGTAGTGGCAGAACTGGTGGCAGTAGCAAATGTTTGTTTGTTTATCATAGGCCAGATTTTTGAAGACTCCAAAACATAGTTTTTTATGCAAGAAATACATTATGATTGAAAAAAATGTTTTCTTCTGAGTAGTATGATGTACATAGGCGTCGCGTGAACCAAACTTTTGGGGGGGCACAGGGGGGGCTGGGGCTTATGGAATAGCCCCCAGACTAGTGGGGGGTTCGGGAGTCCTCCCCCGGAAAATCTTGGTTTTTTCTTACTCGAAAGTGGGGTTTTAACTCCTAAAAACTGCAAAATATACAGCACTAAAAAGCTTGGTTTATTTACGATTTTCAAAGTAAATTTTAGGGAAAAGTTCCACTACATACTGCACTTAGATTTTTAACACGTGATTGTAGAGGAATGTTTACCTCAAAACCATTGAAGTTATTGTTTTCTATGTTAAGAAAACAGGCGGTCAAAAAATAACTCCTATTCACAATTCCCCTACTTTCTTGGCCGTTTCATTGTCTTTGATGTCATTCTCGTGGCATTCTCATCTGCAGCTTGCAGGTTAAACGCCATGTTAGCAGATGACAGAATGACAGGTACTAGGTGCATAGCACACAGAGTGGCCAACCTTCGCCCAGTCAAAGAACGGGCCTACTTAACGAATGTATAACCCTTTTCATCCAACCTATTCGTTTAGCCAAATAATTAATCTCATATCAATTGAATGTGAAAGATTAATATGGTAAAATTAAACATCTGTATTAAAAACAGTTGGTTAAAATTACTTATGAGTATAGAAACGACTTAGCAGAAAATAATTTTTATTTGGCTTTTTAATGTTGTTCGGCGACTACAAAAATAAACTTTTTTTTGTTAGGGGGGCACGTGCCCCTCCGGCACGACGCCTATGATGTTGTAAAGTATCGTATGTCACACTCCCGGTAAGTTTTACCGTACTCGCATGAAAATCCTACATTCGCCTAGTGGCTTGCGCGGGAACTATAACGCTCGCACGGTAAAATGGTACTTACCGGGCTAGTAACGTGTAATATACTATTACAGCTTACATTCACAATATCTCAGCTTTACAGATGCCAACATCTTTTGGGGCCCTTTTTGACAGATATTAATATTGTGATAGTTTTAATTTCTTAAACATAATGTTTTTAACGAGCAGCTTTTAGAGCCACAGAGATGCCTAGACCGATACTTACTTGACTAATAAAAAAATAATTTTCTCAAATAGTCCCGAGTATTTTTCCGAGACCATTAAGTATTTAATTGCGAGTCCTGTATTTGCTGTAAAACAAGAATAATATAATGTACAGCTAGTCAAAAAAGTGGGAATGAATAATTAATTTATAAAATACAAGTAAACTTACCATTCCTCTTCAACACTCCTATGGGTCGCTACAGATTTGAAATTAGACATACACAATTAATTCTGAATAATCGTTAGGGAAAAAGAGACAAAATTATCTGGAGAGTGTGAAAGGAACCAATTACAAGGCTACAAAACTATTGTTTACAGCAAAAAACATCATCAGCAGCAAGTGTGACTTGAGATTTAGCACTTTTTTGGATCTCAAAAGAAATACGCTTTGACTAGACATTGATACCTTTCAGCAGTCTAAGAGAGATGGAAGAGAATTGAATTTTTGGCTTTGGCCTTCCCAATGCTGAGTTTTCGTCTTTTAGAGGATATAAGGTGAGTGACTAATGAAGTGAATTTGTTTTTTATCCATACTTGTTAAATTACAGCCAAGTTTGTGTTAAACCTGAGAGGAGGCACAGAACACATGATGATCTTTACTTTTAGCGAATTTCCCCAATTGGGAAGAAGCTGTTTCCGTAGGTCACATGCGTAGACTGTAAATTCTTCATCCACAGTCAACGTCGCCTGGTAAGACCTAAGCTCAAGACCACGCTATAAGATGACTAAATACCCCCGTTGCAGCAAACCTGTATACTCAGCGAATTTCAAATACTGAAATAAATTATTTAGACGGAGCCTTAAATCAAGTAAAATCAACTTAAGTACTTCAATGAGCTTAAACAAATTTTCTCCATAAGAATAACATGGGAAATGAGTGCTATAAGCTGCCATGGAAGTGTGAAATTTAGATACTTTTTGCAATAATCCAGCAGATATCAACTAGATGAAGCCATATACCAAGTTTAATTCAGATATGTTGAGAAATAAGCGAGACATAGAATTTTATTTATTTCCCATAAGATTAACATTGAGACAACGTACTGTGTTTACCACTAGCGATATCTCAGTAACCAATTGGACATAGAGCAACAATTCAAAATACTAAATTATTTGTTTTTTTAAACTGAATTCAAAGGTCCAAACAAGAATTTTATAATTTTTATTTTTCTACGTAAAAATCCCAAAAACCCATTTTTGGAGGGGTTTACTCCCCCTCACCTCCCTTCCAATGGGGTCAGGCTGATTTTCGAACTAGTCCGAATAATTACTACTTTACATGTCTTGGCCAAATTTCATTCAGATCAGTCCATTTTTACATGAGTTATTGTGCTTAAAGACACATATAAATGAAAATGAACGAATGGTGTTTTTGGCGCCTGGGGATCTCAAAACGAAAAGTTATGATGGTCTTGGGCTTTAGTCTTACCATGAGACCTAGGGTAACAGTTTCTTCGCTATAGGGGAAATTCACTAAAACACCATTCGTTAGGATTTTTAGATTTATACATACCTAAAGGATATATACCTGTCAGCACTGTAGCGGCTGTAAAAGAGGTACAATCTTAATTAAATTTGGTACAAACAAGTAAAGTGGTAACCACTTGGACCAATTAAAAAACCAGCTCAATCAGATCACCAGAGCTTGTAGATCAAACCTTCAAACTTTTTTATTGATGCAGGAATGTTTCAATAAAATATGGCCTAAATAAAAAGAGTTGGTTTTTGAAAAAAGATTTATGGAGATGGATTGTCTGTATTCCTACATTTCTTGAATGATGTTTAAAATGCTCATGTTTTATTGGATTTAAAATAAACTGAGTTTTTCCAAATAAAAATCAGAAGAGGTTTTATGGACAACTATCTGATGTTTGAAACGCCAAAAATATTAAAAAGTTTGTTGGTTGGGAACTGCTTTCCCTGGCCTAAGGCAGCTTTAAGAATTTATTTTTGGATGATTTGCAATGATTCAAAAGTAGACTTCGACCCCCCATCCCATGCAATTAATCCGAATAGAAACAATGATTGACAATATGCATTGTATCCTGGTTTTAGTTCAAAAATATTCAAAACTTCGCCAAAACCATGTATGAGGTTTCTAATCTATTGCAATATCGAGAAAAAAACTGAATATCCCCCCCTTGACAGAGCCCAGAGCTTTTTTGGGATTTTTTAGCATAAAATCTCAAATTTTTACATTTCTGTGGCAGAAAACCTGCATTATTCCCCATATTATCCTTAATGAGAAATGAAAAAAATACAATATTTTCCTTATTTCTTAACGTATCTTGATAAAACTTGGTTTATGGTTATCTCCTTCTTATAGTTCAGATCTAGATAATGATTTTAAACCACCCAATTATTAAATGCCTGTTGCAGCAGAGCTGCATACTCATATCCCATATTATTTTATGAAGATTACAGAAACACATAATATTATTCTACTTTCATTGGATTGAAATATGTTTTATGCATTCAAAATTCGCTGAGAATGCACATTAGCTGCAACGGAGGTATTTATTTCTTATATGCTTCCTGAATTCATAAGAATATAATTTCCTAAGATATACCAGGTGTCTCACCTTAAGCAGTTAATTTTGAGCTATAAATCTGACGATAAACTTTGTACCGGTCCTCTTTATTTTTTATGATGTTTTTAAGGGTGGATTTGAATTTGCAAAATATGAAAATTTTATATTTTCTAGTTTTTAAACTTTATTTCGTAAATCAACAGTTAAGGAGATATGGGTAGTGTAAGGTTGGGTTTCCCTCATAAGACATACATGGGGCACAGAGATAAATGCTACTCAATTTCTCCTCTTACCCTTTTGTAAAGGAGAAAATTAATTTAAAGCTGTTCATATCCCAGTAACTGTTAATGTTTTAGGAAAAAAAATGTTTAAGTTTCCTAAAATAACCTACAGAATCCAAAAAAACCATAAAATATGGGACGTTCTTTAAGAAAAATCTGAGTTTTCCACCGTATGGGAAAAGAGGCAGCCATATTTTTCAAATTAATAGAGAGATGAAGAGCCTTGGAATATTCTAGTTTCCTTTAAGAACCCAAGCGAATTGTGTTTTAAGAGCAATTTATTTTATGGTTAACCAACTCTCGAGACAATTCTGTTCCTCGTGCCACGTGTACAGTAAACAATTATTCTGATTGGTTGTTTCTAAACAAAATTCTTTTTTCTTCAAATGCACATTTGTCCATTAAAAAAATGTTAATGGCATGTTGTGCAAAGGTTGGTCCCTGAGAGTATGTGCTGAGCATATCTCCCAGAATTACCCCTGAGGTTGCCTGTATTAAGAAGACCTACTTTGCAAGTGTTTTCATATAATATGTGTATACATACACATGGGCTATTTGCTTAAAAGGCTTTGCTACATTTTTATTTCATCTAAACAATCATAAAGGTAACCGAGTTTCTCATAAATGGATTGAATCGGTTGATAACCAATTGTTTTAATCCCTCGAGTGTACTGCATATTTTGTTATTTAAAGTCTCATGTGAATAAGGCTCCGAACTCAGCTAAATACTTATTACTTATTACATTATTACCGGGTCTTCATCTTTTACCCTAAGAAGGGATTGATGGCGTCATTTTTTCAAATACTACTATCCTTAGATAAACACTAATACTAAAGTATAACATAACTTCAAGATTAAACTTAAATTAGAACGCAATTTACATCGTTGCCTCAGCTTTAAAGGAGACAGCGGAAAATTCAAAAGTACATTTCTAAAAGCGATTTATTGGTCATACTCAGGGATGTGCCCAGAGAGGGAGGGGCTCAGGGGCTCAAGCCCCCCCCCTTAAAAGAGTGGAAATCAACTATGGATGGTCGGGTCCCGAAATTTCGGGAAATTTCCGGGAAAATTAAATTCCCGATTTTCGGACGGGATTTTATTTACTTCGGGATATTTTTCGTGACGGGATCGTTTTAGCGATCGCAACTAAACAGCGGGTGCAGCTTCGCAAAACTCGCTATCGCCCGCGGAAAGCGATCTCGCGTATTTTCCGATCGCGAATAAACGGCAAATCCAGCTTTGCGAAACTCGCGATCGTCCGTTAAAAACTGTCGAGTGTATTTGCCGATCATAAATATACGGCTAGTGCGGCTTTGAAAATCTCTTGATCGGCCGCGAAAACCATCGCGCGTATTTGCACGTCGCGGATGAACGGCAAAATAGATTAGGGCTGGTTGCGAACAGCCGCGAAATACGCAAGCGCGTATCTGTCAATCGCGGATTAACGGCCGATGTAGCTTTACGAAATTCGTGATCGGCCGTGAAAAACGATCGCGCGTATTTACCGATCACGAATCGACGGCAAATCTAGCTTTCCGAAAATTACGAACGGCCGAGTCTTTGCCGATCGCGGATTAACGGCCGATATTGCTTTACGCAACTCGCGATCGGCCGTGAAAAACGATCGCCCGTATTTGCCGATCGTTGATAAACGGCAAATGTAGGATTACTAACTCGCAATTGGGTGTGAAAAGCAATCTTAGTTATTCACTGATAGCAGTTAATCGACGGAAATAACTTGTTATAAGGCGTGATAGTGATGATTGTTCTTACCGTTGGCCACAATGGTCTGCTACAAATTTTGGTTTTGCCAATTGATTCAATTTTCTAAACTAATTCAGATGTCTTTGAATCCCAGCCAAAAGTATGATTATTTTTCATAAATAAGTAAAAAATAACTGACAAAAGTAAAGATTTTGAGACTTCTTAAGAAATTTCTAATACATAATATTTTATGTAACTTAAGAAATATTAAGTTTAGGAGTTGTGAACTTCAAATTTACAATTTTAAGCTTGAAAAAAACTATTTTTATAGTTTTATGGTTGACATCTTGAAACTGAATTTATTTTTATTTTTTAACATAGTTTAAAGTACTGGAAAATTATGAGTCGTAGAATCATTTCCTAAAATAAGAACTCCAAAGGCCAAAGTTTATAAAAATACAATAACATGTTTACTACACTTGACAGAATATTGTCAACATGCTGTAACCACTCCATTATAGTATTTTACTTTTTGCTTTTTGGAAACCAAACAATAAAACAAAAAGCAGAAACTTAATGACTATTGTGTTTCTATCAAACATTAAAAAATGTATATTATATTTATTTATTTCTTATTTTTATACTATTTCTATTTTTCAATGCATTCAATTTAGAAAGAATAAAAATTCAAATTTAATGAAAAATAATAATAAATACTCAATACATATATTTACCATTTTTATATAAGTTAGTATTTTATTTATAATTAACAATTTCTTTGATATACTCATTTTCAAAAACGTGTTTCTGATGTTTGCTATTTTGTCAATTGCATATGAGTTAGTATTTTTTCTGTAAGACTGAATTACTTTCTTAATTACTTAATCAATTAATTAATTAATTAATCACACAGCTCAGGGGCTATAAGCATGGATAATAGTATTTTTTCACTTAAATTTATTTCTTGAATTTTTTTGAGTTGGGATGGTACAAACTTTTATATATGACATTGTTTTTAACCTAATGCTATCATTGTAGCAAAGAAAAATAAATTTGTGAATGAGCATTTACCGAAGATTTAGGGAAGACAAAAATCCCGTCCCGACCCGTCCCGAATATAAGAGGGAAGAAAAAATCCCATCCCGTCCTGTCCCGAACTTAAAATCCAATCCCGTCCATCCCTAAAATCAACAAAACATTGTTTTTAAAAATCAACGTAAAGAAACATTGGTTTCAAAAAATTGATGAAGACGGGCCAGTTACAACTTTTTGATCATCAAGTTTTCATTCTTTCTTGTCCCAAAAATCTTCGGGTCTTGAGCTTCCCTCCCAGACACCGAATGTGCGTACATCTCTGTCACATGTTAACACTGACCACGACAGCATTTATCTGAAATTGTAACTAACTCCAAAGTTTGGGTGATGGAAAGTTTTAGGTGGGTTTAATTTTAATGCTACATAAAATTAAAGGAAACCAATTAATTACTATAGCCCAAAAACCCAAAACAGTTCTGAGATTTGAGTTACAAACGCCATCAACCGAGTTTAAGAAATGTCCATAGGCAGATTTAGGTTGAAATCTTGGGGGGTGCCAGCTCATATGGGTTTAGGGGGTGTAAGTTCTTTATGCTCATATCCTAAATCACACATTTCAGGGTCTATATAACAAGCTATTTCCTTTATTTAATAACAAACCCGTTTTATTTTTTGCTTTAGAACACTTAAATAATGAAAAGTACCGATCATTTGTAATTTGTGTTATGAAAACAGCTAGAATTATATAATGCAGATTTGTCTTCAAAGCAGATTGTTCAGAAGCCGATTTGAGCTTAAAAGCAGTTTGATAAGTTGTGTTTGTCGGAAAAATATGGAGTTGAAAATGAACATGACGAATTTAATCAAGTGACATTATTTTGAGACAAACTTTAACAATTAAAATTCTACAACGAAAGGATGGGATGAAAAATAAATAAATCAAACAAAACCAAAATACAAATAAATTGGATCGAAATCGAAATCATATTACCGTAGCCTAATCAAAATATGAAAATTTGTGCTGGAAAGTTCTTTCCATGCAAGGAGTTCACAATAATCAGGTGGTACCGGGCACCCCCTGGCACCCCCGAAAATCCGCCCATGGAAATGTCTTTGCCCAAAATAGCTCACCACTTCCTATTTATCATTGATTAATAGTTAGCATGAAGAATTAATTGTTAATCAATCATACAATAGCATTAAGTTAAATACATTTGGAAAAGACTTGCTCAACTTCCAACAACTTCAAAAAAAAAGAATCGGGTTTTCGTCAACTGAACGTTATGAATTTTAGCCCCATCTTATTTTTAGAAAACAATATTTAATGTCTTTTCAGTATTTCAAAATGAAAGAGCAGATTTGCCATTTTTATAACAGACAAACTTTAGTTCATAATTTTATATAAGAATACAAATAAACAGAGGAGTGTTTACTGAGGTTTAATGCATTCGACACGTGCCCCAAGTGTAGCTCGGCATACATCAAAACCGTAATCCATTTCTCACCATGAATTGGTCAAAGTGTCTGGAATAATGGATTCCACACAGTTCTAAATTATAACAAGCTATCAGCTGATAAAACAATGAAACTAAATTGATCCCTCTACCCACTCGGTCAATTAATAGGTTTTAAGGAATACACATATAAAATCTGCCCTTTCATTTTAAAATGGCCTGTATACAATACTAGCAGATATATCTGCGACTTCGCTCGCTGAAAGGACAATAATAGTTTGGTTAAATTATATGTTATTTGTTATGTGCAATTTTTACAAATTTCCAAATAGACTGTTGATTACAATAATTTATCCGAACTATACATTTTTAAGTGCTTAATTATACCCTTAAGGTTGCAGATAGTAATTCCACCTTAGATTGAAATGAGAAGATGAAAAGTTACCTCGATGAATTTTCATTTTTATACCTCAAATGGTATGAATTGGCTTTCATCTGCAAACATATTCAAATTTTTCAGTTTAGTCTTAAGAATACTGAAATTTCCTTTTTAATCTGTTATTTAACTTACCAAATTGGATATCCAATAATTCATTTAAATAAAAAAGTATCTACTTTGAACTCAGAACTTTCATTGCACTGTGCTATCCTCTATAACCTGTCGTCCAATTTGACTCATAAGAATAACTGATGGAAACGACGATAAATGACGCAAAGGACAGACTCTAGATCCAATATCAGAATTAAGTATGTTAATTAACAGACCAAAAATTGTAAGAAATAATATAAACTTAATGTTTTGGCCAAAAAATTAGGAAATATAATACCCCAAAATGTTTTTTTTCCAATCACACCGTTGATTGGATTACTCTTTAGCAGCCAGAGGCAAAAATTAACGGTAGAATAGTATAATTGTTTGAACCTAGCCTAAATAGCTCTCCGCAAGCACACAAACCCTCCTAAAATTGTAAATTTTGAAAACCCCGATTCTATAAAAATAACGGAAGGATGGAATTAAATGTCCATGCAGAGTTTCAAGATTCTTGTTTGCAAAGCCGTAGCCAGGAAATTTTTTCGGGGGGGAGTTAGTACAGGGACTGAATTTCGGGCTCGTCAAAAGTGGTGAACTTTTCTTTTTACTCACGCGTGCTCTTTTCGACCCCTTTATTGTAATTTCGGACCCTTTTTATCTGTTTCCGCGCCCCTATGCAATTTCGAGGGGGGGAGGTTTCAACTATATTTCGGGGGGGGGGGGTTTCGCCCCCTAACCACCCCCATTTACTACTATTTCAAGGCTATTTCTACTATTACGGGAGGGGTTCTGACCCCCTGACCCCCCCATCGGCTACGCCCTTGCTTGTTTGATTACTTCGAGTGATCCTTGAAACGCGAGTAACCTGTGTGGCATCTGGCAAATATTTATTAGAAGTAACCCTAATAGTTTTGAACAGTTTATTCTTTCAGTAAGATGAAAGAATCAACTATATTTTCATATCTTAAATATTCTAGAGACCTTCCATTCATATTTTTAATCAAAGCACTAAAAACTGAAAAAGCGGCTTTTTGAATTTTTTTTGCTTGATTTTAATCTTTTCAGAGAAAACATATTTGAATCTTAGGCTGTATTAGTATACATCTAGAGCCTATAAAGGATATTGGAGCCAAGTTTCATGGCCCAAAACCCTACATTGTTTTAGAAAATAAGCTTTGAAAACTCAAAATGGCCGCCATTTTGAATTTTATAACATAACTTATTTTAGCCTGTGTGGAAATATATTTTAAAAACCCTTTCTTAGTACACATCTAGAGCCTATAAAAATTATTTGTGCCAAGTTTCATGTCCCAAAGCCTTATAGTTTTTGAGAAACTGTGATTAGTGAGTCAGTCAGTCAACCGTTTTGGCTTATATAAATAGGGATGTCAGTGGATCATAGTATGACTCCTTAACACGTTCGCTACCGACATGTTACAGAAAATTTCCATAGCCCGACATCAAGTATAGTTAACATGTGAAACTTCCCCACAGCCCAACGTCAACTATAGTTGATGTGGACACACTGTTATTATTGCGTTTTACATCGCATTGGTCTGATTTTTCAACTTAGTTTTTGTGTGTCGGTCCACAGGAGGGTCCCCAGAATGAAATGACTTTTTTTAGTGCAGTTAGCGTTGATCATGTTTATTTAGACATCTGTGGACAAAAAAGTAATGAGTTACTTTTGGTCTATAGTGATGTCCATGAGGACTGTGTTTGGTCTCTGCTGATAGTCTGTTTCTGAAGTTTGGTCATTAGCGATTCGTCCGGCGTCAACTATATTTGACGCTCGGTAGGGAAAGGGAACGTGTTAATATTAAAACTAGTTTAACTAACTGAAATCGAGTCACTAATTTAGTTGATTTGAAAAAATTTTATTGACATAACTAAGGATCCTATTTAAATGTTTAACTGAATTTACATTTAAAGAATACTGAAAAATATTTTGCATTGAACATTGACTTATTCATTCAATATCAATAAACAATAATTTACCCACAATCTGAGTATGATGACAATAGTTTTACTAGAAATTTAATATTTCTAGTAACCTCGCCTTTTTATCAACCTTGACCTTTTTTTTTTATTTTGACATTTGTGGTAGAAAGATTACCATATAGAAAAATGCTATTAGGATTATTTTTTTACTTGTACCATCAACATTTTTCACCATGAGGTCAGTTCACCTCATGCATTTTTTTATCCTCTATCAAAGAAAAGGAACAAGTGATTTAATGTTGTGTATTTTAAGTTATGTGTTAAATGTGGATTTTTTAAAGTATGACGACCCTCAAATGATGAAGGAAAAAGTTTGATGTTTGGTTTGAAAATGGCTACATGTAGCCGAAACTCAGAGTAACCATAAGGAATACTATGTGAATCGTTGACGAATCAAGGTTAGTAACCTGTTATATTATAAAGAAAAAAGCGTGGTATTTTTTATTACTTAGCACTGTATGAGTTCTGCAGGATAAAAGTAATTACCGTACTCATTTCCCTCAATTAACGAAGGGCACTTGAAACTGAATGGATAATGACTCTAATCAATTACTAGAAGAGATAAAAGGTCTTATAAAAAAGCTTTGGGACAAAAGATTAATTCCTCAGTCTAGCCTGGTTGTCAGGTACAATGTCTAATTTTATTTGTGCCACTGGTTTATGGTGTGATCAGCGCAGTAACTATGATTATTCTACCTCTAACGTCTGTATACATTTTGTTTTAGAAAAATTTTGATCCCGCTTATTTGTAGTTGCTATACACATAATTAATTTTTCTTTACTTTTTACATTTCAGGATGATATACATACTGAACACACACACACACACACACACACATATATATATATGATACTGAAAGCTAAAAGGGACCTCTTATTAAAATTTGTAGGATTTTAAATTTTATCATTTTGAAATTCACCTTTAAATGGTAAACAATTTTATATATAACTTAAAATTCCTTGATTTTTTTGCTTGAGTTTCTGGCATTTGAAGGTTATCAAATCAGAATGGAAATTTCGAAAAACCAAAGACCAGAACTACAAATGATTAATCATTCCTTTCTTTTGTGGGCTACACTCACCTCAATAAGATATCCTTTGGGACTTTGTCAGATGATAAAAACATTCAGAACACAAGAAACACACACATGGACAAACACACGTACATTAAACCATCCCAAAGTACTTCCCGACGTTTCGCAAGGCCGTGGATTTAAAAAACGCCTCGCTTTATCAAGGGTTGAGTCAGTTACGCACACGGGCAGAACTACGAACCACGACTGACTGTCAGTATGGTATTCAGTCGTATTGAGTCATGGTTCGTCGTTCTGCCCGTGTGCTTAACCGACTCAAACCATGATAAAGCAAGGTGTTTTTTTAAATCCGCGGCCTCGCGAAACGTCGGGAAGTACTTTGGGACGCTTTAATGTACATGTGTTTGCCCGTGTGTGTGTTTCATGTGTTCTGAATGTTTTTATCATCTGACAGAGCCCCAAAGGATATCTTATTGAAGTGAGTATAGCCCACAAAAGAAAGGAAAAGGAATAATTATAATCTCCTCACTTAAAAAAACATGTCATTCAAAAATAGTACAAATGATTAAGGAATTTAAATATTTAACTCTTAAGATATGAATAGGACCTACCTACCAAATAAAACTAAAAACTACATCCTTAAATAAAAATTAAAAAACACGTGATTAATTTTTTTACTATGAGAGTGTAGTCAAAACTAATCATTTCTATTGAGAAATTAAGAAGCTGGAAAACTAAAGAAATCGGAATTTAGATGTCAGAAGGTAGACTATAAAAGGAATGGGTGCTGTCGAGATGGTGGTATTTGGAACAGGCGATGCTTTTTTAATATAATAAATTTGTATTAGTTCACTCATCTACTAATATAAAAAAGATGTTAGGAAAAACTAGTTTATTTTACCCCTGACTCCTCTGTCAGTTGGGAAATGGGACCTGATGTCAGTGACCTTGTTAATTCCCATAAAAAAGTGAAGAGTCACTTTTCATAAACATGACAAATGTTATTAGAATAATTTTTTTTATATTTTGGGATTCCTATTGCTAAAATCACCAAATAATACTGAACAGGAAAGATTGAATTATTGTTTTCAGTCAAAACAAAATAAGAAATATTTTCTACCTGTTTTGATTAAAATTCTTGTACTAAAGATTTTACTTCACTGACAGTAAGTCCCTTTTCACTTTCCCCTTCACATATTTTGTTTCAAGATATCTGTGTCTTTTATTTTAGTCTGGTAAATAAAACCAATTACTAACAAGTCTCCCAATAAACAGGTAAAATTCTAAATAGAATAATTTGACATAATATTTTGGTCAGGAAACATTTTAATACATTTTAATCTTGATAATATTTAGCCCAAAGCCTTGTTATAAATTCAACCTAACCATGTTTTTAATATTTAATGGCATGAACTCATAGTTCTATGGATGAACCGTAGAATGTTGCACATCATAAACCACTGGAGTATCCCCCAGCAGATGGGGGGGTTCCGGGGCCCTCTAATGGCCCTGGGTAAATTTCCCATTGAAGTAAATTAAATTTTATATCAAATGTTGTGATTTCTCTATAGAAATCATGTTTGTTATCGTATGATACTAAACAAGACTAAAGTTAGACAAATACTGTGTCACTATGATCATACAGTTGCAACGATAATGTTTTTGGATAATTTATAAAGGTCATTCTCAAAGTAAACAATTTATTGTTGTCTACTTGAAGATTGTTGTTTACTTTTGTTTATCTTATGAGATGTCCAAAATACCAATGCTTATACAGACCATATTTGATATGGGCATTCATAATAAAAATTGTATTATTGGTGGGCCAGTGACATTAATATACCGAAATAAATTAATAGAACATAACTTTGAATGTAACACCTTGAAATGTCTTAACAGTATTAAAATAGGTTCTTTGACATTTTGATGATTGTTATGCTTTTTAAGTGTCAACTCTAATAAAAATGTATCCAAGCTATGAAACTTCTTATAAATGTACTGCTTCAAATTATTATTTAAAAAACACCAAGACAAAAATAGTAGGCCAGCCTACTTGTGTTCAGTAAGTTTCTTTTGCCAAGCAATAAAATATTAATAACATCTTTAAATATATTAAAACAAAATTCCTTTTTATTGTGCAGTCCTAACAATATTTAATGAGCATACAATGTTATCCTCATCGTGTTAGTGGTTAGCAAGAAAAATCAAGAACAAAAACTCAATGAAAGAGACATTCCATAAAATTTAGAAAATTGGTTGCAAAACCTTTTTTGAAGTAATTAAGAATGTATAATGTATACTATGAATTATCACCAGTAAAAGGTATGCGACTCATTTCATTAAAAAATAGTCCATGTACTACCACTTCATTCACAACAAGCAAGAAAAAATACAATATTTTATTAGACCTGTCTTAAGGTGTTAATTTTTAATAACACCAAAAGAATTATTTAACATTACCGTATTTAACTCGTAAGTTTAGTTTGATTAGGGGAATTTTGATGACTGTTATTTTATACATTAACACTGTACAATTTTCAGGTATGTTTGTATGGAGCAACCACCCTTAAAACACACCCCTTACATATGTCTTTTCTAAATATACACACTAATGTAGGTGTATTTCACCGACCTATCTATTATTATTATCTGTGGTCTAGGAGAATGGACTTTGTCCAGACAATGTAGTGTACCCACGATTTACAGATAAGATGAATACTACCAGCAAAACAACTGGTGTGTCAGTTGTACTTTGGTGCTGTTGGAGTGGACATGATTTTAAAGATAAACAAATATAATGGGACACATATGGTATGTAGTTATTTTGGTTGGTTGTATATTTTCTAGTTGAGGAAAAATCCTAAGTGTGATGGAAAATATTGAATGACTGTAAAGGAGGTAAAGTTTCATATTTACCTCAATAAATTTTCATATTTCTCAATTCCACTTGGAAATTAATTAATTGTTGAGAAGATATTGATTCGAGGTTCTGTTTTGCTGCAGAAGTTTTTTTTTATTTCAAACCTTTCTCTCCCTCTCTACAAAACCCTCTATAAGAAGGATTTTAAGTCTCAGGATATAATTATAAAGCTGCTCAATAGCATTAAAAGTAAAACAAATCAATTAAACCACCAATGTTAATGTGACAAAAACAGTTAATATTTTGCCTCATATCATTTTTGTAAATATTATTATACAAAATGTAAACTATTATATAAAAAGCTGACATATGGAATATTTAAACAAACTTCTCTCTTTAGACTATGATGAGGATTGAAGCCAAATCTAAATTTAAGAAGGAATATAGGCAAATGTATAATTGTTCACGTGCAGGTTAAGTTTTAAAATCCAAAAGGTAGTATAACAATAAAATTTAATTTTTAAAGTAAAAGCCCCTAATATCTACAGTATTAATGCATCAGTTTTCTTTCAAAGTAAACTATGAATCTTTTAAACAAACTCCATTACTAGATAAATGAAATCATGAATTAAATATTCAAAAGCATTGAAATCTTGATCAATTCATGAATATTCAATACAATGAACTACAAACATAAGGACATGGGTTTATTGGGGATTTGCGTTTTGAAGGGAGCATGCAAATAAAATCCAAAAAAAAAAGGGAGCGTTTTATTTTGATTACAAATAAATCTGTTATGAGCACTTAATGGATAACATAGAGGCAGGTATTTAAATCTATTTTATATCTCATGGTAATCCCGAGATCACAACAGGGAAACTATCAATAAATCCTACATTTGAAGAGTAAGTTTTAAGATATTCATTGTCATGATCAAAAATCTTTATTAATATCTCTAAATAAACTATGAATGGCGTCATAGTTTATAATGTAAAAAATACAATGTTGCCAATAGAATAAAAAAAATAGTATTCCAAATAATGTTAGGCTGTGGCCCTCCGGTAATACCTTATTACTTACTATCTAGCGGCTTAAGAATTAGTAGGTATAATCTATTTTTGAGTTTGTTTAATATTATTTTTTTTATAGTTGATTATTATGAGCTAAAATTAACTAAAATCTATGGTGTGAGAGTTTGGGAATAAAGAGCCCTTGTGAATCATGATTAATCTAGTCTTTTGCAGTCAGTAACCAAGGCCTGATTAAGAGGTGTGGTGCCCGTAGGCTTCAGTTGATTCGGCGCCCCCCTCCCCTTCCCCCTTCCATCCCTATATCGGGGGATGTATTGTATATATAATTCAATTACGAATTTAATTCCTTCAAAACTAATACCTTAACAAAACCAAGTTTAACTTAGAAAATAACTGAACTATGATCAGTGCACACAAAATTTATGATAAAAATAATAAATAAGTCTATTCTATTCAGTTACATGTTCAAGGACAAGTCACCACTGCCTGTGACACTTTATTCAACTGACACTCTTGCATCTTACTCCTCCACTGTTCTTCTTTTCTTCTTCCACCACATCTGACTCAGATATACATATATACAGATATACTATATATAAATGTATAGGTTCATCGTAACAGTCTTCATTAGACTTTTAAGAGTACCTGGTGGACCGAGTTTCGTTCGGTATTATTTCATGTTTAGCAGTTCATCAAGTTACTATAATATTTTACCAGAGCCAAATGGAGGATGACAAAGATACCCAAATCCCGGCCCTACATGGGCTAAGGCAGGGAGTATCTTTTTTTGCTCTGCATTGAAGAGTTGGTGTCATAAAATAGATAAACCTTTTATGTGATCTTTATCTCACATAATGTATTTTTCCTAGGTAGCTGTAGTTTGCAAACACCTGTTATTTGATTACATTATTTGTTTACATTTACGTTATTTCATTGCTAGCATGGCAACTCATGAAGCCCTCATACTCATAATATAATTTTTTTTCAATTTAAAAAAGTGTTTTTCATTAAGTTATTAGATTTATTATGGCCAAGTACTGCATAAAACACGTTTTAGCGAATTTCCCCTATAGGGAAGAAGCTATTACCGTAGGTCTCATGGTAAGACTTAAGCTCGGGACCACTATAACTTTTCGTTTTGGGGCCCCCAGAAGCAAAAAACACTATTCGTTTGAATTTATATATATATATATATATATATATCTATGTGTCTGTTAGCACGATAGCGGCCGCAAAAATGGTCCGATCTTTATGAAATTTGGTACGGACATGTAAAGTGGTAATCAATCACCACCCAAGGGAAAAAGGGGGGGAAAAGGGGGATAAACCCCCCCAAAAATAGATTTTTTTGATTTTTTTACATAGAAAAATAAAATTTATCAAAGTTTTGTGGGCACCATTGAATTAAGCTCAAAAAAACAAACAATTTAGTATTTTGAAACACTGCTCTATGTCCATAGGTTACCGAGATATTGAAAGTGGTAAACACAGTACGTTGTCCCAATGTTAACCTTATGGGAAATAAGTAAAATTCTATATCTCGCTTATTTCTCAACATATCTCAATAAAACTTGGTAAATAGCTTCTTCTAGTTCAGATCTACTAAATATTGAATTAAAACCACCCAGTTTTAATATACCTGTAGCAGCACACCTGCACACTCATTCCCCATGTTATTCTTATGGAGCTTACAAAAACATGTCAAATCTCGCTATGTTGGATTGAAATATGTTGTTTTGCATTTGAAATTCGCTGAGTATGCAGGTCTGCTGCAACGGGGGTATTTGAGACACAGATTAGTTATTTCCAGACTTTTAAGGAGATCTGGAATATTCTAAATATAACAAACTGACCTAATTTGATTGGTTCAAATTTGATTTAATGGTCCTTTTTTGTTATATTCAGGGTTTTATTCGGCAGCTCTAAACATAGTCTTACATTCAGGTAAAAGAAATAAAACAAAGGTTTCTTGTCTATTGTATATATTAATAATAATACAGTGTCAATCAAAGAAAAAATAATAATCTGTGATAATAGTGATTGAGTGAAGGATTTGGCAATATTATAATAAAAACCAAATATTGTGATTGAAAAAAAAATGTACTATGAAGACAATGTTTATTTCAAAATAAATTGCGTAAAGAGCACTTTAATAAATAAAACTGATGGATGACTGAAATTGTTCTAAATCCCAACAGAGGGCAAGATTAATTAGTTCACATATTTAGGGTAAGCTGTTATATCTCTAAATTACTTAAAATAAAAAGTTTACAGTTATAACTTTAGAAAGTTTTCTGGGTGGACCCACTGCCCCTCTTTGTCTTCTGGGGGGTACTCACACCCCCAGGACCCCTGGTTTTTTTGCCCTCCTCCTCTAAATTTGGTGTCCTGCGGTCCACCACAGGCTTATGGAGGTTAAAGACGGACCTCCATTAAAAGTAATTAGGGACCACTGCATGGGAGTCCATCATACTTTTTGCAAAGGGGGGCTCAACTAGGATGATGGTTGGTGGGGGAGGGGGTCGCAACTATGGAACAAAATTAAAGATAGCCTCTTTCAAACCGGCATCACCTCCTTTTCTATAAATTTACTTTAAGCTTTAGCCTAAGCTTTTAATGTTAAAGTAAACATTTACGGAATAACATTAAACACTCTGAAAAAATTAGGGCCTTGATTTGTATTTACTTAATAACCATCCGGTAAACGGAGTAACGAGTAACTTCACAAAAGACGAGGAATCGGTAAAAACGATCACGTGTGAGGCGGAATTCCCGATCGTGGGCAAATTTCGGGAGTAACTTTGCAGCTAGACACAAAGCTGTTTTTAAGAGGTGGTCAAATTCCTAAATCCCTTGTAAAAAATGAGATGTGTAAGAGATGTGTATGTGTTGTAAACCAAATTATATTAGAGCAAGAAAGGTGGCTCCAACTATGCCTCCAGCCAAATGGCTACTTTAGAGGAATTTAGGATGTGCAAGTTTAAGAAATATAAAACTCGATACATTTTTTTACTCACACAACGATTCTTTGAAATCTTTGGATACTTATACAAAAATTGGAATTTTTTTCTTTTTTCATACCATATCCCTTAATCTGTACCTATTATATATTATTTTTATTATAATTCATAACATGACTTAATGATGAAGAACTGTTAAAATACCAATTTTCCTAAAAATAAATCTCAATCAGTGGGGGGCCGGAGCCACCCCTTGCCCACATTGATGGACGCCCATGGACCCCTGGACTACATTATAGGAGCAATGGCAGTCGATGTTTCCAGGAGGTGGATGTCCTGGGAGGACACGGAGACTTCCACTCGGGGCTAGCGGCCGCAGTGTGCGCCACAGTCATGTCCGAGCTGGGGACAGGGACCCAGTGACTCTTGACGATGGATGTTTCCAGGAGGTGAATGTCCTGGCAGGACACGGAGTCTTCCACTCGGGGCTAGGCGCCGCAGTGTGTGTCACAATCATGTCCGAGCTGGGGGGCATGGACTCCGGTGATTGACGATAGATGTTTCCAGGAGGTGAATGTCCTGGAAGGACACGGTGACTTTCACTCGGGGCTAGTGGCCGCAGTGTGCGTCACAGTCATGTCCGAGCTGGGGGAGAGGGACTCCAGCGACTCTGATGATGGATGTTTCCAGGAGGTGGATGTCCTGGCAGGACACGGAGATTTCCACTCGGGGCTAGCGGCCGCAGTGTGCGTCACAGTCATGTCCGAGCTGGAGGACAGGGACTCCAGCGACTCTGACGATGGATGTTTCCAGGAGGTGGATGTCCTGGCAGGACACGGAGACTTCCACTCGGGGCTAGCAGCCGCAGTGTGCGTCACAGTCATGTCCGAGCTGGGGGACAAGTCATTCATCATGTCGGCCATCCTCGCCATGCACCACTCTCGCTCCCTCACGTTCCTTGGCACCATCCTGGGACACCTCATCATGACTGCCGTCGCTGGTATGTTCTAGAAAACTACTGGACAGTACACTCTCGGTTATCCGAGGACGTCGGGACCGAGGGTGCCTCGGAGACCAAGAATCTCGAATAATACAGAATTTAATTATATTTTGAGTTTAGGGTGTTACGAGACCACAATCGTAAGTGTAATGCGAATAAAATATTAGTTTTATTGATCTATAAAGTGTAGGTCGGTTAAAAGTATGTACAGTCAAAAATATTATTTTAATATGGTACCCTTATTTAAAAAAAACAATCAGTACAACATACACTTCTTCAAGGACAATTGTCAACTGTCATGTACCAACGTCTGTGTACATTTGTACGGTTTATGGTGAGAACTCACAACGGTTAAGCAAAGGTGAGTCCAGGCCAATATGAACATGGTGGTGTATCGGTGCAATCAGGATGGCTCTTATCTACGTCACTCTCAAAGGCCTCATGCGGAAAATAGATCACCGAAAATTTGGTCAAGTCAAAATTGCCATTGTTCGACGAAAGTGAACTCCGCCTTACACCCAGCAGAAGACTTGGTCCGTTCAACTACATTCGATTTTGATTTGAAACACAAATCTAGATCATCGTGGAGTAATCGTATCATAACATAATACTTTGAATGTTTATTTAAATAATTAACTTAAAAAAATTAATAAACTAACAAATTGCTGATAATTTTATATCTACCGTACTTCAATTAAAATACATGCCATGATATTATTATGTTCTGACCGCAAATAAAAATATATATATTTCACCTTAAATGTCCTCGGATAACCCAGAGCCTTGGATAACTGGGACTCACATAATCAGGAGTATACTGCACTGTCATGAGGTAACAAGAGTGGTACTGGAAATCGCAGACAAAAGCCCCCCCCTCCTACCCCCCCTGAATATGGCAGTACTAGCCATGCTACTAATACGCTTTGTGAAAAACTACCACTCTCAACCCTCTCCCTCCCTTCGAAAATGCCATCTGTTATTAAGTACTATTAAGCACCTGGACGCACCGATATTCCGCCTTAAAATCCAGGTAGACACCAATACTCCGCCTCGACTCTAAATCTTATCCCGGGGGTGGACTGATATTTCATCTAGGCCCATTTTGAATTACATCAGGGAGGCAAGCAATGACTCCTTCTTGTCTTCGAAGAGGGAAGACAGACTTCCCTCAAAACCCTTCATTATGACCCATTGCCCATTGGGAGGAAGCAGCGAGTGAGCAGCAAAGTTAAATCTGAAAGTTCTTACAGTCTTTACAGCACTTTCTAAAATGCAAAGTGGGTCAAGTTATGCATTCTGCTTTAAGTAGGTAGAACAAATAAGACGATTGCACCAAATAAAAATGTTATTTTTTAAATTTACATTTACATATCAAAATTCTTATATAAACTGTGGCGAATGTACCCTTCAAATAACTCACCCGTAATTTTGAGATACTTGTAGTTAAACATTGCTGTATATTTTTAGTAACCACTTACATAAAACAAGAATTATCTGGTTATATGTTACAAATCAAATCTCGTAATATACAAAGTGGTGCCACCAATTGTTAGGGCAAGGGCAGGGAGGGAGTGTGACATTGCTGAGTCATTTTGCACCGTGTTGCAGTCCTCAGATACCCTTTCCAACTGATGAAAAGGAATTTGTGAATCTTTTTCATTAGTTTGGTATGAGGCGGAATATCGGTGTACCTCTGATGATGATCGAGGAATACCTAATGATGATCTATATTAAAATTACAGTAGAACTCCGATTATCCGGATTAGTAGGGATCAGGCTCATTTTCATAACCAAAGATTTGGATAGTCGGATATAACTCGGAAATCGAGAATAAAAGATTCATACACTGAGAGAAACTTTTTATTATTATATTATAAAATGATATGAAATACTCTTGTACACTGCGAACGAAACTTAGAGAATATATTATGATTGGTACAGTACATAAAATGTTAAGTGATGGTGAGTCTTATACACACACTAAAAATATTTATTATTTCGCTAAAAGTTGGTTAGGTTAATTGGGGATTCGGTTGATTGGGGTTCGGATGATTGAGGTTCTACTGTAATTATGGTTCACCATATATAAAAGACATGGAACATAAGGTCACACCCCCCCGCCCAGCAGATTTTTCCAAATCTGAAGTTGACATGCAATGCCTTTGTTATGGGCGGCCACCAAGGAGCAGTTGTCTATCCTCCTACATTCCAGGAGAATTTCCTGTAATCTATTTTCAGAAGTATTGGAAAACAAAAACAATCGGATTTGCAGGCTAACTCTGGCACTGAGTGATTGCCTTTAATAAAGACAAGAGGCATCGTTTGTCAACAGTGGATTAGGATGGGTGTTCTACTGGGTAGGGGGGCTTTTACAGCTTACTTCTATAATATCGGGTGTCTACAAAAGATTAGTACAATTTTTAACTCAAACCAAACTGTTATTTCTCAACATAATGCAGTTCTAGCTGTGGGTGGTATCGACCACATTGCAAAGTTTTGTTTTACTAATCATTTGCCGGGGTTCCACCCGAATCGATATTTTATCCAAGAATAAAAATGTTGTACAGCTAAAACCCAAAGCCTAACCTCGCCTGGTATTTACAAAAAATCAACAAACAAATATGCTTTTTTGCACGGGGGATGACCCTCCTATTTTGTCATGTATCTGCTTCAGTGATGAAGAGGCTTTTTCACACTTGTACTAGAGTAAAAAACAATAACTGTAATATGGAACAGAAAACAATATTCCTCAATGATCAGTGTTTGGTCTGGAATCATGTGCACCAGAGTAGTGGGATTAAAACAATTTTTTTTAATACAACATCACCAGGGTAAACAAAAATCCATCCACCATGGCTCTACCATCTCAAAAATTCAGGACATGCCATGGCAAGATTCCAGGGACTTTCGGGAGCGGGGGGGGGGGGGGGGGGTTAATTAGGCTCACACCCTGCGCGAGCAAGCGTATCTGTTGCAAATAAATATCAGGTGGCATGGTTTGGCTTTGGGCTTTAACAGTGTAACATTTTTAATTTTGTGTGAAACATCAATTTGTCTGAATCCTTGGCAACAATGATTAGTAAATCAAAACTTTACAAAGTGGTCGATGCAACCGACACAGCTAGAACATCATACGGTGTTCCAGGCTGGTTTAGTTTGAAATCGTACTAATATTCTGTGGACACACGGTACGTTGGAGAATCTCTTACTTCATACTGTGAGCTTGTCCGCAGTGGTGCTAGGAATGGCGGCCAGTATCATTCCTGAGGTCTACACCAAGTGGGTCTCTTGTATCTGCATGACTTTCTTTGGCCTCAAAATGCTCAAGGAAGGCTTCGGTATGCAGTTGGAGGAGGGAGAAGAAGAAATCGACCAAAATAAAAAACTGAAAGCTTTGGATATCGAGATCAAGGATAAATATGACAAAGATAAGGACATGAGTGAAAACAAAATAACATCGTCTGAAGACTCGGTTAAAGAACAGGAAAGAGAAGTGAGTTCGGCTGAGAACACTAAGGAAAATGGAAATGCTTCGAGTAGCAAGCAGGTAAAATCATACTATATTTAAACTTTACTAAACTATTTTTTATAAGAATAGTAATTTGTTAATCATTAATTCAGTAGATGTATCATAAACACTCTGATCACAAATATGTTAACCCTGGTTAACATAACCAGGTTAACATATTATTAACCCCCCCCCTTTTGGTTTTATTTTAACCTTCTGAAATTGTAGAAAGGGTAGAATAATCTAGCGACCAGGAGCATGTTATGATATCTCATATCACTAGCAGATAAAGAAGACTCGATCTTGAGTCTTATCATCATATTGAATCTTAAAGAATGAGTTCTGAGTCTTCTAGAATAGGAAATAGTATCTAACTTCCATGGTGGACAGTGACTTTTCAACATTAAATAACAAAGTAATTAATGTTAAAAGAACTTTTTCCGGCATCCACATAAATATTCTACGTCAGTACCGTTTATAAGCCAGTGCTACAACAGAGACAACGGGAAAGATAGCTAATTTTTTTGCAAGTACAAGTTTGAAGGAAATTAATGAAGTTTGCAGAGATAAGTGTAATTTTTTAGAGGATCTTCTTGATCTACAAAGATGTTTGCTCGGGTTAAGTACTTTGAAAAGATTAGGATATATTTCTTTGCATGAATCAAAACAAAACAAAAAATTGCTTGGAAGAAAAAAAAGGGGAGGCTTCCCATGAGGACATAATTATATCAGTGGCTTAACTAGGTTTCTGATGTCGCAGTTATCCCAGGAAAGCTTGTAGAGTTGATAACATAGCTTTTACATTAAGTGAATTTGTTACCTAAATTACTTTTGCCCGATTACTCATGTTGCATTATGTGGAGAGTATGATCACATTTACTACATTTGTGCCATGTAATTTTGATCAAATAGTGGGAAGTGAAGCTTGATGAAAAAAAAGAACAGATAAACAAAACAACAGCCCAGATGCCCAAAACCCGGCATCCGGCCCGGCTTGCCAATTGCCTTTGATGTTCCCATTTTATCAATTACATTAAATGTGATTATTAATCGTTATTCAATGACAAACAGCAAATGTTACAGAAATGTAAAAAATTACATAAATATTTTGTTGTTTTAGCTCAAGGTTTTGAATATGTTAATGTATTTCTTGTCGACTAACAACTAATACCATGCCAGAAAAACATGATGCATGGTGCATATCACACCATGCATCATGTTAAATTTAGTCTATGCAAATAATTTCTACAAACCTTTGCACTAGACAAAAGTCAAACAGCAATGACCGATACAGTATAACCTCACTTATTCAAATTCAGCGACATAGAGAGTCGTTCTGTGAAGTGGGGTGGAAAGGGAAGACTGGTTGCGTAAATGATAATGGCTATTGTTTTGGAAATAAATTAATTGCCTGCTTTTACTAACATAAAAAATTCTAAAATATACATATAGGGAAAGGTCAAAGGGCCGTTAAAAGAAAACATCCCCCTACACGAGTCTAACTTTTTCATCCCACATATTACTCTAAAGGCCTTCTTCTGCCTGCAGAAGACATGAATTCCAGTTTCAGAACCCCAAATTACCAATCTGTACGTAACATGAGGAAGAAAACACCATCATCAAAATTTCCTTATTTGCAAAAAAGATAAACGTCAAAGAAGAAACACACAACTATTAATTTTTTTTAACCCTTATCATTGTGTGATGGAAATTCAGTCTAGAATCAATGATAAGCCCTAGGAAATTATCTGCTGGCTAGTATCTATTGAACAGTTACCAATCATAAAGTTGAACTCTAGATATGACTGATTGGCTTTTCATCCTAAAATACATTAAGCGAAGTGCCGATGGGATAGTGAAAACAACGAAAATAATTAAATTGTGTCTTTTATTTGTTAACAAGAAGGTTATTCTGATTGAACCAATGCAAAAACAGACTTAAAGAATCCAGTTTTTTCCTTTATCATATTTTTAATGTAATACCTATTTCAGAACTCAAGAAGAAACTCCACAGATGGAGTTTTGATGCAAGCATTCACCCTCTCATTCTTCGGGGAGTGGGGGGATCGCTCCCAGATAGCCACCATACTTCTGGCTAGCACTGAGGTAAACACTCCATCCCTAGGGCCAGCGCACCCATTAGGCAAACTAAGCGGTCGCCTAGATAGAGCGGCACTTTCCTGAGGCCGCAAAAAATGGAAAAAATAAAAACATTAACGCCAAAATAGAGATTTTTAAATTTATTGAAATACGAGTGCAAAAAATATTTATGACAAAATAATTGTTTATATTCATTTTGGGTTTGTTCATTAATTTTGGTTGCGTTGCATTTGGTATGGTACTGAATGTCTTGCTGCCGCCCCTGGCACCGATGTCACCGGGCGATGAATGAGTCAGAGTTAAGCTAGTGCTTGCGCTTTCAGCCATCAGGACCGTGTGCAACAGTGCCGCCCCTACAAAACACTGAAGGGACTTCCTTCCGAAGAGGAAGGGGGGGGGGTTGAGGGAGGGGTCCTTATTGTGACCTTTTCAATTTGGTTGTGTATTGAACTTGGGTTATGTAAAAAAAATAAAGCTGAGTAAGAGAAGTTAGAATAGGGTTTTTTGTTCTTTTCATATTGCCCTTCCCCCTTCCCATGCACCTGTACCTATTCACCGGTCAGTGCGGCGGCCTGCGATAGTGAAAACAATCTGATCATCGTGTCAAATTTGCGACTGTAATTATCTTGTTTGAGTTGTTTGTTCGGTTTGAGGATTTACAGTGAGTCATCATGATTATACATAATTTTATGTTTGATGTATTAAGTTTACGATTTGCAACATAGATGATTAAAACTTGGTGAAACCTGAAAACACAATAATAAAAATCTTGATTATAGTAAAATATTAAAATGTTAATTTGATTTATTGGGACCTTTTCAGTTTGGTTGTGTATTGAACTTAGGTTATGTGTAACAGAATAAAGCTGAGTAAGAGAAATAAGAATTTGGACCTTTTTGTCCTTTTCATATTGTGCCACCGGTCGCAGCGTTGCACCGCACCAGAGCGATGCACCTTGACACCGGAGTTTCGCAGCGTGCTTGTGGCTGCAACTGCAAGTGACATTGCCACGCAATAACCAACCAATCCCGCGGGTCGGTTCGGTTCCAGGGCATCACTGCATGCTACTTGCATCGGCAAACGCACTGCGCTACTCCAGTCGGCAAAGTCTCTTTCCCAATTTTGATTTCATTGTTAACCGAGTGAATAATGTTATTCCACGCTAAGCGACTTGTCACTATGATCGGCCATCAAATGTAATTGGATATGTTTTATCGAGGGAATGGGTGGAAAAGGGGGGGGGGGGGCGGCAAAAGTGCTAGCGCTGGACCTGTCCATCCCCCCTGACATTTTGCATGTCATTTTATATTTTTTGATGGGAGATGAGGCTAAAACGGTCAGGGTGGTATTTGTTAAGTATGACTTGTCAAAAATTAAAACAATAATATTTTCATGTTTTTGGGTTAATATTTTAATATTTTCTTTTTTTTTTTTTTTTTTGTTTTGTTTGTGGAAGAAATGCTCTTTAAAATCTATCATAAATTCACTTTCCCATCGTAGCTTCCCCTGTTATCTGTCACAATCAGCCAAGCCCCATGGTGTGTTCATTCACAGCCAATCCTTCACATTCCTTGGGTTCTCAAGGTCTGTGTGCCTTTGACCAACATATTTCTTGCAAACTCAGTGTGTTATGCTGTAAAGATAATTAATTGCTGGCTGGATCTTAAGAAAAGTCCAGCAATGCAAAAGAAGAAAGTTGAGGATTTTGTACCCTAGAAAGTGTATCTTTATGGTAGAAGAGCCACAAGTGAAAAAATGTATAAAATATAAGAAAATGGAAATATAGTTCTAAAATATTTTTAGTTTGATCTAATGCTGCTGCTCTAAAGAAGGTGCAATTTTAACATTTTGTGATTTATTTTGAAATATTACCTTTTGTTATAGCAAAATTCTTTAAAAATTGAAGGATCCTGAAATCAAGTTTGAAAATTTGAAGTGCAATAAGTCTGCTCAAAACTAAATTTCTTTATTGCAACTCTTAACTCTCAGGAATTTTTGATGTTTTTTAGGCATTTTTAAGTGTTCAGATAGCCTTAAAACACGATTTTGGGACTCACACTTTGCAAATTTTCCCGGACCCCCCTCCGCCCTGGAGGAGACCTCCCCCAGACCCCGCGAAAGGATGCCCCCCCCCCCCCCCCGCCCAAGATCAGGCTCGGGATCCTCCTCTAGGTCCACTTCTCCTAGCCTAAAGTAATGTGTAAATCATTTCCGGGTTAGATCTAACGTCCTGGGATGTTAAGGTGGGACAATAAAAAGCAAAAAAATATACTCAATTTGATTTGATTCTAAATATCTTATTTCTACCCTTTGTATGCGGCCCTAAGTCCAGGTTTGGTAGGCCTAGTGGTAAATCTGGCACTGCATATTTGTCTATAGCATTACAGGATATGTTTGTATGTTTTATCGCTTTATTATTGTTTGTCATTCGTTGGGTTTGATATATACAGAGTGTCACGGAACTCTCCTATTGGAACATTCAGTGTGGGCTTTTTATAAAAGTACACTCCTTTTAGATATTATGACTCATGACTGAATTTAAACTTGTCTTTTTCAATTCCAGAACCCATACGGGGTGGCATTAGGCAGCTTCCTAGGCCACGTTATCTGCTCTATCGCTGCTGTCGTTGGAGGCCGATTGATTGGAAAGAAATTCCCAGTTAAAACAAGTGAGTTAAAGCTCAAAGCACGTATTAAAACAGTGCTATAAGTTGAAACTAAAAAATGTTTGTGAAAAAAGTAAATGTTTGCTAGAGTTATTATTATTAACGTATAACTAAAATTTCACTCGAGTCCAGCTGTCCTTAAATTAAATTATAAGCTTTAACTATTTTTCTTTCTATATTTTTTACAAAAAAAGAGGGTGGCGGCCTTGAGGAGAAGTGTGCCACCGACACCCAAAAAATCCTCTTCCCCTATACAAATAGAGGCTGATTTGATACAGGGTTGGGTCGAGGTTGGTTTTTGAAAATCTCTCTCCTCTCTATACAGCTTCCTGCTCCTCTCTGTCATCAGAGATCCCCTAGACTAAAGACAATATAAATTTTTATTTAACGATGAATTGGTCATAAAGTAATGCATCGATGTTTCAACTGCATCACTTTTTACAATGAAAATCGTACAAAACTCCTTTTAAGTACTTACAAAAATCTGTTACAAAATGCATAAATGTAAAAAAATTACAACAAATAAATAACTGGAAGCTGGATATTAGGTTTTCATGAACAAATTTAGGCTACTATCACTTTTTACAGGTACTGATGTTTACTGTTTCCTGCCAATTAATGTTAGGAAGGGAACACAAGATGATAGAACAACAATTACGTTACTGTGATTGATAAAACAATGCGATAGGTTATTTATAATTAGTTTTGAGAGATTAGACTGCTGTTCCCAACATGAGAACCAAAGATCATTGTATCACACCTCTAATGCCAAAAGATAAGCCCTAACCAAGCTCCTGTATAGAAGCATTATTTACGCTCAAGAGCTTTTCCCAATGCGTCTGATGTACAGTGAGGTTGCTTGAAACACTGAGGGCCATTTTACTCACCTCTAGTCTTTTACAATTTAGAATAATTTTCTGCAGAATGTATGATTCCAAATCATTTTATTAACACTGGCATCTTCTAAACAAAATATATAAGGGGACTAAAGCAAACTCTGATATTTCTTACAATCTAATGTATCAAACCTTTTTGTTTCAGTGACACAAGTGGGTGGAGTTGTCTTCTTACTGTTTGCAGCATCAGCAATCGTTTTTGAATAAAATGTTCCTAGTTTTTAGTTTGATAAGTAATAGTTTTACACATGTGATTTTAATATTTTAGTTAAGGTGAAACTAAAAGTACATGCAACATTTCTTGGTTCCTAAAAATGAATGTTATGGCTTAAACTTTCTGAAAATAAGTGTGTGAATTTTTCTCAAAATGGTACATTTAGGTGTTACCATTTCCTTCTTGAAGATGTTAAATACAGTGGAACCCCTTATATCTGGCAATCATAGGACAGAACATTGGCAATAATGATTTGGCCAGATGAACCAATCTATAAGAAAACAATGTTTTAACCTGAAATAAATAATGGGTACAGAGCTAATGAATGAAGTCCAAATCAGCGTTTTAAGTATTCATTTTTAGGTTATAAAAAATATACCCCATCAAACCAATACATTGAACTCATGGCTCGAACACTGACTAAATAAAACAATTAATAACCACACTCGGTTGAAATAAACCAATTGTTTATGGGCTATGTAATGTAAACCAGGGCTTTGTCTCTCTTATGAATATATATTTCTGTGTATTCCTCTGACTTATTTCCTTATTGTGTTATTATTTACCCTAATTTATCTAGCCAACCCTTATCATTCATTCTTGTTTTCTTTATGCATTCCGTTGTTCTTGCGTCTCCTGAAACTCTAGGTCTCTCTTCCTCATTCATTCTTCTTACCGTTCATTCTTTTTAATTCTAAGTTTTTAAATCTAGGCATCTATTGTTACGTTACGTTTTTAAAAAAAGAGGGTGGCGGCCTCTTTTTCACCTGGCCTTTACCCCGCCCACATAGACTATTGATCTGTGCGTGGACGTTATCAAGCATAGACAAGGAGTGAGCCGGTACAGTACAAGGGTGAACAGTACTGCTAAAATTATGCGACAAGTCCGAGTCTCGAACCTGCAACACTTTGAGGCCACAGTTCCGAGGCCGAGTGCGCTACCGACTGCGCCACCGACTCACTATTCTTATCGAACAGTCATTTCCAGCCAAGGCCGGGAGTCAAGGCCGAAGATTCGCCCACTGTGAAAAGTTGTAAGTTTTTAGTGGGTGGTCTGTTTCAGTGGTTGTCATGTCCAGGTCTGTCCCAACAAGGTTTCGATTCCGCAATACTTCCCTTTCAGCAACCTCGAGTGTGGTACCTCATGTCGGTCATTCGTTGACTATCCAAAAATCAAGATTCATCTTCAAGTTCACACATTCTTCGATGTGAACTCAAAGTGTTGTACTTCTCAAAGTATTGTACTCAATTTTTATGGTCTTTGTCAATTACACTTGTACTGTGTTTAAAGACAATAAAAATTCTTGATTCTTGATTCATGACTAGCAATAGCTGGTAGTAGTGGCGGCTCGTGAGTTTATATACTGGGGGATCACAGTTAAAAATATATATCATACTAATGTATTATCTTAGAGTTATTGTCTCAAACCAATCAGTATTTAAGTACGTAAAACGCTTACAAGACTGTAGCGCCTGCAATTCTTTACATACCTGTCATTTTACACCAATGCATATAGTATTAAGGCACTACCCTACCTTTGACGATAATTAATTGTATTTAGCTAATACTGTACAATAAAATGTTAATAATCCAAAATTAATTAAATCACTAACGTCATTACCATTGCTCAATAGTGTAATAAATGCTATTACAGAAAGTCAGCTATGGTACGGCTGATTCACCAATTTTTTTTTCAGTAATTGTAGCATATAATAAAACACATATCTACATAATTGAAATAAACGTATTTATCACTAAAACAACATGGAAAACAAACAATGTTTATGTAAATAAACTTAAACGTCGCCCGAACCATGACAACAACAATATCAAGCCTTACATTGCGCAAATGGCTCAATAAACATATTTATCACTAAAACAACATAGAAAACACACAATATTTATGTAATTAACTTAAACATTGCCTGAACCATGAAAACATCAATATCAAGCCTTACACCGCGCAAATGGCTCATGGGTTCACTCTTGGAAGCAGCTCCCAGGGGACTTTCATAAGCGAAATGCAATCATGTTTCCTCCCCCGCCACAGGCCACAAATGCGTTTGTCCCGCGCCTGTATAGCAGCGGAGCTGCCGGCAAATGAGCTCCAGGTTCAGTTTGACCCGACTAGCACTAGCGGTTGCATTGTAACTGGCGCACGCTTTTCACTTATTAATGTAATTTTTAATTGTTTGGGATACTCTATATCATTATGCGTTTATATAGACATATTTTAATAAGTATATATTATTTATGGTTTTTCTTAGGGGGTTCACGTGTTCATGTGTTCCTATACACGAGCCACTACTGGCTGATGGGTAAATCTCCCCTGCTCGGCTGTGTTCCACTCATTTGCTATTGCTGAGTTACTTGTTCCACCAGTTCAACTCTTGTGCCTTCCCTTTGACCTTTGCGTAGTTTCCTTCTGTCTGCCATCCCCTGATCTTAAGATCTATCGGCTTGGTTCCAGAGGCAGCTGTAAGCTCATAGAATGATGAGGTTCAATACCTTCCAGTGATCATGAGGGGAATCTGTCCCTGCGCTTGAACCCAGGGTCTTCCTGATTAATACAATGACCAGTTTATGCTCCCAGACTGAGGTTACATAAGTAAAGATTGTCACAGCCACTGTGTTGTATAGGGTCCTCAATGCTGCTGGGTCAACTCTATAAACAAATTTGGCAAGTCTGCAGAGTTTTGCAAATTGCATACCTTGTTAGAAACAAGGTAACACAGTAAGTCAACACAGTAAGTGTTGAATGAATTTAGTTTCAATTAAATTCAATTCAAATATTTTTAATTACATAACACACAGTGTATATAAAATAGTGTCAATATTTACAAATAGTAAGAGAGATCAAACTCCTTAGTTACTAACATGCATTTATACATTGTAAAATGGAAGTTCTCTGTCAAGCATAACTCCTGTAAGACTCCTCCAATAAGTAATGCAGGTTACTTACCGAAAAAGTTTTAAATTATCCTTTAAATTTAAATTGATTTTGCATATCCCTTAATTCTAATGGTAACACATTCCAGAATCATAGTTGAGTTTATTCTTCTTCGCTGGCTGAGATGGTTCTCTGAAATCTGAGAATGCTGTAATAGAGTTAAAGCTGGAATCTGCTGTCTATCTTTATCCGATGAGACGAAACAACGTGAAAACAGCTATCAAGTTCGGTACCTCTGTACCTTCGCCATCCAAACTTTCTGAAGGGGCAGCCGCATAGCAACAAGGGTGTGCCCCCACTACCTTAGCACGCCGAACGGCACTTTTCCTTTGGTGGCGCAGGAAACGGTTTCCTATCGTCAAGGTGCCGGAACTGCGATGTGGTGTACATACACTGAAATTTTTGACGAGCCTTGAGCTTGTTGCCCACCCCTTCCACGCCTTAGCGCTAAGGAATGGAGGGCCAACACGCTGAGATGAATGTAAACTCGTGTACTGTACTGCGTTTTGAGGTGTCAGTCTCTCATCAGGTGCACAGTGTGCTAAGGTAGTGGGGGCACACCCTCGCTGCTATGCGGCTGCCTCTTCCGATAGATTGAATGGCAAAGTTACAGATGTACCATATGTGGTAGCTGTTTTGACGTTGTTTCGTCTCATCAGATACAGAAAGACAGCAGATTCCAGTTGTCACACTGTATTACAGCGCTCTCAGATTTCAGAGAACGATCTCAGCCAGCAAAAGGGAATCAACTTAACTACGATTACTTCCTGGTTAAGAAAGATCTTGAAGTTACAACCAACGTCAATCTCATGACATTCCAAAATGTTGTACCCATGTAGCTGGTTTCTTAAGCAAAAAAAGAATGTCTGTGTTTAATTTCACTTAAATTTTTGTCTCATGCCATTTAGAGCGGAAATCTATGAAGATTGTTTTCTTTGTGTATATAACTTATTCAAAAATATTGATCATATACTTAAAAATTTTTAGATTTTTAAAACAGTGCCTCACATGACCATCTTTTTTTTTTAAAGAGGGCCATGGCTTCACTTGGCCATGGTGTTGCAATGCAGCAGAATTAGCTTATTGTGCACCCTCTGTCAACATGCCTTCACTCTTCGTCAAATCCCAAGGTTCTTGATGAACCTTGAGATCTTCTTGACGAAGGTACCTTGTTTGTCACAGTGCTTCCGTATCATAAAATTGCTTAGAGCCGCGGCCGGGAGTTGAACCCGGGCCGGCTGAGTGAGAACTCAGAACGCTACCAACTAAGCTACGGCGCTGTCCGTGACCATCCTACTTTAGCTTCAAGATGATTCTTATAGCCCATTTTTGCGGAAGTAAACTTTTTTCAGGTTGTAGTTACAGGTTCCCCATAAACACAAGCCCATAAGCAATATGGCTAAAAAGATAGTTTTTTTTTAACAGAAACATTACTACATACTTTTCAACTTATATATTCCATAGTGAATTTTTAAAATAATGGTTTTAATATGTAAGTCCCAACATATTTACTAATCAGAAATGGCAGGCCGCCAAAATCCAAATCAAAATATAAAATCACCATCACCAACAATGAATTTCAAACAAAGAATAAGTTACTGTCAATCGTTTTTTTCTAATAATAAAAAATTTTGCATTGTGAATTCAATTAATATTATTGCTTTCACTAACAATATAAGGTACAAATGTGCCTTTACTTTGCTTTGTTTCAAAACCAATGAAACGTGTTAAATCCAAGTTTAAGAACAAATCGTGATTTCTTAAATATTTTTTGAATTGTTAAGTTTGTCTAATTTTTTCTAAATCACCTATGTTTTGGATGAATAATCATATTAGAATCATATGCATAAAGAATTAATCCTCTTTTAATACATGTAACATTATCTGAAATTTTATGGAACCCTTGATTTTAACTGAGAAATAACATTGGACCAACTATTGCACTCCCTGCAGTATCTTTAATGATTTAGATTTTGCCTTTTTAATTTATTTGTTTTGAAAAAACTAAATTACTACAAACTGAGACTTGTTACTGAGATAAGAAATAAACCAATTTAAAACCCCACCTTTAAAAACAAAAGTGTTTAGTTTATCGAATCAATGATTGATAGTGAAATAAACTAAATTGGTGGTGCCTGACTTTGCCCTTTCTAAGCTCTCAAGCTGCTCTTTATCAAAAAGGTTATTTTCCTCTAAGAAATTTACAAATCCATTCAGCATGATTGTTCAAAAATCTTTGGGACTGCAGGAAGCACAGATACTGGCCAGTAGTTATTTGAGTCAGTTTTGCTTTCTTTTTTAAAAATTGGTACTATGTTTGAAATTTTCAGTTCCAAAGGAAAGATACACATTATTAATGAAGTGTTTAATTAAGAACACAAGAGGTTTTAGAGGAAGTTTCACAGAATGTTTAAACAGTTTAGTTAGAAGTTCATCATAACCACTAGATAGCTTATTTTGAAAAGTTTTGACTATGTTCATAATTTCTTTTTCTTGTGGGGGGAAGGGGGGAATTTGAGAGTGTTTTGAAAAACTGTGTGTATCTGCTATTTAGTTCAATTTCAAAAGGATCAAGATTTATTTTGTTACTGTTTTTTATAAAATCTTGAATTGTATTAGTAAACTAAGGATTAAACAACTTACTTATTTTATTCACGGATCTTTTATTTGTTTATTGCCTTCTCTCAAAACAATAATTTCCTTAAAGCAAATCTTAATTAGAACTTCCAGTTTCCAAATTCACAATGCTCCGGGTGGTTTTGCCAACATTTGAAAAGTTTCTTAATTTATGATCAAAAAACAAATAAATATCTTTGGAAAATTATCAGCAAATTCAGTAGCTTTTTTGTGACTGTCCTTTCTGAAGCATTTGCCAAGTATTCTGGTTGTACCACTTTCTAAGAGTCCAAAACTGCTTTCATACCTAGCAAAAGCTCTGCAGCTTTTGTACCAGTAAGGGTCAAGAATGTACTGCTCTCAAATACAGGGCCTCCGAAATAGAATGCTGGGATTTTGAACGGCCGCTATATAAAAATCATTAAAAACTATTCAAACGTAAAATTGAAAGTAAAATAACAAAGTTTAATTTCCCATGTAGCATGGGAGGAAAAGATTACTTTGTAATGCCCAGAACAACTGCGTTGTGGTAGGCCCCCATTGTGACTCTCAAGTCTGACACCACTTGCGAGTATGATGTTTACAGTGTAACAGAAGGAACAGTGTGTTCTGTGGTGCGCAGAATTTAAACTGAATGTTAGTGTGCAGCGTCGATTTGAAGTTAAGTACTGAGGTCTAAATTCTGGGTGATATCACGTCTTGTTTTTGGCTGGCCAGGTGAATGTCCTTTAAAAACGCTTCATCATAAAACTGGTTTTAACCAGTTACAGCGGAAGGTTTCATGCAACGGTATCCTGTAGTTTACTGATGAATTGTTTTATCATCCAAATGTTGACCTAGATAGTAATTCAAAACCCACACTACAAACTAACAATTGAATTGAATTATACACACCAAAGAACACACTGTGCCTTCTGTTGCGCCGAAAACATCATACTTACGAGTGGCGTTAGATGTGTGTCACAACGATAGTCTGCCTTCACACAGTTGTTCTACGCACAACAAAGTCAACGTTTCCTCCCGTACTACAAAGGAAACAGAACTTGCTTTATTTCCTCTTTAATTTGATGTTTGAATTGTTTTGTTAATATAGATGATTTTTTTGTTTTATGTAGTGGCCATTCAAAATCCCAATATTCTTTTTCGAAGACCCTATACTTCATAAAATGCAACCATGGCTGAAGTGCTATGTAAACAAATGAACTTGCTAAGTTTATCATGAGTAAGGGAATAATGACAAAACTCAATAACTGCTAAATGTCATTTATTAATATTTTAAAATTAAATTTAATGGTAACATATCATAGGTAATGAAAAATAAATGGCTATATACAGTGATTTTTCACCATGATTCTATCACAATAAATCTTCTACAATCTGCTTATTCCTCAGAGTCTTTGTCCATTATTCTTTTGAAAGAGAATGGAACAAAAAGATAACCAGCTCCTAGGTAAAATTTACTGCAGAATTCCACCCTGTAAATTAAAACAATTAATTTTTAACATTAAAGTAGTTTTATAATTGATAGCCTCAATTCCTTTTAGCGAATTTCCCCTATAGGGAAGAAGCTATTACCGTAGGTCTCATGGTAAGACCTAAGCTCGGGACCACTATAACTTTTCGTTTTGGGGCCCCCAGAAGCAAAAAACACTATTCGTTCGAATTTTTATATATATATATATATATATCTATATATATATATATCTATATATATATATATCTATGTGTCTGTTAGCACGATAGCGGCCGCAAAAATGGTCCGATCTTTATGAAATTTGGTACGGACATGTAAAGTGGTAATCAATTGGACGAGTTCGTGAACCAGCCCGATCGAACCACCGGAAGGGGGGGTAAAGGGGGATAAACCCCCCCAAAAATGGGTTTTTTGAGTTTTTTACATAGAAAAATAAAATTTATCAAATTTTTGTGGGCACCATTGAATTCAGCTCAAAAAAACAAATAATTTAGTATTTTGAATCACTGCTCTATGCCCATTGGTTACCGAGATATTGAAAGTGGTAAACACAGTACGTTGTCCCAATGTTAACCTTATGGGAAATAAGTAAAATTCTATATCTCGCTTATTTCTCAACATATCTTGATAAAACTTGGTAAATGGCTTCTTCTAGTTCAGATCTACTAAATATTGAATTAAAACCATCCAGTTTTAATATACCTGTAGCAGCAAACCTGCATACTCATTTCCCATGTTATTCTTATGGAGCTTAACAAAACATATCAAATCTTGCTATGTTTGCTTGAAATACGTTGTTTTGCATTTGAAATTCGCTGAGTATGCAGGTCTGCTGCAACGGGGGTATTTATCATTGGGTTCGTGAATATTTCTTATACACTTCAACCATATCAAAAAATGTGTGAGTATAATAAGCCTATGTTGACAATATCCGTAGATAACTTCTTGATTGGCATAATGCAATATGTTCTGTATACTGGATATAAATAAAAGACCAATAATATATATAATTTGGCTCTTATAATCTTTTATAATGACGGTAAATATGCATCTTTTTTATATATTTGCCGTCTTGTATGTAGTCCATTAAAAATGTAACTATATAATGAGTGTTAAAAGATGTCTTTTATTTAGATCTAATGCCTTTAACCAATCTGTGTTTATTGTTAATCAACAATAAAATATTCTCATTCCTCTTATTGTTTTTAATTTATTAAATATTAAAGTACTTTACCTGAGAACAAGTAAATAATCATATTAAAATGAAAATATAAATTTATGAAATTCACTATTAGTTTTGATAATATGGCCTTTCTGGTATTTAGGATCGAAAATTCTGTATTTATACAAAATTCACTTAAATAAGAGATCACATTTGATGGTCTTATAAGTATTAAAATAAAAAAAAATGAAAGAAATATCCCTCTGTACTTTATAATCCTATCACATACACCTTTGATTTCCATGTAAGACTTTTAGATTTAAATTAGTTTGCAAATAATGTGAAGATATTAAAAAGTACACCTGTTGCAGCAGACCTGCATTCTCAGCAATTCTCAAATCAAATGCATAAATTCTGCATTCTGCATTCTCAAATGTTTAAATAATAATTTTAGACAAAGCATCGCATCAAGTAAAATCAACACGTATGTCCGTAAATAAGTATGCCAAAGTACTCTCATCAAGAATAACAGGGGAAGTGAGTATGCAGGTTTGCTGCCACATAACTGTGAAATTGAAGGATTTTAGGCTTTAATGCAGTAGATCTCAACTTGATGAAGTTACATAGATACTAAGCTTTACTAAGATGTGTTGATAAATAAGCAAGCTATAGGAACCATATTATTAATTTCTCATAAGGTTAACATGTGAAGTGAGTATGCAGGGTTGTTGTAATGAAAATGTAAAAATGGGGGATTTTAGGCCACAATCCAGTAGATCTCGACTGTATGAAGTCATATCAAGTTTAATCAAGATATATTTAAAAATAAGTTATTTATAACATTTTATTCGTTTCCCATAAAAATTCCCATTGGGACAAAAAACTGCAGTGTTTACCACTCTCCGTATCTTGGTAACCAATGGACCTAGAGCCCTGATTGAAGTTAAATTGTTTGTTTTTTTAAAGTAAATTCATTGGTAAAAGCAAAATTATTTTTATAAAACATTTAAAACCCCTATTTTTGAGGGGATTTATCCCCTTACCTCCCCTTCGATGGACCGATCGGGATGGTTTTGAAACTTATCAGGATAAATATAATAATATTAATTGTATATACATTTGAACAAACTGTGTTTTTGACTTTTGGAGACCTTGAAACAAACAGTTATCACCGTCCTAGGCTTAGGTCTTAACATGTGACCTATGGTAATAGGTACTGATCCCTATAGGGGAAATTTCCTTAAAATTGAATAAATAAATGTATAAATAAAACAACTAGTATTGAAACCCACCAGTGAAGCCTGAGTGTATGCAGAAAAGCAGAAAGACCTTCCATCATGACTAGGATGGCGACAGTGCCAAAAGCCCAAAAGGCAAAGATGAAAAACACTGCAATGCTTCCGTAGTAAGAAACATCCATTGATAGAGCCTTGCGAAACACCATCTGCCACAATACTTCTGACAACTCTGAAAAAGTGAAAGAGAAACAGTAATAATGAAGCAGTTTTAAGTCCGCACCAGTGACCTATGTTCATTAAAAAACCATCCTCATAATTAGACCAGTTCGTAATTCATCGGAGAAATTGTGGTTCGGATCCCATGTTAAACTGTAGGTCCCTTAGTTTCCATTGGCTGTTGGGCTATTAATTAACAGTCCTGTCTAAAGAGCATCCGCCTTAGTCAGTAACAATACTACAAGATTGTGCCACATTCATCTTACACTCATCTTTCATTCATATTAGCTTAAAATACCTCTGAGTAGGTCGCCATTTCAAGTAAAAGTATTAAAGTACGAAGGATGTTGAGCTTTGATGTAAAACACAAAGGGTTGAGCAAAAATGGAAAAGATTGAAAATTTTCCCTTCAGGTGTTGTCAACCAACATCAAGCCAGGAACAAAACTAAGGGGGCAGAGGAGGCATCTCTCCCGGGTGGCAGATTTTAGGTATTTCGAGTTAGCGAGAGTCGACTGTAGATGGTACTACCTGTCATTAATACCTTTAGATACACCTTGTCTAGTACCGAAGACTACTCACGTGCATGCGCCAGGGACAGAGCCCAGAGACGCAGGTAAGAGGCAGTGTGGGAGATGGTACTTAGCACATACTCCACTGTATGAATCGCCTGGTGGATCCAGATCTCACTGGCTGGCTCTTCTTCTTCATCTGTCTGGAAATCCCGTTTAATGTGAAGTCAAGGTTATTAACACTAGTAGCTCTACAATGAACCAGTATCGATGTTAAATTATACAATAGAACTACATTTCACCGAGCCCTTTCACCAAACTACAATATACTTTGCCCTTTCACCGAGAAAAAAATATCAGAATACTTGAATACTTCTAAATAATTATTTTTCAATGATTATACCACTACTTTATTCAATGTTTTGACGCTAAGGGGATCGTTTATGAAAAAAATAATAGGGAGATTACACAGCCTTTGCAAGAGGAATAAAACTAGCAGAGGGATTGTATAGTTTATAAAAACTCTTTGCTGCCTACCAGACAAAAATGATTAAATTTAGTCCAGTGTATCTCTTCTTATCCCATGATGAAGTAATTTGTTTAGGAGAAAAGTATAGCTTACTCTACTAATTATTAACCATGAAGTAATGTATGCAAATAATTGTTCACTTCCCTCAAGAACCAAAATAAGTTTTTCCTGACACATTTTGATATTTTTTTCTTATTCTGATTGGTATTTTAATCCCCTTAAAAAAACTCTTGTATACTTGTTTTTCCATCACGGAGCTGTAGACAGGTCAATAAGTGTGGCAGTGCCACTCTGACTACTGTATCTGAACTCCATTAATCCAAATTGCCAATTATCGTAATTGGTTCTCAGAGTGGTAGTGCAAGCAGGTGAGCAGGGAAGCATGGCAAAGTGAGATTTTTTTATAAATTTTTGGTTTTCATTGCTTTTATTTTTTTAGTGTATTGATTATTTGTGATCAAAGGACAGAAGTACGCTAGCAGGGCCGGATTTAGGACTTTTGGGCCCCTAGGCTCACTCAATGGTATGGGCCCCCAGGGCCAGAGAGACCGACTTGTCGATCCCATTGCGGCTAACAAAAATTAACCTCTCATTCTTTTTGTGGCCATCACATCAAGTGACCATTTCATGGCCAGAAAATCTGTTGTTTATATGGCAGCTTACAGGCATATTTATTTCTTGGTCTTTTTGCAACTGACAAGTCTCTCGCTCTTTTGGGGTAGCAAATTTGTACCCCCCCCGGATTTGTACCCCCCAAAAAAATGCTACGTCATTTTGACGTCACAGGAGGCGGGGCCTAAATCACTCGAGAAACAGCCCGCGACTGGAAATGTACCCCCCAATGGATTATTAAATCATCAACACCTAAATGGTTTGCAATTAAATTATTTCCCTTAAGTCTGACCCCGGAATTGTACCCCCCGGATTTGTACCCCCCGTCGCCAAATCCTCAAGTCCTACCCCGGAATTTTACCCTCCGGATTTGTACCCCCCATGGTCAGAATCTTAAGCCAGACCCCGGAATTGTATCCCCCGTCACCAAATCTTCAAGTACTATCCCGGATTTGTACCCCCCGGATTTGTACCCCCCGTCACCAAATCTTCAAGTACTACCCCGGATTTGTACCCCCGATTGAGTTAGGACGAAATGAATGGCTTTAAAACCTCCTTCTTTAAATTTTACATATTTATACCAAGTTTCATGGGCAAACAGTCCAACGGAATACGAGACCATAAACGTGAAACATATATAATCAAACTAACAATTTTTTTATGAATTTAGATATTCAAAACAGTATTTTATCCAATACTTTCATCACGTATTATTGACAGATTTTCTAGCCTACACTTAATGATTAATAAGACTACTCAACATAATAATAATAAGACATATTCGTAGAATAATATTAGACAATAATTTAACGAACAGCCGTTGATTTACGAGAACTAATTAAAAAAGTCAACAACAACAGCGAATATTGACCGGGTATATTTCCAAGATCGGTCAAACTGGATTTGAGCACAGGGGGTACAAATCCGGGGGGTACAAATCCGGGGTAAGACTTAAGGATATGGCCACGGGGGGTACAAATCCGGGGTAGGACTTGAAGATTTGGCGACAGGGGGTACAAATCCGGGGGGGTACAAATCCGGGGTCGGACTTAAGAAGTTTAATTGGATTTATATCAAATATGCAGCTGTTCAGCCAACCGTGAAATGTCATTTGATTAAAATACATAATAATTTATCCATCCTAAAAGTTCGCGGCCGGAATTGTACCCCCGTCCTGTGACGTCAAAATGACGTAACGTTTTTTCTGGGGGGTAAAAATCCGGAGGGTACAATTCCGGCGACCCGCTCTTTTTGTCGTATCTACTGACCACATTCCGGCTGGAAAATCTGACGTTTATACTGCAGCTGGCAAATCTGTCGATTGCATCGTGACTGTCGTATTGCAGTGATTTGTACCGCAGCTGGTAAAACTCTCAGTTATAATACTGTGGCTGGCAAATCTCTCAGTCAAATTGCGGCTGGAAAATCGTCCAGTGTTTCCGTGGCCAGTAAATCTCTCGGTCGCATTGTGGTCTGTGAATCTTTTGACATACTTTGGCCAGTAAATCTGTAGGCTGCATTGCAGCCGTCTGTAATTTACAGTACACCTTGGATTATCCGGACTCCACTTAATCCGTATCCCGGATTATCCGGACTGGTCCTTCCGAGAAATTAAAAAATTAAAATCAAGGCAAAAACATGATTTTAGCGAGTTTATGGAGGAAATGCGCCTTCTTAAAGTAAACGTAAATGCAAAACACAAAATTGACGTAAACATTGCACAAAACAGTAAATTTCAGCATTTTCGTGAATGTAGCTTTCTGGATTGCTAGCTGGGGCGCTAGCAGTAATCAACTAAGGTGTAGACCACGAAAATTGCGAGTTTGCTTATTGCTGTCATTTGATTATGTTATTTCTTAAGAAGAGTTACTGTAATAAATTTTGAGTTACTTTAAGTTTCGTCATGATTCTTTCAAGTCATTCAAGTTTGAGTTATTTTGAGTCATGATTTAATTTTAAATAAATTAAATATTTTAATCTGGCGTTTTATTCCAAACTTAACACATAAGTACGGAAAAAGTCAACATTATTTTCGTATGATTAATAATGAAGTTTTGTTCTTGTTTCAAAATTAAACCTCCGTAAAATCTGAAAGATTAACATGTTGTGCAGTCTTGATACGCCATTTGCAACATCAATTTAGCAGGGGCTAAGGTATGCGATCACTATTTAGGCAATATTGTAATGACCTCGGATTATCTGGATTTTTCGCTATCCGGATCGGTGTTCCGCCACATTAATCCGGATAATCCGAGGTGTACTGTACATCAAAGATAGTGCTCAAGTACTCAATTTAAAAGCTACATTGCTGATTTTACTGATCATGATTTTTTTAATAGTCTGAAAAGGTAGGAAAATGTTGAAAATTTAATCTGTGAAATCTGGTGGACACCCTTGAAATCTTGCTTCCCAATCAAAATGCTGAAATTACTCCCATCAATATTATTATGCTGTAATGTTGCCTAACTCCCGTATGGCCTGTGGTGGAACCAAAACTTGTGACATCAATCGTAGACCAATAACCAGTTCTGCAAGCTCTATTAGCCTATTGGGTAAAAATGAGGTGTCAGTAATATGCTCAGTAGGTTGTCAAGATTAATTTTTTAATCTAGCTGAAGGTAATATGTTCCCTTTCTCAAAAGACGTCACAATTTCTTTTCATTTTTGACTGAAATAACCTGAATACTATTATTATTCTCTTCTCTTCTCTTCTCCTCTACAGACCTTGCCCCCCACTCCTGCTTCGAGAACTTTGCCGCTGAAAAAGCGGCGCCAGCGCAACAGCTGACCCGCAGTCGACTTGATGTTTTATCTTTTGAGCTGTTTGCTTTTTAAGTGCTGAAATTATGTTGTTTATGTTTCACGTTCAATTGGGATAACAGCTATGAATTTTTTTATTATTTTTGGTCGAAATTTATTGAGTGCCAAACAACGTTAATTCCTGGATTAAACAAAGTAATTTTTATATATTTTTGTGTGGCTCTTGTGGCGCGGGCCCCTATGCGTAATCCGGCCCTGTACTCTAGTAAATGGCATATTTTAATTTGTAGAAACCATCCAATTAGTATCCTAACCAACCTTGGTTGTAATGAAATCGTATGTTTGAAGTTGAACTATATTAATTAATTTTGACACACTCATTCCAATATTACCTTATGATGTTTCTTGCAGCACAGTAGGTAGATAGGTTTTCCCACCAACATGAAAGGAACGCACAATACCGCCACCAATACACATGCCATTTGGACTGTTTTCTGCAACAAAAATGTAACAATGCTAATTATCCCTTCTAAAGGTGAATTTAATTTATGTCATTTAAAAAAATTAAGTCAAACTGTGAACTTGTAACCACTCGGTAACTCTATCTATCTCCTGAGTTTGAGCTTCGCCACCTCAAACTTTTCTCGTTGCGATCAGAGCAGTCAAAAATCACTGTCGTAGCCCAAGAGTCCAAGCAAGGGTCGAGCTCGAGAGTGGACCCTTGCACAGCCTCAGTAGTGACTGGAACTCCCTTTCGGTCGTGACATACTTCAGAGAGATAAGCCTCAATCTAGACAAGAGGTAGTAGGAAACATGGAACGTTTAGGCTAGTATTTTAATTGGGGCAACTTAAGCCCTTTAGCTTTTACTAAATCATAACCATAATAAAAGCTGTAACTATGTCAAATCAAATCAAATCAAATCAGCTTTATTTCGGAAAATATTTACAATACAAGTATCAGTCATAGCGCACATTTTTTTACAAATTAAATATTTACAAATAAATTAAATTGACTTGGCTATTATACATAAGAAATTTCTCTCACATAGGCATTACAGCCCGTGCGTGAGAGAGTGTGTCGTTATCATGCTTAGGTTTTTTTTTTAAAAATAGTTTTTGAGCTGAGAATTTAAATAAAGCATGAAAAATAATGGAAATCACATCTCAAAGTTAAAACAAAAATAATGAAGAATGATTTTTTTTAACAAGGCAACTATATTCTCGTTGTTTTGTATTCACGGTGCAACTTGATAAGGACAGACAGACGGACAAAGGTATGTATGGACCCCCCCGCCCCCCTCCCCGCCAGTGGACAAACGGACCCGACTCACTCCGCACACTCACCAACGCTCACTCTCACTCGCGAGCACACACATACATACACACACATACACACACACACACACACACACACACACACACACACACACACACACACACACACACACACACACACACACACACACACACACACACACACACACACTCCCACAACAAACCTCGCATACCCGCAAACTCACACCAGCACATCCCATTCACTCACAAATTCAAGCATTCACAGCATACCGGTTCGTTATCGTCTATATACAGAAGTGATTAAACTATCTGAATGTTCTCTTCCAATCGAGTGTAGCCAGTTATTGATTTTTACTTTAAAGACTGAAAAAGATAAATCCATGTTTTTTAATGAGTTTGGAAGATTTTTGTACAGGACGTGAGATACATAAAATGAATTAGTTGTTGAAAAAGTTTTACTTAATTTTGGCATTTGAATTCCTGCACTTTCTTTGCTTCTGGTAAGATAATCATGACTTGGAGTTTGAAAAATGCTAGATGAATTTTTATACAAATTACAAAGAACTGCTCGAATAAAAAGTTGTCTAACGTCTAGAACTTTGACTTCATCGAACAAAGCGTCCGTCGGATATCGCCGACACCTTCTCATTGCTGCCTTGAGGATGGATTTTTGTGTGACTGATAAAGGTTTGATTGTTGAATTGTACGCCCCACCCCAAGCCAATATCCCTCCCTCTAAAATAGACTGTGCATATGCAAAGTAAATTGTTTTGATTTCTTTTAATGTTAAAATGTTACTGAGTTGGTGGAAAGCATAAATTAATTTCCTGAATTTGTTATTAATAAATCTGACATGTGCGTTCCATGACATTCTACTGTCCATCATAACACCCAAGTATTTATATGTATGAACTCTTTCAATAGATTCGCACCCACAATTTAATGAATCAGTGTTTCCGCAAACATGAAGTTTGAGACTGGTTATTCTTGTATCTGACCTATCTCTTAGAGCTATTGGCATACATTTGGTTTTTGATATGTTAAGTGTTAATAAATTTTGATCAAACCAAGATTTAATTGTTGATAGATCTCTCAATGCTGAATGAAAAACTGAATCCCAGTTGTCACCTTCATGTAAAATTGCTGTATCGTCAGCAAAGAGATACAATTTACCTGAAATATTTATTTTGGCCAGATTGTTTATGTAGATTAAGAACAGTAAAGGACCCAACGTACTACCTTGAATAACCCCGTAATCTATGTTTTTAGTTTCACTAATGACCCCATTTATTGATGTTACTTGCCTCCTACTCTCAAAATAACTCCTAAACCAATTGTATGCCATACCCCTAACCCCTATTACATTTAGTTTTTCCAGCAATATCTGTCTATCTATCGTGTCAAATGCCTTAGCTAAATCTAAAAATAATATTTGGCAATGTTTATTTCTGTCAAGAGCTGAATTAATATCTGTAGTAATTTTGAAGAGCGCGTCTGAAACACTTTTGGATTTCCTGAACCCAAACTGATTTTCGGTTATTAATCTGTTTGTTTCCAGATAATTAGAAAGTTGGTCTTTAATTACTTTTTCTAAAACCTTTGAAAAAACACTAAGTAAACTAATCGGGCGAAAATTTGATTTAACTGTAATGTCATTTGATTTGTAAAGAGGAATAACTTTGGCAATCTTGAAAGCGTCGGGGAACACGCCGGACACAATGCTAGAATTTATGATATGAAGTAACGGTCCACACAACGACTGGAAATGTTTTTTTTTTAAATCGGCCGATATGCCGTCGCAGCCGGGGGCTGAGCCGCCGCGCAGGCCCGAGACGTAGTGCAGTAACTGGTCCTTAGTGATGGTGTGGAAAGTTAAGTTATTGTCTATAGTATAGTCTGCAATTATTATCATAAAAAAGTTGTCCATGCTTTATCAAGTTTTATTAATTTAAATTTTTTTTAATTTCAAAAATGTAACAGTGGTCCCTGTTCCCCAGTACCTCAAGAAGTTTGAAGCATTATTTGTTATGATTGTTGTTGAAATGGAAAAGAATGGTGTGCAAAATGATTTAAATAATGTCTAAAATGAACGTCTAAAGTGCATTTTTTGAACTGGGATTAGATATGTGTCTGAGCACTATCAAGACATCATGGAGATTTCAAAGGCTGAGTTGATATGACTAAGAATTCAATACTGTACTCTCAAGTTAGTTCAACTTTCAGGTAAATGTTTTTCATATCTTGTGTTCACATATGTTTTCAGTTTTCTAAACACTGCAAAAAATATTGGTCATAAGCCAATTTTTTAGTTCAAATTTAGGTGATTGATATTATAATTATCTTCTATACACATAAAAGCCAAAAACCATTGACTGACTGACTGACTGATCACAGTTTCTTAAAAACTATAAGGCTTAGAGCAATGAAACGTGGCGCAAATATTACTTATTAGCGTCTTTTTTGTTTAATATTCTGGGTTACCTCTCATTCTCTGTATTGGCAAATGGGAAAAAGCTAATTCAAACCATTTGCTAATCACGAGGGATAATTTTTAGAGGAAACTTTACAACTCATTAACTCATTTCTATCTAGGGTGGAAATACTAGCTGCACCTTAAGGGTGTATTTGTACGCCAATGGCCCATGACCCAAATTAGTCCATTTGATAACTATTTTTAAAGATTGCACATGGCATAATATGAGTTAATTAAAATTAGTCATCCTTTCAGCAGGCGAAGCTGCGGGTATATATACTAGTATTATTACATTATTATATAACCATCAAGACTTGCCTAACAATGACTGGAAAGATATTAACATAAGATATGCTCAGATTTTTTATCTTAAAAAACTTATATTTGAAGACTATGTAAAAAAGTTTGTATCTGATTTAGAACTAGCCTAAACTATTCATTCAGTAACAGGTATGAGAGAAATTATTATTTCCTACCTGATAGGGGAACATGTAAGCATCACAATCTGCCTCTATAAATTTGGCATCTTTCCCTTCATTTCCATCCTTAAACAGCATCATGTTGATGAAGGTGATAAGGACCGAAGGAGCGCAGAAGATTGACTGATCTACAACAAAAATATATCATCTTATTTCTTTTTATTTGTTACAATGCGATATAACGTTTTAGAAATAATGATGAACTTTAATACCACCACCATTTTTTGTCTGATTTCTGCCAGCCAGTATCCTGTTGTATTAATTTGATTCCTTTGATATCCTGAAATATATTTTTAGTACTATATGCAGGCTGAATATTCACTCGCACTTGATTCAGTAATAAATTTACATTCTGAACCAACCTCAAAAGTAAGATTTTAAGACTATTACAGATTAAAACAACTTTTTTAGTAAAAGATTTATTGGAGATGAGAAATAAATCCTGTCGGGTGGTCATCAATTAATAACACTTTACTGTCACTTAAAAAAATTATTTGTCCCGTTTAAGAGAGTTATGAAAGGTGTGGGGGGCATGGTAAAAAGAGAAAAACAGTTATATAAATTGTTGATTGTTGTTGCTGGTTGAGTTCCCGGTGATTAACAGTTGTAAATTTTCAATCTATATACTGTAATAAAATGGCATTGCTGGGAAAACAAATCAATAAACTAAAGTCTTATCAAGACACACGCAGAATGTAGCTGCTAGATCGATGATCACAGAATATTGTTCAAGCTAATTAATTCATACATATGAATATGATGGATTAGTTCATCTTGATTTGTGACGTTGTGTCCTCATAAAAAAATAAAATGAATAAATAAATACTCTCTTTTTAGAAGAAGCTGAATAATATTACTTCTCCAGCAATGTGGGCAGGAGGGTTATTAATGAGTTTACAATATTGGGCACAAGCCCAGTTAGTCCATCATAGCAGGTTCCAACATGGTAGAACAAGTCAAGGGACTTTGCAGAGAAAATTTGTGAGGCCGAAAGTGAAAAGGGATCTCAAGTCGCTGATGTTAAATTTTACAGTACAGGCATTTTAGTCGAATCGGGTCAAACATATCAAATTATAGGTTTCTATTAGATACGATGCTTCAACAGTGCCGGCCTTAGGCAACGCGAGGCCCTGGGCGAGATATCCTCGCGAGGCCCTCCCTTTTCAGTGACTACCCCCCCCCTCCCAATCACTGTGTCACCCCCCGATTTCACACCCTTTTTCCCAACCCCTCCTCCTCCCCCAGCGATACTGCCCACATCACTGGGTAACACCCAGATGTGACAAGTGATCTATCATCAGCCAGTGTTCCCTCTGAACTGTAAACATTGCAACAGGAAAATAGTGAACTTAAATTAAAACATATTTTTATTATTACACAAGCAACACATGTTGGATTACAATGTTTTCGTAAACTAATATCATTGATGTCATCTAAAATTATGTTTTTATATCCTAGACTCTTATTAAAAAGAACAAACTTGCCTCTAAAACTTCTCAAAGGCTGAGATTCGAGACACTGAACACGCTTTTCTTTTTTCTTTCTTTTTTCATAGCCGGATTCAAATTTCTTCATTTTTTACGCTCTCGTGGCATGATTAATCTTATTTAGAATGTGATTATAACATCAACGATTACATAAATAAACAAACATTTCAAACCACAAATATTAAAAGTTTAGTTGATGTTTTACTTAAAAATAACAGTTTAATAAAATTTAACTAAAAAAATTCATCACTTCCACTAGTTAAAAACGATCAGTAATCGCGATAACTACTTTCAGTACCATCAGTGTCATGGGTACACCACTTGTCCGCTCCGACAGATTGAGATTACTGATCTTATGAAGGAAAATACTGTGTTGAAAACTGATGTTAACACAACAATGGTCTCGCCATTGATAGGGCCGAAGACAATGCTCCTGCCTCTCGCCAATGTATACAGAACCTTCTCGCCCATCATTCACTAGCGCATGCCCCAGTTTACAAATTCCTTGCCGTAACTTAACGTCTTTAAAAAAAGGCCCCTAAGTGCGAGGCCCTCGGAAGCGCGAGGCCCTAGGCGGCCGCCCCTGATGTCCCCTCCTAAGGCCGGCACTGTGCTTCAACCTTTCCTGTACATATTTATTTACTTGGTTTTTTTGGCGATAAGTATCTGAGAAATATTTAAAAAATCATCAATTTAGCACCCGTGTCATCCATTCAAAAGGGACCTGAAGTCACTTAAATGGGAAATAACATGGCCAGCGCCTTCAGGCCTCATTTCGTCAATGTGTAGGCCCTTACTGACAGAGTTGTCAGGGCTATCAAAAAACTAGTCTCTCCTGACATCTATCAGTGGATGAGAGAACTACTACAAGTTAATCATAGTAGGAGAATATTGTCTAGTTCCAAAAATCACCGTTTCGACAGTGTATTTCTTTTCATTCCACGGTATTTTGCCTTCCGACTGAAGGTCCCTTTTTCGAATTCTCAATTTCTCTTTAGGAATGCTTGATATTAACAATGAAATTGTATGTGTATCACATATTTTTTAGTGTAGATTCAAATATCTGGTTTTCAGCTTTATTTTGATATCTCATTCATTTTTTTAGTATTATTAATAAATATTCTTTGAACATTAGAAGTTTTGGGGCTTGATATTTCAAAATAGCCATTTTCATTAATAAAATTAAAATGCCAGTAGCTCAAACACAAAAAGTCATAGCACCATAAATTATATGTCAAATTGTTCTCCATTTAAAGCTGAATTTCAGAATGTTTATAACTCAAAACAGGGAAATACCCCGACTTAAAGGTCACTTTTTTACTTCCCACATCACATTTAGGTTTATCAATAAATCATCTTTGCCAAAGTATTATCATGAAAATTCATGGGATTTCTAGAACTGATATTCTCTTTGTTAACTAGAATCAATCTCTGACAAAGGGTTGACAACTAGGAGTAAAACTTACGGTTGGGAGGTCCGTACAAGAACCATTTCGTGAACATCAAAACACACATGTAGCCGAAGAGTAGAACAAGGAATAAGACTTGTGGAACAAATTCTAGAAAGATGTAGGCTGAATTTTTAAAATATCTGTAACAATGTTTTGTAATTGATAGATTGTTGCAAAACTAGGTCTCATGTATATATTCTTTATAAATTCAGGTATATGTTCTTACTCTGGGGTGGAGAGCTGGTCTCAACTAGGTTCCGACCTTGACCATTTGCTTTTAAAAGTAGTTAATTTCACATCTGAGATGTAAATATTTCATCAGGCCCAGTGAGACTGGCCATGGTACAAAATCAAGTCTCTCATTGGGCCTGACTATGATGAGTATGACCGATTGAAATCGATCGCCATTACCACCTTTTGAATATATTTATTGTCTTGTATATTGATCAAGTTGAATGTAAAACCTCTCAACCTACAAACGTTGACAGTCTCAACTCATGGCATCAACATTTAAAAAAATCTTACGACTAAGTTGCAATATCCCAAAAGCAAAAGCGTCACAGACAGCGGCAAATTGTCCTTGATCATGTCACTGATTGGACAAGACTTATTTATTATTTTTTGTGATTACTGTATCTTTGTATGCAGACCTTAGTCACTTGATAAAGTATTTGGTTTTCAAGTTAAATGTTTTCTAAGTTATTAGTTCTGGAAAAATTAAATTCGTAATTTCATGTTATATACGATACATAACTACATAACCCACTTATAGTTGCGGTATTGAGGGGAGGGGGGAAAGGGACAGAAAGGGGAGAGAAGGGGAGGGAGGGGCGCCAAATCAACTCAAGCTTAGGGGTGCCACACCTCTTAATGGGGACCTGTTGTTGATGTTTGTCCAAGTTAAAAAACTGAAGGATATGTAGGATTAGTGGTGGAGAGTCATGCAACCTTTTTGAACTAATCCTTCTTATTACAACTATTGTGACATATCTAGAACGTAAATATATTTTTGGTTACCTGTGATTGATCGTGCTCATGAAGACTCCGAAAATCATGTGGAGAACTCCAAATATTATGGATAACTTCATTTTGTAGGAGTTTTGGAAAATGATTTTGTTTGAAGCTGACTAAAAAATATAGCATTTATTGATCGTAATTTTCATGGCGATGCCATGAAAAAAAGCTTATCATTAACAATTTATATTGATTTTATACCAAAATAATTTAATAGAGTTTTGTGCACAGTGTACAACACTTCAAAAGCAAGTAGTTTCCATTTAATATCATACAATTAAAATCTGTAGAGATTTTTCTGATTCCTTGATCTTTGAGTACTTTGGTACGAAATTGAAAGCTCAATCTTTGATACCTTATATTTTCATACCAAATTGGTTTCTTATGAAAAAAACACTGATGTTTAATGAAACCTCTCAAAATTCTTAAGCCTTTGCATATTAATCTGCCACATATTTCATGGTATCAGCCTCATTTTCAGGCAGTATCTTAACGTTTTGAACAACAAGCTGAATAGCCATGCAACTCATTGTTTGAAACCGATCCCCAATGTACTCCCCCTTTACTATTGGAAGGGGGTGGCAAAGAGGGTTAAATCTGCCAAAAAATGTTTTCTTTAATTTTGTATAGGAAAGTTGAAATAATATATTTCTGATTTAAACCGTTGAATTCAGCTTGAAAAAACCAATAAATTAGTATTTGAACCATTACTCTATCTTAATTAGCTACTGAGATATTGAGAGTGGTAAATACAGGACCCATCCTATTAATTTGTTACATAAAGGAAACACACAGTTTAATTCACTCCGGCAAGATATGTTTGTACAAAGGTAAAGTCAATCTAAACAATCTGTAAAAATGTCACTGTATCCCAGAGTGAAATTGAGAAATACAGGGTCATCAAAAAAGGTGGCCATGATTTCAAAGCTTAATAAAAAAGGCCCCATAATTAGTAAGATATTCAGGGATGCATTAAAACATACAGAAACTCATAAATTTTGATTATATACCTAATTTGTTTCTATGTGAGCTACCCTAGAGGCACAAACAGATATTCAGGCAATATTCAACCTCCTGCCATGTTCAATGAATCATTTCAGAAGTCACAGATTTTTTCCTGTAGATCGTGGATTTTCTCAGAATAAATACTATTTTTAAGGTAACACCATAAATAAGTCGAACAGCATCTATTAAAAAAAATCCATGATCTACATTCCCTGAGAGAAAGAATCTGTGCAGCTATTAAATCTTAGACTCCTGAAATGATTCAGCGAACATGGCAGGAGATGGACTATCGCATTGACATCTGTTGTCTACTGGGGGAGCTCACATATATAGTATGTAAACATAATAAACGAGGTTTTGCATATTTTAATGCATCTCTGAATATTTGACTATTAATAAGTAATTTTTAACCTTTGAAATCACAGACTCCTTTTTCGATGCTCTGTATTTTAGGGTTGATTTAAAAATTTAGGGGCATTCTTGAGCTGATTCATAACTGCTTCCATAATTAATGAACCGATAATTTGTCTTCTTATGAGCTAATATAAAATTTTTTAGAAAAAATTACTCTTTATTTTTTTATTTCAAAATGCTACATGACAGGTCATGCCCAATTATAATGCAGCATTAATTACAATCAACATCATAATCATAAACAATAAATTAGTGGAGGATTCAGTCCATTCAAAAGTTGAAAATCTTGATAACATGCACAATCAAAAATATCTCACAGCAGCCTAATCTATGTGTATACTTAATTAGTTACGATAAATATAATAAATAATACTGGAGGAAAAAATATATAACTGGAAAATGCAACTTCAAATGCCTATCATATATAAAGAAATAATAAATAAATCATAACATAACAAGTAATAAATAATTCATAACATAACAATAACATTTCATGCAAACAGTGGTAACTAGGAGGTTATATTCAATTTTGCAATAAAGTAGAAATGATGTGAAAAAAAGGACTTTAAGGAGGTTTATCCAGGTTTGTAAGACCTATCATTTTATTTTTCCTATCTCTTCATCCTTCAAAATGTGAAATGACATGAAAATCATAAAAAAATTTTCCAATGAAATTAAAATTAGTTAAACAGCATATAAATCAATTTTGAGTATATACAAGTCCAGAAAGAAACGGACCTTTTGCCCCTACATCTAGCCCAGTGGTCTGAGCCCCATGACTGATAGTGCGGCCTGAATCTCCACTCCTGGTCCCAATCTGAACTAAGTCTTGTTGATGACTGACCACGCATTTCATTCTTACACCGTTTCAAATTGGCTTTGAAAATCCTGCCAAATTGATTTGACCTAATAATGTTGCTTCTTTCAGTTCCTTACCATTTGCAGACACTTTCCTGCCGAAAAATTCCCTTAACCTTGACAAAGGTAATCACTTAAGACCAGGCATGGGTTATACACGGTTCGTCCGAAAATGTCTCACTTGAGGCGGAAAAGTTCTGTAAAGTTGCTGCTGCTGCGTGGAGCGGCGCCGCATCGGCATGGTTCAGCAACACCCTCACCTGTGATTGGATTTATCCGTTGCATGTTTCGAATGGAATATCAAGCCATTAGATAGGGCCTCGCAATAGATACTTTTTTTCTCCTTTAGGCCTAAATTCAACACGGAATAAACATTTTACACTATTAAAATCAAATTACTGGCATTCTGCAGGATTTTCAATTGACACCGCCATTTTGAAAAGCTGTAAGAAGGAAATGCGTGATTAGTCGGCAACGAGACTTGGCTCAATTGAGTCCAGAAGAGGATCTTTAGACCGCACACACAGTCACGGTGTCGGGGCAACAGGGCTAGATGTGTAACAAAACATCTGTTCCTTTCTGGACGACCCTCATACATTTCATTAGGTTTAGCACAAGTCAGTGTTCAATTTGTGCTAGAGAAATTGGATTTATCTTACCTGCCAAACTGGGTCCATTCCGAACCAATAAGGCGTCTGGGAGTACTGAGAGACAGGGTCCAGCTGTAGTTCTTTATTTAACATGTATTCGTTATCCGTAAAATTGGAGCGCCAGTGAGATCCAAAAATATTTACACTTTTGGAGAAGATGTCATTGTATATCATTCCCGTGTAAATAGAAAATATTCCCATCAAAAATATTATGTAGCGGCCTCCAAACATCATATTCCAAATCTGTTGAGAAAAGTTATTAAAAGTTATATTGAGGTAATAATTTGGTTGTAATCAATAAAAAGGAATGAGTTAGTTATAAGAGTTTTTAGAACTCTATAAACTGAACCAATGCTGCATTCACTGAATTTAGGAACCAGTGATGAATTTTAAATACAAATAACTAGAGTTATCACCAGAATTCTTATAATTTCTGAGAAAACTTTGATCCGGTCATTGTTACCACAATGAACTTGAAATTCTTCCTTATAATATATTCCCAGTGGTTACCTTCATGTAAACACCCTCATGGCCTGAGAGGGCCTGAGAGATAAACAAACATTGGTTTAAAAAAGATTAAACTATTCCTCTGTTTGTGAAAGACGTGAAACACCTGGTGTTCACAGATGAGTCATCAGGTTTTCAGCTTTTCTAATGATCTTGTATCTTATAATATCTTAATAATATTCTTAAAATATTTATAGCAAAATACCTCAATTGAAAGAGAATTTTAATTTTAAGTTTTACTTTTTTACATTTAAAAGGTGGTCCTAGGATGGAATTCGTGGGTTAGGGTCACCATTATGACTTTCCACTTATAAATCTTTTAGTAACAGTTTAATTAGATGATTGTCTATTAAAAATAATATAAATTTGACATTTATGGGGGTCATGATTTTGTTGACCCCCTCCCCCTGAGAATACACCTTAAAAGTGATATGTATAAGGTAATTCACCTTTATAAAAAAAAAGTAAAAGGGGGTAAAAGTATATGTATTATGGTTTTTCTTTCCATTGAATGCATCGCGGAGGTTACCTCCGCACTTGTAACTTTTCAAGTTCAAAAAGTAGAAAGCCTGCGTTGTTCGGCCTGATCTTAGAATTTAACTTCACTTATGGAAGTGAGAAATACCCGCCTTTTTCCGGTTCAAGCCAGCGTATGGATTTTAAGACTATTGCACACGTGTGCACGGACGTAACTTCCGCGATGCATCTGTTCGTGTGGCTCTCGATGGGGAGGTATCTTCTGCTTTCACTCAATCCCACTGTTGTAAATCAATGATTTCCTCCAGTTTGATCTCATAAACAAATTTATTTAATTTACACTGTACAAGGATTTGACCTAATATATTTTTTGTTGCAGGTTTTATGTATGAAGCGTTTTATGCCCTAGAAAATTAGTACTCTAATCAAACTCATTAACAATTATTGTTATAAATATTTCAAAATATGGTATTTTAGTCTTATTGAAATTTTATTTTCATAACTAAAAAAGTTAATCTTTTTTAAAGTGTTAATCTTTTTTTCTTTTCTGTTTTAGTATAAAAAGTAAAACTAAAATATATTATATACAGTACTGAAAATTATATTGCAATCCCTTTATCATAACTCCCTACTAATTATGTATTATGGGATATATAAAATGACGTGAGGGAAATTTTTGCGCCGAAAATGGTGGGCCTTTGGCATAATGGGAGAGGGCTCAAAATAAAGGGCTTGATCCCAGGGACTCGGGCATGGGTGGATTTCTGAGGGTGCCAGGGGGTGCCTGGCACCCCCTGATATTTGGTGGATTTGTTGGCAGTGAAGAAGGAAAATGTTTTCAACATACTTTGATCGAGGTATTTGCATACATCACAAACGGTTGTTGTTAAATAAAATAAGTACCTACTTGGAATAGGCCTTAAAACGGACCATTTAAGTAGTAGTTTGTTGTTTGAATTTGAGCATACAATACTTCAAATGCTAGGTGGGCTGGCACCCCCAAATATTATATGACCTAAATCCACCCATTGACTCGGGAAAAGTAGTGAAATTGATTTAAGTTTACTAGAAAATTATAAGTAACGTAAAATATCTGCCATTTGAAAAGCATTGTGATCTAAAAACATCTGGTTTGTTTACATAAAACATTTGGTGCTGATACTTGATTCAAAACCATATGCTAGATGTACATGATTTGGTGGATCTAGAAGCCAGTTTTCTATGAAAGTATTTTGTACTATAGTAAAAAAGGATTATGCTCAGGGGCTTTTAGCTACTTTAAGCCTCTACTTTTATCATTATAGTTTTAATTTTTAGTATACTTTAAAAATTACATTTAATATTTTTATTCCTGATTGTATTATACATAAAACTAAAATTCAACACAAATAGTAAATAATTTTTTCTTATATTAACCTTTTTACTCTGTATTAAGACTAATACATAAAATAAGCAACATTTATGATCTTATTAAATGAGCAAATTGTATGTAATTCAATCTTTCATTATATAATAATGAATTTGGTTTGATAAACTACTTTAGGATAAGTGATTTCTTTTGTTTTCCTGATTGCAGTAGTGCTTTTGAGACAGTGATGGAATATAAACTTTTTCGCAATAAAAAATCAGAGATCAGGAGATTGAGTGGGCCATTTAAATATGATAATAATTGATTATATGAATATTATGTTTCTTGAATTGTAACAGTTTTAATTGCAATGGATATAAACCCAAGAAAATTATTAAACTGACTGAGTATAGAATCGTTGATTCTCAAAATTGAAAGGATGGTCTTTAATCACATTTTTGAATCATTACTGCATATAAATAAGTGAGATAAATGCAATTAAAATCTGATGAATTATTTGGGGACTCTTGGTATCATTAGGAACTGTTGACTCTTACCTCATTATCTGACTTTTCTTTCATGAATTTGCTTTCTTTCAGGATCATGAAGCCGCCAAAGAGGAACAAAATCAACCCATGTCCAGCATCACCAAACATGACAGCGAAGAGAAAAGGAAAAGTAATTATTGTGTATAGACCTGAAACAAACATAAGATTATTATTACTCATCCCTCATAGCATTAGAAGCTGTATACATTGTAAATTTCTAAAGTTACCAGGTTTTTAACTCTTTGCGATTGGATTGGATATTTGCCGCTATTCCTTGGCAATCGCGCAGCCGCCTCCACTAGCACGCGGAAGTCGGTTTTTTTTCCACAGCAGTTAATATATGATCGGACGGCCAGCAGTGCTGGCCATAATCCAACGACGCTTGGGTGTCCAGCAGGACTGGCCGATAATTGCCGATAACATATGTTTTGTTTGTTTTTCTAAATGTTGCATGATGCCTGTAGAGTGCTGTAACCTAGTGAAAAGTTATTAACTATATTATTAGCAGGCTTGCAACATTGAACTGTAAAAATCCCTATGATAACATTGCAGGTTTTCAATGCAATGCCCTCTCTTCATATTTTATAAATTACTATTTATAAAATATGAAATACTAGCTTAGTTCTTACACAGTAATGCTATTAGAATATACCCCCGTTGCAGCAGACCTGCATACTCAGCGAATTTCAAATGCAAAACAACATATTTCAATCCAACATAGCGAGATTTGACATGTTTTGGTAAGCTCCATAAGAATAACATGGGGAATGAGTATGCAGGTTTGCTGCTACAGGTATATTAAAACTAGGTGGTTTTAACTCAATATTTAGTAGATCTGAACTAGAAGAAGCTATTTACCAAGTTTTATCAAGATATGTTGAAAAATAACGGAGATATAGAATTTTACTTTTTTCCCATAAGGTTAACATTGGGACAACATACTGTGTTAACCACCTTCAATATCTCGGTAACTAATGGGCATAGAGCAGTGATTAAAAATATTAAACTGTTTGTTTTTTTGAGCTGAATTCAATAGTGCCAACAAAAAATCGTTAAATTTTATTTTTCTATATAAAAAACTCAAAAAACCCATTTTTGGGGGGGTTTAACCCCCTTAACCCCCCTTCCGGTGATCCGATCGGGCTGGTTCACAAACTCGTCCGAGTGATTACCACTTTACACGTCTGTACCAATTTTCATTAAGATTGGACCATTTTTACGGCCGCTATCGTGCTAACAGACACATATATATATATAAAAATTCGAACGAATAGTGTTTTTTGCTTCTGGTGTCCCCAAAACGAAAATTTATCATGGTCTCGGGCTTAGGTCTTACTATGAGACCTACAGTAATAGCTTCTTCCCTATAGGGGAAATTCGCTAAAAGTATAAACTAATCCACACATAAACCATGTATTATAGAAACAGATCTTAAGTTCCGTATCACATAATCAGTCTATTTGAAGCTGATCTAATATTAATAGATATCAAAATTTATAACCATATTTCTGAAAACACACTACTTATTTACAATACACATTACACTTACACACATTATACTTATAATAATTTTATTTCAAAATATAAAAAATTTCATAGCAAAAAAATATTAGGTGCAACATTATCTCAAAATTAACACATTATTTTTACCCTGGAAGAATATTTATGATGTTAAGAATGTGTACTATAAACTTATTCACACTTTTTCAAAGTTAAAAAGCAAAAAAGGACTACATGTATAACAAATTAAAAAGTAAAGAATAATTTTTAGATAAAAAATGCTATACCAACAAATATTATTTACCTGGGTTAACCTCTCTGTATGTTCCTATGCCATAAGCTTCTATGAGAGCGTGAAAGGCATTGGTGAACTTGTTTGTCCGATAGTATGTAGGAGGTTCCTCAGATGTTGTTAATACGTTCACAAAAGAGTCCACAGTGCTACCTACAGCTTTCTGTAAATTTTAATTTGTTTATTAAAACCTTTGTTGATAAGTTGGTTAGTAAATATTTGAATTTTTTTCAATGCAACTAAGAACTTGGCTTCAATATGAAACAAATACTGAGGGTTAAGACCCCATATTGCCAATGCTGCAATAACAAGCATCCCTTCCCATTTATAGTTGGGTAAAATATTTTTTTCTTGTTTGTTTTTTTTAAAGAGGGCCAGGCTTCACTTAGCCATGGTATTGCAGCGCAGCTAAATTAGCTTATTGTGCACCCTCAGACACAGGTCCTCATTTTTCATCAAATCTCAGGTCCTTAACGAACCTTGAGATCCTCTTGACGATGGTTACCTGTTCTTCCTCTAGGTCACTCAAGGGTAGGCCAAGGAGTCTATTGCGCAAACCCTGCAGGACTGGGCACACAAGCCCCAGTCAGCTTTTCGTCCGGGTGTTCGGATCTGGCGATGGCCATCTTCTCCAAAGACAGCTTCTCTGAGTAGGAAGGTGCCGGTGGCCTCTGTGGAACACTCGACCCCTCTCTCTTCTTCAGTCTCGTTTTCTTGGTGTTTCCGGCTTCTTCATGTGTCAGGTGCTCTCGCCCCCTCTTTCCACCCTTTTTCCTGGAAACACTTGGAGAGTCGGCCTTGGGGGCGCTACCCTCTCCCTGCTTTTTCCCAGCTTCCTGGTTCCCTAAGGTACCAGCTTCGCTGGGTGTAAGGTTAGGGTTCTTTGCAGCCCACGCCAGCCTCCTCTCCTTTTTCCCCCCTTTCTGAATAGGACCCTTTTGCCCTTGGCTAAGGCTTCCTCTACTATCCTTTTCCTCCGCATCGCACCCCTGGAGAGCCGTTTCTTTGGTTCCTTTCCAGCTTCGGCAAGTTTGCGTTCATCGTCTGATTTCAGCAGGGCATCCTCCTCCACTGAGGTCAGATCGTCCTCGCTTAGATTAGCAAGAGGAATGCTCTCGACCTGTCGGTCACACTCCTGTTGCACGTCAGTGGTTTTTGTTCCCACGAGTTTCGGGTATCTAAAGGTCCACCTCCCCAGTGACCCGATTAGATAGGTAAGGGGTACATACGACTGAGTTCCCCCAGGTTCCCAGAAGGCTCTGTTAAAGACACTGAATATTAGACCCCCAGTGTCACGAGACTCTCAGCACGGATCACATAACACCTTAGTCTAGGGCCCACAGTGCCTAGGCAACTCACCCACGTGACAGATGCCCAGGCATCCGGCTTGGGCCTCCGAGTCCAGGTGCCACCCCCACCTAAGCAAGGGCTCATCCTGAACCAGTTTTGGCTCGTTCCGGTATTGGTAGTGCTGCTGCCCCCTACCAGGGAATCATTTAGGATTCCAGCCTAGAGCTGCCAGGATCAGCGTATCAGGGCCACGAGCATGAACGGTGCAACCTTTGGTTACACAGGGCAGCACATCAACTTTTGTACTGCCCTTCCGGCCTTAGGCATCCTTACCGGTACCCCTGCGGGTGAAGGTGTATCCTGGCTCTACACATCTGCGCAGCTCCCTGGCTGTCCAGAAGACACCTTCACCCCCCTTAGCCCCGGGTAAAATGTTACTTTTTAATTTCATTAATAAATTTAATGATTTGCAAGCATTTGCAAGCATTGGAATGGTATAAACATAAGCATTAAAAATAGCTATTTAAGTTTAGTATAAATTTTACCTACGAAAACTTTTTGAAACCCAATTTTAATTGCCAAAATAATTAGAATTTAAGTAAAACTAGATTTTACTATAACTGATTAATGGTGGGAAAACTATACTCTCTATGTGATGATATTATCGAATTCAGCTTCTTAGCCTTAGGAGAAAAATAATAGCTTCAGATAATTCTTGACTCGGATTTCTTAAATTGCAGTTTCATAACTAGTCCAGGCAATGAAATAAAAAAAAGGCATAGAGGGAACTGCATGGAACACAATTTTTGACTTTGTAACTTTGTTTTGACTAGTTAGGTGGTGAACATATCAAAAGTCTCCGTCCGCAGCCCTTGAGAATGGGGAAGAAGTGGGGTCTGAAGGTACCATTTTTAGGTTTTGCCTAAATATCTTGAAAACTATCAACTTTTAATGTACCCTATCAAATTATAAAATTGAAGAAAATTAAATTTCCTGCAAGAAAAGTACTTACATAATATGTTTATTTATGTCCACCAATTTACGAGATATTCTCTAATTTCATTAATGTCTTAATATTCATTCCATAAGGAATACATGTTAATTTGAGTGTTAAGTAAATACACCAATATAGCAACACCTCCTTACCTAAGGAATACAAACATCAATAATGAAAGCTCGACAAAATTCCCAGTAATTTGACATTTCAATCATTACAATTGATCCAAATTCAAAGCCTTGGTGAGCTCATAAAAAAAGGTATTTCTCAAGAAATGATTAGAAATATGTGGTTACTACAACTTTATTATGAGCTCACTAATTGTTTGGACCAATTGTTATGATTGAAATGTCAAATTACTGGAAAGATTGCCAAGATTTCATAAATGATGTTTATTTTCCTTTAGTTGAACAGGAGAATGCCTGTTGGGCATTTATTTTATGCACAAATTAACATGTATTTCTTACGTAGGAATTATTTTTAAAGATATTAATAAAATTAGTGTTTATAATGTAAATGGTTGGAACAAAACAAACACAATATACTTTTCTTACAGAAAATTTAACTTTCTTTCATTTTCTAATTTAATAGAGTTTATTAAAAGTTTATAGTTTTCTAGATATTTAGGAGAAACCTGAAAATGGTACCTTCAGACCTCCTTCCCCATGCCCAATGGCTACAGACGGGGACTTTTGATATGATAGATAACCTCCTAACTAGTCCAAAATAAGTTACAAAGTCAAAAATTGTGTTCAAAAAACTTTCCCCCTATATTTTTCCATTGCCTTGACTAAATAAAGTATGAATCAGAATATAGTTTTCCAACTCTAACAATGTCCATTTACTTTTAACTCTTTGTAATGAGGAGGAAGCGTAAATTCATAAGAATAATACTGAAGACAATCCTCTGAATAATGGGGTAGCCATGATTATTTACCGCAGCGGTGGAGCGGTAAAAATTAGCACAGCTAGAGGCGGCCATTTTGATTTTGCGTTACAGAGCTTAAAAAAGGCCTATCAATAACCACCGCCCACCATGTACTGAGCAGATTTTTAATGAGTCTATCTACCCAATTCCAATGCCCAAATGCATATACCCCTACCTCTACCTTCTCTATTCAAAAAATAGCATTTACTTGAAAAACATGCCTCGTAGTTCAGTGTTTAAATTACTATGGCCAAACATTCAAAGTTCAATATTTCTAACTTTCTCATTCTCGTTATTCTGTGTAAAATTTGACTTGAAACTGAACATAAACCTGTTTTATCTGTTGCAATATAACCAAGGTGCCATGTATGTACTATGCAATATTATACTCTAAGTTACTTTTTATAGCGGCAAAAACAAAGTCTTAACCCATCTTGTGATTGATTTTTTTTAGTCCCGCAATCCCAGAACTGAAAATAACAGCCGAGATTGGATTCCCTAGAGACAAAATAGCGCTTTACTCCTTCATTAGCGCAATGGGAGTAAAGTGCAGCTAATATAGAAGGTAGGAGACATAAATATTTAGATAGTTTACTGACCCCTCCATCAATTAGAGCCCTCTGGACAGTGGTGATCTCGTGGATGGGCACCCAGCACTCTCCGATGAGGCACTTGTGGCTGACGTCCATGTTGAGCAGGTTAAGCGTGTGGTAGACTGCTTTCATCTTCTGCACCATTATACTCCACGAGTGAAGCTCCTTAGCCACGGAAGACAATACCCGCAGCCGGTGGTCTCTGGTTTGGTTCAATACCTACAATGAACAGAGCGAAAAGCAAGTTTTATAAGTTTTCTAACCTGAAATATGGGGGCCAATTAACATTGCAATAAATGGTACGGAAGCGAAATTGAAGGCAAAGATTACATCAAATTCTTCGGTTTAAAAATTGATAAATCACTTTCATGGAATCTTCATGACGAACAGCATCTCAAAAAAATCTCATCAGGTTTGTATGCTAAAACCTCTGCGATAAGGAAACGATGAAAAGGTTTATTTCTCTCAAATTCATTGAATTATATCTTTTGGAATATCATTGTACAATGCTACAGCTGAGTACAATTTAAATTTAGTTTTTAAAATGCAAAAAAATAAGAATAATTTTTAATTTCCAACCCATAGCCCCAGAAAAAGAGTATTTCAAGCCCAAAAAAGAGTATTTCAAGTCCAAAAAAATTATTACAGTTTAGGGTATGTATATTTTTAAACAATCCTATCAGTCGGAAATAGACTGCAAGATATGGAGCTTGTAGGAGGTAATCACGATTATTTAACAATATATCAAGAAAATTTAGCAAATAGTCTTAACAACTGAAACCTTTTAGAAACGTAAATTTGCCGGGTCAAAATTTTACAACAAACTTCCTTTAGAAATTCACGCAGAGGTATCTTACAATAAATATAAATTGTAACTTAAGCAATTTCTCACCAGCAAGGCAGTATATTTTTTGAGGAAAAGTTAACCGATATCACACCTCCGACACAAGCGCTAGGTAAACCAGAGGTGGGTGCGTTGCCCACAAGGCAATTATTACCAAAGTATCCAACTCTGGGTCTACTGTTTTTCATCATCTTTGGTTGCCTTTGTCCAGACAACTGCACATCGGCTAATGCGCTGTGGTCAAGAAAGAGAGGGCGCCGGCAAAAGCTCCGTAAAGCTATTTCAAATGGTTCAAAATGTTGAATGAGTGTTTTGGCGGCTTTTGATGGCGCAAAGAGAGCATTTTCAAATGGTTCAATGAGCAAAAGTTACATTTTGGCAGCGTTTTCTGGGATGGTGGAGGTTTTTCAAATTGTTCAAAGTATTCGACGGCAGTATCGAAGACGAGAGTTCCGCAATCGCCAGTTTTATACAGTAATATGAATTGTAATTTTGGTACTTCAGATTACCCAGGTATATCGTTTCATATAACGGGACTCTGCCACATTAATCTGGAAAATCCGTGGTGTTCCGTGTCTACCTCAGAGGCTTAGATACAAGGAGGGATCACGGGAATACATCCCCCCTTGACCCTATAATTTGTTTAAATTAAAAATGCTATCCTCTTTAATCAATTTCACACCCTTCGACTAAAAGAAACAGAGATAGACACATGCAAATTTAATAGTTTGGTTGTAAATGGCCCTAAAAAACAACTGAGCATGTTTCCTAGTGTGAGGACACTAGAACGGGAGTACAATGCTGGGAATAGTGTAAACGCCGTTTTAAAAGAAATCTCGCCCTTACCAGTGGAAAAATGGCAGGGACACAAATAGTTGTTGCTAGTGACACAAATGGTTGTAAAATACAATTTTGAACATAACTACAGATAAACAAGAGTTGTTCTGTGAAAGATGAGAACATAATCCCGTGAACACAACATAACCGATGGCAGCTAACTGACGAGAATACCATGCTAAAGATTTATATCTAACTTTTTTGCTTCTTAAAGGCATCTATGTATGACTTAATTTACTAAGAACTTTTGAGAAAACCATAAGTCTGACCCTCATTATTGAATAAAAGGTCTCGCTGAACAAATTGGAGGGAAAACATTAGTTTTCTGATAACGTTTTCTCAAAGGGTACAATATATAGAAAAAACAGAAAGACTGAGATTTTAAGATTATTATTTTATATTATAACAGATACATAAATTTCAATGAACAGAAAATTATAATAAACAGAAGCTGCTAAGCAGCTACTACCACTAGTTTCACTAAAATTCCTGGATAATCTAACTTTTCCGGAATCCGGACAAGAGCAGCCTCAATTAGATTAGATTAGTGGAATTCTGAATTTTGTTTTTATGGCTCTTGATTACCAAAAATGTGAGTTTATATTCTAGTCTATTCTATAGTAGTCTATAAAATAAATTTTTTATCCATTAATTCTATAGCTTTATCTTGTATAATCTTTTTTAAATATATTATTCAATAACAAGTCTAATTTTGTATTGTCTTTACTACTCCCACCCTCCCCCCCAATCGTAGTGGGTTTGTGCCCACAGAAAACTTGGGTTTTGCGCCTTTATGGAAGATCACTCCAATCCTGAAGCCACCAAATAAAGATTTTAAACATCGAACAATTTGAAAGGGCTCCACAGGCGCTGTTAAGGACGCTACACCTCAGCAAATTTGCCGGCCTCCTCACCTTGTTGGCGCCCCATGCGGCCGCATGTTCTCACGGGCCTTGCGCCGATCCTGGATTTAAGAATAAAAACTAAATCCCCTAGTATATTTCTTTTGTGAAAGTGCACCCCAGGGCAGCTTGCTTCCTAGGCTCAGGCCTATTGGGCCTAATGGGGAATCTGAACCGGCGTGCATAAAACCTGCCTTAGACGTACCGTATTGAGGTCAGCTATGCGAGCCTTGACTCCTTTGACCATGTCCAGTCTCTCCAAGTAGGAGCTGGGGCAGGGGTAGAACGATGCGTGGAACCCCGAGCACACCTTCTTGACTCGGCCCTTCAGTTGGTCCCCTTGGTAGAACACCACAAACACCGTCTTCTCCACTGGTTCACCCTACGTTTTTCAACAATCAAGAACAGAAGACTCATACACTTATTCCTCTTATCCGAACATCTTTTAACCGGACATTGGTCTAACCAGACTACAGACCACATACCTTGGAAGTGACATCTTTTTAACCGTAAGATTTTTATCAACAAATTAACAGGGCATAATCGGCAGAAAATTGACAGTACTGTATCGACGACAATTCTTGTGGAGAAGATTTGAGACAGTGAAATCACTAGTCTAAATCGGAGTATTGGCTTATACAGTATGCATTGGATTTATAATTTAATGTGTTTAGGGAACCCTCAGTTTAACCGCAAAACTCATTATTCAGATGGGTCTTGGTTCCGTGGTGTCCAGACAAGAGTGAGTTTACTGTATAGCTAAAAAAGATCAGCATACCGTCTATTACCCTGGGTGCATAAGGATTTTATGCTTTTCTCCTTACAAAGTTTATCCATGAACCTCATTGAATATAAAATATAATAAGAATTACTTAATATGATGGAAAAAATAGTATGATTCTTACAGGCACTGAAGAAATATTTTCAGGTTGTAATAGAGACATTAATAAATCTCAAAATTTAATTTTCTACCTAGAAGTGGAACCAGCCTAAAATTTTTATGAGGCTTATCTATAATATTTTTGTATGAAATTTATACCAATTTAGATAGTAATTGATTAAAAACATCTAAAATTCAAAAATGGTACTGATCCCCTGATTCTCCTCGTTTATACCTAAAGATGTCCATCTTAGGTTAGGTTTTAGTTCACCACCTTAGTGGTTATAGATAAATTATCACTCTCAACTTCCAGTATCTGTTCTAAAGTCATATTTGTTTTTTTGCGACCCTGATAAAACTCCCTCTCAAACTTACAGACTGTGGATCTTCTAGAGGCTGCTCGATGTCAACCTGTCGTAAGTAAACATTTCCTCGGGATATTCTCCATAACATTCTCTCAAAACCTTCTTTCTTTTTTCGAGGGATAACTCCAGCAACAAACCTAAAATTGTGTATAAATTAGATTTCAACAAGACTAAGTTGTTTAGATGTCAACAGTCTAAAGATTCTGCACACCTTCATCCAAATAATTACCATTCCAGCACAAAATCATGAAATGTTTTAAGTTGTTATCCAGTGAGATAGAGTCAAGAGGTATATCTGCTTATTTATTTATGTATGTACAGTAGACTCCCTCTAGTTCGGCCACCTCGGGACCGGACCACCGGCCGGACTACAAAATGGCTGGACTATCCGGATGTACTATCAGAATGTAAAATAACCCTATTAAATTCATTACGTGTACTAAACACGTTATTTAAACATTTACAGTGCTTAGTTTCCAATAAGAAAATATTTGACGTATCTTATGTTGAACTGTTATATTGCATCACTCGTAGATAGGTACGTTTTTACCGATACCGTAGGCTACTGAGGATATAATGTGAACAAAAAAAACGATGTACTGTAAAAACACTAAAATTTGTTTGATTAAATTAATCTTCCCGTATTTCTTGAATCATAACCGTAACCTATACAAATTAAAAATCTGTTATTTTCTTTTGTTATTCAAACGAAATTCTAGATCAAATTTTACTGTATGGTCCTTATATTGAAAGGATAACATCGTTTGTTAGTTGAGGTCAAGTGTGTCCATCAATTACAAGCTTACCCATAAACCAACCTAATATAAATAGTTTACTTCTTTGGCCGGAAACCCAACATTCAGGATAAATCCTGTCGATGGTTATTCTTCCGTGGTGCGGAGTGGCGATATGACGGATATTAGTCACCCTCCTAGGACCGGCCGGACCATCCGGCGGCCGAACCAGCCGAAGCCGAACTGAAGGGCGTCTACTGTATGTAAATATTTTTTGCTGTATGTATTTCTCCCCAGCTGTGCATGACTCTCCACAAATCTTGGACACCTGAACCTAGCCATTGCAGTGCCAGACCAAATGCAAACGACTGCATTAAATGCATTTTAAACACTACCCGATTGTTCATTATGCCAAGGTCAAAGCTAGAAGATTTGGTAGGGCAACCAAGCTAAATTTTCCACTTCCTTGTTCCCAATATTATAAAATACATACATATATTCTATATAGACAATGTTATGACATCTCCTTTTACATTTTAAACTTATTTGTTAAGTAAAATTAAAAATCTAACATTATTAATGGCTAACCATACTTTTAATGACAACTATATAGTACTGTAATCAGAACCAAAATTACTCGATGCTTTACTAAGTAATAGCTATAAATTGGGTAAAAATTTAATAAACCAAGATAAATCAACATAATCTATAGATTTTCAGGATCCATAGCTTTTGTAATCGTAATGATTCATTATTAACATCTTTCTAGTTTGACATCATACCGCATATTGTCCATATATTATTTTTTCGATGTAACAAAAAAACTATGTATTAAATCATAGAGAGATATATCCCTCTCAAAATTTACTTTTTACCACTAAAAAGAATAAACATGATAACGTTATATTCAGTGTCATACATATTTCTGGGACGTAAAAAGAAAATACAAAACTTAAATTTTTTGTAGTGTTAAATAAGTTTTAAAGTAAAGTACATAGTTCTAGTTTGTTCTGCAACTGTTGGACACAATTGTTGTATGTCTTATGTTAGAAAGCCTGATATATGACACCATTTGATGAGGCAAAGGGAAGTGGAGGGTGTTTGGACTCGCATCATATCCTTGGACAGTCAATTTCCCACGGTTGTTTTAGTATTTTACACTCCATGTGCTTTCAATACTAATTGTAATAGTAATTTTAGTTTTTTTTTTAATCTCTACATTATAAGTTATGGCACTAGATTATTCTCCATCTGCCTAGCTTGCTCTTAATGTTCTTCTAAAATTATTCTTTATTTTTTCATTTGCTGCTGCCTTCTAAAATCTGTTACACGGGGTCAGATGGGCCCCATAGTTCTGTGCCTGTATGGCGTGAACCTAAAAATTCAGGATTAATAACATTAATCCCAAATAACATTAATGTTCCAGGATAAGGATGGAACATTATCAACAATGATGTGTTATTTATATCGTAGTCTCATTTATTTTTACAGGAAGTTCACACAATCCTTTCATATATTCTTTTTGTTATGAACAAGGTACTGATGGTTAAAAATGTTCTTGGTCATATATTTTTGCTGTTTTTTCTTCATTGTTTCATTGCAAGGGTATATTTTTGGTCTCCAACCACAAACTTAGCTGTAGGTTATACAATTATTAAAATACAATGCATATATTACATCACGTTAACTTAGACATATTTCTTTATCTCACCCGAGCTGGCCACGGTCTTCGATGTTGGTGTCATTCGTAATGCCCCCTTCTTCATGCTACGACATAATTACATCATTACAAACTAATGAGTCGCCATGGTATTTCTTAAAATATTAAAATTTTCCAAAGTACAAAATGTACTTATAACTTATTGAACAACAGACACCACAATAAAAACTGTTTCTAAAAATGGTTTTCTGTTGGAGTAAAAGGTGAGATAAAATCATAGACTGTAATTTTTTATGGAAAGGCAAATACTTTCGATACTGTATTGTTGAAAATTTTATTTGCCAAAATCAATATTGCTGTTAATAAAAATTGAGCAGTTTTAAAAGATTGTTTACTCAAAAAAATTTAATACAGTAAATAAAGTATAAAGCATTTTTTGACTAATCAAATTTAACTTCAATTAAAGTGAACTATACGGTATGGGTAATGTCATGTATATTTGCTCAATGGTTGAATTAGCTTTGAATCTTATGCCTAACTTCTATATGACTGTGTAAAATGCAACCTGCTGATGTTTGATAAAAAATAGTTGAAATGCAAATATCTTCCAGATCGTTAATAAATAACCATTTGTTGGGTTTTACTAATTAAATGTATGTACTTTTTGAATACTTTTTTCTTGGATTTTTTTGTGACCAAGACTCCTGCAGTCTTGAACAGATTAATGATTTAAATATTTTTGGGCAGAGATCATCAAGTTTGCAGGAAATAAAATTTAGGAACTCCAGACTTAGCAAGAGCCAAGAGTCCCAAATGCCCTTATAGTTTGGTATTTCTCCATAAGATTTAATCGTTGAGTTTGGAGTCAACAACTTAACATTGGAACAGAAATTTGGAGTAACAGCTGATTGGAGTGAACAAAGTTCTATTAGTAAAGCCATTTATTATTTATTACTGGAATCATGAGTGTCATTGCAAGTGAAGTTTCAACAGTAGTATAATGAGAGTTAAATAGAATGGTTATTTATTAAAGAACATGATTAGTGTTTTAATAACAATTACGCAATTCGCACATCAGCTGATTGTTGCATTACGATTCATGTTTGAGTTTACTTATCCCATCAGCTGATTGTTCCACAACGATTCATGATTCAGTCTGCTTATTTGCATAACCTCAAATTTGAGTTGACCTATTCCATCATGAGTAAAAATCATGAGTTTTGTTTAACTTCGGGGGAAATTTTGTCGTATATTGTTGGTCGTAGATAAAATAGTGTATGCAACGTTTGTATTATGCCTTCAAGCCACTCGTGAGATATTTAGAACTAAAGACATTCATAATACAATCGTTACATAAACTACTTTTATGTGTTATGAGGGAAATGCACAACAATTAGAAAATATGATTTAATTTTTTTTAATTCTTGTCTTATTTGTCTATGCGTAAGAAAATATATCCTGCATATTTACCTCTTGAAAGAAGGGTTGGGTTTTCTCCAGAACAAGTCTCAACTCTGTTAATTCAAGAAAGTTCAACTTTAAATTGACCGAGTTTGAACTAGATTCAATAATCTCCATCTCTGTATGCTCAAGCTGTGCCTATAACATCCAAAGATCTCGTACAAATTTTGAGCATTTCATAAACACTAGATGGTTTAAGTTATTAAACAACTATACAGTGTGTAAAAAAAGTCCGTCCCCCCCTCCTTAATTTTTTTGTTTGTTAAGACAACAACACCACATACAATGGACACCACAAAAAAATTAAAAAAAAAAAACACACAAAAATCCAAAAATTCAAAAATTTTTAAAAGGGAATTTTTAAAAATCCATTTTAAAAATGTTGTTTAAAATTTTGAATTAACCTTTGGGAAATGATACTAACTCAACCCAAATTATTTTTGACGTTACCAAAATTTTGAGTGTCCCCCAAAAATGGGGGATTTTGGGGGCAACCCAAAATTTTCAAATGCAAACACCTTTTGAGTGACCCTTCATTTTAAAGAGCTTTCAAAAAATAGATGAATGGTGAAAATTTGAGGTCTCTAACGTGTTTCTATCAAAATTGACAGCTTATCAAAGTTTTGAATACAACTCATCCTTGAAACCTGGCGTCTTGGACATTTGGAGTTTTAATTCACCTTTGGTGACGTGAAAATGAAACGAGCCTAGGAAAAATGTTACTAAAGGAAAAAGTAGTCTCTTTTGGTGATATTTAAAATTTTGAGTGTCCCCCAAAAATGGGGGATTTTGGGGCAACTCAAAATTTTCAAATGCAAACCCCTTTCGAGTGACCCCTCATTTTAAAGAGCTTCCAAAAAGTAGATGAATGGTGAAAATTGGAGGTCTCTAACGTGTTTCTATCCAAATTGACAGCTTGTCAAAATTTTTAGAAGTCTTATTCAAAACTTTTACATGCTGCTAATTTTGATAGAAAAACGTTAGAGACCTCCAACCTCCACCAATCGCCAATTTTTTAAAGCTCTTTAAAATGAGGGGTCACTCAAAAGGGGTTTGCATTTGAAAATTTTGAGCTGCCCCCAAAATCCCCCATTTTTGGGGGACACTCAAAATTTTAAATATCACCAAGAGAGACTAATTTTTCATTTAATAACATTTTTCCCAAGCTTGTTTCATTTTTACGTCACCAAAGGTGAATTAAAACTCCAAACGTCCTAAATGCCAGGTTTCAAGGATGTGTTGTATTCAAAAATTTGACAAGCTGTCAATTTTGATAGAAACACGTTAGAGACCTCCAATTTTCACCATTCATCTACTTTTTGAAAGCTCTTTAAAATGAGGGATCACTCAAAAGGGGTTTGCATTTGAAAATTTTGAGTTGCCCCCAAAATCCCCCATTTTTGGGGACACTCAAAAATTTTGGTAACGTCAAAAAATAATTTGGGTTGAGTTAGTATCATGTCCCAAAGGTTGATTGTTTGCCTTAACAAACAAAAAAATTAAGGAGGGGGGGGACGGACTTTTTTTACACACTGTAAAAAACAATATTAAATGCTTCATCTTTGGTTTGAAAGGTTCAGGGCTCTGAGGACAAAACATTCAGAGTTTTATTGATAAGAGACAGAGGAAATTACTTTTTAAACCTTATAGCACACCTTACAAGGCCAATATTACTGACAGAATTTCTTGGTATTGACAGTAAATACAGATGAAAACTGTGGGTGTTGAGATACTGATGGGAATACTGATGAATGCTAACAAATGGAATTGATGAAAAGTCAAGATTGCTAAAAACCAGTATTGTCAGTACGTACTGTCTGTAAATACAGACCGAATAAGATCTGCTCTTAACATTGATAAGACCATAAAATTTGGTAAATTATGGTTAACAGTGACAGCAAACAATCTAAATTTGTTTGGTCTGCACTATTTCAATACAAAACTTAATATAAATATTTTTAAATCATACCAAACAGAAAATGTTTCAGGCCATTTTGTTGGGTTCTAGTTGATATGATAACTCTGCATGGTGACTGAGTTAGTCAGTCAGTCAGTAACCGTTTTTGGCTTGTATATAGAATACATTTTGAATTTACCTATAAATCTTTTCCTATTTACTTATTCATTCAAACAGTAGTGATTTTTTTTGTGTATCACATTGTCAAGTGGTACTCGCAAGTGTTTTTTTAAACAGTGACAGCAGACAATCTAAATTTGTTTGGAAGTTTGATAACCTTATCAAATTGCAGCTGTGGTATCAGTAGGTTTACTACTAAATGACCTTGAATTAAGGCTGTTTTATCAACTTATATTTTTTAATCAGGCTCATAATTTCTTTTAAAGTACCGCGATGAGTCCCTTAATCCCCGCCCCCTTTTTAATTTTTGAACTGCCGTAAATTTTCAAATGAGTTTTTATACATGTTATCAGCATTATGTGAAGTATTTTTAGTGGTATTTTGAAATTCCCTCCCCACCCCCAAAAAGTTGCTGGGGGTATCTCTGTTTATCCAGTGGCAATATGTGTAAAGTAGTGTATAATTTAGAGCTTTAAATTCTATAAAACTAGTTTTATTACAACTAATGTCGCAAATTCAACTTTGAATCAAAGACAATTTTTTCAAGTGGTACTCAATACCCTGCCGCTTTTGTTTAGTAATGGCTCTAAATTTCCGATTAAGCTAAGGTACATACAACTAGTTTGGTATGATTTTGGATTTCACTTCCCACCCCCAACAGGAGTAGCTCAATTTCTAAAAACAGCAACCCCTATTGAGTGGAACTTTATTATTTGATATATTTATCATAGTGTATATGATATTTTTATCGACTATCCTCCCAAAAAAATTAATTTTGAGTAAGGGTCTTTGTTTTACATGTCTCTACAGAATTTTTCCAACACTCCACAAAAAAGCGCACAACATTGAATTAGTTGTTGATTGATTTTTTTGATATGTTTATTTTTTTAATCATGGCATACACTGCATGTGCAAAACACCTTGTTTTATTCAGAACACTGTAGCCATGATCTTACTCTTGATTTGTTCGGCTTTAGGTTTAACCCAAAAGGAAGATGAAGCATGACACACTTCTCCAACATCCTCTGAAGTGAGTTTTTAAGTGAAAAAATCCTTCTTGGAGTCCACTTCAGTAATGAGCAAGTAAAAGCAGTAACAATAAACATCAAACTATGAGAGATATTGGGGTGTAGGTGATTTTTATGAACTTACAACTGGAATGTATGGTGTAATAATTTTTAATCAAACAAGTAAAATTTATAGAAAAATAACAAAAATGCTATAGAATATCTAAATAACATTATAAAAAATATACCTACTAATACCTCGCTAAAAAACAGCCCTCATAATATAATTTCACATGGATATATCTCAAATAATCATTTCCTTAGACCATAGTCCCTTGCTTGAGAACGGTGACAACATTGGGGGGTGACAGCCTAGGGGGGTAAATTTCCTGTATGTTTGAGAACTAATGAAGCAACATTCTCATTGGAGTCATGGGATTGCCTGAAAATGAAAACTGGCTCGTTTGACCCAGTCTAAACTTTTCATATTTGTTTATTCTCCTTATTTCATTGACCTGGATTCAATTCTTATTGTGAAGATGTTCAATTCTTATTTTCCTAATTCAGAAATTTAATAACTCAATATTCAACTTTAAAAATTTGACCTATTACAGCAAGAAAACTTTACCTCGAGATCAATAATTTGTCGAGGGTTTGGTGCTGCAGGATTTTTGTCGCAAGGAGGGATCTTCACTTTCTCCTTGATAATCTCTGCTTCGATATAGCGCAGCTTCCGTTCCATCTCATCGCAACGGCGAACCTCGGATGTAAACTTCCGTTGGAATACGTTTACTCCCACATTCAACTGTAAGGAGCATACATGTTGAAAATGAAACACTGCTACACTCATTGAAAACAGTGAGAGAGTTTATGTTTTCGAGGCTCTTTGATATGTTGACATCAGAGCAAAAGGCTGTGATAGTCTTGGATCTTAGTCTTCTGCATCACCTGATGGTAGTAATAATACCATTTTTCATAGTAATTTCTATAATAGTTTTTTTTAAATAATTATAGAGATCTATAATTTATTAAGCAAGGTGTTTTCTTTGTGGAGTCATAACTTGATAGCGGCAGGCAATCAAGTTATTCGAGTTCTTGATAACTCGAACCTCAATAACCCTAGGAAAAACCTGTTTGTCGAAATAAAAACCATGTGTAACTTAAAATAATTATACAGTAATACTTTACCTCTGTAAATCGAAGTACTGCAATAATTACCTCTAAAACTTGAAGTTCAGTAGATAACTAGAATTAATTAAACTTGGACTTTACCGTTATAAGTTTACCTCTATATAAAAACAGGTTTATATTACCTCAGTCTAACAGCTTTTAGAAAATCCACATGGACTACCGGTTTCGGAACATTATAATTCCATCTTCAGGTCGACTTCAACAAAAAACCAAACTTGAACATGAGTCCATTGTCACTGGTTAAAAAGACACATAAAACATTTAAAACACAAACAAAAAAAAATCGTAAAAAATTAAAATCGTTTTTTAAATGTTTTATGTGTCTTTTTAACCAGTGACAATGGACTCATGTTCAAGTTTGGTTTTTGTTGAAGTCGACCTGAAGATGGAATTATAATGTTCCGAAACCGGTAGTCCATGTGGATTTTCTAAAAGCTGTTAGACTGAGGTAATATAAACCTGTTTTTATTGTCATATCAGCTTTGGAGGCTATTTAATATGAATAAATTACCTCTATATTTCAAAGTTTACTGAACAGACCTCTGTAAGTTGAAACCTTGGCTTAAAGGTTGCAACGTTTTAATAAGTCATATCCACCTCAGTATCACTACTCTTTATCTCAGTAACTCAAATTGTCATTTGGTTTACCTCCAATCTCAAATTCAGCTCAAATTACCTCTGGAAGCCAAAATTAACCAAGAATTACCTCTATAACTCGTAATATGCCCTGGTCAAACTATACATAACTGGAAGAAAAATTGTATTCCCTTGGTTTTTCAAGTTAGCGAGAGACGACTGTATTTGGAGCAGCAACTTAAGGCCGGGTATGATAGGGGCGGCAGGCAGCAGGCAGAGTGAGGGACACCGTTCAAATTTTGGGTGGCATTTATTTGTCAGCTGGTAATTTAGAAGGTACTGTCTACGATTGTCCCAAGCGGCGAGTGGAATTCAGTAATGTCACTCAGTGTCGCATTCGCCCCCTGGACAGACTGGAAAATGTTTTTTGTGCCTCTCGCTGCTCGCCATATGCATTTTTGGAGGTTAAAATATATACTGGCGATATCACGACAATGCTTATGTTGATGAAAAAGCGGATTTCATTTTGTCAGGTTGCCAGTATGAGGGAGATCAATTAGTAATTTAGTCATGAAATATTTTTCTTTGAGTGGCAATTTAAAACAATAGGAATCTTGACCAGAAGTCAGGTACTGCCCACTGCCTGCCGCTCATATCGTACTCGAGGCCTAATTAGGTACTCACATCCCTGAATTGGACGATGCCCTCCTCACCGAGAAGGGAGAGGGAGGTGTATGCTGCCTCTGGCTGCAGGAACAGCTGGCACAGAGCCATCTCCTCACTGCGAAACATGGCCCCCATCTCGGCTCACCTGCGGACTACTCCACTGGACACCTATGGACAACACCACTAGTCCTGTAGCAGTCCATGAAAAGTTGTAGAAAGTTTTTGAGGTTTTTCCGAAATTCTGTAAAGTACACAAGTTAACAAGATCAATCAAATCAAATCAAAATAACTTTACTAACAAAAAAACAAGATTTGTAAAGGCCTCAAGGATACATTAAAGTTCTTCTCTCCATTTCAAAACTCTTCCAGGGAGTAGAAAGGGTTTCTTGCCAAGCAGTTAATGAGGGTGGTCTTCAGTTTTGTTCCTGTTGGCTTTTGTCATCCTCTGGAAATCCATTGCAGAACTTCCTTCCGCTGTATGAGAGTGCTTTGTTGTACCGTGTAGCTGGTACCTGGATGCATGCCTTGTGTTGTGGTAGTGGATGTTAGATCCCTTTGGAAAGGATTTCCCAGCCACATAGAGAGTCATCTCCCTAATGTATAGAGCAACGACTGTTAGTATGTTTGATTCTGTAAAGTATCATCTGTAGCTTTCTCTCGATTCTGGTACTTTGATAATTACTCAGATAGTCATTTCTGAAGGAGAAGGATCAGTTTTAGATTTTCAGCTGTGCTTTCTCCCCAGACTGCAAGGCCATATATTGTGAGACTCGAATAGAGCATATTGTGCGGTATTCGTGGTGGCTTCATCGCTTGAGTGTTTTATTCTCTTCAGGACGTAGAGACTGGTGTTTATCTTTCTGGACAATCTATAGATTGTCAATGTGATGGTTCCACGATATGTTCACAGCTCACCGCTAAGTGACATGGTAGCACTGAAAGCAGTCTTGATGTGCTGCTACAGGACATTAACGCTGGAACACTGGTGGTTATTACAACCGAATGGTGATACTTACATAGAGATATTACGCGATAAAACTGTTTTGAAGTAGGCCTATGACTGAATGATCCTGATAGATAACAGTACAATACTGGTTGCAGTCGGTAAAGTAGTACCGGTATCTAGCAGAAAAAGCACTGCAACATATTTCAAGTAAATATCTTTGGGATTCTGGGCACGTGCCGAACAAGGCCTAGCCAGGGGATCTCGAGGCAAACACATTGTGATCTTGTCAGACAGTCAGGCTGCTGGACTCACCTAAAAACTCATGTGGGAGGGTTTCAACGCTCCCTGCAATCTGGGAAAACTAAACTTTGTGCTTCTCAATCGGGCACACAGGCTTCGGGGGTAGTGAGAATTCAAAAAAAACTTGCCAAAGTGGGAGCAAAAATGCCATTCTATGGCCCAGAGCTATGCTGTGGGATCAAAAAAGCTATCGCTCACAGTGTCATTGATAACTGGGCCAAGTAACAGCAGCGGTGGTCTATCTACCCAGACAAAAAACACTAGACAAAAGGTTCATTACTGACCATTTTACTCTGTTCACCAGTTGGCTGCTGTGTCTGGGAAGGGGTCAGGTTAGGTGGGTAATTGCCGTGATCACTGTGCACGGTCATTTCAGTAAACATCACTCTTGGTATCTCTCATGATGATCCAGAGTGCAGACTTTGTGGCAGCTCTGTCGAGACTGCAAGGCACATCGTCTTGCATTGTGAGAGACTGGGGTCAAGGGGAAGAGCCTCTATGGTCCCCGACAACCAGGTGACAAACCAGATGGTGGCACCTTTTTGCCACACAAGGGAGCCTTTTTGAGGGTACAGTCATAAAGATGCCAATCTAGCACAATAAGCTTCAGTTGACGTCCTGGGACCTTTGAGTCTATTCCCCACACTCTAATCAATCAATCAATTCTGATGTATAACCCTGGTTGCAGACAATAAAGTAGTACCAGTCTGCATCTGAATCTTTATCTGAATCTAGCAGATAAAGTTCAGAACAAGCCTGTTCTAAACAACCCGGGCAATAATTTAGGGAAACTACTATTTATAAATTTTATATTTTTTTAGCCTCAGCTGCTTGTTGCCATGGGTCAATAAGCCTCTGCGGCGATCCAAAGACAGCAAGGTACCGTAGCGGCAATGGTCGCATAGGCCAGCCAAAGGTAACTGCTCATGCTGGAACAGGAGTCAACCGCCACTGGGATCGAACCGATGACGTTTGAAACGTGAACCTAGCTCTTTTACTTCTGAGCTACTGCCTCAGTAAAGTGAACAGAAGAGAAATGCTCGGTGAATCGCTAGAACAGTTAATTCACTTGAGCAGCAAAGAAATGTAGAACACTCAATGTGCTGGAAAATACATGGCAGTGGTAAACAAAAATGAATGGCACTGTCCCGGGAAGTTACTTGCTCCTGGCGACATGCTGCTAGTGACATCCCAGAACGTTTGCAGAAATGAACATGTTAAAGGGAAATATCTAATAAAATTAAATATCAGGGAAACCCTATAAGTTTCCCGGATAATGTGAACCATAAATGCTATTGTGCCTGGGCACCAAAATTTAATGGGCCACCCCTGCTAATGCTGTCAAATAACAAAGAGATTCCCCCACGAACATACCTTGCCCTCATTCTTGTGCACAGACCCTCCCCCCCCCCCCCCCCCCTATGAACTGTCTGCAGCCAAAACTTGAGTTTGAAGACAGTTTACATGACAAATAAAATGTCCTTGATTTAAAAATTCATTGTTGGTAATTGTAAGTTTATGTTTGGTTTTGATTTTTTTTGCAGACATTTGCCATTATACTGATTTGCTGGTATGTGATAGCAAATGTACGCAAAAATCAAAACCAAAACATAAAACAAACTTATGTTTAAATGCCTCATATGAGTCAATTGCAGCGTTGTTATATTTTTTGAAATTTATTTTTTGGCAATTTCATGTAAATTGGATAACAAATGTTCAAGAATTTAAGCATAAGTATTGTATGCATAAGTATTCAAAAGTGTTTTAATTTTTTATTTTATATCCTGTACATTTTGCTCTTTTTAATGATGTAATAAAACGATTAATCAAATTTTCTGAGACCAGTTATGTAGTCATTCAATATTAAAAACTACTACCATAATAGGAAATGCTCCACCTACTTAAATACTTGACTTTTAAAAGAAAAACAATACCTGGGCTAGTCTGTAGCAGTGTTCCTAAAACGGAATAATATACACTGCTGATGTAAAAGTTTTTTTTTATTTAGAATCAGCGAAGAACATTAATATCAATCAAACAACTCACGTGATCCAGTGATTGATCATCAGCCTGAATTGGACATGTGATTTGTTCACCGGGAAGTGATAAGTACCTACCTTCTTAAGAATGGGTATTTCTCCGTCTCAAGTGGAGTCACATGGTGCTTTATAAGATACTTAAAATGGTTGTACTGAAATAAAGATTCTATCCTGAATGTATGGATTTTCAAAATCAGTAAGAAAATTATAACTTTGTACCCATAAAATTAGGAATCTCTCCCTTTTTTGCTGACATCCGTCCAGCTTTTTATCCACTACTAAATTTCTATCCTTTCCTGCTTTATAAGTTTAGTTTTTTTCAAAAATAATAAATTTTTATAAAAAATATTATTACCAGAAATATTTTAATCTTAAGAGGTGATCTTAAATAATCAAATATATACTAAATTTACTTTGGGAACATTAAAAACATAATATAGTATATTGGGAATTAAGGATATTGTACTTGCTTAATCTGAGTGGATGCCAGTGAGCTCCAAACACTTACAAGAAACAATAGATCTGATATCTAGCAGAGACACCTTTCCTGATACAAAAAACCTCTTATCATTTGATAACAATAATACAACCATACATGATATGATAAACAAAGTGAAATCAGCTGAGTTGCCCAATCATGCATATTCTGATTTTCTCACCCATAATAAGAGTTCAGAATTCCGTATCCCTTTATGAGTTAAACACAGATGTGGAAGTTTTGTTTGGTTTGTAGACAAAAAAGTATACTATTTAAATAGAATAAATTGTTTCTACATATAATTTTTAGAAAGTCATTGATTATATTTTATGATTATTCATTACTGAACCGAGGGTAAAATAATTCCTAATAATATTTTTTCCTTGTAAATAAGTATGAACAAATAAAACTGTCCATCACTTTATCCCCTTTAGGTTTATGTTTTTAAGATTAAGCATTCTTTAACCTCATTATTGCTAATCGGTAATGCTATTAGTTTTACGGTAATTTGTAAACGGTTCTTTTGTTGTTGTAAGAAATAAAGCTGATGGCAAAGAGTTCATACAACTTAATAATGAGTTACTTTCAATTTAATTACTTTCAATTACCCAGGTTGAAGAACTTTGCAATAACATATTTATTTATTACCTTTTGTTGCCTTATAGACCTTGGTGATGATGTTGTTGATTGGATTTTTTGTGGAAATTTTCCATGACAGATTAGTTTTCAAACATCCACTTAATAACACAAGCTCACCATCACTAAAAATGAATTTTAAATAAAGAACAGTGTCTTTTTTTATTTGTCAGCAATCCTGGTATTTGAGCAGATGCTACAGTGGGACCTCGACAATACAGCTTTTTCTTGATTCACATCACAGCTCTGAATTTTCAAACTTTGCACATTTATTTAGAAGTACCAAAGGACAAAAGTACCAAAAGCCTCCGTAAATATGTGGCGAGCTCTAGTGGCAATTTACCGAAACAGGGGACTTTTTTTGGGTGTTTGTAAAATATCGAGAACCATTGATCAGAGGTAAAACCTTAAAATGTACAAAATAAAGCTTATCAAATTTGCTACAAAAAACAGTGCTGTACATTTTTTTCGTAAATGGTTACCGAGTTATAGGGTGCTAAAAAATAAAAGTTTTTATTTTTATGCGTAAGAAACTAAAAAAAACTATTTTGTGCTCATTTTTAGGGAAAAAATGCGAAAAAAACTTTTATTTTTAGTGCTCTTTAATCCTTTAATGATTTTACCCCGGTAACCATTTACGAAAGAATGTAAAGCTGTGTTTTTGTAGAAAATTTGATAAGCTTTATTTTGTACATTTTAAGGTTTTACCTCTGATCAATGGTTCTTAAGATTTTTACAAAAAACTAAAAGAAGTGTCCAGTTTCTGTCAATTGCTACTAAAGCTTGCCACAAACTTATGGGTATTTTTGGTATTTTCATCCTTAGGTACTTCTAAATAAGTGGGCAAAAATTCAAAATTAACAGGATTTTTTCCAGGTCAAACCTTGTTTTGACTGGAATATAATTGATTTCTATCATCTACCCAAACTTTCCATATAGCACAAAATATAATACCCCCGTTGCAGCAGACCTGCATACCCAGTGAATTTCAAATACAAAACGACATATTTCAATCCAACATAGCGAGATTTGATAGGTTTTGGTAAGCTCCATAAACATAACATGGGGAATGAATATGCAGGTTTTCTGCTACAGGTATATTAAAACCGGGTGGTTTTAATTCAATATTTAGTAGATCTGAACTAAAAGAAGCTATTTACCAAGTTTTATCAAGATATGTTGAGAAATAACCGAGATATAGAATTTTACTTATTTCCCATAAGGTTAACATTGGGACAACAGACTGTGTTTACCACTTTCAATATCTCGGTGACCAATGGACAGTGATTCAAATTACTAAATTGTTTTTTTTTTAGCTGAATTCAATGGTGCCAACAAAAATGTGATAAATTTTATTTTTCTATGTAAAAAAACTCAAAAAAACCCATTTTTGGGTTGTTTTTCCCCCTTTACCCCCCCCCCTTCCGGTATTCTGATCTGGCTGGTTTACGAACTCGTCCGAGGGATTACCACTTAACACGTCTGAACCAAATTTCATTATGATTGGACCATTTTTATGGCCGCTATCGTGCTCACAGACACACATATATATATACTTCGAAATAATTTAAACATTTTTACTTAGCAATATTTTGGTTTTCGAAAAGTTAAAATGGTCTCGGGCTTAGGTCTTACCATGAGACCTACGGTAATAACTTCTTCGCTAAAATTATGTCAAATTGATGTCAAAATGACGTCAATGATGTCATTTTGATATCAATTTGACGTCATTTGACATTTTCTGCTATATGGGAAGGTTGCGGAAAGTGATTCCACCGTGCTAGATTGAAATGAGAAAGTGAAATGTTTCCTTGATTGATTTTTATTTTACCTTAAAATGGTATATAAATTGGCCACCATGTACTAACACATTCTAATTTAGCAGTCTAGTCTTAAAAATACTGGAATATCCTATCTAGGAATTACCATCACTTCATGAACTTATGAACTTTTGTACCGCACCACACCAAGGCCTAATTAACCACTAGGCTGACTAGGCTGCAGCCTAGGGCGCCAACCATCCAGGGGCGCCACAGGATGGAGAATAAATATTGTTTTTATTTTTTAATTTAAAAAATAAAAACGAAAGTCCTGCACCCCCTTTTGTGTAAATGTGGCCTGCTTACCTGGTTATCATGTTTTTTTTATCAAACCTAAAGGTACATCCTATAATCTTACTGTACACGAGCAATTTTTGCTTGATTGCTTGCTTGATCAAGATATGCAAAAACGATTGCCAAACGATTGCCACGATTGTCAAACGATGCACTTGATTGCCAAATTATCTCGATAACGGCTCCGAGGATTTCCTTCAAAGTCTGTAAATAACTAATTTCTGACTGAAAAACGTGTTCTATGCAGAGTACTTGGGCAGAAAAAACTAATAACTTAGTAGTAAAATAATTTGTTTAAGTGGAAAAAAGTTAAATTATGAGTATGAGGGCCTTATGAGTTGCCATTTAACGAAATAACAAAAATGTAAAAAAATAACGTAGTAAAACAACAGCTGTATGCAAACTACAGCCATCTAGGAAAAATACAGTGTGTGATATAAAGATACATAGAGTAATAAAAAAAGTTAATCAATTTTATAACACTAAAAACTACAGACTCTTAGTTGCACTCTTAATGCAGAGAAAAAAATATACTCCCAGCCTTAGCCCATGTAAGGCAGGGATGTGGGTGTCTTTGTTACCCTCAGTTGGTTCTGGTAAAATATTATAGTAAGCTGATGAACTAAAATATGAAATAATACCGAAGAAATCTCGGTCCACCAGGTACTCTTAGAAGTCTAATGGAGACTGTTACGATGAATCGATATCTGAGTCAGATGTGGCAGAAGTCAAAAGAAGAAAAGAAGAACAGTGGGGGTGTAAGTTGGGATGAGAGTTTCAGTTGAGCAAGTGTCACAGGCAGCGGTGACTTGTCCTTGTACATTTTACTGATTAGAATAGACTTATTTATTACATTTGTGGTAATTTTTGTCTGCACTGATCATAGTTCAGTTATTTTCTAGGTTACATGTAGTTTTTAAGCTATTAGTTCTGGAGGAATTGAATTCGTAATTTAATTGTATATACGATACATCTGGCGATATACAGTATAGGGGTGAATGGGGGGTGAAGGGGAGGGGAGGCGCCAAATCAACTCAAGCCTAGGGCGCCACACCTCTTAACCCTTGAGCGGGCGCTTCACCGGTGAAACGGCAGCGGGCGCATGCAAAGTTTTACTCCGCAACATGAAATTGCATAAATTTAACCCTTTTTACTTGTTTTATTCCGAAATATTGTATTTAAATGTTGATAAACTACATTACGAATCATATTTCATCGTTGATACAATTAATTAATTGTTCACCTTAATAGGTGTAATAATTCAATTGAACATAGTAAGTATTTTTCTAGAATAGATTAGGTATCACTTCATATATTGTATTTAAATGTTGACAAACTTCATTAGGAATCACGTTTCATTGTTAAAACAATTAATTGTTCAACTTAACAGGTGAAGTAATGCAATTGAACATACTAAGTAATTTTTTAGTATAGATAGGAATCACTGTCTGTGTTACGGGAGAGGGTACTCCGCAAACTGACACGGCATCACTGAACTGCAAATAAAAAGGTACTAAGCGGGTGTGGAAAGATATGAATAGCTTTCGGGGCTTCCTGGAATGAGGCGTGTGAGGTACAAAGCCGGACACGACTGCCGACACCCATTATCTAAAAAAAAGGGTTTTTTCTCATTTTAATGAAAAAAAAACACATGTGCGGAGGAAAACTCTGCATGCACCCGCTCGAGGGTTAATCAAGTTCTGCAGCACACTCTCGCCAAAATCCTGTCGGCCAATTAGACCCATGAGAATATGAGGCATATGAAATATAGCTAATTTAAATGACAGTAAACAGAGCCAGGGACAGACTCTATATCTAACATCAACACTTGAATGAAGTATAATCAAGAAATAGACCAAAAACTGTAAAAAAAATATGAAGAGAAGGTTATAGTCAATAATAAGGAAACCCGATTCCCCAAAATGGTTTTCTATCTCATTGAGTGATTGGATTACTCGTTTAGCAGATAGAAATAGTCTCGTTGTTTGTTAGAAATAGTCGATTTTATGAAAAGACCTCGACCAGCATACAAAACCCTGGGGACATTTTTAATTCTTAAAATCACGATTCTAGAAGAACCTTTATAAAAATAATGGAATGAAATGTCCATGCAGAGTTTCAAGAGTCTAATATAGGCCTACTACTTTGGATTGTCTGTAAAACACAAGGAGCTTGAGTGGTATCTGGCCAATATATAGTAGGCAGTAGTAATTAGTAGGTGAAATTCCTCTCTTCTTGTCTCTTGAAAATATTCGTTTCTTCCATCAATTACTTTTATTTAATCATAGCTCTAAAAACTGAAAAGGCCGACATTTTAAATTTCATAATTTACCTTATTTTCAGCCTTTTGAAAAAAAATTATTTTAAAATCTTTCATTAGTATATTTAGATCTTGTGAAGTATATTTATGCCAAGTTTCATGGCCCAGAGCCCTGCTGTGTTTAAAAAAATAATCTTTGAAAACTAAAAATGGTAGTAGCCATTTTGAATTTTATAATCCAGCCTATTTCAGCCTTTTCAGGGGAAATGTTTTTAAATTCTTCTAGTAAACATCTAAAGCCTTTAGAGAATATTTGTCTAAGGAACTTCGAACATCTAGGGACTTGAAATTTTATACATCGATTATGCACGTATTTGTCTGTATTGTGAACCTCCCTGATACTTTCTATCTTTCTTGGTTCTGCTGAAATATTTTTTAGAATGTTCAAAAAACCACAGTATATGTTATATTTTTTCCTTAAGAATATATTAATAAATTTTAATTAGGCCTATAGTGTTAAAATAAGGTTAATGTTCATCATACCAAGATTAACTGTGATGAAAATTTGAATGCTCTATGTCAAATAGTTTTGGGGAAAAGTGTACCTAAAGTTAAAAAAGTAAAGTTTTTGGGAAATTTTATTTAAAGTCGAAACCAGGAAAGATAGGTGCAACATACCGATCAAACATTCGACCGAACTCGAGTTACATTTTTTTGTAGCAGAGCTGCTTAACAAGATCATTAAGAACTGTAAAATCAAGAAATATGTTGCCCTTCTGGCTTTTATCAAGCAAATAATCTGTGTTCTTACCCATCATTGATAAATAGATAAATTTTCGTCTTGATGTTGACTGTTTGACATTTTTATCTGGCCTAGGCCTAGTTTCTCAACAATCACTGTTATTTCCTCCATTATTTGCAGTTTGTTGATTTTGTTTAGATGTTGGTTTCCATTTCCAAGGAATTTTATTTTGCCAAATTTCTTTATTCGAGGCATGTTCCTAAGCCACTTTCACAACACGAACAAACAAAAACACAAGAACCACAAACCACAAACTCAAATGGAAATGGAAACAAAGATTCAAATTTTCGACTTTCCCTCATAAACTAACACAGCTGATATTTAGTATCTTGAAGCAGACAGATTTTGCATGTTAGCCAACACAAGTCATAATTGAAATCAAATCCAGAGTAAATAGGTTACTATGTAATAAAATGTTCGATCCAAACGAGTGATATTGGGCCTCAAAAAGAAGGTGCAACATTTAGGATAAGAATTTTTTACTATAATAAAAAGCCTTCAAATATATATGTTGTATGTATCAAAATACTCAGAATGAATAGGGAAATCATAATCAGTAATAATAAAAAAATAAAAAACCTCAAAAATTTCATGTCTTACACCCCTTAAGACACTATAAGTGAGACACTATGGATACCACACCATTCATGTAATAAAAAAAATGAAAAGGACATAATGGAGGTTGTCCTATTAAGGGTCCATAAAAAAGGGTACTAAAAAGGGTCCATTTTAAAATTACAATTAGGCCTTGTTTCAAATCCTTGTTGGTAAATTGATATATTGACTATAGTAATTTCTAAAACTGAAAATCACAAATATTTTCCGTAGCGTTCCTTTAGTCCGAATTAGTTTTTAGTAATTCCATAGAGTAACTGTAATTCGTTACTAGTACTTGTAAAAATCCGTTTGAAATAGACCCCAGGCTATGGTGATCCTCTATGCCATCACATCTACACCTTTATTCTTATCTCTCTATGTCTCTATGTTTCTCATGTCGTCTGCCTATGATTAATAAATTAAATAGGTTGTAGGTTAAAAGTATTATCTAACTTAGAATAATTTACCCATAAATTAGTACGAAAGTGGAAGTGAAAGATGAAGGCTTATTAAACAGCAGAATATTGCATAGAATTTTGCTCTTAACTTCTAGCTCAGGTATTTTTTTCTTTTAACTATAGTTATAAAAATCAACCTTGGTGACCTAACCTGTTTTGATTGAAAATTTTCAGCCTAGGCCTGATGGTTATATGGAGCAAAATACAAATTACTACTCTTCTGTCAACAATTGATGACATTGATCTATTAAATCAACCAAATTTTTGTGACTGATTTTCCGTATGGACATTTGGTGAACAAGACTTTATTTATTTGTAAAATATTAACCTACTATCCTAGCCTTCTGAAATTTTTAGGATACTGTTTTAAGCAGGATAGGTGCCTACTTAATCCTTTCATTTGTTCTAGTTAGCATACAAACCTAGTTCTTACAGCTGTCCTGGTTGCAGCATACGTTCCGACCGAAGTTATAAGTATCCATTTAAAAGTAAATAACTTAGATATAAAAATGATTAAGTTATCAGTGTTGTAGGACCTATAGGCCTTCCATATGTGATGTTCTGCCCCGGAAAATATGCCTATATAACTAATCCTCAGCTTGTGGCCCAGACTGGCTGACTGACTTAGGCAGACATTTTGGCTTTTGTGTTTTTTTGTTTTGTTTAGCCCACACCTTAGTTTTTTTATAGTGAATCATTTTAGTAGCTGATGTGATTTTCCCCTGCTGACGGTCTGCGCTGGAGGATCCATAAATCTCACTAGAAACTACTGACATTTTGTGAATAGGCCTAAGCATGGGCTCTCAACCCGTTGGCTGCAGATTCACACTCTTAGCTTTGGTAGCGGCTGACTCGCACATGAGTCACAGTGCTGCTACTACTACTGTAATGCTTCAGTGTGAACTCAGCTCTGATCCGGAACGATGGACTTTACATTGCCCCATAGATACCACATGCTAGTTTGATAGTGTCAGATTTCAGTGCAGTGTGTTTTCCTGGCTCCTACCGTTTGTGTTATTCAGAGTTTTGAGTGTTTTGTTCTGTCTGTATTCTAAACCTGGCTGCATTTTTGAAGTGCAATGCCTTGATTTTTCCGCCAATGTGTTAAGAAAGTCAAATAACATGGCCTAACTACACTTGATTCGAGTTTAGTTAAGAATTTCATAACAAACACTATCAATACCCTACAATCTAACCACCAAATTATTACTGTTCTCTGCTAAAGAATATAGATCATACTTAACCCTACAATGCAATAACAGTCATTAAAAATTATACAATGACAGATAAATTCCAACACTTAGGCCTACTAAATAGAATTTACTGTAATATCTCTAATCATCAATTTTATTCCTTTGTAAAAGCCAACACTTTTATTTTGATTGAAAATTATATATATATATATAGGCCTACTAATTGATTCTTTAACAGCTTTTGTTAAAATATTAAAAGTGTAGGGGCTCAAAAATGCTAAACGTTTTCTAAAAATGGTTTTATTCGCTTCAGGTCTCATTACTGTACCTTGAGTTGCTCCTCTGGTCAGTGCAGAATTTTTTTTAAATATTATTTTTTAAGTCTAATTATCCCCTCTGATTCGCCCAGCATACCTTATTTTTAGCTGTTTGCGGCCTTGTGGCAAATCCGGCGCTACCTCCAGTGTAGGGATTTAAACACATTAGTGTTGCTCTGATATTTCTGCTATGAACACAAAAAACATTCACACTTTATAAAAAAGATGGTCTTTAGTAAAAATATATCTTAAGGGAAGAATGTTGATTGTTAAAATGGGGGAAGGAAGGCTCTTGTTTTAATTTTGAATAAAATTTGTCTGTATTGTTTCCAAAGGATGTAAAACAGTTTTACTTGTTCCACCATAAACTTTTATTCTGTAACACAGTCGAGGATGAACAAGAGCAAAATAAATAGTGCACAACTAGCTGTCAGATAAATAATTCCCTAAAAAGTAAAATTTACAAATGTTTTTTGCATTTAACTCTTAACACATTCGCGGTGGCACATTTTTTCGTATTCCTTGCCACCATCCTGCCGCTTCTGCCTTGACACTGACGTATAGTTAGGTCCACTGAAACTGCCACGCCTACCGTACCGTGCTACACTGTCCCGTGAAAACCGGTGTGATCGTAGTATGCAGTGTAGGCCCTACTATTGCATAGTGCTGTGTAAAGTGTTTCATATTTCTAGCTCAGATCCTGGTACATAAATATAAAAATAAACATAAATTATACTGTAACGCGTTGCAGTTTGGGAGTGGTCGCACCCACCAGGATGGCATTAGGGTTCTGTGTGGGAGCGATCACTCGTATGCTGTCGTAAACGTTTTAAGTTGTGTTACATGAGGTTTCCAGGACAAGGTTTTGTCAATAATTACGCCTAAGTAGTTTATATTTCTGGTCATCGTGAGGAAATTCACAGTTATTAATCGTGAAACACAATAGGTCGTTTAATACACTTCCAACAGTATTATTTGACTGATGTCAAACCTCCACGAACTGAAGTCTGTCTGTCAGGTAGCTTTTAAACCATTGTAAAGCCAAGTTTTGGATGTTAAGTTGTTCAAGTTCACTGATGAAACTATTCCAATCTATGTTGTCAAACGCTTTCTGAAGATCTAAAAAGAGTCCAGAGGCACTTTTTTTGTTTTCCCATATGTCTGTGATGTCTTTACGTAAGTTGACTATTGCAGTGTTAGTACCATGCCCTTTTCTTAATTATTTGTAAATTGCACTTACACTGAAATATGGTCATTGACAGTGTGCTTGACATTTAATTTGTCGTTTTCATTCATATATAGGGCCTAATAATTATAACTAAACCACATTTGAGATAAGTTTACTACTTATTCATGTATTGAGTTTTGGACTCATCTAAGAATGCAGTTACCTAGTGGTAACTCAGTCAATGCAGTTTTTATATAAAGTAGTCGTTTGTCTTTATTTTGGAAAATTAGTAATAACGTTTAAAGTAGCCTTAATATTTTTATTTATGTTGGTCGGTTACTCGTTTTGCTTTAGTGAGGAAACATCCCAATAAGTTAACATTGACATTACCAAATTGGTTACAACTGGTCGTCTAAACCCATAATTAGACGACCAGTCCTTAATTATTCTGCTTGCTGAACTCAGGTTTAACACACCTCGTTAGGTGATTAAAATGATAGGTAGTTTAACACTGGTCGCAAGTGTTTTGTGGGTACACATTTATATGTGCAATGGAATTCAGAAAATAAATAAAAAATTCTCTTTACTCTTTTGTTATATTCTTTATATTCTTTACATTTGTGTATGACTAAAAAGAATATATGTGTAACAAAAGAATGAAACTATTAGTTTTGTTCTTGATTTTATCGATAGACGTAAAGAAATCTGAAACTATATTTAGTGTACAACTTTTTTATTTAGTTTTTATTACCCTCTAAAAAGAGGGTGGCAGCCTATTTTTACCTTGTATTTGCCCTACCACATGGGCCTCAGGCCTGTGCGTGGAAGTTATCAAGCAAAGCAAGGAGTGAGCTGGTACAGTACAAGGATGAACAGTACTGCTAAAAGTATGCAACATCATCGGGACTCGATCCTGCGACGCTGCCGCCTCAGAACCGGGGTCGAGTGCGCTACCAACTGTGCCACCGACTCACTAACTCACATAAGAAAAAGTGTATACAACTAAGAAAAGAGTATAACATTTTTATTTAGTATACAACTAAGAAAAACAAGATGTTTCATAGCTTATTTGTAAACAATTGTCTGTGTTTATTGATCACCTGAAAAAGAGGGGCATATAACATTGCAAACTACTGAAATAGCTGTAAAAAACCATCCTGCATCAGCCGATCGTGAGCGAATGGTGGCAAAAAGTTTAGTAATCTCACAGACAGCCATGAAATACTATTACACATATTAACCAACTAGGGGTAAACAACGGGAGTAAGTGCAAAGGACGATAATGGCCTCTAATCATATACTTCCTGGTAGCGTGTATGACAGGGACTAACTTTATGAAGATTATTACTTTTTTGTTGTTTTAAGGTTTTTTTTACTCAAATCCTGAAATCCAAACTTTCTAAAATCCTACTGGGGATCAGCCTTTTATAGTTCAGATTTATAAAGTTCTACTGTATGGTCTCATGCCACTACACCATCTAAAAATGTCAGGATTATTGTCCTAATTTTCAAAGACTTTGTGGGGGAGTTTGCCTGCGCCACCTTTCCACTAGGAAAGCAGCCCTTGGAGTATCCCTAGACTACCCTTCCACTGTATTCCATATCCTTTCAGGCCTCTCAGTAGTTGTGGCAGGGCAAAATTCGGACCTTTTCCGTTAATTCACTACCGCTACTTTTTTATTGCAGTTCCGTTTATTCACTACCAGAACTTAAATTTCCATTTCGATATGGAAGGTTAGATGAAAATACAAAGCTAGATCCTTTCATTAAGAGGGAAATATTTTTATAACGGTAAAACAAAATACATGCAGATTTCATTTATCTAAACAAATTGTCTGTTATCTCCCCCATGATCTTACATTTGCTATATCATACAGATGAACTGTGAATGGGTATATAATTGCAGGAAATCATTAAAAATAAAACTAGTTGTTAGGTTTAGATAGGGAAAAAGATAGCAAGCTGTAGGCGTCGCCACAGGTGTGCAGTGATCATTATTTTGTTGCTGTAATTGTAACCTAGCATAACCTAACCTAACCAAACCAAACCTAATTAATTACTATTACTTATTTACCTATACAAAATGTTCCCGCAGTGATAAACACACCAGTAGCCGAAGCTCCTCCAATGCTTGACACTGATTTATTTGTCTCATAATGGAGTTTCCTTATAAGATATTGAACATTATTGATTTTTTTAGAGAAAATATGTTTTATTCTTAGTATTTTAATAAAAGTATCATTTAGCTCATATAAAAAAAATGGTGGCTGTTTGAAGTCTTCACAACCCTATAACATCACACAGACGCGTCTGTTGCGATAGGGGTGTTTTTGTAACTGTTTTTTGTATTTTTGATCATTGAATTGTGTGGGTAACGATAAAAAGCGAAAAATGATAGGGAAGTGCTGTGACAACTGACCGTCAGCCCTTGAACTTTTTCACTGTCAGGCACTGGAACATGGACAAGGGTTGAGTAAATTTGAAAAATTTAAATAAAAAAAATTCTGAAACCCTTTATTGCAATGATTTTAGAAATCAAACCAAATTTAGAATAGCCGAATATAGGTTAAATCCGTAATATTACAAAACCATAGGTTATTGATTGCACGTGGTTTCTTTAACTGCCCCATCTGTGTGTTTACCTTGATTGAATTTAGATGTAAAAACACAAAACTGCTAGCACAGCCCTCCCCTCACCTAACACAAAAATCTCTGCTAAAGAAATTAAAATTTTAGCAATGAGTAGTGAATTCAAGAAAAAATAATCTTTGTCCATTGTCTATTGTCTATTCCTTAACAGCCTCTTTACAACCTTAATCATGTATATTATGTCTTTTCAACAGTTCCTATAAAGGTTTTATTGTTTACAGGGTTGTTTAGTATTGGAAGTAAGCAAACATAAAATGATGCGAATGATAAATTTACGTTCGTCACCGAATGTGTTGAAGCAGTTACGACACTCCAGCTCTTCTTCTCAGCCTGCAACTCAAGTTGTGTCCAGCATGCTTTGCTCCGATATTGTGGAGAAAACCAAACCTGACATCGGGTCGGCTCAGGAGCCCTCCAAGGAGAAACAAGTTCCTTCCTCAAAAGATAAAGGGAGACTAGTAACAGCTGCATTTGAGAAACTCAAAACTCTCAATGTTCCAACAGAGATGAATGATTCTGCCAGCAGAATGATAGCAGAAGCCCAATCGCTTGATCAACTATTGAATGTGGTCAAGGTCAAAAAAATAACAAAGCATCATGCCTTGAAGGTTAGTGGAAAAAGTAAATATTTTTGTCGTTTTAAATATGTACAACAAAGAAAAAGTCATAGATTAACCTACTCTTAAGTAATGAAGGCTTTTAAATTTCTTGGAACGCTTTTTTATGAATTGAAGTGTATTCTAATTTTTTTAAATAAGGACCATTAAAATGTTTAAAACTATTTTGATGGTTTTGTTAGTTTCACTTAGTTTTATCACGATTAATTACAAGCAATGTTATGATTCATTTTATTATTATTCTGTAACATATTAACATGTTTGCTGTGTGGCACGGGCATACCCATGGTTGCAGTTGTTCTCGTGACGCGTACTACGGGTCTACCCGTAGACACAACACACTAACCTTACCGCTTAAATGTGCACCAGCGTGGTGCCCGGGAACAATGATTAGTTGCCAGCTTGTAGCTGCAAATGCAGGCGTTATTTTGGTGTAGGTTGGTACTAAATTTCCCCAAAAAATTTCCCTTTGGCAATGTTGTAAAACCCACCATTTTGTCAGGTTTTCCGGGATTTTTCCCCTCATTTTGGCAGTACAAGTGGACTTGCGCAGTCCAGGCAGTGCTGCTATCTGTGGGTGTTCCAAGGAACTACGTCCACTGTCGTGGTTATGCAGTACCATTACCGCGCAGTGTTTTACATTTAGTTGGATGATAATAAATCGGGTTCGCTAATCCGCTGCCCACGCGACGCCCACACTTCACAAACCCCCGCCGTTGGGTGGCACGCAGCGAACGTGTTAAGGTAAAACCATCGGTAGCCGACCCTACTCCAATGCCAGACAGTCTTGATTTGTTTGCCTTGTAATGTGGTCCCCTTGTAATATTTTACACAAAATTGAAAATTTTTGAAAAAATATATTTATTCTTAGTATTTTTACATAAATTTAGCTCATATACAAAAATTGTTGTTTTTTGAAGTCTTTACTACCCGATAGCATCACTTTTGGAGTTTTACTTATCAGAATTTGTATTAGTTAGTAATTAGTCAAGTAGTACAATCATGACGCAACCTATCCGACAAGTGTCGGTCAGCGGTACATGAAAAAAAAAGAATCATTATGAAGTAGGTTTGTTTTTTGCAATTTTAGAAATATTCACAAGTAGTATAAATGATTAAGTTCAATATTTCATAAAAATACACCCTTATACACAAAAAAATTATTATTTTCATCATGGTGGGCATAAAACTATATTAGTGTTAGGCACTGTAACATGGTCAAGAATTGAGTTAATTGGGAAATTTTAACCAAAAAGATTATTTCATAACACTTTATTACGATAATTTTTAAACCAAACCAAATTTAGAGTAATTTACAATCAACAATAGGCCTATAGGTTAAATTAATTTTTTTATGAAACTACAAGCTATTAAGTGCAAATGGTTTCTTAACCCTAGAACGGCCAAACGACTTTTTTAGTCGTTAGGTTACGGTAAGATGGTGGCCAAACAACTTTTATAGTTGTTTGCTACAGACTTTTGTTCTAACCAATATTTCATACTGTTAAATTGCAGTAATCACAAAGACAATTATACCATTGGAAAGATAATGAAATTACCTTCAATTTACATATATAATATACTCATTTATGTTTACTATAACCGCAGGATAGTGAGATAAATATATTGAAAATTTGACCTTTCCGTTCCGCGGCACTGCCGAGCGAGCAGTGGAGGCAAAATGGGCCATTTTGTAAAATTCATGGAAGCTTTATTTTTCGCTGTAGAAGCTAGAGGGTGGTATCACTCAATTCATTCTTTCTTTCTCTACACTTCGTCTGTTGAAAAATTTAGTCTAGCGTCATTAGTTTACCAGCTGTGATTTTTTTACAAAGACACGGTAAACTAAGTCAGTAAGAGTTTTCTGTAGGGCCAAACAACTTTTTTAGTCGTTTGGATAAGTATTTATTATTCTGCTTGTATATGGAATTGAAAACAAAGAAAAATACAGAAATGAAGAGGAAGAAATCCTCTACCGATCTAAGTATAATTGTAAGTTTCCTGGAGTGATATTTTGGTTTTTGCAGTTGGTCAAAATTATGGAATGTCTCAGTTCGTCAGAGCACCTGTTGTGTTGTAGGCCTATCGCGTTGCAGCCAGATGATTCTTTGTTGTGGTGAACAGATGTCGGTTATAAGTTTGTTTTTGTTAGTTGTGACTGCTTTAGTGAATAAATATTGTTATTATAGTGATATTAGAAGGTATTTATGTGTAAATCAGTGATGAATAATGGAAGAAAACTTGGACTCCAGGTTTTTTTGTGAGTTGTGAGAAAGATAGGCAAAATAAAATTGTTTATAAACATACATTGACGTTAGTTCCATGGTTTACCTACTAAAAAATATTATTATTTTCTACATTTTCCCATTGACTCATTTGGTATGATAAAAGGCTAATTCCATAAAATCATGAAAGTGAGAGTGTTTTGAGGAAAATCTTGCTCTGATATCAGAGCATAACAGAGCGGTAAATAAAAAAAGTTCTCTCTTTTTATATTTTACCACTTATAACCCTTATAAGTTGTTTTATTTCAGATAAACTCTATATTTTCTGATTTGGTACAAAATTTCACACATTTTGTATATCTTGTAATTTTTATACACCCAAAAATTATTTTTTTACGTGTGTTAGAAGTTCTTAGTTTTTTGTGTAATATCCCGTAAGTAAAAAAACTTATTTTCAAACTGAAATACTATATTAACGGAAAAGGTATAAATACGGATATTTATTTTTTCTTATTCTATGTTTACTGCTCTATCAGAATATATGTGTTTATTATGTTTTAGGTCTTTTACTATGTGTAGGCCTAAAAAGTATATAAGCATGCAAAATTCAAACAAAATGTAGAGTTTCACATTTCACGGTATAACTCAAAATCGTTTATAGTTGTTTCAAATATTCTTGTGTTTTTGTGTAAGGAAATAAATTTCAAACAAATTCTATATCTTGGATTTTCGTAAACAAATTTTTTTCTATTTTTTGGAAGGCCTTACTTTTGAAATTTAGTTTTTAGCAAATGTTTGTTTTTTGGTTTTTGGCATGTACCATTTTTGTTGTAACAAAGGTTCAGGGTTTGTCAGTATATTTAGATTCTACAGAATGTCCCAAATCCAATGGTATATAATGTTATATGTTTTGGTAAAAATTAGGTATTTTATAGCAGTTAACATAAAATGCTGCACGGAAGGCAAAAACTGCCTGGCCCCACAGAATCTCAGCATTTGGCCTTTCTAGGGTTAAACTGTCAGGCACCCATGCGTTTACCTTTTTGTAAATCTTATTGTAAATTTAAAATGTAATGAATCCAGAAAGGTAAAAGTCTCTTGGCCTTTAGTAGAGTTGAAGCTGGTGATCATAGCTTGTGTAAAGTAAAGTGTTTAGTTTATCCATTTATTGCATTTTTTCCAAACGTTCACTTCTTGAGATCAAATAACAAAGGTACTTTGGTATTACGCGGAGGCCACCCTTACACAGAGCACTGCGGCAGTTTTGTTGAGTTGGGTTATCATAAATATGTTGGTAGGACTTTCCTCGTTTCGTTACGAATCTAACGATACCATATAAGTCATACTCTCGCCCCCCCCAAATCCCGATGATAGGTGATGCGCACGCCCTGGTATGACTCATGTGGTGTCGATTGATTCGTAACGAAACGAGGAAAGTCTTACTAACATATTTATGATAACTTAACCTAATATAATCACCACAGTTTTTTGTGTATAAGGGTGGTGATCAGATATGGCCGCTAGCGGCGGCGGCGACACGTTCAACTCAATTCTCGCTTACACCGCTGCCTTCTGGGGAGCAGAACACAAAGACCGCTCATCATAATGATTTTGAATTTGAACAGTAAGTCAACTAAAATATCTTATTTTCAGTTAATTATGTAATTACTTTTTTGAATCATTAGGCCTAACAAAAAATTCTAAAATTAGTGGCCTCCGTATAATACCAAAGTACCATAACAAATTATCAGAACTTCCTGAAACATTTGAAAACAATTTTGATCCTAACCTCGATCTACCCCAGTTTAAGAAGGTTGTGTTTCTAGATAGTGTCAATACTAGCAGATTGGACAGTGGGGGGCAAGGTGGAGACTTCTGGTTTTGAGAAGGACGCAAGGTTCGCATCGGTGTGTGCACTCTTGGGCAGTAATCCTCTCCCTAAACAATCCAAAAGTGCTCCTACCGCCTTGGAGGACCTCAACACTGTCATGGGAATTACCAGTGACGATGAGGCCGCCAAACTTATTTCTAACATCAGTCTGTCTCAGATGATTAAGGTAAATCTTCAAGTCGAATAACCCTCACTTTACTGCGTATAATTACTCTGCAACCTGTCATGCAGTTTTTCACTTTGTAGGATGATCGTTTAACTATCACAGAATGTAGGCTGTACAACGATTTTTAATAAACATAACATGTTTGAGGTTGGAGGGCTCTAGGCCAGGTTAGCAAAGATGATTTAGATAGGAAAAATCCGCCAGAAAAATTCACTATCTGACAGATGTGAAGGCATCACTGGCTAAAGAGAATACGAAGGAACTAAAACTTGAACATTTTTCGGAGAAACACATGCCTCTTTCTCAAAAAGTTGGGAGGAAAGGTTTGTTTGAAGTTTTTTTTTTTGTTTTTTGTGTATATTTTCTTTGTGCCAGTGATGCCTCTGCATTCTTCAGATGGGTATGTTACTTGGCAGTTCGTTCACCTCTCTACGGCTTCAGTCAACTTAAATAAACGAAACAATATGTAAAGGACAGGGTCATAGTAAATATATTGACAATTATCTAGTAAAGTAGGTTAATTATTAGAGACTATCTTTTCAAGTCTTACTTTTTATATTCACTGATGTCTATTGAATAGAAATGTATCTCTTTAGGAATCACCTTAAAATCTAACTTTACAAAAAAAAAAGGTAATTTTGAGGTAAGGAATTCTGTTTAGCCTATCTTTAGTCAGAAATTATATTTCCTGATGTTGTAGTACTAATATAATTTTAATTATTATATAGATTATATATAATATATTATTTAATATTATATAGATGATCTTTTATATTTACGTAACTATTGCTCTATATATTTGCAGGTGCTGTCGACATTAGCAACGAAGAAACGAAGATCTACTCCGCTTTTGAGGTCATTAGCCTTCAACATCTCAAGCAGTGTGGAGAAGCTGGACATAAAGCAAGGTGCAGACACGTTGTACGCCGTGGCTACTCTCAACTTTCATGATGAGGTTAGTGTATTAGTTGTAATATTCCATTCAGAAATACTATGGTATGTTATGAATGGATGAAATAATATTTAATACAGCTATGAAGCGGGAGAGGGAGGGATCTTTCAGTTAACTTTTATCAGTGACAGGTATGTCCCTCACATTAACAACCAAAAACCAATGAGTATAGTTCGCAAGATCCCTCAAGTATATTATTGGCCAAAGAATTTTGTTTTATTTATCACGACGTTGTTTCCTGTCAGACAAATAATTTGGTATATTGTTTTTATCTTGTTCTAAAAGCTTATTGATTGTCCGCTAGATAGTGACATTAAAACTATTGAATTTTTGGAGATTTTGGAATAGAAAGATTCGACAGTAAACCCTACTTTTCTTGGGCTATTCCATGATTCCCAACCCACCCGTGTTTGCCCCCCCCCCCCCCCCACACAAATTCAATCCAACATAGCCTAACCTCTTGTAATACCAAGCTTAAAAAATTAACGGTTTTATGAGATCAAACTTATAATTATGCTGTAGGTTTAAAAATTTGTTTTAAATTTCAAAATTACGTTTTTGATGACAACAACTAAAAAAGGAATAATGTATAGTCATATAAAATCGCTTATTTGTAACCAAAAACGACTTAAGAGTCCCTTAAACTATTTTTATAGTTAACAAGAATTACTTACTATATAATTGTATACTATTACATCATGGTTTTATTACACTCCAACCTCTTAATAAAAGTTTCCTCCAAATTATCTCAGGTAGCCTTAGTCCCAAAGGCCTCGGATAATCGAGAGTGTTAGTGCTGGATTTACCATTAGGGCCACTAAGCCCGGGCTTAGGGCCGTGCGCCGATAGGGCGCCACAACGGTCGGAAACAAGGTATTTTGAGTGAATATGAGGCGATAATTAGGCTGCAAAACGTTGAGATAAAAATGGTCTCCCCTCCTGACGAGGCCGTTAGGGGCCTCAGGGGGGCTGCTCAGTAATCTGGGCACAGGGCTGTAAACCTGGCACTGGAGAGTGTACTGTTTGGTGTTTAAAGTGGATTTTGCATCTTTTCTTAGAAATTTCTAGTCTGCAAACTGATAATATTTCAAAATTTTTACCTAAAAAGTCTGGCCTAATTGCTATCAAAGTTTTCACAAAACTGTTATTGATTTTTTAAGCATTGTAACTCATAAAATGCTAAAAGTTTTGAATTATATAGATGTTTAAATAAGCTATGTTTTACTGTGTAAACAAGTTTTGGTGCATAACTGGCTTAGGAGATAAATTATGATTCAACTACATGAAACTAATAATATTCAGCTATTTTCAGTGTGAAACAAACTCTTGACGAGTAATGACTAGTCAAATCCAAACATATAAAAAACATGAAATAAATGATAGTCAGTGTTTGATAAGTGTATTAATAAACTTTGGTTTTTCAAAACAGTCTAACTAAACTGAACAGATGAGATTGAGAAATAAATCAGCATATTAATATTAACTATCTTTTTAGTGTTGCACTTTTGCTACAGATGCTGATAGAACGAGTGTGTGCCGACCTTTGCAATTGCTTGATGGACAACTCTAGAAGAGCTGTTGTAGGTTCTATAATCAAAAGTCTGGGTCTCATGCGGTATAAGCATATAGGTAAGCCCTTAAGTAACTAATTGCCCTTAAGTAACTAATTGCCCTTAAGTAACTAATTTTACCTACCACCTAATCTCTATAGATGTTTTTTTGTAAACTTAAAATGTCCCATTTTTTATTGAACTTGAGACTTCTTAAACCAAAGTCTAAGACACTACTGGGCTAGCTAGTGACTTGATAGTTTGAAATGTATCTTTTTAGTTTTTGGAATTTGTTTTGTGTAGAATATTTATTTCTTATTTAACACTAAGTTAAAGTATGAACCTCACCACATGTCTTGGCGTATGGCTCAAAATCTGCATATGTGGATACATTGATTGGGGGATGGCAGAATCCCCTCTGTAAGAATAAGAATTCATTTACTGTATTTCAGGCAGCGGCATTGACAAAGTCAAAATGCAGTAGTGAATGAATAAATGAATGAAAGAAAGAAACGATTATTCCAAGAAAATTTACAGCTTTACAAATGTAATCCAAAAAAGCATAAGACTGTAGCAAATGCAAAGAAAAAATTTGAATTTTATTACAATTTTATTGACTGCTGTGCAATACTGCTAAGTTATTTCCTTAATATTAAATCTAAACCATCTAAAACAAATAACACCTAATACATCAGTACATCCTAAACCATTGGAGTCCTTCTCTCATTTTCAAATTAAGAACAATAAGAATAAACAGAATATTTTTTTATTTAATTTTATTTTTATCAAAATATTCATTGATTATTGAAAAGGACTTATCGATGAACTGTTTTTATAAATATGTCTTCTAAGGTAATGAGAATAATAAGATTTAATTTTTTTCTAAACCAGGGGCCTGTTTTAAAACAGAGTCAATCATTAGTTAATTTAAGGGTTACAAGTTGCTAGCAAATAATTTCAAACACTAATAATATTTTATTGTAATTCATAACTTGTTACTTGTTTGCTTTTTTAAGAAGCAGGGCTTAAATGAACAGTAGTATTTTAAATCTACCCAGACATAATTCGTGATGTACAGTAGTTAAACAATCATGATGAAATAATCTTATTTTCTTTTGAGGTTTCATAGAGCATCGTCCTAGTTGCTTCAAGTAAAATACGTTGGGCAACAATTTCTCTAATGGTGTGTTCTGCAGATCTGTTAAAACTGTGTAATGGTGTGTTCTGCAGATCTGTTGAAACTGTTGGAACTTTCTCAAATGGTATGTTCTAGATATCTGTTGAAGCTGTCTCTAAAGGTGTATTATGCAGATTTGTTGACACCTTCTTTAAAGGTGTGTTCTGCAGATCTCTTGAAACTTTCTCTAGTGGTGTGTCCTGCAGATATGTTGAAACTGTCTCCAAAGGTGTGTCCTGCAGATCTGTTGAAACTCTTTATGAAGGCGTGGTCTGGAGATCTGTTGAAACTTTCTCTAATGGTGTGTTCTGCAGATCTTTTAAAACTTTCTCTGATGGTGGGTTATGTATATCTGATAAAACTGTCTGCAATGGTGTGTTCTGCAGATCTGTTGAAACATTCTCTAATGGTGTGATATGTAGATATATTACATCAGTACAAAAATTCAATAAGGGAAGCAAAACTATCTCATAATGTTCATTACATTGAAAATAGTAGTAATAAATGCAAAGCAGCATGGGATCTCATTAAGAAAAATAGTGTTTCTTCTATTAAAGTCACTTGTAAAATAGAACCTGATGTCCTTAACAATTATTTTACTGACTTTATAAGTGACATAAAAAACAAATTAAATAATCCAAAACCTTCCAGTTGTTATTTAGATTACATAAATGGGAAAATTAACAATAATAATATCACATTTAATTGGAAAAATATTACACCCAATAAACTCATTTCTGCAGCACAAAAAATGAAAAATTTACAGAGCAATGATGTATATGGCATTTCTAATAACTTACTTAAAAATATTGTTTACAGTCTGGATGTACCTCTTTCAAGTTGTATTAATCATCTGTTAAGAGAAGGAGTATTTCCAGATTTAATGAAAGTTTCTCGTGTGTGTCCGGTTTATAAAAGGGGTCCCAAGGATCAACCTCATAGTTTTCGTCCCATCTCAGTCATTCCAGTTATCGGGACGTTAATTGAAGTTTTAGTTTATGAACAAGTCAGCGAATATTTTGAAATAAATAACTTAATACATCCCAATTCGGTGTTAGGAAGGGTATGTCTACAATTGATGCTCTGGACAACCTCATAAGGCAAATTCATCAATCTTTTGAAAATAAGACCTTTGCTCAGGGAACCTTCTGTGACCTGAGCAAGGCATTTGATTGTGTTGATTTTAACATTCTTATTAACAAGTTAAACCTTTACGGATTTCATGGCTCTTCCTTAAAATTTTTTTCTTCATATTTAAAGAACCGCAATCAAATTGTTAGCATCAATGGGAAGTCATCTCAAGTTAGAGACGTTAACTGGGGTGTTCCACAAGGATCAGTCCTTGGACCTTTTCTATTTCTAATTTATATTAATGACTTACCTCTGGCAGTAAAGTCTAAAACTATTCTCTATGCGGATGATACAACTTTTTTCATATAAGTCATAACCTAGATGAATTAGAGGAATTAGCTGATCTGACTATGCAAAATGCATCTAACTGGTTTCATTCAAATGGATTTTTGTTAAATGAGGAAAAAACTCAGAATATACTTTTTACATTAAAAATAATTTCGCTCAAACAAACAATAAAGTAACATCAGCTAAATTTTTGGGTCTACATGTCGACAATCAATTATCCTGTAACCCGCACTTTGACCATCTATCTTCCAGACTATCCCGTGTTATTTATCTTCTAAAACGTCTAACTAATCAAATTCCAAAACATTATCTAAGAACAGCATACTTTGCTTATTTCCAGTCAATAATGAGATATGGTCTGATTTTCTGGGGTGGGAGTGGAAGAGTAAATTAAATTTTAGTTCTTCAAAAGAAAGCTTTAAGAGCCATGAATGAGTCTAACCCAAGAGAACACTGTAAACCTCTTTTCATTGATTGGCAGATACAAACAGTAGTAAATTTATTTATTTTTGATCTCATTAATTATATTCTAAAAAATCCAGAATATTTAAAATTTAACAATCATGGACACAATACTCGATTTAAAAATAATGCAATGATAGAATCCCACCGTCTTAGTGTGACGTAATTTTCGGGGGTCAAAGGAAATAGTGCGTGATCTCCCGCCCCGAGAAATTAGTCACCGTAGGGATGACTCGGAATCGCTCAGAAGGAGCTAATTCCAGGGTTCGTTATAATTAATTTCGGAAAAAAAATAATCGTGGGGCAACTCTCGCTACTACTTTACGCAGGGCTCAGAGCAACCGGATGCAACGATACAATTCAAAGAACGAGTTGCCTCATCCTCGCCCTCGTAAAAGTGAATAATTTTGCCTATAACGACGAAAAGCCTAAGTCGCGCGAAGTAATCGCTCTTAATCGCTCTAACGTTAGGCCCTGCTCACACCCTCGCTTGATAAAGGGTTACTATGAGCAAGAGGCTCACCCAACACGTTTTGGGTTACCACGGGCTAGGCTTAAAGCCGTAGCGTGACCTGTGACTCTTCACGGTAATCGGGGAAAATCCAAATAAATCTTTCCGGGGTTTATTCGTAGGCGTAAGGCCTAACCGAACGTTGTTCGTAACCGCTCAGTGCGTCACCCAATTAATAGTTTATTAATTGGGTTGCCGTGGCGTAGCACGTGCTCCGTGACTTGTTGCGACGTGAGTGCAAGTACGGAGTAGACGAAAAATTAAGTAACTGCACTGAGTAAATGCGACTAAATCGTCTAGTATTTAATGCTACGATATTTCGTAAAGGAGAGAAAGGCTAGGCCTAACAAGAACGTGAATTAAACTATGCGTCTATTCGAGAATAATCACCTACGACAAACTCGGACAGGTTCATGAGGACGTAAAGTCGTCTAAAAGTCCGTAATTTCGTCTCTATCGAAATATTCCCGTGAGTCGGGTTCGATAAACGTGTTAGTAGCGTTAAACGTTAAGCAACGAAACGAAATAATGAGGAAACCGTACCTCCGTATCGTGTTTGACCGTGGTCGAGTTGAGCGTCCGTGTCTCGAGTCGTGAATGTCTCAGTGGCTGGTCAACGAATCATCGCCACGAGGAGCCCAGTCCGGGTCCTCTCCCCTCCTGGATTTCCCAAAGTAGGGGTAGTCAGCTGTTCACCCCGTAACGTAAGAGACAGCTGATCGCTGGGTAGCCAGTCGGAGAAAAGAAGCCCCAAGATGGCTACCCTCAATGATCGTCAACAAACGCTATGGGGTTATGTTTGGGTGATGCGAGACGAAGCAAAGTGTTTAGTGGTCTATTGCAATTTACAACTGACATTGTCATCGAAATTAAAGTGGTTTTATGCCGTACGGTGATTTGGTAAATGCTTTATTACCCAGGATACTTCGTAGAGTGGTAATTCAGTGTTGTGCAACTTGGGGCAGTCCTAGGTCTAGGCTCCTACTAGCCTAGGTTAACCTATAGGCCTAGACATACGGGTGAGTCGAATAGCGTTTGTTTACCAGCTTAGTCGTTTACTTTTTACCCCCCTCCGAAAAAGGCACCTTACACCCCCTACCCACTTCGACAAAAAAAAACAGTAAAAAAAAGGACTTACACTTGGGGTTACGGTGCTAGGGGTCAACGACTACGCAGAAAGAAAACTAAATCAAACAAATTTGTTTATATTTACAGCAGCAAGCGAAAAGCGAAAAACATTCGTTACAAGCAAAAGCAAACAAAACAATGTACAATGCCATGCAAGGGAAACCCAAAAGAAAACAACTCGGGCAGCAAAAAAAAAATCATTGTCCATCGAAAACAAATAGCCTGCAGGGATTTCACTGGCCGTTTACAAGACGAAGCGCCTGGCTTGGCCTCAACCGGATGGCGGTCCCGTCTTCGAGGAAGACTCGCCACCTCTTATTGCGGCGTTCTGCCGCCGTCATCCCGGACATGGCCCGAGTCAGCCTCCGCACCACTTGTGGCGGCACCCGGGGAAGGTCCCCAGGTTGAACGGCTGAGCCAGGAATGACGCGGCGTCTCTGGCGCCGGTTTCGTCGCTTCGGCTGCGTGGAAGGTTGCAGTCGCGGGGCCTGGTTTGGGCGTGAGGGCCCCGGGTGTGCGACCACCTTCCTCTTCCAGTCTCTCCGGCTTCGAGGACGACCCGTCGGGGACGAAATCGTAATCTCTATCCGCCTCCTTTCGTGGGCCGGGCGAATCGGGGATGGCCGGGTCGTTTCGCTGGCTGATGTGGCGGCTGGAGCCGCTTCGGTCTTGTCTTCCGGCTCGGAGTCCAGCTCGATGTCTGAGCAGCACAACGACAGTGCCTCATCATCCGACGAGCTGTCGTTTACTGGCTCCAGATTCCTAGGAGCCGTCACTCGTGGGCAGCCGCTCGGTCCTGCAGAACCGGTGACAGGTTCTGGTCGCGTGGGTTCTCGAATCTTGACCCTCCGGCACATCGTCCCCGGTCCCACACCGGCAGAGGCGGGGGTCATGGTCTTGATCGTTCGCCTCGGAAGTGGGAACACATCACCCCCCGCCTTTGATTCCTCGGTAGCCTCACCCAAAGCGGCCAAGAGCGGATCATCCTGCTCCCCGAGGGTGTCGAGCGACTCACCACCCGGCCCAACCACGTTGAAGGTGACTCGTCGGGCCACTCGCTCCCTGGGACCGGCGCGTAGCATACTCGTCAAGTCGTCGGTCTCGAGCATGGTGAAGTCCTCCTTCTCAAACCGGCCCCTTCGGAGAACGGGAGCCAGCTTCCTCCTGACGATCTTCGATTCTATTTTCCGCCGGGTGAGGTCGGAGCCCCTCGACAGTTTGTCGGCGTAAATACAAATCAGGAGGCCGTGCGAGTGCGCCCCATCGGACCGAGGGAGGTCTTCTGGCGACTCAATCGTCTGCCACTCCCCTGCCGAGAACGGAACACTCTCCGTCTCGGCCACCGAGCGCAGGTAGTCGAGAACCTCGACTGCCTCGGTTACCCGGGGAGTGTGATTGGGGTCGTATATCTCGATTTTCTTCGCCCGCATCCTCGCCACTAGGAACGTCCTTTTCCCGTCCTCGAGATGGATCGGGAAATAAACTAAGTCTTTCCTAAAGATAGACCCGCCTCTTGCATACATATAGGTGCCGGATACCTGTCCTTTTCGCCACTCGGCGAGGAATTCACACCCTATCACCCATACCGAAGGCAAGCCGTAATACAAACTTCTCCTTTCGATGATTCGGAGATAGGCCGACACGCACGCCGGCGTGATGGGGCCTCGACTGAAAACGGATGCCCAGTCCTTACTCTGCAGCTGCACTAAGGGTCGCAAATATGCCATGATCGGGGTGACAAGCGTAAGCATGCAAGGGCGGAAGCAGGATTGGCAAGCAGAGTTCGTGCAAGGGTGCAAAACAAGCAGGAGTCGAGCCCACTGGGGAACCCAGGAACGTGCAAAGGACCTGCAACAAACCAACCAAGCATTAGGTGGGCAAGCGTTTGGGTCGTTTGGCGGGTTAGTGCCTCCACCGTATTAGTGCGGGTTAATGCGTGTTAGTGAGACGCCGTCACGCGCACCGAGACAAAACGCCGTCTGACGCCTTAAGCCACCGCCCCGCCTCGGTCGTAAAACGGCTTGAGATCCTTCACGTGAACGACGTGCACAGTTTTCGTTTTCGGATCTCCCGCCTCGTAAATGTTCGAGCCTCGTTTTCCCACAATCTCGCACGGGCCGTCGAATTTCGGGGCGAGCTTGCCGACGACCGCATCGGCGGCCGAGGACAATACGTGTATACGGCGTAAGACCATGTCCCCGACCTCGTACTTCACCTCCCGGCGACGGAGGTTGTAGTACCTCGCCTGCTGGTTATAAGCCGACCGGAGGTTTTTACGAGCACTATCGTACACTCGTTTGAACTCTTTCAAACGAGTCTCGTGCACCTCATCGCGAGTCGGTTCGGACTCACCAGCCTGGGCAAGCTCTACAGTGGGCCCTCGTATGGCCTTCAACTCGCGCCCGAGACACAGCATCGCCAGCGTATACCCCGTCGAGTCGTGGACGGCGGTATTCATGGCGAACTGAAACTCGTCGAACCACAGATCCCACGACCTATGATTTTCCCTGACGAACTGGGAAATCATGGTCTTCACAACCCGGTTTGCACGTTCAACCGGGTTTGCCTGTGGACTGTAGGGCGCGGTTGTAACGAAGCGTATGCCCCAATCGGCTGCCAGATTCCTAAAGAGGTTTGATACGAATTGGGTCCCGTTATCGACGATGATCGTCTCGGGAGCCCCGTGGCGAAGAAGCACCTCTTTAGTCTTATTCGCGACGTTCTTGGCAGTCGCCGACCCGATGGGGCACAACTCGACCCACTTGCTAAATAGGTCCTGGATCACCAACAAGAAACGATGGTTACGGCCAGACCGAGGCAGCGGGCCAATCAGGTCGGCAGAGACGGAGTACCATGGGCCTTTAAGCTCCCGAAAGTACATTTTCCCTGCCGGTTTCACCTGAGCCACCTTGTACCTCTGGCACGTATCACAGGACCGGACGTAGGCCTTCACCGCTTTGCGCCACCCGGGCCAAAAGTATTCGGCACCCACACGTTTGAGGGTTTTCTTGACCCCAAGGTGGCCTGCGGTTGCGTCGTCGTGGTTCTGACGTAACACCGCCTCTACTCGGTCAGGGGCTACGCACAACTTCCATAGAAGTTTACCTCCCTTTCTCCGAGAAGATCGATAGAGGCGGTTATCGACGACCCGGTATCGTGGGTGTCGCCGCGGATTTGCCGTGACCGCTTCGAGGAGGCGGTCATACCAATCCGCGCGGTCGGAGTGGCGACCTCTCACCTGAGCCCGTGGGCGAGGTTGCGCGCTACTGCTCGGCTGCTCGACAGGCGTCACTGAGTCGTTTGCCCCTTCCGGACCGCGCTGCCCGCTCGTCACGTTGGCCACGTCCAATGGGGCTGGTTCGGTCGGGCTGTCAGGTTCATCCTGGACCGGGTATCTGGACAGGGCATCTGCGACTCTGTTCAAAGTCCCCTTCCTGTACTGGATGTCGAAGGTGAACTGTTGAAGCTCCATCACCCACCGAGCCAACCGTCCGCTAGGTTCATGCATCTTCATGAGCCACCTCAGCGCAACGTGGTCGGTTACCGCGATGAAACGATAGCCTTCCAGGTAGGGCTTGAACTTTCGAATACCCCAGACCAGAGCCAGGCACTCGAGCTCGGTCGTGGTGTATTTCTTTTCCTGGTCGGTGAGCAGCCGGCTCGCGTATGCCACCACTACTTCCTTGCCGCCGTGGGTTTGCGTCAAGGCCGTGCCGAGGCCCGTGGTTGAGGCGTCGACCTGCAAGACGAAAGGCACGGAAAAGTCTGGACAGGCCAAGATCGGAGCCGAGGATAAACGTTCTTTTAATTCCTCGAAGGACTTCTCCTGCTCAGGTCCCCACAGCCACTTTGCGTTTTTCTTGAGAAGTTTTCTCATCGGGGCTGTTACGTCGGCGAACCTTTCGATAAAACGCCTATACCACCACGCTAATCCAAGGAAGCTTCGCAGGGCTTTGCCGTTCGTAGGTCTCGGGAATTCTCGTATTGCGCGGACCTTCTCTGGGTCGGTCGCAATTCCCTGGCTGCTTATGATGTGTCCGAGATAGCGCAACTCCTTCTTGCAGAAGTTGCACTTTTCAGGGTTCAAGCGGAGGCCTGCGTTTCTCAGACGCTTGAACACCTCTTGAAGCAGCCGTAAGTGCTCTTCGAACGTGGAGGACACAATCACTATGTCATCGAGGTAGGCGAAGGCCTTCGGCTCTAAGTCCGGCCCATTGACCTTGTCCAGCAGCCTCTGGAACGTTGCTCCAGCCGAATGGAGGCCGAACGGCATCTTGGTAAACTGGTAGAGGCCAAGGCCTGGTACCGTGAAGGCCGTTATCGGGCGGCTCTCCTTGGCGAGCGGCACTTGCCAATAGCCCTGCCGTAAGTCCAGGGTGCTGATGTACCTCGCCTGCCTCAGTTTCTCGAGGATCGCATTGATCCTGGGCAGCGGATACGCGTCGGGGATAGAGCTTTCGTTTACTCGTCGCATGTCGATGCAGAAACGAAATTTGCCGTTGCTCTTCCTCGTCAGCACCACCGGCGAGCTCCACGGGCTGTCCGACGGCTCGATCACGCCTTCTTGGAGCATCTTTGCCACCTCCTCGTTTATTATGGCTTGCATGGCGGGGTTCCTCGGATAGTACCGCTGTTTAATCGGGACTACGTTTTCCTTCAAGCGGATCGGGTCCTCGGCCAACGTAGTTTGTCCCTCAACAGCGTCGAACAACGGCAACTCGTGCCCAAGAAACTCAGCAAGCCTCGTGTCCTCGTCAGCGGTTAACGTGCTCAGGGCACTCACCGCTCGGAAGGGCTCTTCGTCTAGCCCCGAGGAACGTTCGACCTCCGGATGGAATTGGATGAGGTTGACGTCCGTAATGCACCTCATGCCCAAAACCATGTCTGTCGTGAGGCCAGGAACGTAAAGGGCTTCCCACGTCAGATATTGCCCGGCGATTACGCCTTCGATGCAATACTGATCCGTCACGTGGGAGCTGGCACCGTTAGCCATCCTCAGGTCCACCTTCCTCTCGTGCGGTTCGATGCCGTGTGCACTTAAGTGCTGCACCACCTGATCCCCAATCAGGTTAACGGCACAGCCGGTATCGACGAGGGCTCTGAATACCGTGCCGGAGAGGGAAACGTCTACGAAAGGTCGGTCGTCGGTGGACTGGGTATTCCTGACTCCACCGGTGGACGTTCTTATGACGTCGAGCCAGCGGGTCCATCGCTCGCGTTCCTCGGAGGTCGTTCCTCGTTTCGGGGCGCCGGACTCAGATGGCCTCCGGTCGACTGAGTCCTTCTCCCGTTTCCCGACCTGCAGCGGCACCGGCGGGTTGACACACCCTCCCGCTTGCACCGAAAGCACCGAAGTACCTTCGGTTTACGGCAGTCACGGAACAGGTGCCCTGCCTCTTCGCAGTTCCAGCAGATCGGACCGCTGCTGTCTGGGCTGCGTGCCGGGGATCTGGAAGCTCGCGCAGATCCGGACCGTTTATTCTCCCGTGGCGGAGAAGAGCGACGCGCTGGGCGCTCACCAGCATCGGACCGCTGGTTACGGCCCCACCCTAAGGTTGCGTTAGACCGACGTCTAACTTCCACCTCGGGTTTAGCCTCGTTCCCACGGCTCCATTTATCGACGGCCGCGCTGTCGTATGTGTCGGTCTTGCGCTTGGAGGCTTGGTAAACGGTTTCCGGAACGAGAGCGACTGATGGCGACGGTGGAGGGCGGAAGATCTGGCGGCTACGCATGTAAGCCTCGTAATCTTCGGCCCTTGCCATCAACCCTTCTACCGTGGTGAAGTCAGACTGCCGGACCATCAGTTTGTACTCGGGCCTCATGTTGCAATATATGAGGTCGAGCTTCCCTTGCTCCGAGAACGTTCCGCTACGTCGAATCAGGGTTGAAATCGCTACCACGTAGCTGCGGATCGGCTCGTGGTCACCCTGAGTTCGTTTGCGAATCTCCTCGTCGAGGCTGTGGTGATAGCCCGTTGGCAGGAACTGAGCCTCGAAGCACCGCTTAAAATCCGCGAACGAGTGCCACGCGCTCCGTGTATTCCGGTACCAGAGCAAAGCCATCCCGGTTAGCAGCTCGGGCATTGCCTTGAGCATCTCGTCGTGCGTGACTCCGTACGCCTCGATCATCTCCTCGAGTCTTTCGAGGAAGGAGACCGGGTCTTTCTTGCCATCGAAACGCAAGTTCCATTTGCGGATCCGGTCACATAGCGACGGGGTGTCGCTTGGTGGCCGGCCACCCCGGACGTAGGGGTTACTTGCCGACGTGCACGGAGCGTAGTAGGGGTGCTGGCTAACCGTCGGGTACGTTGGCACGAAGTACCCCGTCGTACCGAAAGTACCGGAGATTGTGGCGGCATCGGTCGAGTATCCCAGTGCCTGGGTCACGAACGGCGTCGGTCTCACCGGCAAGTCCACGAGCGGTGCCGGTTCACGATAGCGACCGCTGAACGTAGTATCGTACCAAGGGGCCGCTCGCGCATCGAAGTGACCAGGGTTGTATGACGAGGCCGGGTTAATCGTCACGGCTTCACCCAAGGCCACCGAATTCCTCGCGAGCAAAGTCAAAGTCCGCCTCACAGTCTCCGAATCCGCGTGCGGTGGTAGGCCGAGTATTTCCCGGACGTTAGCGGTTTCGTCAACCACCGGTTGCGGGGGCCACTGTACGCTCTGAGACGTCAACGGCAGACCAGCCGCCGTTTGTGCCTCAGGTAGACCTGCGTATGAGAGCTGCGGTACCGTCACGTAAGCATCAGCGGTGGTCGCCGGGGCGTTCGCGGCTAAGTGGCCGATCGATCCCAGAGGATTCTTCCAAAATTCGCGGAACCGCTCGCGAAGTTCAGCGACGTTACCGTCCGTTCGTAGGCCAAATCGTGCCATCTCAGCGACGAGTTCGGCCTTGCTGACCTCGTGAATCCACCCAACACGTGAGTCGTCAAATGGCGACCTCACGTGCTCACCCACGGTTACCGGGGTTAACTGGGAGGTTGTCGTCGTGGTCGTGGTCGTGGTCAGCGTTTGGCTGCCGCACACGACGGCAACAGTAACCGGGGCATGCATGAATGGCAAGGTACTTGGCCTCGTAGTCACCGAGTCGGTTGTCGTGACGATCTCGGTTGCCTTCGGGAATTTCGTCATTTTCGAATCTAGTTTTTAACGAGTCCAAATGTTCGGGCGCCAGAAATGTGACGTAATTTTCGGGGGTCAAAGGAAATAGTGCGTGATCTCCCGCCCCGAGAAATTAGTCACCGTAGGGATGACTCGGAATCGCTCAGAAGGAGCTAATTCCAGGGTTCGTTATAATTAATTTCGGAAAAAAAATAATCGTGGGGCAACTCTCGCTACTACTTTACGCAGGGCTCAGAGCAACCGGATGCAACGATACAATTCAAAGAACGAGTTGCCTCATCCTCGCCCTCGTAAAAGTGAATAATTTTGCCTATAACGACGAAAAGCCAAAGTCGCGCGAAGTAATCGCTCTTAATCGCTCTAACGTTAGCCCCTGCTCACACCCTCGCTTGATAAAGGGTTACTATGAGCAAGAGGCTCACCCAACACGTTTTGGGTTACCACGGGCTAGGCTTAAAGCCGTAGCGTGACCTGTGACTCTTCACGGTAATCGGGGGAAATCCAAATAAATCTTTCCGGGGTTTATTCGTAGGCGTAAGGCCTAACCGAACGTTGTTCGTAACCGCTCAGTGCGTCACCCAATTAATAGTTTATTAATTGGGTTGCCGTGGCGTAGCACGTGCTCCGTGACTTGTTGCGACGTGAGTGCAAGTACGGAGTAGACGAAAAATTAAGTAACTGCACTGAGTAAATGCGACTAAATCGTCTAGTATTTAATGCTACGATATTTCGTAAAGGAGAGAAAGGCTAGGCCTAACAAGAACGTGAATTAAACTATGCGTCTATTCGAGAATAATCACCTACGACAAACTCGGACAGGTTCATGAGGACGTAAAGTCGCCGTAATTTCGTCTCTATCGAAATATTCCCGTGAGTCGGGTTCGATAAACGTGTTAGTAGCGTTAAACGTTAAGCAACGAAACGAAATAATGAGGAAACCGTACCTCCGTATCGTGTTTGACCGTGGTCGAGTCGAGCGTCCGTGTCTCGAGTCGTGAATGTCTCAGTGGCTGGTCAACGAATCATCGCCACGAGGAGCCCAGTCCGGGTCCTCTCCCCTCCTGGATTTCCCAAAGTAGGGGTAGTCAGCTGTTCACCCCGTAACGTAAGAGACAGCTGATCGCTGGGTAGCCAGTCGGAGAAAAGAAGCCCCAAGATGGCTACCCTCAATGATCGTCAACAAACGCTATGGGGTTATGTTTGGGTGATGCGAGACGAAGCAAAGTGTTTAGTGGTCTATTGCAATTTACAACTGACATTGTCATCGAAATTAAAGTGGTTTTATGCCGTACGGTGATTTGGTAAATGCTTTATTACCCAGGATACTTCGTAGAGTGGTAATTCAGTGTTGTGCAACTTGGGGCAGTCCTAGGTCTAGGCTCCTACTAGCCTAGGTTAACCTATAGGCCTAGACATACGGGTGAGTCGAATAACGTTTGTTTACCAGCTTAGTCGTTTACTTTTTATCCCCCTCCGAAAAAGGCACCTTACATTAGTAAAACCAGTAATAGTCATATTATTTTATCAGTAAAAATATACAATGTTCTAAAAGAATCCATCAATGCTTATCCTGAAAAAAAAATTCTATCTCTGTTCTACAATTGGCTTCTGGAAAACCCTTTTTATAACCCGGACGACTTCCTGAACACTGGAAACATATTGTTTTAATATGATATTTTCTCTCTCTCTTCTATTTTTTTTACTGTGCCCTGCTGCTTTTGATTTTGATTTTAATTCTTTTTTCATCACAACCTATTAATGAATTGTATAAATTTTGTTAGAATAGTTCTCTGTTTAGCAATAGGAGCCTTTGACAAGGTTTTTTCTTTACTGCTATTTTGACATTGTCAATGATATGTAATGTATCCGTACGACAAATAAAGATTTATTTATTTATTTATTATTTATTTTATTGGAACTTTAATGGTGTGGCCTGCAGATCTGTTGAAACGTCCTTTAATGGTGTGTTATGTAGATCTGTTGGAACTTTTATTGGTGTGTTCTGCAGATCTTTTGAGTCTCTCTAATGGTGTGTTCTGCAGATCTGTTGAGACTCTCTCTAATGGTGTGTCCTGCAAATTTGTTACAACCTCCTTGAATTGTGTGTTATGTAGATCTGTTGAGACTCTCTCTAATAGTGTGTTCTGCAGATCTGTTGAAACGTTCTCTAATGGTGAGTTAAGTAGATCTGATGGAACTTTAATGGTGTGTTCTGCAGATCTGTTGAACCTGTTATGTGAGTGGGTGGGAAAGCACAAGGACACCTGCGCGCCTCAGGACCTCACCTCTCTACTCATGACGTTGGCTGTCGTCAATCATCTTCCTGCAAACCAGGATGTTCTTTTTCCAGTAAGTAACTGCTTTATTTTTTATGACTATTTATTGGGCAAATCACAACCTCCAGGTTATGGTGTTAGTCCTTATGGTGAAGATTTTTATGTGGTAAAATCCTCTTTTCAACATATTAAACACACTACACTTTTATACATTCGATGACATATAAAAACACCATGCAAATATAACCAGACTATTTGACAAACCACAAAAAAGGTTTCTTGTAATTGAGGGGAACCTTGCAAATTTAATTTACCAAGCCGTACCTGAGCTGATCGCCTGATGACTGCTGGTGACACATTGCTAGTGAGGGGGGGAGCAGGGGCGGAAGTCCTGTCCTGGCCTTGAACTGATAACAGTCGTTTTGTATTATTGGACATTTGCTATCTCCTTTCGCACCATATCATAATAGACCGGACCTATCTCAACTGGTGAACATGAGATTGGCTCAAAGTTGCCCTCAATAATGAGAAACTGTTTTTGTGGTTTCTCGAAATGTCAGGTTATATTTTTATGGCATTTTTACCTGTCTTTGTGTTTGCACGTGTGTTGTTTGATTTCAAACTTTGACAAGAGGATTTTACCTGAAAGATCTTCACCATAATGACTAATGCCATTACCTGGAGGTGGTGGCTTGCGCAATAGATATTCATCAAAATTCAGATACCCCACCTAAAAATGCCCTTTAAAGTAAGAATAACTGCTTTATTGGAGACATTGCCTGCTCTTCCCTCCTAGAGGTCTTCTGGAAATGCTGAAACTCTGCCATAAGGAGTTATCAAGCCGCTCTTGCATCAGGTTGGTTTGTTTCTGCTCGGGATGTATTCCCATACTTGGGGAAATTTTCAGTAATCAGGCTGATCCGCAAATAAATCAGAAAATAATCTCACGCAAAAATTGTTAATTAAATGTTTATGCATCATAGGTTAAGTTTGAAGAATTGAGAAACATAATGGCTTATACCAATTATAAGCAATGAAGAAATATCATTATTTTTTGTGTGTAGTAGTATCAAAAATAGTTTTTAATGAGCTACTACCATAATATTCTATAACCATATACTAAATCAGCTGTTCTTCTTGTTTCAATTTCACTACCTAATTCTTACTTTGTGCCATTAATATACAGATAACTCTTGTTGGACTTGAACTTGTCACTTACTGTTTATATTGTTAAGGCCTTTTCAGACTGATTTAGGGTTGCATTGTGTGACAAGTTGTCATTTCAGTTTGCTATCCATTTATTTGCTTTTATTAAGACCATTTGTTTCTGACATAATATTACATCTTTTGTCAGGATGGGACAGTTCCAAGGACCATTCTGACAGAAACATTTTGCTAACGCTGACATAGAACACAATTTGCCCTGATGTGGATTAGCGACCTTTTAATGATATGAAATGGCCTTTATTGTTTACATTCTGAAAATTTGAAAGTCTAAATAAAAGGATTAATTTTTCGCCTTATGTATATTTATTTTTATTAAAAATATATAATGCACGTAGCACAAAAAAACATTCTAAATTCCCATGGCATCTTGATTAATTTAAACTAACTAACTTAAATATAAAAAAATTAAATAAACTGGCTACATGCACTGTAACAAAACAATGTAATAATTTGTCGCTAAATCAGTAAAAAAGTAGAAAGACTGCCTCTTAACCCATTGACCTACCATTTTTTTATATTTCTCAATTTTTATTTGTAATATGTTTATTTTGTCTGTATTTGGTCTAATATTTTAGTTATGACCTGTCCATATGTATTGAGAAATCAATAAAAATAAAAAAAAAACGTGTCCTCCTCCTCTATACAAGGGTAAAAATAAGCAAAACAGGTGTCCACTGCAATCCCTATTAAACCTACAATTGCCGTCAACTTCCACCCAAGCCGGTCACCGTTTATTTTAGGTGGGCCCTCCCACCAACTAAGCCACACAATTGCAAGCCTAATAGGGATTGCTCATGGTGCGGGAATTGAACCCGCGCCGCGGCGTATGTCCTAAACATTGGCTCGTCAGTCAATGATTTAGACCACACGGCCGCGCAGTACCGTCAGACCATTGCTCGTTTGAGTCTTAAAGCCTACGGCTCTGGCGGCGATTCACTGAACCGCTTGAGCAACCGGCCTGGTGGCAAATCAGTGAACTACTAGGCCAAGCCGTCGGTAACAGCACCCGCGCGACCAGCGACGAGACCATTTCGTCAAAGTAGGCCAATGGGTTAAAGATAATTTTCATCACACATCTTTTTACATCATCCAGTAAATGAACTAAAAGTGTCACAAAAAATATATAAATATTAACTGTTTATTATTATGATTTCTGAACATTCTAAAAATGGAAAATAAAAGTGGCTTACATTATAAGTAAATGGTATTTGAAAAGTAATAGTTGTCTTCAAACTACGATCTGAAGCATGCAAGGTTATGTTTTTTAACAAATATGAAGAATCGATAAAATTGTTTATAATTTTATTTAAAACTGCAATAAAAATATATTTTCCCTCATTGATAACGTAGTTACATTATCTTAAGATCTTAAGATCCCTAGTAGGAAAATCTCTCGGTGGACTGGTGTGAAAGTCTTAAAATATAAATAAATATCGCAAAAACTTATTTTGTATGACTTCCAGCTTTTGTAAAAATACTTGATGATAAGGATACCATACTGCACAACAATACTAGACAACAATATTCGGAAAGATTTTTAAAGATTTTGGTTCATCCGCACATAACTGTGTTTCCAGATGGTCTTGGAACAGCTGAAATCGAGTGGATTGTCGGACCCCAATGAATGGCTAGACGTGGTTTGGGCACTCACGGTACTCAACAAAGAGAGTTCCGAACACATCTCATCTGTCTTATCCTCGGAGTTTCTTGATAAGCTTCGAGCGCTAAGCCCTGGTTGGTTGAGATTGTTGTTTAGAATAAGAATAGAATAGTTCAATTGTTACAAGGTTTACAAGCATGACATTGTCGTCAGAGATTCTGAAATCAATAAGATCTAAAACTAAATGTGACATCATCAATAAATTCTTGATCGCTGTCTGGACATAGGTTTAACAGATAATCGGTGTGAACTCCCTTAAATTTGTTTTGTTTAAATTCCTAATTCCACGAGGTTATAAATTAAAGTATCTTTTGGATTGTTGTGTTAAACTGCTGGATGTGATGTTATATTTACACTGACTTGGCATTAAACTGAATCTTTATCTGGTAAAATACTTGTAAATTATTTTTTGCAAATATTAGGCAACTTAATATATACATAGCCTGCTAACTTAAAATATTAGCTTCAAAATGTAATGGTTTACAGCGTGAGTTTTAACATTTGAATAAAACATAATCTTAACTGCTCTTTTCTGTAAAACGAATAGTTTGTGCCATATTTACTTACTACCTCTTCATAATATTTTACAATAAATATGGCAGTGAACATGAGAAAAATAAATACACTTCAGAGAGTTAAAATTTAAGCTGTTCCTTAACCTCAATGAGAAATGATTCTTGTGTTTACATTTTGTTTTGGATTAACGCTAAACCTATGACACTATTCACTATACAAACCGAGTTCTGATTCATGCGATGAATGAAGCTTGCCTGAATTAGATTTAATGACCAAGTTATGTTCAAATCTAAATGAAGATTTGGCTCAAGTAGTGCAACTAATCATAAAATTCTAGTATTACACAGGTGGCAATCTGGGTTGCTGATGAACTCCAACTTCAAACCATGTTTGTATTTTTCTAGCAGTTACTAAAAAATTTGAGCTTTTCTATGGAGAAACTCATTAGCAACATTCACAGTCTTATTTAAATTATAGACTGTCCTTTCCTGAAGTAAGTTAAACATTTTAAGCCTCTAAAGGTAAAGTGTTCATAATTAATCAACTGAACCCGATTTCAATTAAATAAGACTTTATCTCCGTTTTTGAGTAAAAACCTCAATTAGTTGTGTTAATATTTGAATTTTGGTTAACACTCATCATTGTTCATGCCCAACATGTTTTTTTTCTCTTTTTTTGTAGGGGGGATTTGGTAGTATGGGTTTCCCCTGAGGGTGCTCCTGTGAGGGTGCTTCAGGCATTATTTTGTCTTTTTGTACGGCTACCAGAAAAGAAAGGAAGCTTCCCTTAAATTATCCCACAGGCTCACAGCCTTTAGTAGATTAATACAAGGGAAGCAAAAGGAAAAAGGAATAGGTAGATGGAATAGGTTCGGCCAAGCTGAGACTGGGTGGGCCCTGGTGGGGAACTGAAGTTGTTCACTGAAAGACAGCTACAACACTGCCTCCAATCATGACAACTTCCATTAATGTACCCAGTATTTGAACCTAAACTGGTTAGGATCCCACTTGGGGGCGCCCAACATGTTAATGGAAGATTTAAGAAATTTCTATCATTAATGAAGATCTCCAAAGTAATTTGAGAGTACAAACATCTTTACAATTTTTATAGGCTACTTAGAAACAATTAGAGCCAAATAATGTTTTTCATTGTAACACATGATTCCATATTCTAGATGGGCTTTCTGTGCCTGTAAAACTGAAGCTGCTGAACATCAATGGTGCTGCAAAATTGAGAAGGAAAGATTATAAAGGTAAAAAATCAGTCTTATTAGTTTGCAAGCAAACTTGCTAAATTCAGTTTAATTCTGCATTAAAACTCAAGATTGAAGAAAGTTAGTCGTCTCAAACATTGAATACACTAAGTATCTCATCAGTATCTCATTATTGCCACAACTAATCAAGCAATAAATTGCTTGATAAAAAATGCTCGCTGTTACTAGTAAAAATTTTCATAAGGGGTTTCTCTTAAAGTTAAAAAACCGCTCTAACCCCTAAATCTCCTCATCAACGGGGTAATGAAACTCAAAAATGTCGGGTCATATATCCATGAACTGTCAAATTTTTGATTTAACGGCTGTTGTGGCTATTAGTTAGCTCAGGCTATTATACTAAGAGCAGAATGAAGTCTGAGAAATAAGTGATCATTACTTTTATGGTAGGAACACTAGGAACCTTGGAAATCAGGATTTTTTAAATTCAGTCATTTTTCTGTTATAAATTATTTCAAAGCATAAGTGGCTGGCGGAAAAGTTTGTAGAAACAATTGTTATTTTAGAGGCATGATAAATTGTTATTAGGAGTGGTCACAGAATGCCAATTCATTTTTAGCACTCCTAATTTCCTCGGTTATGTTAGATGTTTTTTTTAAACATGTAAATTTTTCAACGATGTATTTCGTAGTATCTTTCGAAGAAATGTTGACAACAATTCATTTCGTAGTATCTTTCAAAAAAATTTTGACTTCTGCAACAGTTTTAGTTAGAGTCTGCTGGGCTACAGTCTTATAATCTTTCACTCCCAAAGATCTACGAGACAAATTATTGAATGAAATATTTTGACAGATATATTGATATATTAATTTTTTATAATTTTCTTAAAATTTGCTTATGACATCATCATGAGTGCAGTGTGAAACTAGTACTTTGTAGCTTGTAAATACTGTTGCAGGATTAATTATGCTTGGACATTTTTTGCTAGGATTAATGTAAATAAAGATTCATAGTAAGTACTATTCCCGGAGGTTCATAGTATTTACCGTCCGGAAATTCTCTTGTACTTACCAGTCGGATGATAAGTACTAAGACCTAGCACGAGCTTATGGACTTAGTACATTGGTTTAAACTCCCCTGACGATACTACCGATTCCCCCCCCACTTCTGCAATTTGAGTCTAGCCCTACCGACCATTGCTCTTAGTCCTGTTTAACCACGAAGATTTCTTCAGCATGTGGAACCGGATCCAGTTATGCGATTGTTCTACTATTTTTCTGAAGATGCTATAGTTTTATTTGCAGTTTTTTAGTGAATACCCAAATCTTCTGCCACACCAAACTGGAAACTAGGGTGATCAACAGAGCAGAGAAACACTTCCATTTGCCGTCTCCAAGAAACAGCACCACGAGTATCACCTTCCAATAGAAACACTCAAGCGAAAAAATCAACACCACGACTAAACCTCAAATGTGTCGACCACTGATTTCCCGAAGAACTTTATATATTTTACGTTGACGTTGGCTAGATAAACTCAGCCATATTCCGAATGGCAAAATCTGAACTGAAATGCAAAGGAGTAATTATTAGCGGAAGTCAAGCGTGCCTCAGATCAGACCTGAAATTATCCTAGGAAATACTACAAGATAATCTACTAAAACAACTTTATTCTCTCCATTTTCCTAGCATTTATTAGGCATCACTAGGTCTAATCACTAGTAGGCCTATTACCTAGGCCTGTTCACTAGTAGGCCTATTACCTACGCCTATTCACTATTAGGCCTATATCCTAGGCCTATTGACTAGTAGGCCTATTACCTAGGCCTATTCACTAGTAGGCCTATAACTAGAAGTAAGTTTACTCACTCGAAACCTAGCATTTTCTTGGACTAAGCCCAGCATTTACCACCTACTAGTTTTTATTGACACCGCTCGTTGTGTTGCCTCAGGGCCTGTGCTCGAGATGGGCCCCGAGTGGAAGGTCCCGCTGCTCAGGTCCAAGGAGAAGCAGAGTCTGGTCACTGCCGTCCAGGAGACGATGATGAACCTCCTCCCCTCCGCCCACTACCTGGCCACCAACATCCAGACTGACATGGGCTTCATTATTGGTAATGATGATCTTTTCATTAATTGAAGGGGTCCCCCGTAAAACGTTCTAAGCGACAAAAACCTAGTTTCGAGTAATCAAGCGTTGAAAGTTAAATTCTAAAATTTACGGTTTTTTCAAGGTTAGAACTTAAAATCAAGTATAATTTTTTAATACCCTATTTATAACATCATAATATAGCCTTATATTCAATTTTTACTTGCCATTAATCATTTGAAAACATTTTACGAGTTTTATTTGGGGTTATAACGTTCTAAACGACTGGCGCATGAAACGTTCTCTGACGGACTGCTCTTCTGCTTTGGAAGAAAATATCATGGGAGTGTAAGAATACCAACATAAACGAAAATAAAACTCAAAATAAATCAATTTAATTGATATAAAAGTATGAAAACGTAATTTTGTCGCATAACGTGAGACGTCATTTTGCTACAAATCATCAAAATGTGGTGCTTAAAACGTTATTCCACTCACTTCTACTGGGGGCAATTTTCCAGGCCTCGGCTATTTATTTAGTATTAGTAAGGGTAGTATTTAGTATTAGTGGTTATTTATTTAGTAAGGGTAATCAAGCTTTTCTAAACTCATTTCTGGTCTTATCCTTCCACTTTCCAATATTTACTTCACGTCTTTTATTTTTATTTATGCGATTTTGGTCGCTGGGCGACAACGCAACAACCGGTGGATAGTCCATCTTTCGGCGAATAGAACGTTTTTCCCCAAAAAGTCCGTGCAGTCCCGCGAAGCACGCAAACTTTGACAGACGAAATCAGGGCTACCAACTCAAAAATCTTCAAACCAAATATACCACGGTGTAGCTCGTGTCCAAGAGAACCTTTTTCACTAAATATCTCCGATTTTGAAATTTTGTCGCTTAGAACGTTTTACGGGGGGCCCCTTCAATTATTCAGGGGTGTGTGAGAAGTCATTTTTGAAGTCGCGTCGAGTTTTGAAAATTACTCGTAATTTTTGAGTTTTTTTCTAAGTTGAGTATTTTGAAGAGGAGAAGTTTATAGTTGAAAAACTTCTACATAAACAGCTTGCCAGGAGTAACTACTTGACTTGAAATTTCAAGTATTTTGCAAAACTTTGAGGTAAGAAGTGTAAACTTAGCTGGAAAAAAGCTTGATACCTGAGCACTTGCACACCACACCCATAATTATTTTGCTTTTCTGTAAACCATGCCGTTAAGTTGGACTATCCAATGCTCTTTTATGAATTTTTTAATTCAGACGTGACATTCATAATTCCTATGACTCTCTTCAGGCGCATAGAGTGTTAGAAAGAGATCATTGTTCATTTCTGGTGCCCTGTTTTCGAAATTGGTGTGAAGTGAGTATTGAAAAGTGAGTGAGTCACTCATCCCTCAAAGTATTTTCTTTTAATTGCAAAATGAAAGTACAGATAAAACTGAAGTCATTTATGATGAATAGCCATACAATTTCTGTCTACATCATTTAACACGTTCACGACATGACCATTTCGATTAAATAATTTTTACCACACTTTCCTGGGCATTACAAAACACAAAGATCTCGTGCAGTACGATAAGGCCAGTGCGACACGAGATCTCGAGGTCTCTTCTACGTATGCAACAGCAGCGAGGTTGAATGGAAGCAGAACGTTCTAGGTATCATTCTGTGAACTATGAGGGCAAAGGAGGAAAATGGCTGATTCGTATCGGTATTGGACAAAAATTTACGAGATCTCGGGTTGTCATATCACATCTAAGTAGTGCAATGATATAAGTTATTTTTACAGATTTTAAAATTAGATAAATGTGAATATTCTTGTTTCTGCTTATTCTGGTTTGGGAATATAAATTACGGTACAATAAAATGTTGTTCAACACTTTTTATCAAATATAGTTGTATTATTAAATGTGTTAAGAAAAGCTATAAATTCTCATAAGAATATTATATAGCACAGATGTGTGAAATATACAAATAGTGATGCTAAGTTTAGCTTTATCTTTTGCAATATAAAATACATTGTCCATTCATTAGAAAAAAACCACCTTAGTAGGTTTGGTAAAAAAATTAATGAAGGCGATTATTTACACTGTTCAACGCTGATCATTTGTGCTTCTCGGTAAAGCGTTCTAACCACAGAAATGGCTTGTAAGGGCAGTCCTTGCAGAGATTGTTTACAGTTGGCCTAACTAACATAAAACTAACAGACACGAGATCCCGAGGTCTCGTATTGTATACAGGTAAAATCACTTATTAATTCTGTGCTTCATGAGAACTATTGCTCTCGTTTGTAATTATATTTACTTGTGTGTAGAGCATAAGAGGAGCATCACAGAAACAAAAACTTTGGTGGTCTTTGAAAATTTGTCACCGAATCATCAAAGTCGTAAGAATTGAAAAGATCAGCTAATCGGCTACCACACAGATATCATATGGTCGGCTCAAGACTATGAGACATTGCAACGCAGTGAACGTGTTAAATAGGCATTTATTATTAAAAATTGATAATTTTTTTAAACTTATCTTATACGTTGAGTAAGTCACCATTTCACCCATTTTTATTCACCGAGCAATAGGCTGGTGAATAAAAACATTTGAGCTAACAGGGAACTAGCTTCTTCTTCTTTTCCATATCAGGAAATAAAATTAGTAATCGGGGAAAACCTTTCCACTTAAGTTATAAATACTTTTGAGACAAATTATTTAAATACACAGCCTTTAAACGAATTATAAAATGTCTTAAAACTAAATTTACATATAAATATGCATAAATAGCTTGTAACATAAAGCTATGAAAAAAAAATTTCTCAAGTTTCTCAATGTTTACAATTGACTTTTTGGTTTGACAGATGTATCGTCTGAAACTCACTGCTCACTTCTCACCATTTAAAAAATATGGCCCCTATCTTGAGCTAGGCTCTTCAGCTGACCCAAGGGTCTTCGACCTCTGGGCCCCTTTGCTACTGACTAATCAAGTTCAGTTGATTACTTCACTTTCTTCTCATTTCTGATCAAGTCCTACATCTGTGATGAACGGATATTGCACAATAATTTGGGCGAGGGGATTGGAAAGGAAAATGTGTGCATCCGGCGACCGTGCTAATGGTTATTGGGACTTGTGTAGGTTTACAGCTGTTGGCAATTAAGGCTGGAGGGCTTGTGACCTTCATGTTATTGATCGACACATGAGCAGATTTCTTTAAAAAAATCTGCATGTGAAAAATCTCGCCAGTTTTGAGGGATTCGATTATTGAATCTTGGCGATCGAATCTCACATTCAAATCTTTTCCAAGGATTTGGTAGATTTGAGATTCGAAACTCGTATTCGACACTTCCCTACTATTAATCTTTTTCCCCCTAGTAGTAGACTTGCTGCAAGAACACTTTAGACTGAAAGAAGTTTCGTCAAATCAGTTACAAACACGCTACCTTTTAAGGTAAATAGTTATCACTTGTAAGACTCATTGCAAAATTCCTGCTATTTTACATAAAATTAAAAACAAAATTTCTAGAAATGATTGATTTTGTTTTGTTTCCAGATGCTGAATGCCTCATGACGACTAAGTTTACCCCTCTGCCAATGTTCGACAAAAAAACTAAAGAAAGGATCGACAGAACAGGCCCTGACACCCAAAAGGGAATCAAGTAAGACTCAGATTTGCTTAATAATTCAACATAGTCTCCCTAAAACCCGTTGAAGTTCAATTAACTAATCTCGGATATATCCTGAAAGGGTTAAGAACCTTCCACATGAAGGAGCAACTAGTGTTTTTTTCCTCCCACCCATTGACAGGACAACAGTCCTGGTATTCTGAACTAGTTGAGACCAAAACTGGTTTCGGACCAGCGGGAAGTTTGGGATAAGTAGATAATGAATAAATAAATGAATATTGAGGATATCAAATTAAGCATATGATCGTTATGTAAAATCAAGACAAATAGTGATCACCGTTTCTGACGGAGTTGAAGCATTAATTGTAATTTTTGACGAGATACCAAAGTGGGACTGACATATAAAGCAGAAGTAAAGCTTTACAATCATTGCTATTGCTTATACCCATTGTCCTTGCTGGCCAAGATAAAGTATAGCAATTGTCACTCACAGGTGAGACTACACAATCTGATAATCATTGTCATTACACCCAATTATTTACTTTGTGATAGTCAGTTATGGCCGTTATTATGTTGTGATCGTCACTTACAGCCAAGATTACTCAGTGTGATGGCAAATCAAACCAGATTTTTGCTATGCAATCCTCAAAAGCAGAATTATATTTCTATTAAAAAAATGTGTTTGGAATAGGTGGATTTTTTAAATAGCAGGACTCTGCTGCCCCAACTCATAGATACATTTTAGAGAGAGCAGTAAAAAAATATTTTTTAGGGCTCTGAACACAATTATGTTCAAGGTCATATAAATTTTAAATGCTTGGCTGTAGAGTTATAACTGATTTTATTCATACATCTTTATCTATAAAGAAAGCTCAGAGAGGTTTCATTGAAACATATTAAGTTCTTCAATTGTGGGTTGCGATAGCTTGGACATTTTTTGCTTTTTGAAAGTCTGTATGTCATCAACTTCACATATTTCTAGCAAATTAAGTTTATTATTCCAAAAAAAAGAATAAGGTACATGGCTGGATCTTGTGGAAAGTCGCTGTACCTTTAAAAGGATGTTAATATGGTAGAGAAGCTAAAAGTGAAAAACATATAAAAAAATTGAAATGTAACATAAAATATTTTTAGTTTGGTCAATTCATGTGATTTCTCTGAACAAGGTGTAATGTTACAATTTTGTGATTTATTTGGAAATGTTACCTTTTGTTTAAGCTAAATCCTTGAAAAATGGGACGGTATATTGTTAATAAAGCTGCGCAAATTTTAAGGAGTTGGAGTAGTTGATTTCATGCTTTTCTATAAAAGAGTGATTTTAGAACTATCTTGCAAATAAATATGCTAGAGGTAGTGAGGTATAAGATGACGCTTGGGTGTTTACAAACAAACCCAGATGAATTTGGATTTTTGGAGGAGGGGAAATAAATATTAACAGATGACCAGTTGATTCAACTACGAATTTCTTGTGTCAGTCATGTGTTACATGCTAAACCAAAAACATGTCACCTGTTTATTGATTGTTATTCAAAGAGCAAAACATTGTTTCTAATATCAACCCACATTTTGTTTTGGTTTAGCATTTTTCATCTACCAGACTAGTAGTGTAATCACATGGCTTTATTTACTCCCACGTCATCGATGTTTTCCTCCCCTCCGCTGCTGAGACTTCTAACTCAAGCTTCTTCTTGTACCTCACTACCTCTATGGACCTATCATTTTAACAAGGAGAAATCTAGCATCCTTTTGGATTTGTTACAATGTGAATCTTTTATGATTGTTTCTTCTTATTTTTCATCCGTTTCAAAACTGAATATAGGATCCAATCTGTGATCTGTGATATTGGAATTTTTCTTCTTCAGTCTTGATTAAATTTTTTTTCGTAATTAAAACTTGGAAACATATTTTGAAAAAACAGCGTATTACATACGGCAAAACACGTTGAAGGTTGAAGGGTTAAAGAAATGTCTCCTATATTGTAATAATGTGAAATTTAATATAAGTTATTTCATACAGTATGCCCATAAGAAGAATTCAGTTAGGACTTCTAAAAAAAGTTTACTCAAAAGCTGAATTGTTAACAAAATTCTTATCAGTATCAGTGGTGTCCAATAGCTTTTGTATGATTTAAATTTCCCATAAAAGAAATACTGATTGATTTTCTTTCAGTTTACTTGAATGTTTTGCTGAGTGGACATTTTAGTGTGGGACTATCACGACATGATTCGGGACCGCAAGGAGCCGACGGGTGTCAGCAAGCTGTGTCACGACCTCACGTGGCTCAGTGGCTTATAGTTTACTGGAATTTCCTGTTCCCAGAGTGGCCATCTTAGTGTGGGACTATCACGACATGACTCGGGGCCGCAAGGAGCCGACGGGAGTCAGCAAGCTGTGTCATGACCTCACGTGGCTCAGTGGCTTATAGTTTACTTGAATGTTTGTGTTCCCAGAGTGGCCATCTTAGTGTGGGACTATCACGACATGACTCGGGGCCGCAAGGAGCCGACGGGAGTCAGCAAGCTGTGTCACGACCTCACGTGGCTCAGTGGCTTATAGTTTACTTGAATGTTTGTGTTCCCAGAGTGGCCATCTTAGTGTGGGACTATCACGACATGACTCGGGGCCGCAAGGAGCCGACGGGAGTCAGCAAGCTGTGTCACGACCTCACGTGGCTCAGTGGCTTATAGTTTACTTGAATGTTTGTGTTCCCAGAGTGGCCATCTTAGTGTGGGACTATCACGACATGACTCGGGGCCGCAAGGAGCCGACGGGAGTCAGCAAGCTGTGTCACGACCTCACGTGGCTCAGTGGCTTCCGAGTGGCTGTCGTGGACTTTGTCGACTTCAACCCTCGCAGCAAGCTCGTCAACAGAGTTCAATACCTGAATCAAAAACTTAAAGCTCTAATGGAGAGAAGTTAGCTGTAAAGGAATTAAGGAAACTAACTTGAAAGTATTCAGACTTATTAATCTAATGCTTTGTTTATAATTTTTACTATGAACAACATTTTTATTTTAAATAGGATACACATCCTTTGGTGACATTTCAAATGTTTTCTAACTTGTTTCAACACAATTTTTGTACTACTCATTTAAAAAACGTCTATGGTTAGTTTTTGCTAAGAAGGATTTGTGAACTTTTAAAGTTACAAGAAAACCAGAAAACCTTAGCAACTACATACAGTCTTAAAATCTGTAAATAACAAACCAAAAATAACTTTAAAAGAGTGGAAGTACACAACAACCAGTGGCTACAAAACCTAGACACTCGATAGTAGACGAGCAATTACTTGTTGTAAATTGAGCATATTTTAAAACTATAAATGGAGTGGCTTTCCTCTAAATAAATAACTCTAAGACACATTTTATTTTTATATGAATTTGCTGGTTTTATATTTTAATTAATCAGAGAATACTTTCCTATGACACAATAACTCTTGAGATAATTGTTTACTGGTGGGATCCAAAATTCTTGCATTGTGATTTAATAGTTACATTGTACATAAATATTAAAAATTAACATGTAGCTTTGTACAGACAGTTTCCTTTTCAAATTGATGTTAAGCCTATTTAATTCTTACTCAAATTGTTTGACGAGGTCATGTATATAGTTGTTAAATTTTATTGTTGTGTTTTAACAGCAATAAAACTAGATAATGAATGTATGTTTTGTCTTATTTATGTCTATAATCTATTTCCATTTTTTTATATTTTCAAGAGTCAGCATAGAAAACCCCTCATTTGTTGTCACTGTAACTTACCTAAACTCTCATTTAAATCCATGATTCTTGTTAAATCTTCTTAGCTTTCTGGTAAAAGTGTGCAAATTATGCATATTGATACCTTCCATTACAGCAGTTTTTAAAACTAGGTTCCATGTTTTCTGTTACCGTAACTCTATGAGTGTTTTAAATTCTGTAATAAACCTTAAAAATGGTTTAAGTAGCTGCTTATATTTTCATTGAATAAAATTATTATAATAAATGTTCATAAAAAGTATTTTAAAATTTGGCCACTGTGTAGTGGAGGCAAGTGTAAATTCTATAAAAATCTTTCTTAGGGAGGAAATGCCATCCAAATTGAAAACATTTTTAAAATTTTACCGCAATCCATTTAGTGGTTGCAGGCATTTATTCTACGATAAAAAAATAGGTGGTCGAATAACATCATGCATTATCCACAACATATTGTAACCTCCCCTACTTTCCCATATTCCTCTCTGTTTCATTACCTTAGATGTCAATCTCATCTGCAGCTCGCAGTTTAAACTCAATAAAAATAATAATAAACAAAGCTAAATGAAAATACAAAATTGAAATCTCAAACAGAATTTGAATAATTCAGCTGTAAAAGAATTATTGGAGGGGGATGGTAAACAAACCCCCTTTTCAAGTGCCTATTTTTATTGAACAAAGAATATCTATTCATGGATCAGGAATATTTGGATTACAAAACTGGCTGTGTAAACTAAAGAGGAATATTAAAATTTCTGAGGAGATTTGTGTTACCCTTAACATAAAAATGTTTTACTTGTAAATTACTGAAAACCCCTCTAAAAGTTATGGAAAACTGCTGAATTATATTCCTTTTTGAAGCAGAATCACATTTCCGGGCAGAATGCCCAAGTCCAAACAAGGATAGGAACGGAATTCTGTACATAAAAATGAATGAGTGGAAAGACTAGCAAAATTGGCATACTACATACACAATTTTCAGAATCTGAAATATATTGAGTGAAATAAGGAGCATTTTCTGCATCAAGCCCGAGGAGGACAGGGGATTGCATAGAAGATTCTCGTCCAGAAGTTTAAATTCATCACGAGAATTTGATTTGTTCAGTGCTGAAAATTACGCAATAAAAGTTGGTATATGAGTCGTTTTTCAATGTTTCTTGCTATGGTTTTAGATAGATGTCATAATAATTAATTACTTATTAGAAGGCAATCAATTGTGCTAATTGATTGCAAGAATTGTGACGTATAAATGACTTCAGCCTCAATTAAGTTCTAACTTTGACTAATTTTGATCATAGGACTAATTTTCTCAACAGGACTAATTTTGATCACATCGGTCAACAAAGGGCGATCGTCATGGCTCTTTGATGCCAGCTCCTAGCACAGTGCTAGCCTGTTAAAGATCTGTGACAGTAGCAGCGTCATCGATTTGTGATGGTAGAAGTAAACATGTCATAGATCTGTGATGGTAGCAGCGAACGTCCCGTAGATCTGTGATGGTAACAGCGAATATGTCATAGATCTATGATGGCAGCAGCAAACGTGTTATAGATTTGTGATGGTAGCAGCAAATGTGTTATAAGATCTGTAATGGTAGTAGCAAATGTGTCAAAGATCTGAGATGGTAGCAGTAAACGTGTCATAGATCTATGATGATAGCAGCGAACGTGTCATAGATCTGTGTTAGTAGCAGCAAATGTGCCCTAGATCTGTGATGGTAACAGCGAATATGTCATAGATCTATGATGGCAGCAGCAAACGTGTTATAGATTTGTGATGGTAGCAGCAAATGTGTTATAAGATCTGTGATGGTAGTAGCAAATGTGTCAAAGATCTGTGATGGTAGCAGCAAACGTGCCCTAGATCTGTGATGGTAGCAGTGAATGTGTCAAAGATTTGTGATGGTAGCAGTGAATGTTTCATAGATCTGTGAAGGCAGCAGTAAACGTGCCATAGATCTGTGGTGGTCGCAGCAAACATGTCATAGATCTGTGACAGTAGCAGCAAACGTGACAAAGATATCAAACGGGAGCAGCAGCAAACATATCAAAGATCTGTGAGGGTAGCAGCAAATGTGGTATAGATCTGTGACGGTAGCAGCAAACTTGTTCATTGCATGAAACTTAACAAAGTTATCAAATATTCTTTCACTCTCAAATTTAACGCAACTAACTGAATTAAATTGGTGAGATGTGACAAGGAAGGTGTTAGAGGATAAGCAAACACATGTTATGAAAATACTTTATTACAAATTCGTTGTTTTACAAAATACTTCATCCAAGCATCAATCAAATGGATGTTGGCCAGTTTGTATAACAATTCCTTGTACAGAAGGACTTTTACAGTACATATCAAAATCTCAACATGGCTGTTCAATTGAATCAGTTATTTAAAATTCAAAACTTAAGTTTGTTTGATTCAATTTATTAGTGGCCAAAAACTTCAAATTACCCATGACAATAGAAACCACATCCTTGTAGTATCCAGTCAAAAATCATCGTCAAATTTGCTTCCTGATAACATTTTATTTGTTCAAAACCTTTTTGACAAACTGGCAAATTATAGAAACTTAACTCCTTTGTTCAGCTTTGTAAAACGTTGTTTCAAAGGAATTTTTATTTCAAAATGAATCACTTAAATTAAATGACTGTTGTTCCCTGTAGGTATGTAAGTGTATTGTTTGTTATGTTTAGTTGTGGTTAGAAGTAGCTACAAATTTATACTTCATTTTATGTTTTTTTTATTTCCTCATAACTGTTGTAACTCATTGTAAATAGGAAAAGAGCACTATCAGAAGTAAAACTTGTAGTTTTAAGTAGGATTAAAATTAGGTCATGTGAACTGATTGAAAATTAAGTACCAGTTACTTGAGAAGCTGTTCAAAGAATAATTTTTTCATGACTGGAAATCTTGTTTCGTTGATTTTTTCGAAGAAGCTGCTGCCAAAATGAGAAGAGTTACTGCACATACTGCAAAACAAAAGAATATTTTCAGGAATCGTATTTATGATATGCTTACAAAACATTGTCTACAAAATGCCACACCGAAATTTATGACTTTGTTGTAGTATAATTGATGAATATAATGCAGTAGAGCGTTGATTATCTGAATCCTGGTTATAAAGGCGGAGCAGGATGGAAAAGCTCATTTTGCAGCTGATCGTCGTCTCATATAAACCCTGAGACCATGACCATAAATTCTCAAGTCATAAAAACTGCCCAGTTTCTTGTCTTTAAATCAAAGATTCCCAAAAAAAATATCTTGAAGAAGACTCCCACTTAAACTAACTATATCTTTCGAAAACTTACGCAGTGTTATGACGCTGATACCCAGAAAAGTAGTAGGACAAGAGAGTGTGAGCGCAAATGGCATCACAACATTCCCGATAACCACTCCAATGCGACCAAACATCATCGTCAGACTCACAGCCATAGTTCTGGAAAAAATGGGTCATAAAATTAACGTAAAACAACACTAAAAATGGAAGAATCGGTAAAAAATATGAACAAAGTCATTCGCCTGAAAAGGATCTAAAGTAAATCTTACAGCATTTTTGGTGATACCAAAAACTTATTAAGAAAATAATATTTATTTAAAAGGTTTATTGTTTTAATTAATTATCATCAGTATAAGTCAATAACAGTTTGAGGGTTTTAAATTAAAGAATAAGCAATGTTCTATCTTTTTCTGTAATACCAGGACTATGGAATAGAAAGGCTGTGCCAGTACCCTGGCACTAAACTTTTTCAGGACCCAATAATGACAATACATTGAGTTTTTCGTTTTAAAAAAGTATTCATAAGTCTTATCAAAAATATATTTATACTGAAAGATTCATAAATTTTTACAGATCATAATATTTAAGGTTCGACTAAGAGATAATAATTTAAAAAGATAGAGAAGTGTATAAACGAGGCAGATGAACACTGGCACGGCCGCGGGTGTGTCTGTACCACCGCGACGTCACAGCTACTGCCGGCTGGCATCACTTTTGTCTTTGTGTGGCACAGCCCTTTCAATCTGTATTCCTGCTGTAGTGCTATGATTCCATGACCTGATTTTGTCAATCTATATCATTAACGTGTTTAAATTTTCATTGATACAATAATAGTTTTATTAATTTACTGGCTGATCAATTTGGTTTCACCCGTGGAAAAACAGAAAAAATTCCTTGGACTCAGGATATGATGTTTCATTTAATTTGTCATATTTCATTAGGTTGCCATGACAATTTCATAAGCTTCCCTATAGTTTAAGGTTAAAGATTTTAAGTACCATAAGGCATAACCCTAAGGAAGTTTTTAAAATCCATTCTTAGTGGATGCCTACGCCCTAAGAGGAAATTCCATGCAAAGTTTCATGGTTCTAGGTCAAGCACTTTGGGCTGTGAAATGATACATGAGGGGTTGACAAATATATATAGTAGATTTACATCACTATCGATTAGTCTGTTTGTTCACCTGAGGGTTGTTGGGAAGATCTGTACCACAAAGCCTAGAAGCCCGATGCTGGAATTGTAAGACAGAGCTACAAAGATGGCGGCCATGACGGATGTAGCAGTTGGAGGAACCCAACCTAACGAACAGATCACAGCAGACTGCAGCAGAAACAGAGTTACTGCAACAGGAAAGAACATCATGCAAGTGGATGTTGCTTGGTCAGTTACTTAGGGTATAATGTTTTGCATGAATTTTTATTTTAGAAAAACAAATCATGATTATAGGTTGAATTGAAATTGGTAAAAATGATTGAAAAAAGTGCATGAATGTTGTAATTTGAGTTAGAAAATGTCAGCTGAAAACCGGTAAATAAGTTTGTTATCTATCAATTTGTAATAAAATTTGAGTTGCTAGAAAAACATTTGATGGTTTTTGTTTTATATGCGTTGAGAGTGGCAGCTTCCCTGATTACTTTTTCCAAACAACTTTTTCCAAACAACAATTTTTTTTGTATGAGTAATTAAGGCTTACCAAATAGATTTCTCTTCCCTGTATGCCGTATAACAATAATACTGATAGCAAATCCGACTGCAGTTAAAATGTTGACATAGACCATATTGGAGTATACAGATGTGTCTACCTTGAACTGAAAAACAGACACAATTTTTAGCTTATTGTTATAACTATCTCTAAAGCTTACAATTAACAGTGTTGTTCATTTACATCGAATCAAAAATGTTATATTTGTCTTCTTTGTGAACAAGAAATAACATGCATCAGAAATTTCCCCTATGTTTTGCTAGCCATGATTAACAAGCATTGACAGCATGAAGTTTATAACAGGTATGTGAGGGTATTAAGTTTATACAAATCCATTAACCTATCTTCAATTTAGAACTCTGCTAAACTAATCTTTTATCTTCTCAGTCTTTTGATTTAGGACTCACATCTTCACAGTTGTCTCGTCTGCTTATTGTATGATTCCCAGTTATTACATCACACGTAGTCACAGACTTCCCTTGTGATTCTTTTATGTAGAAAAACAACTGTGGAAGCCACAGTCTGATCACATTCAACCTGCAAGTAAAAATGATGGTTTCATTCACTCACAGGGCCGGCTTGGCAGGGTTGGCTTGGCTTTCAAATTTTGATATTACTATATGAATATTAACTTCCACTTTTTACATTTTGTTGAACTTGAGCACAAAATCTTTCATTCAAAAAAAATATACGTTAATGGGTTTGGGGATCTGCCCTTGGGTTAGAGTGATGGGAGGGGGGGTGGTAGTTGTCCATTTTGCCTAGAGCGGCAAGACTTGTAGGGACTTGTAGGGGATTGACAAGACCTGCTTACTCTTTTTCATAATAATAATGGATTTGTCTTACTTTTAAAATTAGATATTAGTTTGCTGTAGAGTATAGACCCCCCCCCATAACTTGAAATTTCTGTTTTGTGTTGTATGTACACACACTAATAAATCATGCGCCATGTGCTTCCAAAACTTGATTGCACCTCTGGTTTGCATTCTCTATTTCTGGAGTATGGTGTACTCAAGGTTATTTGTGGCACTTTGTACCACACAGAGTCAACACTCTACTAGCCGAAATACACACTGACAATGTATTATTCGTCATCGACACGAGCCAACCTGAACAGAGTTAGTCTCACGAAATGTAAACAGAGATAAATTTTCGATAGCGTGGTTGGACTATGCGAGGAACTAGCGAAAGCCTACTGAGCCGACGGCAAGGTCGGACTAAGCAAGGAGTCAGTCTATCTGAAGTCGGATTAGCGAGGTTCTATTGTAGGTCTCTAGGACGAATGCACAATGTTCAATGAACCACTGTTCTGTAGCAACTGAAACTGCCGCAAATAACCCCCCCTTTTTATACCTTTTTAACTGCCTGATGGTTTTTTTTAAACATATCATCGTCAGTAACCCGGTTGAAAAGGTAACATAATTTTTTTTGTATTTTAGTGAACACTCACGTTGCAAGACCTCCAAACTGTATGGAAAAAGCAAGGAATGCCTTGTAGAGGTGAGGTGGGCGAAACAGAGCTGTCATTTGTTCCCAAAATGCCATTTTGGAATTTGCACCGGTCTCTGATTTCAGTTTCTTAACCTACAAAAGAATTACTACTTTAACATTATCAATCCGAAAAATACAGGGTGTTTTTTTTAAACGCAACCCATTTTTAATATTGAATAATGCACATATAAATATGAAATGAGTATTGTTTTATTGATCTTTACATTTTATACAACCTATTATCTAAGTTTGATCACATTTAGTTTACATTATGTGCTCAAACAGTCCGCCATTGGCATTTGTATAACTATGCTCTCTCCATCAAATTCCGGATTATGTGTTGCAAGGTACCTTTGAATTTCTTGCGTTAAATTTGTTATGTTTGTTTTGAGGTGCTGAATATCCTGTGAATTGTTTTCGAAGGCCTTACGTTTTATGTTTTTAGGCCTTGTTTTTTAATAAAATAATATAGTGGGGTCAAATCTTGGGGGGAAAAATCCTTCACCGATAAAATCAAGTTTTGGCTTGCGTTTTTAATGTGTGTGTCTTTAAGCACGATAACTCGTGTAACAGTGGTCCGATCTGAATTAAATTTGCCACAGACATGTAAAGTAGTAATTATCATACGAAAAAATTCACAATATATTCAGCACTTCAAAACAAACATGAAAAATTTAATGCAGGAAATTTAAAGAGGTACCTCGCAACACGTATTTGGGAATATGTTGGAGAGGGCATAACTTTATACAAATGCCAATGGCAGACTGTTTGAGCACATAATATAAACTAAATGTTATCAAACTTAAATAATAGGTTGTATAAAATGTAAAGATCAATAAAACAATACTCATTACACATTCATATGTGCATTATTCCATCTTAAAAATGGGTTGCGTTTAAAAAAAACACCCTGTATTTTTTGACAATAATGGCTCCTTTTGCTACTTGACATAATCAGAGTAAAAAAAAATGCATGTTTCGATTAAACGTTTGATAATTTTCCTTTACTTTTCATTATAAACAAATTTTCTAGCACTAGGACTGGATGTTCTGTGAAAGTAGAATTATTGATTTTCTAAAAAATTTGCAATAAGAAGCATAATAAAATTTAACAAAGTTAAATTGGTAATAATACTAAGATTTTCAGTAGATAAAAAGAATTATGAAGGATTATTAAGTAAAAATTATTAATCATATTTTTGAAAATTGGATTTTAAAAGGTTACCAACATGTGTTCTTAATTTTTGCTGCCCATATTCACCCCTTTATGCGTAAGATGTATTAATAATTATGTTTCAATCAATAATCATGAAATCCTATGTTTTCACAGTAGATAAAAAAATACTACAACATTTTTCAGTGATTTAACAATTTTTCCATCAGTTCAAACTCACAGAGTAGGAGTGAGCAGGTCTCCCGCTGTTGTAGGAGTAGATCGACCCGCACACTCGGAGGGCCTCCTCTTTCCTTCCCATCGCAAGGAGGAACTTGGGGCTCTCGTGACACAAGAGAATGCCGAACCCGGATATCAGCGAAGGAACGGCGCAAACCATGAGGAACAACTGCCAGGAGTGGATAGAAATGAAGCCGTCAAACAGGGACCATCTGATGGTCTGGGGAATGATGATCCAAGCTAAAACTTAACAATGATAAAGTTTTAAGCAAAGATTGTATTGAGAATATTTAAATGTTTCCTCAGGCTTCTTAAACAGTACTAAAAAGGTAAAGTACTTTATTGCCTCATAATCGTTTTTACTAAAGATGAGAAGTAGTGATGGGGGATTTGCGAACAAATCAATCGTTCAATTTGAATGACTCATGGAGTGAATCAAATGAATCATGATTCTTTTTTCAAAAGAATGAATTCGTCTTGCGAATCAAACTCTGGAAATTAGCTTATGTTTCAAATATTATTATTTATATAATTTGCTCAAGAAACAATACTTCAAATCCCCTTGTTATAGCAACAAACCGAAAAAGACTTTAATTTTCAATTGAGCATTAAGTTTTTTCGTTCTTTATAAATAACAACACCAATGGTATTTTCAAAAGAGATGTAAGTTATTCATTGAAACCCCTTTAATAAGTTTAAAAAATATTAACTACTTATTCGTCTGTTTTTGAATTGTAAACTACGGTGTTTCCACTTCTTACTTAATTCGTAATCAACCAAATTCGAGATTCTTGAAATATCTCATGGTTTTCAAACATTCAGGGTTTAGAAATGACATAGATAAATTTTGGAAAACCATATTAGAAATGCTACACTGTTTAAAATACTATAAGAGCACTTATATTTAATAACAATAGTTAAAATTAAAATTATTTTATCATTCTATTGCTAGAACCTGCAAATGAATCAAAGAATCAATTAAAATTTTGATTCTTTAAAATTGAGTGATTCATATGAATTGATTTGCCGAGAAGAATCAATAAACTACTCTGAGACACAGAGAAAATAGGTAAACCAATATCTGTATTGTCTAACTAATTTTTATTTGAAAAGAAAATTATTTCTCAAGAACTTCTAGTCATGATTAGCTCTACGAAGTACAGTCAAAAAGTTCCCGGAATGAATTTTTGTAGACATATAGCGCGATCGCCAGCAGTAAATTTGTCTTGCAGTAGTTGGTACGACTCCTTGGGAGGGCATATCGGTAGTGGTGGCATAGCTGACTTGCCGTAGTGCAGTATTGGAAAGGGCTTTTCGTGTACCTGCAAGTCGACGTTGTCGGATTTTTGAAAATTGGCATTTCATTAACAGCAAGCGAACATTGTTCTTGTTTTACTTTAAAAATCACTCAGTGTGACTCTTGAGTTGTTAATTCAAGCTTATGGAGAAGAGGCGATGAAGAAATCCCCCAATATTTTCTTTATCAGCATCACCCAGTGCGCTGTTCATGAAATGCCATTATTCAAAAATCCGACAACGTCGACTTGCAGGTACACGAAAAGCCTTTCCAATGCTGCACTACGGCAAGTCTATGCCACCACTATCGATATGCCCTCCCAAGGAGTCGTACCAACTACTGCAAGACAAATTTACCGCTGGCGATCGCGCTATATGTCTACAAAAATTCAAAACGGGAACTTTTTGACTGTACCTCGTAAATCCAATGTAAATAGGTCAACAATATCGATTTAACACGTGGTACTTCTCAAGTTAAACTGTCACAGATATACATTCCTTATTCATGATTGTTATGATTTGAACATGTATGAGAATTTCATTTCTAGTAAGACCTCAAATTCATTTCAACAAATATCTTAAAATTAAAAACTTACCAAATTTGGCAAGTCATTATACACCTTATAATACAAGGTGTTAAGGCTTCAGCAATCTATTGAAAATATCTTAAGTAAAAATTCCACTCTTCATCTTAAAATTTATTAGTAGTGGAAAATTTTTTGTTAACCCTTAAATTGCAAAAAAAAAGGTAATAAATAATTTCAGAGTTGTCACATGAGATATGAAACAGATGGATAAATTTGTTGTATACCCATTTCTAGTAATTATAATTGAATAATTTATTTTTTGGTCTCAATAAGTTTGAATTAAAAAAAGATTTCTGTACTTACGGGGCTGAATAATTCCGCCCAGAGCTTGGAAAAACCCAACTACCAAAACAACTGAATCTCTCTGCTTGGCATTAAACATCTCTGACAAATAAGACATGAAAATGGAAAAGGGGCCACATATCCTGAAAAAAATAAAAAACAGCATTAATTTTATCATGGCCAACTGTACTTCAAAAGTAAAAAAAACTAAAAAGTTATTAATTTTTTAACTAAAAAAATAAAATCAATTATATGGTAAATTCTGGCTATCAGCCGCAAGTGTACTTGACAACTCTGAACTGCATTTCAGTGTTATTGTAAATATTTCAGCAAGACAAAAGTCAGAAGCCCAATCTAGATTGCAGCAGGTTTTTCAGGGTTTCCAGATGAAAATTTTGAAACGAATAGGCAACAGCCCTCACACATTGGCAGGTTGAAGTGGAGAATTGTGGTACCAACTACACGTTTCCCACCACAATCCATTTAACAAGACTGTTTTCAACCCCATGGGCACAATGGGAATCAAACAAGTGTACCTCAAATCCCTACAACCTCTATTATTCCCTTTCCACTTTAAACAATTGGACACGAACTTTGTCACTAAATCCTATCGATTTTATTGTTTTTTTTTCTTGTTCTACAAGCTGAACTACGGAGTCACAGTTGCCATAAGTGAACTCGCGCGATTGAATTGTTATTGTGAGAGTAGTGTCGCCGCCGGGCCCCTACATCACTGGTGCCACCGATGCTACAGCCACGGGGCCCACAAGGACTGGGTAAAATTAAAAAGTAGGAAATTGTTAATAAATCATAGAAAGAAAACAATAATTAAACCACTAGGACTAGAATTATGTGTATCAATGAAATATCGGAGTAGTATAAATCGGTTAATTGAATATGCAGTGACTTGCGTACAAGACAAAGACAAAGACAAAATTCTCTTTATTTACATATACATAGAGTACAGTAATGGCGTCATTTGAGTTTCATCAGTGAGGTTGACTTCTTTGCTCCAGGTATTCTTCAATAGAGTAGAACTCCCTCTGCAGCAGCCAGTCAAGTAGAGATTTTTTGAAGGTCCTGTTATCTATCTGTTGTTTCAGTTCAGGTGGAAGGGTGTTGAAAAGTTTAGCTCCAATGTAGGTAGGTTTTTTTTCTAGGCAGTTAGGTGATGTGTAGGGAGTCTGTAGTTAATTTTGTTCCTAGTGTTGTATGAATGAGTGTAAAGTTGGTGAGTCCCTTATTTACTACATGCATTATTACCTCAGCAATGTACAGGTTAGCTACTGTTTGCAATTTAAGCCTTTTGAATACTCCCCGGCAAGAGTCACGAAAACCCAGGTCGGCCATTATTCTGATTGCTTCTTTTTGAAGAAGCAGTACCCTATATAGGTTTCCCTGAGATGAGAACCCCCAAACAATCAGCCCATATCGCATTTGCGACTCAAATAGTGCAAAATAAGCTGTTCTTGAAGTTTCTGTGTTGCTAATGTGTTTGAGTCGTCTGATAACATACAGAGCAGTGCTAAGTTTATTGCACAGCTGGTCTACATGGGGTTTCCAATTGAGGTTACAGTCAATTGTGATTCCTAGGTATTTAGCCTCTTTAGATGCTGAGATGTCGAGTAATGTGAGTGCATTTTTTCTCTGTGGGCCAAAAAAGAGCTGCTGCGACTTCTCTTCATTCAGTACCATGTCATTTTCTTGGCTATATTGTTTGGCTATGCTGGCTGCAATGTAGGTATTGACTTCTAACTCCTCAACATTCTTGTGGGATACAACAAGGGCTGTGTCATCAGCGTATAGGAATGCCTCACAGTTGTCCTGTAATACAGAGATAATGTCATTAGTGTACAAGATGAATAGAACAGGACCCAGGACAGATCCCTGTGGAACTCCTCTTGCTGTCTGTGCTTGTGAAGATCTGATTTTTTTAGATGTATTGTTTTCGACCTGAGTTATCTCGGTAATCTGTGTCCTTCCGCTGAGGTAACTCCGAAACCACTGATGCGCTGTTCCTCTTATTCCTAGAGCTTGTAGTTTGTTCAGAAGATGTGTGTGACTCAGGCTGTCAAAAGCTTTACTGAAGTCTAAGAGGATGCCGGTTGTTGTGGCTCCTTCTTCAGTTGCATCAATTATAGTTTCCACAAGGTCGATTACAGCAGTGATGGTTGACTTGCCTTTTCTGAAACCATGCTGACGGCTCGTTAGAAGACTATTGTTTTCAAGGTGTGTAAGCAGCCTTGACAGTACTACTTTTTCAAAAACCTTTGAAATTGTGGAGATGAGTGAAATAGGTCTGTAGTTGCTGGTCAGGAAGGTAGGTCCTTTCTTGTGTTTTTGGATAAATTATGGAGTATTTAAGTGAGGAGGGAAAAATACCCTGCTGAAAAGACTTGTTTATTACATCAACTATTGGGACTGATACTTCATTTTGGCAGTTTTTCAGAACCACCGATGATATTTCATCCATTCCAGAAGACGGTTTTGATTTTAGGGATGATATTATTTTGTCTACCTCTGTTTTATTTGTTAGTTTAAAGTTCTCTTCAAACGACCTAAACTCACTTTCGTGGTAGGTTGAACGTAGTTTTAAGGCTTCTCGTTTTGAGTTTAATAGAACTTCTTCAGCAGCATTAGCAAAGAAGTGGTTCAAGTGTTCGGCTATTTCTTGGGGGTCTGTTAGGGTTGTGTCTTCTACATTGAGAGTTTTAATGTAGTTTTTTTGGGTCTTGTTGTTGAAGCGGTTATTATTTATTATTTGCCAGACTGCTCGGGTCTTATTTTCTGCATTTGCAATATAGGTTATGGAAGCTTCCTTTCTTAGGTGTTTTAAATGAAGATCATAATCTTTTTTTCTGTCATTGGCTTGTTTTTTGTTTTGTGCCTTTTTACAAATTGTGCCTGAATCTACAACAGCTCTGAGGAACAAAACCACCCCAGCTGACGTAATCATGACAACACAAGAAACTTTGTTGACAATGCAACAGTGTGAGTAAAGCAGCAGAACACTGCCCACCGGGCCCCAGGACTGGCCAATGACGTAGACCTTTTAAACATGTATTTGTTTTGATTTACTTACTTCATTTTTACCTGAATGTTGTATCCTCTGCTTCTCAATGTCTCAATTATAAAATTAGAATGTGTTCTCAAAGTATGAAAACACAGATAGAATAAAATAACAAACGCATCGATGTACATATTGAAAATGCATTAGCTTAGCCATTAATTCATTTCTTTTTTTGGTAGGAAGATGGGGGCCCATCATGACTTTTGGCAACAGGGCCCCCTGGAGTGATGTGGGTTGCCTGGTCGCTTCAGCTGGTCAGTTTTGTAAGTTTTGGTTCGGGAGGGATTTCTCTCGCAACTCAACATTAATTTGGCAAGCCTCCCCACTATCCACCACCTGAGGACCGGACCTGCCGTTTTTCGGACTGGTAATAGGGAACACTACAAATATTGTTCTTTGAAAACAGTATTTTGTGATAACAATTAACTGGACAATTTCTTAATCTACGATAGTAGATAAAGCAGGTGGCTTTGGTGGCAGTGGAGGGGGGGAGAGCGGATTGGCGATTTTATATTGCACATTTCAGGAGTACGTGCTTAAGATGTACCACAGTCCCCTTGAATTTTGTTTTGGTTTATATTTTGTGATATTATAGTTACTTTCAAATTAGTTACAAAGTAATATTAGTTTAAAAAGCCTGATGTCTTTATTAGATTTTATAGGTTTTCAGTTAACTATTTTGAGAAGCCTCGGCAAAACATTGAGCTGTAAACTAGTCATATATGCTGTTTCGGTAAACCCTAATTGAATTACCTGTAAAAAGAGATTTATATCGATTGAAGAAAATATTAAGGAAAATAAATTGTCATATTATATATGTTAAACTCTAATTTAATCAGAAATAATTCTTATAAACTTATAAATTAGCCTAATCTAAAATCCAAAACATTAAAAGAGGGATTTTAATGTTACAAATTCTAGGTTGAAATAATGAAACATATTGGTCTTGCTTTACAAAAAGCCCATGCTGATTTTTGGTGGACTGAAAAAGAGGGATCGGTGATGGTCGCTGCGGAGTTTGGTAAAGGTTTGTGGTTAAGAGGAATAAGGAAGAGTTAGGAATTTACCACACCGCCATTTGCTGAGTTGTTTCAAGGAGCGTCTAAAATGGCAGACTCATGAAGCCGAGTTAGGAATTTACCACACCGCCATTTGCTGAGTTGTTTCAAGGAGCGTCTAAAATGGCAGACTCATGAAGCCGATACCAGGCTAAAGGGGAGTTATTTTCAACTTACATGATTCCGCTCAGAAATTTGAAGCTCAACAGAGTCCAAAAAGAGCTTGAGAGGCTGGTACAAACTGTGAAGATGACGTCCCCGAAATATCCGAAGGCTAAGACTTTCTGTCGGCCGAACTTGTCACTGAGGAAACCCCACATGAAGGAACTCACGATCATGCCTAAAGTTCATCATGCTCAGCTGTAAAATGATTCGTCTTTAATCTTTACTTTGCAGAATTTGCAATATTTTACAACACTATATATAGTAGACTCTCGCTTATCCAGACCCCTGGGGTCCAAGGCCTGTCCGAATAACGTTTTTCTGGTTGTTTCCTAAAATTAATTATTAAATTCAACCTTTGAAAATTATGTATTTTACGATAATTTGTATATTTTTCTATTTTCCATTTGAATCTTTGATATAGTTCCTTAATCACTCGAAAACTAACTCATTTTACTTAAATTGAAGAGAGTATTTACACATGTCATTACTGGTCTCAAATTTTTTTATATAAGAATTGTCGATACTGTTCTGTCCATTTTCTGCCAACCACGTCCAGTTAAGCCGATGTTTAGGTAAAAATTGTGTGGTTGAAAAGATGTTACTTTCAACGAGTGTAGTCCAGTTAAAAGATATCCGGTTAAGAGGGAGTCTACTGTAGATTATTGTACAGTCGACTCTCGCTAACACGAACCTTAATATCACGAAATCCTTGATATCACGAATTATTTTTAATCCCCTTGGAAAAACCTGTAACACGAAGAAATTACTATACATAACACAAACTAATTTTCATAACATGAACAAATTTTCCGGGTATATTTTACCTCTATAACTCGAAGGTTCACAAAAATTACCTCTATAACACGAAGTTCAGTAGTTAAGACGGATTCGATTCACGCTTTACTTCCATAACTCGAATTTTACCTCCATACCACGAGTTTTCACAACGGACCTCTGTAATACGAAATCCCGGAGTTCTTACTGATTACTCTGTTTTGTTTCACATGTTTTTTACTGCATACCGTACTGTAAGTCTTATTCATTAATAAAGTAATATTCAAAGTTGTAAGTTGATTTTTGTAGCTGTAGGGGATACAAAAAGTCTCTTTATATTATTGTTTTAATAAAAATTATGATCGATACTGTGATAATTGTTTTTACATGTTTAAGCAGAAGACTCCAGACTTTTTAATCAGAATTGATATATCTTTTTTTGTGTGTTGCAGGTTATAATATTATAAATACTGTATTTTTCATTGATATATAATATTTAAATAAGTTAAAAGCTTGGATTTGTCGAAGATGTAGGGTATAAACTACATTTTTCTTTACCTCTATATCACGAATTTTCATTTAGTCTACCTCTATAACTCGAACTATGCCTACGACGAACCATACGTAACACGAAGAAAAATCGCAGTCCCGTGGACTTTCGAGTTAGCGAGAGTCGACTGTAATATGACTGTGCTTAAGAGAAATATAAATGATTGTTGGAATATATTTTATCACTGTGCCTATTAAAAGTTTCAATCAATGGAGATGAATTTCCAATGTACTTTGTAAACTCCAGTTCAAGTTTGAAAGTAGGCTAGAGGAATTAACCTGCACTATGAAAGTAATTGATATTATGTTTAAAATTGTTTAACTGAAGCTATAAAGTGTTTAAACTACAAGTATCAACTTTCTTCTCTTTGTTTGAAACTGTCTTTTCTCCATATTATTAAACTCTAAAACAAGAAGTAATATGACCACTATATCTAGTTGTATTATGCACTCAAAAGCCTGCAACAATTAATTTTGCATTAGAATTGTTTTCTATTTTCTATTTAAAGTTTATTTTGATTTCATGTGTTTTGTAAACAAATATGAACCTCTTTTCTATGAATGATATAGAAATATCATCGGCACAGATTACTGATAAGGATATATCACTAAAACTCGCCATTAAAACGAAACAATTCAGCATCACTTATGAAGATTGGAAAAAACTATTTTCACTCAGACAAATATATTTGGAAGTAATCGTTCCATACCTGCGTATATAGTTCCATTGAGATAACCACGGTCGAAGGCATCCAGTTTCAAGTCACACGAAGCTGTAGGCAGAGCAAATGACAAAGAAGTGCTCTCGTAGGTAGTGGAACAAGAAGCTGGGAAAGCCAGGAGAAGCAGCAGGTAGTTGAACTTGCCATAACCTGGAATGTAGTAAGAGTTGGCTCACAGACAACAGTTTGGGGTGTTTATGATTGGTATGTAGAGTACTTTACTGAGTAAAAACATGGTTCTTTAATATGTACTGTATGAAAACTTTTACTCAGGAAAATTTACGATTTCTCCATTATTAGTAGACTGATCATCATAATCTTAATCAGCATTAAGTAGACAAAATCCCGCGACTTTTTTATCTCATGCATAATTTTTCTAAAATTCATGGTTTTTAAGATATTTAGCTTTGAAAACAAAAAACAGTCGCCATTCCAAAGCTAATCTAAAGTCCTAAACATTAGAAGAGTGGGTTTAATTCTCACTAACTTTTGATAGATTCAAAAATATAGATGAAACAAAAGTTATCATTGCCTGTAGTAAAAAATACATTACATTTAGATCAAGTTTTTCTAAGTTTATTAAAGTGTGGAAAATATTTATGTCCCACACTCTAACACCACCATTTTTGTCAATATGGTGTGACTTTTGATATTGAGGACTAATTTATTGAATATCTTTGTTATCGTACAAAGTAGAAATTTGAAACTTCCTTCAAAAGTAGTTCTTGATAGTGGTCATCCGTGTACCAAATTTGAAGTTTATACATTAAAAGATTTGTGAGATATAATTAAATATATAAAACACACTAACAGGCACACAAACGGAAAACAAAGCACTTCAGGGCCTACGTTTACTTAAATTTTTTTTTCATTTTCACCTCTACAATAATATTCTAAAATATTTTACTACATTTTCAGCACAACCCTATAAAATGTAGCTTGGAGAACAAGAAATAAAATTGTTCTCACAATTATTGATGTCTTAGATGCCACCACCATCATCACCATCCCCACAGGGCCGGCGACAGGATTTTCGGGCCCCTGTGCAATCTACAGCCCCGGGCCGTAAGACCTGGCGACCTTTTTTTTACTCCTTTCATGTGTCTTTGGCCCTTTTTCAGCTCCGTTTCGGGCTGTTTTTGGGTGTTTCCGGGCCCCCTGCGAGCCCGGGCCCCTATGCATTTGCCCCCCTGCCCCCCCCTGTCGCCAGCCCTGCATCCCCATCACAACTTCAAACAACAAGTTCACTAACTTCAACTTCCTTTCACTTCAACTTTGTGTGTAGTGATGATTGTGTGTACCATCACTAACCCCTAAAGAGTAACTATAAATTGAAACATAACTGAGATTCAAAGACTTAACTAAAAAAAAGACACATTGCTATTAAAATTTTTGTCATAGTAATACATGAGGCAGCTAAATCAATTAAAGCCCTAGCCAATTAGAAAAATTGGCTAGAGAAATTGTCAGTCAAAAAATAAAAAATCAAAAATTTTTGGCCTGATAAAATAGACCGTACATCTAATAGTCTAAGTTTGAAAAATTAGCAATGTAATTCATCCTATGTCCATGATAGTTTTATAAGTCCTAAACATTTTAAGAAAACTTTTTGCTCTAAAACTTTTTGACTGTATGTAAACTAAACATTACGTTGGGGTTAAATGTACGTATCCCAAAACCCCACATGAACAACTTTGACAACTAAAACTCAACTTTGACTTTTAAAAATGTATTACATTAGGGAAAGGTTGGCAAACACTTCAGTATAAGTTTCATTAAAATATCCTCTAAATACAAAAAAAGTGAACAATTAATTCAGGTAAAAAATGTAAAACAGAATCACATTTAGCGAATTATTCTTTAGAACTTGAAATTTTTTCATCATATCTGAACACATACCTGTTTCTTTAATTGCCTCCTCAAAATCCACTTCTGAGCTTGACCTTGTCAAACTGGATTTCTCTGCACAATTTCATACAAATGAATTAATAAACAATAATTTTTTTCAGGAATCCAAACAAAAATGAATGATAATTTTGATATAAATTACTACCAATAGTTTCAAAATTATATTTCTTACTTTTTAAAGGTATAAATATATTTATTTTTATATATTGTATATTTTTCAGATTTAATAAATTTCTCATTTTTAATGGAAACACAGTTTGAAGTTTATTTGCACATCAATAAAATTATGAATTAAATACAATAATGCATACTCTGACCGTTTGTGATAAAGTATTCGGTTAAGGTATAAAAGTAGTATATTATTTGTTTACCTGTATTATCCTTTGTGCCTCTTTCACATAAAGCAATGTGTTCCTGTCTCACTTCACTGTCAACCATTTTCTAACAGCAGTGTTGCAAACAGTGAGCTGGCAAGTGTTAAATTTACCTTATATTTACCTTTATTTGCTACGATTGAAGCAAGCCCTTAGCCCTCGCCAATTTGCCTTCTAACTATTCAGGGAAGTTATCGATTACTAATTTGAAAAGGTGCTTTGTACCACTTACTGGAATTTTCTTGAGAATTCTTGTATGATATTGAAAACACCTCATCATTCGTTTCTATAATTTTGCTTGATGAACTGTATTGATTCATATTTTTTAATTCTGAAAAAATCTCCAATTTATCATATACTATTTGTAAATCATTTATAACAGACATTTTTACTAAAACACATGCAATCTTATTTTTAATTTCTTACTCACTAACAATAAATAGTAAATATAAAATCTAGTATTGTTAATGCTTTCCAATTAAAATATTGGATTTAACAAGTAAAGAAATTGTTAGTTAAAATTTCACACTGCTCTTAAAGGTGGGAAAACATGTAAACAAAATAACTAACATTCTTCATTAAATTTGGAATACAGTATAGTTGTTGTTTTTAAACATAAATTCAAATAAATAAATATAAATTCATTTAATATTAGACTCAATTTTGAACTTCATTGGCTATTTATGTAGCAATGTAACAATTTAAAGATATTAGGTGATAAAATAAGACAACTAAATAACCAACACTTTTCGTTTTACTTAAAATACCGTATGGTTTTTATTTGTAAATATAAATTAATTTAATTTTTGACTCAATTTGAAAGTTCTTTGGGTATTTATATAATAATGTTAATATGAAAACATTATATTATCTGCATGTGGTTTCGTTAATTTTATGTTCAACCAACCTAATCATGTTAAATCTACAATTTTCAAGCAGAATATTTCATTTCCTCAAAAGGAAAATCCAATACAAATACTGTAACAATTACGGAAAGTATAATATTTGTATCAAACCAACATTAGATATATAGCATGTCCAAAAGAGTAATTAAATGAGTTTTTCATCTATAGGTAACTTAGTGTCTCAATAAAACTTGAAACTCCTTATGGATGTAAATTGTCATTGATAAAAATACCATGACCAAGTATCTCAAACTGTAAGAAAAATTAAATGTCAGCATTGCAAACGGATGTCACTCATACTAGAATGTGGGACATACATTTTTTCTTCACTTTAATAAGCTTAGAAAACTTAACCTAAATGTAGTGTATTTTTTACCAGAGGCAATGATAACTTTTGTTTCAGCTATCATGTAAAGGTTAACTGAGGTTACGTGAGAGGGACAACCGAACAAAAAGAGAAGCCTACTAAATAACTTTATGAATCACTGTTAGTAATTTCATTGGTAATTGTGTCTTAGTGATTTTATCTGGTATGGCAGTAAACTCTCCAAAGAAAGTAAAATCTAGAAAATGAATAAGCTTGAGTTTGAAAATTTTAATAAGAATTAATTGGCAAAAAACATTTTTGCACCATTTGAGATGATTGAGATTTACCTAATTTTAGAAAATACAGTACACTTCAGATTATCATTATTAATGTGGCGGAACACCAATCCAGATAGCAAAAATACGGATAATCTGGGGTCATTATAATATCATATGAATAGCAATAGCGAACCTAGCCCCTGCTATATCAATGTTGCAAGCAGCGAATAAAGATTGTACAACATCTTAGTTTCACATCCACTCATTTTGAAACTAAGTCAGTCCACACAACCACATAAAAATTTCATAACTATAAATACAACAAAGCGACATTAACAAATTAAACTGCGAAATTGCCCTAGGTTACGCATGTGTTGATTACTGCTAGTGCTCATAGTGGCATACCAAAACACTTTTCGTACGAAAATGCTTGAATGTACTGTATACAGGGGTGCCCATCCCCCCCAAGGCTTATAGCGCATTCCCCCAAAACAGCCAGTGACCCCCCCCCATCTAAACTAAAATCTACTAACTAAACATATGAAACTAGCACTGCAGTGGAGCGAGTAATCACAATGAATTTCTGCACTACAATAATATAATGTTGAACATTGTCCTGGATCTTTCATTTGCCTGAGCTTTTTTACCAGAAAACTCAATCCATATTAACAATTTTCATATCTCAAGATATCTGCAATTGAGGCACAAAGTACTATTTTTAAAAATATGAAATACTTCTCAAATATTCAGAGGGGCAGTGGCCACTCTGAAATACTGGCGCAACCCAACAATAAAACTACCTGTTGTCAAAATTAGTGAACGCTTACCCCTATTATTCCATACTCACAGTTACAGAGAATATATTGTACCAGACTACTGATTTTTCGTAAATATACAAGGTACAGTCAAAACGTTCCCGGAATGAATTTTTGTAGACGTTTAGCGCGATCGCCAATGGGAAATTCGTCTTGCAGTAGTTGGTACGACTCCTGGGGAGGGCATACTGGTAGTGGGAGTATAGCTGACTTGCCGTAGTGCAGCACTGGAAAGTGCTTTTCGCGTTCCTGTAAGTCTACATTGGCGATTTTTGAAAAATGGTGTTTCATGAACAGCGCGCACACATAAAGTTCTGTGTTTTACTTAAAAATCACGTAGTTCAGTTGTTAAAATCACCTCTTCAGTTGTTAATTCAAGCTTATGGAGACGAGGTGATGAAGAAAAGTCAAGTTTATGAATGTCACAAACGGTTCCGTGAAGGCCGTGAAAGCATTAGGATGACCCTCATGGTGGGCGACCTTCAACATCAGTCATTGAAAAAAACATTGAGCGAGTACGACAGGTTGTTCGTGAAAATCCGAAATTAACAACCGATGAAATAGCATTTCAGGTAAATTTATCACATAGAAGTGTTCACACCTTCCTTCATGATCATTTGAACATGCATCAAATTTGTTCGCTCAACAAACAAAATCGACAACTAAGACTTGCAGGTACACGAAAAGCACCTTCTAATGCTGCACTATGGCAAGTCAGCTATACCCCCATTACCGATATGCCCTCCCCAGGAGTCGTACCAACTACTGCAAGGCGAATTTCCCGCTGGCGATCGCGCTAAAAGTCTACAAAAATTCATTCCGGGAACTTTTTGACTGTACCTCATATTATTTCCTTTTATTTCTCCTATAATTTTCACTCTCCTCCAAAAAATTTAATTCCCCCAAAAATTTTTATCAATGGCGCAACTTGCCCCCCCCCCCCCCCCCCCCGTGGGCAGCCTTGTCTGTACAGGTAATGCGGTGACTTCAATTTTTGTGATAGAATAAAATGCGAACAGTAATTTTATGTAATTGAACTTACTTTATAATACTCCCTTAACATGTAAAACTCATTAAAATCATATTTTTTACCTTTTTTTCTTTGTAATATTTGTATTTCACAGATATACTGATCCGGACAATCCGGGATCTTGATAATCTGATGTTCGGATGGTCGGAGGTGTACTGTATACATTTAGATCCTTAAAAATCCAGTTTCTATTGAACTAAGACAGCATTCAATTTATGAATTCCGCAATTTGAAACATAAGAAATCACGAATAAAATCAAATAATAGAGGATTGACCTAAACTGACTTTATTTTTTGATTCCTCTAAAAAAATACTTTATAAAAACCATTGCTAACTCAATTTTGTTGATATATGGATTTGTGAATTTTTCATTCTAGTGGCCTCACTTAGATATAGTAATAATGTAGTAATAAAGTAGCCTAATATATTAGAGATATTTCCATCTAGTGAAAGATGCAAAAATTATATCTTATCAAAAGAAATAATACTGATATGAAAGATGTATTTAAGAACTGAAACAAAAAAGTTTAATTTAAGCAAGTGATCCATACTAGCGCTTGAGAAAACAGAATTTTTACTATGAAAGCAGAATTTACTTACAGTTATTGAAGCTTAAAACTTTCTAAGTAAAAGATGAACTAAGAAGCACATTTGCTTTAACTCGTGAAGCTGAAAGTGACATATCTTAATTGTTAAAGATTATCACGACAGATTACTAAATAACTATACCGTACACCAAGGTAGAATTCTATCTTATCTAGGGGTAAATAGAATCATCATATATTATTCAGACATCATAAGCTGGTGCTTTCAAATTGCTTAAGAAACTAGTTTTTCTGAGAATTCTTAAAATTACATATTAATATAACTAGAGATCGCCTAGTGTAAAAACTTCAACTAGAAACTATTTAGATTTTGTTTTTGGTCCTTGCTGTTATAAAACATGTGGCTGGATTTTTTTACATTTTGTTGTTATTCTGCAACTAACATGGCAACTCATATGGCCCATGTTATTATATTTTTGTTATTTCAAATTATTTTTCTACGTGCCCTGGAAACTACTAAATATTATGATAGGGTTGTGCACATCTGCAGGAAAATACAATTCTAACGGGTACTTAGATTTTTGATATGACCCCCACAGGCTATGAGAAAAAGGGATTACAAAAATCATGATTGCCTATTAATATATATCGATATGTAGTTAGTGTAGTATGGTATATTAAAACTTGGATCATCAACAATTTAAGATTGCTGGACAAATTATGTTCTCAAAACAAAAACATCTTATGTTGAGAACATATAGAAAAGGCATCCCTTAAGGTTTCTTACAACATGGGATCATCAAAAATATAGGATTGGTCAAATTATACCCTCAAAACAATAACATTTTAAGTTGAGATTATACACCAGGCATCCCATAAGGCAGTGTTTCCCAACCTTTTGGTGCTTTCGTACCACCTCCCACATTTTCAACATTTTGGCGTACCATCGCAAGGGCCCTCCTCCCCCACCACCACTGAGGGATCCCTCCAACATTGCTTATAGTTACCCTTTGGTGGTTTTGTTTTTGCCAGCTACATTTATTTCATTTTTCTTGTTAATGTACATTTGTAAATCGTATTTTTATTATAAGGACATTTTGGCAAATTATACGTCATTTCAGCTTTGCCCAATAATTTTATAGTCAATTTGGCGAGAAAACCGTTTGAAATAGAATATGGATTTGGTATCGTGAAAAATGTCTAGGTATACAGGGAAAAATAATCTCTATATGTTATTTGGAACTTTAGATATTTTTCATATTTTGTATTGAAAAATCAACATAAATAAACTATTCAAAGTATACTGTATTATCAGCAATGGTCTTACATTTAAGCATATTACTCAGAATTTATACAACAGATGGCCTATTAAACATAGTAAGACTGTGTGTTTAAAAATAGAAAATACATTCGATTACTAAATCCCAAATAGTATTAAAAAAATCGTACAACTAAAAACTATAGTAATACCACCGAATTAACACTGTAAAACTGGTAGTATTTTTTGTAATGGAAAGAACAATTTTAACGCCAAAATGTTTTGTAAAAAGAATTACTCTTAAAATGAAAGAATATCAATAGTTCCTAAAATGTTCGTAAACCTAGTATTTTACTTTGTAAATACTTCTTCAATCTCTTATGTACCACCTGAAAGGCTTTCGCATACCACCAGTGGTACGCATACCACCGGTTGAGAAACACTGCCATAAGTTTCATTAAGGAATGGTTTAGCCAAGCCAAATTAACTATTAAGTAATATGAATAAAACCAAATGATTCTCCTTACCAAATGTTTGTTCCAATTAGCAAGTGCTTCAACTGCAAGTAAATACACTGATCGAATACTTAGGAAAATCGCTAGCTCGTGCTAGTTTGTGTTTAATTTTTCACCCTAAACCTACTTTTACTCGGGGAAACCCTGGAGTATGCTAGCACTAGTTTTTACTCACACCATAATCTGAAGTATTCAATTGAAATAATTTTTTTAAAAAGAAAACAAATTGCATCGCAAACTTCAATTAAGAACAATTTATTTTTCTACCTATATCTATTATTTTGCACTTCAATTACAAGCCAGTGTGCTAGATTCTTTTACGTGAAAATGACAGTTCTAATCTTTATTTATTTATTTTCGTATTTTTCATGGTAGCCACAGGTTTACTTAACCAAAATCCGCTATCTTTACTAGCATAATATAAAAAAAGAAGCAAGAATAAATAATACAAAAAACAAAGAAAATGGGTAATAATTTAAACTGCTATATTAATAACTTTAACTGCTTATATCTCCTTAGCCATTGGGTTTAGGGAAAATGTCCAAGAGTAATAAGTTCTTAAAATTAAATGTATAACCCAAAAACGCCATAAAATACATGGTGTTCCATAAGAAAAATCAAAGTTGTCCACCATGTTGGAAAATGGCAGCCATTTAGAAGAAAATGGAATTCATATTTTTGAATGTCTTAAAAAGTTGGTGAAGTCCCCCATATATATGAATATATATACCTGTCTGTAGGCACGATAACTTTTGTAAATAAGGTCCGATCACGATGAAATTTGGCATATACGTGTGAGAGCGACATTTATTAATACAAGTTTGAAAACCAGCACAATTGAAAACCCTAAGGAGGGTTTTTTTTAACAAAATAAAACTTATTTTTAGGATTTAATACCTTTTTATTAATTTTATGTAAATTTAATGTCAAAATTGCACTCAGCTTAAAAAATAAACAATTTAACATTTTGAATTATCATTCTATTTCAGTCCGTTGCTTAGTTATTAAATGCGCTAAACACAGTGTATTGTCCTTTATTTTTTTTTATTTTACCCACAAAACAGCATAATAATTACCCTTTTCTACCATTTGCAATCATAGTTTTATCATGAGCGATAGATCCTGATCTCACTATTTTAGCTTTATTACTTAAAATTATGTTTGAAACACTAACAATTGTACCAAAATGTCGTCTTCAGTTCTATTACCTTGAAGCAAACCTGCACAATTAGGGCATTCCTAAAGGTGTAGGTACTCAAAATAAGGTGAAGCCTTATATAAAACAATATCAATGGAAGTCCTTTGTGATCGACTTACATATGGGGAGTGAGTTCTAGCTTTGTGTCCACAGAATTGTAAAAAAAGACTGCTAGGTTAAACCTTATAATCCTTAGGCCTCAACTATAAGAAGATTTATATTAACTTCGTGAAACTAAGTAGTTAATTTGTGTACACAAAATGGTATCTAGGCTAATTTCTATTATTTAATGTAATGTCTATTCACGGTACAGTGGACCCCCTCCGTCCGCCCGTTATCCGGACCCTTCGGGACCGAGGCCTGTTTGGATAACGTTCTTCAGGTTAAACTGACGTTTCCAAAAATTTATTATTAAATAAAAAGTTAAAAATTAGATGTATTACAATAATTTGTCCACTAAATTTTTTTCACGGGAATCGTCGATACCGTTCCTCAATCCCTCGAACTAACTAATTTTACTTAAATTGAAAAGAGCGTAATACTTAAAATGTCATTACTGGTCTAAAATATTTTCCCACAAGAATCTTTAATACAATATCGTCCATTTACTTCCGATCACGTCCGGTTAAACCATTGTTTTGGTAAGAATTGTCTGGTTGAAAAAAAAAGTTGCTACCTCCGGGAGTAGCCCGGTTGAACCGATGTCCGGTTAAACCGATGTCCTGTTAAATGTGTCCGGATAAGAAGGAGTCTACTGAATGTATAAACAACAGTATTTCTTCACCACTTAGTCTGGACTTATCTGCATTCTTTTCTAATCTGACTTGCTTTAATCAACTATTTTCTAGGTGCCTGATGGTGAAGGTTGCAAGTCGGCTTTTCTACCGGGCCCAACTGATATTTGGGTTCGTGGAGCCCCCTTCATTGGCCGCTACTACACGGAGTTCGATTTACAGGACATGAGAATCGCATTTGCTGAGGGCAAATAATTTCTTAAGCGTTTGGCTTTTGTAGAAATGATTTAAAGAGAAATAATATTAGGAATTCGGCCTCTTTAAGGGGTTACTACTGTACCGGAAAGATAAAAAAAAAACATAATTATATAGTAATATATCTTATTAAATATAATAAAACTGTTAAGTTGATTTTAAGTTCTTAAATTCTCATCATTACTCCCTATATTACTTAGTCTTAGTCATGTGGTTGTTAAAGCAACTATATCAATCAACATGGACCATTAGGATAGGTTTATAATTTAATATAAAAAATAGTTTAACTTTATAAAAATTATTTTAAAAGTAATTCAAATTTAAAGAAAAACTATAAGAGATAACTGCATAGTTCTACCTAAATATGAAGTTTAGGTCGTCCCCTTCAAAATAATGTACCGGTAATGTATAAGAAAATCCAATCTGTAGTGTTTGTGGAATATCAGTTTAAAAAAAATCATCAAATTCATCAAAAAACATGGAAAATATTTTTCTCCGACCTCACAAAAATAAATGAAAATAAATTTTTATTTTTTTTACATTATTCTAAAAAGATTGGTTAATTTATTTTTCTCTTACTTTAACATTTCACTCTTTTAAGTACCCTATCCCCTTCAACGTGTTTTACATGTTGTTCATAAAACAAGTTAGTTGTAAGGGGGCAAACGGCAAACGCGGCTTTATAGGCACCACCAATGCGACTCAATCTAACACTAATTCCGCAATAAAGTTTATATACATTCTAATCCTGTAAGTATGACTTTCATCTCTTAAAAACGTCTTCTCAAAAAGCGATAAATGTCTTCCCAAAAAAAACGTTTACGGTAGTTTTGTTTCGAAAGAGTAGGCCTAATCGATGAACCGATCAAACTTACATTACACAACGTAACAATCCGCCTCTTGCAGCAGCTGGAGTAATGAATTAATGAGAGTCGGTAATTACTGTCGGTTGGCCAATGGAAATATTTATAACTTCTGCGCGGCGGAGCGGGCGAAATGAGGCGGCCCGAATTCGAAGGCCTTTCCATATTTCACCCTGCTGTATGAGAAATATACCGACGTCGATCTTGTATGCAAGATACCGTGGAGACCCGTAGCTTATAATCTCATTGCTTATAATGTACGTTTTGTTTCACAACTTACAAAAACCATTTTGTCTCATAGCTTATAATGACATTTGGAGCTATAATTCCTATTCCAAATTCGTTATAAGCTATGAGACAGTTTGTCTAAACCGTTATAAGCCGTGGAACATTTCTGCTTCCGTCAATTAATTAATTTCTAACAACAAACTGTCTCATAGATTAGGTATAATGTGGAAATCGTTTCATGGCTTATAATTTTCGAACTGTTTAATAGCTTATATTGTAAATTTGTAAAGTGTTTCATAACTTATAAAATACCGGAAAGTTCCATAACAAACGCATAGGTAATGAGTATGCAGGTTTGCTGCAACAGGTATGTCAAAACTAGGAGGCTATAATTCGATATTTAGTAGATCTGAACTATGCGATTGTTTCATAGCTTAGCCTATAATGACTTGACAAACTGTCTCATAACTTATAAAAATACGCCATAACATCTCATGGCTTATTATTTTCAATTTGTAAGATAACTCATATAAACAAATTTGTTTCATAGCTTATAATGACATTATGAGCTATAACTCTTAAATGCAAATTATTTATATGGTACGTTATGAGATAGTTTGTCAAAAGCGTTAAGCTAAGAGGCAACTGGGATTTTATAAGTAATGACACACTTTACCCCTTTTTTTATTATAAGCTATGTTACAGTTTTACATTATTTTTTAAGCTATAAGACGTTTTGGCAAATACGTTATAATTTATCAAACTGTTTGTCAATTCATTATGAGCTATGAAAAAATCGGGATTTTAAGCTATGAAATACTTTACACATTTTCATTATAAGCTAGATACAAATATACCGCTCATTATATTTCACTAAATATACTTTTTTTTAATTACAACTTGTTTACCTTTAAAGACTTATCCAAAGCGAGGCTTTCGGTTGCCTGTCATTTGACCGAATTGATAATTGTTCGCCGCGACACTTGCCCACTTTTTAAAAATTAAATAAAATAAATAAATAAAAGCCTGAATCCACTTGATCGAATTGATAATTGGTCGTTGTGACATTTCCCCAACTTTTCAAATATTAATATAAATAATTAAATAAAATACAGAAACCACTTGTTAGAATTGATACTTGTTCGCTGTGACAGTTGTCCGACTTTATAAAAATATGATGTATTAAATAATTGAAAGTTGACCGAATTGATAGTAGCCCTCCTTGACACTTGCCCACTTTTAAAAATGAAATTAAAATGAATTAATAAAAGCCTGAATCCATGTGGTCGAATTGATAGCTGGTCGATGTGACAGTTGTCCGACTTTTTAAAATGAAATAATAATAATTTAGAATTTGTGTCATTTGACCGAATTGATATTTGCTCGCTGTGACAGTTGTTAGAAGAGAGGAGGGGGCAGCGAGGAGAGGGGGAGGGCGGGGCGAACGCCCCTATTCTCTTTTTTTGGACTGCCCATGTGGGTAGAGGCATAGATAAAATATACCCCAGGGGGTATTTTTTATCTATGGTAGAGGGTTGGCAGTCTGGAAGGCTGGCTGTACACAATGACGAGTTAATATTCTGCATTTCAGTGTTATATATTAATGAAAAATGTTGTACCCAGTTTAAATGTTTTTATTTGCTATAAATGTGAGTAGTCAAGGATCATTTAAGCCATATATTTTTAGATATCATCCGTTTTTACTAAGAGTAATTTGCAACTGAAATTTGGAAGTGGACGGACTATGCCTTAACAGGCATGAGAAGCACTAAGTAAGCATACAATCTCTAAGTGCAGGAAAACTTATTTCTGTAATTCAATCTAGTTGAGGAAATTAAGGCTACCACACAACTAATAATAATTTACCACTGTGCTTGTATGGTCGCCACAGAAGAGGATTTGGTAGATGTCAGGAGAAAAGGTAGGACTATCAGTAATATCAAATGTGATAAGTGAAAAAAAATCGTGAGAAATGGCATACTATGTGACTCTTGCGATCTGTGGAATCACTTCAAATGCGTAAATGTGTTGGAAGACAATTTAGAGTATCTTCCAAAAAGAGTGAAAAGAGTGAATGGCATTGCCCAAAGTGTATTATGACTTCGTGTCGTGTAGGCCTAATACCAGATGATAAACTTAGCCTAAAAGATAATGATAAGATCGAAGAGGCGAATTTTTTGCAGATATTTTCCTTACTGAAACAGGATATACAGCATATAAAAGTTGAAAAGTTAAAATCTTCTATTGCTAGGGAAGATGCCAATATTATCGAGATTGTTGAAGCTGAGATTGAGTGGGAGACGGTTTCGGTCAAAAAACCAGGCAGGCGTAGGTCTGTTCCTACATTGACGCAAACTTTCCAGTTTTAAGTAATATATTTAGTGCTCTGTTAGTTTAGAGTATCAGTAATAACAATAACTCTGAAAGTAGGCCTAACAGTATGACAACAGCGGGACAGGTTATTAGACGTAATAGGTACTCTTTATCACCCCAGTAGACCAACTTAAAAGTCATTGAAACCTCATCTCGAGTGAGGAATTTATTTGAGAATACTAGGCCTGATTCCAATGTAACCAGGACTAAAAGAGGCAGCATGTTACCAAAAATTCATCTCTACGCGGATAGTCAGGGTAGATAAGTAGGCGAATTAATAAGGAAATACACCCGTTGCAGCAGACCTGCATACTCAGCGAATTTCAAATGCAAAAGACCATAATTCAATGCAACATAGCGAAATTTGACATGTTTTTGTAATCTCCATAACAATAACATGGGGAATGAGTATGCAGGTTTGCTGCAACAGGTATGTTAAAACTGGTTGGTTTTAATTCATTATTTAATAGATCTTGACTAGAAGAAGCCATATACCAAGTTTTATCAAGAAATGTTAAAAAATAAGGAAGATATAGAATTTTTTTTATTTCCCATAAGGATAACATGGGGAATGATTATGCAGGTTTGCTGCCACAAAAATGGAAATTTCGGGGATTTTAACTAAAATACATTCGATCTCATCTAGATGAACCCACAAACCAAGTTTTATCCAGATATATTGAGAAATAAGCGAGATATAGAATTTTACTTATTCCCCATAAGGTTAACATTGGTACAACGTACTGTGTTTACCACTTTCAATATCTCGGTAACCAATGGACATAGAGCAATGATTCAAAACACTAAATTGTTTGTTTTTTTTGAGCTGAATTCAATGGTGCCAACAAAAATGTGGTTAATTTTATTTTTCTATGTAAAAACCTCAAAAAACCCCTTTTTTTGGGGGGGTTTATCCCCCTTCACCCCCCCTTCCGATGGTCCGATCGGGCTGGTTTACGAACTCGTCCAATTGATTACCACTTTACATGTCTGTACCAAATTTCATTAGGATCGGACCATATTTAGCCTACGGCCGCTATCATGCTTACAGACACATATATAGATAGATAGATAGATAGATATATATATATAAATTCGAACCAATGGTGTTTTTTGCTTCTGGTGGCCCAAAACGAAAAGTTATCACGGTCTCGGGCTTAGGTATTACCATGAGACCTACGGTAATAGCTTCTTCCCTATAGGGGAAATTCGCTAAAAAGAAGCTAACTGTGAAATACTGTCTTTTGTTAAGCCCAATGATAAAATGAGTTGTGTAGTACCATCTGAGCAAGAAGTCTTTGGATGAGATAACTTTGTTGTGTTGTTTGGGGGGACCAATGATTTAGCTTGTAATGAAAAAAATGAATTGCGTAAGTGTCTAAGAAGAAAGTTGAAAGAGCTGTCAATGAATAATACAGTAGTGTTTTCAGTACCTCATAGGTATGACTTGCCTATAAATTCAGCTATATTTGAAGAAATCAGGAAAACTAATTCAGAAATTGAAAAACTTTATAAGTATTTCAAGAACAGCACTTATGTGGATATAAGTAAGTTAGGGAAAGATTTCTATACTGCAAATGGTTTTCATCTTAATGTAAGTGGAAAGCATTATGTAACTGATCAAATAGTGGCATGTGTGAACAAATATATTGACTCCAAGAAAATGCTCAATAATGAACCTGTAGTTGTTAAAAATAGTAATTTTTTAGCCTAGAAGACAAATGCTTCTCAACAAGTAGGCCTAAGACTTTTTCAGATCAAACTTTGAATTTGTTTTTCTGGAATGTCCAGAGTGTTTGTAATAAATTAGATGTCCTTGGCCTTATGTGTTGTAATATTTAACAATGTGAGTGTTATTACTTTAGCGGAACATTGGTTAAATAATGCTGATGCCTCTTTTTTGGCATTACCCGGTTATTCGCTTGCTTCTTTCTATGGTAGAACTAACAAGATCCATGGTGGTTCTGCAATTTTTGTCAAAGAGGATATTGACTATCTTGAGATATCCCAAGTTAAGGAAGCCTCCATAGAAATGGTTTGCGAAGCTACGGCGGTAGAACTTGTAAAGGAAAAAATTGTTGTTATTTCTGTCTATAGGCCATATAATATGGACCCTGTATATTTTGTAAATTTTCGTAATTTTCTCATAACATAATATGTCTGTCATACAAAAATGTAATTGTAGCCTAACTTAGTGGTTTGTGGCGAATTTATGTAAATTGTAATTCTGATAGTAATTTAAGAATGATCTTGTAAATTTGTTTAATTGTTTTGGATTGATGATAACAAATGAAGAGGCTACTAGACCTATGTCAGGAAGTTGCATTTACAACATAGTCACAGATATTCATGATTCCAAATGGATTTCAAGGGTTATTCTTACTGTTATTTTTTCAGATCATGATGGCATAGTGTTTTCACTTAATACAGATGTTAGTTCATGCAAGGAAAGTAAGCCAAAAAATCTTGCTAGGTTAGTGAATGATTTTAATTCAACTTTGTTTTTAGATAGGCTAAGCCAAATTAATTGGATTGATGTGTACATTTTGGATAGCATTGAAGATAAATTTAAGGCTTTCCATGATTTGTTTCTATGGGCTGTGAATGAATCTTTTCAAACCAAATAAATCAAACATTTATCGCTAAAAACAATTCAACAATACCAGAAATAGTGTATTATCTGACTGTGTTAGGCTTAACAATCATTCATTTCGTTTTGTTCTCAAAACTAAAAGCATTATTTTCAATTAATTACTTTTCTTGTATGTTGCAACATAAAAATATTTATTAGAATTTACTCTGAAAACAAAAGATTTAATTCAGAAATCCAAGTATTCCATATTGATTGAGAAAAAACGATATAATGAGATGAGATTGCAAGTATGACTGAAAATGAGTATCAAAATATTATTTTTATTGTCATTCAACAAAATGTATTTTCGTTCAGAACCCCCGGCATAGCGGAGGACACAGAAGAAGGGCGAGCCCATGAACTCCCATCCAACTCGGAAATAAATGTAATCTGTCCGGGGCTCGGAAAAAAAGGAATGTTGAAGGCGCTGAGGTAAGTCCATATGGATCTAATTGCTTTCTTATCTGAAAATTTAAGCCTTCACATATATGAAAATAAAATTTTTGAGGCTGATATCTTCTGCCTCGGCTTGACATGAATCTTTTGCTCCAAGCTGTCCTTACCGTGGAAAAGATAATTATCTTGTTCAATGTTCGCCTCAATGTATAGCCTAGCCAAATTGTTTTAGTAATTTCCTCCACAGACCCAAATGTTTCTGAGAAGGTTACGATTTTTAACCTTATGGCTCAAAATCTTGTCCGCCGACGAAAGACAAAAGGACATAATTTAACAAAATGTTTTTTGCACCAATGTCCCTGTTCACACCACTGTGACATACTGGACAATATAGACATAGCGGTGTGGTGTCTTCGACACGACGACATCGGATGTAACGTTCTGTTCATTGCAAGAATTACATCTTTTAGTAGTGTATCTCTCATCAAACACTATAACTTTGTGTCCTCACTCCGCAGGGCGGATATCAATTTTTCGTGTGAAAACTTCCTCCGGGTACGAAATTTGGCAGTCTTTATGAAAATAGTGCCAGTCCCGTTTACAATAACTTTATTTTAAGGCGTAAAGTACTCTTTAGCGATGTTGTCAAAAAACCGTTGAAACCTCGTGTATCAATCGAACTTCAAACTTCTCATTCTCCGTTAAACGTAAATCTCTTGTCGGCGTTTGAACCATTTCAGTTTGAATTCTGTGAAGGCCCAGTATTTTAAAATACTCTTCCTAATAACGATATCTTTTTACTTTTCTTTTGCTCCAGATCTATTCGAATTTGACGGTCAATATCATTTTTCCACCTTTTTCTTTTCTTCTTATGAAAGTATTCGCAGGTGTCACAGATTACGCGCCCCACAGATAATGATTGGGAAATTAAATTTTTCTGCTCTGTCTTGCGGCGAGTTACTAGAGGTAGGATAGCACCGGGATCGACAGAAACGATATCATTATGATTTTCTCGAATTCCTTCATAACCTCCTTGATAAAACGTCTTTTTTTTCAGACCTCCTTCTTTTTGATACATATCCAATTGTTTCGTTTTATTAATAGAAAACGATACTTGAATTCCATCCGTCTGCATACTAAATCCACCGAAAATCCTCTATGTGTTGTTTAAACTTAATGTTTACTCAGAGGTTAGTAATGGAAATGTTTGTTTTTTACAGAGAATATAACAAGGAAAGAATAAAAAGACAACCCCCATCAAAAGAGAGGACAGAACTTTTAGAGTTATTAAAGAATTCTTCGATTCGGATACAGAGGAATCAGCAACAGAAACAAGAGATGTCCCTGTGGGCCATGTCCCCTGAAGTCATGAAAATCAATGGTAAATTATAACCCATTATTTTTTTACTATGCAAGATATGCAATTGCAAAGTTTAGTACATTTTGTTAAGTATTACAATAAATATTTAATATACTCTAAGCCTTTGACCAACCCCTTATGTAAAAGAAATTAAAATATACAGTACAAAAGAAAATACTGCTATGAATTTTCCTGTTAGAAGGTAAAACTATTATTAATTTTACCAACAAGGGGTAGCTCGGGGCAACGATTTCCAACTGAATGTGATAGAGAACATTTCAAGCTTTTTATACCTGATATAAAATATACGGTAAGAAACAGTACGAATCAAAACTTAAGTCTCTCTGAATATTATAAAGTTTTTTCCCTGTGTAAAAAATATAGCCTTACAAATTATTGTACATGATTGCGTGAAAACAAGTATATGTTTTACCTCTACGGCTCTGCTGGATAACATTACTCTCTGGCAAAACCGCCATAGCAGCAAAATAGTTTAATTTACTAATTAAATTTTTTACTGATTTATATTTGTTGGTAGTGAAACAAACTGCCACACGTTCGACAGCGGTCATATTAATAATGACCAGTCTTTAGGGGATTCCCCAAGATATTGGAATGAGCCCCTGACCTGATAATGATATATTTTAGCCCTGCATCTATTAACAAACTTTAAGCAATGCCTAAATCAATTAAATTCAAAACTTGATTTTTTTCACTTTTGGTCACGTTTATTGGGATTTTGAACCACTGTGCGACATAAGACGAACGGACATAATTTAACAAAATGTTTTTTTCACCAATTTTGTCCCTATTAACACCACTATGGCATACTGGGCAATAGACACACAGTGAGATGTCTTTGACACGATGATATCTGAAATGTTCTGTTCGTTTAGTAATTCGTACACCAATTGATGTCTGAATGTGCCTTAACCCAATGAAAACCCATTACTTAAAATTTTATTTTTCGTTGACACTCCAACAGTCAACATTGAAGGTTGAGATCAATATCTTGACAATAGTGAATAAATTATGGAAAACAACATGGTTCAAAATCGCATATTTTATTTGTCCCTAAAAAGGTACAATGGGTCTCGGGAGGCTAATAATGGAAATGTTTGTTTGTTCAGAGATCACCACAACGAAGGAGTCAGCAGCTTGGAGTCTACGCCGGAGGAGTTCGAGACTTGGACAACAACATACACGAGTGGATTTTTTAACTACACATGTAGAGTTGTAAAGGACAACTTAAATGACACAATTACTGCATATAACATTAAAAAAGAACAAAGAAAATTTAAATAAACATATATAAACATTACAGTGTTGTAATATTATCCTTAGTCCCAAGTATTCTCAAGAGGGATTTGATTTTTATGGCTCAAAATCCTCTCCGCCGACGAAAGATGAACGGAATAATTTAACAAATGTTTTTGCATTATTTTGTCTCTCTTCTCACAACTATAACATACTGGGTATTAGACATAACAGTGTGGCGTCTTCGATGCGATGACATTGGATGAAATATTTTGTTTGTAGAAAGGACTGCAAATGTTACGCTCAGTTTCTGAATATCGGAAACAAAACAAATGATTTTCACCCATCAGAAGTAAACTCTTTTTGAATGCTGTAAAATAACTGCAAAGGTTTCCAACAGAAGTAAACTCTTTTTTAATGCTGTAAAACAACTGCAAAACTTTACACAAGTCCTTGTTGAACGATTCATTTCTAGACATTAGATGGTGATTCACTATTGTAGAAAATATCAAAACAAGTATCATGAGATTCTTTCTCTTTTAATGTCAGAAATTTCATGTTCAAATAGTGTTTGATCATTGAAAGGTGTGAAAAGTGATGTTGGTCTGTGTGATGGTTTCTTAACATTTCGCGATGAACCATCAACTGGTATCTGCTTTTACAGTCATAATTCAGAAACTATCTCATAGCCAAATAGTGTTCGATGACAGAATCAAAAGAAAATTTAAATTTGCGTGGATGATGAATATTCCACACCCTTGTTCGTCTCTTTCCACAATTTATCCTTTTTTTGTATAACGGACAGAAGAAACATCCGATACATTTCTTCAGGGTTTATCATCATCTCTGATCCGTTTCTTATGGGAGGCCATCGACCACATAGTACAATAGACGGAGCAATAGAAACCACGAAGAGAAGCCTAAATTTGCTGCTAGTCCCTATGCATGGAAAAAATAAAGTAAATACAAATTACAAATATGGTATCAAATTATACGTCTGAATCTCAGAATCACTATAGTACCAAATATAAATTGCTTACAGGTAGTTTACACATCGTAAACACTGAAAACTAGAAGCTTGTCCTGACATTTTTTGAAAGAAGTTGCCGCCGCGGAATAATAATAATAATATTTCTTTATTGCGTGAACAATGGTTGTACATTGCATTGCATGCGTCAATATATATATTACTAAAGCTAAGGTTTATCATTCATACCTGCATACATACATACATCAAGTTGCCATACATTCATCACATTCATACCTAACACCGATGACATAGTTTGTTTAATTTTGAACTATCCCAGCAGCCCCCATAAACTCGTCAACAGAGTAGAATGCCCTAGACGCCAGGTAGCGTTTTAAATTCGATTTGAATTGTTTTTCGTTTGCTGACTGTTTGATGGTATCAGGGAGCTCGTTGATTAGCTTAACACCGATCTGAGCTGGCAGACTTTCAAATTTTGAAGGAATACACCTGTAACGTTCCTGTGATGTGTAAACTGCTTTTAAACCATTTATAATTGGTACCATAGTAATTGTGAGATTCAGACCTTTAATTTGATTCCAAATTTGTATTTTTTTTGGTCGACTATATTTTTGTATATAGCAGTTTAGGATTGACTTTCTTTTAATGCAGGCGCCGTCTGTGGACACCCGGTATATCTTTGAAAAATTATTCAAACATATGATCATTTTCAATATTGGCATCTGTAATCCATCCATTTTACTAGTATATATTTGCATAATGCAAGTCTTCTGCAAAACACAGCAGAAAATTTTTCAAGAATAAGTATTGATTTAGTTTTAGAAAAATATATATATAACACATAGAAAAATATGTAAATAAATAAATACATAAATAATTTGAGTTACATATTTTTTATTATCTTTTTAACATTTTTGAAAAGTCTTATTAAAGATTTCTAATTTTATACAGTTTTAGTGTAATGTTAACATTGCTGAAATTTTTCAAAGTGTGTAATTTCTGTGTTGGTGTAGGACAGCTATGTGAACAGTATATTTTATATATTTGTAATTATCCACCGCCGGTGATAATTTCACAGGACCTATTGACCGAATAGCTGTTCTAGAACAGCTATATGAACATAATCAAAGCTCTTATTTACTTAATCAATAACAAGCCTAAAAGATTGTACCACAATTATGCTACACTTATTGGTATTGCACTGAAGAAGTACTATGGGATCTCAGGGGTTTATCTGCAAGATAACAAAGAAATTTGAAGTTTCAACTGATCAAGTCATTGCAATTTACATTCAATTTCAGTAACAAAACACAAAACTCTGACAAGTGCGACTGAACTGCGGAACCCGAAAGATTTTACTACAGTTATGCTACACTTGGTGTAGCGTTGTGGAATTGGTGTTGCACTAAAAAAAATTCTATGGGATCTCATGGTTTTCTCTGCAAGATAAAAAGAAAATTACAGTTTCAACTGATCAAGGTATTTCAATTTACATTCAATTTCAGTAACAAAACACAAAACTCTGACAAGTGACTGAACTGCGGAACCCGGTAAGTTTAAGAAATGTGAAACTTTTGGTTCCCATTTTTCTTCTCCAAGAACCAGGTAGTTGGCAAAACAGACACGGGCCTTCACGTGTTTCCACTTTGAACTCAGAGCATTTTGCTCATATTATCCCGATTATCAGGACACTAACTGGTGCCAAAATGTCCAGACAAAACTTTTACTGTCATCCCTGACACCATTGAACAGACGCAAATACCTCCTCGGATAACACAAAACATAAACATCTCCCCACAACACCCTAACACGTACCCACAACACTCAGATGTAAGTACTAACCCAATGCATTAAACAATGGCACCGTCACTTTGCGGTAGCTTTAACTATAACAGCTTCCAAAAATACAAATCCCGACTAACTTCCGAAACCCAAATCTCCGGCAACATTCTGAAACGTAAAACTCCGACAAACTTCCGAAACACGGAACACCGGCAACTTTCCAAAATGCGAAACTCAGACAACTTTCCAAAATGCGAAACTCAGACAACTTTTCGAAATGCGAAACTCTGACAAATAATTGAAATGCAAAGCTCCGGCGGTTTTACCTCTGATAAATTACCGAAATGTAAAACACGACAAATTTTCGAAACACGAAAAATGCTCGACAGTGTGAGTACTGTGCATTTCCTACCCAATTACTAAAGCAAGGATGGTTTAGATTTGAACAACTAATCGCTGACACCCAGAAACACCCATATCTTGTATACTGAGAGATGTCTCTGCCATTGGTTGGAACTTAAATAGAATAATTTTATTTATCTACGACCATTGCAATAAGCACCAATTATGGTATTACAATAAACATCATAATGATATACATTAAAACACCAAAAACCAAGCAGTACTCTAATGACGACTTTAATAATTTTATTTATCTACGACCATTGCAATAAGCACCAATTATGGTATTACAATAAACATCATAATGATATACATTAAAACACCAAAAACCAAGCAGTACTCTAATGACGACTTTAGAGTACTGGAGTCACTTTAGAGTACTGGTTATAGACCAATGAGAGCTCGGCATTTGACGGAAGTAGTGTCATAATAACAATTATGAAACCCTCTAAAGAATGTTGGTGGTGCTAGGTTTGTTGCATTCATCGATAACTAAATTGGTTTTAGATTTTGCCAAGACCTACCTCTACAAGGTTACTTGTATTTACCTGTGCAGTGGTACAATTTAGACCCCAACACAGCACAAAAACATCCCTAGGATAACCTTAGGAACAATCCATGGGGATACTGGGAATATCCCCAGGATATCCACTATAGGTGAAAAAGTAATATCGATAATCGGCAACGATCCCTATTCAAATTTATGACTGATTTTAGCGAATTTCCCAAAAGAAAATTAAGCTAGGACTGTCGGTCTGTTGTAAGACCTAAATGCGAGACCATGATAACTTTTATTTTGGGGCGCACAAAAGCGAAAACCATTAGTTAAAATTAATATCTGTCCATCTATATACCTTTCTAAATGTGGGTCTGTATAGACACGATAATGGCCGGAAAAAAGGTACGATCATAATGTCATTTGGCACTCACGTGTAAAGTGGTATTTATTCGGACGAGTTCTAACCACAGCCCGATCCGACCATTGGTAGAGGGGGGGGGGTTAAGGGAGTTATTACCCTCCAAACATGAGGTTTAGTTTTTTTTATATTAGAAGACTGAAACTCCCCAATTGCAGCTGACCTGTATACTCAGCGAATTTCCATTCTCTAAACACATTGAAACCAAAGATAATCGCCTTTCTTTTTTGGTACTCTCCGTAGGATTAACATGGGGAATGAGTAAGCAGGTTTTCTGCTACAGGTGTGTATAAACCTCGGATGAAACATAACTGGATCGCGCCTTCCAATGCTAAAGTCAGGCGAAAACCTTGCCATTGTTTTCACCGTTGGGTGGCAAAAAGGTCTTATCTGGCGGGACCCCGACGCCAGTCGAGTGAACAGCGCTTCAATCAAACTGGCATTTACCAAACAATAAACTGAGTAAACAAATATAATTTTATATCACATTTTACAGCTTGAAATGACGAATCTTATCGTAACCATTTTGATTCCAAAAACTAATTGCATGGATTTTAATAATTTGTTTAGCGCCAAATGTTTTTATTTCTATTAAAATAAGAGGTGAAGAAAGTAGTAAGCGAGGTTTTTTTTTATATTTTGGTCAGGTAAAAAGTGTCAGTGAGAAAGTTGTAGATAACATTCCAGAGATATTTTTTGTCTGAACAATTTTTTTTAGGATTTCTCGTTTTTGCTATAGACATTAATTTAAATAATTGATTATCAGGTGGCGCGCGAATAAGAAAGTCCTCATATGATAACGCGTGGGCCGACTGTCTTTTACTACGACAGACTTCCCTACATTGAACGAACATCTTTATTATTTGTTTTTAATAATTTCCAGCTGACATATATTGTCCCTTATCTTTGTTAATTATTACAATTCAAAGTTATGTTTAAATTAGGAAATATTTTTCTCTACTTTTACGAAAAATATTTATAATATTTAAAACTGATGCGCCTTATCTTTTAAGACAATATCACTGAACTCTTTAAATATTGTATCATACATCTATTTCCGAATATTGACTTTTTACTGTCAAAAAAGGAAGGATAAAAAATAGTATTAAGAAAAACTCACATTCTTCGTAAGTAGATAAGAACGAAGTAACGTGTTGTTAATATTATTTCCGTATGTTTCTACTGCTCCTATTTACAATTACTGGTAATAATTTTAAACTTATATGAAATGAGAAGTGAAATAAAAATACAATAGATACTAGGAAAATACAAAAGTATTTTTAGACTGAAGTCATTGTTTAAAATTGTTTTTCCTGGTTCACAGGCGCCTCAAGAATGCAATGGTGAAGCTAAAACGTTCCGAGGACCACGAGTGTGTCCTCGGTACGTTTTTCGTCCTCAGTTGGTTGGTCACAATACACGTGAATGTCCCCCAAACGAACCATTTACAAACACACACACACACACACACACACACACACACACACAGAGAGAGAGAGAGAGAGAGACCACGCCGAAAAACCATTTTTTGGATTCAGGGAGCACTAAAACAAATATATCCACTAACAACTCAAATTCTAAAATTTTGACGAAAACAATACTTTCTCCATATACTGTGTATTATAGGGGGGAGAAAGTAAAAATAACTAAATATAAAATAAATTAACTGCATTAGGCCTAATGAAAATCGATGTTAAATTTTCTTTTTTCTCTTCAATGTCACGAGTACTGAAATAACTTGTTGTCTCCATAATTAAAACATGAATTTCCATTTAGGAAAACAAACATATAAATTAACTGGGCTTATGTAGGATGAAGGGTAGGATTAGTGAACGGATAATCTGACCTTAACTGACGTTTTTTTTCACATTTAACATAATACATATCATAACTTTCTAACATCGGAAGATGACGCTAGGTACCAGTTATTTATTTCATTATTGATTTTTGTCATAGATATTTATGTATCTACTCACGAAATCACTGCTATAAGGCAAACAACTTTGAAAAGAGCCTGCCCACAGTTTCATTTTTGACTGGCAATCTAAAACTGAAGGGAATTTTGTAAAACCGTTTAAGAATGATCTTTGGGGCCTAAGAGGAACCTGTAAATGCCAAATGTCAAGATTTAGTTCTTGCAGTTTTGGAAATAAGACCTAGAGATCGATTGGTAAAAGGCTCTTTAGTAAGTTGTCAGCCTGTAGGATTAATGCCGAAAACTGGGTTTTCGTTATTTCTAATTTTTTACTAGTTCCAATATGCAGGTAAATTTATTACAGTAATACAACTAGCTTACGTTGGTACACCTGTTAACGTACAACGCTCTCAAATATAAGACGGCGAATACGGGCTGGGCGCCCCGCCCACTCCCTCTCCTTGCTGCCCCCTCCACTCTTCTGCCAACTGTCACTGCGAGCAAATATCAATTCGGTCAAATGACACAAATTTTTAATTATTATTATTTAATTTAATAAAGTCGAGCAAATGTCACATCGACAAACTATCAATTCGACCAAGTGGATTCAGGCCTTTATTTATTTATTTTAATTTAATTTTAAAAAGTGGGCAAGAGACACGGCGAGCAGCTGTCAATTCGGTCAATCGTCAATTATTTAATACCTAATATTTTTATAAAGTCGGACAACTGTCACAGCGAACAAGTATCAATTCGAACAAGTGGTTTCAGTATTTTATTTAATTATTAATATTAATATTTAAAAAGTTGGGGAAATGGCACAACGACCAATTATCAATTCGACCAAGTGGATTCAAGCTTTTATTTAATAATTTAATTTAATTTTTAAAAAGTGGGCAAGTGTCACGGCGGACAAATATCAATTCGGTCAATTGGTGGGCTCCCGAGGCTTTCATCTCGTTCTTGCTGCTTAAAATGTCAGCTGAGAGTCTGTTTCATTTGTGATGAGGTCAGACTGACAGTAGCCAACTACTGACCTCCAGCTGGGAAAAAAATTTATCTTTGCCAATCACAAGGAACATACTTACACCTCGACTGAGGCTATATTTTTACCCAATAAGCTAATAGAGCTAGGATGAAGCCGGAAAAGAAGTAAATCTTTTTACGATTAGCCTACAGGTAGTAGTAGGTACCTGCCATCGTCTGCTAAAAGATGGCAGTCCTACATTGTAGTCAATGTTTTTGAATTGTTTTAACTACTGGTTTTAAATATTTATGTTATGCTATTGACTGTTAAACCTTGTCTTATATTTTCGTTGTTTAATAGAATTTTACATCATTTACTTAATATTTTACTAAAAACTAGCAGTTGCCCTTGGCTTAGCTCACAATTAAAATTATCGTATAATCTTGATTTGACTAATCTGAAGAGACTGAGTGAAAAAAATATATGTCAAGGAATATTTAATGTAGAGGTCTGTTTATGTGTAATGGCGTTGTGTAGATTTTAAAAAGCAGTTATATATTACAGTAGATAGTGAAGGTTTTTCTTTCACAGTCATAACTCATGTTAAAGGTGACAATTTAAAAGTATTTCTATGCAATTTTCCATTGCGTCTCAAAATGATCAAATAGGGTATCAATTAAATACAGTAAAGGCCTGAATGTTCGGAATCCGTCGACATTGATTCAATGGCGGATCCAGGGGGGGCAGCGGGGGCGCCTGCCTCGGGCGCCGGCCTGTAGGGGGCGCCGGCCTGTAGGGGGCGCCGGCCTGTAGGGGGGCGCCGGCCTGTAGGGGGCGCCGGCCTGTAGGGGGGCGCCGGCCTGTAGGGGGCGCCGGTTTGTAGGGGGGCGCCGGCCTGTAGGGGGCGCCGGCCTGTAGGGGGCGCCGGCCTGTAGGGGGGCGCCGGCCTGTAGGGGGCGCCGGCTTGTAGGGGGGCGCCGGCCTGTAGGGGGCGCCGGCCTGTAGGGGGGCGCCGGTCTGTAGGGGGCGCCGGCCTGTAGGGGGGCGCCGGCGTGCGGCGGCGCCCCAACTGGCTGGCTCTGAGGCCGGCGCCGGTGAAATAAAAATAAAAAGAAAATTCATTTAAAGTCAATTTTTTCGTCTCGCGACCAACAAATCTCTCAGAATTATCACTGCCGGAAAATCTCTATCGCATCGCGGCCGTCAAGCATGTCTCTGTTTTCGTGACCGTCACATTTCTTGTTGGTTGATGGCAAGAAAACCGCAAGTCCCGCGGCCGAAAAAGCGCTCGCTCATTTCGTGGACGGAAAATCGCCTGTTTGTTTAGTGGCCGGCAGATCTCTTTTTCTCATTATGGACGACAAGTCTTTCGCTCTTTTCGTGGCTGTCACATCTATTGGCCATATCTTGAACAGATGATAATCAGTCGTTGCTGGCAGGCATATTTCTTTGTTATTTCACTGCCGACAAGTATTTCGCTAATTTCGAGGTCGTCATTTATTGCATGATCACATTGCGGCCGAAAAATCTATCGTTTACAATAGCTGGCAAATATCTTTCGCATTGCAACTACCGCTTGCCCTTTTTACAGGGCCGGTCGGTTACACCTTTCTTGGTCGCATCGCGGGTGTCAAATCGCGGACGTATGTCGTATAAAAATCACGACCGGCAATCCCTCGGTGTTACTGCGGGCGGAAAAAATCGCTTAGTGTTTCTGTGACCAACAAATCTCCAGGCCTCATTGCGGTTGTTGAATAATGTTGGGTCATATCGCATCCGCAAAATCTTTGGTCGCGTTGCGGCCGTCAAATAAGATTGCATTTTACTTTACATAGATTGTACTCAAATATTAATTAGTTTAAGGAGGCAACATAGCCGATTTCACTGGTCGGGCATTTTTTTGAAACAGTCGGGAAATGCTAGAAATAAAGTCGGAAGTTTCATATGTGAAATCTGGTAGCCTAAGATCATCGGTTATAAAAAATCATAAGAACCATAAAATAAAATCATATTATGATATACGTGATATAATTCTTATTTTTGGTGCCGGGGGGTTGGGGGGGTGACAGTAAGTGCAGATCCGTCACTGCATTGATTCAAACTCGATGAACTTAGTTTTACAACATATGTGCGATTTTTAATATACTTTTAAAGGTCAACCGATTTTTAATAAACTTTTTTTAAGGAGATTGCAACGCTTAATTTTTCCGTGCAAAGCCGGCACACACTCGAATTAGATGAAAAATAAGGAATTCGCCAAACTATTGTAGGGGATGATTGTAATACATTAAGGACGCTCTAAGGGGAAAACTGTAATTTTCGCTGCCTAAATAAAGGCGCGCCACGTTTCATGATTAAACATATGACATGCATAAACTAATGATGGATAGTTTAAATATCTAAACTAAATTTAACTTTTGTATAGTGCGTATGACCTAATACCTCCGTTGCAGCAGACCTGCATACTTAGCGAATTTCAAATGCAAAAGAACATATTTCAATCCAACAAAGAGAGATTTGAAATGTTTTTGTAAGCTCCATAAGAATAACATGGAGAATGAGTATGTAGGTTTGCTGCAACAGGTCCGATAAAACTGGGTGGTTTTAATTCAGTATTTGGTAGATCTTCACTAGAAACCAAGTTTTACCAACATATGTAAAAAAAATAGGGAGGATATTAGCATTTATTTTATTTCCCATAAGGATAACATGGGGAATGAGTATTCAGGTTTGCTGCCACAAAAATGGATATTTCGGGGATTTTATACTAACATATAATAGATCTCATCTATATGAAGCCACAAACCAAGTTTTATATGTTGACATGTTGATATGTTGTCAAATAAGTGAGAAATATAATTTTTCTTATTCCCCATAAGGTTAACATTGGGAGAACGTACTGTGTTTACCACTTGCAATACTCGGTAACCAATGGACATAGAGCAATGATTATATACTATATACTAATATACTAAATTGTTTTGTTTTTTCGAGCTGAATTCAATGGTGCTTGCCAAAATTTGATTATTTTTATTTTTCTATGTGGAAAACTAAAAAGACCAAGTATTATAAATTATCAATATAAGTGGGAGCCAAAATAGTATGGACAATTACAATTGTCTTAGTTACAGATACTAGACGTCGGGAGCTCCCGATTGCAAAATTAAAAATACATTATTGTACCGATAGCAAAACCACCACGTGTAAAATTAATATTAACATGTTAATGCCTCATCGAATCATTAAATCTATACATAAAAAATTACCAGTGGCGTGCCCCGTGGCGCGCCGATGTACCTTGAGGACGAAAACTTGGATTTAATGTTGTCAACACTAACAGCATATCCAAAAATCACGGCTACCCGACCTTTACATGCGGCAACTTTTCTGACATATTTACTGGACTATATTCTTTTAATAATAAAATTTCTGTTTGGAGCAAATTGACATTGACTGAATTGATCGTAGGCAGGGGATTTTTGTATTGAGAACAGAATCTTTTTTAAATTGTTACCAATCTAAAGAATAGTAGGATATGTAAAGTACTGGAAACACTATTTTAATTTTAGGCAAAGAATACATATGGAATTTCCTCACTTTATTACCGAAAATATAAGTCTTGCATATTACAGATGACGAATGAATCTAATTACAGTTTTTATGCAAAGTGATGCATAATAATGCATCTGGGCGACTTTTGTGAACACGTTTTTGTGAACGTAACGCTTTTGTGATACGTTTAATGTTGAAATTTACGTTCGTCCAGGAAACCAATTCACTAAAACCAATTAACGATTTCTTGTTAGACCAATTTATTCTACCTTCTTTTAATATTAAATTAAAAACATTCATCTGTCAAAATTTGCTTGAAATCGAAATGGTTTCGATGGTAAAACGGTCATTGAAACAGTTAACAATACATTCTTCAGAGTGGTTTAGGTTAACAAATTAGTATGTATATGCAAAATTAGCTTTAAAGTATGATGTAATCCTTAGCTGCTTTTAATGAATATTTAAATCTTAGAGCATTTTAACTTACGCTATAAGCTTTGTTGCTTTTGCTTGGAGTGTTCTTTGTTATATTTAGCATAAATATGCTCGACTTGTCTTGATAAGTTAGAATTAAAGCTCTGTCAAGGTGGAAGCAATCGATGTTTTCAAACTAACAGCATATCCAAATGCCACATTTTAGGTTCTTGCGTTTGATAAAGAAAGAAACCTTTTTAAATTTTATTTCGATTTATTACAAAATATAAATTAAATTAATCATAATTTTTAAATTAAAAGCCTTAAAATTGATGGTAATTTATTTTCAAGTAACCGAATGGCAGTGAAAGCTAGATATTCGAAGTTGTGACTTTTATTATACTGGTGTATGTGACGTTGTGCCTTTTCAACGTCACATACACTGAACGTTCAAACTAACTGTAGGGCTCAGGCACGCAGCAAATCAGCTATCAATCTATTTTTATTTTAATATTTTCCTGTTTTATAAAATCATGGTGTTGACATATAAAGTAAAGCCAGTATATTTACAAAAACTGTGCATTCAAATTATTGAACAGATCAACTTTACTCATAAAAATTACACTCTATAAACACAGTACTCCTAAATAGACTACTGATAGTAAAATAACATGATGCAAAATGCAAAAAGAACATGCAAATGCAAAAACAGGCCACACATTTATTCCCCTAAACATAATTGAACATTTCTGACGGATCCATTTTTATTGTCAGTGGTAGCCAAAATGTGTAGATTAGAAGAGAATAACAATATTATTATACTGTCAGGTTGCCTAACTCCCGAATGGCCTATTGAACCAAAGCTTGTGACGTCAATCGTAGACCCAATATCTGGTTCTAAGCGAGCTCTATTTGCCTATTGGATAAAAATATAGCCTCAAACGAGCTATCAGTAATATGCTTCCTCTGATTGGTCGAAATTAATCATTTTTGTCCCAGCTGGTGGTTATAAGTTTCCGGTCTACAAAAGGCGTCACGATTTGTTTACATTTTTGACTGAGATAACCTGAGTACAAACCGATACAAACAGGATCTCTTCTCCTCTATAGACCTTGGGTGGAGGCGGGTCAATTTTACAGCTGCTTCCCTCTGAGTTAAAGTATGGCCGATCTCATATCTCAAAATTAAAAACAAACTCATAATTTGTTGATGACATTGCGATCCTCTTTTTCAAGATGCACCGCGATTTTCAGACCTCACATGAAACATGTTTTTGTAATTTTAATAGGATGTAAAAGACTCATGAACGACAGTTAACTCACCCGTAAAATCGTGGTTATACAGTATAAGTTTTATATTTTCCTTCGGTTGCTATGCAAAATAATAATCCCCCTTTTCTCTTCTACACTATACGAGGTATCGAAAAGAAAGAAACCTGTTTAAATTTTATTTCGATTTATTACAAAATATAAATTAAATTAATCATAATTTTTAAATTAAAAGCCTTAAAATTAATGGTAATTTATTTACAAGTAACCGAATGGCAGTGAAAGCTAGATATTCGAAGTTGTGAGTTTTAGTCTTGTCTCGTAGATCAGTAGATGTAGCTCCCGTCAGGACCCTGCTGCTGGCCGCCGCCGCCGGCACCCGGCGCCCCGTACGACGAAGAAGGACCGCCACTGCTGTAGCCGCCAGCGCCGCCGGCAGGAGAGCCTCCGCTGTAGCCTCCGGGACCTCCAGCGGGACCGCCGCTGCTGTAACCCCCAGGACCTCCAGATGGTGAACCTCCGGTATAACCTCCAGCGCCTCCCGAGGGGCCACCACTGCTGTAGCCGCCGGGACCTCCTGAGGGAGATCCTCCACTACTGTAGCCTCCGGGACCTCCGGAAGGACCGCCGCTGCTGTAACCCCCAGGACCTCCGGAGGGTGAGCCACCACTGTAGCCTCCTGAACCTGCTCCTGGAGCTCCGTACGAGCCGGAAGGAGCGCCGCCGCCGACTCCGCCTGGACTGCCGGCTCCGGGTGCTCCGTAGCTGCCGGAAGGCTGGCCGCCCGCTCCACCACCGGGTGCACCGTAGGAACTTGAAGGCGCTCCGCCTCCAAATCCGCCACCAGGAGCTCCATATGATCCAGATGGTTGACCGCCGAACCCGGAGGGTGATCCTCCTCCTGGTGCGCCGTAAGATCCTGAGGGAGACCCGCCTCCGGGAGCTCCGTAAGAACCAGAGGGTGCTCCTCCTCCAAAGCCTCCTTGGCTACCTGCTCCGGGGCCTCCTGCCCCTGGAGCGCCGTACGATCCCGAAGGAGCCCCTCCTCCGAATCCTCCTTGACCGCCTCCCTGCGAGGGTGGGAGGTAAGAGCCTCCTGGTGCAGCACCACCCGGTCCTGAAGCACCTCCGGCTCCTGGCGCTCCGTAACTTCCCGATGGTCGTCCGCCACCGCTTCCTCCGAATCCTCCGGGACCTCCAGCTCCCTGGCCAGGAGCACCGTAGCTTCCTGAGGGTCTTCCTCCACCGGCACCTCCGAATCCGTTTCCTGCTGCACCCGGAGCACCGTAACTGCTCGACGGTCGACCACCCGCGCTTCCACCGGCGCCGGCACCGGGAGCGCCATAGCTACTCGACGGACGGCCACCTCCAAAACCCCCGGCCCCTGGGGCACCGTAGCTACCCGACGGTTGTCCACTCCCACTTCCTCCAAAGCCTCCGGGACTTCCAGATCCCTGACCGGGGACTCCGTAACTGCTCGATGGTCGACCTCCACCGTTGCCTCCGAACCCGCCTGAACCGGGTGCACCATAACTGCCAGAAGGCCTACCACCACCGTTTCCACCGAAACCCCCTGGAGCGCCACCGGCCCCGGGTGCCCCGTATGATCCAGATGGTGCTCCACCTCCAAAACCACCGGTAGATCCACCTCCGGGAGCGCCGTAACTTCCGGAAGGAGAACCAGCTCCAGATCCACCTCCTTGTCCGGGAGGAAGATACTGGTTGGATGGCCCGGCTCCTCCAAGGCCGCCGCCGGCACCGCCTCCGACACCGGGCGCGCCGTATGAGCCGGAGGGGCGTCCACCGCCACCGCTACCGCCGAATCCGTTACCACCGGCTCCAGGAGCACCATATGATCCAGAGGGTCGTCCACCGGCGCTGCCGCCACCAGGAGCACCGTAGCTGCTCGAGGGTCTACCTCCCGCTGAACCACCTGCTCCCGGTCTACCACTTCCGTAGCCTCCGTTTCCACCGGCGCCGGCGCCAGGAGCACCATAAGATCCTGACGGTTGTCCTCCGAATCCGTTTCCTCCTGTCGCGCCGGGAGCGCCGTAAGATCCGGACGGTCTCCCTCCTCCGTTACCTCCAGCACCGGGACGTCCACTTCCGTACCCACCGCTGCCGCCGTTGCCGCCGCCGGGAGCTCCGTATGAACCGGAAGGTCTGCCACCTCCGGCGCCTCCTGCTCCAGCTCCGGGCGCACCGTAAGAGGAAGACGGGCGTCCACCGCTACCACCGCCGAAGCCGTTTCCGCCGCCGGGGGCACCGTAGGAACCGGAGGGTCGTCCACCACCACTGCCGCCTCCAAAGCCGTTTCCACCTCCTGGAGCTCCGTAAGATCCGGAAGGTCTACCGCCGACGCCACCTCCTACACCACCGCCTTGGCCTGGGGGCAGGTATTGGTTGGACGGACCACCGCCGCTGCCTCCGAAGCCTCCGGGGCCTCCTGCCGCTCCCCCGCCGGGCGCTGCACCTCCAAAACCTCCAGCGCCTCCACCGGGCGCTCCGTAACTACCGGAAGGCGCTCCACCACCCGGCGCTCCACCGCCCGGCGCTCCGTAAGATCCTGAGGGCGAGCCGGCACCGCCTCCCGGGGCACCGTAGCTCCCTGATGGGGCTCCGCCTCCAAAGCCACCGGCCCCGCCTCCTGGAGCTGCACCGCCGAAGCCTCCGCTACCTCCACCAGGGGCCCCGTAGCTGCCGGACGGGGCTCCGCCGAAGCCGCCGCCTCCGGGAGCTCCGTATGATCCTGAGGGCGCTCCACCACCAGGGGCTCCGCCGAAACCTCCGCCTGGAGCGCCGTAGGAGCCCGAGGGTGAACCGCCGCCTCCACTGCCGGCGCCCCCCTGGCCAGGGGGGAGGTACTGCCTCGCGGCTGCTTCCAGTCCCTCTGCAAAACGAAAGGACGTAAGAAAAAAATTGTTAACACTAAATTGACAAATAAAATAAATGATAAAAGTCAAAAGCCTAATCCTTTAAAGTACATTTAAAATAAAATAAAACTATCATTCATTTCAGTTCATAATGGAAAAAACTCAAAAATAAATCACGTACGTAGAAATTGAAAAACGTCAGTAGCCTAAAGATACGCAGCAATATAAAGTGTTGTTTAAAGGCCTAATATCTCCTATCTTGGACCAGGATAATAGGTAGATAAGTACATAGGAAAATAAATAGGTATATACAGTATGCGTAGTGTATATAGTAAAACATTTGGAAGGCTAAATATATTATTTTACTAGTGCTGTATGATAAAATAAGGGAAAGGCACATCGACATAATTCAAAGAAATGTTAAATCTACAAATGGTATTGAACTGTTTTGCTTATACAAGTGTTGTTGTAAGTTATAATACATTTAATAGTTTACATGTTTCATTTAATATTTAACATGAATTATATTGTTAAATTATCAACCATGTGAGTTTTTACAGAAATTTGAAAATAATTCATCCTTAATATTTGATCTAATACATAATATTAATAATGTACAGTCTTTCTATGATTTCTTGAAAAAATAATTCATTAGGTTTTTAAGTGTTGTAAACTTTTGATTGTTGATATAAAAAAAACTTACCCAAGCGATCTCTTTTGGGCCTTGCAAGTTCCGTCGTTTCTTTGGTTACTTTAGCGAACGATAGTTGAACACAAAGGGCCAAAGCCAGAAGACCCGTGCACGCCTGTAAACAAATAAATCAGTCATCTCATTAATAGGATATTTTACCGTAAGTTCCGAAGTCTTACCGTTATTGCCTTACTTAGTATGAATGAAGGTATAGTCTTTGCTAGCTTAGATTTCTCTCACAAAAAAAATAAAGTCTATAGTTAACTAACATTCAACCATTCGTTCCCAGTGTGAAGTGGAAATAACATCTACATTATGACCTCGGTTAAAAAATTAACCTAAATTGTTTATTTCAAAGAAGTTTCACATTAATAACAATAAAACATATGTTTTAAAAAGAAATCGATTATTTATATAAATCGAAAAATATCGATTCTATACTACGATTTTAACGATGGAGACGGATTCTATAGTTTTGCCGGGTGCTATACAAACGACGCGACGCCGACGTTTACATATCAAGTACCTACGGAGGGCCTTGAACGCAGAATGAAGCAACGTCGCGGCGTCGTGTAAACACGGGGGGTCTTGTACCCTCGGACCACGCGAGTGCCGTGACAGGGCGCAGCTGATGCAACGAAGATGTGTGATGTATGAAAGTGGGGCTCATTAGGCAATGCGGGCCGTAACGCGAGGAGCACGACAGAAGACCCACAACAGTAGATCGTGCGCGAGATTTACTTTCGCAACCGATCAGGTGCGGATCCACCGCCGTTGTCTCTATTTGCCGTTTTCCGGCCGACCCCCTAAACTTGCCGAGTAACAGTTACTGTTCATTTTTAGCGTAACCGTTCCGGAGAGTAACTGGAACCGGTTTCATGCCGTTCCAAAGAATATCCGTCTGGAAACTGCAACATCCCTTGTCTCCTTCGGCCGCCTCACTCTTCCATGTCGTACTAGAAGGAAGTTAACGGAAGAATGATCGGTCCCTTTTGTTAGTATTAAACTAATGATCAGTAAAAAAGTTAGAGTATTTGAAATAAGACAACTCTTTGCCTATTGGATAAAAATATAGCCTCAAACGAGCTATCAGTATTATGCTTCCTCTGATTGGTCGAAATTAATCATTTTTGTCCCAGCTGGTCATAAGTTTCCGGTCTACAAAAGGCGTCAGGATTTGTTTACATTTTTGACTGAGATAACCTGAGTACAAACCGATAAAACAGGTTCTCTTCTCCTCTATAGACCTTGGGTGGAGGCGGGTCAATAGTACTAAACCATGTTCAGACCAGGAAGCAGAATTCCTACTTATCTCGAAGGAACCAACTCTTGAAATGTAAAAAAATATTTACGTGTAATTTTTTTCTGAAGCGAATGATTTATTGTGGAAGAGCACGTGAGTGTCTAAGCTCGAGTAAATCATAAAAGATCGTGAAAACATTTTTTTTAAAGAAAATGCCTTATCACACAAACGATTCACCATCCTGAATCCTGGTTAACCGACAACCACAACTACGAACACGAATCACACGGATTGATCCACCCAAAGACTTAAAAACTGTTACTGAAACAGTAACTGCAAGAATCGGAAACTGAAAACATCAGACCGGCTCGTTCTAACAGCTCCTTTGGATGAAACTGATACTTGAAGAAGACGCGGCTAAACTTTAGAATCCGTCTTCACCGTAAAAAAGAAGTTAAAAATCGATCATTTCCCATTTGATATAAATAATCGATTTCTTTTAAAAACATATGTTTTATTGTTATTAACGTGAAAATTATGTGAAATAAACAGTTTAGGTTACTGTTTCAACCGGTTGATAAAATGTCGGTTACAGTTAGTTCTTTTACTATCCTATTAAAATTAGAGAAACTGACAAACCTAGAGTCAGTCACTCAGTCATGGATCGCAAAAATTTGCTTTGTTAACTAATTCGGTTTCATGTGGTATTACGGTGATTCTATAGGAATGAAACGTGATAGAAGTGATGGAAATATTTGGCAGTGTAACCATCGTGGATGTGGGTAAATAGGTAAATGGGTTCGAAATTTCCAATATGTCGTCGAGTAACATTGAAGTTAAGTTATATTTAGAGCTATCATAAGTTAAAATTAAATTAGAGCTATCAATTGAGCTAAAATCACGAATCTAGCATTTCATCAGCAACTAAGACCGAGTTACCTGGTTCAACATTTCCAGTTTTTATTTTTTTTTTCTACAATATAATAGACGGAAGGACGTGTTCGACTCGTAATCTAGGCAGTTTTATGCGTCGGTAGTACCGGAGTGTCGTGCAAAGTGTATTTTCTCAATTTTTAGAAGGTGCAGCTAAAGTTTATGTACTTACACAGTGATTGCAAACATGTTTTTGTAATCTTTAATGTTTTATTTCGATTGAACCGGTTTAATTATTTACTAAACCATAATTCAGATAAACATCTAAGTTTTAAATTATTGTTTCGATAGTAATATCAAAATGTTGTTTTGATTAACATAATCGCGATTTTAAGTATCGATAAATATAGATTATTAACTTCGATTTTAACGGTGGAGACGGATCCTAAAGTTTAGCCGAAGACGCTACTGCGCATGCGCAACTGTTGCGGCATTGCTGTGTTTAGGGGGACGTTTTCCGGGACTTGGCGGAGTAGAGATGACTCGGGCGGAGTGTGGGAGTCTTGCGCCACCGCCGGCGCCGCCGCGCCGCTGCGCAACTCGCTAGACGCTAGGCGCGCTCACACGAGGTACACGCTAATTGCTCCTAACCGGGCAATCGCTTTAATTGGGGTATAAATGGTTAACGAGTACCGAGATATTTTAGGGTGTGGAGGAAATCGTGCGTAATAGTGTTACCGATAGTGTGGCGTTTCGATTTAGGTTTCTCACAACATTCATTGAATCGTTTAGTTCAAAAACCCGTTGAAAGCAAGGTTTGGCGAAATTGAGTCAAGACCATATTATTGTTCTTCAAGGGTAAACGAATCGTTCTGTACAATAACCAGTCATGCCTGATGCTCAGAACGCTACTAAAATCCATTTTGAAGTCTTTTTTTAGAGCAAACCCCTGTCAAGTTAAGGATCTTAGGGGGTTTTTGCACTAAATAGTAGGGAATTTCTTTTTTGCTCTCATTACGATTGGCAACAATGATGTTTGTTTGCAACTTTTTGATAATTTGATTTACCTTATTTATTGATTTACTTTATTTTATTGATGTATTGCCTTATGGGTGATTTAAAATTGTCTTAAAAATGTATAAGGCAAGGTAGAATAATATAAGGTAAAATTTATTGCCTTATGGGTAAATATGGGTAATTTAAAAAAAGGTTTCACCACCGCAAACATTCGTTTAATGGTTACTTTCAGGCAAAAAATTGTTTAAAACATTGGAATAAATTTACAGTTGCTGCAACGTTTTTTTCATTTTCTAAAAAAATTTTGGCTTTTGACGGGTTTTTGAACAAAACGATCCAATTTATATTTTTCACTGTGAATGGGGTTCTTCTCGCTCCCAAAAAGGGGGGGGAGTGAATGACATTTAACTGAGTGGTAACCGTGATTAAACGTCAAGTTAGTTACATGAATATGGGGTAAGAGACAGCAAAATACGAAACCGAGATGCGATGCGTCTTACTCTCTGTGTTCAGCAATTTCAGTATCTCTAAACATATTACGATGCTACAGTGGAACAAACCATTGAAAATAGTTTTTAATGAGCAGAATGGTACGATGGAACATAGAATTTCACATGATATTGGTTTTAGTTATGATTTGAACCGTGCTCCTATGGAAGAAACTTTCTCTCAAGCTTCTCATTGTTTGGATCGATCTACTTGGTTTTAGAGCTAAACCGTTTGTGGCTTTAATACAACACAACTTGTATATCCATTCTAAAATGGATTATAGATCCATAAATCTAATCTGCATAAATATAATCTGCATAAATATCCGAGTTAGTTTGTCATTTTTAACTTTTTAATTTTATAAACAGTTTATTCTTTGGCCTCCAACTCGCTTCAGAAACGTAAATTTCTGTTAGTTTGAGAAAAAATTGTTCTTAAAATAAATTGTCTTATATCCAACTAAACATTTGGACACTTTTTTTTAGCAGGTGATTGACAATTGATGCAGCAACAATTGATGCATCAATTTGCCACTGAGAATCAGATTCCGTGTGCACAACTAGAAGACGGTGGCAGAGGGACAGGGAGGGGAAGAGAGAGAGAGGGAGGGAGAGAGAGAGAGAGAGGTTCGCGCTACCGAACATTGTAGCCGTGTCTACCGTTCAGCTAATGGTCCATATAATTAATGACTTCATCACCACTCAATCGCTTCTCACTCACTTTTCCTCTCTCTGCCTATTTTACGATAGCTAAGTTATAACCCCACGGATATAAAAATTGGCTACTTTTCTGGAGAGCGAAAAAATAAAAAAATCCTAACACAGCGTATATCAGTTGGATTCGCCAATTACATTTAATTCTAATGACACATATCTCATATTTGACTTTATTTTTATCCGTAATTCGAGATAAAATGTTTTTGAGATACCTGTCGTTGGAAGATTAGAATACAAATTTGCCAAATGCGAGAAACATGGTACAATATTTCCCTTCGCATTCCATTAATTCATAAACAAATTTTGAGACAAGTGGTATTAAAAGTTTACAAGACAGTTTTACAACATGCTAGATACGTGATGCAAAATTCTCCCATTTTTACTAACTTTCCAAATAATTTTTAATATACGGGTTGTTTTATTTTTGGAACAGAGGGTTTTTACTACTATTGACTGGTATACTTATCTCAAAATAGTAAAATTTTGAGATACCTGGGATTATAACTTAGTCATCATTATCATAGCTCTTACTGAGTTTTTCAGTAGAATTATCAGAGTAGATTCGTTCACTCTTAAATGATCGCAAGGAACTATAATGTGTATAGCTTAGGATAATTTAAGACTGCACGATTTTTATCAATTTCTAAACTATGTTATTTTTTAGCTTCGTATTTTGTTGCTAACACGAGGCCTCTCAATTTTGTTCTAAATCAGTTTGACGACAAGTTTAACTAATTTGGCAAAATGTTTTCTGGCTGAAAATAAGTTCATACTCTACTATATAATTCTCAACAGTATTTCAATTTAAAGTTTTACCAAACTCTAACAGTGGGATAATATCAATATCATTATTCATCCTTTTATTGGAATACAACGAAAGAAATATAATGATCAGCTATTCTTGATACTATTGTTATACTCGCTTGATTGGTGATGAGATTTTCAAACTTAAAACATTTTTCCTTTAACAATAATGATTTAAAGCACACTCGCACAAACATGGAGCATTTCTAGTGATATACTGGTATATTTACCGCCAAAAATTACTTTTTTATTTTACAAAGTTCTGTTACATCACTACATTAAAAAGTTTTTATTTTTACTGAATGCATAACTTTTAATTTTTGTACTTCCATACAACTCTTAATTGTATAATAATCACTTTGGTTCGTTTAAAGGTTCAACACACTGAGCTAAAACTTGCAATAGGGAGAAAATCCTTTACAAAAGTATCATACAAGGATTTATATTAGCATTATCTATTGCAACTAAAGCAGGAACTAAAACTGGCAAAAAGATAGAAAAGTATGTTTTAAAGTTCAAATAATTTGGGCTATGATATTTTTACAGAGAAAAATATATATTTAAGGCTTTTTAATTATTGCAAGTATTAAGATATTTCGAACGGACGATTTAATGTCATATCACTTATATTTTTCTTCGTAAATTAAGAGAGAAGAAATGTTTTCATTACTTTTAAACCCTCAATGTTCTCCCCAAAAATTTAGCCCTTCAAACATGGATATATAAAAATTATGAAAAATGTAAAACCACATTGCGTGTAAATTCTTAGTTAGTATAGTTAAATATCTACACCATAAAATTTAGATTTAAAAATAATGAGACTAAATCTTTTGAACGAAATGTCATAGGTGAATTTACATACAATACATCCAGTTTAAGGCAGGTTTAAGTTTCCCTCTTCTCCTTTTGTCTTTATGCACTAATGTTTTAGATTTGGCTTCAGGTTTTTTTAAGTAAGACTAATTTTTCAAGAGCAAAATTTGCTTACCAACTCATGAGGAAGAATTTTAATATCACAGATGATAATAATTTAGTTCAATCCCAAAAGGCTAACCATCGAGTAATTATGGTGGTACAAATAGACTTGTCTACTAACCCAAAACTTAACGAGAGTGAGTTTGCCAGTTGAGGACTTGTAAGTAGACATTATAAAGTGGATAAAAATTGGATTGATTAATTTTTTACTTAAAATTTTATGATATACTAGAAAATAATATACATAATATATAAAGAATTAAATACAATAATAAAATATGAAATAATAATATATACAAATATATTTGTTTTACTAATATGATCGAATCGTTAATGTTTATCCTTCGTACCGGATATCAATTTGGTTATCTTTTTTACAAATGAAATCCTAATATACTGAAAATAGCCGGTAATGACCATAAACTAGAAGAGACTGGAGTTCATTAACATCGCTAATGCATCCACACATAGTAGACATCGCTTATCCGGACACCTTTTAATCGGACATCGGTTTAACCAGATTACTCTTGGCGGAAGCAACATCGTTTTAACAGGAACATTTTTATCAAAACATAGATTTAACCGGACGTGATCGGCAGAAAAATAGACGGGACTCTATTTACAGATTCTTTTGGAAAAATATTTGAGACAAGTATTAACGTTTCTAAATGTTCTCTTCAATTTAAGTAAAATTAGTTAGTTTCTGAGTGGTCAAAGGATAACATCGAGAGTTCCTATGGCAAATATGAAATAGACAAATTATCAAAAAATATATAATTTTAAATGTTTGGATTTAATCATTAATTGTAGGAAACCTATATAGGTTTAACCGGAAATCCTATAGGTCTCGAGGGGTCCGCTTAAGAGGGAGTCTACTGTACAATGAACAATCCTCTTGGGAAATACTTGAGAAATAATATACTGCAATCTGTAATTGTTGTTTGTTAAAGATACAAAACATGAGTATATTTTCTGGCGCTTTGCGTTCAGTTTTATTATCCCCTATAATGTTTATTGTATTAGATGTTATAATTTAACGAGTTTTTGGGAACAACCGTATTCAGTTTGGTTTTTTTACCATCCGAACAGGACTCGGTCCAGGGGTGTCCGGATAAGAAGAAGTCTACTGTATATTAGTTAATATTGATTAATTTTTCAATGTATCCATCGCATAGCAAGGCACGGCCAGGATCTGAGCCTAGATTGCATCACGGCCGCGGCGGGCGCTGCTGTCGTCAGCTTAGAGTATTGTTCCCTTCTATTATTCATTTCTATTCTTTGGCGTTCGCTTTAATTCACATGTCAAGAAGATGAAGCAATCCAGGAAAATGTAATGTGCGACCGTTTAATGGACAGTTTAAACAAATTTATAGGTTGTAGAATATTTTAGATAGAAAAGAGGAAAATGTAAATTAAGAGTAAAGTACACTATTATAAGTACACTATTTTAAGTACACTATTTTTGGTTTTATAGTAATTTTAAATTTATCAAAATTAGAATATTTGGGTGGTTTGTCGTTGATTTTAGGATTATTCTGCAAAATAATAAATGGCAAAACACAGGAAATAAAAATTAAAAAAATTGTATCTAATCCTATTATTTTTTGGTTTTGATTACAGGACATTTAAGAACATAACAAGAATTATGCGTTCCACTTTTCATTGCTTTAAACGACTTTTTACGGTTTCATTTTATAGTTGTTTGAAAGTAGTTTATGCATCAGTAAGTCAGACTTACGAATGTATCCAATCATGGATTACATTTACGTTGTGACCAATAATCATAGAAAGGGTATCTACGATTATTAGTCAAATGCATGTTTACGTATAATTTCAAGTTTACGTATAAAGCAATATACAAATATTATGAATAAAATATACCACGTTATACCACAAACGTGATACAACGTGGTACGTTTATATCCAAATTTGTATTCATATTACAAAAAAGATGTTTATAATTTATGCTATTTTAAAATAGCGTTCACAAACATAGCGTTTACAAAATTAATAACAATATATATTTTTATTTATTAGTTATTAATTTAAAAACCAAGTAACTACGAATACGCTACATTCGTAGCGGTTTTTTAATCATTTAAATTAATTGAAAACAGAATTTATTTGTTAATTTTTACCCGTAAAGCTATAATATGATTTAATTATTTTTAACATTAAACATTATTGTCCTGATTGTGTTTCCATAAGAGTAGGTTAGAACGGGGGTTTTTATTAATTACAAAAGTTGTACTTTTCATTTTCCTCAAAGTGTAACATGTAGTATCTATGTTTCTTAATATGGGAGCATGAAAATAATTTTCTTTTACATAATAACCTGACCACTGCAAGAGGATAATTTCAAATGACGGAAAATCGAATGAAATCAAATACTACCCTTAAATTTTGTTTGTTAATAAATAAACCAGATTACCTCTTCTATTATAACAATAACATAATAAGTACTAAACATTAGGCACTTTAGCGTCTCACCAACTAATAGACTGCTTGAAAATAATTTGTATATTTTTTAATTGAACGTAATATAGAAAATTAAAATGTAATAATTATTAAATCAGTTGTAAACATGAAACCTCTCCGCTCTGAATACAACATCACCAGTTATCTTAATGAGCCCTAATTGTCGTTTGAAAAAAAATCAAAATGTCATGTTAAAAAAATAAATGTTTACTTAAATCAGATATTGGCACTGAAAGTTTTGATGTATTTTTTCATCCACATTGCAAAGCCTACTCAAAAATTAAATCCAACAACAAATTTCGATAAAATCACAATATTTTGATACTAAATTTGATAGAAAAAAATATTTGTATAACATTTTAGTTGCAATAAGAAACAATTTTAAAAATATTCTGTATTTTGAACATTAAATTAACTTATTAATCAAAATTTAATTTGAAAGTACGGTTCAAACTAAACGATTTAACTTTTAAACATGTGGACGCAGGTTTATCGTTTCCCACATGTAAAAAATTGTAAAAAAAATTAGTCACCAATAATTTATCGTCAAATAAATCTATCCATGAACCAAAATGTTTCATAAATACCACCTTTAACCCAAATAAAAAAAATTAGAAACTTTACGAAGTGGAATGAAAAATAAACGTTTAAGCATAAAATAAACTAAAAAAATCATCGCAAACACCCCTACCTTTCGTGTCGGCGTGCCCATGTTGATAAGATAATCCACAGAGAGGTACTGATAACGGAGGAGGAGCAGAGGACGGTTATATAGTCGGTCCTCTCCCTCCCGTCGTGAGCGCGAGGGAAGACTCGTGGATTGATTTGTAGGTTTGTGGCGGCGACCTTGGCGGGCTCACGAGCGGCGCTGCTCTGGATACGATGTGCGAAACATGACCCGACCCAACGTGGTGTAGGTCCTACCGTTGTCTGCTGGATCAACGTGGTGTAGGTCCTACCGTTGTCTGCTGGATCAACGTGGTGTAGGTCCTACCGTTGTCTGCTGGATCAACGTGGTGTAGGTCCTACCGTTGTCTGCTGGATCAACGTGGTGTAGGTCCTACCGTTGTCTGCTGGATCAACGTGGTGTAGGTCCTACTGTTGTCTGCTGGATCAACGTGGTGTAGGACCTTCCGTTGTTTGCTGGAACAACGTGGTTTAGGACCTCCCGTTGTTTGCTGGAACAACGTGGTGTAGGACCTCCCGTTGTTTGCTGGAACAACATGGTGTAAGACCTTCCGTTGTTTGCTGGAACTAAGTGGTGTAGGACCTCCCGTTGTTTGCTGGAACAACGTGGTGTAGGACCTCCCGTTGTTAGTGGGAACTTGACCAGACCCAACGTGGTGTAGGACCTCCCACTTTTGGCGAAAACTAAGAAAGAAAATTACAATTGACTGACAAAAGCAACTCCATTCGACAGTAGGTGGAGCAGCTCCTCCCAGCTAACCTTGTTCCATAAGACATTCCGGGTTTAAAAAATAACTGACCCAACCTAAGATATAATATTAACCTCTAGTGGTGGTTGGTGGAGTAAAAATGTGTCCCGAACTTACGCTGTCTATTTTCAACTGTCACGGCATTAGGAATCAGGAAACTGCGAGTGCGAGAGCGGGGATCACTGGTCCGTCAGATGCCAAGGCTGGTTAAATGAAGTATAGGATCTCTTGTAGGCTTGAATTTGATTTGAGGTTCGAGAAAATCCGCTGCGCTTATTCATTAAATCGGCAAAATTCATTTTCACTTGTAATTGTTTTATTTTTACTTTGGAAAAAGCTAGGTCCTTCAAAGACGAATTCAGGCCTACCAGGTTTAAACAACTAAGTCAGATCAACCTGGAACAAATCGCTGACTTTTAATTCTAAATAGCCATTCTATTCCCATTGTAAAAGGTGTACCAGCTTTGTCCGGAACAGGGTTTAAGAAGACCTAGTTATAGCAATCACTAAAATAGTGTAGAGATGTTAACCATTAATTACCATTGCAGGAGGTTACAATATCTTCACAAAAGCATATATTTGATTATTTTTAATTCTATTATGGGGCGTACAGTACTAAATCTAATATCCAGGAAAGGAGTTGTCATGAGCTCACTTTGACGGCAAATCGTCAAACTAAGACAACTTTACATCCTGACTCAGATAAAACCAGCCATGGCCGGATTATAGGGATGGGGATGTGTCAATTATTTGTAGTTGAAGATCTAGATTGATATAGGTTCAGGGGTTTATTGCCAGAATCAGTGAAACTTCAGCTCATGCAGTCTTTGGTCCTCTCAATCTTCTGCTACTGTTACCCGGCCTATGGAAACAGCATCACGATGCATGACGCTCAGAGAATCCAGAAACTACAGAACACGGCTGTGCGTTTTGTTTTCTCTCTGAGGCGATACGACCATGTGTCGGTGTATCGTGGTGCTGTTGACATGCTCCGTATGGGTGACTTATGCAGACTGATGACCAACTGCATGACCCACAAAATCCTCACACTCAGAGAGCCCCAGTACCTGAGTGTGAAACTGCAAGGCAGAGAGGAGGTTTCCCAGCGCGCCAGCCGAGACTGGAAGCTTCACTTCCCCAGAGTGAAACTGGAGCTGGGACGTAAAGGTTTTTCTTATTTTGGCCCAAGGTATTTTAATGACCTCCCTGGGACCCTCAAGTCATGCTCTTTTTCTGTATTTAGAAAAAAATTGAAAGTTATGTATTTAAATGATATTTTATGAGTTTTTGTTTGTTTGTTTTTTTATGTTCATTGTATGTTTGACTTGAGTTGTCCTGAAAAGCAGTCTGTGACTGAGGAACGCTTGTAAATAAAGGCATTTTTATTTATTATTTATTTATTATTTATTATTATTTATTTATTTATCTAACTTTCATCTTGGTAAAAAAGATGCATGCATTTCAGGACTTTTCGCACGTTATGTAAGGTTTGAGCCTTGCATAAGAGGATCCTCAAAAGAGAACATTCAACTCAACTTACTCAACTTCGAGTATGCAACATTTCACAAAGAATAGCCAACTGTTGTCTATTTATCTATTCCAATTGACACGCCCTCTGGTATTAAACCCCTCCCATTAAAATAAATCTAGTTCTTGCTGTTACTTACAATAGTTTTATACCGAGTTTCGGAAACACTGATGCCTAGGGAAGTTATATAGGCCATGGTGCTCGGGCATTGTTCGTGGGACAATTAAACTAGACTGAAAAACCGGATTACGTACTCTTAACTAGTGAATCCAATCCCGTGTTCCCAGGATACGAGATCCCGGGTGATTTTTGGACATATTAAATCCGATTCTCAGACTAAACCCCGGGATTTTCAGGCTCGTCAAATTTACGTGTAAAATCTATGTTTACTAGGCGTTCCCATCAGGCTATAAACAAGAGTAAACTAGTTAAATGTTGGTTCACCAAGTAATTATGGTTTGATGAGTTATTTGCCGTCTTGCATTATTTATATGAGTTGTTTCCAGTTAATTTTTTCAAGCTTTTGAAAAACCTTTGAGGAGATTTTAACTTCGATATAGTATATTGTAATTTTTAAGTTTCATAACGATTTTAATAGTTTGTATCGTAATTCTAGGTTTCTACTTACATATTCCCAAGCGAAGTTTTACTACTAGATCTGATTTTTTTTCGGTTAAGTAACCAAATCTATTCATATTTTGTATAAGACTTTCTTTCACTTATGTTTGAACGAATATTTTTATGGTTCTTTTATACATTTAATCGTTATATAGAGCGTACCTGATAAAGAGTTCCGTTTTCACTCAGAATTACATGTTTCATGCTAAGATTGACCATGTTGTCATTTTTCCGATTTTTAGCAAACACGATAAAGCTGTGGTTTAAATACACTAGGTCAGGGCCAGAACTATGGGGGGGGGGCAAAGAGGACACCTGCCCCTGGCGACAAATTTCAGGGGGCGACAAAAATAAAGAAAATAAATGCGTAGTTGCAAAAGAACTTTGAAAATTTAACATGAAAATTGGAGAGAAATCCAGTGCCACGGTTTCAGATCTTAATTCCTTTTTCTTGGAGAAGTAAAGACAAAATAGTAGTCTAATAAATCAAAGACACAATGCGTTCATATACAATCCATCTCCCTTTACAGTCTACTTGGGGCACGACCCGTTTAAATAGCGTAACCCTAGGCATTCTTTTAAACAACATTATAATGTACTAGCAGTTGCCCGTGGCTTCGCTCACGATAACAATTTTAACACCCGCTGCCTAAATAAAGATGGTGCCACATACTGAGTTTATGATTAAATAGATGAGGTACAAAAACTATTGACAACTTTAATGTAGTACATATCACCTAAAAGAAAAAAGTCAACCATAAAACCATGACAAAAGGAACCAAACTATAAAAATCAGCTGTAGAGACCTATCTTTATGTGAAGCTTAAACCGCCTTCTTGATTAAATGAAAATTGACAATTTAATCGAAAGATCATCCATTTAATTATACAGAAAGATTTTAGACCGTTGACCCCACCGAAAAACCCAGAAAACCTTGAATTTTGAAAAACCCTTCTCAGCGGATGCTCACGCCCTATAGGAACGTCCATGAAAAGTTTCAAGGTTCTAAGTCAAGTTCAAGTAGTTTGGGCTGTGCGATGATAGGTCAGTGGTATTTGACAAATATAAAGTAGATATACTTTCATCAGCCAGAAAGATTTTTAGGAATCCGCTAAGAACGCAGGTCTACTGCGACTGAGTACTTAGAAATATTGCTGTCCCCCCCCCCCCGCACGAGGCATTTTTTTGGCCTCTCTATACTGCACATGCCAGCACATTCCAGCGCCCCCGCTGATAAAACCCCTAAGAGTATCCCTGCCTGGGAAGGCTTATACTCAGTAGGCCTATCGTTGAATCTGCGCTATTATAGTACCCAAGCGAGAATGAACGGGCTTTCATAGCTCTATTATAGTAGTCTGTGCTATTATATTGACCGTGCGTACTTAGTGAATCTTAAAGCAGTTTCCTGTTTCATGAAAGTTTATGTACGTAGAGTAGAAAATGCCTTGATTAAATGCCATCAAAGTATTTTCTAATGTTTTTAGGGTCTATTTTGAACAACAACAAAATAACATAGCCGTCCCACAATTTTTTAAAAATGGATTACATTAGATCGTTCATTAACAGCTGTTATAAGGAAGGAAGGACTTTTAAGTAGCTCTAGTCAGTGTTTTATTTTATTTTATACAGACAGCTGGTTTTACATTATATGAAATGTCTTGCTTTTAACATCTGTTTGAATGTACACATTTCATCACTGATAATTCTGGCATAAGGATATTAATAATATGTGATCTTGAGAGGGTCTGTGCGCGGCCTTGGTCTGTGGTGAAGTCCGAGGGTCAGATCAGGATGAAAATATTGAAAATCCTGATAAATGTATAATGAATGGGAAAATGTTAACTTCATATAGTACATGTCAATTGAAAAGAAATATTATAAACCAAAACATAAAACTGAATGAAATCATAAAACATCTGTAACGACGAATCCATCAGTGAAGGTAACTACCATCTGCTTGGAACGCTGAAAATGTAAACAAAACGTCATCCCCTTGAATTATGGGGAAATTCAAAACAAAATTGGTCGAAATCGAATAAAACTCGGTTTTTAGAAGCGTGCTATTTAATTTCCAAACGACGTATGCTAGTTTTAAGTGGTCTAAAACCTTCTCATATGTGCATAAAACACAGGAAAAAAGTTTCAGCCATAACAGTACTCTAGTTTTTGCGTGAAAAGCGGTCTAAAGTGTGATGTTGAGCGTTACCAACACACATTGTGACATAAATTGAGATAAGGCTTGATTCGGATTCTCTGACCTTCAAAACGCAAAAATAACCAAAAGTTTCATAATTCTGAGCAATGTACAGACAAAACTCTAATTTTATTTATATAGATTAGTTGTGTTACAAAACATGGACCCCCCCTAACACTACACTTTAGAGACAACAAAGTTCAACGTTCTTTTTTTTTAATTAATGTTCTAACCTCAAAATTGAGGTGCTGGGTCAACTGTCGTTGGTGACGTCGATCATTGATTACAGGATTATTTTCCAAGATACTCGTAAAAAATATGTATTACATTTTGTATGGAACCGGAGGACTACATCTTCATATTTTATTCAACGTGGAAAGCACTATGTTTTTATAAAAACAAATAATTTATTCGCAAAATCGGTATTTACCTTATATGAATAATAAAAGAGAAATAATACAGTACTTCTAACTTATTAAAAGCTTAGGCCTCATACATTTTTTACAAATTATCAGACATATGAAAAATATTAACTGAATTTAGGGTTGATCGGTTACCATAAATGTGATTAGTTTTTTTGAAAAGTTTCTTGACGCTATACGTTTTGAATTGTGGATTATTTATATGACGTTATACTGCTATCCACATTTTAAGTAGACTGTATTTTTTGAATATCGGGAAAAGGGAGGCGGCAAATTTGGCTTGGCCCCCTCTGACAAATCTAGTTCCGGCCCGGCACTGACTAGCTAGTAGTATGCAGGGTTTCTTCGAAATAGCAAACACATATCATGGCCCCTGACCCCTATCGAACAGCGAGCCTTCTCTAATAGGAACTCGGCCTCTTGGAAGCTTATTCTTAATATCTGAACGAGGATATTTGTCCAGGAACAGAAAGCCATCCTGTAAGTATATAGGGTGCAGGGGCGAACCCAGGGGGGGATAAAGGGTATATATTGTCCCCCCCCGAAATTTCGGAGAACATAAATTTTGGACGACAAGACAACCATTTTAGGGTACCGCGACGTGACTACGATTTTTATCTACCGCGACGCGAAGTCGATTGTCGTCTATTACCGTAACGCGAAGACGATTTTCTGTCAACTGCGACGTGACAACGATATTTGTCTACTGCGACAATGATGTTCGTCTAATGAGATGTCCATATTCGTCTACCGTGGCGTCTACCACACGATGATACTTGTCTAGCGCATCGAATATCTTTGCTACCGCGACGACGATGTTTGCCTACTGGTACCGCGACGTCAATATTCGTCTACAGCGACGCGATACTCGTTTACCGCGACAACGATATTTTATCTACCGCGGCGACGATACTCGTCTACCGTGACAACGGTATCCTTCTACTGCGACGACGATTTTCGTCTACTGCGACGTGACAACGATATGTGTCTACCGCGACAATGATATTTGTCTTCCGTGACGACCATATTCGTCTATTGTGACGCGATACTCGCCAACCACAACCTTATTTGTCTACCGTCATATTAATATTGGTTATCCCCCCCCCCCCCGAAATTAAATTCTGGGTTCGCCCCTGTTAGGGTGTGTCCAGACCCCTTATGGTAAACTCAAGAGGCCCTCTACAGTTAAATAGTCTTTTGTAATTGTTCAGCTTATCTCACTTATTTTCCTGATATTAAAAAAATAGTATGTATTAATTTCAAGGAATCTATTGGATATTTTGCAGTTTCTCAAAGACTGATTTGTATTAAAATTTAGATTCAATTTTTTCTAGCAGGAAACTAGAGACATTTTTTGTTTTCAAAGTTTGAGGATAGGAAACATAACTCCACTGGTTAGGCGTTGCTGTCGCAAAAATGTTGTTTGTAAAGATATTAACATATGGCTGAAATGCAGTTTGCCACAAATAAAAACCTGCTTTAGTTTGTCTCGCATGAAAAGTAACATTTTCAGTTTTGTAGAAATAAGCTTACATTCGCGACGAATATCCGTTTTATATTCATGTTACATTATTAATGTACAAATAATAAAAAGAGTTTTGCGAAAATAAAAAAATATTATACTTGATTAGGTGTGAAGTACTTGTGCCTAAACCATTAAACCATAAAAACATTGTCTTAATTAGTCCTTAAAATGTGTTGACTACAAAAACATCCACAGTTTTCCCACTAAAACCTATATACCCGTACACACGTCGTATGAATTATATGTTTTCTTTCACTTGCTTTTAGGCCGACAGCTCTTTGTTTGATTGTGTTGTTTATACCCGTTGCTTTTACTTTTTAGGTTTTTCAAGTTTTTTAATACAGAACAATTTAAATTTAGCAAAAAAACATGTTTATATCTGTATTGATACTTGCTTAAGCGAAATTATCGCAAAGAAATTGTGGGCGTCAGGCAAGTTGTATATAGGATAATGGGAGGGAACTCAATTTGAAGGCCTTAATCTCAGAGACGATAAAAATACTGAAATTGCTTGAAGTTTACCAGAAAATGAAAAATACAGTAAAATATCTGTCATTTAAAAAGCATTGGGATTTAAAACCCTCTGCTTTGTTTTCATTAAAACATGTTGTGCTGTTGCTTCATTCAAACCTACGTGCTGGTAATTATGGTGGATCTAAAAGCAAGTCTACTATTTTGTACTACAATAAAGGACTACTAAATTTAAATTTTCTCCTCTTATAATTAGGGGCTCTCAGCCCATTCAAGCATATAGTTTAAAGTATATTCCTTTGTATATGGATGTAGGGATTGCAAATAAAGAATATTGATTGTAGAAAGTATCAATTCTATACTTTTTTGTGGTAATGAATTCGATATGGGAAGCATCGATAATATAGTTCCAATATATCGTAAAATAGTAGTTTATGCAACGATTGTATTATGAATGTCTTTAAGCCACGAGTGAGATGTAAGTTAGAACACGAGCGAAGCGGGTGTTCTAAATATCTCACGAGTGGCTTAAAGGCATAATACAATCGTTGCATACACTATTTCATCTACGACCAACAATATACGACAAAATTTCCCCCGATGTTAAACAAAACTCATGACTTTTACTAATGATAGAATAGGTCAACTCAAATTTGAGGTTAGGCAAATAAGGAGACTGAACCATGAATCGTTGTGGAACGATGGGATAAGTAAACTCAAACATGAATCGTAATGCAACAATCAGCTGATGTGCGAATTGCGTAATTGTCATTATGACACTACTTCCGTCAAATGCCGAGCTCTCATTGGTCTAGAACCAGTACTCTAAAGTGACTCCAGTATCATAAAGTCGTCATTATGCAACTGCTTGGTTTTTGGTGTTTTAATGTACATCATTGTAATGTTTATTGTAATACCATAATTGGTGCTTATTGCAATGGGCGTAGATAAAGCATATTAATATTATTGATCCGTTATTGTCAGTGTTCCGATATTTCTTTTCGGCTTAAGAAAACATTTTTATGACAAATTTTTAAGAAATTAGTACAGTCGACTCTCGCTAACTCGAAAGTCCACGGGACTGCGATTTTTCTACGTGTTACGTATAGTTCGTCGTAGGCATGGTTCGAGTTATAGAGGTAAACTAAATGAAAATTCGTGATATAGACGTAAAGAAAAATGTAGTTTCCTATAATACCCTACACCTTCGACAAATTCAAGCTTTAACTTATTTAAATATTATATATCAATGAAAAATACAGTATTTATAATATAATAACCTGTAAAACAAAAAAACAGATAAGATCATATTATTTCTGATTTAAAAGTCTGTAATCTTCCTCTGCTTAAACATGTAAAACAATTATTACAGTATCGATCATATTTTTTATTAAAACAGTAATACAAAGAAACTTTACTGTATCCCTTACAGCTACAAAAATAAACTTATAACTTTGAATATTACTGTATTAATAAATAATACTTACAGTACGGAACACAAAATAAAAAACGTGTGAAATAAAATACAGTAAACAGTTCAGAACGCCGTGATTTCGTATTACAGAGGTCCACTCTGAAATCTTCGTGGTATGGAGGTAAACTTCGAGTTATGGAGGTAAAGCGTGAATCGAATTCGTCTTATCTACTGAACTTCGTGTTATAGAGATAATTTTTGTGTCCCTTCGAGTTATAGAGGTAAAATATACCCAGAAAATTGGTTCGTGTTATGAAAATTAGTTCGTGTTATGTATAGTTATTTCTTCGTGTTAGACAGGTTTTTCCAAGGGGATTAAAAATAATTCGTGATATCGAGGATTTCGTAATATCAAGGTTCGTGTTAGCGAGAGTCGACTGTATATTACTAAAGGCTGTTCCCAGACTGAAAATGTGAACAGCCTAGTATTTTGCGGTATATGAAATCTCCCCTACCAAGACTTTAAAAATATCTTGAGATCCGCGGTGACAAAACTGTTTCTTTAAACAGTTCAATCCCTCTTTGAACTTGCAAATGTGATATTTTCCACCAGAAACAGCGTTTTTACGATATATCTGAACTATCGATATTTTGCTCCCGATATATCGTGTTTATCGATATTAATAGTTTCGATGGATCGCAAACGCGATATATCGATATTTCAAAAATAATTGCCTTCCTTTATGGATGTTTTTGGATGGGAGGTGCGTGCGTAATACTCGAATAAAGATGACGCCAAGATGCTCCTTGTGATGCGAACGGTGCACTACTATAAACGATCATTGCGTAATGGCTGAAGGCGAAAGGGAACTACCTTATGCTTAAGTCCTTGGAAAGTGGAACGGCATGAAAAATCGAGATGAGACCATGTTCACACCTCTACACATTACTGGCGAGATATATTTACCTTTGTTGCGTTCAGGGAAGTAACTGTCATATTATGCTGTGAAATTACGAAGCTCGCGATTGCGGTGAATTTCTTCAATGAGAATTTCTGCTGCATGTTCACATATTGTTTTATTTACCCGTGGAGAACTGTGTTTTAAAAGCAAAAAATTCGCTTTTAATTGCCGTGTAAAATTAAGAAGGACTTTCTTTGATAATATTTTTAATCCCCTTTTGAGTTTGAGTTCAGTGTCGGTTATAGTTATAACTTAAATTTGTAAATCAAGTTGAAAGAAAAGTAAAAGTGAATATGAAAGTTGTCAGGCGTACAACCATACAAAATGCCAATTTTGCAGAAATACGTAAATATCAACTGCCGACTGTGGTTATTTGTTATACGGAGAATCCCTCGTCTCAGTTTCTATGGAGTTTTATCCTATTTACACATATAGGATTAGGATTGAATACATTAATTACAATCTGTGGTCAATCAGTAAAAATAGATGAATGATTCATCCTTTTTTAGCTATAATAACAAATGTAAAACAAAATAAATTTAATTTTTTTTAAGAAAAAATGCATCATTTTTTAAGACCATACATTATTATGTCTTAAAATTAATTGTTTTCATTGCATTAAATTGTTCTATGATTCTTTATTTTTGAAATAACACCTCGTTTACAGTGATTGTCCATGTAGAACTAGTTTTATAAGGGTTTTCGTAAATACGTATAGGTACGAAATGGATTCTCACAAAGGGATTGTTATAAAGTATGCATTGCATTGTTTTAAATAGTAATTTTCGATTGCGCAGTTGGCTATACTACATATTGTCTTCTGCCTACAGCTGGAGGGTCAACAAATTATAATACTATCAAAAATAATCAAACTCTAAAGTAAAGTGAGGTTATTGCGTTAGTGTAGATGTATTTTTGTGAATAAAAACTAGATTTCAATTTGATTGCGATTTACCGAAAACTTCATTTTTGTACCTAAACGCCCCGCTATCTCACAAAAATTTAAAGCTATTCACATGAATTTTTGGTGCAATTAGACTACATTTACACCATTAACACGGGGTTTTTTGGCTAACTTCATTTATTCAAGAATGAAAAAATTAAATCCATAACATTTTGAGGCTTAAAATTTATATTTTAAAAAATATTCCCAAAAAATTTAAAAGTTTGTTTGCAGAAAAACCCCTGTTTTTAAAGTAATCAAAATATGTTGATTAACAATTGAAAAAAAGTTCAGAGAAATCCAACCAGTGGTTTCCATGGAAACGGGTCATAAAAAACTAAACATTAACACTGGCGGGGTATAGGGATGTCCGGCTCCCCTTACACTACTCGCAGATGACTCAGATATAACATTCTTTAGTTTCCTCGAGACAAAATCAGCCTGGCTCAAGTTTCATTCCGTGGATATGAACAAGTGCCATTGCCTAATGTCCGACATGAAACATGTTTCATCGAGACCTAATGTCCGACATGAAACACGTTTCATTGAGTCCTAATGCCCTCCAAGGTGGCCTCAGCAGATGTTGCATCCCACCTTCTAATTCACGGCCTTGGACGCTCTAATCACCTTAATAGCTTCTTGGGTTCCGATACGCCTATTGATGTGGACCCATCGACCACATAGTGCAAATAGACGGAGCATGCCTGTCTTACTAGCATTATAGCAAATGAAGTCTAGGCCGCCATATTGTCTATTTTTTTTATAGGTATAGAAACATAAACGGCGTTTAAAGCCGGGTAATCTGGCTGTGCTCACGTTTCAAATAACTCGTATTTTATACAATTTAGCATTGAGGCTTAAGGTTGAATTTTGCATGTGAAGAGTCGTTTAGTTTTAAACGGTAATAATATCAATCATATTTAAAAAATATATTTCTTTCTATTTTATAAAAATGAAAAAAGGCACAAGTTCGGCAAACGTTTCTTTCTAAGTTCGTCGAATGTTCGGCGAACATGTTTGTCGCGAACGTTTGCTCAGTGTGGAAGCGGCTTCTTAACTCATCAGGAACACCTCTACGTTGAATGACATTACTGTTTTAAATTGTTTCTGAATAACAATAATTATGTTTTTGGCATGACGGTGAAAAAAACTCGACCCGAAAAAAGCTCACTCGAGCGAGTATTTCAAAACTCGACTCGATTTCGAAAATCACTATTCATACGCCCCTAATTTAATCTTACTAGCATAACAGCAAATTAAGTCTAGGGCGCCATATTGTCAAGGTATAGAAACATAAACGGCGTTTAAACCCGCGTAATCTGGAAGTGCTCACGTTCCAAATAACTCGTATTTTATACAATTTAGCATTGAGGCTTAAGGTTGAAATTTTGCATGTGAAGAATCCTTTATTTTAAACGGTAATAGTCTCAATCATATTTTAAAATAATTTTTTTCAATTACAGAAATGAAAAAAGTCATAAGTTTTTATTTAACTTTAAAACTTGACATGAAAAAAGTAGTCGGCTGCTACTTTTTTTTTGGTCAGCTAAAATAAAAAATGGTGGAAATTGATGCTAAAGAGTTAAATTGTTAAAATCATATTTTATTTAGGAAACATCTGCCGTAGTTTGGTTGATAACTTAGTTTTTGAGAGAGAGTTTATCCGTGTGACGCCTGAATGAAAACAAAATCGATTCTAAACTGCTCTTTACAAAATTAAAGTCAGCTAAAATACAAATGTGGTATCAAATTAAAGGTCTGAATCTCAAAATCACATGGTACCAATTACAAATGGCTTAGAGACAGTTTACACATCATAGCAACGTTACCAGTGCATTCCGTGGTGGCAGCTTCTCTCAAAAAATGTTAGGACAAGCTTCTAGGTTATCAGTGTTTACGATGTGTAGACCGCCTGTAAACCATTTATTTTTGGTACTGTAGTAATCCTGAGATTTAGACCTTTAATTTTATACCATTTTTATAACTTTTTACATGGGCAAATTTAGGCTTTACGTGGCGCCTCGTGTGCTTCGTCTTAGTACTACGTGGTCACTGTGTGGGCCGGGTAAATACCTAGCGGGTAGGTAAATATAAAATGGGTATTTACCCGGGTGCGCGAGTACTCGAGTATCGAATACTTTTCGACCCGAGTTTACTCTACTCGAATCGACTCAAAGAAACCTAAAAATACTCGAAGTTAAAGTCGAGTAGTTACTCCCGCCGTTTACCCGAAATCGGTACACGCGAATGCGTTTTAAGGTTAGTTAAGGAGTTTTTAAGTTCATTGTAAATAAACTCATACCACTTAATACCTTTCTAGAATTTGAGGTTATTTCGTGTTACTTATTCTCTTTGTAAATTTGAGAAATCATGTGGGCTGGTGTTGTAACCAATGAGTTGTTTGCTTTACGAAGGCATATACTTAAGGTAGCCTGGGTATTAATCATTTTTCGTTATACTGCTTCAAAAACAGATATTTTTAATGCATGCTTTCCGGACCTAAATACACTCTTTTTATTCCTAGGAATTAAAAGCTGATGTACTCGATACCAGCTGACTCTTTATAGTCCTAGGACTATAAAAGTCAAAAAGTGCCGAGTACGTCGTAATAATCGAACAATATTCATTCGATTACAAATAATCGAAACATTCATCGTTATTATCGAAACATTCATTGTTGTCAGTTTAATCAATTTGTGAAACTCGCTCATTTCACCAATCGATTATTACATGCGTTCGATACGTCGATAGTTGTTCATTGTTGTCAGTCTACTCTAACACAAATGAAACAGACAATCAGCTGATTGCTTCAAATAGCAAGAACAAGACAGTGGCATCTTTTGAAGGCATCTTTAAAGGTACACAAGCTGTAACATTTTGGTTTTCTTAAGTAGTTTACGTATTGTATTGAGCAATATAACGAAAAATATAGTTCATTACACGGACCTAAAGTTGCTTTTCGTTACTCGGTCATTTTTCGGTAAAAACTTGACCTTGTACGAAAAGCGTCACTTTAGGTCCTTGTAATGAAATATACTATTAGGCCTATTTGAAACACAAATAAGCCAAATCAAGTTGAAGAGTTTTAAGTAAATTTTGTCTTAACATGGTTGATTTCGTTTGACATTCTTGCTCTTAACTCATCAGGAACACCTCTAAGTAGAATACATTACAGTTTTAAATTATTTCCGAATAGCAATTTATGTTTTTGACATGACGATGAAAAAACTCGACTCGAAAAAAGCTCGAAACTCGAGCGAGTATTTTTTCAAAACTCGATTCGACTTCAAAAATCACTACTCACACGCCCCTAATTTAAACCGCCGCCCTACCCCCGCGCCGCAGTCGCTCGGGTAATCACCCAAAAATCTGGTTATACATGATTTTTATTGATTTTAGATTGACCAGTATTTTTTAAATTCTCATGCTGTAAGGATGTTAAAATGATGATAAAATGTGCTTTTAAGTTTTTATATGGTTTCCGAGAACGTTTTACTTCTTAGCAAGAACTTCATAAATACCCAAGTCCCAGATGAATTCGCTAAGTATGCAGGTCTGCTGCAACGGGGGTATTTTAGATATATAATAAATACCTAATTTTAAGTATAAAAAATTATTGAAAAATGGCAAATAAGTGGTAATAAACAATTCTAGAACTTCATATGACTGATAATAACATTTACAGAGTAAAAACCCAATTAATCTTGTTTTAAAATATCCAGAATAACCGGGTATTTATGGATTTTGGGTATTTAACCGGGGTATTAACCCGTCTTTTAAATACCCGGGTATTTTATATCATCAGATACACCCATGGTAAATTTCGATTTTAAAAGTCTAAATTAAAATTTGATTTAAAAAAGCTTATATGCTAACAAAGTAAAAGATATATTGAAATTATGTTATTAATATAAAACAGACTCATTTATGGCAAAAAAATACCAGAAACACCAATAACAAATGGTTTATCAATGGAGTTTTGAACAGCCTCACATCTAGGGTTATAGGCCCTAAGGAAACAAGAATTCTAAAAACATTCCAAAAGGAATAAAGCCTTAAAGTTTGGAGCCTTAAAGTTAAAGTGATTTTTCTTTAAATGACTTGCTTTTGCAATAAGAAAGATATAAACGCATTAAATGCTAATTGTATTGCTAATTTATGCTCTAAATATTTTTTGAATGCCCACCAAGCAGGGTACTTCATGGTTTTAGTCACAGGGTAAATCGGGCATGTAGGCCTGGTTGTAGGCATGAAAGATCCCAGGCTTGGGATCTTACATTTTACATGTGATCTTCAAAACGTAGAACTAGCTAGGTTATTAAAAATACGTTAAAGCTAAATATCAGTTGGGGGTTGTAGTGCAATAAGCTAGTGTTAGCTTAATGATAGTTCTCCTACTGAACTATTTTACAATTGTAAAATAACAAAAAAATGCAGTTGTGTTTTAGGTTTTATGCATTGAAAATGTTTTCAATGCGTATAAACCTAAAACGTAACTACATGTAGGGTTAATGCATCTTAATTTCTAACCATAAGAGCATCGTTGGATTATTTGCGAAAATGTACCTATACGAATGAGACAGAATGAGGACTGGGAAGAAGAAAGAATTAGAGATATGGTAGATTATTGAAAATCAAAAGGAGTGAACGCCCTCCGAGAGAAAGTAAAGACAAAAGTCAGTTAAGAACATTTGAGAAACCTGGAATGTGGTAGTGGGGGAGGAAATAAAAAGAATTGAAATAAATTATATAAGAATATAGTTCTATAAATTATATAAGAATTGATATATTGTCAGTATATTAGGAAACTGACACATACTTTCTCCCGTAAAGCCAATCTACAATAAAATATGGAATATGGCAATCTACAATAAAACAAAACAGATATAAAATTAAATACATACCAAGTGTGATCAAAACCGGTTAGCAAACAAGGGAGATGACGGTTGTTAAATATCCTTCATAAGAACATAGACAACGTACTGTGTTTACTACAACACGTAAATATAAATTTTATTCGAAAACATTTAAGATAGACTAGTAATTCAAAATACCGGATTTCTTATTTTTTGAAGCTGCAAAGAAATTTCTTCAGAGGTTAACGTTTTTGTGAAATTAGAAAAAAATTAATTTTGAACACTAAAATCCCCATAACCTCTGAACCTACATTTTAGTTACATGCAGGCGGTGTCTTTGTTTGGCACCATGAAATTCTTATCACAATCGTCAGAGCCGTTTTTAAGAAATTTGGATTTTTGTCATTTTTTATGGGGTGGATACAATTAAAAATTTAAAATTCAAAAAAGGAAATAAACGCTTTGAGATATCGTAGCTTCATACCATGCAAGCCAAATTTCATAAAAATCGGACCACTGGTGTTGTCTCTAGCTTTGTTTACATACATCCACACACACATATCCGACACGGACACGCCCCTCTCCGAAAACCATTTTTTGGATTCCGGGAGCACTTAAACAAATAAATCCACTGATAACTAAAATTCGTAAATTTTGACGAAAACATTATTTTCTCCATATATTATGTATGTGGGGGGAGAAAGTAAAAATAGTATATTAAGTTACTAGGCCGGAAAGTACGGTTTTCCCGGACGAGCATGATAGTTCCCGCACAATCTGCTAGGCGGGTGTGGGATTTTCATGCGAGTACGGGAAAACTTTTCGGCCGTGTGACGTACGATACTTTTTATCATATTACTCAGAAAAAACATACCAAATTATAAGGTATTCCTTGCATAAGCCAATACGTTTCTCAATCCTTCAAACCTTAACTATAACAAACAGAACAAACATTTACTACTATCGCTTTGCTAGGTCAGTGCTGTCACTACACTCCTCTAAAAAGTTAACCAATGATCAAGCATTAAACGTCGGTTTGCTGAAGATCAGCTGATTGTTTCCTTCCATTTTTCTGGACTAAAAAAGTTTTTGCCGGACTAGGACGGCAATGGTTAACTTTCGAGCCAGCAAATAGGAACTTAAAACAGATGTTTCTGAGCCAATGTGATGAAATAGTATATTTCCGGACTGGTACGGCAATGGGTAACTTTCGAGCCAACAAAAAGGAACTGAAAACAGACGTTTCTGTGGCAGTATGATGAAAATCAAATACTGTACGTGCTGTATGCAATCGCCTCGGCGAGTGACAGAGAGGGAAGTCTGTTCTTGACCTGACGCACTGAGCGCACGGCGACCTCGCGTAGGCCGCACTCACCTGTATCTGCCGCCGATACCCGCGCAAGGCCCACCGCCCCATCCTCGCTGCAACCGCTCAAGGTTCGATTATCGAAATTGTATATTATACTCGACCGCCCCGACCTGACCTCGATCGGTTACTTGTTGAAAATAATTATAGGTATGAGTGTTGAATGTCTGCGATCTATGGTTGTATGTGGTGTTTAATACTTGGCCCCCACATTCAATTGCGAGCCCTGTAACCAGGATCAGCCCCGGGCCCCCCCGTGTTCGCGTTCTATGCTATGTTTCAAAAATTACCTGGTAATTTTGTAACCCTTTAAAAATTTTCATTTGGACTGATAACTGATAATGATGAATAATTAAAGCTATTAGTTAAATCTAAAAAACAAACTTAATTGGGAAAATTATTGCAAACTTAAATTTAAATAAATCATTCATTTACTTTTATTTTACTGAAAATATATATCCATTTTGAGATTGATTTCCCTTACTGACCACATGATTAAAATTCCGTTGGGGCCCGAGTACCCTGTTTAACAGTTCGCACATTAGGGCTGTGGCAGATGCAGTTGATTTCAAGAGGTGTGGGGAGAGGGGGTACTTTTCTGAAAACATTGTTCTACGGCCCCACTGTTTATCAAACATTGTGTTTACCAATGTAGAAAATATTATATGATACGATTAGTAGCATAGTATAGCCATAGCCGGAGATATAATGCGCAAACTATATACTAATATACAAACTATAGGAAATGGCACGTATGCACCTAATTAAAATAGTAACTTACCACAAATCTAGAATTAATATTATTTTGCTAAACTTTATTAGAATTTATATTTTTGAATTTTTAGCGAATTTCCCCTATAGGAAAGAAGCAATTACCGTAGGTCTCATGGTAAGACCTAAGCCCCCGACCATGATAACTATTCGTTTTGCAGCCCCCAGAGGCAAAAAACACCATTCGTTCGAATTTTAGCGAATTTCCCCTATAGGGAAGAAGCTATTACCGTAGGTCTCATGGTAAGACCTAAGCTCGGGACCACTATAACTTTTCGTTTTGGGGCCCCCAGAAGCAAAAAACACTATTCGTTCGAATTTTTATATATATATATATATATATATATATATATATATATATATATATATCTATATATATATATATCTATGTGTCTGTTAGCACGATAGCGGCCGCAAAAATGGTCCGATCTTTATGAAATTTGGTACGGACATGTAAAGTGGTAATCAATTGGACGAGTTCGTGAACCAGCCCGATCGGACCACCGGAAGGGGGGGTAAAGGGGGATAAACCCCCCCAAAAATGGGTTTTTTGAGTTTTTTACATAGAAAAATAAAATTTATCAAATTTTTGTGGGCACCATTGAATTCAGCTCAAAAAAACAAATAATTTAGTATTTTGAATCACTGCTCTATGCCCATTGGTTACCGAGATATTGAAAGTGGTAAACACAGTACGTTGTCCCAATGTTAACCTTATGGGAAATAAGTAAAATTCTATATCTCGCTTATTTCTCAACATATCTTGAAAAAACTTGGTAAATGGCTTCTTCTAGTTCAGATCTACTAAATATTGAATTAAAACCATCCAGTTTTAATATACCTGTAGCAGCAAACCTGCATACTCATTTCCCATGTTATCCTTATGGAGCTTAACAAAACATGTCAAATCTTGCTATGTTTGCTTGAAATACGTTGTTTTGCATTTGAAATTCGCTGAGTATGCAGGTCTGCTGCAACGGGGGTATTTAGATATCTATACATCTATATATCTATATATATATATGTGTCTGTTAGCACGATAGCGGCCGTAAAAATGGTCCGATCTTGATGAAATTTTGTACAGACATGTAAAGTGGTAATCGATTGGACGAGTTCGTGAACCAGCCCGATCGGACCACCGGAAGGGGGGGTAAAGGGGGATAAACCCCCTCAAAAATGGGTTTTTGAGCTTTTTACATAGAAAAATAAAATTTATCGAATTTTGGTTCGCACCATTGAATTCAGCTCAAAAAAACAAACAATTTAGTATTTTGAATCACTGCTCTATGTCCATTAGTTACCGAGATATTGAAAGTGGTAAACACAGTACGTTGTCCCAATGTTAACCTAATGGGAAATAAGTAAAATTCTATATCTCGTTTATTTCTCAACATATCTTGATAAAACTTGGTAAATGGCTTCTTCTAGTTCAGATCTACTAAATATCGAATTAAAACCAACCAGTTTAAACATACCTGTAGCAGCAAACCTGCATACTCATTCCCCCTGTTAATCTTATGGAGTTTACAAAAACATGTCAAATCTCGCTATGTTAGATTAAAATATATTGTTTTGCACTTGAAATTCGCTGAGTATGCAGGTCTGCTGCAACGGGGGTATTGATCATAATATGCTATAAGATATTCTGCAATAAATATGAATGAAATTAAAATAGGGCTAGGCCCGGGCCCCCAGGGGCCCAGGTCCTGTGACCAGAGTTGCACCAGCCCCACCCTTGTGGGGCCATAATTTAATAACTCGGACCTTTCCCGTAAATTCATTACCACTACTTTTTTTGTTTCCGTCTATTCACTACCGCATGATAAATATGCTGTTTCTCTAAAAACTTTTCCCCAATCATTTTAATGTTTCCTTATGCCAAGATAGGTGTGTTTAATGTTTCCTTATGCCAAGATTATTGCTGGCCTTAGCTGGCAATTGTTTCATAACTCCCCCCACGATCTTACCTTTTCTATATCTTTATGGCTTTAAATGAGTATGTAAGGGTAAGGAAACATTTTGTATAGACAAGTAGTTTGGGTTTGGCTGGTTTAAGTTAGGGTAAGGGTAGGTTAAAATGATAGTAACAATACAATGATCACTGCACACCCGTAACGACGCCAACGGCCTGCTATCTTTTTCCTTATTTAAACCTAACCTAAACTAACAACTAATTTTATTTTTAACGATTTCTACACTTAATTATGTATCCATTCATGGTTCATCTGTACGATATAAAAAATATAAGGTCATGGTGGAGGTACCACACTATTTGCCTACACCAAATAGTACGTCAAATCTACATAATAAAATACAAAGTTACGCTTCTAGATATATTTCCCACTTAAATAAAAGTTCTAGATATGTATTTTGATTTAAGCTTTCATATTCAAACAGAAAATTAAGTTCTGGGAGTGAAAAAACGGAATTGAAATAGCAAAGTAGTGGTTGGGAATAACGGAAAAAGACTAAAAAACTAAGGGCAGATCAACGAAATTAAACAAAAATGAATGTTTAATGTTCGGGTTCCAATTGGAGGCCGACATTACATTAATATATTTGTACAAATTTGTTGGACTTTACCAACTAACTTCTTTACTGTACGGGTTTACAAAAAGTTGAGTAAAGAATTAAGTGGTGAAGGTAAACAGGAATATCGCATATCGCACTCTGAAATTGTCAAAAAACCCACCAAAATGCTCTTAATTGTTCCAAATATAGCCTTTTATACAAGAGTTGGCACATTGACCTGTCCACCGCTTATGAAGAGGCCTACGGACGGCGCAACTAAGTACAAAGTACGAGGTACGTTCGGAAAGTAAGCTCCGTGGATGTAAAAAATTCTTAACCCATTTACAACATTTTTATTATATACATCTTAAAGAGCGTACCTTAAACTACTTTTCCACATAGTTCCCACAAATATTTAGGTACTTGTCATATCTACGGAGAGGCTTTTCAATTCGTCCTGAAAAGAATTCTGCCGCCTGTGCACGCAGCCACCCGCTGACGCCATCTTTATCGTTGATTTTGGCAACGACAGATGGTTGGCCACTCCTCTCTTCATCGTGGACATTAGTGCGACCACCTTTACCGTTCGAGAAAAAAGGAAATTCAAAATTGCTGATCTCTTGAGTGTTTCCCACAAATTTCGCGAGATCTTCTGTACACCATTGTAACCTTTGTCGGTTTGTGAATGACGATGAACTTAAAGATGGCGTCAGCGGGTGGCTGCGTGCACAGGCGGCAGAATTCTTTTCAGTCCGAATTGAAAAGCTTCTCCCTAGATATCACAAATGCCTAAACATTTGTGGGAACTATGTAGAAAAGTAGGTAAGCTCTTTAAGATGTATATAATAAAAATGTTGTAAATACATTTAGTTTTTTTTACTCCCAAACGGAACTTACTTTCCGAACGTACCTCGTATAAAGCTTGCCTCCAGCGTTTCGTCCCCAGCAGTTTACTGCTAAGGCGCCGGTCACGACGACAGTCAGTGCAGTTACATGAGGACGGTCGACCAATTAGTGGATGGCGTGATGCAGCTCTTATGATGGTTATCGAAGTGTTCCGTTTTCGTTTTTTACGGTTTTCGGAGCAGTACATCAAATGAATCAATCAAACATCTGTTGATATGGATGACTATAATGGGTCACCTGTAGCATCTGATCTTCCTTACGGCACATACTGTTGCGAAGTTCACTTACGCTTCGCCCTTGAAACATTGAGTTGAGATCCGTTATTAAAACTGACCCTCAATGAGGTTAGAACGGCAGATCGGATATGGAAGTCGCACTCCCGGTGACACATGTGGACGTTTCCACGGGGTAATCATCATCGGTAGCTTCCGATTCCGATCATCAGTAGTTTCCGATGCGATACCGATCATCAGTAGCTTCCGATGCGATACCGATCATCAGTAGCTTCCGATACCGATCATCAGTAGCTTCCGATACCGATCATTAGTAGCTTCCGACACCGATATCAGTAGCTTCCGATACCGAAAATGAGTAGCTTCCGAAACCGATCATCAGTAGCTTCCAATACCAATCATCAGTAGCTTCCGATATCGATAATCAGTTGCTTCCGATAGCAATAATCAGTTGCTTCCGATACCGATAGTCAGTTGCTTCCGACACCGATCATCAGTAGCTTCCAATACCGATCATCAGTAGCTTCCGATATCGATAATCAGTTGCTTCCGATAGCAATAATCAGTTGCTTCCGATACCGATAGTCAGTTGCTTCCGATACCGATCATCAGTACCCTCCGATAGCTCCCCGCTCCACTGCGCTCGCTGTGTACAAGACTCTCCATCGAGTTGCGTAGGCGCTTCGTAGAATTGATGCACTCTTCAAACGAACGCGGTCCTTGAAACGGAACGCGAGTGAAAGCGACCTGCAAATTTTATTGTCGTTGTGAAACAAGAAGAAAGGGCGCGACGGTTTGATAATTTAATTCGACTTGCGCTGATGACGGCGCAACTGGGACTCACCCCCGCGTCATTAGGCCTATCTCCAGCCATCTGCCGGGACGCGACCCCGCGCGCCGCGCCGCCGCCGCGTTTGCGCAACCCACCTACACCGTCGCAGGCTGCAGAATCAGAATCAGAATCAGAATATTTTATTTCCACAAACGAATTTACAATAAATACAAAGGTAAAAACGCTGGAAATTAGACAACGCATGGGCCTGCAGGCTTGTGCGCGATGCCGCGTTGTTGAAATTATAGAAATTGGAAATTTGACGTGCTCTGCAAATAAATTAAAATAACCATCTTAGTTAGAATTAAGCCCTTAAAGCCGCAACTAAGAATATTCAGTTAAGGCATTCTTTAACCCCACTGCTATTAAAGATTAATTGATTAGCTGTGAAAATATATACTCGTATATTTCAAAAACGCAATTAAAATTTGAAAATTTGAACAAAAACTAATTACTTTAAATTATAAGTTCTGGGGAGAACACAAAATGGCATCAAGTGGAAGTAAGAGGGTGATCCCAAGTAAAAAAAGGTCAATGTCAAAGTCAGTCAACGTGTAGTAAAAATATCTCTAGGTAAATTCCTGCAGATAACGTCTGCTAAATAAAACGGATTTGTACGATTAAATGATTTTACAATAACAGGAACATGTATTCCAACATTTTAACTGTATCGAGTCTGGGAGAAATTGTATTGAAATCATTTTTTTCAATCCACTGTCAAAAAATCCACCGAATATCAGGGGGTGCCAGGCACCCCCTGATACCCCCAAAAACCCGCCCGTGAATATGCCTTAATAAGTTTTATTCACATAGTGCGACTGTTAGGTTTCATCACGTTAGTTACAATTAATTGTTATGAACTATTGATTAGTGATGTCTCGATTACGATATCAAAAAGTCATCATGATTAAAATAATCGAGATTGTAAATACCGAAAAACATCGATTTTTAACATCGATTGTAACGATGGAGACGGATTCTAAAGTTTCGCCCGCTGCGCCGACATCGAGGGTGTGTGGGAGAATTTCACTGCCCCCACAAAAAGGAGGGGGGTCCGGGGGTCCTGTCCAGGAAATGTGGAAAATTATTTGAAGGTTAGATCATAAGTAAGAGCTGTAGACGCCCTTAAACATTCATATTTTTTCATAAGATTCAACGTAAGAACAGAAATGTTAAGGGACAGCTGATTGTGGGGCATTTTGGCTGGGTTTTACACATTTTCACAGTGTACATTTATTCGATATTCCTGTTGATATTTATTAATATTTTATTACTTAGCTTATTGTTTTAAAATCTGTGGTATGGTAGAGTTTACTGACCTGCAAATTTAAGTGCATTAATATATAGATTCGGATAACTTATATGAAGCTATTATAAGGAAGATTACCATAAAAACCATAACCAGTATAATCATCATAAAACTCATTTCAGTATATTAGTATTTATTTATCAAATTCATTTCCAAAAAAATCGATCTTAACGACCTATTAAAATCAAGTGAAATCAAAATAATGACAAAAAATAATCTACAAAATAACTGGAGATAAGTTTATTTAGAAGTTGTTAAAATACAATGGGTTTTGTTAAAGTTTATTGTTATGCAAATAAACGGGTATACCAATAATACGAGTATTCACGCAGCACGCTGACATGATGGAGCCAACGAATTCAAGGACATGAATTATTCTTTATTTCAGACCCAAAACCCCCAAACTTTGGGCTTTATGTCCCCCCGAGGGCAAGGGCCTTCAGATTTATTCCCCCAATTTACTGGCAATCAAATCATAGGAAATAATATATCTACCAGATTTAAAGTAAATCGGATGATAATTGTGGCCGCAAGAGTGCAAATTCCCCTCAAGACAACATACTGTGTTTAGTCAATTAACATTTTTGTTCATAGATAGGTTATTCTTTGTGCTATAACTTTGGGAGAGGGCTAAAAGGTTTGTATTTTTCTTGTCTTTAATAAAATAAATATTAAATTTACATTCGGGGTTTTTTACCCTTTTTGGGTCCAAAAACCCCAAAGTTAGGGAATTTATCCCCAAAAACTGGGATAAGGAGCTCCAATTTTTCCCCCAACGATCTTGACCTAAATATTATAAAAAGGAGTTCCTACCAGTTGAAAAAATCCGACAAAAATTTTGACTGTTAGAGTGCCAACACATACATATATACAGTCTGTATATAAAGTTTTTAAGGAATGGTGTTTTTGTCTCAGTGGGTTCCAAAACGAAATATTATTATGGTCCCATGCCTCAGAGCCAACGTGCGGGTGATACAAATAACTATTCCAAAGGAAATGCGTTAACAAGGTAAACGGTCCGTGAAGGCGTCCCATCGCAGCACGAACCGCAGTTACCGCTCTCAGGTGGTATTGTAGTTGGGGGAGGGTGGGGGGAGGGCCCAATGGCGAAACTTTAGAATTCGTCTCCACCGTTAAAATCCAAGTTAAGAATCGACATTTTTCAATATTTACAATCGCGATTATGTTTACCAAAACAACATTTCGATTTTATCATCGAAACGATAATCAAAGCATATATATATATCTGCATGATAGTTTAGTAAATAAACAATAACAGATTTAATCGAAATAAAACATTAATGTTCACAAAAACATGGTTACAATTACTGTATACATAAACTTTAGCTATATACATGCACCTTCTAAACATTGAGAAAATACACCTTCCACGACACTTCGGTACTACCGACGCATAAAATTGCCTAGGAACGAATCGAACCGTCTATTATATCGTAGAAAAGAAATAAAACTGGAATTATTGAACCAGGTAACGCATGTTGCTGATGAAATACTAGGTTCGTAATTTACCTGCAACTGAGTAAACTTGTGGCTCCACATATAAGTTAAGTTCAATGTTACGCAACGACATATTGGAATTTTCGAACCATTTACCTAAATCCACGTTGATTACACTACCAAATATATCCATAACTTCTATCACGTTTTATTCCTAGAATAATCGTAATACCACAAGAACTGACTATTAAATCGTGGTATGTTTAAAAAATTGATATTGAAACATGGTCGGACCAGCAAAATGGCGCCCGATAGCGAGTATAAGGCGTTTCTTTCCCGTAAGTAGTTTCCCGTTTCTTTCGTTTAGCACTGCACCATCATGAACACAACAGTTTTTAAAATAAATAATCCCTCACAAAATCCAAACATTGACATAAAACGGGATTGTCCTTCCAACTTATCGCAATTTTCTATTCGGCGTCGTTGTAAAGTCCGGAAAGTCCGATGTAAAGTCCATTTCAGAATTGATGAGCGTAAGAGAAGAAAGGATAAAATACTCATTTCCCCATATATTTAAGTTAAAAACGCTTCAAAATTTGTAAAATTATCGTAATCCACATAAACAGACTTTTAAAATTTTACTGTTATTGTCATGATTTTTAATCCTCCAACTGAAACCCAACTAAACTCATTCATTTTCATTCATTAACTAAACTCATTCATTTTAGTTAATTTTCGTTGTTCTGTGCCTGTTTCATAAACCTAAATACAGTTAATTTTTAAAAAAATAAACATTTAATTTGTAATGTAAGCGTATTGTAAATACACCAACACATATTACTCGTAAATAAGTTCTCAATTCGGTATGTATTCATGAAATAATGATATATGTACGTTAAAAGTTAAAAATTGGTTGGTTTAAACCTCCTTTCACACGGGAACCGTATGGAAACTTTTCATGTCCCATATGGAACCTGAAAAATTAATGATGAATATCAACCAACCTTTGATAAATATTAAATATTCGCTAACAGTGGTGCAGAAATATGTCTAACATTGCTCTGTACTTTCAAGGCCTTATGCCTTATTTACAAATATAACTAGAGGGTTTTGCAAAACTAGAAACAGCATGTAATTTTGTGACGTCCCGTACGGAACCAGCCTTCTAATTAAAAAAAAAACATAAAATCTTAATTATAAATCCAAAACATATGACGCATTAATTTACAAACCGACATTCAAATAAACGTTCATTTCAACCTGTAAAACCAGTTTAAATATTTTTAATCCACGAAGAAGTTGTAGCCCATGGGATAGTTAAACTGTCCGGTACGGAACTTGGAACGGCTGTATAATTTACACAATATCCTCCCAAATTTTCGATACTCATAAAATCCAATTACCACTTTCTGGGTCGGAACATTGCCCGTCGGAACGATATTCGGGCGTTAAGCCGGCGCGGCGGGATGAAAGCCAGAGGTGGACGTTCCGATACTTCCGATACTACTACGTATCGATGCTTTTCTACCGATATCGCATCGAATCATTTGATATTATCGTGGTAACGAAATACGTTTGTAGTACTGGATCAAAATAATTGAATCAATACTAAACGCGTCAGGGGAGAACAAATTAATAAGATTACCTGCCCGAAAAAAATTATAGAAATTTAATTAATCTCCTTCCTTGTGTTTTTTGCCCGTACTTGATTGTATTGTATGCCCGTACCGTACTCATAAGGCTCCTCCGTTGTTATTAATTTGTTTGTTTCGTCTTCAAGGCCGGCCAGAGTCTGGATGTTTTGCTTCATAACTTTAGTACGCAATTTCGGTGACAGTCCATCAGCTATTAAGTTAAGTTTATTGATTGTGAAATGGCTCCGAAAAAAGTAAAGTTTGAATCATTTTAGTAAGAAGGACAAGAATATCGCAACGTGTAAGCTGTTTTTAAGAGTCTTTATAAATAATCAGGATAGAACCAACCCCATGAAGCACACGGAAACAAACCATGGAAAAGAACATTAAACATTCCGTACAGAACTTGGAACAAGACAGTAAAAACCACATTCATTAATGAATGTGTACTTTATGTTATCACAGTAAAAACATCCTTATTTAATATGAATTTAATGATTTTTTTTAGTTTTTCCAGGTACCTTCTGATTTGATACCGATACCGATACTCGCGGATGCTACTTTGGATCCGATAATATCGAGGCATCGATACTTTTCTTTCAAATTATTCGATACCAAATATCGCATCGAAGTCGGTATCGGAACGTCCCTAGCCAGAGGCTCGCAACCGGGCAGTTAATAATAGTGATCAGGGCGGGACCTAGCGAATATGCGGCGTTGGGAAAGAGGAACTTGCCTCATCCGACCGCGGGGACAGATGCCTCTCCGGGGACTGGTAATTTTGGCAGAAAATTTGGGGGTCGGCATGAGAAAATCCGCGAGGCGATCATTTTCTAATTAAAAATCTTTACCAACGATGTTTCAAAACTAATTGTTATTATATTCGCTGTGACCCTGGATTGGAATATTTAAATAATATAATTACCTTATTCAATCACTTTTTTTCATATAATGACATGTTTCGTTCTTAGATTTTCGTCAGGTCATTACGCAGCCACATTAATCAATGTATCGCCATGAAATAAATCATTTCAGCATCTGTTGTGGCAGGTCAATTGATTCGATAAACTGTCACAGTCGCTATGTAGTTAAAAGTTGTCATATTGTTAAAAAATGTTGAAATTCATACAAACTGGAGCTATGCTGTCCAGCACTAATCGCTATCACAGACTAACTTGATGTAATGATACAGTAATTAATGCGGCAGTATACTAATGACCTGATGAAGTTCTAAGAGGAAAAAAACATGTCGCATATGAAAATACCCCCGTTGCAGCAAACCTGCATACTCAGCGAATTTCAAGTGCAAAACAACATATTTCGATCCAACATAGCGAGATTTGACATGTTTTTGTAAGCTCCATAAGAATAACATGGGGAATGAGTATGGAGGTTTGCTGCTACAGGTATATTAAAACTGGGTGGTTTTAATTCAATATTTAGTAGATCTGAACTAGAAGAAGCCATTTACCAAGTTTTATAAAGATATGTTGAGAAATAAGCGAGATATAGAATTTTACTTATTTCCCATAAGGTTAACATTGGGACAACGTACTGTGTTTACCACTTTCAATATCTCGGCAACCAATGGACATAGAGCCATGATTCAAAATACTAAATTGTTTGTTTTTTTGGGCTGAATTCAATGGTGCCCATAAAAATTTGAAAAATTTTATTTTTCTATGTAAAAGTCTCAAAAAACCCATTTTTGGGGGGGTTTACCCCCCTTTACCCCCCCCTTCCGGTGGTCCGATCGGGCTGGTTTACGAACTCGTCCGAATAATTACTACTTTACACGTCTATGCCAAATTTCATTCCGATTGGACCATTTTTGCGCAAGTTATCGTGCTTAAAGACACATATATATATATATAGATATATAGATATATAGATATATAGATATATATATATATATTTATGAAAGTGAACGAATGGTGTTTTTGGCATCTGAGGACCTCAAAAAGAAAAGTTATGATGGTTTTAGGCTTAGGTCTTACCATGAGACCTACGGTAACAGCTTCTTCCCTATAGGGGAAATTCGCTAAAACTGCAGTGATTGGATAAGGTAATTTTATTTTATTAATTGTTATTGTAGAGTGGATGGAATAAAAATATTGATAACAAACATTGATATGTTATAAAGTATCGGTAGTAAAGCATATAATTATATTCTGTCAAAATATATATTTGGCTCAACACATAAAGAAATATGTATCTTAAAAATTTAATGGAACCTGTTATGTGTCTCACTACTGCAATTTTATAATTATTTTATAATTATAATTATTTTCCAGGGTTAATTATAATTTGATACAAAATTATTCTAAACCCAAGTTCCAATGTATGTTTTAAAGCGTAATATAGGTATGTGTGTACAGTTAATTAAATGAGCTTTTTCAATTCTAAAGCATAATTTTAAGTAGTATATGCAATATGTTTGTATTTTCTGTTAGGAACTTGTTTCATGCCGATGTTAAAAAAGAAGGTTGGCTTACAGGGAATACTTGTTTAAATAGGGTCGGAGCATTAATCTTAACTTACTTAACTAATCTTAATTAATCTTAACTTAATCTTAACTAATCTTAACTTTCTTCAGAAAAATCCATGTTCTTAAATATTCTCAGATCAGCTAAGCTATGGCTCAATCACTCTAAAATAATAAGGTAATTAAAAAAAGTCAGTTAATGGGTAGTCCCTTACCACTAAAAAATTAATTAACCTATTACGATTTTCCACAATTTTAACTGTCGATGTAGTATGGTTTTATTATACTACATTATTGGACGCGTTGAAAACAAGAAGGCAAAAAACTTAAACGACTTGAAAATATTAATATTACTTAGAAAACAATACGGAAGAAATAATTTTATTAAAGTGTGTTTAAATAACAATTAAAACTGGATAGCTCTCATAAACACTAGTATCTATAACTATTGCAGATCGCGTGAAATAATCAATATTTTTCCATATTTTAGCCACTGAGCTCTACAATTATGTAATAGTCGCTTTGTCTTTTACAGACATCTTGCTTTTTATTAATGTTTTCCTAAATGGTTTAGTTAAGATGACCAGACGTTTTCAACGGAGCAGTCCCGTTTTGTGGGACTTGTCCCGATGTCCCGACGAACTCTCTTGGGACGCTCACTTAATTTGTCCCGTATTTGCGGTATTTGTACAAAAAGAACCTTCTTGACTAATTTTTTCTATTTAGTCTTAAATAACATTGCCTTTGATCCTTTATATTCTTTTGCAGTTTCCATTATTTAGGTTCCGATTTATTGCTATTAGAACCTATTCAACAAATAATTAGTTAATTATTAATTTAAAGTCCATTGATAATTAATTAAATTAATTTAAGGTCCATTAATAATTCAATTAATTTGAAGTCCATTTGATATTGAGAAGTATGCAATTTTTCGAAGTTTGTTAACTGAATCTCGTCAATTTTATATATAGTTTACATAATTTTATAGTACATAATTTTATAATTTTACATAATTTTATAGTAGTACATAATTTTATATAGTTTGGGGCCTATCATTTCTGAACATAAAAAATGTTGGAGTAATTGTCTTTGTATTCCTCGTGGACATATTTTTCTCTAAACCCGCAGTAAATACATTTAAAAAATAAAATATTAATACAGTGGAATAAGTAGTTTGTGTAAGATTTTAGTAAAATCCTGTTTAAAACTTCTTATATTCAAATAAAAATTACCGAAGGTAGGTACCAGGTTGAACAGTAAAGAAAAGAAGAGCATGGCAAAAGTTTCAACAGTATATCGGATAATGTAACACTTTGAAAATGTCTAAAAACCCTCAATAAGCACCTATTTTTCAAAAGTCTTCCAGGGGAGGACCCCCGGACCCTCTCTTCGTGTGTGAGTGGGGGCCTGGAGTAGCGCGTCCCATTTTAGCTTTTCGAAAATCTGGTCGCCTTAGTTATAGAGAGCGCAAAATGTACTCAAACAGCATCGCGAACTATGACATTCCTTTAGACTGGGACGGTGGCGTGTCCTGTAAACCAGCTACTTGAAGGTCACGAATTGTGGATAGTTATGAGCGGTAGCTTGTGGACGCGATGTTCCCTGGTGGGGATTAACGTCTGCACTATTGAGTACTACATTTACAAGACCGTCCTCATAATAAGATCAGTCCGTCAATTGTAAACCAGGCGAAATTGTGGTTCGGATCCCACGTTAAAATGTAGGTCCCTTAGTTGCCATTGGCTGTCGGGCTATTAATTAACAGCCCTGTCTAGGGAACATGTCGGCCTTAGTCAGTAACAAGACTACATACTACGAGATCGCATCACAAACATTCTACACTCATCCTTCACTCATATTCGCCTAAAATACCCCTTACTGGTGGTCGACATCTTAATGGTAGTGTAATGTAATATAATTCTTGAGTAAGCGATCCAGCGATCGTGGCGGTTACAAAACCGGCGGGAATAACTTTCAGCTGCAGGAGCTGATGGTAATCTGCAGGATGTACGGTACCGCTACAGTTATTCATCTAGGATGTGGTGGTGGGGGGTTGAGGGGGTGGAGGGTGGGGAGATATTAGCTATTGACGAAGGTTGAGCAACAGAGCAACAGTCGTGGAGTCGCATTAGGCGCTAGATCGTGTCGGAGTGTAGAAAGGATCTACATCCATCTACACAAGGATATCCTGCTGCACTCGTGTGTGTCGGAACTGTAAACTGTCCGATGCAGCGAAACCTGCCCCCCAATCGCTGATCATAACAATGCTACTGTGGGGTAAACGCTCCGCGGCGGCGCTTTACAGTTAAGCTGTGGTTTCGTAAAAATAGGAATTCAACATACATTTTTTTCTAAAGTGTTGAGGAACCTACTTTTAAAATGTAGCTCTCTTCAGCTACAGCTACAGGTTGTAAAAAGTAGCTTTGCTACAGCTACAGCTACTTTTTTAGCTACTTTCACGGAATAACTCCCACTTTCCCTGTCGTTCGCAGTGGTGTATTGAATGGACTGAACTCCCACCTAGCTTTTTAATAACCTTTTAATGAAGAAAAACATTGATGTTACATTATTTATCTATAAATAATTACTGAATTATATTTGTTTATATTTTGACATGTGTAATAATAATAATGTGATAAAATAACAACACAACTAACAGTTATACTCAATACTTTTTAGACGTATTACCCCAAGTGTAATTCAAGTAAATAAATAAATAAACAAATAAATATAAATCAAAGAACCTAAAAGTTTTTAAAATTATTAATCATTACTTAATTAAACGTATTAACGTTTAATTAACGTTATTAACGTACTTAACGTATTAAATAATACTAATTTTTAATAAAAATACTTAGAATAAACATATGTTCTCTAACAAATTCAATCTTGTTTAAAATGTCACAGGGGAACCGCATTGTAAGGCAAAAAAATCAAAACTATCAGGCGTTGGAGCAGTGTCGGCTTAGCACAACAAACCTTCACAATAGTATCAGTCAAAATGCAAAAGATCGATTTTGGGGTGAACCATGAAATCAGTCTATTGCCCAAAACAATTTAGGAGTTCATGCGACAAATTGATATATATATATATCTGGATACACACTATATCCCGAAGTAATAAAACCCCATTTAAATTGATCTTATTAATGATTTGATTAATCACTTTGTTTAAACCGTGAGTGCACTAAACCAGAGATGCGACTGACGTTTCAAACTGAGTGGAGTATGCACACATTCAAAATATTTATCAAAACAAAATATATTTTCTTCCATAACTATAAACTAGAAATATTTAAAAATTATATATAAATAATTCCAATCCAAAAATATCACGTGATTCTGAATTGCCAAATCAGGGGAATAAAAATTACCATCACTATAACACTAAAAAATATTTACACCTATAGAGATTGTTCCTCTATTATTACTATCGTAAGACTGTTCTGCATGACCATCCATCATAACACAATATCACTATTACGATAGTCATAAAGATAACGATAATAACGATGCGTGTGATTCTTCAATCGTCGCAGAGTTAATATCCAGCAATTCCGTAACGACCGAAGCTCCTGAACACTTATCAAGCCATAAGTGGAACGGAATCTCATAATGTTACTACAAAGCAATTCTAACAGCTGTTTTGTATAATGGATTTAAACAAAGACCTGAGTTACGAAGGAATATATAATTGTTATGGTCCCTTGTTCTCGGTTCTCATCGAGCCCCTGTAAAATGTACAATGTTAATGTCTAGGAAATATTGTCCTCTTTCTATAATAGTTGAATGATGATATTCTGCAGTTCATTATACCATAAATGTTTCTGGTGTTGATGGTGTTGTTATTATTATGTAACATTGTATTTCAGGTAATTTTAATCTACATCAGAACTCTTTGTTTGAAATTCATTGTTGGTGATGGTGATTTTATATTTTGATAAAAAAAACATATTTTTCTCAGAAAAAAATATGTTCAGACAGGAGAGGGTGCTCTCTCCTGTTTGGTGACTCTTGACACTTTGTGATTCCTATGTTATTTTGTGTTATCGTTTATCTTTTCAGCATAGTGTTTTTGTGAATGCTTTTACAGTTTTCTGTTTTAGCTGAGTTTTTGTCCAGGTTTTCCTGGCTATGTGTTACTAATCTTGTATTGTTTTAGGTTTTCTTCCAGATTCCAGATCCCGAAACGTCGTGAAACTTGTTTTTTACTAATAAGTGATGGCAAATGTCCACAAAAATCTACATCAGAAATTACTTCGAATCACTGTTGGAAACATTGTGAAAAAATTAAACATGTCAGACCTCAGGGGCCACTCCGCAGGTTTGATCGCAAGAGCAGTTTAAATTTATATCTTGGGATGTCTTATGTTAGTTGGGTGATATTACGAGTTTCTTTAAAGGTAAAGCTCAGAAACACAGAATGCTTCCTTGAAACCTCAGACTCAGACCTTTGAAGTTGGGCGGCTGTTGTATCATGTATTGGACTGCAAGGGAATCTTTGCGACATGAAAGTCTGTCTTGAAACGTCAGGTAGATGAATTTAGGCGACTTCTGCCAAAGGTTCGGTCTCATTGCAAGAGGAGATTCGAAACTCTGTGGATTGATTAGGAGGCCTTCATTCTTCCATGGAACTTGTAGCCTAAATTTACGAGGCATGTTTTAAAGTAAGTACCGTTTTTTTATAGGTAGGGGACGGTTGTGGTTAAAGGCGTTTGGAAGTCGGCATTTAGTAGATAGGCTCATTAGGAGTGAGTCAATAAGTATTTGAGGGCCGATAGGGCTGTTTTAAGCCCTGTGCTCAAAAACTAAATAGCTACCTGCAGGGTCGCAGTTTCAGACACCAGTTATCCAATTTCCAAACAAATTATCTAGTTTAAGCAACGTTTGTGATAACGTGAGTAACACTTACGACATTTCCAGATCGATCGTGGTGGGTAAACACCATCCCAGGCCTCGTCGTGAGCGATCGAGCTATCGCCACCGACACACACACACACACACACACACACACACACACACACACACACACACACACACACACACACACACACACACAGGTTTGCATTTAGTACTTTCTGAGGACACAAGTTGCATCCTTACGTTCTGACGGATTGAGTTTTTTGCTTCTGGGGCCCCAAAACTAAAAATTGTCACGGTCTCGAACTTACCATGAGAACTACGGTGATAGCTTATTCCTTTAAGGAAATTCGCTTAAAGATCACCCTCCTCGCCCCTTTCCCTACTTGTCAAGGACTATTCGAGGTAAATCGGGCTACAAACTTCTTATAGGCGGGTGATGAAGAGGCTTATGAAATGATTTCGAACTAGTGTTGGAAATACAATTGTATTCGTCTCCATTTTCAGTCAGCCCTGGAGGGAGTTGTGGACCATCCTGGGTTGTCCACCTGGAAGAGGATGAAGTACCCTTACCCGATAAACTCCTGAGCGTCGGCGAATCTGCCTGGGACTCTCAGGTGGAGGTCCTTGTCTGGAAAAGCTTGGGAGGTCTCGGGTTAGAGGGCGAGACGTCCCCGGAAGAGATTGGATGATGGGTTGGAATGTTTTACTCTTCCTTCGGAGCGAGGCTGGCTGACCGTACCTTTCCCATCCTGACAATCCTTTCCTTCTGTAAATTGTACAATATCCCTCTAAGCTAAGGGAGACGTGCCTATAGCTGGCAATGCTGGGGATTTCATTCCTATCAAGCCTAACAGGCTAAGTAGGAGTGAGCATAGATTTTTTGCAGGCGGCGTCAGTGCTACTTGATTCGACTCGAAGTTTTGCAAAACGCTCAAAAGTTAAAGTCGAGTATATACCCGAGTTAAACCTTGATCGGTGGACTTAATTTCGCCGTCCCATTAAATTCGCTCAAACAATGTCTAATGTGTTCGCACACCCCTAAGTTTATGGATTTTTACAGTTTGTTACCTTTTTAGTGTTTTTGTTGTTAAAGCAGTATTGGTGTACTAGTTTTGCTTATTGCGTAAGTGGTGAAAATCCTTGGCTTCAGTTTTGTTATCACATTTTTGAACGTGAGTTATTCAAATCAATTAAGAAATAAGGATGTCAGCTCTCTTTTGTTCCTCTTTCCCGAACAACTTAATTTACAGCTCAGGACATCATATTGAGTTTTTATAGAAGAATATAAATAGTTTTGATTCAATTGTCCCTTGTAAGTCCAAGTAAAGTCTTCTAGGACGTAATGTTTAAACATTCGCCAATTTTATTGGTGGATTATCCAGAAGTTATAATAATGTATTTACTCCTTAAGAATCTTGATTTTGATTTTTTTATTTTGATTTTTTTATGATCAAGAATCTTGATTCTTGACTCCTACTAAAATAAATTCTGAATTCAACTTTAAAATTAACTGTATCCAAGAAACTCATTGAAGTATAGTTCAATAATAAACAGAGGATTTAATTTACATATGTTTATATTCTTGTTTACGTTGGAATATTATTATTATTTACATCCAGTGAATACAACAACACGTATCATGCTAATCAAGAAATTATTTGTTTACATATTCTAAAATAAATGTACTGTTTGTGTGATTAATTTTGTAGTTCAATGCCTAGTACTCTTTATTGGCGACGATAATTTTAACTGACACACGATAATGCTAGAAAACGTCAAAATGTTCCGGAAAAAGCGCGGGACCTGCAACAAACAGCAGTACATGTGCTCCCGAGGTTCACGTGCGAACAATTCGGTCCGGAGAAGATATCCATCGAGTTTGGCATATAAAATTTGTTACTGGTCTTACACTGTCTCAAATAACAGACAGTGCCACAAAGAGGTTATTATTCGTAAGGTTTTTATGTCCAAATGTATTAGAAACTCTTTTAAACTTGTGTAAGCCCGATACTGTAAATGATTTCTCTTTTGAAAAACTAAATGAAATGTTATCCTGTAATTATAAAGTTAAAACTGTAGCAGTTGCTGAAAGAGTTAAATTTTTCTCATGTAAACAAAGCAATGAACCCTTAACCGAATTTTCTAACAACTAGAGATGCATAATGGTTGTAATTTTCCAAACCAATTCTACCAGCAGGCAATAATCACTGCTTTCATCATGAGGATAACCAACCCTTAGATTAAGGAAAACTTACATCAAAAAGACTATGAAACATTAGCCAAAAACCTATTTTGGAACTAGCGATAACCTTGCCATGCGTTCAAGTTGCTTCAAGTAACTCGAATATCACAAATAATAAGGTAGAACAAGAGTGCCATGCAATACGTACAGCTCCTTGTTTTGTATGTGGGGGAAAACATTTAAAGGTAAACTGCAGGATAAAAAATCCAGTTTGCTACAAATGTGGGAGTAAAAGTCATATTACAAGAGTCTGTAAAACAATTGATAATGTTGTCAATGGATCCACTGAAACAAATCAAGAACTTTCTAGTTCAGCATCTAATTCAGTAAGTTGTATACAATATGTCCTATCAGTTAAAAACAATACACTTAGTTTTCATGTTTTATTTTAAAAACTAACTATTAACGAGTTCCCAGTTTCTATGCAGTTTGACACGGGAAGTTACGTTATTATAATATCGGAAGAAACTTGGAAATTTATAGGAAAACCTGTACTTCGTACAAGCTTAAAATGTTTTACTTCATTCACGGGGCAAACAGTTAATCTACTGGGAGAAGTGCATGTTAAGGGAGAAGGGCATGAACTGGAGAATTCAGTAGCATTCTTTACCTCTATGTTGCTTTTAGTGTTAAATAAAGTGTACTATATCTCAAATAAATGGACTGGATATCTCAACTAAATACACAAATATTCACTTTTAAAGTTACAAGAAATATGTTCCGACCAAACAAAAAATACTTTTCAAATACAAAGTCCCGAAAAAGAATTGAAGGGGTCCCCCGTAAAACGTTGTAAGCGAAAAAATTTCAAAACCGGAGATATTCAGTAGAAAAGGTTCTCTAGGACATGAGCTACACCGTAAGCCCGGGTATATTTTGTTTTGAAGATATTTGAGTTGGTAGCCCTGATTTCGTCTGTGAAAGTTTGAGTGCTCCGCGGGACTGCACGGACTTTCTGGAGAATAACGTTCTATTCGCCGAAATAAGGAATCCCCGCCGATCGTTGCGCTGTCACCCAAGGACCAAAATCGCGTAAATAAAAATAAAAGACACGAAGTAAATGTTGGAAAGTGGAAGGATAAGACCAGAAATGAATATAGAAAAGTTGGATTACCCTATATTTCAAAAACTAAGAAGCCAAGGCCTGGAAATTTCCCCCAAAAGAATTTGGTAGAATAAGGTTCATCAAAAGAAGTTGGTATTTGATATAGTTTTAAGCACCACATTTGGATAACTTTTAGCAAAATGACTTATCACGTTTTAGTAACATTACATTTTTGAACTTTTACATCAATAAAATTGTTTTATATTTAGTTTTATTTTGTTTCTGTTGGTATTCCTACACTCCCTGATGTTTCCTTCCAAAGTAGAAGAGCAGTCCGTCAGACAACGTTTCAAGCGCCAATCATTTAGAACGTTATAACCCCTAAAAAACACGTAAAATGTTTTAAAATGTTTAATGGCAAGTACAAATTCGATATAAGGCTACATTATGTTGTTATAAATAGGGTGTTAAAAATTATACATGATTATAAGTTCTAACCTTAAAAAACCGTAAATTTTAGAATACAACTTTCAACACTTGATTACTCGAAACTAGTTTTTTGACGTTTAGAACGTTTTACGGGGGACCCCTTCAATTGATATATGTAATACACATTCAGAGATACAGAAAAGAATAAATGCTCTAAAGGTCTAATGTAACAACCTGACTATACCTTAAGAAAAACACAGTACCAGTTTTTAAAAAAGCTAGACCAATCGCATTAGCTCTACGGGATAAAGTAAGAGAAGAACTTGACCGTCTAATAGATAATGGTATCCTTCGACCACTCAGAATGGGCTGCACAATGAACTCCATGACTACAGTGGCCACAATAAGACAAATTAAACTGCTGATTTGCAGATATGGAATTCCTACCAATATTGTATCCGACAACGGAACCTGCTTTACTTCCACAAATTTTGCAAACTTTAGCAAAGAATTTGGCATTGAGCTCATCACCACTCCAGTCAACCACCCCTCATCTAACGGTCAAGTAGAAAAATGTGTTGGAACAATGAAAAATTACATTCTAAAATAAATGTATGTGTGATTAATTTTGTAGTTTAATATCTAATACAATTTACTCATTGATTGCGTAAGTTATTTTCTCCTCATTTTATTTCATAAAAAAGTTTTAAAAAATCCCTTTTCATCAACAATATTAAACGGAATTTCAACGATACTTTGGGAATTGACATTTTAAATTAGATACAGTTTTTAGGATGTCGGTAAGGTGATTCGGAGCCAGAAGTAATGAATGTAATTTTTTGACTATTCAAAGACAACAGATTCGTACGACTGAGTACATTCATAAAAATAAAATCCTTGCCAGAAAATTAGGGTGTTGCCTCAACAAAACGAAAAATCCGATGAAGAAAGGTAAATAATCCTCAAAATTTCATCGCTTGGTTCGCAAATGTAGTTTCGAATAGAAGTAGAAACTGACTGCAGAAATTTATTTGAATATTTTAAAACATTAGGACTTAAAACTCCTCGGCACTCGTAACATATAGTCAATATTTAAATTGAACCAAAACAATCAGAATAAATTAAATGTAAAGTAATTTAATTTTAACTATAGGCGATAAATAGTAGTAATTAGTGAGGGACATGTGTGTAAAATCCAATCAATTTTGGAAGAGATAAGATAAAATAATATAGCGCTATGGATTTCCTCTTCAATTTTCACAATTTTTCGGGAAAGAGAGATTTAGAAGATAATTTGTACATAAAGCATTCTAAGAATGTTTTTCATCGCACTCAATTTTATTTTTAACTATAAAACGTTCATTGAAATGTTATTATTATCAATGGAAGAACAATACCAGAATGGTTGGTACCATGGTTTTTTAAACCATGTTTTTTTCAAACCATTTTGCATATGAGGGATTATCAAGAATATTTTATGCTTTAAGCTTTTAACGCTTCGAATTTTAAAAGGACTACTTCACGCTCTGTTATGTTCAAAATAAGTGTTTTGAAATCTTAAGATTGATTTTTCGTAACTTTAAACACTGGATGCGATTTCACCAAAATATGAACTATACAGTACTATGAGAGAGAATACCTGATATTGTCCTTAATATTGATGAAAAACTGGTTTCAGCGATCTACCCAAAAGGGAAAAGCTATTACCGTAGGTCTCATAGACTTGAGCCCAAAACAATGATTATTTTTCGTTTTGGACTCACAGTTGCCCAGATATCATTAGCTAAAAAGTGTTTATGTATATATTCTGACCAACTGGTGTTTTTGGCATATGGGGACCACAAAGTAAACCCCCAAAAAAGTTATCATGGCCCCTTATCATGAAAGACTTAAGCCTGGGACCAAATTAGCTTTTCATACCCATCGCTCATAGAAGTAAGGCATTCGGTAATTGCTTATTCCGTACACGGGAAATTCGCTAATAATGGGGCGGTCATAATTTAACCGATAACTTTATATTTTCAAAGACTTCACTAATACATTAATAAATAAAGAAAAATAATCATTACTTTATGAAGTTTCCTACACGGTAAATTTGCTAATAACAATGTGGTCATAATTTAACTGGGAACTTTATATTTACAAAGACTTCATTAATACATTAATAAATGAAGACAAATCATTACTTCATGTTGTTTCCTTTATTTAATTATTGAGAGCAATTTCGATTAGTTATTCAGGAAATTGCAATAAGAGTAACAGAATTTATTTTAAAATCGGTTTTTATTTATTTGTATATTGTGGACACTTGATGAGTTTTGACTTCAAACCTTAAAAAACCTCTAGTCCCGTACAAACTATGTCAAATTTTACCCAACACCAATCATATTTAAGTCTCTTTCAGTGGTAGTCTCAGTTGAAATTTCTGGAAAAAAAGACATTTAAAATTTTAAATATTACATTCCAAATACAACATTAAAAAAGGTCATTTGACTGTTCAAGCTTATTTTTTAATGAATAATACTAGATGAACTAAATGTTACGAATACAACAATGGCTACACACACCACATTTGTAGGCAGTTGTTGTAAGTAACTTTATAGTTTAAACCCTCACTTTTATCTATGAGTATGGTTGATTTTTCTAATGAACTGTAAGACAATGATATCGTCAAATGAATAATGAATAATGATTTTTTATTCCAATATACAGTACACAGGTTTTACAATATTTCAATTGGAATAATACACTGGTCACTGTATCCAGTTATGTGACCAGGAAAAGTCTTAGGCACATAATTAACAAGCAAAAACGTGAGTTCAGTTCACCATTGTAGTGTCTTAATGATGTGACGACGCAGCACTCAGCACTCCGTAGTGGCCTTATCAATATTTGTTTAGGCCTCATGCACATATCTTACTGATAATTAGGTATAATTCTTATTCTAGCTATTTATTTACAAATACCCATGTCTTGTTTAAATAAGAACTTTATTTAAGAAATCAATTTCCGTTCTTGAAAATAGCCATGATTTTACCAGTGAGCAGAATGTTTTTATTGAAGAGCTTCGTTTAATTTCTTTTGGCAACTGATTAAAGTATTTGGGTCCAACATAACTTATAGACTGCCGAAATATTGATTTCAATACTTTGGGTGTTTTAAAAATTCCTTGGTTCTGGCTTCTAGTAACATAATAATAATTATTATCAGTGCCTTTGTTGCCACTTTTAATATAAAATAATCTTAAAACTTTAAACACGTACAAGTGCTGCACTGGCAAAATCATTAAGCTAACAAATAAAGGAAAAGAACTATCTGTTTTAATTTTTCTTAAAATTATTCTAACGTAATAATTCTGTGTTATTCTTAACTTATCTATTAGATATTTAAAAGTGTTACCCCAACAAACCAACCCATACTGAAGCCTAGAATGTATCAATGCATAATAAAGTGCTCTTAACAAAGAAGTATCACAAACATTCCTTAAAAAATAAAAAGTTCGAATCGACCTTCTAATTTGACTATGCAAGTTGTTAATATGATATTCCCAGTTCATTTTCTCGTCGATTATTAATCCTAAATATTTAAAACGAGAGACCCTTTCAATAACTTTACAGCAACAGCCATTTTTGTTTGAACAATCATTATCATGATACACAATAGGCAACGGGAAATCAAAACCTCTTAAATCAAAATTTACATACTTCGTTTTATCAACGTTAACTAACATTTTATTCTTAGAGCACCACCCCTGCAATTTGCCAAGATCATTATTTAACGAACTTAATACAGTATTTATTTCTTTTTCTGAATAAAATAATGCCACATCATCGGCAAAAGCGCTTACTTGACCCCTAAAATCTAATTCTAATAGGTCATTTATGAATATTAAGAATAAGCTTACCGAGACTACTGCTCCTTGGGGCAAACCGACCGTAATCGGCAGCGGTGAGCTAAGTTTGTCGCCGACTTGCACCACCTGGCTGCGGCCCGAAAGATAACTTCGGAACCAGTTCAGGCTGACGCCTCTAACTCCTATTGTTTCCAATTTTTTTAATAGTATACCATGATTCACTAGGTCGAAAGCCTTTTTAAAGTCTATAAAACATCCTGTAGTTTTTTTGTTGTCGTTTAAGCTAGTATAAATTTGTGTTGTTACATTTACCAAGGCATCTTCGGTAGACTTTCCTTTAGTGAAGCCGTATTGATTTTTATTGAAAAACTCATGTTTGTTTAGATATTTTATTAATCTGTCTCGCATTATTTTTTCAATTATTTTGGAAAACACCGATAGCAAGCTAATCGGTCTTAGATTGTCCAATCTTAAGGATTTTTCTTTTTTAAACAAAGGTATGACTTTACTTAACTTAAGCAATTCCGGAAATATTCCGGTATTAAAACTTAAATTAATTATATGAGCTAGAACTGGAGATATTATTTCATTAATATTTTTGACCAACATAACATTAAAATTATCATACCCCGATGATTTTTTATTCTTTAACCCTTTAATTACATTAGTAACTTCGTACTCGTCAGTAGGAAGTACAAAGAAAGTATGTGGGATTGTCTTATCTCCAAATGACTGATTATCATGACTGCAATCTCCTACATCAATCCCGGCTGTTATATTAACAAAATATTTGTTGATCTCCTCAGAGACACTATGCAAATCCGTCATCAATTCTCCACTATCTAATTCAACTTTTTCTACCCTCTTGTTGTTTACCACCCCAGTTAGGCTATTAATTATCTTCCATTGTTCACCTGGATCACCCTGACAATTATTTAATTTATTTCTATAATAACAGTTCTTCACGGCATCTATTTCGGACTTCAACTCATTACAATAATTTTCAAAATATAACTTAAATCTAAGGTCATATGGTCGTCTCTTATGTATGGAATACAACTTACTTCTGCGTTTTATTTTCCTAAGTAAATGATAATTAATCCATGGACTTTTTATTTTAGCTTTTTGTAATTTATTTGGGACAGAACTTGCAAAATCACAACTACTATTTACAGCTTTTTCCAATATACATTGAAACATTGAATAACATTCGTTAACATCATTTGACTTAAAACAACCATCCCAAGTTTCAGCACTTAACTTACTTTTTACCAAATCATAGTTTATTATTTTTCTTTGTGAGATCGTGATCATCTCGTTACAAGCTTTCCGCTTATTTTTTAACACTAATCCCAGGAGGCAATGATCAGTTAGGTTTATATCAAACACTGCAGCTTTAAAATTATTAATGTTCCGACACTTAACAAATATATGATCCAAGCATGATTTAAGTCTTGTAGGCTCGTTTACCAATGAACAGAAACCATTGTTATTCATTACACTAAGATAATGCTGGACATGCGGCTGTTGATCTAATAAATTTAAATTGACATCTCCTATAATTATACTATTACACTTAAGTGTAGGGACTATATTTGTAATTTCATTTAAAAAATATTTCTCTGTGAAACTTTGGAGTCTGTAGACACAAAGTAAGTTATAATAAATTTCTGCAACCTTTATATTTAAATGCAAAACATCAGCAGAGAGCATATTTGTATTTAACTGATTTACAATAATATCGTCATGTACAAAACAAAGAACCCCTCCAGCTCTGTAATTATCATTACAGTTTGCGTAGCATTTGTAATAAGGAATATTATAAAAATGTAATTCGTCACTACAGATCCAGATCTCAGATAATATAATAAGGTCAATTTTATCTTTCACTTGCGCTAGTTCCACTAGAAAATTATTAAAATTTTTTCTTATACTCCTGATGTTTGCATATATAATCGTAAAACAATTACCATTAGAATCCTGCTCAAAAAAGTCACAATTTAGTGATACATATCTAGTAGAAGTATTATCAAAATCCATACTTGTTTAACAAGAAAAAATTATATGGTTACAAAACGTTTCATGTTCCCCCTTCCTGTAAGTGTGTCTATCATAATGAATTTTACTTAATTTTTGCAATGTCATCATTATTGTTTATTCTCAGGGCATTTTCCCCATCCCTTCTCCTTACAAAAAACTTCCCATGACGGAACCTACTTGACGGAGGCTTAGTTATTTATAATTTTTCAACACAAATTCCCTATCAAGGATGAAATATTTAACCCTTCTTTTGGGAGTTTTCACTGCTGACTAGAATTGTCTAAACTGAATAAACATTTTTATATCAAACTGCTAAAGTTTGATACATATAATTGTAAGAAAAAAGAATTTGTTGGACCGATTTAGTTCATCCCATTATAAAATCAAAATCAGTTCATTCTCTTTGTACACATTCTTTTCAATACTCTGTACAACCTTCAGTCAACAAGCTGAAAAGGTCGTATGACATTAGTGCAACTTGGTTTCGCGAAACATTTAACGCGAAACACAAAAATGTCTGAAACAATTCTGCAATTACCGCGAAACAATGTATTTTGGTGGGGCCATGATTTTGCCCTTCTTGCCGTAAAATTTCGCGATATTTTTTACATAGATATGCTTAACATTGTTTCGTGAATGTTTCACTTAACTAAGTTGCACTAACACCATACGACCCAAACATCATTACTGTTGACTTTGCGAACAGCTGTTATGATTACTTTGTTTATTCGTTATATATTTTATTGCTATCAAGGCAACTCATAAGGCCGATGTTAAAATTTTATTCACTTTGTCACTTAACTAGATTTTTACTGGCAACGGGATCGGTTTAGGACACCGGTCCTATAAATAAGTTGCCATGAATAAGTTATTTCTAGCATTTTAAGGAAATCCTCGGAACACATTTTGAAATGATTTTTTAAAACCCTATGAAGGTGGTGATATTAATATATCTTTATTTTTGTTTAGTCCGTTTAGTCCAGTCGCCAAATAGGAAAATAGGCATGAACCTTGAAGTAGGGTCCGACTCAAATTTTATGACTGATTCTAGTACTATTTGATGTACTGAACAAGAATATGGCGGATGCCAGACTGGCATCCTTGAGCAATTTTAAATATTGAAGGTCAAAGTTCAAAGGGGCGAAAATAGAGAAACAGATATTGAAAAAATATGTATTTGTGGTATCCAAACAAATATTCCCAAAGGTATTGATTTTAAACCATCACCAAAATAGTTGCTGGGTGGTAAATACTTTATTTTGAATGGGTATTAATTTCAGCCGCCATCTTGGATCCGCCATATTGGATACAAGTTAATTTTTTTTTAATGTGAATGTGGTATTGTGACATATCATTACAGAATAGATTTTCACGCTGATTACAGTGCCGCAATCCGTTTTTGAAAATATTATTTCGTTCTCAAGATATACTCAAATAATGATTCTTCCCTGTACATTTCTTATGGGAGTTTCCAAATTAAACTATTTTTTTGTTTTGTTTTTCTTATATCTCTAGTTCTAATCGCATTATAAATTTCGTTTTGGTCTTAAAAGATTCAGTGATTTAATGGCTTTAATTTGAAATATTGTCCATTTAAACAAGACCAGTCGGAGATGAGTTACAAAGCAACATTGAACATAAAATTTTGATTTTTAACAATTTATGTTTACTTAAAGGTTTATATCTCAGGCTCTAGGTAAGTATAAATGTTATAGTTGGTCTTAAAACACTTATCTGATCTTTGGCTTTCATTTAAGCCATTTTCAACTTAAAAACCACTTTGTAAAAAGGGTTATGACTGTTTAAAGATCATACGATCTTCAAAATTTAACAATTTTTGTCTTGTTTCTCTTATATCCCCGGTTCTAATCACATTATAAAGTTCGTTTTGGTCTTAAAAAATGCAGTAATTTAATGGCTTCAATTGTAAATATTAATCATAAAACTACGATCAGTCTGAGATGAGTTACAAAGCAACATTGAACATAAGATGTAAGTCTTAATATTATTTTTAGTCTTAAAATACTCATCTAATCTTTGGCTTTCATTTGAGCCACCGTTGACGTTAATCCGACTTTGGGAAAAAGAGCTAAGCTTATTCAAAGATCATATGACCTTCCAGATTGAAATATTTTTGTTTTGATTTTCTAATACCTCCCGTTTTAATCACATTTTTAAGTTCGTTTTGGTTTAAAATTAAAGACAAAGATCAGATAAGTGTTTTAAGACTGAACACAATGTTTAGATTTGCTTAGAACCTGAGCTATAAATCTTTAAGTAAAAATAAATTTTGAAAAATCGACATTTTATGTTAAATATTGCTTTGTAACTCATCTCCCACTGGTTGTATTTGAATAATTAATATTTCAAATTGAAGCCATTAAATCACTGAGTCTTTTAAGACCAAAAACGAAATTTATAATGATATTATAACCGGAGATATAAGAAAAACGAAACAAAAAAATAGTTTTATTTAGAAACGCCCATAAGAAATGTATGGGGAAGAATTTTCATTTGAGTACATCTCGAGAACAAAACAATATTTTCAAAAACGGATTGCGGCACTGTAATCAGCGTGGAAATCTAGTCTGTAATGATGTGTCACAACACCACATTCACATTTTAAAAAATTAACTTGTATCCAATATGGCGGATCCAAGATGGCGGCTGAAAATTAATACCAATCAAAATAAAGTACCACCCAGAAACTATTGGTGATAGTTTAAAATCAATATCTTTGGGAATATTTGTTTGGATACCACAAATACATATTTTTTCAATATCTGTTTCCCTATTTTCGGCCCTTTGAACTTTGACCTTCAATATTTAAAATTGCTCAAGGATGCCAGTCTGGCATCCGCCATATTCTTGTTCAGTACATCAAATAACTAGAATCAGTCATAAAATTTGAGTTGGACCCTACTTCAAAGTGTCATGGCTTGGCGACTGGACTAGTTGAATTGTATACCTTTTTAGTCCCTCAATAATGTTTTATTCGATTCATAGGATTTAGTATACTGAAATTTGCAAAGTGGATATGGGTACGGTATCCAAATTATCATTGCCCGCTAAATGATTGTATTAGTTTTTTAGGGTATTTTCGATGTACGCTATTTTAGCTCTTTTAGCTCTTTGAGGAAACATGTTTATAAACTTTTCTCAGTATACGCATCTAGAGCGTATAATGAATCTTTGAAGCTAGTTTCGCAGTCCAAAGCCTTATACCTTAGGAGAAAATGCGATGGATAGTCTATCAAAGGTCCCCGGCTAATCTAAATGTCATGTCTCGCTCGGCTAGGGTCCGAGAGAGAACTTACATTTAGGAGGGTATTAAAGTTCTATTGCAAAGTAAACAAAATTGCAATGTAAATTACGTTATACCCACAATGAAGAAGAAAAATATAACGATTGATTGAAACATATCAATAGCCTATATCATATCATGAGATGAAGCCTTCTTTTGAAGCAAATCAAATACAACTTACCCGGGATAACAAAATCAAAATCTAGTACGTTCAGGATACATTCGATTGACCAGATTTCAACATGAATCGAATCTAAGCTTAGAGTCCTGAAGAAAAAGTTTGATCAGATCTTGTCTCGATTCACTAATTAAAAATTGATCACCTGCTCTAGCTGGTTTGTAGATGCAGGTGTGGCAACCTTCGAAATCTTCCCCAGGAAGAAGGTAATACGTGGACACGACTTGATCTGGCGAGAACACGGTCACGGTAGTGTTGCGGGAACCGTTACTCCAGTCGGTCATCAGAATCAGAGTGTTGCCCTCTAGAACCACCGAATATGTTCCTTTATAGGCAAGCCTTAAAGGGTTAGGAATCTCTTTCACTTCACCTAATCTGAATTTAATCTCAAAAAACTTTACACACCATCCTGGTGGTGGTTGTGCCTCGTCCCATCGGATACACAACTCATCAGTCAATGTAAACTGGTCACCGGTTTTATCCAGCTTTTTTCTCACCACCTCCGCATGACTTGGTCTAATCCACCACGTTTTGGACGCGGGACATATGCAGTAGTGCATTAGAAATGTTTTGCCGAAGACAGGAGCCAAGGGGTCGATGCTGGTGGCAGTAGAGGCTACTGGAGATGCAGAGGCTACTGGCGAGTCTACTGGAGATGCAGAGGCTACTTCTGGTGAGGCTACTGGAGATTCAGAGGCTACTGGAGATTCAGAGGCTACTGGCGATGAGAGCCTTAGGCACAACACAGCAGCTAACAGCTGCACAAACATTGGACTGATGCTGCTTTTCTGATCAACAAATGACAACTGACGTAGTGAGGCTAGCCGACTGCTTTATAGTCATATTGGATATTTCCCCTTCCTATCATCCGGTACTCAAAATAAAATAATCGTCGGGACAAGGTCAACCTCTGATCCAAGCCAGCTGATTTTTAAGCATCATGCCAGTTAATTGAGCGCAGGAGTAGCTTTACCTGCTTTAAAGCTTGACCTTGACCCGCCGTACTAAATTTAATACTCCATTGTTAAGGCAGAGTTGCAGAGTTTTTATTGCGATACTGTAATTGTCAATCAATCAATGTCAACGATTCTGAAGATATATTGCGCAAAAGATTACTAACTTTAACGCCATGTATTTATTAAATGAGTGAACCTCAGTGAGCACAAGCTATTTAGGAATCGCAATTAATAATCTACAGTTCTTAGTCTTTACAATGACAAATCATTGTAAATTTTATTTTGAGAAACGTAGACGCTAAATATTACCGCGTTTACCCTTTTCAAACGCACATCTTTAACATTGGCTCTTATGAAGTTGCAGACCCGGAAGACGCCGCTAGTGTCACAGAAAAACAAAACTATCATAGGTATGAAATTTCGTCGTATGTAGTGTAGAATAAACTTACTTTCTAATCGTTCGCGCATAGGAATTGGCTTACTTGTGTGATTTAAAAGAGCAGATTATAAAGTTTTTTCATCATACTAACACAGAAACATCTGTTTTCAGTTCCTTTTTGTTGGCTCGAAAGTTACCCATTGCCGGCCTAGGCCGGATAAACTGTTATCCGACCTAGGCCGGAAAGAACGGAAGTAAACAATCAGGTGACTTGCAGCAAACCGACGTTTAATGCTTGTTTATTGGTTACTTTTTAGAGGAATGTAGTCTATGTAGTGGCAGCACTGCATCCATAGCATATGTTTGTTCTGTTCGTTATAGGTTAGGTTTGAAGGATTGAGAAACGTATGTTTATGCAAGGGCTACGTTATGATTGAAGGTATGTTTTCTTCTGCGTAGGATGATGAAAAATATCGTACGTTACACGGCCGGGAAGTTTTGCCACCGGTCTGACACTTAAATGGAGCCAAGTGGTAAGCTTATTGGAGCGGGTTAGTTCGAAGCACTTTAGTTAGATGTCGTTGTAAAAACAGGTGTTCTTCTTCTTCACTGAATCAGCCAATCAAAACCACGATAACGATCTGCTAACCTCCTATTCCGTTTCCCCTGACTTTCTGTCACGACGTGTACACAACCAAAACGAGTTGGAATTAATATGAGTGTGGGAAAATACCTAAAGTACGTTTGCCACAAGTGCAAGTTGTTTCGCGAAATACTGTCCTGCGTGATTCATATTGTGCTTAAAGCGATTGATAGAAAATAAATACGTAGATGTTTACATAAAAGTACTTAATAAAAATTAACTAAATTTGTGTCGGAACAGTGCATTTCGATCTAATGCCTGTCGGTCCAGCGCCTTTCGATTTAATGCCTGTCGATCCAGTGCCGTTCGGTCTAGTGACTGTCGGTGTATTGCCTTTCGATCTAATGCCTGTCGCTGCAGTGCCTTTCGATCTAATGTCTGTCGATCCAGTGCCGTTTGAATATGTACGTAAAAACAATGCTATTTGTGAGATTACTTTTTTATTCAGAATAAACTAATTCAATCTCATCAAAATGTCACCAATATTTTAATACTTAAAAACCAGTCTAATAATACCCCCGTTATTTTTCCTCGTAGTAAAAAAGCTAGTTTTTATTTCTATAAATTTTTAATTATGGTATAAAGCCGTCTATGCCCAGGTAGGATAAGCGAGTGCAGTATTAAGTAGATAACCTTTGTAATTAGTTCAAACTATTTGGCCTACCATGGGCGTCGTTTACTCGGGATTGGAAGCCTCAACCCCCAGCGAGCACATAATAAAGATTATTCTGTGCTCGCTACTCAACCCTCACAGTTGTTTTACGGCCGTTTAAAACAAGGTAAACTTGTGTTGTGTTTACTTATTTATAATTTCATCCTAACGTCTTTTAAGAGGGGTTTTCAACTCTAAAACCCCCTCCCCCCCTCGTCACATGTTTGGTAAAAGAAATATCAATACTTGTGTTGACATCATCATGAAATGTAAATTTGGGTTCTATACAAGGTGTCCCATAAGTAGGTACAATAACTTTGGGAATAGGAACTATTGGTCAAAATAAAAATAAAATCAAGAATAACATTTTCTCTTGATATCCGACATTTTGTATTTTTTTCAATAAAAATGTATATCTAAAAACCATTAAAGATAACTGTATGAAACTTTGTATGGTGTTTAAGGAACAAATGAATACATTATAAATGGCACATAAGATTAAAAATCATTATAAATAGCATTAAAATTGGTCAGTTCGGAAATTTGTTTGAAAAGAAATCATTTAAAAAATATTTTTTCAACATTTAAAATTTAGATAAAACTTATTTTAAAACTATTTTAACCAACACAAATACTACTTTGGTAATAAACTATTATTTAACTAATATTTTTCCATTTTTTTAAATCATGGGTATTTTGAAATTAACGATTCAATTTGATGTTTTCTCCGTTGCGAAACTTGTGAGGACAATATTGCCGGAACGCTGGATTTAGAAGTATAACTGTCGGAGCAGTGCCTTTCGATCTAGTGACTGTCAGTCCAGTGCCGTTCGATCTAGTGACTGTCGATGCAGTGCCTTTCGATCTAGCGGCTGTCGATGCAGTGCCTTTCGATCTACTGCCTGTCGGTGCAGTGCCTTTCGATCCAATGCCTGTCGGTCCAGTGCCGTTCGACGTTAAAACTTTCAAAAGACAAAAATTTGTTTACAATAATTTTAAAATAATCACGATTTCCCAAACTTAATACAGATATATCTTCGAAAGGCACTGCATTGACAGACACTAGATCGAAAGGCACTGCTCCGACAAGCATTGGATCGACAGGGCACTGGACCGACAAGTGTCGATCCAGTGCCATTCGATCTAATGACTTTCGATCTAATGCCGGCGTCCGCCAAAATCGTTTCTAACGATTTTGATAAAGGTTACATGGTGTGTAGTGCTTAAGATGACAAACAAAATGACACCTCCCGCATGTCTATAAAAATTCAGGTTCATAGGTTTTGGGGATTTAAGTATTTAAAAATTCATTGTTTCAAATTTAACAAACATTTCAACCTCTCAAGAAAATTTACTTGCAACCATTAAATTTGGCTTGAAACATAAAATGATCCAGTATTTTGAATACTGTAAATTAGTTTACATTAACTGGTTGCATAGATAATTGATATTTTCATTTTCGTGGTAAACCCAGTACGCTGTCTAATGTTATTCTTATGGAAGATGTTTGAAAACCGACATCTCCCTTATTTAAAAACCGATTTTGATAAAACTTGTATTTAATTGCAAATTTGTTTTAGTTAATGGTAGGTTTTCTTGTTTTAACTGTCTTTAAGGGAGAAAGTATGAGTCAGTTTTCTGATACCGTTTATTTTTACCATTAACTTTACATCTCCCAAAGTCCATTGACTTTACCAGCTGTAAAGCCAGTGTTTTTACGCTGCCCAGTCATAGGCCTGGGACACACACGGCGTTTTTTAACGCGCGGCAAAAATGCCGCTCGCCCGAAGTGCATTGATTTAAATGGACGCGTTCACACGTTTTGCCATGTTTTGCGTTTTGCCGCCGCTCGAAAGAAGATTTTTTTCCGCTTTGTCATCACAGTGGTGTATGCAATTCAATGGGAGCGTACACATTTGGCGGATTTTTTTACCGCCGCCATTATCAGTCGGAAAGACACTCTAAACATTGTACCGTGTTGATGACGTCAGGAGTTCTGTGTTCAGCATATGGTAAAATGCATTTGGTAAACACCCACAGTCGTCTCTCAAAATTAATATGGTACCATGGTTGGCGATATTTTTTCTGTGGCGTTTTTTTTTTACCGCCGCACGTGTGTACGAACGCCGATTTCGTCGTCGGCGGCGGAAAAATTATCGCGCGATAAAAAAAACGCCGTGTGTGTCTCCGGCCTTGTACTAAAACCGAATAAGAGTATCTCTATGTACCCGCCTCTTTATTATTCCACGAAATGAGATCAAGCGATCCCTGTTTTTATTTTCGTGTTATTTAGACGTCTTGAGTAAGAATAATCAAAAGCAATATAAATATTGTTTGAAGATTGAAAAGTCTTTACTCAGCTCTGATTGGTTGTTTTGATCGGTTCAATTCGCGATTTTTGTTTTTTATTGTGGTTTTAGTGAATTTCCCCTATAGGGAAGACCATGATAACTTTTCGTTTTGGGGCCCCCGCAGAAACAAAAAAAAAACATCATTCGTTTGAATTTTAAGATGTATATACAAATGGTTGCAGATATACATACCGCGATCGACCGAACTCGTCCAAATAATTACTACTTTATATGTATGTGCCAAATTTAATTCATATCTGATCTTATTTACGCGAGTTATCGTGCTTAAAGACACACACACAAGTAGACGTCATTCTAACACAGAGACGCGACCCACACTGGGTAGCGGTATTGTACCCCCGGATTTGCACCTCCTTGAAAAAACGCCGTTTTTATTAATTACATAACAAAACAATCCTTCGTCCAGTATTTTCATAGCGTATCATTGAAAGATTTATAGCTGGTGCCAAATATTAAGGCCCAGTCCGTCCGTAAGACTAATGTTAATTTTAGCATTGGGCTTATGGACGGCGTGGGCCATACGATTTGGCACCAACTATACCAGCCTACTCAATGTTGAATAAGAATACAGTACACTCCCGATTATCCGATGTCTTCGGGGCCAAGGCCACCTCGTATGACACGAATCTCGGATAATACGGAATTGACGTGTGTTTTGAGGTTGGGCTGTAATAAGACCACTTCAAAATGTTTTATTGGATATAGTATTTACCAATAAATACGACGATGAAAGTACTTTCGGGTTTCAAATAATATATTTTTAAATAAAGACACGTGTTTCACGCATTATTATAACGGCTAGTAAGAAAATAAAAACGTATATTTAAGCTTAGAGCTGCCTCGGAAAACCCGGAGTCTCGGATAACCGGGGCTTGGATAATCGAGAGTATACTGTATATAATAATAATAATATTATTATAATAATAAGACATGTTCTTAGAATAATAAGTAATAATTTAGTGAACAGTCGTCGTTTTACGAGAACTAATTCAAAAACATCACCAACAACAATGAATATTGACCCGGTAACTACCATGGTCGGTCAAAATTAATTTGAGCACGTGCGGGGGAGGGTATAAATCCAGGGGTACAAATCCAGGGGTACAAATCCAGGGGTACAACTCCGGGGTTGGACTTAAGAATTTGACCACTGGGGGTACAAATCCGGGGCTACAATTCTGGGGTTGGACTTCAGAATTTGCCCGCGGGGGGTACAGATCCGGGGGTACAGATCCGGGGGTACAATTCCGGGGTTGGACTTAAGAATTTGACCGCGGAGGTGCAAATCCGGGGGAAAGATTCCGGGGTCGGACTCAAGGATTTGACCACTGGGGGTGTAAATCCGGGGGTAAAATTCCGGGGTCGGACTTAAGAAGACTTTATTTGGATATATATTAATTACACAACTGTTCAGCCAACCGTGAAATGTCAGTTGATTAAAATACATTATAATTTATCCATCCTAAAAGTTCGTGGCCGGAACTGTGCCCCAGACATGTGACGTCAAAATGACGTAGGCGTTTTTTTCATCGGGGTATAAATCCAGGGGTACAATTCCGGCGACCCGTCACTTACACAGACATATACGTCACAGTCACATAGATGCAGACAACACACATATACAGATGCATACGACACACACGCAGAGAAAGAGACAGACAGAGAGAGATAAACAGAGAGAGAAAAACACACACACACACACACACACACACACACACACACACACACACACACACACACACACACACACACACACACACACACACACACACACACACACACACACAGACGGCAGCACGCTCGACAGCTTATGAAGACTTCACACAAAGAAGTCGTCTTGCGTCAGTCAAAGACCACGGATGGTACTAGTTATAGGATCCAATCGTGATCTCAAAGACCTCTAAATAACCGGGTCATGGATCCGCCTGATTATCCCCCCATTATCGATTTACATGCGAGCCTGTGTGTAGTCCTGTTAAACAGATCGGCAACCTCACACTGACGTCACACTACTTTACACAGCGACCACATAGTACAGATAGACAGAGCATAGCTATCTTACTTGCATTGCAGCAAATGAAGCCTGGGCCGCCATATTGTCTAGGTATCTATAGAAACATAAAACGACAACTAAAACGTCGTAATCTGACAGTGCTCATGTTTCAAATAACTCGTAATTCATAACATTTAGAACTGAAGGCTTAAGGTTGAAATTTTGCATGTGAAGAGTCCTTTAGTTTTGAACAGTACTGTAATAGTATCAATCATATTACAAAAATAAGTTTTGTTCTATTTTAAAAAATTATGAAAAGTCACAAGTTTTTATTCAACTTTTAAACATGTTGTATAAAAAGTAGTCGGCTGCTACATTTTTTATTGTTTGGTCAGGTAAAATAAAAAATGGTGAAAATTGTTGCTAAAGAGTTGGAATTTTTTAATTATATTTCTTGAAAAATTAGCTGCCTAGTTTGGTCGATAACTTAGTTATTGTGAGAGAGTTTATCCGTGCCTGCATAAAATCAAATTCAATCCTAAACTGCTGTTTACAAACATACAGTCGACTACAAAAATACAAATGTGGTATCGAATTAAAGGTCTGAATCTCATAAATACTATGGCACCAATTTCAAATGGTTTAGGACCAGTTTACACATCATAGGAACGTTACAGGTGCATTCCGTGGCGGCACCTTCTCTTAAAAAATGTCAGGACAAGCTTCTAGATTATCAGTGTTTACGATGTGTAAACCATTTATATTTGGTACCATAGTGATTCTGAGATTCAGACCTTTAATTTGATACCACATTTATAATGTTTTTGCGTGGACAGGTGTGGGTCAGGATCCAAGCTCGGTCCCCGGCGTGGTCAGGTGTGGGTCAGGAGCCAAGCTCGGTCCCTGGCGTGGACAGGTGTGGGTCAGGAGCCAAGCTCGGTCCCCGGCGTGGACAGGTGTGGGTCAGGAGCCAAGCTCGGTCCCCGGCGTGGACAGGTGTGGGTCAGGAGCCAAGCTCGGTCCCCGGCGTGGACAGGTGTGGGTCAGGAGCCAAGCTCGGTCCCCGGCGTGGACAGGTGTGGGTCAGGAGCCAAGCTCGGTCCCCGGCGTGGACAGGTGTGGGTCAGGAGTCAAGCTCGGTCCCCGGCGTGGACAGGTGTGTGTCAGGATCCAAGCTCGGTACCCGGCGTGGACAGGTGTGGGTCAGGAGCCAAGCTCGGTCCCCGGCGTGGACAGGTGTGGGTCAGGAGCCAAGCTCGGTCCCCGGCGTGGACAGGTGTGTGTCAGGAGCCAAGCTCGGTCCCCGGCGTGGACAGGTGTGGGTCAGGAGCCAAGCTCGGTCCCCGGCGTGGACAGGTGTGTGTCAGGAGCCAAGCTCGGTCCCCGGCGTGGACAGGTGTGGGTCAGGAGCCAAGCTCGGTCCCCGGCGTGGACAGGTGTGTGTCAGGAGCCAAGCTCGGTCCCCGGTGTGGACAGGTGTGGGTCAGGAGCCAAGCTCGGTCCCCGGCGTGGACAGGTGTGGGTCAGGAGGGGCTTATGTTCTGCAGTCGACAGACAAGAGGTGTTGTATGCAGCTTCGTGAGTTACTGTTCGACTCGTTGCGTCACAGTTGGGCTATGTTTCCTGGTCAACATGATGGTGCTAAAGTCGATTGCAGATTGCCAAACCGAACTGAGAAAAGCTGCAAGACATGGTAACAAGAGGGTGTATTCTCCCGGGCTCCTCCTCTCTTTCTCTCTTTCTCTCCTTAATAAATAAGAGTGTCTGGTATTTACAGTAAGCCTGTAATGTACTCGTGAGATCTACTAACATACTCTTATCTTACTGAATGATACGAATGTATTGTTTACTTAGCGTTTAACCTGGATTTCGTATTTGAATAACCCCCTTATAGGAGTCAATAACCCCTTACTTTGAAATTTTTGAAGGTTTAGAACTTTAGAAACTGAAGAAACTTTAGAACTTTTGTATGTTAGAAGGACATAACAGTTTTTCAGTCTAGCAGTCAAGCTCCTGGACATCTGGTTGTAGTCAAAATTTAACTGGAACCAACATGTAACTCACCTTTGTTCTAGGCTCTCCAGAGTCATGTTCTTATTGAAAAAAATACTTAAATATCTAGTCTCAGAACGTTATCAGGTCACCGTTTACCACGCTTTATTCCATAATCACTTATCATATGGTATTCTCCCGTGGGGTCACGCAGCTGCTTGCACTAGAGTATTGCTCTTGTAGAAGAAAACTCTGGGAGTTGTTACCTCGACTAACCATCTGGAACACAGCAAGCTTATTTTGCAACGCCTATGCATTATCACAATGTATGCCCAGTATGTGTTTCACTCGCTATCATTCGTCAAGGAGCATCTTGACTCGTTCAGTAAACTGTAACAAGTGCATTCCTATAATACAAGGAGGGCGGGTGATATTGACTTACCCTTTATTTGACTGTCAAGGAATCGTCTTATTTTCCCTGTGATCGCTATGAAATTCTTTAACGACCTACCCAGAAGTGTTCAGCATCTGGACAATGCCAAGTTAAAACAAAAACTGTCCATTCAATATTGATAAAAAAAGAAAGAAGGATATTTATTTCAGAAAAGCACATATACAAAAAAAAAATACATATATAATGCATAGAATACATAATGCAACAGTCTTAACACTTAGGAATGTACAGTTATGTTGATATAAATAAACTTCACGAAAGACACTAAATAAGCATAAGCACGACATATGAATGACATATAAGTAAAGCGTATATATAGAATTAAATTAAATATACCATCTACTTAAGAATTCAAAATAAAGAAATTAAATGCATAATAACAAAAATTGGTCTCCTAATCTTAACATTAACTAAAACAAAATAAAGGACTAAACATCTTATACACACTAATAATCAAATAACTCAACAGACAAGTGTAATTATTATTTTATAGTAAATTAAGACATTGAAAATTAAAAGCTTTCACTTATTGTAAGCTTTTCTGAAATTAGGTAGCCCCTTAGGAAATCCTGTAGTGGGGTACCAAGCTAAAGACAGTGGCGAGTAGGAGATATAATACAACAAAAAAATACTAAAAATTACATTACAAGAAGAAAAAAACAAAATTGGCCGTTATAAACAAAATGTAAGCAACACAAAGTAATAAAACAGGAAAAGATATATATGCGGGAAATTATACTACAGACGGAAAAAATCCATAGGAATCGTTAAGAACCACTTATAAACAGCATTGGAAAATTTATGGAGTGATTTTATCCTACGAACATTTTCAGGAAGTTTACTGAATAACTTAGGACCTATAAACCTGAAAAAAAATTTAAACATTTCTAATCTAGGCCTTGCTACGCGATAGGTTCTATCTCTTCCTCCCCTTAAAATATAATTACTTATAAGAGTGTCCCACTTCCCAGATTTTATGAAAAACAACCTAGTAACCTTATAAACATAAAGATACCTCAGTCGCAAAATATTGAGATCCTGAAACAGTGGGAAGGAAGCTTCCCTATGTGACTTCCGCAAAATAGTTCGTATTATTTTTTCTGACAGATGGTTAAAGCTTTAATATTAGTTATGCATGTTCCGCCCCAAAATACAATTCCGTACTGCAATCTAGAGTTAACCAGAACAAAGTACAACTGTTTCAAAACAAACGATAGAAAACAATAGATTTTCTAGAGGCCATCATTATTGAGCTTTTCAATTGATTGATATGTTCTTTCAAATTAAGTTTACTGTCAATAATGACACAAAGATATTTTAAACTCTGAGATGATCAATCACCAAACAGTTACTACAGTTCACCGTCCTATTTTGCAGGCAGATGGTAAACTTATAGATTATTGGGCTAAAGAAACTGTTAATTTGATTCAAACATAAAACCATTTTTTTCTCTAAGTAGTAAACCATTTCTAATTAACCAATACTTAAGTTTATCCAAGTCCTGTTCAATAATGGGCTTATATACTCCCTGAGCGAAATGGAAGTCGAGCCTTAATACTGGCGGTCTTAGGAGTAGCCCTATCGAAGAACATCAAGAATAAAATAAAAGAGTTATGACACAATCCATCTGTATTTTCAGTCAAGGATGCAGACTTTAAGTATTCATATACTAGTAGTAGGATGGGACATATAATTTTATTCCCCAGCAGTTTTTTATAGTTTAAGGTTATATTTTTATTTTTATTATCCAGTAAAACGAACATGTCATTGCCATTAAATTGTCTACGAATTGTGTAATTTCATGACACAATTTTTGCGTCGGGAAAGTCGCGTCGGCTTAGTTTCACTCTCGCTCGCCAGGTGAATGAAAAAATAAAAGCTCAATCGTGTTACCACCAAAACTTATTTTCCAGCTTTACTTTGCCATATTTATTAACTCAATAAATTAAGCGTTTAGGTAACCCCCACAACATATCGACATTTAAAAGAATTCAAAATTTACCATGACTAAACACTAATTGTAGCCTACCATGAATTGTACCACCAATACAAGGTGACTATTATCATCGGCTTGACTGTTAACGCTTGTTGGTGCCGTAAATATTGATAAAAATGTGACATAGCCCTGTCCATTTTCCATCCCATTTTGCGTAAAATTTGGGCACTCCCCGCCAAAATTTTTCTTTGACCCACCTTAGTTTGGTCAAAATCATCCTTTACTTCAAAATCGATAAATGGACCGTTAATATAGGAACTAAAAAAACTACGCAATTATCGGTTATAAAAATTATTTTTCAAGCAAATTACAAACTACAGCTGCGGTATTTTTAAGCTTAGGGTAAAAATAACTGTAGACCGACTTAGAAAAATATAAATGACAAAAACTTGTCATATACCTACGTTGTATTTCTTAAAAAATATAAACTATTTCAACCGATTCATGTGGAATCCATTAAATATGTCAAGTAGATGGTTATAACAAAATATACTGAGCGAAGAGTGACTGTTTTACGGCAACTCGTTGAGTGTCTGCAGCGCTTGGCGGAGCTCTACCGTTTCACTGGGTCAAATGTAGTGAGCTCACGAGTGTGGGACTGAGTTTTGATGGCGCTAGCCAGCAGCCCATGCTTTTGTTACGGGGGTGCTGTGCAGGTTGATCAGTCCCACACTCGTGGGCTCACTACAGTCCTGATTTTGAATTCAAACATATGCACGTTTTCATTTTCTGGTTTCTTCTGTCTTGGCAGCTTTAGGAACTTTTCCCCAAGAGAACCGGGATATGAATAGGATCAAACGACAGTTCATCAATTAAGCTATTTTGTGGAACTTACCGTTATATTTTTGTTTATCAATATAAAATCGAAATTATTGCAATTAGCAACAACAGTACGAACCAAACAATATTGTTAATTAGGTAACAATTATTGTTAAAAAGGGAATGTGCAATTAAATGAACGTAATTTCGCCTGGGCCATTGGTGTTAATATTTTCTAGGTACAGGATGTTCTCTTGGTAAGTTTACGAGGATGAAGTGAGGTTATTGGAAAAGGAAGGGAGTTATGAGAATAGCTGGGTTACTGGAAGGGGTAGACATACCGTAGGTGTGAGAAAATTGCCTCTGGCGAGGTTTTAGTGGATTTCTCAAGTGTTTTTGTTTCACACATGGGTTACCAAAAGATATAAGAACTTAGGCTGATTGGTCGAGAAACTGCCTTATTCGAACTTTTCCGCTTAACCTTTAGCGATACCAAGAATTACCTGATGAATAGGTAACGTGGTTCGCTTTTTCCATATATTTTGTTTAGGAAACAAAATATATAATTGCTTACAAATCATTTCAATATGTTTTCCTTCCCGCTGTAAGTTTTATTGATTGTTTATTACCAAGATAACCATCTCTGTTTGTTAAGGAGTAAGAGGTATAACCGGCTTGGATGTTTGGAGGATTTGATAAATAACATAAGTAAAAAGTCAGAAATAGCGGTACTTTTTTGTGAAAACTTGGAGAGAATGGTATAATCATTAAAAAAAAATTTACAATAATTATTGGTCGACTACGGTAGCTCCGATGTGAAACATTGACTTATTTTTGTCAATCAGATTTTCCATAGTGTTTCTAATTTTACTTGACAGACTAATTAGGATCAACTCTATGGTGTTAAGAAGGATTTTCATCTAACTGAATTCGTTAAAATACCAACCTTCCCTTCCCCCAACAACCCTTAATCCTGCAGAGAAGTCCGGGGAGTTCCCGAAATTAGCTGAATGCAATAATCCTGTAGTTTCAATAGTAGAGGATAGTAGAGATAGTTTCATCTGGGATTTCATTTCTACTACACTAAAATATAGCCTACCCTACGTAAAACGACCTCCTTATTGGAGTACGTTGAGTGTTCATTGATCGAGTGCAATAGTCTAATAAGGTACTGTATAGCTCTTGCATATTGTCATGTCCACGCAAAACATTTGAAACCAAGGCATACGAAGACCCCTTAAAACAATCCCCGGGTTCCTGCGATGGTGTGATCGCTTCCGCCGGTGTCTAGCAGCAGTATCGTCCCTGCGATGGTGTGATCGCTTCCGCCGGTGTCTAGCAGCAGTATCGTCCCTGCGATGGTGTGATCGCTTCCGCCGGTGTCTAGCAGCAGTACCGTCCCTGCGATGACGTGATCGCTTCCGCCGGTGTCTAGCTGCAGTACCGTCCCTGCGATGACGTGATCGCTTCCGCCGGTGTCTAGCAGCAGTATCGTCCCTGCGACGGTGTGATCGCTTCCGCCGGTGTCTAGCAGCAGTATCGTCCCTGCGATGGTGTGATCGCTTCCGCCGGTGTCTAGCAGCAGTACCGTCCCTGCGATGGTGTGATCACTTCCGCCGGTGTCTAGCAGCAGTACCGTCCCTGCGATGGTGTGATCACTTCCGCCGGTGTCTAGCAGCAGTACCGTCCCTGCGATGGTGTGATCGCTTCCGCCGGTGTCTAGCAGCAGTATCGTCCCTGCGATGGTGTGATCGCTTCCGCCGGTGTCTAGCAGCAGTATCGTCCCTGCGATGGTGTGATCGCTTCCGCCGCTGTCTAGCAGCAGTACCGTCCCTGCGATGACGTGATCGCTTCCGCCGGTGTCTAGCAGCAGTACCGTTCCTGCGATGACGTGATCGCTTCCGCCGCTGTCTAGCAGCAGTACCGTCCCTGCGATGGTGTGATCGCTTCCGCCGGTGTCTAGCAGCAGTACCGTTCCTGCGATGACGTGATCGCTTCCGCCGGTGTCTAGCTGCAGTATCGTCCCTGCGATGACGTGATCGCTTCCGCCGATGTCTAGCTGCAGTACCGTCCCTGCGATGACGTGATCGCTTCCGCCGGTATCTAGCTGCAGTACCGTCCCTGCGATGACGTGATCGCTTCCGCCGGTGTCTAGCAGCAGTATCGTCCCTGCGATGGTGTGATCGCTTCCGGCGGTGTCTAGCAGCAGTATCGTCCCTGCGATGGTGTGATCGCTTCCGCCGGTGTCTAGCAGCAGTACCGTCCCTGCGATGGTGTGATCACTTCCGCCGGTGTCTAGCAGCAGTACCGTCCCTGCGATGGTGTGATCACTTCCGCCGGTGTCTAGCAGCAGTACCGTCCCTGCGATGGTGTGATCGCTTCCGCCGGTGTCTAGCAGCAGTATCGTCCCTGCGATGGTGTGATCGCTTCCGCCGGTGTCTAGCAGCAGTATCGTCCCTGCGATGGTGTGATCGCTTCCGCCGCTGTCTAGCAGCAGTACCGTCCCTGCGATGACGTGATCGCTTCCGCCGGTGTCTAGCAGCAGTACCGTTCCTGCGATGACGTGATCGCTTCCGCCGCTGTCTAGCAGCAGTACCGTCCCTGCGATGGTGTGATCGCTTCCGCCGGTGTCTAGCAGCAGTACCGTTCCTGCGATGACGTGATCGCTTCCGCCGGTGTCTAGCTGCAGTATCGTCCCTGCGATGACGTGATCGCTTCCGCCGGTGTCTAGCTGCAGTACCGTCCCTGCGATGACGTGATCGCTTCCGCCGGTGTCTAGCTGCAGTATCGTCCCTGCGATGACGTGATCGCTTCCGCCGGTGTCTAGCTGCAGTATCGTCCCTGCGATGGTGTGATCGCTTCCGCCGGTATCTAGCAGCAGTACCGTCCCTGCGATGGTGTGATCGCTTCCGCCGGTGTCTAGCTGCAGTACCGTCCCTGCGATGGTGTGATCGCTTCCGCCGGTGTCTAGCTGCAGTATCGTCCCTGCGATGGTGTGATCGCTTCCGCCGGTGTCTAGCAGCAGTATCGTCCCTGCGATGGTGTGATCGCTTCCGCCGGTGTCTAGCTGCAGTATCGTCCCTGCGATGGTGTGATCGCTTCCGCCGGTATCTAGCAGCAGTACCGTCCCTGCGATGGTGTGATCGCTTCCGCCGGTGTCTAGCTGCAGTACCGTCCCTGCGATGGTGTGATCGCTTCCGCCGGTGTCTAGCAGCAGTACCGTCCCTGCGATGGTGTGATCGCTTCCGCCGGTGTCTAGCTGCAGTACCGTCCCTGCGATGGTGTGATCGCTTCCGCCGGTGTCTAGCAGCAGTACCGTCCCTGCGATGGTGTGATCGCTTCCGCCGGTGTCTAGCAGCAGTACCGTCCCTGCGATGGTGTGATCGCTTCCGCCGGTGTCTAGCTGCAGTACCGTCCCTGCGATGGTGTGATCGCTTCCGCCGGTATCTAGCAGCAGTACCGTCCCTGCGATGGTGTGATCGCTTCCGCCGGTGTCTAGCTGCAGTACCGTCCCTGCGATGGTGTGATCGCTTCCGCCGGTGTCTAGCAGCAGTACCGTCCCTGCGATGGTGTGATCGCTTCCGCCGGTGTCTAGCTGCAGTACCGTCCCTGCGATGGTGTGATCGCTTCCGCCGGTGTCTAGCAGCAGTACCGTCCCTGCGATGATGTGATCGCTTCCGCAGGTATCTAGCAGCAGTACCGTCCCTGCGATGGTGTGATCGCTTCCGCCGGTATCTAGCAGCAGTATCGTCCCTGCGATGGTGTGATCGCTTCCGCCGGTGTCTAGCAGCAGTATCGTCCCTGCGATGGTGTGATCGCTTCCGCCGGTGTCTAGCAGCAGTACCGTCCCTGCGATGGTGTGATCGCTTCCGCCGGTGTCTAGCAGCAGTACCGTCCCTGCGATGGTGTGATCGCTTCCGGCGGTGTCTAGCAGCAGTATCGTCCCTGCGATGGTGTGATCGCTTCCGCCGGTATCTAGCAGCAGTATCGTCCCTGCGATGGTGTGATCGCTTCCGGCGGTGTCTAGCTGCAGTATCGTCCCTGCGATGGTGTGATCGCTTCCGCCGGTGTCTAGCAGCAGTACCGTCCCTGCGATGGTGTGATCGCTTCCGCCGGTATCTAGCAGCAGTATCGTCCCTGCGATGGTGTGATCGCTTCCGGCGGTGTCTAGCTGCAGTATCGTCCCTGCGATGGTGTGATCGCTTCCGCCGGTATCTAGCAGCAGTACCGTCCCTGCGATGGTGTGATCGCTTCCGCCGCTGTCTAGCAGCAGTATCGTCCCTGCGATGGTGTGATCGCTTCCGGCGGTGTCTAGCTGCAGTATCGTCCCTGCGATGGTGTGATCGCTTCCGGCGGTGTCTAGCTGCAGTACCGTCCCTGCGATGACGTGATCGCTTCCGCCGGTATCTAGCAGCAGTATCGTCCCTGCGATGGTGTGATCGCTTCCGGCGGTGTCTAGCTGCAGTATCGTCCCTGCGATGGTGTGATCGCTTCCGCCGGTATCTAGCAGCAGTATCGTCCCTGCGATGGTGTGATCGCTTCCGGCGGTGTCTAGCTGCAGTATCGTCCCTGCGATGGTGTGATCGCTTCCGCCGGTATCTAGCAGCAGTACCGTCCCTGCGATGGTGTGATCGCTTCCGCCGCTGTCTAGCAGCAGTATCGTCCCTGCGATGGTGTGATCGCTTCCGGCGGTGTCTAGCTGCAGTATCGTCCCTGCGATGGTGTGATCGCTTCCGCCGGTGTCTAGCAGCAGTATCGTCCCTGCGATGGTGTGATCGCTTCCGCCGGTATCTAGCAGCAGTATCGTCCCTGCGATGGTGTGATCGCTTCCGGCGGTGTCTAGCTGCAGTATCGTCCCTGCGATGGTGTGATCGCTTCCGCCGGTATCTAGCAGCAGTACCGTCCCTGCGATGGTGTGATCGCTTCCGCCGCTGTCTAGCAGCAGTATCGTCCCTGCGATGGTGTGATCGCTTCCGGCGGTGTCTAGCTGCAGTATCGTCCCTGCGATGGTGTGATCGCTTCCGGCGGTGTCTAGCTGCAGTACCGTCCCTGCGATGACGTGATCGCTTCCGCCGGTATCTAGCAGCAGTATCGTCCCTGCGATGGTGTGATCGCTTCCGGCGGTGTCCAGCTGCAGTATCGTCCCTGCGATGGTGTGATCGCTTCCGCCGGTATCTAGCAGCAGTACCGTCCCTGCGATGGTGTGATCGCTTCCGCCGCTGTCTAGCAGCAGTATCGTCCCTGCGATGGTGTGATCGCTTCCGGCGGTGTCTAGCTGCAGTATCGTCCCTGCGATGGTGTGATCGCTTCCGCCGGTATCTAGCAGCAGTACCGTCCCTGCGATGGTGTGATCGCTTCCGCCGGTATCTAGCAGCAGTACCGTCCCTGCGATGGTGTGATCGCTTCCGCCGGTGTCTAGCAGCAGTACCGTCCCTGCGATGGTGTGATCGCTTCCGCCGGTGTCTAGCAGCAGTATCGTCCCTGCGATGGTGTGATCGCTTCCGCCGGTATCTAGCAGCAGTACCGTCCCTGCGATGGTGTGATCGCTTCCGCCGGTGTCTAGCAGCAGTACCGTCCCTGCGATGGTGTGATCGCTTCCGCCGGTATCTAGCAGCAGTACCGTCCCTGCGATGGTGTGATCGCTTCCGCCGCTGTCTAGCAGCAGTACCGTCCCTGCGATGGTGGGATCGCTTCCGCCGCTGTCTAGCAGCAGTACCGTCCCTGCGATGGTGTGATCGCTTCCGCCGGTATCTAGCAGCAGTACCGTCCCTGCGATGGTGTGATCGCTTCCGCCGGTGTCTAGCAGCAGTACCGTCCCTGCGATGGTGTGATCGCTTCCGCCGGTATCTAGCAGCAGTACCGTCCCTGCGATGGTGTGATCGCTTCCGCCGGTGTCTAGCTGCAGTACCGTCCCTGCGATGGTGTGATCGCTTCCGCCGGTGTCTAGCAGCAGTACCGTCCCTGCGATGGTGTGATCGCTTCCGCCGGTGTCTAGGAGCAGTACCGTCCCTGCGATGGTGTGATCGCTTCCGCCGGTATCTAGCAGCAGTACCGTCCCTGCGATGGTGTGATCGCTTCCGCCGGTGTCTAGCTGCAGTACCGTCCCTGCGATGGTGTGATCGCTTCCACCGGTGTCTAGCAGCAGTACCGTCCCTGCGATGGTGGGATCGCTTCCGCCGGTATCTAGCAGCAGTACCGTCCCTGCGATGGTGTGATCGCTTCCGCCGGTGTCTAGCTGCAGTACCGTCCCTGCGATGGTGTGATCGCTTCCGCCGGTGTCTTAGCAGCAGTACCGTCCCTGCGATGATGTGATCGCTTCCGCCAGTGTCTAGCAGCAGGACCGTCCCTGCGATGGTGTGATCGCTTCCGCCGGTGTCTAGCAGCAGTGTCGTCCCTGCGATGGTGTGATCGCTTCCGCAGGTGTCTAGCAGCAGTATCGTCCCTGCGATGGTGTGATCGCTTCCGCAGGTGTCTAGCAGCAGTATCGTCCCTGTGATGGTGTGATCGCTTCCGCCGCTGTCTAGCAGCAGTATCGTCCCTGCGATGGTGTGATCACTTCCGCCGGTGTCTAGCAGCAGTGTCGTCCCTGCGATGGTGTGATCGCTTCTGCAGGTGTCTAGCAGCAGTATCGTCCCTGCGATGGTGTGATCGCTTCCGCCGGTGTCTAGCAGCAGTATCGTCCCTGCGATGGTGTGATCGCTTCCGCCGGTGTCTTGCAGCAGTACCGTCCCTGCGATGGTGTGATCGCTTCCGCCGGTGTCTTGCAGCAGTACCGTCCCTGCGATGGTGTGATCGCTTCCGCCGGTGTCTAGCAGCAGAGTCGTCCCTGCGATGGTGTGATCGCTTCCGCCGGTGTCTAGCAGCAGTGTCGCCGGTGTCTAGCAGCAGTACCGTCCCTGCGATGGTGGGATCGCTTCCGCCGGTGTCTAGCAGCAGTATCGTCCCTGCGATGGTGTGATCGCTTCCGCCGGTGTCTAGCAGCAGTACCGTCCCTGCGATGGTGTGATCGCTTTCGCCGGTGTCTAGCAGCAGAGTCGTCCCTGCGATGGTGTGATCGCTTCCGCCGGTGTCTAGCAGCAGTATCGTCCCTGCGATGGTGTGATCGCTTCCGCCGGTGTCTAGCAGCAGTATCGTCCCTGCGATGGTGTGATCGCTTCCGCCGGTGTCTAGCAGCAGTACCGTCCCTGCGATGGTGGGATCGCTTCCGCCGGTGTCTAGCAGCAGTACCGTCCCTGCGATGGTGGGATCGCTTCCGCCGGTGTCTAGCAGCAGTACCGTCCCTGCGATGGTGTGATCGCTTCCGCCGGTGTCTAGCAGCAGTATCGTCCCTGCGATGGTGGGATCGCTTCCGCCGGTGTCTAGCAGCAGTACCGTCCCTGCGATGGTGTGATCGCTTCCGCCGGTGTCTAGCAGCAGTATCGTCCCTGCGATGGTGGGATCGCTTCCGCCGGTGTCTAGCAGCAGTATCGTCCCTGCGATGGTGTGATCGCTTCCGCCGGTGTCTAGCTGCAGTATCGTCCCTGCGATGGTGTGATCGCTTCCGCCGGTGTCTAGCAGCAGTATCGTCCCTGCGATGGTGTGATCGCTTCCGCCGGTGTCTAGCTGCAGTACCGTCCCTGCGATGGTGTGATCGCTTCCGCCGGTGTCTAGCAGCAGTACCGTCCCTGCGATGGTGGGATCGCTTCCGCCGGTGTCTAGCAGCAGTATCGTCCCTGCGATGGTGTGATCGCTTCCGCCGGTGTCTAGCTGCAGTACCGTCCCTGCGATGGTGTGATCGCTTCCGCCGGTGTCTAGCAGCAGTATCGTCCCTGCGATGGTGGGATCGCTTCCGCCGGTGTCTAGCTGCAGTATCGTCCCTGCGATGGTGTGATCGCTTCCGCCGGTGTCTAGCTGCAGTACCGTCCCTGCGATGGTGTGATCGCTTCCGCCGGTGTCTAGCAGCAGTATCGTCCCTGCGATGGTGGGATCGCTTCCGCCGGTGTCTAGCAGCAGTATCGTCCCTGCGATGGTGTGATCGCTTCCGCCGGTGTCTAGCTGCAGTACCGTCCCTGCGATGGTGGGATCGCTTCCGCCGGTGTCTAGCAGCAGTACCGTCCCTGCGATGGTGTGATCGCTTCCGCCGGTGTCTAGCAGCAGTATCGTCCCTGCGATGGTGGGATCGCTTCCGCCGGTGTCTAGCAGCAGTATCGTCCCTGCGATGGTGTGATCGCTTCCGCCGGTGTCTAGCTGCAGTACCGTCCCTGCGATGGTGTGATCGCTTCCGCCGGTGTCTAGCAGCAGTACCGTCCCTGCGATGGTGGGATCGCTTCCGCCGGTGTCTAGCAGCAGTACCGTCCCTGCGATGGTGGGATCGCTTCCGCCGGTGTCTAGCAGCAGTACCGTCCCTGCGATGGTGGGATCGCTTCCGCCGGTGTCTAGCAGCAGTATCGTCCCTGCGATGGTGGGATCGCTTCCGCCGGTGTCTAGCAGCAGTACCGTCCCTGCGATGGTGGGATCGCTTCCGCCGGTGTCTAGTAGCAGTATCGTCCCTGCGATGGTGTGATCGCTTCCGCCGGTGTCTAGCAGCAGTATCGTCCCTGCGATGGTGTGATCGCTTCCGCCGGTGTCTAGCAGCAGTATCGTCCCTGCGATGGTGTGATCGCTTCCGCCGGTGTCTAGCAGCAGTGCCATTGCTGACGTAAGGAGAGACAATGCGGATCACGACGGCCTGACGTAACTCACACACGCGCGCCGTGATGTCGAACGTTCGCCCCGCTCCCGACTCCGCTCCAGTTCAGCTTCGCTCGCGCCCGCAGCAGAAACGTGCTTGAATGGATATGATAAATACATGTGACTCTGACTATAGGAACGTTTTGAACGCTCTTTCGGTTGCGTAAATTAGCGACAAACTCTCGTCAATGCGTTTTTAGTGATTCCGTTCTCAATATGTTTTTTTCGCTATCTAACAGGAACTTACATAACTAGCCCCCTGATTTATATTCTTTGGGTTTTAAATATTATATCTCTTTGATTTCGATAGTTATATTCACGTACAGTAGTTTGATAATAAGGACATGTTAACCATAAAAACGTTTCCCGTTTTCTAAGGGAGTCCTTGAGAAGTTCTGGATACACGCAGCCGAGCCAAACGCCTGATAATTCCGGCACCCCCTGGAATCCCCCAGCACCCCCTGGAATCCCCCGGTACTTCCTGGAATCCCCCGGCAACCCCTGGAATCCCCCGGCAACCCCTGGAATCCCCCGGCACCCCCTGGAACTCCCTGGCATCCCCTGGAATTCCCTGGCACCCCCTGGAACTCCCTGGCACCCTCTGGAATCCCCCGGCACCCCCTGGAATCCCCCGGCAACCCCTAGAATCCCCTGGCACCCCCTGGAACTCCCGAGCACCCCCAGAAATCCGCTCGTGCCGCAAGCCGATTGTTGTCTGTTGCGCTGCACGGCGTCGCACGTTACACACGGTTGCGCAACCGCGCAATATCAATTACCGCTAATGGCCCGCTCTTCCTTGAGACAAAACGGCCACCACCCGATTGTCCCGCGATTAATTACCCCCCGTCGCAGCAGACCTACGCTCGCCACCGCGCGAGTCCTGTCTTCTCTAGAGACGGCAATTATGTTCAAACGTTCAAACTATCGATATATCGCTTTGACGATGTATCGGAACTGTAACGTCAATATTTGCAATGTATCGGAAGGAAAATGTCGATAATTCTGACATATAGAATAAACATTTCTGGAGAAAAAGAAGGTAATGTTACGAATCAAAAAAAATATATAAAGAGGTATAAAATAGGGGTGTGCGAGTTCTGGATTAACGAGTTTTTTCGAGCTGAATTTACACTACTCGACTCGACTCGAATTTTCTAAAAATACTCGAAGTTTGAGCTGAGTAGTTACTCCCACCGTTCACTCGAAATCGTTACGCGTGATGCAGTTTTAAGGCCGTTTTTTAGACCCGTCTTTAACCGCCATAGCACAGAGAAGTATACTTCTCTGTGGTCATAGATTTAAAAATCTTTGTTTTACTTTAATAAAAAGTTGTTTAAGTTATTCGTATCAGTGAATACCACTTTACTCCTTTGTACAGTTTGAAGGAACTTCTTGTACCTTCTCTTTATCGAGCCAAGAAAAACAGATAGGTTGCTATTTTTACCAAACATTGATTTAGGCTTTATCACGGAATATATTTAAGATGGCTTGAGTTTTAGTCATTTTATTTTAACACACAGGTAAGCCTAATCAAGTTAAAGAAATCTTAATAAAAAATTGTTTTAATTTAGTTTGTATAATTTACTTTCTTTTAACAGACCATTAATTGTTATAAATAAATTTGTTTGTCAATTAAAAACATGTTGTTACCCATTCATATGGTGATTTTTGGTATCGCTAAAGATTAAGCGATAAGGTTCGTTTAAGGCAGATTCTCGGCCAATCAGCCAAAGTTCTTAAGTTTTTTGCTAACCCATATGTGAACAAAACACTTGAGTTATCATCATCAGGCCCAATGAGAGGCCCAAAGAGGTAGTCTCTCATTGGGCCTGATGATGATTGGTGTGACCAGTCACTCCACCATTTGTGTAGGCCTATATTTACCGTTTTGTATGTAAGTACAATATAAGTTAGTTAGTCACAATATAAGAGTTAGTTTAAGATTAGGTTAATATTCTTTGTAACTTAAGTCGTACCTAATAACTCTGTAAATGATAGTTAACTTTAAAGCAAGAAATACAAATTTTCTTTGAGGTGTAAATATATGTTTAAGTGTTATAAGACGTTTTTTATTCAAATCCAGTGACTGATAAACAAAAAGTTCTGTGTAACCTCTCTGAATGGCTCATCTTAATTGATGAACTGTCGTCTGCATACTATTCACATCCCAGTTCTTTTGGGAACCTTCTAAAGCTGCTAGGACAGAAGAAACCAGAAGATGGAAGTGCACCTTCATGTACCTTCATAGGGTAAGTGCACCAGAGAATGGCCGGCCGGTTAAGGACGATGTCTCATGTTACTTTAACATTACTCCCTTATTTACTAGTTACAGTTATCCATTACGTTTTACATAACTCATGAATCATTTAAGGATTAAGGGGTACTAGTAAAATTAATTATTTAATGATAATATTGATAGTAATATTAATTTAAAGTCAACTATATCAATGCTCCAGTGATTGACCGGGCTGTACCAGTGAATGACCTCTTCCTTTTGGTTGAATATGTTAACAAACAAATATAGGAACAACAGCTGACAACATGAATAAAAATACAAACAGCTGAGATTTCGAGAGTACTTAAGGGGAGTCTCTACCTTAAAAGCTAAAATGGCTATTAAAGCTCTTTTTTAATAATCAACAATACTTTATACTTCAGTTAAACTGATAACAACCATTTCTACAAAAAACAAAAAAATCAATGGGCCTGAAATTCGGTTTTAGTAATTTATGCAAGTCTTTTTAAAAATTGAAATGTCAAAAAAAAAACTATTTTACACGCCTTAATTTGAAATGTTCATTTTCCCCATTTTTCCCCATCATTAAATGTAAGCTTACTTTAAAATCACATATTTTGAAGATGGCAAGTTATAATTTACTATTTCCTATGTACTGACAAAATTGTGAAAATGTTTCACATTTTTTTTGTAATTTTTCTCATATTTTTTAAACATCCAAAAAACCTGGAACGTCCAAATTTTTATTGAAAATACTTGATTCTTTAGATTATTTGATATAGATAAACATTTAAAGTTTCAAAGGTGTAGCTTAAGTAGTTCTTTTGGAATATCAATTTTATAATGCTGAAAACGGTAAAAATACTACTTTTGGTGGTCGCGAGTTTTCTGCGGAAAGTGCTGTATTCTTACGTGCGCCTGGCAGCATATATATCGAGTTTTGTACCACTAAAATTTAATTAAAATGTTGAATCATTTTCATATCCAGGAATATGTGTAACAAAATTGGATAAAAAAAATCTTTTTTCAAATCATCAAAATTTTTGGGCGTTTAAGGAAGAGACTCTCCTTAAGATCATAACTAGTAAATGACCGATCTCACACCAGTGAATGATTGCAACATTTTCCCCGGGCATTTACTGGTCTTATCCCCAGGCACACGTTCCAGTTTATGACCGCCCTCAATAATAATTCTTTTCAGAATGTAGATTAATGAAATGTATGTCAAATTGTAGAATATTACTAGCAGATATACCCGCAGCTTCGCCCGCTGAAAGGATAGCTCATTTTAATTCAACTATATTATGTCTTGTCAATTTTTAGGGATAATTAACAAATGGACTGATTTATTTGTGTCATGTGCGTGCAATTAAACCCTTAAGAAGCAGCTGATAATTCCACTTTAGATGAAAATGAGAAAGTGTAACACTTCCTCTAAACATGTTCCCCTCATGATTAGCAAATGGTATAAATTAACTTCCTCCAATGTCCCAATACAGAGAATGAGGATAACCCGGAATATAAAACAAAGAAGACACTAAGGATGGATTTTCGATTTGACATCAATCTGAATTTAGCACGATTTTGAAAATAAACCGAAAAATGTAAGAAAAAGTAGGAGGTAAATATCTTGGCCAAAAATCTATTTCCCCAAAAAGCTTTTCGTTAAATTTTTAAATTTTATTCTTTCATTAGATTAGTTCTCGTACCTTTTCTGTTCCCTGAAAATATTCTACAGGACTCCCATTCATATTTAGGAAAAACTAAAATGGCTGTCATTTTGAATTTTTTCAAATAATCTATTTTAGCCGTCTATAAGAAAGAATATTTTTAAAACCTTTTTTCGCATCTAAAGCCTATAAAGAATAATTGTGCCAAGTTTCATGGCCCAAAGTCTTGTGGTTTTTGAGAAATTAAGCTTTGAAAGCTAAAAGTGGCCGCCATATTGTATTTTATAATATACCATATTTAGACCTTTAGAGACAAAATATTGCAAAATCGTTTCTTAGTACGCATCTAGAGCCTGTAAGGAATATTTGTGCCGAGTTTCATGGCTCTAAGCGTTATATTTTTTGAGAAACTGTGATCAGTCAGTCAACGGGTTTTGGCTTTTATATATATAGACGTTAACCATTATTTAATTACAACACATCTTGGAAATATTTATCAGGTACAGAATAAATGTAAACTTAGCTAAGCCTTGCAAGGCGAGTCACTACAGCAAAAAAGATCCAAATATTCGATGGTTGAACACTCAATACTAAATAAATTTAAACATTTTTTTTCTAATCCAACGAAAGAGAATTGTTAAATAATAGTCTAAGGCTTGTTTTAAGCTTGTTTATGAATAGCTATCCTTAAGGAAATAGCTAGGATAGCTAGAATACAGGGTTCTTTTAGTGAAAGGGTCATTCATTGAGGGGTGGTCATTCACAGGTGCCCTCACCCTACATAACTTAAAAATCAGGACCCATATTTGACCCGGTGAACCGAAGAGCTCTGTCAGGCGCTGCATATACTCAAAGAGTTGCAGGGTAAACTGAAGAATCCGTCTCCACCGTCAATATTTTCCGATTTGATATAAGTAATCGATTACCTTTAAAACATATGTTTTATTGTTATTAAAGAGAAACTTATTTGAAATAAACATTTTATCTACGACCATTGCAATAAGCACCAATTATGGCATTACAATAAACATTATAATGATATACATTAAAACACCAAAGACCAAGCAGTACTCTAATGACGACTTTAAGATAAAATAGTGTATGCAACGATTGTATTATGCCTTTAAACCACTCGTGAGATATTTAGAACACTCGCTTCGCTCGTGTTCTAACTTACATCACACTCGTGGCTTAAAGGCATTCATTATACAATCGTTGCATAAACTACTATTAGGTTATTGTTTTAACCGTTTATTAAAATGTCGGTTTTAGTTACTTTTTTTGCTATCTTATTACAATTAGAGAAACTGACAAAACTAGAGTCAGTCACTCAGTCATGGATTGCATAAATTTGCTTTGTTAACTAGTTCAGTTTCATGTGGTATCACGATGATTCTATGAATGATAGAAGTAATGGATATACTTGGCATTTTAACCAACGTGGATGTAAGTAAATGGGTAAATGGTTCGAAAATTCCGATATGTCGTCGAGTAACATTGAAGTTAACTTATATGTGGAGCCATGAGCTTACTCGCTTAAAGCAGGTAGGTAAATCACAAACATTGCATTTCATCAGCAACATGCGTTACCTGGCTCAAAAATTCCAGTCTTTAATTTTTTCTACGATATAATAAACAGAAGAACGTATTCGACTCGTACCTAGGCAATTTTATGCGTCGGTAGTACCGAAGTGTCGTGCAACGTGTATTTTCTCAATGTTTAAAAGGTGCAGCTAAAGTTACGTACTTTAAATTACAAAAACACAGTAAATTGTAGCCATGTTTTTGTGATCTTTAATATTTTACTTCGATTAAACTTGTTAGAACCATTGTTTATTTTTAAGTTATGATACAGTTTAACATCTATGCTCTCAATTATTGTTTCGATGTTAATATCGGAATGTTGATTTGCTTAACATATTCGCGATTGTAAATATCGAAAAATATCGATTTTTAACTTCGATTTTAACGGTGGAGACGGATTCTAAAGTTTCGCCGAGTTGCCGCAACATAGTCACTCCTCACTGTCGGTCTAGTGACTTCATCCACGTACTCGGATGAGGTCACACTACGTCATCCCATCAGCTGTTTATGGCCCTCACTCACCCTCCGTCAGTGTTCCCAGATTTTAAAATCCCATTATAGTGCGCCAGCAGCTAGAATTATCGTACTTCTTGCTAAATTTTATTGCATGAACATTTTTGCGAATAAATGGTTTCAATTGTTCAAAATTATTGTTCAAAGGAACAAACTATCTAATCGCGTAAAAGGAAACAATTTTTACGGTGAAATTATATATATATACATGCACGAATTTAAAAGTGGGATTGGATTATAGATATTGGGACGTAAAAAAATTTAGTTTTGGCTTATTATTGCGGGAAAATAATGCAAAAAATAGCGTAATAACGGACTTATAATTTAGCAGGCTGAAAATTGGTGGAGATGCCGTACATACAGATGGGTTCATCATACTGAAATTCCCAAAAAATCCCACAAGGGCAAAATGCCGCCATCTTGAAAAACCACTTCCGGTCCGTGTTTTTCTAAACATTTTTCGATTACCACGAAAACCATAAAAAGTACAAAAAGTGTAAATGACATTTTTTGTAGATACAAAAGTTTCAAATAATATGAGTATAAATATGTACAAGATATGATAATAACTGAATTTACTAAAATAATACCCTTGCCCTGAGGAACACATGTAAAATTTGATGTAAAATATTCCCTACGGGGCGAATCCCTTAGACCTTAATTAATAATTAATTATATCCATAGAATCCTGATACAAATCCCAGTTATTTGACACCTCAATCATCAAATTTGGTTTACAATAAAATCATGGGAAAGCTAAAAATATTATTCCTTATGGTAACATTTGTAAAGATTCCTTAAGGATTTTTTGTAAGCTTACCCACGCCTTTATGGTGAAACTATGTTGATGATTGAGGTGTCAAATAACTGGAATTTTTATCAGGATCCCATGGATATAATTTATTATTCATAAACGTCAAAGGAATTCGCCCCCTAGGGAATGTATTTTACATCAAATTTCACATGTATTCCTTATGGAAGAGGTATTAGAATTACAACATTTTAGTAAATTAATAATATCAACTGTTATTATAAATATTTCTTGTATATAATTGTACTAATTTTACTGGAAATTTTATTATCTACAAAAACTCTCATTTACACGTTTTCCGTATTCCTTATGGTTTTCGTGGTAATTAAAAAAATGTTTAGAGAAACACGGATCGGAAAAGTTTTCTTCAAAATGGCGGCATGTTGTCCAATTGGGATTTTTCGGTAATTCGATTACGATGATCCCAGCTGTACGACCTCTCCACCAATTCTGAGCCTGCTAAATTGAAATTCCAGAATCCAACACTATTTTCCTGCACTATATGTTTGGTTACAAAGCAAATATGAAATTAAAAATGTATATTTTCGCAGCCAAAATCTGAGAATTTTTTTACAATTATATAAATGAAATACTGTTTTATACATTTGGTCATGAAGTTCACGTTTAACCATAATAACGATGTTTTATTTATGGTTTAACACAGTTATATCATCAAACAAAAGTATCTTTTCCTATTTTTAGGTGAAGTTTAAGTTGCCTGATTAGCTTTTTGTATTATAACAGATTTCATACAGTTTATAAACCCTAAAATAACAAAAAAGTATGAAACGTATCAAACAATGATTAAACACGTAAACAAAGACCACTCCCCGCTCGCCACGTAAATACTAAATACAACTAGCGGACGTCAGGAAAGAGCAGACTACTGTACTGAGACTTTTTTTGTTGATTTACTAAGCCAAATAGCTGGTCTAAAAAAATTAAGCCCAGTTTCTAATTTATATCTTACTTTCTTTTAGTGGCACTCAAAATTATCGTACATTTCCGCGTTCGACAGGAAGTAATATCGTACATCGTGTAAAACGGTGAAATTATCGTACGAATGCGATAATTTATCTGGGAACACTGCCCGAGCATCCTGTGTATATATAGCAGGAGTATCCCTCCCACCCCCCCCCCTCTCTCTCTCTCTCTCTCTCTCGCACCCTCTCCTGCTTCAAGTTTGTAGCGCCTCTGTGACCTAATTGAGTAATTTATGGTCATTTTAGCACATACAAATAAGGCAGTGATGCTGCTTGTGTTGTAGGTAGATAAATTGGAATTCACGTGGCTATTTCAAATTATTTCCCCAGTGCAGTTTGAAACGAATGCCGGTATACTGTTCTCTCTACCAGTGTCGCAGGTACGGGAGAATAAGTGGGACATATCCCCACTCTGCCGTATAATTGGAAAAGAAAATCCTCCTGAAATTAAAGGTACGAATTAAAAGTTTTGCCAGGGAAGAAATTCTGTAACTGTATTGGGAAATAAAACGCTGTAAAATTACATTTAGATTGATGTTGTTGTTTACAACAAATAGTAGTAGAAAAACTACTAAATGTTATTTTTGAGGTCCTTGCGTGCCAAACGGACGCGGCAGGATCGGTGACAAGAGACTTGAAAATACCGGAATATCAGTGGCAGTGGCGCGGCGCGGCGAATTCACCTGAAAGTGAACTGCTACTGTGAAAGAATCGAAGCAAAATTTCGTATTTACCGTTCCTTAGTCACTGATAGTCTCCGTTCTGAAAGTCTGAGACGATAACTGATAACTGTCTCAAACGAATCAGCTCCAAAACCTGTGACTCTGTGCGCGCGCACCACTCATTTTATTTTTACTCTTATCGCAGCCGAATTGGCATCCGATTACAATTTCTCGCCTATAATATTTATTGTATCTTATAGATAAATTAAAATATTATATCTTTATCGCACATGATTTTTAGTTTGTCGCTCAACCAACTGCCAAACAAGGTCAGAAACTTCAGATGAAAACAAACGAAACTTCGCCAGATGTAAAGTTGCTGAGGGTTTAAAAAAGTTAAGGGTGATATTTGATCGAATTTTAGTCAATCCAAGGGCTTTAGCTGGGAGCCAATGGCGGCTCGTGAGATTATCAATAGGGGGTTCAAGACTAATTGCAAAAATACTAATAAAAAATAAGTTTTATCTCTTTTATTAGGCGCAGTCCATTTTGACACATTTTATAGGAAATCAAACTAAAGAATTACATTGACTCGAGCACACTACATCGCAATATTCTCAACGAAACAATATTATAATCCATAGTTTTAAAATACTCTAAGGAGGTTTTCTTACTCAGTTCATTCGCAATATTTTATTTTTATTGGATAGGGGATTTTCAACGTTTATTAAGTTAGTTGAAACATTTCTATAAAATAAATGACTACTCATTTGAACATCGCTATATTCTTAACCAAAGTTTTCCTGAAGAGGTGATCTTCAATCTCTATAAGTTTTAAAAATCGAGAAAAAATAAATAATTACTCATTTTAATTCTTAAAACGAATATATGCCCACTACAAAATTTAATTGTTAGTTCCACCTAAAATAAGTCCAATGATAGTATATTTCATTACTAGGGCCTGAAGTAACGCTTTTCGTACAAGGTCAAGTTTTACCGAAAAATGACCGAGTAGGCCGAACGAAAAGCGGCTTTAGCCCCGTGTGATGAACTTTATTTTTCGTTTTATCGCCCAATACAACACGCAAACTGCTTATAAGAAAACCAAAATGTTACAGCTTGTTTACCTTTAAAGATACTTCCTAAAGATGCTTCCATCTTGTTCTTGCTATTTGAAGCAATCAGCTGATTGTCTGTTTCATTTGTGTTAGGTTAGACTTTGGGTTAGACTGACTAACAATGAACAACAATCGACGTATCGAATGCATGTAATAATCGATTGGTGAAATAAACGAGTTTCACAAATTTATTAAACCGACTTCAATGCAACAATAACAATGGATTTCAATTGATAATAATAATTTTGATCTACTTCTTCCATCGTGCGTCACTCACTGTTTTACACCATCAGTGATGTTCAGGAAACCAGCCCTGACCGGAAACGATCGAAAAAATTAATGTTTCGATAGTAACGATGAATGTTTCGATTATTTGAAATCGAACATTTATTTACCTCGAATCAAAAGTATCATCAAAAATGATCTTTTTGGTCCTAGGACATTAATAACCGTCAAATCATGTCTCTTTCAGATGAACGAGATCACATTATCCACGAGATCACATTATCCAAGGACTAAAAAGAACAACTTTTTTAAATCCAAACGCATGTGTCAAAAGCAGCTGTTTTTAAGCAGTATGACGAAAAAATTTGAATACAGGTGTTTTAATACCAGTTGATTAAAAATATAAATTTATCAGCCATTAAGTACACCTCGGAAATTTGATATTTTTAATCTTTAACAAGGGAATCACATTATTACCACAGATATCATGATAAACAAAATCAAAACACAACATAACGTAAAAGTCGACATGAATGTAACAATATACAGTATAAATAATTTTCATTCTAATGTTCAATGGTGTAAGGTGCTGCTAAAAATATATAGCGGCGATGGGAGGAACTACTTCCAGAAACGATTACAAGCATTGACTATGAATGCATAAGTAACTTATACATTCATAGACAATGATTACAAGTATCGCTAGCGTTCGGCTGGTCGCTAGTTCGTGATTCTGCCCCAGTGTTGCCGGACAGGATTCGGCATTTTACCCGCCAACTCCATTAAAAATCCCCGGTTTTTTCGGCAATAATCTCAGAAAGTACCAAAAACCGGGTAGTTCCCTACAATTACTAGGTAAGGAGGGATATCTTACATCAATAAACTGCACACTATATACCAAAATATGTCTATTTACTTAAAATTTTGTTCTCGAAATCATGAAAACATTAGATTTTTCTTAGCTTTCATGAACATCGGATATCTGCAAAGCAAATCATAATAATTTACAAATCCCCGACTTTACCCGTTTTTATATATTTAGGATGAATATATAAACGGGATATATAGGATGTAAATCCCCGCAGCTCAAGTCTAAAATCCCCGGTTTTAACTAATTTTTCTTGATCCTCTCAAAATCCAAAAACTGCCTTAAAAATACCCGGAAACCGGACAAATACTCGGTTTCTGGTAATACTGAAACAAATAAAACCATACCGAAAACATATTATCGACTAAAAAATATCTAGAGTTTAAAAGAATCTTTATATGTAACGCGCCCAAAATACCCGGGCTTACCAATTTTTTTTCTTTTTTATCCAGGTTGTTGGGTAAATCCCCGCAACACAAGTGTAAAATCCCCGGTTTTACCCGTTTTTTTTCTTAATCACGGCCTCCAAAAATACCCGAAAACCTGGTAAATACCCTGTTTTTGGGAACACTTCTGCCCGCTGAGCCCGCTTCTGCCAGCCCCCGGCAACGCGAGAGCTCCGGCACAAGTTTTTATTTTAAGATTTTAGGACAAAAGTAAGTTGAGCAAAGGGGTTTTCTATTACAGTACACCTCGGATTATCTGGACCCCACATTATCCGCATCCCGGACTATCCGGACCCGTTCATCCGAGAAACTAGAAATTAAAATGCAAAAACGTAATCTTAGCGAGTTCACGAGTGAAATGCGCCTTCTAAAAGTTAAATGCAAATGCGATACATTACTGTACGCATTTGGAATCACAATAACTGAAGGAGTCATATTGTCTAAACAGTACAGTACAGCATTTTTGCTATTTTCGTGGACGTAGTCTTTTTGTTTGCTACTTGGGGCGCTAGCAGTAATGAACAAAGCCCACGGCGATTTCGCGATTTAGTTTAAAGCTGTCACTCGATGTGTTTATAGTGTGAACTCTTTGTGTGAACTGATAGCCTATTAAGTTTCAAAATTAGTGGTTGAAAAAGGAAAATAGTGGTTTTAACTTTAGAACAGAAACGGATTGCTCTCAAAAGATTTGACGCGGGAGAATCGGGCAAAGAACTAAGGAAAGGGCTAAGGAACCGGGTGGTTGGGACAAGTACGGTAAATAACCGGAAGAAAAATCGAGCGCAGTACTGTTATAGAAAAATGTTATGCGGAACAAGCTTAAAAGACTAACACGTTGTACAGTATTGATGCGCCGTTTGCAGCATCATTTTAGCAGGGGCTAAGGTACGCGATTGCTATTTCGGCGATATTGTAATTACCTCGGATTATCCGGATTTTTAATTATCAGGATCGGTGTTCCGCTACGGATTATCCGAGGTGACTGTATCTGCTTAAACAAATATCGTTGTTTGACAAAGTGTGGGGAATTAGTTATCCAGGAACGTCCATACGAGCCGCCATTGCTAGGAGCAACACAATAATAATAATATTGTCTTGTTATGATTTGCATAGTCTATTGTTTATTGCCTGTTGTTTCGATTCTTGTTTTAAATTTTTGTTTTTATTAATATTCTATAGATCATATTCAATACCAGCACATTGCTTTCTGTAATTTTTCTCTTTTACTTGATGGCATGTAGTTAATTTTTCTTTTCATGTTTTTTTGCATGTAATTCACTTGGATAGGATGGTTGGCTTGAGTATTATTTTCACATTCTTTTTTTCCATGTATATGAAATATGTTTGTAATGGTGTATGCCGTGAATAAATAAATAAATAAATAATGGCACTTTCTGTACCGAACAGTTCTGACTAAGTGTCTGAACGATCTGGAAGCGGTTGAATCTGAATTGGTTGTAATTTGTCTGAGATTGGAAATAAAACATGCTATTTTAATGGACTCTTTGAAAATATTTTAGACCTAACAATTCTCATACTGTAGAGAATCTATAGATTTTAGAAAAGTAATGTCTAACTTAAATAGTAGTTTATCTACGACCATTGCAATAAGCACCAATTATGGTATTACAATAAACATTATAATGATGTACATTAAAACACCAAAAACCAAGCAGTACTCTAAAGCCACTCGTGAGATATTTAGAACACTCGCTTCGCTCGTGTTCTAACTTACATCTCACTCGTGGCTTAAAGACATTCATTATACAATCGTTGCATAAACTACTATTATGCAACGATTGTATAATGAATGCCTTTAAGCCACGAGTGAGATGTAGGGTAAGTTAGAACACGAGCGAAGCGAGTGTTCTAAATATCTCACGAGTGGCTTAAAGGCATAATACAATCGTTGCATACACTATTTTATCTACGACCAACAATATACGACAAAATTTTCCCCGAAGTTAAACAAAACTCATGACTTTTACTAATGATGAAATAGGTCAACTCAAATTTGAGGTTAGGCAAATAAGCAGACTGAACCACCGGTCTGACACTTAAATGGAGCCAAGTGGTAAGCTTATTGAAGCGGGTTAGTTCGAAGCACTTTAGTTAGATGTCGTTGTAAAAACATGGATTTCTTCTTCTTCACTGAATCAGCCAATCAAAACCACGATAACGATCTGCTAACTTCCTATTCCGTTTCCCCTGATTTTCTGTCACGACGCGACGTGTACACAACCAAAACGAGTTGGAATTAATTTGAGTGTGGGAAAATACCTAAAGTACGTTTGCCACTAGTGTAAGTTGTTTCGCGAAATACTGTACTGCGTGATTCATTTGTGCTGAAAACTATTGATAGAAAATAAATACGTAGATGTTTACATAAAAGCACTTTAAAAATTAACTAAATTAATTTTTATTAAGTGCTTTTATGTAAACATCTACGTATTTATTTTCTATCAATCGCTTTAAGCACAATTTGAATCACTCAGTACAGTACGGTATTTCGCGAAACATCTTGCACTAGCGGCAAACGTAATCAATTTAATCTAAACAAATCGGTAAAGTCATTAAAATTTAAAGTCTAGCAATCAAAACAAGAAACGAAAATATAAACAAAGCAGACGACGACGATCGATATGTCGCATCGACGACGATCGATTTATCGCATCGACGACCATCGATATATCGCATCGATCTTTTTAGTTCGTAGCAATTTTATCAGACAGCGCTACTGTTCCCTTACCACCGAGTTAACATGGGAGTGCCAACTCTTTACGAAGTTCATTATTACTCTATGACTGAACCATGAATCGTTGTGGAACAATCAGCTGATGGGATAAGTAAACTCAAACATGAATCGTAATGCAACAATCAGCTGATGTGCGAATTGCGTAATTGTTATTATGACACTACTTCCGTCAAATGCCGAGCTCTCATTGGTCTAGAACCAGTACTCTAAAGTTACTCGAGTACTCTAAAGTCGTCATTATGCAACTGCTTGGTTTTTGGTGTTTTAATGTATATCATTATAATGTTTATTGTAATACCATAACTGGTGCTTATTGCAATGGTCGTAGATAATAGTATATTTCATTACAAGGACCTAAAGTGACGCTTTTTGTACAAGGTCAAGTTTTACAACCGAGGCTGTAAGCCGAGGTTGAAAAATGACCGAGTAACGAAAAGCAGCTTTAGGTCCGTGTGATGAACTATATTTTTCGTTATATTGCTTAATACAATACGTAAACTACTTAAGAAAACCAAAATGTTACAGCTCGTTTACCTTTAAAGATGCCTTCAAAAGATGCCACCGTCTTTTTCTTGCTATTTGAAGCAATCAGCTGATTGTCTGTTTCATTTGTGTTAGGGTAGACTGACAACAATGAACAACTATCGACGTATCGAACGCATGTAATAATCGATTGGTGAAATGAGCGAGTTTCACAAATTGATTAAACTGACAACAATGAATGTTTCGATAGTAACGGTAAATGTTTCGATTATTTGTAATCGAATGAATATTGTTCGATTATTACGACGTACTCGGTACTTTTTGACTTTTATAGTCCTAGGACTATAAAGAGTCAGCTGGTATATCAGCTTTTGATTCCTAGGAATAAAAAGAGTGTATTTAGGTCCGGAAAACATGCATTAAAAACATCTGTTTTTGAAGCAGTATAACGAAAAAACTATTACTGATACTGTAGATACCATTCTTTTACCCTGATGCCTGACAGTGATTGCATGTAGGCCTACACTCAAAGAAATAACGTTTTACTCTGTAATGTACAGCTGATACTTCTTTTTCATAAAATTCTATTATTATTATCAAATTTATGTATTTCACAGGCCAAAAAACTCCTCGCCTCACCTCACTCATTACGTTATACAATGTATAACTCAAATTGAAGAAGTCCGAGGTAGGAAGAAGTTAAAAGAACCGCAAGTGACACGTAGGCGTTGCTTCATTCTTGTGCGGTTACACTCGTTACGATTATATAACTAAAATGGAACAAGTTCAAGGTAGATAGGAAGTACAAAGAACCGCAAGTAACACACGAGTTCCTTCATTCTTGAGCTGCTACACGAAATGCCATGTGATACAAGGGAAATGCATTAGTCACACGTCGCCGAATACATCACTTAAAAATTGAAATTTAAGGCATAGATTACAAATTTAATAAATGCATTATAAAAAAACATTATACTGTATTTTTAAGAGCACAAATTTAAAAAAAACATGTTCAAAATAATAAGGAGACAAAAATGTATAGTTGTCTGTAACTATGATTATGAAAGAATATGATATATACAGTACGTTATAATTTAAAAACGGCAAAATTTATATTGCACTTCTAGGTTATACATAGAATAATTGTCACGCTTAATATGAACACATCAGATTCATTCATATTATATGTTGTTCATATGTTTGGGTTCACAAATTGTTTAAGGTTTGTAGTTTGTACATACTTTTGAAATCGAGCTATGATTTTGCTCCAAGAGGATGTTAAGGCAGCCTTGGCCTATTACAACGTTTTAGGATACGTAGTTTGTTGTGATTATATGGACTATTTCCAGGCTAATACGATCGTAAAATTCATTAAAAGAAAAACTGTGATTTTTACTTTAATTTATGCAAACTTTTCCTGGAGGAGAACCCCCAGATTCCCCTTTTCTCAGGGGGTATTCCATACCCCCCAGACCACCAGGCGGAAGATTCGTCCCCCTATGAAAATCGTGGGTGCACCACACTCGCCCAGTGGAAATCCCTTAAAATTTGCTCTGGAATCTGCTCATTTTTGAAATTGCCATTTTATCATGCATTGTAATTTCGTAAATTTAAGAAAAACCCGGGTTTTGGTCTTATAGGTCTATATGCATTTATTTTACAATAAAATGTGTTAAGCAACAAACATATAAAAGAAACCTTGTACAAGAAACCTGACGTAAATACTTTGACGTGATGGGATCGTCGACTCGGCCATCTAGGCGACTCGGCGATTGTTTTACAAGACAATAGTTCTGACTAGTCGATATTTAACCATCTTTAACCGTCAAGTCGCAATCTAATCGATTTGAAACTGGAATTTTCTTTGATTGTCATTAGTTTCCTGTACTGCTTGATGTTTGATGCTGTGACTAACCGACAGACTAGTCGTTAATCGAAACGATTCGACTACTTATTATTAGTCAATTTCCCCATCACTTCTCACTTATCATTCGCTGGTGACATACGTTGGCTCCCGAAGACGGAACGGAAACACCCGAATAATCCCGAGTGTGAAGTTGATTGCCCGCGCGTTTTAAAACGCGGGATTTCATCTGTAATATCAGGTTATTAAAACGTTTTCCTAATTAGGTTATGGTGATTTATAGTTGAGCTATAAATGTTAATTTAACTTTGAGGTCTGTATTTAAAGTTAGTCAATTTAATGTTTAGCTATGGGTTATCTCTTTTAATTACTACCTCTAAGGTTCATTCAATGGTTAGGAGTACAAACCATTGAATGAACCATTGAATTCAATTAATTGTTTAAAATAATTACAAAATTTTAATTTCATCATTACAAATCCATTCATAGAATTATTTTCATGGAGGCTGTAGTTTACTTACTTAATGATACTATCCATTTCTTTAACAAACTTTTGATCGAACACACACACTACTATGTTACAAATCTTACTAGCACTTAGGATGAAAGCTCATTATTATAGGAATTATTGCATGTAAGCGTAGTAAGCAAAGGCTATTTGTTACAGGTGTACGATACATTTAATTTTTTCTTTTTTCATTGTACATGGTATGTACAATGAAAAAAATTAAATGTATAGGCTATTTTTTCAGCCTATACATTGTACATGCCTATACCAAATTTCATTAAGATCGGACCACTTTTACGGCCGGGCCGCTATCGTGCTGACAGATAATATATATATATATATGCGTGTAAAAATTCGAACGAATGGTGATTTCTGCTTCTGGGGGCCCAAAACGAAAAGTTATCATGGTCTCGGGCTTAGGTCTTACCTTGAGACCTACGGTAATAGCTTCTTCCTTATAGGAGAAATTCGCTAAAAGGCAATATTAATATCACATTGCTTCTTGTCCTATACCAACTGCAAAATTCAAAATCGAATTTTGAACCGGAAAACGTTTCATTATTTTATTACTTATTACTGAAAACTGAGAATTCTTAAACACTCGTTTCTTTTCGGCTATTTATGAAAGAGTTCGCCGATTCACTGGCAGGGATCCGGATCGAAACTACTCGTGTGTTTCCGCCAGCCTTCGGGAGCCAATGTATGTCACCAGCGAATGTTAAGTTCACTATTTCTAGTTAGGGTGAATTATCGAGTCGAGGCCAGAGCTTGGGTTGAAGCTAACGGCGTTCGACTCTTCAAAGATACCTTATTACCTTTTATTGTGATACTTGGGTAACAATGTGAAGGAGATCCAACTGAGTAGCCAAACTACCTCGCTATCTACACGGCGAGAGTCTTCGCATTATTATTGCACAGTGCAAAATAATTGACCAATCATACTTTTTAAACTTAAATTTTATGTTGCCAATTTTTCTGTACAGCTCTATTTTGATGTCGCGACTTGAATTTTCGACCGAACATGTATTTTATAGTTCTTAATGGTTGTTATGTGGTTACAGTAGTCCTCCAACACCGCCTGCTGCAGTCTGGCGGCGACAGGTGGAACTAGCTGATCACACGCAGGACCAAGTAGTTCCGCCATTGGCCGCTTGTAGCGCGTCGCTCGCGTCAGTGAGAGTAGTTCACACGGACAGTTACAACACTAAGCTGCAACAGGGTTCCCAGATTTTAAAATCCCATTATCTTTCGCCAGCTGCAAAAATTATCGCATTCCCTGAAAAATCATCGTACAAAGGTACCAATTAGATTTAATTATGTAGAAGTAAACAATCTTTATGGTACAATCTAATATATCAGAATGTTTTCTGTTTTTATATGCGTATCTGCGAATAAAAAAAAGAAATATGAAATAATTAAATAATGATTTATTTCCATATTTTATAAATAAATTTTCAAAAACAATATAAAATTCTTTTGGAAACTGGTCACAATGTCCAGTAATCGTGACCAGGATTTATAAATTATAAATAAATTGCATCCATTGAAATCGGAACAATAAAAATAAAATTATGATTTACAAAGGAAAAAAAGAAATTGGATATATTCTTAATTAAAACACAAAAATAAATTCTTATCTGAATTTTACAAAGACGTAAATGAATAACTGAGTTACAATTTGTACGAAAGTTTACGTTTATCTATAATAATTATCTTCATCTATGGTTTAACTCAGCATTATTAATTCTTCAAAGAAAATGTCTTTTCCTCTTTTTCATAATTGTGGGTAGCACTACTTAAATTTAACTTTACGTTGTCTGAGCTTATTCTATAAAAACAAATGAAAAACTTCTTATAAACTCAAATTACCATAACATATGTAAAGCCTACTAAACACATAAACAAAGCCATTCGCCCGCTCGCTGCATAAATATGACAACTAGTAACAGACAGCAGAAAACACGAGACTCCTATGGATGTCTTTGTTCAGTTACAATGCAAAATAGCTGGCCTATAACAAAATAAGCCTGGTTTTCATTTAAATCTCATATTCTTTAAGGCAGTTGCCCCTATTCAAAATTATCGTACATTTTCGGGTACGATAGGAAGTATTACCCTGGCTGCACCTTATGATGGTTCGATGCTGTGACTAACCGACTACTCTAGTGCCTATTCGAAACTATTCGACTACTTTATTGTAATCGATGTTTCCATCAATACTTTAAGTTAGGGTGTATTATCATTGATTATGTATATTCTATATATTCTAAGTTTAAGTAGCGAGTAAATTCATCGTCCAACATGTTAGCGCTCGCTGACAACAATGACAACAATGTGACTCGCCAGGCTAATAGCTGCGGAAATTAGCGGCGAATACTATCTTCGTGTGTACGGCTACAATCCGTCACTTTTACTAGCGGCAAATACTAGCGGCTATTATTAGAAGCTAGTACTATCCCCGTCTATAAGCCCCTTAAACTGGCGAGTGAATGCGAGTTCCTGTTTAGACCGGAAGAGTACCAGCGGCGAATGGGTCACGTGATCTCTACTCGCTTGCTAGTGGCGAGTAAAATTGAACATGTTTGATTTTATTCGCCGCGAGTACCTATTCGCCCCTGCAAAGGCGAGTAGGTATTTAGACAGGGATAGTAAGCAGCTAGTAACTAGCGGCTAGTACATTACGCGTCTACTAGCAGCTAGTACTATCCCCGTCTATAAGCCCCTTTAGGGTTATCAGATATTTTACAAGCCAACCCAGGACAGTTTTGAGGTGCAGTGAACAAACACATCCCCTGTCCCTCAATAACACAGTCGAAGATAGTAAAATAAGATTGTTAAAGTATTATGAAGGATTTTTACTTATTGTAGAGGTTAGTATATATAGAAGAGGTTACAAGTAGGTTGTAAGTGGGTTCGCTGTTGTCACACTCCCGCAGGATGCCCTAATTTAGTTTATCTACGACCATTGCAATGAGCACCAATTATGGTATTACAATAAACATTATAATGATATACATTAAAACACCAAAAACCAAGCAGTTGCATAATGACGACTTTATGATACTGGAGTCACTTTAGAGTACTGGTTCTAGACCAATGAGAGCTCGGAATTTGACGAAAGTAGTGTCATAATGACAATTACGCAACCCGCACATCAGCTGATTGTTGCATTTCGATTCTTGTTTGAGTTGCCTTATCCCATCAGCTGATTGTTCAACAACGTTTCATGATTAAGTCTGCTTATGTGCCTAACCTCAAAGTTGAGTTGACCTATTCCATCATTAGTAAAACTCATGAGTTTTGTTTAACTTCAGGGAAAAATTTGTCGTATATTGTTGGTCGTGGATAAAGTAGTGTACGCAACGACTGTATTATGCCTTTAAGCCACTCGTGAGATATTTAGAACACGAGCGATCGCTCGTGTTCTAACTTACATCTCACTCGTGGCTTAAAGGCACTCATTATACAATCGTTGCATAAACTACTATTATATGCTAGATTTACCTCGTCAATCTCCTGATAACTCTAAAACCTGTGAATTTGTCATTACTCCCGTTAAAATGTTGCAAGGTTTCATGTACATTTTTAAAAAAGTTTATTTTTTGTAAAAACATTTTAAAAACTCTGGACAAGTAGCAGCCCCAGACCGGACACCGGACAAAGCCACCAAAACCCGGATTGTCCTGGGAAAACCAGGACGTCTGGTAACCCTAGGTATGCTAGGCTTCGTTGCGTTTTTACCCTTAATCCCTTCTAATGACCGAGGCTGGGGTAGGGTCCGATAGGCCCAAAAACTCGTTTTTTGTTTTTTTTTTCGTAATTCCTATATAGGCTCAGGTGAATATTTAAAGTTAAACTTAAAAACATACTAAACCAGATGTTAATAAAATAGGCCTAACGACTGATTAAACAACCAGCAACAGCGCCAACGCTCGCGCGGAAAATATCATGTTGTAATTGGCAAAAAGATTAGCCAATCATGCGAGAAATACGGTTACCGACGGGATGTCGGTCCAGATAGAGCAGAAAGATATTCGAGAAAATCATCAACTGCCAGAAGTGAAACTTGACTAGGATTTCATGCAAGATATGGTTCATCCGGCAGAATGAGGCGGTGCCGGCCTATATAGGGCGACTCTCCACCAAAACATCCCAGCGAGAACTCATCCTAAAACACCGCCGTTGCAACAGACCTGCATACTCAGCGAATTTCAAATGCTCAAATAAATCATTTACAAGTAGCCTCACATAAGGTATAATCAATGGACATCTGTAAATAACGATGAAAACACATTCCCCATAAGAATAACATGGGAAGTGAGTATGCAGGTTTGCTGCCACAGAAATTTAAAAATGAGGGGATTTCAGGCTTCAATCCAGTAGACCTCAGTTAGATGAAGTCTTACCCAGATATGCTGGGAAATAAGCAAACTACACAATTTTTTTATTTCCCATAAGCTTAACATGGGAAATGAGTATGTAGGTTTGCTACCACAAAAATGTAAATATCCGGGATTTTAGACTAAAATACATTAGAACTCATCTAGATTAATCCATAAACCGAGTTTCATTTGGATGCGCTTATAAAAAGCAAGATAGAATTTTGTTTATTCTCCATAAGGTTGGGACAACGTACTGTGTTTACCACTCTCAGTATCTCGGTAACCAATTGACATAGAACAGTGGATCCCAAACGTTTTGGCTGGCAACCCACCAATGAACCTAAAGATTTTTCGCGACCCACCATTGGTATAAAAAAAATTTGAAAAAATGTGCTCTGCAGTGTATAATCTGAAACTGATTTTTTATGAGTTACGTTTGAAATATAACGAAAAGATTGCAAACTATTGCAGTTTTTTCCAAGCGTGTTTTTTATTATACAATATGAAATCTAATTTCATAAAACTTGCAAGTGGATCCTCTAAAAACTAAATAGCCTGCTAGGAAGAATAATACAGTAGAACCTTGATAAGAGGACACTCGCTAACACAAAAACCTAGATAAGAAGTGCACTTTCCAAGCTCCTTGAAATTGTAATTACACTTAATGTCTTTATAAAACGAACCTCAATAAGAAGAGTCCCTTGATAACAAGACTGTTTTCATTGTCTCCTTGAGGGTCTTCTTATCGAGGTTCTACTGTAATTTAAAGAGATTTTATTATTACGTTACGTGTTACTAAAGAGTAATCCTGAATGAGAAAAATTCTAATATTTTCTACTGCAGTTGATTCCTATGATCAGTTTTGAAATTAATGAAAGTTAAGAAGAATCTTTAACGGATTTGCGCCGTATAATGCATCCATAAGGACGTCGTGGTTTTTTGCCTTTTCATACAAGGAAGTACTTGTCAGCAAAATCGTTCTCCTTGGTTGTTATACAGTATATTACATTTTGGGATTTTTGTGTCACTTCAAATCCTCTCAGAGAGAACAGATAGCTTTTAATTGTGTTTCCCATAAAAACATCAATTTCAAATCCCTCACCTTTCAACTTAATGCGGTGTGTTGAAAAATTTCCTGTTTGATAAGTCCAAAATTTAAATTTCTTAACATCAGGCCAAAAAAAGTTTTCCAACAAATAATCAAAAAATGAATTGCAAAATATACCATGATAGTTTGTGTGGTAAGCTATGATCTACCTCTATCATCATAATTGCAAGAGTAAAAATATTACCTGGATCAGCATTCAGCACACAAAAAGCTTAAAATTACAGGTGATTTGAAAGGCAGCAACGTGAATTTTTACTCAAAAAGATTTATTTTACACATAAACATCAAGTACATTATCAAGTACAGTTTTAATTCAATACAATTCAAAAAGGGTTATTTTTTAAAAATAAATCCAATTTGTAAAAAAAATACTTAAATGCAAAACACATGAGTGGGGCAAGAGGTATAAGATAAATTATTATTATTACAAACAAGTGTAGCAGTTCTTTGAGGTCAGTCTTTTATTATAAGTCACAAATTTCCATGTATGTAACTTTGGGTACAAATCGCAAACGTAGTACGAATCGAATCTCATCTTCCCTGTTCATCGATGGTGATGGAAAACGTGATTTAATCAGACTTTTTTTGTTTTTAACACAAATCTTGAAAACCAAGCATCCTACTGTAAACAAACACCCAAATTACAAAATTAAAGAAAATTATGTTTCCCTTAATTTGAGGGGTTTTCTAGGTTAGTAGCTTTTATCACGTTCATTTTAGAATTTTAGAATTTTAATTTTTTTAGAATTTTTTAGAATTTTTTTACGTTTTTTTAATTTTAGAATTTTAATGTTAATTTTATTTTATAATTTAGGTATTTACAACAACAATTAATTGACGTTTGCTACACAATTGTAATAATTGTATTACTGCAATAAATCATATTCTATTCTATTCTATTCTATTCTATTCTATCAGGAGATATTTGTATCTGAAGACAGGAAATTGATTTTTTTGTGTTTTGACTGCCACAATGCCTAAATTTTGAATACAAAAAAATAATAATTTTACCAAAAACTTGGTGAGTTATTTATTGTGGTATGATTATTATACTACAACTTATATTTTATTGAAATTGAAATTAGGGAGTTCTTTTCCGGACACCCGCTATTAAAATTATGAAGGATCCTGGTCTTCGAGTGATGACTACGATGGTGAAGAGTTGGAGGTTGCCGACGTTTCGGACGCGATACAGCAGTCCAGCCTTGAGAATAGACTGTTGCATCACGTCCGAAACGTCGGCAACCTCCAATTCTTCGCTATTGTAGTCATTACCCAAAGACCAGGATTCTTCATATGTGTACACAGATCATGGAAGACTGTCACAACATGCTACATTACAAATTAAATTTGTTAACGAATTTCCCCCATAAAGAAGCCATTTTTCTGTTCCAACCTCAAACAAAACTTAAAACTGATATTGAGATCAAGATTTTAAATCAACATTTGAATCAGGATTTTTTTAATACAACCAATTTATATTTTTACTTTTTATAATTTTAGTTTTAGTCTATTCCAGAACTGATGTCATATGGTACCTTGTTTATATATTTAAGGATGGTAGCTCTTCAGAGCTGAAACCCAAGTTTCCAAGACTAAAATAATAGGATTTTAACCCTCGAGCGGGCGCACGCGGAGTTTTCCTCCGCACGTGTTTTTTATGTTAAAATAAACAGACATAATGGGTGTCAGCGGTCGTGTCCGGCTCCGTACTTTACGCCCCTCATTCCAGGAATCTCCTAAAGCTATTTATACCCCCACCCCCCCTTGGTACCTCGTTATTTGCAATTCAGAGATGCCATCTCAGTTTGCGGAGTGCCCTTTCCCATTATCTAGACAGTGATAGCTATTTTTAAAACTTATAATAGCGAAGGATTTGTAATTATTATCAAATTTGTTGGACTTTTCCTTTTGATTTCGAAAAAGAGAAGCAAAAGGAAAAGTTCAAAAATGTAAATAATAATTAATACATATTTTATACTAGAAAATTACTTACTATGTTCAATTAAAATATTACACCTATTAAATTAAACAATTAATTGCATCGACGATGAAATGTGATTCCTAATGAAGTTTGTCAACATTTAAATACAATATTTTGTTATAAAACAAGTAAAATGGGTTAAATTTGTGCAATATAGTGTTGCGGAGGAAAACTCCGCATGCGCCCGCTCGCGCTTTGCCGGTGAAGCGCCCGCTCAAGGGTTAAGGTTAGCCTTAAGGCTACCTGATCATTATATGATGTCAAATAATGATCCAAAGGCTATAAACCTAGAAAAAAACAGATAAATTTCTTCACGAGGGTGCAGCAAACATTTGGCAGTAAAAACTCTTGACCTCGTTTAATTCTTCTAGGAACTCTGAGCCGAGATGAATCAATTTCTTTATGTCAAGGGTACGGCGTAGCAGTTCATACTCTTGACAGGGCTTGTAACAGTTCTTGAGGTTGAAAAAAATAAAAAAAATAACTCAAATAAGAAAAAAAATAACCAAAAAATAACCTTTTGTACACAAAAAAGCTGCTAAAAATTAGAAAACCGGCGTTATATTGGGGATAATACATTCTTCACCTTGGTAAAAAAGAAAATCTGAACAGAATAATCACAAATCTGCCTAGATTTGACGGCGAGACTTGGTTTTCATGCAACGAGACTTAGTTTTCACGCAACAAGACTTAGTTTTCACTAGGGGTGTGCGAATAGTGATTTTCGAACTCGAGCCGAGCCGAGCTGAGCTTTTTCAAAAGTTTTCGAGCTCGAGCTTTTTCGAGCCGAGCTTTTTAACAATCACCAAATTATTAAAAGAAATTAAGAAGCTTGATTTTAATTTTCAAAGATACAATAGACTAATGTTTGAATACCTTAAATGACCGCCAGCTCAAAAATAGAAAGCTTATCCCCAAAACAAGTGAATTATCTCATAGGTTCATCAGTATTTTGTTACATAAAATTAATCAAACTGGCTCAACAAATAATTTATGAAGAAAAATACCAAATTTAAAATCTACATTTATCTACATTATATTTAAGTAATAACCAATCCCAAAATACTTTACTTTAAAATAAATAGTTAAAATTACATAATTAGACTAGTTACATATAGGTACTACAAAATTTAATTTCAATAGTTGAAAGAAGTAGTTGAAAGGTTTTAAAATAGTTATATCAAGTAAAAAAAATCACACATATACACCTAGTCAAACAAAAGATTGATTTTTTTATGTTCACTAAGTAAAGATGATAAAAAATTAAATAGCAGTCCCAATTGTGGCATAATATTCATGGCTAAACTTATTATTTCAGAATATAATATATGAATGAAATAATATTTAATAACAATAATAATTTATTGTAATCCTAAAATTAGTTACATTTGTAAACTTTTGTGAAGAAAATAATGTACAATTAAGAAGAAGAAATATCATAAATAAATAAGGACGGAATAGACAGAAAGAAAGAAACAGCTAACCCTCTCTCTTTCCTTATCAGTGGCCAGTGAGAGGGGGGGGGGTGGAGGTTGTTTACTTCAAGCCCCTTCCCTGTTTTTTGCTCTTGTCTGAATCAGTGTGTGAGTTAATTAGGAGATAAGGAATCCTTACTACAAAATGCAAAAATACAAACTACTTGTCATACAGCTATAAATGACGGCTCATATTTTTTGTCTCATTTTTATCAATCAAATGAGATAAAAATGAAACTTGTACATACCGTTTAAGAGATAAGCCTTGATAAAACAATAGACTTAAATGCAGTATTTCAAGTTCCCCAAGGTCAACTAAATTTAGCTCCGATTTCCATCTAAATGGAGATAATATTTCTTGTTACCTGTCAATCCTTATCACTAGGGAATGTTTTTTGCTCGTTTTTCGTGGGAGGGAAACGCTCTTCCGGTTTAACGTGTCCAAAAATAGATCGCAATAATTATCTTTCCGATAAGAACTCTCTTATCAAAGGCTCGAGTGTCGAGCTTTTTAGAAAAAAGTCGAGCCGAGCCGAATACTGAAAAGCTCGACCTAAAAGCTCGACCGGTCGAATACTCGCACACCCCTAGTTTTCACACATTTTAGGATAATGAGATTCGTCTGCTGCGATGCTGCTACGAGATCGTCTGACAGACGAATACTGTAAACAGGGCTTGTAGCAGTTCTTGAGGTTGGAAAAAATAAAAAAATAACCAAAATTCCAAAAAAAAACAAAAATAACCAAATTCCAAAAAAATAACAAAAAATAACCAAGAGCAAAAAAAATAACAAAAAAATAAAAAAAATAACCTGTTACAAGCCCTGTCTTGACCTTGTTTAATTCTTCTAGGAACTCTGAGCCGAGATGAATCAATTTCTTTATGTCAAGGGTACGGCGTATCTCGGGCAGTTCATACTCTTGAACTTGTTGAATTCTTCTAGGAACTCTGAGCCAAGGTGGGTCAAGTCGTCCGGCCGCAGCACGCCGCGCGGGAGGTGGCCCAGCAGCTTGGCCGCGTGAGTCTTCAGCATTCGCACTCGCTCTTCCTCTACCAGCTCTCTCCTGAAAAAAAAATCATCTTTAGCCCTTTTTAGACAAGGCAGAAGTTACCGACCATTGGTAGGAGTAACTGTAAATTTGTATTTGTCCATGGCAATTGCAGCGGACACTGTTTCCCGCAAACTAACATTCGCAACTCCTTTGTGCGCCTTTTTATAAAAATGCTATGAAGAGTACCTCCTTTTCGCTGCCCTGATTTGGAAAAGAAGGTAAATAGGAAAGCGGAGTTATCACTTTCACCTGATTTTTTCTAAAAGAGCGGGGAAGGGTCTTTACTACAAATTGTTTTAACAACTTGAAAAAATATAGTTTTTCAACTATTACCAGAAAGCAAAAGTTTCACTTGATGAGTTCGCTTCACCCATTTTCACATCACAACTCAAACACTAAACGGTGATAAGACCAAATGGCTTCGAATTCACAAATAAAGTGAAACACTTTTTTTTCTAGCTACGAAATGTGATGCACATGCATGTGGTAGCCAGTAACTGTGAAGGATAACAGTGGTCTAGTCTAAATTGCCCCATTTGCTTCAATACTCCACATTGAGTGTCGGCCACCACTGGTTGCTCTCAGAGGCCAATATTGGTTGTGAGAGGAGACACCGTGCGGCCACTGTGTCCTTTTGGGTGATGTGTCCGTCTGGTGCCGACAGCTTTGCAGGTGCCCTTTTCTTGTTGGTGTCGATTTACCACCAACAAGAACTTGCCATGGGCACCAACAACAAAGCCTCATGGGCTTTGCATTGGCACTGAGTATACGCATAAAAAATAAATGTTTTTTAATTTTTTATTTTAGCTCGGAAGTGGGCCGGTGTAGCTCGCAGGGCAGCTTGCACCCCTAGGTCTGGGACTAAGGGGAAATACAGCCCTGACCGTCTACAACACCGACCTGTGTTTCTCATCGGCTTCGCGCAGAGCCTCCAGTCTCGCCAACTGCTCCCACTCGCGCCGCCGCTGCTGCCGCCTCTCCTCCAGCAGTTGGTGCACCTGCCGGCGATGCTCCAGAGTCTTGAGTCTTCTTTTCTCGGCCGTCAGTTGCTCCAGCCTTGCATCCTCGGCAAACTTCGCCAACAACTGCAACATACCCCACCACTGAGTTTGGATTGTTCTATACTGACCTTATGGTGGTGTAGTCATTAATTTTTGTGGAATTTTGTTGTATATTTTTATGTTAATTGTGATAAGATAGTGCCAAGAAACAAAAAATATTTGTCAGATGTAAACTTTGCGAGCTACAGCAGGCTACGGACATAAAAAGTGCAAAAATAGGACAAAAATTGCTATTCTTCTTGAACTATTTTCGGGGATACAGTTTAACCTGCAAAGGCTATAAATGGCAATTATTTATGATTAATGAATGTCTTTAGGCTAACATCGAGGAAATTTTAAAATAAATAAAAGGAAATTTTTGTTGTCAGGAAATATTTTTCCTTCCAACTATAAAGCTTTAAAAATTATGTCATTTTGAAGACCAGCAAATACCATTCATTATTCCTAAAAATTAAATTTTAATCTTTTAAACTTTTTCTTGGAATGATGCATGAAGAAACTGAACTTAGCACCTGTATAATTTGATTAGGCAACCCACATTCAACAAAAGAAAGTCAAGAGTGAAGGCTTCCACGGTCGTCTTCACAAGGTGGTAACTTGAAGTCCAGTTGTCGAGTTTTAGACTAACTGTTTTGTAATGTTACCAAAAAATTCTTACAAGAAATCCCAATCACATGCACTGATTAATAGGTGAGAAAAGGAAGAAAAAAATTCACTGGACTGCATCGCTGCCTGGCAGAATAGTTTAATCCTAACAGCGCCCGCACAACCTTAATCTTCGAGGGGCACACGCAGAGGTTAGATCGTATTGTTAAAATCTAATTTTAAAAGTAGTGAGATAATTTTTTATCCAAGTCTAATGCCAAAAGCTAATTTAACATTCTTTTAAAAGCAATTTAAATATTACGGCTAAATAATTATACTTTTATGGGTTATACGGTTCATGAAATATTTGTGTAATTTATAGATAGACCTGATTCTAATTTTATTACGGGAGAGAGCGCATCTGGAGATGAGTTCTGCACACCAATTACGGGAACGGGCACATTGGAAATTTTTACAGCAATAAAGAAACACAGTCTACTTACACTCAAATACATTTATTACCAAACATGGGTGAAAAAAATACAAAACTAGATTGCCTTGTAGGTTTGGCCTAACAAAATCTCCATGTGGTTGTGCTTCATCAGTTACTTCCTTTTCAGCGCTATCTAACAACTTACAAAGTCATTCTCCCTCCTTCATTTCCACCTTTTAAGGGTGTGATAAGTAATAATTTATGTTTTGACGTTATTCTTGTATCATTGTAAAGATGAATTAAGATTGATTTGATTTGATTCTTCTTCAAAGGATTAATTATAACTACCCTAAACTACAAAAAAATGCAACAAGCATATATTAACAGTACTTATAACTTAACAGTAACTTTAACTTTAAAGGGCAAAGGAGGAACTGAATGCCACACAAACAACGTGCGATATATGGTGCATGCGGAGAATAAATCCCTACTCTGACTGTGTGTGTCTAAATTCTAAAAAAGACTGACGATAAGAAAGTACGGTGGACGAAAATATGCCAACTGATTTCCAGGAAAGAATCTCGTGAAGTACAGTCACGGCCATTACTGCCGACAACAAGTACTTTTGATTCACAAAAACGACTTGCATGCGGAGGAATTCTCCACATGCGCCCCCTCGAGGGTTAAAACCAGGCGCTAGTGTGCCTGCCACTGCCTTCCTCTATGCTGATGACACCACTGTAATTACTGTCCATGAGAACTGTAGATAGGTATGGGCTGATGGAAAATCAAGCAGGTGTTGTCGAAATTCGGCTGTCTACAGATCAATCGGTATTAAATTAGGAGAAAACCTCCACAGTTATTTTTAGTGGGCATCACGCTGGATCCCACTTCATTGGCTTCAGAAAAAATTTAGTGTCTTTGCTTTGAGAAGTCTCATTGGTTCATCGGTTTGGGATAGCATTAAGTAGGCATACTTTAGCCCCCTTCCGTCTCATTTGAGCTACGGTGGTGTGGGGCTGCTCCTCACACACTGACGATGTTCTCAAGATTCAAAAGAGGCGGCAACGAGTCAGTGTTAGGAAGGCAGTTCACATATACGAGACTTACTCTAGGAACATGATAAATGAGCCTTGGAGTATATTGTTTAAAACCGGCTTATCTGTAAATGTCAAATCTGGTATTTATAATAAGCTACCGAGGCGGTAGCTCAGAGGTAAAGCGGCTTCACATTTCAAACGTTGCTGGTTCGATCCCAGCGGCGGGCAACTCATCTTCCATCATGAGCGGTCACCTCTGGCTGGCCCATGTGACTATTGCCGCTACGGTACCTCGCTGTCGTTAGATCGCTGCACAGGCTTTAGATCGGCCCATGGCGACGGGCAGTTGAGGTTTTTAAAAACAAAAAAAGCTTCCTAGCGAAGTATGTGGCATTAATGATAAACCCTTCAAAAAGACTGATTTATCTTTATTAACAAATAACGGTTTTTAGCGAATTCCCCCTATAGGCATCAAAATGGTCCAGTCTGAATGAAATTTGGCACAGACATGCAAAGTAGTAATTACTCGGACGAGTTCGATAACCAGCCTGATCGGACCATTGGAAGGGGGAGTAAGGGGGGTAAACTCCTCCAAAAATGGGTTTTTTTTATTTTTTACATAGAAAAATTAAAATAATGTAATTTTGGTTTACACCATTGAATTCAGCTAAAAAAACAAATAATTTAGTATTTTGAATAGTTTCTCTATGACCATTGGTTACCGAGATATCACTAGTGATAAACACATTAACTTGTCCCTATGTTATCCTTATGGGAAGTATGTAAAATTCTTTATCTCGCTTATTTCTCAACATATCTCAATAAAACTTGGTATATGGCTTCTTCTTGTTGAGATCTACTAAATATTGAATTAAAACCCCCTAGTTTTAACATACCTATTGCAGCAAACCTACATACTCATTCCCCATGTTATTCTTATGGAGCTAGCTTTCAAAAACATGTCAAATCTCGCTATGTTGGATTGAAATGTGCTCTTTTGAATTTGAAATTCGCTGAGTTTGCAGGTCTGCTGCAACGGGAGGATTATTATATTAAGGAATTTATGGACAGCAACACAATTTGCTATGTAGTCTGTTTGCAGCTGTTTGCAGGCCTAGCGAGTATTTGTTATGAATATTTGCATGGCTAATAAATACTTCTCAGTACCTAAAATAGATAGTTTGACCTTCAAGCTCAAGTTGGTTCAAGGTGTTCCAGGATGTGGCAAGAGTGCCTACATTCTAAACAACTATGAAGAAGGGGACCTTATATTATTCCCAACAAAAGATGCAGCTATAGACTTCCGCAAGAGGTTAAAACAGAAAAAAAGCTTGCCTGAGGAAAAAGTCAATGATCTGTGCAGGACAGTCCACTCATTTTTGATAAATTCCACCCAACACATCAAAACAGGTGGACAGTACAAGAGAGTAATAATTGATGAGGCACTGATGTTACACGCTGGGGAAATCCTGTTTGCCTGTAATCTGGCTAGAGTTTCAGAAGCCCTGCTAATTGGTGACCAGAATCAAATTCCCTACATAAATAGAACCAAACACGACAGTAAATACAGCAACATACTAAACATCTCAACAACAGTTAAAACATTAAACAAGACCTACAGATGTACCAACAGTGTAGCAACCCTTCTTTCACCATATTACAACAACGGCATGAAATCAACTAGCTCTGTAAAAAAAGAAGCTCAATCACAACACCTTGGAGACATTACAGAGCTCAGTGTAAACAAAAACCTTAAAGACAACTACAAGGTTCTTGTATTTAAACAAGTCGAAAAGCGAACTCTAGAAGGTTTAGGCTTCAATGTATCCACGATTCATGAATTTCAAGGTAAACAGGCTCCCCATATTGCAGTCGTGCGCACATCAAAGCTCTCAGAGGACATCTACCAGTCTCGTCCGCACTGTATCGTTGCTATCTCAAGGCACACGGAATCATTTCTATACCTCTCACCAGTCAAAGAAGATACTCTCAACCTGTGGATAAAAAAAATAAACACGTTCAACGAGGAAGAACTGGCATTGCATAGACACCAACTAACACAACCCCCTACAGAAACCAAGCAACCATCAACTGAGACAGCACAGAGAAATTACTCGACTGTAATACCAGAAATACACAAGTACGCAGATGGCACGGAAGTAGAAATTCCAACCTACTTAAAAAAGGAGTTACGCATAGTCCAAAATAAAGTTGCACAAGAAGATCCAGATATTATATCGGTTATGGACTTCCAAGACGATGACATAGCTACAAAACAGGGTCAGCACAAAAGTAATGACATAAATAGTCGCACACGCCCCCTCACTCCACCTCAGAATCGAAACTTGGACAAAACACCTTTTTTAGACCGAACTCACACAAAAAGGGACAGGCACAAAGCTACTTACCCAACCAGGATCTTTCTAAACTCCGAAAGGAAAACAAAAGGGACACAAAGAAAGAACTGCTAATTCTCCACCAAAACATTGATGGACTAAAAGACAAAATAGAAAGACTGACACACTTTTTAGTCACTGTTAGCCCGGATATTTTGCTTTTAACGGAACACGGAATGAGTCATGATAAGTTAATTAACACTAGGATTCCAGACTACAAACTAATAGGGGGTTTCTCTAGAACTGAGCACAGAAAAGGCGGAGTTGCAGCATTTGTCAGGGAGTCACTTGAAAACTACATAACACTAGAATCAACATCAGACCTGACAACTGAACTCACCTGTGAAACTGTCCTGCTAAAACTGAGAACAAAGAAAAAAGAATTATACATCCTGGGAGTCTACAGGCCTCCGTCGGGTAACCTCGAAAATGCAATGGAAATTATATCAGGGGAGATAGACAAAGCTTTGACTTCTCACATACCATTAGTCATAATGGGGGACGTCAATATTGACAGGCTAGTAAACGACAGAAAAGCGGTCATGTTTGAAGAAGCCTTGTTAGCGTACGGCATAAAAAGGCTCAAATTACCAGCCACTAGGATAACAGAACATACGCAAACCTCGATAGACAGCATCTGCACCAATTTAGACGAGGACGACGTAAGTTTTAGAATCATGACCACAGGTCTCTCCGATCACACATGCCAGACCTGTAAACTCAAACTTGAATTAACAACAACAGTGACACCTTCGGAAAGGAAAAGAAATATTAATGACGACACAATGGCACATCTGAAATACTTACTCCAGCACCAAAACTGGACCACAATTGAGAACATACAAGATGTAGATCGTGCTTTTGACTCTTTTAATAAAATCTTCCAGCTTGCCTTGGATACAGCCTGCCCGTATATAAAAAAAAAGTTAGAATAAAACCAAAAATAAAATGGGATGCTCGAAGTAAAAAACTTAAAGAAGAATACTTAGAGGCTTTAAACAAACAACAACTATCAGGTAATCAAGAAGACAAACAAGAGACGGCAAGAAGAAAGACGTCCTATGACCTATATCTGAAAGAAATCAGGAGACAAGAAAATGCAGAATGTATAAATAAGGCAGAAAATAAAACAAAAGCCCTGTGGAAAATCATTAATAATGAAAGGAAGCAACACAGTGCGGGGTGGACAAACCCTTCCTTAGTTATAAATGGTAATACAGTCACATGCCCTATCAAAATAGCCAACCACTTAAATGAACTCTTTGTATCCAACGCAGAGAGGGCTTTGGCTCAAAACAGTCTGAAAAACACAACAACACAACGTGATGTTACCAACAATTGTTCAACTAAATTCATTCTGTCGGAAACGAGTCACACTGAAATCTTATCGGTAATCAACACCATGAAAGCAAAAACATCTGCTGGCCCTGATGAAGTTTCCTCAAAAATTATAAAATCATGCAAAGAAGAAGTCATCACACCTCTTGTCCATCTAGTGAACAGATCTTTTGCACAAGGCACCTTCCCAACCTGCCTCAAAATATCAAAAGTCTACCCGAAATTTAAAAATGGATCACCAGCTGAAGCTAGCAATTATAGACCAATCTCCCTCATATCAACCTTTTCGAAAATCATTGAAAAGGTAGTACAAAGGAGGTTGACAGAACACCTGCATCGCAATAACCTTCTCTCCGCTCACCAACATAGATTTATCAGAGGGAAATCTACAGTAACTGCTTTAGCACAATTCATTGAAACTATCATTCATAAACTGGAACAAGGTAATATTGCTACTGGCATCCTTCTAGATTTCAGTAAAGCTTTTGACTGTCTAGGTCTAGATCTCATTATAAAGAAACTAAAAACCCTAGGCGTACAAGGGAAGGAAGCAGCATGGTTCAAGAGCTACCTTTACGATAGGAAACAATTAGTGGAACTAACAGTAAGAGACACAAGCAAAAACGTCAAGATACAGTCACAGCTAATGCCAATTACAAGAGGAGTACCCCAGGGGTCGGTACTGGGTCCAATGCTGTTCATCCTACTGACAAATGACTTCTCTAACACCTTGGGAAACGTATGTGATCTTATCATGTATGCGGATGATTCAACTCTTATCCTGGCTGAAAAGCAAATTGACACATTAACCGACAGAACAATCACAGCATTAAACATTGCAAAAGAGTACTGCCTACATAATGATTTGATCTTGAATGAAGCAAAAACACAACAAATAATTTTCACAACAAAAACAGAAAATCTGGAAGGGACCCCGGGACTCAAGACAACAGATACCGCCAAATACCTAGGTATCACGGTTGATAGCAAACTTTCATGGAATCCACAAGTTGACATAGTGTGCTCAAAACTCAGCTCAAGTGTGTATGTAATCAGGAGGATCAAACAAATCAGTACCATCGAAGCAGCCAAAGTTGCCTACTTTGCGCTATTTGAATCAACCTTGAGGTATGGGCTTATCACTTGGGGAGGGACCACGGTAACCAACATGCAAAGAGTCCTAGTTGTGCAAAAACGAGCCATCAGGGCCATAAAAGGGTTAACCCAATTAGAAAGCTGCAGAGAACACTTCAAGGAGCTCAAGATCCTCACTGTAGTATCCCTCTATATTTTACAAACAACATTATACACACTCAACACAGACAATGCCAGACTTGCAGACCATCACCACTACAACACCAGAAACGGACAAAACTTTGCTCTACAAACACACCGTCTCAGTTTGTTTGAAAAAAAACCCTCTTATCGAGGAGCAAGGTTTTTTAACCTGCTTCCAGAAGAACTAAGAAGCCACACACCAAATCATTTCAAGAAAGCAATGACAGAGTGGTTGCTAGAGCATTCCTTCTACTCATTAGAGGAATTCTACAACTGGAAAACCTGAAACTGGAATACCTGAAGAACAACCAAGGCATAACATCACACCAGCATTCTTTTTTCTATTAATTTTGATTTTCAGATACAAACCATGTTTGTAGATTCTTTTAACTTACAGAACACACTATTGTATTGACCCTATTGTATTTCTCCAAGAAATTTCAATAAAGAATATTGACTATTGACTATTGACTATTGACTATTGACTAATTATGAATAATCTTTATTGTAACTTTCCTCAGATGTGTCACAGAGTTAACACTCATCATGAATTTTGCAAACAACCTTCATTGTTTAAGTACTTATGTGTTTGCAACCTTCTTGATAGTTGCAATTAAGAATTGGAATGTTTAACAAGTCTAGTGCCCAGGCACGAGTTGCAAGTTATAGTGTATTTAATGGTGTACATGAATAAACCCCCTTGCAGCAGACCTGCAAATTCAGTGAATTACAAGTGCGTAAAACAAATTTGAATCCATCATAGCGAGATATTATGTGTTTTTGTAATGTCCATAAGAATAACATGGGGAATGAGTACGCAGGTTCGCTGCAGCAGGTAATAATTGGCTGTTGTATTTCAAAATATAGATCATAACTAGAAGAAGTAACTTTTGATACAAAGTTCATCAAAATATATAATTAAATAAGGAAGATATAGAATTATTTGATTTCCCATAAGATAATATGGGGATGATATTGCAGGTTTGCTTCCATGGAAATGTAAAAATCGGGGATTTTAGGATATTATACTATAAATCTCACCGAGATGAAGCCACAAACCAAATTTTATTAAGAAATGTTGAGAATTAATTCGGACATAAAGTTTTTTCCCATAAGGATAACACAGGGACAATGTACTGAGTTTACCGCTTTCAATACCTCAAACAATGGACACAGAGCAATCATTTCACTAATTCACTAATTTGTTTGTTTTTTTCAGCTGAATTCAATAGTGGGAACAAATACTGTATTATTTTTATTTTTCTATTGAAAAAGCTCAAACAAACCATTTCTGGAGGGGTTAATCCCCCTTTACCCCCTTCAGGTGGTCGGTCCTACGTAAAGGCTTCTTCCCTTTAGGGGAAAATTTGCTAATAAAAAAAGGAGGTATTACAAACCTGTTGCCTATACAGCTCTTGCTGTTGCTCCTCTTCCTGCAGTCTTCTTCTCCTCTCCTCCAATTGTTGTCTATAGCTTCTCTGCAGCTCTTGCCGCCGGCGGACTGCCTCTTCTATCTGTTTTTTAGCCTTCTCTACCTCCCTCTCTCTTCGCTCTTCAGCTGCCAACTCGGCTAAAACCTCTTCCCGCTCTCTCTTCCTCTCCTGGGGAAACATACATTCGTATGAGAAAAACCAGAGAATTCTGATGCAGTAGACTCCCTCTTATCCGGATATCAGTTCAACCGGACTGCATTCTGTGGACTACATCTTTTGAATCAGACGACTTTTATCACCAAATTCGGCTGGACTTAATCGGCAGGAAATGGACAGTACTGCATCGACAATTCTCGTGGAAAGATTTTAGAAATAATACCTCGCACCTGTCAAGCATTGTAATGGTTGTTTGTTTATCAAAGATACAAAGCTTAAAGTTATTTCTTGTGTTTTGTATTGACAGTAATTATCCTCCAAATAGTGTCTCCTGTTGTTCTTACTATTTTTTTCCTTGATAATTACTACTGGCTTATACAATATGCTAGATGTTATAATTTAACAAGTTTTTGGAAACAGAACCGACAGGAGAACCATTATCTGGACAAGTCTAAGTCCCAATCCAGATAAGAGGGAGTCTACTGTGAAAGGCAATCAAAACAGTGCATCCTTTCTTCAATGAGATCAATCAGTTTGTCTTGGAATTTAAATGTGTTACTGATTAGTTGTTAAATATTTGAAGAGGTTCAAAGGTCTCCACAAATGGCTACCAGACCGTCTATTCTGCATCATTAAAGAATACCGTCAACATTTTCTCGATATATAAACTATTATGAGGAATTGTTATTTACATTGATGCTAACAATGTTCTAGATGAATAGGTTAGGAAAGAATATTTTTATATTGTCTATCCAAGACTTTATCTGAGCCTTGTTCATAGAAATCTTGTTTTACAACGGCAAAAAAGCCACATTGTTTAGGTTTTTTTAACACAGGCTGTTTCTTATATTTTTAAGCTTTTTGAAAAAAGTTGAAAATTGTTTTTATTCGAGCTTTTAAAAAGTAGCTATGCCAAATTTTCTCCTCTAATAGGACAAAACACAATAGCACAAAACAAAATAAAAATACTATGATCAAAGTTCAATTTCCTAGTGTAAACATTTTTGTATTCGTGCTAATTTTTTAACTGTTTTGTAGCTATTCTTTATGTAAATTGTTAGGTAAAAATAAAGAAATATTATTAATGTTTTCCTTGATAGAGAATAATATAGGCCCTAACAATTTCATTTTCAGAATGCACCTGCACTCACCACCACTTTCTGCTTCCTTCCCTCCAAGGAAGATTGAATCCACCTAAGTGGATTAAGTAAATAAATAAATGGAAAATTGTATTGATTGAAAACACTTTAGAAGAAATTGACTAGTAAGCTCATTCACTAAAAAGAACAACAAAAGGAGTCTATAGTTACTAGCTGAGAAATTAAAACAATACCGATTGAGAAATAAATGCAGCTTCCATCTGTTCCTGCAGCTTCTTTTTTATTTCCTCTTTCTCTTTCAATTCTTCTAATTTTTTCTTCTCCTCTCTTTCACGTTTCTCCAAGTACTCTCTAATCCTCCTGTAGCAAAGTAATAAAAGTTAAGACCTTGAAAAAAATGTTCATATAGAATCACTTTTATTTTTTAAGCAATTTCCGATGAACTGGAACCCTGTTGATCTAACAAATTGGAAAAACCTGATTTGGAGTAGCAAAATGATTGGATTAGGGGTGTGCGATTTTTCGAACCATCGAGCTTTTTTACTCAAGCTTTTCATTATTCGGCGCAGCTCGAGACTATTCGAAATAGCTAGAAGTTCGAGCCGAGCTATCGGGAAGATAATTATTGTAATCTGTTTTTGGACATGTTAAACCGGAAGAGCGTTTCCTCCACAAAAAACATACACGTACAATATTCCCTGAAGTGATAAGGAAAGGATGTTGACAGGTAGCAAAAAATGTTATCTCTAATCAGACGGAAATTGGGGGGGTTTCAGTTATATCTAGTTAACCTTGCAGATCCCCGAAACACGTCATTCAATTAAATTGTTTAGTCATGGTTTATCTGTTAAAAAGCAAGTAGTACAAGTTTCATTTTTGTCTCATTAGATTTATAATAAAACGAGAAATATGAGGCATCATTGGTAGTTGTATGACAAGTAGTTTGTTTTTTTTTCTTTTTGTAGTAAAGACTCTCTTATCTCCTAATTATCTCACGCACCCTGGTGCAGGCATGCAGTCAGACAACAATGGACAGAGGCTTAAGTTGAAAAGTAAATAACTCCACTGATTAGTAGAACGAGAGAGGTAGCTGTTTATCTCTTGCTCCCTCCCCCTCTCACTCTATACCGCCGAAATTTCTGGTTTTTGTCCATTTCTTCCACCTTTTCTTAAACCGTATATTATTTTCTTCGCTAAAGTTTCAAAATACAACTATTTTTATGATGAAAATAAATTATTGTTGATCACTGTTGTAATAAAATATAAAATATTTTAGAAGAATATTTTACATGTAAAACAATCTTGTGTTTTGACTTGGTGGAAATATGAATTTTTTTACTTCATTTAAACATTAAAAATGTTTCATTCAGACAACTCCTTTCAAAACTTGAAATCAATGCTGTCGTATATGTTACTGGTCTAATAATGTAATTTTAACTATTTATCTTTAACATGAAAGTATTGTGAGCTAACTAGTATTGTGAACGGGGAGTCAAACAAAATGCAGATTGCAAATAGTTTATTATTAAATTTAATTATTTTTATTTTAAGCCAGTTTTATGTAACATAACATAAAATATCGATAAACCTATCATATCATTAACGTTTTGGTGACAAACTTTCTTATTTTGAGCTGGCGTTCACTTTAGGTATATAAGAATTAATCTATTGTATTTTTTAAATTAAATCATTTTTGATAATTAACCCTCCGTCAGTGACACACGGAGTTTTCCTCCAGGTGCTTTTATTTTTGTAAAAAAATTTGCGTTCTTACCGGTCGGCAGACACAGAAGTAACCGTACCTCAAACACCACTTTCTAGGAATGGGTTCGACCTCATTTTACAATCCCAACCCCCCCCCCCCCTTCGTACCCCTTCAATTCAGTTGAAACCCAAGAGTTGCGTAACGTGGACACCAAGTTCTTCATTTGTAGGGAGCATACAGCACCTGCTTTTTGTGTAAAATGTCCAAATAAGGATGATAACATGGAGATCAGTGTCAATAATGATATGTAAACACTCTGTACCCACTATTTATACCAGTTACTAAATGCGGATTCGAAAATATAGATTTTGAATAAAAGTGACAAGTAACACGTTTTACATACGGTACCTATAGGGTTTCAAAAATATGTCAAGTAAGTTTTTTATTGCTTAATATTGATTATACAAGGGTTTCATGTAACCTTTTTATAATATATGTACTGTTTGTCTATTATATCAATACCCGGAAAAAACTCCTTGAGTCACTATCCGTGTTTTAAAATCAAAGTCACCTACCAAGGGTTAAATGTTTGGTGAATGTTAATAAAGCTCAAGCTCCGAAACTTTTGAAAAAGCTCGGCTCGAGTTTAAAAACCACTATTCACACACCCCTAGTTTGGATTAACCAAATTCTTACTACTAGGAGGATATTTTCCTCTAATTAAAGTAACCCTGTACAAGCATATATGTACCATCGAGCTTTTTTTCAAGATTTTAACATCCGGAATGGCTCAAGATTCTGCAGTAAAGCTCACTGTTTGATTAATAGAGTGCTTCGGGTCTTATGCAGAGGGGCCATGGTGGAGTATTGTCTTACACATAGGCCTATTGGACTAAGTTCATGTTATGATCTGTGGTGGTCTGTTAAAACTTGACTGTATAGCCGTTAAAACCTCGGATTACTTTTTATATTTTACAGTGATTTTTCCACAGTGGTGTAGAGCCATAATTAGATGTGCCACTCTAGCAAGATACTGTGCCTGTAAGAACAGCCTTACGGGAAACACAGCGTTTTAGTGAAAGGAATGGGGGAGGCAATGCAGGATTTATGGTCGGCGTTGCCCTAGGCCAAGATCAGTATACTGAAGCCCCTACAGTCTTGCAAAATGTGAGCTTTTTTAGTCACTAACAACGTTTTCAAGACCCACATCGCCCCCTCGGTGGCTTATTCTTACGTGCGCGGCCCCCTAATCGCCGCGCAGCCCTAGGCCCGGGCCTAGAGTTAAACCCGGCACTGGGGGGAGGGCAGATAGTCAATCTGTTAAAAACTGGTCACGATGATCACATGAAGGCCTCTGCAACTCTCAGAATAGTAGTTTTCTATCATATCTTATATATTAAATTCATACTGTCCTCATTGTGAAATTAAATTAAGTCAAAATAAAGGATTTTCTTGGATTAAAACTAAACAATACATATAGAGGTTAACAACTAACAAAAGAGCTCTGAAGTTCGTTCTCTAGGTTTTATTTCCAAAACTGTAAGACCTAGAGTCCTGAAATTTGGCATGTGTAGGTTCCTTTTAGGCCATTGGTAATCGCTATAAAGCTGTTAAAAAAATTTCCTTAGGCTCAGAAATGCCAGTCAGAAACATAACTGTTGGAAGGCTCTTTTCAAGGTAGTCGATCTTTACCACAATGATTCGATGACAAGATACATTTACCGTGTTGTGACAACTTACTTAATCTAATGCTCCGACATAAAAATTTGCGTTGCGGTTATGTAAGCTGAGCTGGACCCACTACACCACGTGGTTTCAAACATGTCACTTTTCATTCTTGTCAGAAGAACAAAAATGCTTCTGGCATAGTATAAAAGGAACTTTAATTTAATAAGCCTTAGAATTTACAACAATTTAAGTGGTGTTTATTTTATAATTCTTTTTGTAAATAGACAGATGTTACACGCCGTATCTTACCTGTCTTCTTCCTCCCTCTCCAATTCTTCCCTCTGCTTCCAAATTTCTTGTTGTTGTCGGAATTGTTCGATCTCCTGTTTCGTTCGGTGCATTTTCTCCATTCGGATTTCTTCCTCCCTATTTGTCAATTATGAAAGTTAGGTTATATATTGGATTACATGCAATCTCTTAATTCTGATGTTGTTTTAACCTGGTAAAACTTACTGTAGATTCCCTCAGGTCTACTACCTGATAAAAAATCGACAAAATCCCTCCTCCTATATTTAAATAATAACTACAAATACTGGAACAATATTTGTAGTTATTTTGTAGTTATTATTAACTCCACCCTATCAGCTTCAAATTAGTAGTTTTTAATTTGATCAATACTGTCACTCTAATATTGGTAATATACGAGGGTTGTTTAGAGAGTAAACAATGTTTTGTCATCAATCTAGCCCCAATTAGGTTTAAATTTGAGCCAAGTTTCGTTGTTGACTGATCACGCATTTGATTCTTACAGCTTTTCCAAGTAGCTTGTCCATTAAAAATCGCACCGAATGCAAATGACCGTATCTCAATATTGTTTTGCAGCCTACAATGTTTACTACACAGGGCCGTAACGACCACCGGGGCAACCGGGACCGCCCCGGGGCCCCCGAGGATATTATTGACACCGACCTCGTCGCGACCGTACGGTATTATTTCCGAGAAAATTTGATTTTCTTACGTTAAAACCAGTGAAAAGATTAATAGATGTTTAAGCAGCTTTGAGACTGGAATTTTCCTCTACAACAGTTTTTATTTGGCCATATTACCATTGATTGTAATAATGTAGTAAATGTTTTAGAACCAAAAGCTACAGAAACCGTGGTATAAGGGATTATGAGGCTTGGTCAGTAGTCAGGTGGTGTCCAATAGGTGATCCAATAATTTGGGTATTAACTAAACCGGAATGATTTATTTAATTTGTGGCCGGAAAATCTGTCGACTACATTGCCGTGGTCTGAGATTTCCTCGATGATCCGTCGCGATCATTTCCCGGCCATTTCGTCTTTCCAAAGCTCCCCTATCGTCTTTTTTTATCTCGGCCAGTTCGTAGCCGAGTCTCTTCGTTGTATCGTGGCCGTCAAATCCCTGTAAATCCTTTGCAGGGTGACTACCAGTCGGAAATTAGAGAAAGGTCGGAAAAACGTAATTAATGAAACCTTTGGTCGGGAAATTCGATACTCGTGATAACAAAACGAAACGACATAACGTCGTCGCTGCCAAATCTATCGATCGAATCGCAAATAAAATTCGGTAATATTGCTGCTGGAGAATCACCAACCGTTTACATCGCGGCCGGCAAATCTCTCGGTTCAATTTCGGTCGGAAATCGCCCGCTCATTTCACGGCTAACAAATCTCTCGTTAGCATCGCTTGCCGTCAAGTCTGTCTCTTTCCGTGGCTACCACATATCTCGGTCGTGTAGCTAAGAAATTCGCCGGCTCATTATGCGGCTGGAGAATTGCTCGCTTATCCCGCAACCGAAAAATTACAGATCTATTTTCGTGATCGTCATACATGTCAGCCATATTTCGGCCGGAAAATCTGTCGTTTATTCCGCAGTCGGCAAAACTTTCGGTCGAATTGCAACTGGAAAACCGCTTACTTTTTTCATGGCCGTTACATGTTTTGGTCGCATGCGGCTGTAAAGTGCGGTGGTTTATGACAAATCCCTCAGTCATAGTGCAGTAAAAAAACGCTCAGTGTTTCCGCGGCCAGTAAAATTCTTGATTCCATTACGGCTGTCAAATAATATTGTATTTTGCTTCGGAAAACGACATTAACCAAACATATACTGAGTTTAACCTTCATTTGAAAAGAAGATTAAAAAAAATAAAACAGTAAAAGAATTGGCAGAACTTTTAGTTATTGGTCATAGTTCGTTGTCTTCGAGTTATCTACTCCCAGTAACCACTGCAGAGGCAGAGTGATATTTGTCTAAACTTAAATTGTTAAAAATATATTTTAGAAGTACAATGGCACAAGCCAGTTTAATTAGCTTAGCTCGAATCTCTATTGAAAACGACGGAGCTCAAAAATTATATTCTTAGAGTTATCGATGACTGCCTGCATGAATAAAAGAATAAAACAAATGTTTCAGTACTAAGATGATATTTTAGTAACTATGTGTTGTAAACCAATAAAAACAATAAAATATTACAATCATTTTGAATTATTTTATATTACTATCAGTTAGCTCCCTACATTGTTTAGTTTTGATCGATTATTCATAAATTAAGGTTATTATGTTTTCTTTTTAAATGCTATGGCCTACAAAAATCATAAATGTAATTAAATTTTGTTTTATGATTTTTGACACTCGCACGCTCACGCTTGAGTAAGATATGGGGGGCCCCATCACCTAGTCTTGCCCCGGGGCCCCCAAGTTTAATGTTACGGCTCTGTTACTACAAGTTGAATTTTTAACTTAACCTAACCTAACTTAACTGCTCCAGGGAGAGGGCAACTGGATCTGTGTCCGGCACTATGTCCAAGCCATTCTTCGGGCAAAAAAGATCAACCTCGACCGACCTTAATATTCAGCTTTTCCCTACAGAGGTTGCCCTAGTGGCGTAATACCAAAGGCCTAGCCTGAGGTAATGTGCGAAACAGTTCCAGGGTAGTGTCCTCGGTGTTGAGGGGGGTGGTTTAGTTGGTAGTTCACGGGAATTTGACCTCGAAGGAGTCCGACACTAGTGAAGAGACACAAGCCCCTCAGTGTGCGTAAATGCATCCCACCTCCTACCCAAAAAAAACCCTTACTTAATCTAACCTGACATAATTACTACCATTAATCTATATAAAAAAGTTTTCCTACAATTATACACCCATTTCAATATAAAATTTAGGATGTAGAACATTTAAGATCATGGTGGAGATATCAAATAATTACCCTTGATCCTAACATGACACACTCTTACTTACCGGCGGTCTTCTTCGTGTATGGTTCTAACAATCTGATCAAGCAGAGCTTTCTCTCTGAGGAACTCTTGATAAGCTTCCTGTTGCCGTTTGTAAGCTGCAATTATCTGGTCCTGCAGTTCGATGCGATACCTGCAACAAGTTTTTTTGAAAATCACATAGGCCTAACTCTGATGACAGAATTAAAAAAGACAGGAGTCTTATTGTAACTAGAGTACTTAAGAGTACTAATAAAGTTAATTCCAGGGCCCGGAATTAAATTTAGCTAATCACAAATGGATTTTTGCTACTTGGTAATACTGCAACCCAGAAAGCGTACCCACAAATTATGAGTAAAGGGGTTCCAAGTTAGTTAAGGAAGAAAAGCAAAAAAATTCATCAGTCCTGACTTGTCCTTTAGCTAATTGTCTTTTGATTGTGGCTATCTTACAAGGTACATTTCTCAACAAAGAAAATAAGCAAACCACATTGCAATTAATCCTGTTAAACATCACAGAATCAATAACTTCCTTCGATGAGAGTGTTGTGTTCAGCTGTACAAACTAAATTCAAATTCAAATTCAAATAACCTTTATTCATTAAATTCGTACAAATTGTTAGAATACAAGTTATACAAATGTAGAATGGCGTCAATCACAATAGTACAAAAGCATTGTTCAAAAGCATGGTATGTTTTTATAAGTTCAAAGAAAGGTAACCTAACCATACAATTTGTTTCTATAATTTATTGTTTGCATCTCTAATCACCTACACATCCTATTTATTGGTTATAATATTACTTTGAATTAAAAATATACAGATGTGGGCAGATAACGGAATGTGACCAAGCGTAGTTCTTTTTTTACTAATATCAGTTAAACAAAAACATTTTCATTTGATTACTGATATTATTGAGATAACACTGATACTCACCTGATCCTGGAGGCCAGGTTTGCTTGATATCGCTCCCGATCTTGTTCTTCCATGAGCCTTCTCTCAGCTTCAGCCACCTCCTGAATCTTGCGCCGTTCCACCTGTCATTCAAAACATTGACAAGGATTAGGGAAACCAACCCCAGACGATACTTTCAATCTTGGGATTACAGGACTGAAAACCTCTAACCCACGGGTTTGATCCCGGGATTGACCCAACATAGTATTTACCAACACAAAAAGAAAGTTGTAGCATACTTTCGCATACAACATGGTATTATAAAAATAGTGCAGAGTATAAAGCAGTTTCGTTTGGTTTTGAGTTGTAAAAGATTTTTTGTTATAAAAATTAAAAAGTTAAGAAACTGACAACTTGGTCAGCCTTATCATGAAACACTGAATAATAGACATCAGATTGTAAACAGAATACATTATCAGATAGGCCTTTTATAACAAATAAATGTGTGGAAAAAACCATAAAAATACTCAATCAAACATAAGTTAAAGAAAGCCTTATACAAAACTAGCTGATCAGCTGGGTTTCACCCGTGGAAAAACTTTCTTTGGACTTCATTCGATTTTATATCAAGGTTACTATGACAACCGCATAAGCTTCCCTATACTTTAACATTGAATCTTTTGAGTACATTTGGACGTTACCCTATTGGAATTTTGTATAACCATTTCTTAGTAAGCATTTTATGCTCAAGGGGAGTAAAGATACCAAATTTCAACTCTGTAGGTCTTTTAGTTTTGGAGATTTGCTGTCCGTTAGAAAACCCCTTCTCCTTTAAATATAGATATAAATAATATATAAATTACTTGACCGAACAATTTCGGAAATCGAAGTAAAACCTCGATTGGAATGACGTAAGTAGAAAAATTAGACCTGTGATAAAAATGACTAAAGAATAATCATAAGAGCATCATAATGAAGCTAAATAACTATTTCTCAGAAAACATTAAAATCTTTTGATAATTTTTTCATTTGCTCCAAAATATTAACCAAAACTATTTATACAGATTATTATAAGGTTACCAACTGTTGTATGACGTAGCCAATTGTCTTATATTATTGACGTAACCATCTGTCTTACTGTCTTATCCACTGTCTTAACGCATATGTGCGGCAGACCAGTGGACTCTGGACCAGTGGCGAAGTGTGCGGTCATCGTTGGATTCGGTGATGACCAGAAAGAATTAATTAATTTCATTCCTGGCGAAAATCTCGTCAGTGTATCGCTAGTGGCGCCCAGCGACCAAAGAATAATATAATATTACTCTTTGGTGGCGCCCAAGTGACCGCTTCAAACTCAGGTATTGAGTCAGGTAATTGGTCATGGATTATAGTCAGTGTTTTCCAGTGTTTTCATTTAATTTCACAGCCCAGGTAAGCCTTAAACACAAGTTAGGCTTGAAAAATATATCAAATTAAGAATTATTGTGAGTTTAAGTAAAAGGTTTTCTTTCTTTTTTTGTATAATTTATTTGTACTGTATAAATGCTCTTAGTAATTCTTTTAAGTTTCATTACCTCAACATTGTAATTTGTATTTGAGTAATAATAATTTTTTACCGTTATGTAGAAACATGATGACTATTATATTATAAACTTAAAAAAAACTTGACTCGAAAAAAGCTCGAAACTCGCGGGTATTTTTCAAAACTCGACTCGTCTCGACTTTAAAAATCACTACTCGCACACCCCTATTGAAAATCATAAATAATTTTGTGTTTTTTTGCTTTATTTCCTTCAAATTTGATCTCTTCCATTATTGTAGAAATAATTAAGTATGCAATGACCTAGCAAAAACTTCACGCCTCGCCACTGCTCTGGACCAATAAAAAGAGATCAGAGCTTTGAAATAGACCGTTGCTGAGAAATAAGCTGTTTAATAACAAAGGAACACCAATGCTAGAGTGCATCGAAAGTCTATTTCAACGTGATCAGCTGATGAAATATGTGTCTGTGGTCTACCGTGAGAAAGAATTCCCCACACATATGCATCGCTGGTCCATGCGAATGAAAATTCCATACAAACGTGGTAGGGAACAAGTTAACTTAACCTCTTGAAGCCCACGCCCGCACATATGCGGGATGACCCCCAGCCCGCCGCTGGTCCACGCCCGCATATAGGCGGGATCAGACATCGTTTGGTTTCAGCGGTCCTTGACTTCACAGACTAACAAAGTTTCTGTCACAAGTTATATGTATTTTTTCGTCAGAAAACGAGCTTTCTAATGGTATATTTGATTTTGTTATTTTCCCGGGTGGGAACACTGGGAAACGAAATGAACTGCACATTTTTAGTTGTGTCGTCAGCTGTTGCTCAGTTCGTAAACAAAACAAATTGGCTTCAAGTGACCGGCGTTTTCTTCGCGATTGTGAAATAGCGGAATTTATAACTAATGATACATTTAGTGATGAATCTGAGTGTAGTGAAAGTGATCATGAATATGAAGTGCTATTTTTACCGATTGACAATCTCCAAAATTCTCCAAAATAACCCGGACCGGGCATGTATATGATAGTAAAAATACCCGGACTTCAAGAGGTTAATTACCTTCTCCATTGCAGCAGCAGCCTTCTTCTCAGCAATCTGTGCTGCTAGTTCTTTGCTGACATAGGCTGCTCTGAGTCTCGCCTCTAGTGTCTTCAGTTCCTCACTGGACTCTCTCAACTGCTGCCTGCAAACAAGAAACTATCTCAACAAACCTATAGAATCAGGGCTTGTTGTCTAAACTAAAAAGTACCGAAGCTATGGCGTACTGGAAGTCTGGGGGTCCATGTCCCCCAGAGTCCCCAGAAAGGGGGGGGTGTCTAAAATTTTTACTCTCAAAATTTTTGCACATTAATTTTTTTTTTAGTTTTTCAGAACATTTATGTTTTGTAACACTTTTCACTGTCTCATTCAAAAAACAAACGTTGGATTAAAACAGTAAAGCTTTTTGTAAGTATTTATACTTTATTGACATGATCAACAAGCAATAAGCAAAAAATACCCCCGTTGCAGCAGACCTGCATACTCAGCGAATTTCAAGTGCTAAACATATTTCGATCCAACATAGCGAGATTTGACATGTTTTTGTAAGTTCCATAAGAATAACATGGGGAATGAGTATGGAGGTTTGCTGCTACAGGTATATTAAAACTGGGTGGTTTTAATTCAATATTTAGTAGATCTGAACTAGAAGAAGCCATTTACCAAGTTTTATCAAGATATGTTGAGAAATAAGCGAGATATAGAATTTTACTTATTTCCCATAAGGTTAACATTGGGACAATGTACTGTGTTTACCATTTTCAATATCTCAGCAACCAATGGACATAGAGCCATGATTCAAAATACTAAATTGTTTGTTTCTTTGGGCTGAATTCAATAATGCCAATAACAATTTGAAAAATTGTATTTCTCTATGTAAAAATCTCAAAAAACCCATTTTTGGGGGGTTTACCCCCCTTTACCCCCCCTTCCGGTGGTTCGATCGGGCTGGTTTACGAACTCGTCCGAATAATTACTACTTTACACGTCTATGCCAAATTTCATTCCGATTGGACCATTTTTGCGCAAGTTATCGTGCTTAAAGACATATATATATATGAAAGTGAACGAATGGTGTTCTGAGGACCTCAAAAAGAAAAGTTATGATGGTTTTGGGCTTAGGTCTTACCATGAGACCTACGGTAACAGCTTCTTCCCTATAGGGGAAATTCGCTAAAACTAGGCAGGCCTATACAAAGTAAATTGAGAAAATAACCAAAAGTATGTTAATAACAATTATTTCGGCATATTTAAGAAAACATTTTTATTAAACACAGTTGTTCTTTTTATAAAGATTTTGAGATCTAGGCCTAGAGCTTTCTTTTGATTTTGTATCAATAGCTGAATACATAGGCATGCTCAGGGTTTGTCCACTATGGGTGCCAGACCTGAACAATTAGCCTCAAACTACAGTAAAGACTGTTAATATTTTAGAAAAAGGTCTTCCAAATGGGCTCCTGATCCTAACTGAAACATCACAGGCATTGAGCTGAAGGGGTTTAAAGTATACCTCGAGCAATATTTTGTCTAACGGTGTTTTAACACTATTACTATTGATGAGTTTTTGGCTCTTCCTTGAGTACCTGAGAGTACCTAAGGTACCTCGAGTACCTTGGCTTACCTAACCATATTTAACCATCCATCCTTTTCTTTCCTGACCTGGGCTAGTAGTATTAAACACTGACTAGTCTCACACTGTGTAACCACAGTCAACTGAAGATAAAAGGTGAAATATTCTCCGTAAGACAAAAGTTAGTTCCTTATTAGCGATGCTGAATTGTAACGTTTTATAACAATAAATGATTTTATTGGAGCCCCATATTCACAATGAAGAACCAGCAAGCTCACCTTATTTTACGTTCCCTCAATTCTTCATCCCTCAGATAATTCATTTCTGCAATCCTCCTCTCCGCCTCTTCCCTCTGTGCAGCTGCTGCTAAAGCTTCCTCTCTCTCCTGTCATGACAAAATTGAGATAAACTATAGACGAATCAATGAAAATGAGGACCGACCTCTGCTAATATACAGGCATATGTCGTTATATAGATAATTACAATACTCACATCAGCTATCACTTCTTTGAGTTCAAGAAGTTGGTTTTGTTAAGTTATTTGTGTATTGTAGGCATCCTAGGCCTATATCCTAGACATGTAACCAGGACCGCCTTTACCGAGGTGGCAGCTGAAGGTAAAGCACTTGTCCTGAGTGTCAATCGTTGGTTCGATCCCAGTGGCGGGTGACTCCTGTTCTATCATGAACAGTCACCTCTAGCTGGTCTATGTGATTATTGTCACTACGGTACTTTGTTGTCTTTAGATTGCCGCACATGGCAATGGGCAGTTGAGGTTTTTAAAAAAAAAATTTTACCTAATAAAACCCCACAAGCAGTGACGGCTTGTGAAGATCTAAAGAAGGTTTGCAGTTGTAAAAATAAAAAATGAAATTTGTTTTACTATCAACAGGTATATTTGTTATTATATTAAAAAGAAAACAAAAATAAAATATAGCATTTTTCTACCAGGGTTTCAAACTCCCGGTAGACCTGCTACTTAAATTTTCATTAGATAAAAATATCAGTTAGTAAACAATACTTCAATACCTTACAGTAGTTACGTCTCCTTAAGAACCAAATAGTCTAAATAAAAACGAATGAGGTTTAAGGATAAAAGCTGCCATCACAACTTCGCTACAGCACAACCACAGCAAAGCTAACCTAGAAGTTTACAGTTGTATAAATAGCTCTCAGATTGGAGTTATTGTTACGATTCAAGTTCCGTTACGTGCTGAAAAAGTAGAAAAGCAGAAAAACATAGCGGCTAGGAAAGAAACTACTCCCTCCTTTGGAAGAGGTTGGCAAATGTCTTCAGCACACGGCTAGTTGCTAGCACTAAATATTAGCGTATATTTTATTCAAGCAAGCCCCCCTCCGCTCCCCGCACACCCCTTGCACTACAAGCTGCGTTCACCCTGGGTATTGAACCTCACTCGGTTGTCATTGGGTGAGAGCTCTAGCCCAAAATCTAAGAATAAGAATTTCTTTATTATTGTCATTCAATACATAAAGCATAAGAGGCAACGTCAACATCAAACAATATAGCCACGAACTGAACTGTTTATGTTTCTTTAATAAATTGCCTGTTTCAGCTAGAATTTTCCCCCTTGTATTTAAATCTAAAATACGTGAATGATTGATTAACAATCCATTCTATGACATTCCTGAATTCTAAAAACCAATATAAATATTGAATTTTTATCCAAAACTAACTATGTTAAGTTTAAAAAATAATAATTTCATCCTCTTTACCTGTCCTCTTTATCTTATTGTATTTTTTATTTTTGCAAAAATTTGTATTTCAGTGCTTATATATTGACGATGACTATTCCTTTTTAAACAAAAAAGGCGATAAAAACCCTTGATTCTTGATGAAATTATGCAGTAGAAAAGTGTTAGCCTAAAACTTTAATATTCAATGCCAAATATTCCTCAGTTGACTCAGTTGAATAACAACTCCTCTTAAGGAGCCATTCAGAAAACCTTAAACCTATTTAAATTCAACATTGGAAATTCAGTAGGCGACTTGTTATACAATTTGATGTGTTGACATTTATAGGATTTATTGATTTAGTTAGTCTAGATGATAGTATTTTTAGGTTTTTACACTTCCATTGCTAAAACTATGGATTTCATTACGATGAATAAAACTAGATAGATTTTCCTTGATAAACATTATATTGTAAAAAATACAGATACTTGGCAGTCGTGTCGTTGTCTTTCGTATTCGTCTTCGATACACGAAAGACGGGTTGCCCGCTAATGTATCATTGGGGAAAAAAGGGGGGGAACTGGGAAAGATTGATGTAAGACAAAGCAGTCTAAGCACCTAAGAGATATTTTGATTAGGATTTTTGTGGACATTTGCCATCACTGATTAGTAAAAAACAAGTTTCACGACGTTTCGGGATCTGGAATCTGATCCCGTCTTCAGGTGGAAGAAAACCTAGAACATAACAAGATTAGTAACACATAGCCAGGAAAACCTGGAGAAAAACACAGCTAAAACAGAGAACTGTAAAAGCAGTCACGAAAACAATAAGCTGAAAAGAAAAACAATACACAAAATAACACAGGAATCACAAGTATCAAGAATCACCAGGCAGGATAACCTAAGAGATATTTGGTTGAAGGGTGCGGAAAAGAACATCGGAGCAAAGGTTGGGTTGAAAGGTGTGGAGATCATGATTTTTCTTTAAGCATCTTCCCTCCACCAAGATCTATTTCAGATGGTAGTTCGTTCCCACCCCGCAAAGAGCTGTTAGTACTTTGCCAACCAGTGGCCCATTGTTAGTTTGCCCCAGCACTGTTTTTGTTGGGTTTTAGCGAATTTCCCCTATAGGGAAGAAGCTATTACCGTAGGTCTCATGGTAAGACCTAAGCCCAAGACCATGATAACTTTTCGTTTTGGGGCCCCCAGAAGCAAAAAACACCATTCGTTCAAATTTCTAGATATATATATATATATCTATGTTTCAAATGTTCCAAAAAAAAAAATTTTTCAAAAAAGGGTACTTTGTTTCTTAACTTAATAATGCTAACTAAAATAATATATCTATATATATATCTATATGTCTGTAAGCACGATAGCGCTCGCAAAAATGGTCCAAACGGAATGAATTTTGGCACAGGCTTGTAAAGTAGTAATTATTCGGATGAGTTCGTGAACCAGCCCGATCGGGCCATCGGAAGGGGGGGGTAAAGGGGGATAAACCCCTTCAAAAATAGGTTTTTTGAGTTTATTACATAGGAAAATAAAATTTATCGAATTTTTGTTGGCACCATTGAATTCAGCTCAAAAAAACAAACAATTTAGTATTTTGAATAACTGCTCTATGTCCATTGGTTACCGAGATATTGAAAGTGGTAAACACAGTACGTTGTCCCAATGTTAACCTTATGGGAAATAAGTAAAATTCTATATCTCGGTTATTTCTCAACATATCTTGATAAAACTTGGTAAATAGCTTCTTCTAGGTCAGATCTACTAAATATTGAATCAAAATTATCCAGGTTTAATATACCTGTAGCAGCAGACCTGCATACTCATTCCCCATGTTATTCTTATGGAGCTAACCAAAACATGTCAAATCTCGCTATGTTGGATTGAAATACGTTGTTTTGCATTTGAAATTCGCTGAGTATGCAGGTATGCTGCAACGGGGGTATTTTTACTTGGGACATCATGACCAAGGTTTTGAGTTTTGAAGCCGTGCATTTGTGTGAGCGGTTGGACATGCTTTGTTGTGGGTGTGTATGTGATGAATGGGAATTTCAGTGTCTGTATCTTGATTTTATGTATTTTTTTCTTTTTGGTGATGGAGAGGGGGATTCTTTTGAGATTTCGGTCTCTCACATTTGAGGTGGGTGTTTGTTAGAGTGTTCGGTACCTGTCTTGATTTGGTTTGGGTTGAGTGTTGTTTGTTTGAAAGTGGTTTTCTTCATGTCTTGTGTTGTCATGTCTTATGTGTTAGAAACCCAGGACTGTTTTCAGTGTCTCTGAAACCTGATTTGTACAATGTGTTTTCCCCCTTTTTTGGACAAATTGCATGCAACTTGGGAGTTTTTTTTTACAAGCATTAATTTAAGTGATTGAGCATACAGGATTTGAAGAGTGTTTGTGTGATTGATCAATGCTTGGATCTGTTTTTTTGAGTTGCTTGTTTTGATTCTGATTTTTTTAATGTTGTTTGAAGTTTTTTTCTCTGCTGTGATCCAGAAATTGATTTTCTCCCCTGTGTTGGTTTCCTTTTTTGCCTTTGGACAGAGAAAGAGGTTGGCAGTGACATGGAATGTTAGTTTGTGTTCCAACCAAAGATTCCAGAGAGTTCCCAGAAGTGCTGTTTTCCTAGCCAAAACAAACAGTTTTTCTACTTAAAGGCATCCTCTGCCGAATACTCCGTGCAATTTCCCAGCAACCTAGGCTAGATCAGATGCCAGATCCAAGTGTGAGTGAATGATTAAGCAGGTGTTTGGTGCAGGCAAGTGTGTATTCTCCATCACGGTCAGTACATGAAACAGAGAGAATACAGGTCTTAGACATCTCTATTGGTAAGATTTAATGCCTTTGGCTAGGCACCTGGCTGAGCAATGGTGCCATACCCACCCCCGGGTGAGTGCGCCACTACTCGGGCCCAGCGCTGTGGGGGGTAAAATATAGATACTAGGTAAAGTCATAATTTTATTTTTAATAAAAAAGGTTTGCATATGCTTCTAGTGAGGATATCAAACTTAATTCTTAATTTTTTTCATTAAATGAAAAACCTTATGAGCTCCTAAACTATTTCCCCACAAGATGATTCTTTAAGGCCCTGTTTCACGATGCCAACCGAAGAGCCAATCGGCATGTAAGACAGTCCAATGACAAAAAAACCTATTTTCAATGTGTGTACAATTTTCCCCTGATATTTATATATGAATATTTTAAAATTAACTATAAATTAGTCTAATAATAATATTTAGTCATTTTTGGTATTGTGTAAACACGGCTGAAGTGTTCACACGCTGTAAATAGATTTGTGCTGTTTCCGGTGGTTGGCCCTTCAGCTGGCACATTGAAAACAGGCCCATAGAGAAATTAATGATAAAAAAACTGTGACAGGCAAGCATGGTATGAGATACAACATTTAATAAATATTATAGTTTTATAATGATATATGACTCAGAGTGGATTCACGGAGAAGTTGGAGGCCATGGAGGATGCGATCCGAGCGATCGCCGGTCCGTGTCTCCTGGCCGGCGACTTCAACGCCAGAGCGAGAGAGTGGGGGATGCCACATACAGACACCCGAGGAAGGTTGCTGTTGGAGATGGCATCGAGGCTGGGGCTGCTGACAATGAACGAGGGGGACACGCCAACCTACCGGAGGCCGGGATTCGGGGAATCGATCCCCGACGTGACCCTGGCATCGGAAGGGCTGGCTTCCCGAATCATCGGCTGGAGGGTGATAGGTGATTACTCGGGGAGTGATCACGAATACATCACCTTCGAGCTGGCCGAAAGAAGACAAGGAAATCGCAGCAACAGCCAGCGCCCGCTCGGCTGGAACCTGGCGAGAATGGACGAACGGAGGCTGTCAGAGGCTCTGCAAAACGGCATCCCCCAGATGCCGGACGACCAGCCAAGCAGGGCAGACAAGGAGGCAGTGGTGGAAGCCACATCGTGCCTCATTCATCGCGCTTGCGACGCGACGATGCCCCGCAAGTCGGCACGTACCGGAAAGCGCCGGTTGTAGTGGTGGACCGACCGCATCCCGAGCTGCGGCGAAACTGCCTGAGACTCAGGCGGTGAGCCCAGCGTTCCCGGGACAGACCCGAAGCGGCGGAGAGGTCGAGCCAGTAGAGAGCGGCAAAAAGAGAACTGGTCAAAGCGATCAGAGAAAGCAAGGCGCGCTGCTGGAGCGCACTGCGCGAGGACGTGAATAGCGACCCCTGGGGACTGGGGTACAAGCTGGTCATGAGGAAACTCGCGCAGGGACCCGGGTACGTGCCGCTGGAGGCTGAGAAGATGCGGACCATCGTGGACGGACTGTTCCCGGATCACCGGGTCAGAGACGACACCCCTCTGCGGGTGATCGCCGAAGGGGTCCCACTGTTCACGCGTCAAGAGCTGGAGAGAGCGGTCAGCTCCATGAAGAACAAGAAGGCCCCGGGTCCGGACAACGTACCGTCAGAGGTGCTGAAACTGGTGGCGAAATGCCGCCCTCAGCTCCTTCTGGACATGTACAACGTCTGCTTGAAAGCGGGAGTGTTCGCATCCCGCTGGAAACTGGCCAAACTCGTCCTTCTGAGCAAAAAACGGGGCCCACCGGACGCTCCATTGTCGTACCGCCCTCTGTGCATGTTGGACACGGCGGGAAAACTGATGGAGAGGTTGTTGAAACCGAGAATCGGAGAGGCTGTGCTAGCGGCAGGGGACCTCTCGGCCTGACAACACGGGTTCAGAGAGGTCCACTCGACACTCAGCGTCATCTCGGAGGTCGTAGCTTCGGTGACACGAACGGATCAGGCGTGCCACGCGGCTCGTCCGATCGTGCTCCTGGTCACGCTTGACGTCAAGAACGTGTTCAACTCGGCACGGTGGTGCGACATTCTGGTCGCACTGGAAAGAACATTCATGTTACCTGGGTACCTCCTCGCCATGGTGAGAGATTACCTAAGGGACCGGCGGCTGATGTACGAGACGGACCAGGGTTTCGTAACCAGGGCCGTCACCTCTGGGGCAGCCCAGGGATCAGTGCTGGGGCCGGATCTCTGGAATGTCATGTATGACAGCTTGCTACGCACTGAGATGCCACACGGAACGTTCCTCATGGGATACGCCGACGACGTGGCGGCGGTCATCACCGAACGAAACGCGGAGTTGGCCCAATTGAGGCTGAATCAGGTCATGCGCCTGGTGGAAGGCTGGATGCGCGATCATAGCCTTCAGCTGGCTCTCTCCAAAACGGAGATAGTCATGCTGACGAGGAGGCGGATACCCACGATCATTCCGATGCGGGTGGGTACCGAAGTGATCGAGACGCAGAGGACGGCCAGGTACCTGGGGGTGGTGCTGGACAACAAGCTCACCTACTGGGACCACATCAGAAGCGTGTGCGACAAGGCGGCCGAAGTGACGTACTGCCTCGGAAGACTGATGGCCAACATCGGAGGACCGAGTCAGGGGAAACGGAGGCTGCTGCTGTCGACGGCACAGGCCATCATGCTCTACGGAGCGGAGATCTGGGCAGATGCGACGAAGGTGAAGAAATACCGGACTCGTATGCTGGCGGTGCAGAGACGCGGTGCACTCAGGGTCACGTCCTCGTACCGCACGGTCTCGCAGGCGGCGGTGCTGGTCATTGCGGGAGTCATCCCAATCGACCTGCTGGCACAAGAGAAGAAGACCATCTGGGGGCGTGCTCCCGAGATGGATCGGGAAGAGGCTGCCAAGCTGGCCCGTGGCCAAACAATGGCCGCCTGGCAGCATCGATGGGACGAAGACACGACCGGAAGGTGGACATGGCGACTCATCAGGAACCTGGAGCCGTGGGTTTGCCGCGACCACGGACAGGTGAACTTTTACCTCACCCAGTTCCTGACAGGTCATGGCTACTTCCGTCTGTACCTCCACCGAATGGGCAAGGTCGACTCGCCCAGATGCAAGTACTGTGGACACGGCGGAGACGACGTGCATCACACTTTCTTCGTGTGCTGTCGCTTTGACGAAGGACGGACTGCCCTCGCCGACTCGGTCAGCGGTCATCTGACCCCGGACAACATTGTGGGGAAGATGCTGCAGGGCAGCGTCAGCTGGAACGCAGTGGCTGACTTTGTCATGTCCGTCCTGCGCCAGAAGAGGACAGACGGGTGTCTCGAGTGACCCCAGAACCGAGGACAGCAGAAGATCGGTTGAACACCAACTGAGGAGACCCGAAAGGGACAGCAGCGCGGAGTCCTGAAAGGGACAGAGGCCACGCATTGCGATGTCGCAATGAGCAGACGCTCGGGTCGATCGCAATGATGTGGTGACAGCACACGAGGGGGTTTTTTTAGCAGGTATGCCCAAGGAGACGTACTGGCAACTGTACGCTCCTAGCCGCCTCGAGCCTCGAGGCGGGGCCTCTGACACTGATGCTGTCTGTCAGAGGCTGGAGACCCCTGCTCGTCGCTCTGCTCTCTTGGGCGAGCGGCGTAGAGGGCCCGCATTTCGGTGCGGGTAAGGGCTATTTTTAACCTCCCTTCCAGCGTGGATTAAAAAAAAAAGTGGTTGACTTCTTTTGTATACCAAACTTTAAGAGCATCTAGGGCTCTTACTCTGTCTGAAAACTTGATACCGAGCTACTTCCAACGACACTTATATTTTTAAAATCGGTTCAGATTTGCTGAAGGACTTTTGATCACTAAAACAACCTAGCCTATTAAATAAGTATAGATTGAAACAGTTTGTTTGTGCCTTACTCTGGCCAAACGTTTCTCAATTTCAGCTTCGGCCTTCTCAGTCCGCCATCTCCTCTCTAGGTTACGCAACTCTGCCTTCTTATCCATCTTCATCTTCTCCGCCTCGATGTTGTCCTGACACTTCTGTCTCTGAAGCTGCTTATAATCTTCCACTACCATCCACTTTGGTCGACTGTTATTTGCCTAAACATACATAACTCGGTTGATTTTATTTACTATGTTACTTAAATCTAAAACGAAGGACTTAAATTTATATTAACAAAAAGTATTAAACCTGAAATAAGGTGGTGTTAAGATATAGCAGAAATGGGAGTGTATTTAGCCTATGTAGGCAATTATAATGGGGAGGGGGGGATGTTATACAACTTCTGACCCAATTGTAGGCCTACGGAATTCATTGTCTACTTTCTACTTTGAACATAGTAAAGAAATTACTGGAAAAATTTCTTTGAAAAAAAATCTTGAAAAATGAATGTTATAATTTTTTAACAAATGGCTCAGAGTTTGGGTTGACTTCTTTTATAAAATCTCACCTGGAATATCTTGGCAAATGTTTACTGTACACTACTCCTTCCGAAAATATTTTTTTTATGTAGGAAACAACACACTGATTCAAGAAATGATACCTATTTCTCACGAAAGACGTTGTAAAAACATGGAATATTGGAAACTTATTTCCGTCTCGGAAGAAGGTCATGTGGATACTCAAATTAACAGGGAGGCACAAGCAGAACAAGAATAGCCGAGATCCAACACATATCAACCGAATTACGGAGGGAAGTGTCAAAAAAACCCTGGATTTGCATGACATATATTATTTTAGGTTAGTTTTTGATGTGTTAGGCTCTAATTATTGTAGCTAAGGACAGATTGTGGTATATAAGGTCTAGGTTAATTTAGATAAGCGAGAGTTAACATTTGTCAAGTTGAGTTTGGTTAAGTTAGGTTAAGTTGGGTTAGGTTTAAGATAGGTTATATTGAGTTAGGATGAGTTTTAATTGAAGGATATGGGTTTGGAATTGTTTGATTTGGATTTTACTGTCATGCCCGTACTTTTACAACTTTATTCTTACCTAACTTAAAGTTTTAGGCCAATCCTATTGTAAACTGACGTTTACTAACATAACCTAATCCAACCAAACCTAAACTACAGTAATCCGAACCTTGATTAACATAAACATTATTATTTTAACTTATTCCTACCGAATCCATCTCATCATAACCTAAAATTATCTAACAAAACTAAATTTTGTTACTTTTCTCATTTTATCGGTTACCTTGTGTTAGATCATGAAAGTTCTTACATATTATTGTTCAACTTGCACTTTCTGTTAATTTGAGTACCCACATTACATGATATATTTGGGGCCAAGGTTTATTTCCGCTTTCCCAGATGTTTCTTCTTTGATTTTCATCGCATCATCAAAATTATTGCATAGCCTATTCTTGTTTAGCTCACTCTCCCCGTTAATTTGAGTATCCACCCACATGAAGCATTTTGGAAGCATTAAATGTTTTTGGATTATCTGATTTCCTGGGCTTTTCCGACATTTTCTGTGGAAAACTACTTTCTTTTCCAGAATCAGCATGTTATTTCTTAAATTTTCAAAAAAATAATTTTTGGACAGAGTAGTGTAAAGTACACTTGGTGCATTATATCTTGACCCTTGGGAGCCATTTACACCTCAAGAAGTTGGAGTGGAGTAAAAGTCATCAGGACACCACAGCTGATGCACTAAGTTGTACTAGCCTGACAAGTGAACATATTCCATCGGCTGTCAATATATATCTTTATTGTCATTTGTAAACAAAATACAGTTGATGTTTCTCAAAATTTGTTTTATACAGTTTGTTGCTTCAAATATTTGACTATAAATAATGTTTGACAGCTCCGGCAACAGATCAGGCCAAGGTTCAAAAACACAATTTAAAAAAATTAAAATCACAATTTTAAATCTCAATTAATAAATATTTTTTGTAAAAAGATATGTTGAGTTACTTGTGCACTTAAAGGAAGAGCTTTTGAAACTGAACAAAACCACATCACTCCCAACTCTCTAGCTCAATTACGAGAAGAGCTATGGTGATTCCAAAATATGTCAATCACATTTTTTTACAGTTTTTTAAGTACCCATAACTTTGAAACTATAGAAAGTATTGTGAAAAAATTTGGCATTTTTCTTAATTTCTATGAGGATGACCTCCATACAAAATTTCATCAATTCTGAGATGGTCAGGTTCATATGCTGTGTTGATATGATGATTCATGATCCAGTGGATAAACCCTCTCCCTTTTAAAAGGCCCCGTGAGATTCATGTTCAAAAAATAATTACCCTACTTCTTTTATTGGAAAAAAATTTTTTTATATAAATTTCCTGTAATCCAATGCCATGATTTCTTGAGTTGCGTTATATGTTTTTATTCCTCTGAATTGCCTAAGTGTACCAGTTTACAGAACTAATTTTCAACTCCCTCAAAGAAAAAAATCCTTGGTGTGCTCTGGAGCTCAACAGACTAATTGTGCTTTCTAATAACTTAAATGCGAGTCTGTTTCATTCTCAGGTTTGACAGAGACGAAAATTTGATTAGTTATTAGGGGCTACAAATGAAGAAATAAAACAATGTCGTAATTAGCAGCCCTTTTGACTGAAGACAAAAAATCACCAAAGAAACTCTTTTGAACAACACATAATACGCCCATCGCCTAAATGTTTTACCATTATTTTCCTTGACAACACAAATTTTAGATCATTTCTAAGACTATCAGCCTTTTCCAATCTTTTCTTTGACCTTCCCTGACTCTAAACCAATATCTCCGAACCTTCAAGTACGTGGAAACAAATACCTTTCATAGCCACGTAGTATAAAGAAGTACATTTTAATTTGACTAGCCAGCCTGCATTAATGAAGTAATAATAAATCAAAAATGTAATTCAACCTACCAACTTCAATAAACAATTTACTGTAAGGTAAAGTTCCTAACAGGCCTATAGGCTAGCTGGTTAAATTTGTAATTGTACCTTAACTTCTTTCTTTGTTGTCGATGTTTATTTTATGTTATTTTTATGTGACAACATTTCTAACTTTACTGTTCTGAGTCCTGCAATGAATTTCTAAGCATGAACTAACATACCATCTTGATTTGTTTAACAGCAGATGTTATATTAATATTATTTGGTCACTTACACAGTTAATTTCAACAATACAAAAATATAATAAACTAAATTATTAATAAATAATATATAATAATATTACCATGTTTTGAAAAGTTCTTCTATCTCTAATAAATGTAGGAGTCTTTTATATTAAAGCCATCCTGCAAACAGAAAATATGCAATAGACATAGTTAGTTTATATTAAGACCAAGTTTGTATTTTTGAGTCTGATTCCAAAAGCCTTGACAAATCTTGGTACCGTAATCAGTGTAATAGATTTTATGAGTTTTTATCATTGCAAGGAATATGTGAATAGCAATGAAAGTTATCTATAGCTGTGGTGTAGCGCTGACCCAAACTAAGGTACCTACCTAAATTAGGCGTGGCTGGTTCAATTCCAAGGCCACACCAAAAATACCCCCGTTGCAGCAGACCTGCATACTCAGCAAAATTCAAATGCTTAAATAAATCACTTTAACTCAAGTAAAATCATCTTAAATCCTAAAATGAACATACATCAATTTGATCCCTAAGAATAACATGGGAAATGAGTATGCAGGTTTGCTGCCATGGAAAATGTAAAATTAGCCTATAGAAGTTTGTATAGGGCCGTCTAAGGACTACCATGACCCTGATAAATTACTTCAGCCGCCATCATTTAGGAATTCTTCCAAACTTTGAAAAAATGAATAAACATTTTTCAACTTTTTTAAAGGGCCATGTAAGAAAAATGTTGGTTGATAAATTTGGGTAGTTTGTTCAGTACACTTACATTTTCTGTACAGCACATTACAGCATTTGTGTGCAATGGGTGTTAAGGTTTGCTGCTATGAGTGGTAGCAATATTCAACACATTCTTAACCGACCTACAGACATTTCACAAGTTTTTTATACTGTCACTTGTGTTTATAATTGTGAGGACTTTGTGTGGACTGACATTATGTTTCAAAATGAGAGAGTGTAAAACTAACATGTTGTGTAGACTTGATATGATGTTTGCAACATCGAATAGTAGGGGCTAGCTTTGCAATTCAGGCGTTATTATAATGACCTCAGATCAGACCCCAGTCAATCTCAAAGCCATGGTGGGAACCTGGGTTGTCGGGAAACTATCGAAAGCCCGCAATCGAATTGGTTCGATATAACGATAGTTCTATCGATTGCACTTAACGATACATCGATCCGAATAGTTATCGGATGACACTGTACTAAGTAGCTCTTTGTTTCCTCCACCATAGTCATTTTCATGATCGCTAACATTATAAGAAAACTAAGGAAATAATGAATAACAAATAACCCGAAGTAGTGAATAATCATGTGAAAAATTGAATTACTTTTACTTGTGTCCATTTATTTGGTGGTACCCGTTTTGGTGACGCCCTGAGTGGCGCCTCAAATCGGTACCACTGCTGCAGACTTTTTTCGGTGCCGCGGTTGCAGCAGCAGGCAAGCTTGTTGAGAAAGGAAGTAGTCTGGCCAAATTTCCAATGTCGGAAATTAGCAGCCGGGCTAAGTCATAGACAATCGATTGTTCCCCACCCACCAACCCCAGTTCCCACTGAATTCCCTACATAGTAATGTGAAGTAAATCAATGAAATATCAATAGCAAATATCAATATATTGTTCTTATGAGGTGTATGAATATTGATAGTTCCCCACCCAATGACCCCGATTACCACCAAGTCCTCTAGATAGTGAGGAACTATAGCTCTCGGGTAATTATAATTATTGTTATCCGAATTGGTGTTCTGCCACGGTAATTCAAATAATCTGACGTGTAATGTAATTACACATGTATTTGTCCTGCATACTATATTCTTGCACTGTCTTATTGACTGAAACAGGATTCTGCTGAGAAATACTACAAATAAGTTAGAAGACTATTTATTTAGGCCTTCTACTGAAGATAATTTTATGTGTCACCTCAGTAAACAAAGGCTGAGAAAGCTTACCTTAGTTAAATTTCAAAGCATTAGGTTTCAATTTTACTTTAAAAATGTTTCAAATAAGGTTTATAAAACAATTCAAACAAATCAAACAAACAAACTTGGTATCCCTGGAGCCAAGACTGCAAGACAGGTCAAGTGACAGCTGACTGCAAGCATAGAGTATGAACATTCGGATAGATTACATTTTGGACTATAACAAGTTCAAGATTAAAAATTGTATATATCCATTGACATATTTAATTACAGTATTATCTTGAATACTTTGTTTTAGAAGTAGCGGTATTGAAAAAAAGGAAAAATATTTTTCTATGGTGAAAATGTTGATAATTTTTAGAAATTATAAGTTTTTTAAGGCCCTTCACACACCAGACTGGCGTGGCGTGGCACTACGTGGCAGAAAAACGGTCAAATAGCTTAGTTTTATAAATGTAAAATCAGCTGATTGGGGATGCGCAGCTTCCTACCACTTACTTGATATATCTCCCATGTTAATTATATAGGTGCCACGCCGTACCACACCACGCCACTCTGGTGTGTAGAAGGCCGAAGGGGACAATTAAAAACGTCCGGATGGAGAACATGAAGGTTGTTTTTTATTTGCTAAGAAATAGTTATTTCATAAGTTTTAGTACGTCAAGGCTGCTAATTTTTGATAATTGATATTAGCTACTTCAAAATGTTCAGGTTTAAAAACGTCTAGGTCTCAAAACGTCCAGGTTTCAAAATGTCCAGTTTAAAATTTATTAAACTATATTGCATACAGGTTTTATGACGTTCAGGTAGTTTATTTTTAATAGATAATGATATATATTTCAAAATGTTCAAGTTTTGTTTATTAAATAAATTATTTATTTGGTTCATTACGTCTAAATTATAATTTAGCTATTTATTTCATAGAGTTCAGGTTTCGAAACATCCGGGCTGGTTGATTCAGTATAGTAAGTTGTCTCAAATCAACCAGGATTCATAACGTCTAGGTCTAGGTTGTAATTAAATAAATATTAATAATTATTTCTTAATGTCCAGATATCAAAACATCCAGGTTAGATGTTTAAAAACATTACTTATTTGTTTCAAAAAGTATAGATTTCAAAATTTCCAGGAATTTTTTCAAAATATTTTTCATAGGAATCTTACTCCTTAATATTCTGCTGTTAAGCAGGTAAGATTGAACACAGGACTGATTCCATAACTAAGTATAAATATAACTCTAGATCTTGTTTGTTTCCTGACGTTTTTTAACATTTGTTTTTCTATTCCAACTGATTTTTCAGCCTATCTAACTGCACTTCCTGACTTTCCTTGGTAATTTTTGTGTAGAAAAAACAATGTAAATTAATTTCTTCCTGAAGTAGCTTTAAGTTATTTGCAATATTATAGGCTGAGAGGTTTCTGGTTTGTTGAACTCTATTCTCGTTTTATAATTTGTATTATTATGGCATATTTTAGTACTCCCCTCGAACTACTGTATTCATTATGGATCACTTTATTACATGATTCCGCCATAAGTATTTTAAAAGAAAATCATTCAAAGAGAACAATTAATTATATTCCAAACAAAATTACTAGACTCTTTTTATGTAAACAAACAACAATAACAATAATAATTCATATCATATGATTCTGGATATGTACTGTAATAAACAACTACATAATAAAAGAATACAATGTCATAAATGGACTAAAGTCGAGTGAGTTTGTGATCTGAACGTTCTGAATCCTGGACGTTTTGAAATTATTATTACTAATAATTTAAAATAATATACCTGAACGTTATGAAACATGGTCATTATGAAGTAGCTATTAGTACAACAACAACAAAATTACCCTCCCCTCTAGTTGTTGTTGTTGTTGTTGTTGTTGTTGTCGGCCTTGTTGTCTTTCGACTGCTTCTTTCAGTTTTTGCAGACGACACTTCAATTTTAACTTTTCCCATAGATATCTCAATATTTTAGAACAGGAAACCTTCTTCAATTTGAATACTCTTTCACAGTACTTTTGAAGTATTAATCTTCATATAAATCCAAAAAAAAACACAATCAATACATTTCATGACTGATCAGAAACGAAACTATTTAGTTAATTCAGGAACAATTCTACCATCCGTAGTACTTGATGATTTGATCATAGAGGAAGCCCAGTATGTTGATTATTTGGGAGTGAGATTGGACGGTGGTCTCAGGTGAAATGACAATGTTGATAAACTAGCTAAACACCTTGCTACAAATATTTTTGTTCTCAAAAATATTTCCTCATTGAATAATATATCACCGTCTAAACTGGTGTATTTTGGCTTGATTGAGAGTCTGGTTGGGTACCCAATAATCCTTTGGGGTTCTTCTAGTATAAGTATAGTTTGAATAGAATTTTTGTCCTTCAAAAAAGAGCAATTAAGATGTATATTGAAACTTAGACCTAGTGACTCATGCTGTGAGAATTTCAGAGAATTACAAATTCTAACTGTACCTAGCATTTACATGTTTGAAACAACTGTCTATGTAAGAGAACACAAACAAATCACTGCTCATCAGCATTCTTACAATACAAAAAATCGTAATTTTAGTCCTTCTGTACATCATAATTTAAAGCTCTGAAAAAAGCCAGATTACATAGGTCTCAAGCTATTTAAACAACTTCCAACCAACATAGCTCAGATTAATCATATTAAAAAGTTTAAACATGAGCTCAAAAAATATCTTTTAAACCAGTGTTTTTACCATTTTCCATCAACCTAACTCTCACTCCTGCCTTGGTTACAACTAACCCTGCCCCCTCTTTGGAATCTCTGCCATGAGGAGAGGACAAATATAACATCTGAAGATGTGCTCAATGACGTTAGAAGACGAAATAAGAGCTGACTGGTCATAGGACCACAGCTCCCTACTACTAGGCATAGGCGCATAGGCCTAGTGGTCAATCAGGACGACGCGGGATATGTATGTATGTTAAACAAACAGCTGATTGTCTGTTTCATTTGTGTTTGGTTGGACTGGCAACAATAAATAACTTTCGATTTATCGAACGCATATTGAACTATCGATTGGTAAAATGAGCGAATTCCACAAATCGATCAAACCGAACAACAATACAACAATGATTTACGATTGAAAATAAAAACCGATAACCACTCTCGATACAATCGATAGCTTACCATCGACGCTGACATACACTCGTTTCAAATAGTTCATTATAAATTAACAGCCGACGTCCTCGACATCAGCAGTTTCTTTTTCTTTCTAGGGCGAAAAAGAGCTTCTTTGGCCCGCAACACATGTAATGAAAACTGCTGTTTTCGCAGCGGTATAACGAAAAATATTATTTTACTCACTCATTACAATAAGCAGTGAGTAATGAGATACGTCTAGAAAATAGGTCTAAAAATACGTCTAAACATAGCAGGTAGGGGAAAAAGGTTTATTCTCGCCTCCCCAATAGGTTAATGCATACTTAATCCTAGAATGGACCAGTGTAAAATAAATGCAACGAAATAAAGTTAAATCACAAAAATTTCTCAAAAATAGAATTTCCTGATTTAGTTTTCATCATATACAATGTAAATAAAAGATGTCAGGTAACTGATATATATACTTTCTCCCTAAAGTCATTTAAACCAGAAAACTTATATAGTGAAATAAAACAAATTATCAATAAATTATCCTACAAATACATACTAAATCTTATCAAAATCGTTAATATTTTACGGAGATATCGGTTTTTAAATATCTGCCATAAAAATAACATCATACAACGTGTAATGCGTTTACGGCCAAACTAAAATATCAATTATCTCCGCAACCAGTTGACATAGACTACTGGATTATTTATTTTTCAAGCGAAATTCAATGGTTGCAAATAATATATTCTATTTGGAAGTTACAGATTTTGTGAAATTTGAAAAATATGAATTTTTTAACATTTAAAACCCCATAACTTCTGAACTTGAATTTTTATAGACATGCGAGTGGAGTCATTTTGTTTGTCATCTTAAGAACTAAGTACCTTGACATGTTTTTCAAAATCGTTAGAGCCGTTTTTGAGAAATTTGGTTTTTTTCTCTCATTTTTATAGGTTTATAATTTTTTTAAATTTTGTAGTTTTAAGGTTATTTTAAACTAACCTTTAAAATACAAAATAAAAGAATAAAAATGCCCGGAGATATTGTGGTTTGTTACTTACATGCCAAATTTCATGAAAATCGGACTAGGGGCCATCCATATATTACGTCATTGCTTTTGGCCATTTTTGGACCCCCCTACATACAATCATCCTACCATCATAATCCGCCTGACCCCTCCTCCACCACTGAAAAATGCCAGTCTTCGGGTAAGACCTATTAAAGAGTTTTTCTATTGGGTTGTTTAAACCATCAGATTTAGTTAACACATCTTGGGCTAATTTTATGTTCAACGGTTGAAACCAGAACTTTGTGAACTTTCTAGTACTACAATATTTACTGTAGTGATGGACGCTGCCTGCAAATCTAAAAACAATTTGGCCATTAAAATCTACATTTACTTTAGCTTTGTTTTGACGTGAAGCTAAAATGACCATCCAGACTGATATTGTAAAATCGAGTACGTAGTTTCATAGCTGTTCAGCTTTAATTTAATGAATTTACATAGAATGTTTAAATTTTTCCTGTCTAAAATCGTTTTTACACAAAATTTGAAAAATTACATCATCTCAGCGTTTACCCCTCCCCCCAAGCACATCATCTACCGTCATTTCCATTCTGGACCCCTCTCCCCCTATTTTCAGATGACGTAATACATGGACGGCCCCCACTGGTCTCTCTCTATTTTTGTTTGCATACAAATACGCACACACACGCACGCACACGTGACAGACAGAGACAGACACCACTCCGAAAACCACTTTTTTGGATTCAGGGAGCACTAAAACTAATATATCCACTAACAACTCAAATTCGAATATTTCGACGAAAACAATACTTTCTCCATATACTATGTATAGGGGGGAGAAAGTAAAATTTACATGTGGTTCCCAATTGTTTTAATCTAAAAAGGCCCTTAATATTTAAAATATTTCACTTTATCAACAACTTTAGCGAGCACCTTTATCACCTTTATCAGTCGCAAGCTTCCTATCATGGGCGTCATAATTTGACAGGTAAATGTGCGAAGGGGAGGGCTCATACGGCTTCACATGCCTGCCGCAGAATCGGCTATTATACCCTACTAGCTTCACAATTACAATTTTTTATCGACATGCAATCCGAGTCATGGTTAAGAATCGGTAGTGTTAAATCAAACCCCTTAAAATCGAAATTTACATATTCAGTTCTATTTACATTTACTTGCATTTTATCAAAATTTCACCAAGTCCGCTTACATATTCAGACATTTACATTTACGTTAGCATATTCAGATATTTGAAGGGGTCCCCCGTAAAACGTTCTAAGCGACAAACTTTCAAAATCGAAGATATTCAGTGAAAAAGGTTCCCTATGACATGAGGTACACCGTGGTATATTTTGTTTTCAAGATATTTGAGTTGGCAGCCCTGATTTCGTCTGTCAAAGTTGGCGTGCTTCGCGGGACTGCACAGACATTCTGGGGAAAAACGTTCTATTGGCCGAAATATGGACTCTCCGCCGGTCATTGCGTTGTCGGCCAGCGAACAAAATCGCGTAAATAAAAATAAAACACATAACATAAATATGGGAAAGTGAAAATATAAGACCAGGAAGTAATATAGAAAAGCTAGATTAACCTAAATTTCAAAAACTAAGAAGCCAAAACCTGAAAAACAGCCTCCAAAAGAAGTAGTAGAATAACGTTTTAAGCACCACATTTGGATAACTTTTAGCAAAATGACGTATCACGTTTTATGTAACAACATTACGTTTTTGTACTTTTATATCAATACAATTGTTCTATATTTGGTTTTACTATCGTTTATGTTGGTATTCCTACACTCCCTGATGTTTTACTCCCAAAGCAGAAGAGCAGTCCGTCAGAGAACGTTTCAAACGCCAGTCATTTAGAACGTTATAACCCCATAAAAAACACGTTAATGTTTTAAAAACTTAATGGTAAGTAAAAATTTAATATAAGGCTACATTATGATGTTATGAAAAGAATACTATAAGATTATACATGATTATAAATTCTAGCCTTGAAAAACCCCTGAATTTTTGAATTCAATTTTCAACGCTTGATTACTCGAAACTAGGTTTTTGTCGCTTAGAACGTTTTACGGGGGACCCCTTCATTTGATGTGAGTACAATTAATATAAAATAATTAGAAAGCGTGTATTTTTAAAATATCCATTTTTAAATGTAATTTTAGCTCAGGTAAAAATTGAGCAACATTACGTGCAGACATTGATCAGTTGCAAAGGATCAAAAACTACATGGTGATCGCGGTGTTTTAAGATTAGTGAGCTCACGAGTGTGGGACTGAGATTTGAAGGCGCTAGCCAGTAGCCCATGCTATCGTTACGGGGGTGCTCTGCGGGTTGCATCGTCTCAGTCCCATACTCTTGTGAGCTCACTACAGTATGTCGTACTATAAGTGTGAAAAATGTAAAGTTTTCTTGTCAATTTATTTTCAGTCAGAAGGTTCTTGTTTGAATAGTTGATAAGCAACAACAAAATAAGCACAGAAATGGGTGTAAATCATAATTTGGTGGTTTTAATAGCCTATTTGAAATATTCTCCCACCTGCTATGTTTATACGCCTTCTACTCCAAAATGCGTGATTAAGATAATAATTTGTCTCCCAGCAGGATTAAAGTGATTACTTTGTCTCCCGGCGGTAGACAAAATAAATTCAATAAAATTTAAAAGCGTCATCAAAAAATAAAATGAAAGGCTACATCAAATAAAATTTTCATTAGTGATTGGAAATTTATTCATTTTATTTTATTTATTTATTTATTTTATTTACCAACGGCATTCACCATTTCACAAAAACAAGAATACAAAAAAGATGGCAAAAACAATGAAACAAGTTGCACATATGTGATAATAAGTATACGAACAACAATGATTGCGCAAGATAATAGTAACATAACAACTAGAAACAAAGTAATAACAAAAATAAATGTGTAACAATAATCATTATTTATGGGGAAAATTGAGCACGTTCAAAACGATGCGCATTACTAATAATATTGAAAAATGTATTGTTATTTAAACTATCATAACTATGCAAGCACACACAATATTATCGAGAAATTAAGGAATAGTGGTTTAAGAAGATCAAGAAAATAGCTGTTTTTACACAGCTAACAAATGTTAGAGAATTGATTTTTTTCCGTGATTTCCTAACTGTAAAGTGAAATTTTCAAGATAATTCGTACCTTGGGAGGTATTTACTAATATTTAATGTTATGCATACAAAACTACTTAGTATTTTATTGATTGAAGTTTATAGTCGATTTTAGTTGATTTTCGATTTTAGTGATTTTCATTTAAGTAAGACTCGCAAAAACTATATAAAAAAATTTAATAACACCGTTGCAGCAGACCTGCATACTCAGTTTCAGTTTATGAAAATAAGGTACGAAGGGGAGGGGGGTTATTCAAATTTGGGGGGAGGGGTTAGCAAAATTGGGGGAGGTGTTTGCTTAATTTTGGGGGGATGGGCAACCCTGCCGGTGGTTTTTAGGTAGGCATGGCATAATATACGTTGCCTGTCATTCCAACCACATAATTGTCCTTCCCTGAAAGCCTATCTATTATAAGACAGCAGTAAATTATATTAACTAACTCCTCTTTCGATCACAAAACAACACACGTCGTATTAAATTCACTACATTATATTTGTCTTTTTATAGTATAAAAAGTAAAATACTATCATACATAAAATATACCCAGCAGGGTATGGTATATTTTATCTCTGATACTATCTTCAACTTATCCAGGTGTACGTATTTGGTATCACAAACATTACAGGCGTCCACCGTTGGCGGTAAATTAAATCTATGACATCCACTTCGGGCGCTTAGTTTTAACAAAGTACCTGAATTTATTGCTCTAATATTCCCCTAGATAGCATATTTAATTTACTTTCTTTTATTTACAAAATTATTTTTACCATTTTTAATTTATAAAAATACAAATTGGCTCAAATATTTTTAACCAATCAGAAGCCAGGATTCCGTCAACGGACTAAACGGAAGCTCGTGGTTGCCTCGCTCCATCCTTTCTTCTTCCTGTCTTCGTCGTGGATGGTGCTGAAGTGTGATGTGTGTGCCGTATTTGTATCCGCGTGCGGTTAATTAATAAACTTTAATTTTTTAACGTTTATCATATAGATCAACCTCATGTCGAAGGTGGGTACATATTATGATATTTTACTGACTTTATTTAGGCCTATGTTTTTATTAAAATTAAGCGTTTGTGAGAAGCACGTCCAAGGGAACTAGGGCCTATTCAACTGAATCCGCATGGTACTCTTCCGCGCATCTGAAGTTTCGTGGTATAATTAATAACGATCTCATTCGAGATCGGTGGAATATTTACAATTCGATTGATTAATGTATAGTAATTTGATCTTTAATCAAACAGTAGGGCTTAGCTCTGAATGCAAAGTTGCCAGTTTGAGTAGGCCAGGCTAAGGCTTATGGGTTTCAGATAACTTGGGTTCCTAATTAAGTAGGCTATTCATCATGTCTTTATCATTGTTTATCAATAATATATGTCGTTCAATTAACAATTTACGATTTTTGTGCCCTTTTTGAATAGACCTATAAAAAGTCCACCTCTGTATCAGGGTATAGGTAGGGTAACTTATTTTCAGATTACAGATCTGTCCAAGCTAATGATAATTTCAAATTACTGTTCTAAATTCTTGATTCCACATTGGAAGGGCTGTGAAACTCACCAAGTTGAAGACATAGACTTAGGCTATAAAATTGCTAGTCCTAACATGTATCATCATTGACCTCAGAAACAGTAACTGGTTAAAATTAGTCCAATTAGAATTGGATTTTAACCTGAATTTGTTAACTTTTTAATCAGCATATACCGGGTGTTCAAAAAGTCCCGGATCGGCTTGTTAATTTTTTAATTATTAAATATTGACCTACGAAACTTAGAACATGTCTCTTGGACACAAAACACGATTTTAGCAAGTAGTCAGTAACCCCCTACCTCCTCAGGGGGACGGCCCACGAGGAGTCAGAAGAAAATCTTAAATGTAAGCATAGGTTGATATGTACATCAAATTAAAGCACTTTTTGAGTAAAAAACAATGCCGTAAATCCGATCTCAATCAGATCACCGAATCCAAAATGGCGGCAGTTTAAATTTTTCTAAACTGCAATTTTTAACCTCCTTAAATATTTTATTTCAGACGTTCTAAGAGTCCGTTCGCGATGCGGTTTGCGGCATTAAATTTTGCTTTATTACCCCTTTAAAATGATATACATATCTACCTATGCACAGCCTATGGCATAAACCACTTCCATGAGGGACGGTGCCTGAAAGGATGTCTTGCATGGATGATGACCGGCATAGGTGGTGCTGTACATAATTTTAAAGGGCATGAAATTCTCAACAAAATGCCGCAAACCGCATCACGAAAGGACGCTTAGAACGTCTGAAATCGAATTTTTAAGTATGTTAAAAATTGCAGTTTAGAAAATTTTAAATTGCCGCCATTCTGGATTCGGTGATCCGATTGAGTACGGATTTGAGGCATTGTATTCTACTCAAAAACAGCTTTAATTTGATGTACATATCAACCTATGCTTATATTTAAGATTTTCTTCTGACTCCTCGTGGGCCGTTCCCCTGAGGAGGTATGGGGTCACTGAATACTTGCTAAAATAGTATTTTGTGTCCAAGAGACATGTTATAAGTTTCGTAGGTCAATATTTAATAATAAAAAAATTAACAAGCCGATCCGGGACTTTTTGAACACCCGGTATGCAAACTTAGGTCTAGCCTACCTTCTCTCATAATTTCACTCTGACATGACTGTAGGGAATGCGATTTTTCTACTTTGATGGATATAATCGTTTCTATGGTTGGCATTTTTCTGTGTACACTAGTTATCATATGCACAATATATTCAGCTACAGGTGAACATGGTCAGAAACTATGTCATTGAGTTTTGTTAGGCCTACGTTTGTTTATGACATTTGAACAATAAACTAGGCCTACACCATCCCAAATATTTAAATTTTGGGTCCACGCATTTTAGTCGAACAATGTCAGTCTTTGGCAGTAAGGCTAAATTTTCAGTCTGCAGCTGCAGCTGGACCAGTCTCTGGTGTTGGCAGTGCTCTATTACTGTCTCCCTGCTTTCGGCAACAGTATTACCAGGAAAGAAATTACCCGCATTCAGAAGCTGCAAAACTAAGCAGTACACTTCATTTACTCTATAAGTAGATGGGAGCATATTTCTTCCTTTCGGGATGCTGCTGGGCTCATGCCAACGGATGCCGTGTGCAGGTTTCAGACTTGCAGTCTCGTCCACTGGGTGCTGGTTCAACAGGAACCACACTATCGGGTGGAGAGATTTGTTGCTCGCGGGGAGATTGCTGAGTGCAGTACTCGGAATGGCCCGCGTAGGTGAGGAGGAGAGGTTTCTCCTAATTCCCCACCACACTTTATAATGGCCTCCCTTGTGACATTAAGAAACTGGCAGTCCCAGCTTTCAAATCTGAAATAATAAGTAAGGAATATCTGAAAAGCGCCTGTTTTAAATAATGTTTGTCTTAATTTTCTAACTCTGTATATATTTTTGTTAGTTTTATTTTTATTGACTTGAGTTGTTCTGTAAAGCAGTGTAAACTGAGAAACGTTCCAAAATAGAGGCATTTTTATTTATTTAAATAAAAAGGATAATTTTTGCTAAAATTCCTGAGAAACTTTTTTTATGTAGATGTAAGTAGGCTATTTGTTAGGCCTACGCGAAAATATGTCTGATCATGGCAGGACAGTCCAGCCTTACATAACCCACTGTCCCCATGTAGACCTAAGTTTATAGCTGTGGGACACCTACCTAGCCTAAATAAAAATATAATATTACAACCCATCTCCCTAAACTAGGTCAGGCCTATTTATTTGCTTTTGTGAAAATCCAACAATTGAGTTCAAAGTGATTTTCAGCAAAAGAGCGAGAAAATAGCCTAACTTATTATTTATTGATTTCTACAACAATAAGGAATCAGCGCATAACATCGTGTGTGTGTTCAATCAAGTTTGAGATAGTTCTAGCACAAATTCTTATGTTCTACCAGTAGGCATTTTCTTCTAATTTTTGACAAAGTTTCTTACTTTTTCTGGTCTTTTATTGTTAACATTGACGTATATGCCAAGCTGCACTCTTATCATATGTTAACAGCTTGTTTTGGGGATGTTAAGTCAGTGTTTGTCAGAGAGGAGTATTTTACTCTCTATGGTCGTAAAAGTATATTTTTCTACAGCGTGCGCAAAGTAAGAAAGGAGTCTGTGACATTTGGTCACATCAGGCATGAAGCACTGTGCCTCTGCTAGGGTCCGAAACTGATAACCTCAATGCTAGATTTACCACTCGGTCCACCAAGTCTGAGCTTAGGGCCGCAGGCCAATAGAAAATAAGGTACTTTGGTGAATTTGATGAGATAATTAGGTTCCAAAACATAGTTTTGCTGAATAAAAATTAAAAAGTTCACCACTTGGTCTTAATCATCTTTAATGTCTGGAATTTGTCTTAAAATTCAATCAATCAATCAAAAATCTTTATTTATACACGTTGTACACCTGTACAATAAATAGTGTCAGTTACTAACCTAACTAAAAGATAAACAAAATATTATCATCAATACAGTATCCATAAACTATACAATTTTACCTAAGAAATAAGGCAATCTATTAAATTATTACTATAGCTTGAATATAATATTCCTCCATTGTATATGGTGATTTTTCTATTAAATATTTCTTTAAATTCCGCTTAAACAGTTTAGTATTTATTTCGTTTTTATAGCTTCTGGCAATTTTCTCATAAACAATGAACCAGCATATGTTGGTTTTTTCTTAAAAAAATTCAAGATTGTGGGTTGAGGTTACAATATCTCTTTTATGCCTAGTATTATAATTATGAGAATTCAATGGCTCTAATCCTATTGCTTCTCTTGCTGAACATATTGTTTCATAGATGTACATACCGTACACTGTTAACATGTTTAACTCTTTAAATCGTAGTTTTACTAATTCTTCAACTTTTAATTGTAACATAATTCTAATTGCTCTTTTTTGTACTATTAAAATGTTGTTTAAATTTTGCTTAGATGTCGCACCATAATGAAATAACCAAAACATTATCGTCGATGTCAATAAGGCGCCTTAGTTGACAGCCAACAGAGGGGTTTCGTACATGTCACATATGTGAGAATTAATATGAGCAAAGTATATCTTTTTTAAAGAATCTAAACTGCATAACCTTAACATCCTCTTCAATGCGTAAAGTCCGGAATTGAGTAGTTTCAACAATTTTTCGACATGAAGATTCCAATTTAAATGTTCATCAACAGTGAGTCCTAAAAATGTTGTGTAAGAAATTTGTTCTAATGAATTTGAATCAATTATTAAATTAGGTTGAAATTTATTTTTATTTTGCCTTGTTGAGAATGTCATAAAATTTGTCTTTGATGAATTTAGAATAAGATTGTTTTTTTGCAAGAATTTATTTATGTTATCTAGTTCTATAAATGCGGTAACTTCTAACTCGTCAACATTTCTACCTGACACTTTTAAATTTGAGTCGTCTGCATACAAACATAACTTACTGTTTCCTGGGTTAATGATTATTTTGGGCATATCTTTGATATAACATAAAAACAAAATTGGGCCTAATATTGAGCCTTGTGGCACTCCCCACTTTATAATACTTGTAGAAGAATTTATTGTACTTAATTTATTATTATTTAAATATTCGACTTGAACAAATTGATTGTGATTTTCTAAATAGGACTGAAACCATTTTAAATTAATTCCCCTGATTCCAAAACTTTCTAATTTTTTCAACAAAATAGAATGGCATACGCTGTCAAAAGCTTTCGAGAGATCCATGTACATACCTAAAACACTCTCTCTGTTGTCGATTGAGTCTATTACGGATTGAATAAAATGTAAAGCGGCTGTTATTACAGAACGACCCTTTCTGAAACCATATTGAGCATTATCAAATAAATTATTTTCTTCAAGAAAGTCCACCAACCTTGAGTGCATTGCTCTCGCTCAAATACCTTTGATATAGATGGCAACAACGAAACTGGTCTATAGTTGGAGATTTCTGTAACCTCACCTTTCTTATATAAAGGAATAACTTTGGCTACTTTTAATTGGCATGGAAATAAGCCAGATACAAAGGAGGAATTCACTAAATGTGTTAGTGGCTTTAATAAAGGGTTTCCAACAAATTTCAAAACTTTAACAGGAAATTCATCATATCCACTAGACAATTTATTTTCAAGTGAACTGATTATATTTTTAATTACATTTTCATTTACTGGGGTACATCGAAAAAGTCTAGTTCCATAAAAATTACTTTCATCCGGGCATTCAAAATTTACATCAGAACTTGGAAGTTGTATACTACTTAAACCATCTACAATATTTACAAAGTAATTATTAAAAAGAGTGGCAACTTGATTTGGGTCAGTCATCAGTTTATCCCCTATATAAGCAACTCGATATTACTGTCATTTTTATTTTTGTTTTTATTTGAAACCTCGCTATTGATTATGTCCCATGTTGTTTTATTAATATTTGTTGAACTATAGATCTTTGTGTCAAAGAAATTCTTTTTAGTCTCGACAATTTTTTTATTAAGTTTTTTTTATTTAGGCCTTTCAACACAATTCTTGAAAGTTTTCTAGTAATAACGAAAACATATGTAGCCTATTTACTTTTATTTTATATTTAGTACCAGCCTACAATACAAATCAAATATTATTTCCAAATGAACTAACACTGAGACAGATAACATGGATTTTATCGAATATGAAAAGGTGTAACTTATACCCACTGGCCACTGATGAAAATTTATCAACCAATATTTTATTTTTTTAATTAAGGGATCCAACTGTAAATTCAGAAACTGTAACCCCCGAGCCACAGATGTGGAAAAGTTTTTATGTGTGCATTTAGATAGTAAACTAAGTTAGTCAGAACACATTAATTTTCTAAATAAAAAACTTAGTTCAACTAGAATTTCTTTAAGTGTGCTGGTTAAGGTTTCCTCCTTGGGTATTTGTAAAAATCTTTATTATGCTTAACGTATACTCAATTTTAAGCTACTATATTACACTATGGGGAGCAGCTACAAAAGTTGAATCAGTTTTCAAAAAAATAAAATCAATAATAAGAACTTTTGAAAATTGCCGAATTTTGCAAAAACACCATGTCGACAATTATTTCAAAATTTTAAAATCCTAACTGTAACTTCAATATTTATATACAAAATCTTAAAAATGGTTCATAACAATCCCAATATGTTTAAACAATACAGTATTTATTGAATCATTCATAAAACACCAGAAATCAAGAAATATTTCAATATCCTGCTCACAATTTAGAAAAGTATGTAACAAGTCCATTCTAGATGGGATTAAAGATTTATAAGATTCCAAATACTTTCAAGCATCGGAAAACAGCAAACTTTTTACACAATATTAAAACAATTCTGATAGAGAAAGCTTATTACAGTCTTACAGAAGTTTTTAGCGCCTCTTGGTAGCAAGTCTAAGCATGATTTTATTATTTTTTGTTTGTTGAGCCAGTAAGTTGAAATGTCATAAACCAAAATTTTTAGAATTTAGAAACCCTTACTTTGTGCTGTAAAACTCTGACAATATACAATATATCTGACAATATATCTGTCTGTGTATTACTTTTGTAATGACAGAAACAGATGTAACATGTACAATAAAGATTTTTTGTCACTTCTCATTTGGGATGAAGTCAATGAGGAAAGTCCTTATGCCACCAGTAACTGCGTCTCCATGCCGTGCTGTATTTGTTGGTTGATCTGTCAGAGCGTTTGTTGATGAAATATTGTCATGGAAGCTTCTGAATAGTGTTTTTCGTAACTTATAAATGAAAGTTTTCGTTTAAATCATGGTGAAGATTCCTGCTGTCAACATATGCTGGTAGGTACATGTATATTAGTCTCAGTAACTTTGATTAGAATGCTTAGATTTTGTTGAGCTTGCTTCTTTTGTCTTTGCCAAACAGTTTAATACTGTATTTACGGACAGTGGCGTGGATCGACTTTCGTTGAGGGGGATATAGATAGTACTATCGGGGGGCTCAGGGAAATTTAAATAAACTTTAAAATATTAAGTATGATAAACTCTAATTTTGGGTTTGTTGAAATTGTTGAAATTTTTTTTCTCTTTTTTTCTCTCCCATTTTCAATACTTGCGGATTATCCGCGATTTTCGTTATTCGCGGTAGTCGCGCCAGCCAATTCCGCAGATAATCGGGAGTTTACTGTATACAGGGTGTTCATTAAAGTTCGTCACAAACTTCGCGGGCTGATAGTACTCATCAAAACTAAGAAAAAAGTTCCCTAAACATGGGTCCTAAAATGCTCGGTTATCCGTCTGTCGGTCTGTACGTGTTTTTAACGTGATTTTGCATAACTTTGGAACTACTGAAGATATCAACTTCAAACTTAGTACGTATATGCTGACTAATAGGACCTATTTTTGTGCGGAGTATCAAGTTTCTATTTTGTACCATTTCAAAATGGCGACCATTTTTACATTTTAAAACTTAATATCTTAAAAACCGTAAATTTTACAAAAATCTTACAAGAAACAAAAAAGCTGTGCAATTTTATTCCCTACAAAACCATATAAAGATTATTAAGATTGAACTACAATTAATGGAGGTATTACAATTTCTTCAACAAAATTCATGCTTGTTTATGGTAGTTATTGCAAATTTGCTTTAATTTTGATGGAAAAATTGCAATAACTCCGTTAATTGTGGTTCGATCTTAATAATCTTTATATGGTTTTGTAGGAAATAAAATTGCGCAACTTTTTTGTTTCTTGTAAGATTTTCATAAAATTTAAGGTTTTTAAGATATTAAGTTTTAAAATATAAAAATGGTCGCCATTTTGAAATGGTACAAAGTAGAAACTTGATACTCCGCAACAAAATAGGTCCTATTAGTCAGCATATACGTACCAAGTTTGAAGTTGATATCTTCAGTCGTTCCAAAGTTATGCAAAATCATGTTAAAAACACATACAGACCGACAGACGGATGACCGAGCATTTTAGGACCCATGTTTACAGGAACTTTTTTCTTAGTTTATGAGTACTATCAGCCCGCAAAGTTGGTCACAAACTTCGCGGGGTTTTACGATAACCTTGACAAACTTCAGGATATGGTTCCTCGGATCAAAATAAGAAAAAAATGTCCAGTAAACATAGGTTCTAAACTCAATCGTTTTCTATCTATTAGAAAAAATAGGATTTTTTTCAGTTTTCAGTGTACCTATTGAACATTTTGATGTCTAGATTGATAATTTGACAAAATATTTTGATAAAACCTTCATAGCTAGATCTGAAGGTGGAACATCCTGTATATCTAAAATTCAAACAAATTGTGTTTTTCTTCTGGGGGCCCCAAAACGAAAAGTTGTCATGGTCTCGGGCTTAGGTGTTACCATGAGACCTACGGTAATAGGCCCTTCCCTACAGGGGAAATTCGGTAATTATTCCCTATAGGGGAAATTCGCTAAAATACATTTAAAAAATTAAAAAAACAGGGTACACGGGCTTTTATTTATAAAATAATAATACATGAACATTTATATATATATAATATATATATACATACACACAGGGAGGTTTTTTTAAACGCAACCCAAAACTTTAACAGTGAAGGCTTATTTCCCCCCGAGATCCCCGGATTTGACCCCACTATATTATTGTCTTTGGGGATACATAAAAAGTAAGGCCTACGAAAACAATCCACAGGATATTCAGCACCAAGAAGAAGAAGGGAAGAAGAAGAAAAATTGCTTTATTGACATATTGTTATACACAAAACAAAGACAGAAATAAAAATGCAATGTAAAAGAATGCTCATACGACCGTCTGTTTAGGTTGGCAATACGCTTATAATAGTCTTTGTCTCTTCTCTTAACTCTCACACTGAAACACAAATTCACTTTATAATAAAAAAGGCCCTTATTGAAAAATTAAATGCTACATTCATCTCTGAAAATGTTAAGAAAATACAAAATACATAAATGCATAGAATCACTTATTTCAGATGCACTACATTGCTTTTACGTTTCTATAATTTTTAAGAATTAAATTATATATTGAATTAATTTGTTAGCGCCCACCTATACCCCCACGCAGTCTTTAGATATCGCCCTACCCCCCGCCAATCCCTCCCATTCAGAAAATTAAAAAACTCTTCATATTCCAAAACTGTTTTCCCTAAGTAATTTTTCCTTATGTTCTTTAAGATAGGACACCTCGCCACAAAATGATAAACAGTCTCGTCCTCAGCCAAATTACATAGAAAACACAAAAAGTTTTTATCCTTGAGCCTTGGCCTAAAGTTTAAATTGATCAACTCGCTCCAACATTTAATTATCCAGCTTATATAACCAATTTCCATGGAATCGTTTAAAAAAATCCCTATGATTTCCTAAATCAAAGTCGAGCTGTAAATTTTGTTTGTGGTAATGGGATGTACGAGCTTTGCCAACGCATTCCGCATACCAATCCATCCGTAGCTTATTCATTACGTTCATCAGCTTATTCATCAGCTGAGTAGCCACAACAAAGCCCCTCTCCTCCTCCCCGCACACCAGATTGAAATTGACTGATAAGCCTCTCTCATCAGCCAACCTCCTCCAGTCTAGCAATGGGCTATACACCCGAAGTGTGGAGAAGGGCAAGAGTAACCTTCATCCAAAAAACTGGTAAGAAGGATGTGACACAGCCGAGTTCCTATCGGCCAATAAGTCCGATAACCTCCTTTCTCCTGAAAACCATGGAGAAGGCAATAGATAATTATATCAGAAGTGAGCTGCTAGAGACATCTCCGCTACATCAACAACAGCATGCATACAGGGCTGGCAGGTCCACAGATACCGCCCTATTTGAGCTCACTGGTTTGATCAGGAATTTCCTGGATAGAAAAGAAACTGCATTGTGTGTGTTTCTTGACATAGCAGGAGCTTTTGACAACACATCACATGTGGCCATGACACAGGTGTTGCAAAGGAGAGGAGTGGATGGAACCACCATCAGATGGATCAGAAGCATGTTATCAACAAGAATTGTAGAGGCCCACTTTGGTGAGAGCAAGCTGCAAATGAGCACAGAAAGAGGCTGCCCTCAGGGCGGGGTACTGTCCCCGCTTCTATGGAGCCTAGTTGTGGACAAGCTCCTCGGGCTTCTGACCGAGGAAGGCCTCTATTGCATTGGTTATTTAGATGACATTGTCATCATTGCAAAAAGAAAGTTTAAGGAGACTCTCTGTGATTTGATTCAGAGGGGTCTGAATCTTACATTAAGATGGTGTGAGACCGTAGGGCTGTCGGTTAATCCGGCAAAAACCTCCCTAGTACATTCCTGGTAAGTACATTCACACGGAAAAGGAATTTGGGCGGATTGAAACCCATTAAGCTTGGTGGGGTGCAGGTTGAATGGAAAGAAGAGGTGAAGTATCTAGGTGTAACACTAGATAAGAAACTTTAGTGGAATAAACATTTGGAAGTAGGGACAAAAAAGGCTACAACTGCCTAGATCCTATGCAGGGAAGAGATGGGGTTGTAACCCACAAATATTGAGGTGGATGTACATCATGATTGTAAGGCCAATCCTCACGTATGGGGCTGTAGCTTGGACAAGTAAAACTGAGCTTGAGAACGGTAAGAAACCTTTAGAGAAGGTACAGAGGATGGCCTGTGTCATCATTACGGAGGCTATGAGATCGTGCCCCACAGCGGCTCTAGAAGTAATCCTAGACCTTTCACCTCTACACCTTGTTGTGCAGAGGGTGGCAAAAGAGGGTCTGATGAGAATGCAGAAACCTTAGGTTGGGTTACAAGAAGAGGGACATAGCGATCCTATCAGACAGCCAAGCAGCCATCAAGGCGCTGAGTTCCCCGATTATCAGCTCTAGGATGGTGTGGAGTTGTAGACAAGGTCTAAATATGTTAGGAAGACTGAACAGAGTGTCTCTCCTCTGGGTGCCTGGGCATGAGGGGATTGAAGGGAATGAAAAGGCAGACATGCTAGCGAGAGAAGGGGCAGGTACCCCTCTCACTGGCCCGGAACCAGCGGGGCCATAGAAGACAGGGGCTGGCTCACGGGAGCGAGAGAAGTGTCCACGCTACCTCCCCTACTTCCCCTCTCCATGACGTCACCTTGCGTATACTATGGCCCCGCGGCAGGACGGCCCGCTGTTTCGTTACATCTCGCTCGTTTACACGCTCGTCGACTCTTATAAAATTTTTGTTTTCCGTCGAACATTATATATTTGTATTCTGCATATTTTGACGAACCTAATGGTGTAAAAATACATTAGGTAAGACTTGCAAATGATTAAAAAAAAACTTTAAGTATTTTAATCTTTATGACACGTAAAAGTTAGGCGGCTACTACTTTTTTTATTTTTAGGTCAGGAAAGTTTCGTCTGCACGAAAGTTGTAGGTAATCAAATGAACTTCCAACTTTGTATTTAACGTTTTTTTTCTAATTGGTCTAGTTTTTTTTAGAAAAACAGGATTAATAGTGCGGCAAAGTTCAAACTCGAGTGCGCGGCTCGTCGTTTCGCAAGTTAACGCTATACTTCAGGATAACTTGTCCACATAATAACAAAAAAGTGTAATTGTTGTCAATTACAAATACATTTTGTGTCTTATATATCAGAGAAATATAAATGATTATAATTTCAGTCGAGCCTAAAAGACCTAAGAATTAATAACTTACTTTGTCTATCTTGTATTTATGTAGATCTGCTTTATTTTTTTCAATAACACTGATCTGTATAGAATTGCATGAGAAGTGCGTTTAATCATAGGTGTCTCAAACAATGGAAATAGCTAGGATTTATTAGGTATAATTAAAAGTATTATCCACTGGTGGGTGACAACACTGAAAGGCGGGAAATCAGCGCTGGAAGTTTTCCAATTCCACGGAAGTGGTGCTTTAAGTTCATCTTCACTTTTCTGTAAAGGTGCGTGTACATCCAAAGTTTTGCGCTGTTTTGTGTTTAATTTACTGATATACATGATACATGTAGGCTACAATGAGTGTTTGCTCTGTCGCGGTATGTAAGAATTATTCTCGAAAAACTCCTGGTGTTACTTACCACTCATTTCCGACGGATCCCGCGATTCGTGCAACGTGGGTTGTTAAGTGTAAGCGGGCGGATCCTTAAAATCCGAAAACTGCTAGAATCTGTAGTGATCACTTCACCCCTTCTGACTAAGAAGATGATTTAAAGAACAGACTTCTTGGATTACCGCAGAGGAAGATTTTGAAAAAAGACGCTGTGCCATCTGTTAATTTAACTCCCAAGGTCTGTGCGGAAAAACCTAATGTAGACGAAAGAAATGACAGGCATGCCAAAAGAGAAGTGAGAAATGCAGCTTTAGAACATTTAAACATTTTAAGCCCCAAAAAACCTTGACTGGAAATAAATTTAGAATCAACGTCAAACAATATAAATGACGATGAAGCTGGAGACATTCCTACGAACTGTTCCGAAAAAAGGGGGGGGGGGTATGTAAAGAATGCATGGGTAAACAAAATAAAATATTAAACCTTGAAAGTGAACTGTGCACTTTAAAATCTGAACTACAGTCAGCTAAAAAGAAAATCAATGCAAATGCTAAAAAACTTAAGAGACATCTACGAAGTAAAGGTTACACTGAAAACTTGTCTTACTAAGCAGAGAAAAGAATTATTAAAAATAAGTAAATCTAATACCATCTGTCACACTTTTTTTGAAAACGCCAAAACATTGCTTAATCCAAACCAAATTAAAGCGATCTCTAGCAAAAAGAAGATTACAAAATGGAGTGCAGATGACATTTCTAGGGCAATAATATTAAGATCACTTAGCCAAAAGGCATACGAATTTATTAGGCAAAAAATGCACTTCCCTCTTCCTATATATTCCTATATAAATAAGATACCAGAGGTATACGTATTAGCCAAAACAGTGTATATTAAGTCGTCAAATTGTGATTAAGCAGTGAAACGGCGCGCCGCGCATTCGACTTTGAACATTGCCGCTCTGTTAAAGCTGCCGATATGAAAAAAACTAGACCAGATAGCGAAAAAAGTTAAATACAATGTTTGTAGTTCATTTCATCTCCTACAAATTTCGTGCAGACGAAATTTGGCTGACCAAAAAATAAAAAAGTACTGGCCGACTAACTTTTTCATGTCACAAAAAATATTCTTATTAAAGTTTGTATTTTTTTTAATTATTCGCTGGTCATACCCGGATGAGTTTTGCACCATTAAATTTGTCAATTTATGTAGATTACAAATATATAAGGTTTTACCAAAAAATATTGTTGTAGAAGAGATAAGGGTGTGTAAACGAGCGAGATAAAACGTAGCAGCGGACCGCCCTACAGTGTCTGCACCGTGACGTCACAGAGAGGGGAAGTTGGGGGGGCAGCTCGGACGGTGGCGGTGTCGGATACATCAAACGATGAGCCGGCCCCTGTCTTCTATGGCCCCGCGGAACCAGGCTGTGGACTGGGCGATGCCTTCTTTAAAAGAGAACTTTATAAGGAGGAGGAGATTAAAAGAACACAAAGGTGGAAAGCTCTTCCTGGCTGCAGGCAGGCCAAGGAACTACTTGGCAGCTTCAACCATAGGAGATCAGAGGCCATGATTAGACTCAACAAGAAGGACTTGGGGATACTGACAGGATTCCTCACTGGTCATTGTAGGCTTAGAAGACATCTGAGGAAAATGAGAATAGTAGGGGAAAGTGACTGCAGATTCTGCCAGGATAACGAGGAAACCCCAACACATCTACTGGTAGAATGTGATGCAGTTGGACGACAAAGAACCAAGTGTTTCGGAAAGTACAAGATTGATGTTGGGGATTTGCCCCATCTAGAAACCAATCAGCTTATCCGCTTTATCAAGGAGATTAAGCTTGATGAGGTGCTTTAAATGAGCTAGAAGCGGGGGTACACTAGATCTTTCTGGTCGCAGTGCAATTTTTCCCCAGCATAGCCAGTATCAGTATCAGTAACCTCCTCCAGCCGCGACTCCAACTAACATTTTTATTTACTACCTCCTGTGCAAGTATTCTGGGGAGACGGGCAGGCAATAGATCGAGCACCCTTGAAATATACTTGATATTGAGACTAAGAGTGAAAAAATATAGTTTTTCAAAACTCGTTTCCAGTTAAAGGGTGTAGTTTGGTGTGTTTTGTGGTAATTTGAATAGCTTTTATGAACAGCTTTTGAGTAGTCTCCAACAAACTGTTTTTGCGGTAACCCCATACTTGAGCAGCGTAACAGAGAATTGCTCTAATTATTGCATTGTAACAAGTATATTTAGCACTGAGAGGAACTTTGCAGCTGACCAAAGTTTATCCCATACTGATTACTTGCTAGTTTTGCTGAAATATTTTTTTCCGTAAAATGGCGATTCCACGACAAAGTTGGTGTAAATATAATCCCCAAATATTTATATTCTTTAACTACTTTAGTTTCTTTCCCTTTATACCGCCATCTTTCCCCTTTATTCCGCTTGCCCCCTTTTGAAAAAACAATTATCTTAGATTTGTTTAAGTTTACTGTTAGATTCAAAGTGTCACAGTAATTTTCCAATCGTTTAATCATTTGTTGTAATACAGTGGCCATCGGTGCTATTATAACAATATCATCCGCTTACATTCAAATAGTTATCTTAATATTACCATTTGCAGCCACCCTCCAAAACATCTGGTAAATCATCTTACCAACAATTATCTTAGATTTGTTTAAGTTTACTGTTAGATTCCAATTGTCACAGCAATTTTCCAATCGTTTAATCATTTGTTGTAATACAGTGGCCATCGGTGCTATTATGACAATATCATCTGCGTACATTAAAATATTTATCTTAATATTACCAAATTTGCAGCCACCCTCTAAAACATCTGGTAAATCGTAGATATATTCAGCACCACAAAACAAACATAACAAATTTAACACAAGAAATTCAAAGAGGTACTTGCAAAACGTGTTCAGGAATTTGATGGAGAGAGCGCATTTAATGTCAATGGCGGATTGTTTAAAAACATAATGTAAACTAAATGCTAAATGTGATTAAACTAAAATGATAGGTTGTATAATATGTAATGATCATCAAAACAATACTCATTTTATCTTTATATTTGTATTATACAATCTTAAAAATGGGCTGCGTTTAATAAAACACCCTATATACAGTATGTAAATTAAGTATGAAACAAATCTGTATTTTTTAAACCGAAATAGATAGAAATATTTTTTTGTAGCATTAATAAGTTGACAAGGGTTCCAGAACTTTTGACATCAAACATTTTGTTTCACCCCCCTAACAAGGTGGAGGTAGGGGGTAGATTAATTTTTTTTCAAATAGCAACCCATATTGAGTGACCCCTCATTTTGAAGGGGTTGTAAAAATAAATACAATGGCGCAAACCCGAGGTCGATATCTTACCCCAAACAAGAATGGCAGCCATTTTAAATTTTGGAATGGTCCCATGAGATTAAGTATGGATACCCCAACTTACCTTTTAAACGGGTTTCATTGGGTAAGCTAAATTCTGTATAGCGTTATTAGATGGAAAAGTGGACACTTTTGTCATATTTCCAATTTAGCTCTGGCCCCCAAAATAGGTGTTTTGGGGGCAGCCCCAAAATTTCAAATGCATTCCTATTGAGTGACCCCTCATATTGAAGGGTTTGTCAAGACAAAAGCAAAGGTGCAAACTCAGGGCCTCCCTGAGGTGCAAACTCAGGGAGAGGGGGGGGGCAAAGGGGACAGATTGCCCCGGGCCACAAAAGGAAGGGGGCCACAGTTTGAGCTGAGAATATTTTTGAGGATTATTAAATATTAGAGTTTTTAAAACAAGGAGACCAAAATTAAATGTATTAGAAGATATATAAAAAAACTTAGTACTTAATTAAAAAACGAATATAATTAAAAATTACCTAACTGTTCATTTGTCTTATTTTGATACAATTTCATTTCGTCGCGTCTGGGCCCCCCGAGGTAATAGGCCAGCACCAGACCTCACATTAACTAAATCCGTACTAAGCTCAGCAATCATCCAATACCAATCGTTTACACCCTAAATTCATCACAAAACTTGTTTTGTACAGGCCTAAGATGGACCAAGGAAAAGGATTCCTAGCTTTAACTAAATGGTGTATATTTTACAAAAGAATAATAGTAATAACAATACATTTACGACTCAAGACGTGACATTAATTTTTTCCAATGATTAACAACTTCAGCTTCGTTTCTCCTCTGAGTTTGAGTTCAACTACGTGTATGAACACAGATAAACGAATACATTAACGAATGTATTCGTACATGGATGTACATTCGTTTATCTGTGGTATGAATCAAGGTCCAAAGAAATTCAGGTTTCCTCATACAAAAATTTTAGCAGCTCATGATGCCTTCAGCAGACCGAAAGAATGCGCTCGTCTAGCCTCAAGCTGGCACAATAAAGTATCTTGGCCAGTCAGAGAGTAATTATTACTACATCTTCGACTTAAGCTATACTTTTACCAAAGGGCCAAGGGGGCTTTGCTAGGGCTAGGATACAACCGGTAAAATGGTGTCCTGGTGACGTCACACGCACCACAGGCATTATGGGAGTTGGGAAACAGAAGGAAAACAAGTAAAGTAGTTTATAGTAGTTAGGTAGTCCGTGAATAATTTGTATAATAACTTAAAACTGTTTCTTAAATCCTTTTTACCCCCAGGTACAGGCTTATTAGAAACATACATTTTTTAGTCTAGTGCTTTTAATCCCAAGTTCTGTGTTATTCAGTAGCCGTATCAAAAAGGATTTTACCAGCTTTTATTGTTTGTAATGTTCTGAATTTTTTAAATTCATAAATTAAAAGTTTAGTACAGATCTGTGATGTAGTTGTTTTGTATTGAACAAATTAAGATATTCAACATTTTTAGATCAAAAAGTTTGTAATCAGCAGATTTTACAAATGTAGCTATTTGACAGACAAAGGTATTTTTTATTCACGATTTTTTGTATTGAGGGGCCTCACTGCCAAACTTTGCTCCGGGCCTCAAAATGTCTGTCGGCGGCCCTGTGTAAACTTGAAGTCAATATGTCACCTCTAGCCAAAATGGTAGGTATTCCAAAATTTGACTGGCTAATAAAGCACCCATTTCAACAATTCAAATTTGTAATGTATGTATAATATCGAAGGATTCCAATTTAATTTGTTGTTTTCAGTGTTACAAGGGCTATAAAATGAGGGATCACTTAATACGAGTTGCTATGATAGGCATTCAAAGTTTTGAATTGGTGAAATGGGAGCTTTTTCACCAAAATTTTTAATTCCTGCTATTTTGGCTTGAGGTGACATATCAAATTCAGGTTTGCACCATTGTTTTTGTTTTGACAAACCCTTCAATATGAGGGGTCACTCAATAGGAGTTTGCATTTGAAATTTTGGGGCTGCCCCCAAAACACCTATTTTGGGGGCCAGAGCTAAATTGGAAATATGACAAAAGTGACCACTTTTCCATCTAATAACGCTATACAGAATTTAGCTTACCCAAAGAAACCCGTTTAAAAGGTAAGTTGGGGTATCCATACTTAATCTCATGGGACCATTCCAAAATTTAAAATGGCTGCCATTCTTGTTTGGGGTAAGATATCGACCTCGGGTTTGCGCCATTGTATTTATTTTTACAACCCCTTCAAAATGAGGGGTCACTAAATACGGATTGCTATTTGAAAAAATTAAGCTACCCCTTACCCCCCACCCTGTTCGGGAGGTGAAACAAAATTTTTGATGTCAAAAGTTCCAGAACCTTTGTCAACTATTAATGCCACAAACAAAATATTTCTATCTATTTCGGTTTAGAAAATACTTATTTGTTTTCATACTTAATTTACACACTGTATAAATGAAGGAATCGTGTTTTTGGCATTTGGGGACCTTAAAACAAAAAGTAATGATGGTCTAGGGCTTGCGTCTTACCATGAGACCTATAGTAACAGCTTCTTCCCAATAGAGGAAATTTGCTAATATCAATACCATATCACCCTCAAACATTGTCCGGTAGGTTATACTACATTTTGATTGGGTACTCAGTTCCGGCCGCCATTTTAGATCCACCATACTGGATCCAAAATATTTTTTCAAAAGTAAAAGTGATGTGACCTATCATTTCAAACTAATTTTTTTCACTAATTACAGTGCCGCAATCTGTTTTTTAATATCAATTAGGTCTGAAGATATATTCTTTTTAATAACTTATTTTTAACCAACAGTCCTTGCTGAGTTATTTCCACTTCATTTTAACCAATGTAAATTTATTTATTTATTTTATCCTCCTCTTGTCCTCCTCATTATCATTGGCTGTAGGCCTACTTGTTAGGTTAAGTTTGTTTTATTTATGAGATAATGCATTTTTGTTTTGTAAAAGTGGTTAATTTTTATATGACGATGCCAATTGTAATGCTGTGTATTAAAGGCAAAATAATCTTTGAATCTTTGGCCACGATCTTGGATCTGCTGTTTTGAAGTGAGGTACATGATTTTAAATATGAAGATAGTAGTAGTAACCATCATTTCAAAGTAAATTTTTACGCTGAATTCAACGCCGAAACGCGTTTTCCATTATAAGTTTAATAGGTAACAAGTTTTTGAAACTTTTTTATTTCATTACATTTTTACTAGGAAAATGTCAATATCTTGAAAGAATGATGAACAATGTTTTGATTAGTTTAGCCTTGAATCTCCCATTTTCACATTTCCGTGTCTGTGTCAGCTAACTTGTATATGGTACTCATTTCTCATGCTTATTTATAGACATGCAACAATTTTACTTGATGATGCTAAGTTTTGTCTTAGTTACCTATTTAAGCATTTTAAATTGGCTGAGTATACAAGTCTGGTGGAAAGGGGGTATTTTATTTGTTTATTTTAACTATCTAACATAGTTTTGGTTTGATCTTAGTCACATTTTCATAAGTTATTTTATTAGGCACTTTAAGCTTTTAAGAATTTAGTAAATAGTTCTTCTACTTGAAGAATTAGTGCAAATTTTCAATTATTATGGTTTAGCAAAAGTTCGAAAATATTCCTCGGTCTGGATAATTTATAAAATAGGTCATCAGGGAAAGTCAAGTAATTCATTTGTAATATTGATGTATGGAAACCCTGTTTTATTATTATCCCATAAGGATAATTTCATCTTGCAACTTCAGGTGGTGCAGTAGAACATTTTTATGAAACTTTTTTTATATTTTTATGTTAATTAAAATAAGATAGTACCAAGGAATTAAAACTAAAATTTTGGGATGTAATATTTCTGAGCTACAGACGTCAAAAGTGCAAAAAGGGCCAAAAATTTCAATTTTTCTTGCATCATTTACGTAGACACAGTTTAACCTACAAGGCCTATATTTGGGAATTATTTATGATTAATGAATGTCTTAAGCCTGACATCTATGAAATTTAAAAATAAATAAAAAAAATTGTTGTCGGAAAATAATTTTTTCTTCTGCACTATATGTGTCAGATCTTTAATAATAATGTCATTTTGTAGGTCAGAGAATTCCATACAATATCCAAAAAAAATTAAATTTAATCTTTAAACTTTTTCTTGGAATGATGCACGAACAAACGGAACTTTAATACCTGCATAATTTGATCAGGCAAGCCGGAAAGCCACATTCAACATAAGAATGCTACCGAAACATTCTTTTAACCAGAGAGATGTTACCTTTATTACTGGAGTTCGCGCAGCAATGCAATTTTGCACGAAAACATGACACCGTTGATTTTGTCAGGTTGGCAGCGCCAAGGGGAATAAATTCCGTTCTTTGAACGACTCTGTAAGAGAATTACAATTAATTATTAGGGTACAAGAACGACGAACCGTTTGAATCAGTTAGTAGGTTCTTTTGACCTTAAAAGGTTAGTTAGTTAGTTAGTGTTAGTTAGTTAAAAGGTTAGTGGTTAGTTCGAGTTTGAGGTTTATGTATGATGTTTTGTTATCTAAATATGCCATGCATGCGGATGTGGATGCTAAATAAATCTGAATCGTTTGATTCCATAACTCACCCCTTGGCGCTGCCAACCTGACAAAATCGGTGGTGTCGCTGGCACCGGTCTGACACTTAAATGGAGCCAAGTGTTAAACTTATTGGAGCGGGTTAGTTCGAAGCACTTTAGTTAGATGTCGTTGTAAAAACATGGTTTTCTTCTTCTTCACTGAATCAGCCAATCAAAACCACGATAACGATCTGCTAACTTCCTATTCCGTTTCTCCTGATTTTCTGTCACAACGTGTACACAACCAAAACGAGTTGAAATTACTGTAATTTGAGTGTGGGAAAATACCTAAAGGACGTTTGCCGCTAGTGCAAGTTGTTTCGCGAAATACTGTAATGAGTGATTCATATTGTGCTTAAAGCGATTGATAGGAACTAAATACGTAGATTTTTATATAAAAGGACTTAATAAAAATTAAATTTTTATTAAGTGCTTTTATGTAAACATCTACAACAATTAAATTTTAGTGAATTTCCCCTATAGGGAAGAAGCTCTTATTACCGTAGGTCTCATGGTAAGACCTAAGCCCGAGACCATGATAGCTTTTCGTTTTGGGGCCACCAGAAGCAGAAAACACCATTCGTTCGAATTTTTATATATATCAGCCAATCAAAATAAAAATTAACTAAGTTAATTTCTATTAAGTGCTTTTATGTAAACATCTACGTATTTATTTTTTATCAATCGCTTTAAGCACAATATGAATCACTCAGTACAGTATTTCGCGAAACAACTTGCACTAGCGGCAAACATGCTTAATCTAAACAAATCGGTAAAGTCATTAAAATTGAAAGTCTAGCAAACAAAACAAGAAAACGAAAATATAAACAAAGCAGACGACGACGATCGATATATCGCATCGACGACGATCGATATGTCTCATTGACGACCAACGATATATCGCATCGATCTTTTAGCGAATTTCCCCTATTAGACCAGGCGGTGTATGTTTTGACTTGGGTAAATCATACAGTCTCCGAGATTTTTGTGTTAATGGCTTCGGAATATCATTCAAAAAAAAATTTCAGTATACGTACAAATATAAACCTGTGCAAAATTGTTTATCGAGGAAAATATTAAAAATTATACAGAAAAATCCACCTTGTTCGCCTGTTTTTCGAGGATATCTCCAAAACTATTCACTTTAGACAAAAATAAATAGCACCAAATGTTTCGTTATGAAATTCTACATTGAAAAAAGTTATTTTAAATTTTTTATTCCTACAAAAAGGGCATTTTTTATCAAAAAATGTAAAAAAATAGAAAAAATAATCAAAAAATTTAGGTTCTTTGCGATTTTGTTGGAACACAATGACTCAACCAACGACCCTCAAACTTTCCACAGTAAATTTTTATATTATAAAAAATAATTACACCAAGTTTCATAAAAATCAGCCTGATATCTTCAGCACAATAATCATCTAATAATCGTACTGCCAAAATATTTAACAATTTTCATCTTTCTAAACCACCAAGTACAATACGCAGATAAATGAAATTTGGACCAAATATAAAGGAAAATTAGATCTTTCAAATGAATCTTAAAACACTAAAGTCGGTTCACTAGGAGTTTTTGGCAGGTGTTTAAATATCGTACAGTGGAACCTGGATAATTCGAAACTCAAGGGACCAGCTAAAAACTTCGAATTATCCATAAATTCGAATTAAAGAAGTTCTGAAGAATGAGGCCAAGACATTAAAACTTCAAATTGTGAATTTAACCTTTTTATCAAATTGACACTCTAAAAGAATAAATTCATCAACAAACGCTAATTATAAGGAATTAATTTGAGTGTGGGAAAATACCTAAAGTACGTTTGCCACTAGTGTAAGTTTCGCGAAATACTGTACTGCGTGATTCATTTGTGCTTAAACCTATTGATAGAAAATAAATACGTAGATGTTTACATAAAAGCAATTAATACAAATTAACTAAATTAATTTTTATTAAGTGCTTTTATGTAAACATCTACGTATTTATTTTCTATCAATCGCTTTAATCACAATATGAATCACTCAGTACAGTACGGTATTTCGCGAAACAACTTGCACTAGCGGCAAACGTACTTAATCAATTTAATCTAAACAAACCGGTAAAGTCATTAAAATTGAAAGTCTAGCAAACAAAACAAGAAAACGAAAATATAAACAAAGCAAACGACGACGATCGATATATCGCATCGACGACCATCGATATATCGCATCGATATTTTTAGTTCGTAGCACTTTTATCAGACAGCGCTACTGTTCCGTTACCAGCGAGTTAACATGGGAGTGCCAACTCTTTACGAAGTTCATTATTACTCTATGGTAACATCTCACTGCTTTTAACACATCCCAATCACGTGCACTAATAAAAAGTTGAGAGAAATAAAGTAAAAAAATCATAAGACTGCCATGATGCCTTGCGGAACAGTTTTGTCCTTAGCGGCAGGCGCCCTCACAACCTTAAGTGGGCTTCAACTTAAAACAATATATTCACATGAGATATTTACCTGGATTGTGAAATTTAAAAGGTTAAAATAAGAACAATTATCAATAACCCAGGTTCAATATTATGTACAGTCTTTAGTTTATTTCTGCTTTTGGACAATTATCGCTGTCATGTTGGCAGTAGTTCCTAAACTAAATCGGAAGAAGAAGAGAAACTAACTGAGGAGATTTTCTGGTGTAATGTAAGTGCATTTGCAACTTGAAAGCGAGAAAAAATTAATAAATTTTCAAATTTACTTTGTCTTTGTTTTGTGATTTGCCAGCTTGTTTTCAATTTTATTCGTTGCGTATGTTGATAATGGATCATTTTCGGTTTATGTGGAACGTTAAGTTTCACTTGTGGTGGATAAACTTTTTATAAACTGTCAATTTTCAAGATGGCACCATGGCCCGAAACGGGGAATGAACCTAAGGCTCCTGATAAGGACGAAAAGCATGAAATAGTGAATTCAAATGCTACGCTTTCTCTAGATGAATCCTCGCAGAATACAAGCTCCACCAAAAGCGAACAGGTTGGCTTAAGCTATTTATATCTAATGGTATACCATACTGATTCAGCTCTAACAGTTGTCATGGCTCTAGTATTGTTACTAGGGATAGGCTCTCGAGTTCTTATTCTTTCATTTTCCCTCTTTTCCCCTAAGACTGCAGTTCCTGTATTCCTTATTGGGGTAACTCCTAAGTTGTGAGTTTATTGGCTGTTTTGGTGAATCTTAGATAGCTTTTTAAAATATATAGGACTAGCCTATGATACTTTCATTGTGTAGTCATAAGGCTGTTGAACAATTTTGAAGCCTCTACTCATTGATTTTTTCAGGGTTTGGTAAGTGAAACATTTTATTTAGGCCTAGTTTTGTATAATTTAGGTATATCACATGGTGGATTTTTAGTGAATCACCAAATCATTAGATGTGGGAAGTTAGCCCAAGCCTTGGTTTAATCTTCTTTTACTAGTATTAAAGTACCTATTTGCTTCATCCCCTATGAATCATAACTTTTTCGATTGGTCTCGATCTAAGCGTATGTAAGGCTCTGCTCTATCCCTGGACAGTAATGTAGCTGCTTAAGAATCGATGTATTCTTGTGTTTACTTGTTAGATAGAATTTAGGTACCTAAATTTTAAGTTGCCATCAAGATTTATAGGCCATGTTCTCTGTCAAAGTCAAGTTCTTTAAAGCCATGAGACAATAAGTTAACTATATGTTGTCAACAATGTGTTATAGTGATTGCAACCGCAGGCAATATCAAAATCCTTAAAAGATATTTCAACAATAATCATAACACAAAACAGTGATTGAAAGGTTTTCGGCTACAGTTCTGTATGCGGCCTACATTTTCAAGATTGAGAATATCAAACTGAAACTCCCAATACATGATGGTAGCTAAAACTAAACTAAATTCATTGATGGTTTTTAAATGTTACAGATGCTTGTTAACATGATAAAATAATAGTTTATGCAACGATTGTATAATGAATGCCTTTAAGCCACGAGTGAGATGTAAGTTAGAACACGAGCGAAGCGAGTGTTCTAAATATCTCACGAGTGGCTTAAAGGCATAATACAATCGTTGCATACACTATTTTATCTACGACCAACAATATACGACAAAATTTCCCCCAAAGTTAAACAAAACTCATGACTTTTACTAATAATGGAATAGGTCAACTAAAATTTGAGGTTAGGCAAATTGGCAAATAAGCAGACTGAACCATGAATCGTTGTGGAACAATCAGCTGATGGGATAAGTAAACTCAAACATGAATCGTAATGCAACAATCAGCTGATGTGCGAATTGCGTAATTGTTATTATGACACTACTTCCGTCAAATGCCGAGCTCTCATTGGTCTAGAACCAGTACTCTAAAGTGACTCCAGTACTCTAAAGTCGTCATTAGAGTACTGCTTGGTTTTTGGTGTTTTAATGTATATCATTATAATGTTTATTGTAATACCATAATTGGTGCTTATTGCAATGGTCGTAGATAAAGAATTTTTAGTTATTCTTTCTACAGAATAAGAAAGTTTCTTCTACAATATAAGAAATATTGTATGATTTGACTTGGCTTTTGCAATTTATTGTTAAACTGGCTAAATGACTTATGACTCATGTGCAAGTGAAATCTAGATTAGGCTACCTATTCAATTGCATCAAGAAAAAAATCATTAATATCTACTTGATTTATATTAGGTACCTAAATCAACATAGGTACTTTTATCACCTAAAAAGGATGAAACTGCAGGCCTTTAAGTTTCATATGAACTGAATTAAAAAAACTAAACTTAACAATAAAACTAATAAATAATATTTTTAACTCTCATTATTAAATTAATACATTTACCAACATAATAGCGCACACTTTCCACCATTTTGTAATAGGCCTAGTTGTGGTTTCTGGTTTGCGATGTTTACATAGACATGACACTATGTAAGTTATCATAGGCATGGCTTATTGACTTATTATTTATGGAGGTTTTTATAGTTGTGCTCTGGTATTTTTCTATCCTTCACTCAAGTTTTAATTGATAGGCCTACTGTTGTGAATGGCTACACAATACTTATATTGAGAATAAGCTTCATGAAATATTTTGAAGACTGCCAAGTGGATAGGAAAGTTTATTCCAAAATATATCTCTTTGAATATTTGGTATAAATAATCAGTTTTATTTCTGGCTCTTAAATGTGATTTATAATGCTAATAGAGATGTAAACAGACAAAATCTTCATTATTTCACAGCCATTGGATGTTAGAGCAGTCGGTGTTAGATGTTAGGCATTTGGTCTGATTATGCAGGGTGATGAAAATATAGGTAGGCCTATTTAAAAATAAATTCACAGGTTTTTGAGGTAGGCCTGTAACAGATTTAATTTATTTGAGGATTAATGAAGGATTAAAAATACATAGTTTTTAATGAAAAAATGGCAAAAGCTACCAAAAGTAGTATAAACCTAAGTTAACCCTTAAGTGTTCGGTATTTGGTAGGTTTACCTTATTTCATTGATACTAAAAGGTTAGCCAATTCGACATGATATAAACAGAAATGATAAGTTCGATATAGTAATTGTAGGCATAGGCTAGTTTATTTTTAATCGATACATTGGCAACAGTTAGATATTTTCAATCGTTAAAATGTAGACAGCTTACAAAACTTCAGCCCCTTTTTTACCTCTCATCTCTTAAAGTTAAAAGGGATTTTAGAATTAACCTGAACCAGCTTAATCGGAGCTGGAATAAGTCTTAATTCTGCTTCTAGGCATCAGTACAACAAGCAATGATAGACCTAGTTGTAAATTATGTAACGCCAGGGATTTTTCGTTTACCATTGGCCATAGTTTGCTTCATTTATGTGTTTTAATCTTTATATAAGCACTTCTTGTTCTCAAGAAGGCCTATGTTATACCGATTTTAGTGCAAATGAAATGCTCTGAATGTAGGAAATGAATCTCTAGGCCTACAGATTGCTCTAGGGAAATAAATTACATATAATATATAACTATTTAGCCTATGGAAAAATGAAAGAAGAGTTGACTGCAACAAATACCTATTGGGGTTATTTTAGATTCCAAATCAAAACGGGAATGTAAAATGGTGAGTCTGTGGCGCAGTTGGTAGCGCACTCGGCCCCGGTTCTGTGGCGGCAGCGTCGCAGGATCGAGTCCCGATGATGCCGCATACTTTTATCAGTACTGTTCATCCTTGTACTGTACCAGCTCACTCCTTAGGTTTGCTTGATAACTCCCACGCACAGGCCTGAGGCCCATGTGGGGGGGCAAATGCAAGGTAAAAAGAGGCCGCCACCCTCTTAAAAAAAAAAAATAGAAATAAAATAAATCATTTAAAAACCTTATTAGGAAAAACGACTTCAGTTTTTCATCACTCAAGTGAAGTATCAAATGAAAAGGAAATTTATTTATTATTTTGCAGATAGTTTATTTTGCATATGTCAAATCTTTACTATACCCTGATTATCGAAAGAAGGTGAGCGGCGCGGCGGCGGCGGAGCGAGCGTGCGGCAGTAAAAACATTCCTATTTAAAACGCTGTAGAAACGTAACAAACGCTGTTAAAAATTTGCAGTCGACTTTATTCCAATGGTCAGTTAATTACGTTATCAGCACTGTTTTCAAATAATTTTTATCGTACGAAGTTTAGTTTATAGTGCGAGTTATATTACTAAAAACACGATTTGCAAATTAAAAAAGTCAATTCTTTGTGTTTGATTTATGATAACTCTGCTTAGAAGCATCGGGGGAAAAATTCCTCTAGAGAACCTTTAGTCGACTTTCACGGGAACAATATATCAAAATTTGAGAGTCTTGTGATTAATATTTACATCGTTATTAATTTATTTCTAAAGTACTGTTATCTCAGCTATTAAACTACTTTGATGAATGAAATTCAGTAAACAATGTCTTTGAATGAAATATACGTTAATTCCGTCGCAGCTTTATGTTTTTATTGGAATGGTTTCTCATAATCGATTAATATATAAACGATATTATCACTCCGAGTCAGAGCACAACAATGACTGTTGAAGTACAGTCTGGACCTAGTGGACCCATTTTATTCGCACGCCTCTGCATGTCTCAGTTTTTCTCTTATAAACAACGCCTGCTTCCAGATGTAGAATTCATTGTAAAAACAATGCCGATTTACCAACATTGAACAATAAGGAACCTTTCAGTTCCTCCGAACTGCATGTGCTGTGTGTGTTGGAAGCATGTGCTTCGTTGTTGTTGGCCAGTTGCTGTACCTCGTCTGAATCGTGCTCGCCCGAGCAATGTTGATAATTAATTTCAATTATCAACTGGTTATGGATTTATCTAGTAGTATTGAAGTAATTTATTAACTGAATGTTGATTTTGGAAACGATCTAATGTCATTAAAGAAAAAATGAAATGAAAATCTCAATTAACAAAACAGTTCTTTAGAAATAAATTAATAACGACGTAAATATTAATCAGAAAACTCACAAATTTTGATATATTGTTCCCAAGAAAGTCGACTAAAGGTTCTCTATAGGAATTTTTTCCGCGATGCTTCTAAGCTGAGTTATCATTAATCAAACACAAAGAATTGACTTTTTTAATTAGAAAATCGTGTTTTTCGTAATATAACTCACATTATAAACTAAACGATAAACGTTGAAAGTTATTTGAAAACAGTGCTGATAAGGTAGTAAACTGGTCATTGGAATAAAGTGGACTGCATATTTTTAACAGCGTTTTTGACGTTTCTACAGCGTTATGAATAAGAAAGTTTTTACTGCAGCACGCTGCTCACCTTCTTTCAATAATCAGGGTATAGAATATGGAATCTTTGCTTGCAGTCAAATCTATAAGTCATTCAAATTCATTCTTCATCGCTAACATTTTCTAGAGGAACATTCCTGCTGAAATAAGAGACTTACAAGTATCGGCAAAAGTTTTCAAGGGGTTGGTCCATGACTGGCTGGTGGGGATCGAACAAGCTTAGTCCCTCATTTGCTCTGAGCACTACAATTAATAATTTACCACTAACTTTTGCAATACCATACCACCTGACTTCTTTACATTACAAGCCTACTCAACGACTTTCTAGCGCGGGTCCTTAATCACACATTTCATACATTATCTGTATTTTACTTACAAATTGTTTAGCCTATTTGTTTCATCTATTCATATTCACTTAGTACATCAGTATCAGTGGTTCAGTTTGTATGTTAGTACATGTTTCAATATGTCATGATAAACTTTTTTCCAATTTTCTTTTGTTTGCAGCTAAATTTGAATCGCTTATTTTATTTTAATCTTTTTAATTTTTTTAAGTCAAAAGATTTATCTAGTTATACAGAGTACTAATATAATTAAATATAGGTTCTCACACACAGGCTATTGGTGGTCTATATGAGTTTTTTCCCAGGGCCCTATTTAGGGCCCCTGCGCCATTAGTAAAAGTGGTGACCATTTTTTAGCTAGTCGACTCTAAATGCCTTATTTTACGGGCCTGTGCGGTACCGTAGTCCTTGCCTTACATCCACTGTTTTCGCCCTGGGCCCCCTTCAACGCTCTCTGGCTTTGATTCAATTCTGTTATATTATTTTGATTGTCATTTATCATTGTCCTATTTTTGATCTCAGTTATTATTCATGTTGGTTTATAGAAGAGACCGGGATTCAGTTTTAGGGCTGGGAAGATGTGAGTAGTTTGAAGAGGAGCCTAAAGCTAGCAGCACCGACCGAAGCCTCAGATTTCGGTCTATGGGAACAAATAAAAATCTATACACTCTGGTCTGGTTGAAAGTACCAGTAATTAAAGAGTTAATCTGTAGAAGTGGATTCACATTGGCTCGTGTATCAGTTATTGGTTGCCAACAAGTTAAAAGTCTTTAGTTAATATACAAGACTTGAAAAGTCATTTTAATTTAGTATTGATTAATTTAGTACAAAAATATCCTCTTCTCCGTGTCAATTGGAAAGGTGCTGGAGGCTTCAAAGGTGTTCCGCCAGCTGCGACGGGTCCCCGGTAGGGTGGTAGGTTAGATTAGGTGTTATGCTAGGCTGAGCATGGCCAAAGTTTAGCAGAGATCAGGTTAGGTTATTGTAGGTTAAGCTATTTGGATTCCAATAATTGCGGATATCCTCTAGGTTATAGAAGTATGCATAAATTTTTTCTCTCCTAGTTTAAATTTAGAAAATCATGCAATGCTTCTAATGTGCTGCGGTAAATATTGAAACTTCTTCATTCCACTATAATTTGGTTTGCTGTCAGTGTTTATCTATGTAACTGAGAAAAACGGTTGTTTTATCAAGGTAAATAATTAATTCGTTGTTGCGCTCACGATTAAGGCCAATTTTCCCAGATAGACAACATTTCGACATGCATCAGACAGTAAATGTCTGCGATCACGTTGTTTGGAAACCGTTCTCGCTCCTAACTTAGGACAGTGGAGTCCTAAGTTTTTTAACGTAATTAATTGTGCTGTTAGTCTAGTGCGATTTGTTTGATATTAAGAAAACAAGCCTTAGAACAAACTAAACATCGTATGGTGGTAATTGAACTCGTAAATTGTGTTGCGGTAAAGGAAGCAATTCGCCATGTCACTGATGTAAACAAAATCAACATGGAGTTTAAGTAAACTCTCGTCTTCACGTTGCGGTAAATATCTTGTGTCACACGACACCGACGCAGCACACTCGCCGACATATTGTGGATTGCCACCGCGTCTGTGTAGTGACTCTTAGGCAGTTCAGAGAACCCAGGTTTATTCGAGTGGTTAGTTTGTAACTGATGGACTACATCCACCCCCAGGCTTTCATAACCCTTCTTATCACCCATCTGATTTCTGTAAGGCCTTTTTACATTACCAAACCGCTCCGGCACAGCTAATTTCAGCTCTACACCATCGGGGGAATCACATTGTTGCGAGTAACAATTGATTATCTGTATAATAACTGCTGCTAGTAGATGGCTCTACAATTGGATATTAAAACTACTCGTGGTATTTAAAAATACAGGTGTTATTGTTTTAATTTGTAAGCCCTTTAATATTTGTGGTTGATGACTGGACAGGCTGTTTTAAAATGGTATAAAAAGGTTGAAATAAAACTGTTGTTTGTATGATAGAACTGTTAATGTCTATGAGACCGGGTGTTACTTCCCTGGTTCCAGTATTCAGCCTAATTTTTAGTTCTTCTAAGGTTTCTGAGTTTTACTACTTTGTGTTTTTCCATCCATTTGCCGCCAATTTTTAGGCATTTTCCTGTTGGTGTTGTGATTCTGATGGTGTTGTGATTCTGATGGTATGGTGATCTATGTGGGTTTGGTTTGGTTTAAAAGTGAAGAGATGGGTAGTGAAATTATTGATTCAGGTTTAAGATTTCTCTGTGACCCTGTTAGGCAGGGGCGAACCCAGGAATTAATTTTGGGGGGGGGGGATACTCCGTAGGGGTTAGTAGTACCAGGACAGTACACTTTTACGTCATGCTTCAGAGGGAAAGGGGGGGGTTACTAACGCCAAACTCTTGTGCCCTCTCTACTACCTAGTATTTATGGGCCATCCATAAATTACTTAACACCCTAAGGGTGGGAGGGGGGTGTTCGGCAGTGTTATGCACCGTTACAAGGGAGGGAGGGGGGTTCAACACAACATTATGTAACTATTAAATGTTGATAGGCCTAGTTAATACCTTAAGTTCTTTAAAAAATGTTCTATTAGCTTTTAAGTAAAATTTTTTTGATTTTTTAGGGGGGGGTGATAGCACAGTGTTACGTAGTTTTTGAGGGGGGTTAGTACCAGTGTTGCAAGTCCGTTACTAGGGGGGGGGGGGTTTGAAAAGGCCGAATTTAGCGCTATGTAATTTATGGATGGCCCCTTACATTCCCTTTTAAAACGAGGTAATTATTTAATAACGAGGTAATTAACCATAAGGTAATTATTTATTTTTAATTTTATTATTGTATCAGTACAAAACCACCCAAAATATATTTGATCTATTTCAACAAAAGCTTGAACCGCAGGCCACTCACTACAAACAGTTTTGGTGGATATATAGGGTGTTTACTAAAAACCGTTCAGGACTTTAGGATATGGTTACTTACATCAAAACTAAGAAAAAAGTTTCTCTAAACATGGGTCCTAAAATGCTAGTTTATATGTCTGTCTGTATGTATGTGCTTTTGATATGATTTTGCATAACTTTGGGACCACTGAAGATATCAACTTCAAATTTGGTGCCCATATGTTGAGTAATAGGAACGATTTTGGTGCAGAGTATCAAGTCTGCTTTGTACCATTTAAAAATGGCAGCAATTTTTACATTTGAAAACCCGTAAATTTTCCAAAAATTGTTCAAAATAAAAGTTGCATAATTTTATTTCCTAAAAAACTGTACAAAGATTGTTAAGATTGAACTACAATTAACGAAGTTATTCTAATTTTTCTAACAAAATTGCTATAACTGCCTTAAACAAGCATGTATTCTGATATGAAATTTGCAATAACTCCGTTAGTTGTGGTTTTTTTGATCTAAATAATCTTTGTATGGTTTTCTAGAAAATAAAATTGCGCAACTTTTTTCTATTTTGTTCAATTTTCATAAAATTTATGGCTCTTAAGATATTAAATTTTAAAATATAAAAATGGCTGCCAATTTTAAATGGTACAAAGTAGAAACTTGATACTCCTCGCTAAAATAGGTCCTATTAGTCAACATATACACACCAAGTTTGAAGTTGATATTTTTAGTGGTTCCAAAGTTATGCAAAATCATGTTAAGAACACATACATACCGACAGATGGAAAACCGAGCATTTTATGAAGCATGATTATAGGAACTTTTTTCTTAGTTTTGATGTAAGTAACTGTATTCGGAAGTCCTGAAGGGTTTAAACACCCTGTATATCATCCCAGTGGTCGGCAATTGCATTGTCGATTTTGATGTCTTCTTAAGACCTTACGGGGCTGAAAAGTATAGAGTCCAAATTCCTAAAAACCCCTGATTTGTATAAGAAGGTTGATGTTAATTTCCAAGAATTTTTTTTACATATTTTAGTTTTTCTCATACAAGATTGATGTTGGTTATTAAAAAATTCTGCTTTCTTGCTCCCAGTATGTCCAAATAATCCTGTAGGAGACAGAAAAATTTTAGTCGTTAATATGTGATTAAAAGCAGTTCATGAGGTTTCATTAGTCTGTTTAGATTTTTTTAGGATGAAGAATCAAGAATTTTATGTCAAAAACAAAATTTATTGCAAATGTTACCTAAAGTCTTTGTGAATTAAACAAGTTAATTTAGGCCTACCTTAGTTTGATTAAAGGTTTTGTTAAAACTGCTTGAAAACTTGATTTATACATTTTGCCCTATCAGTATGGCATCTTTATAGAGTTTTAGTATAAAAAATTTGATATAAACTCCCTTTTGATAACCATCCAGTATACGGTAGGCCTACTGCAAAATTATTCTTTTATATTATATTGATTTTTTAACAGCCATCTGTTTCGGGCCTCATCAATTCATTTTCAAGCTTCTTAAAATCTGAGTTAAATATTTGCATCTGAATGATCATCTGCTTATTATGGTGCTGTTGCTTCGGATCTGAATGTATTTAAAAAAAGTTAATTCTTAATTACTGTACACCAGTGTGTTAAATTCATTGCACATCGCAAACGTTTAGATTTAATTAATCATAAAGTCTGGAATCATTAGGCAGGGATGCTTGTTGTTGAATAGTTTGCTCTGGGTCAAGTAAGAAACTGATATGTTCATTTGCTGACTTTAGTTATCAATTAATTACTGATTAAAATATTTTTAATGTATTCCAACATCGTGTAAAAATTTGTGATCGTTTTACACGGCTATCCATTTGTGTGAAAGTTAAGAAGTCGTTAAAGTGTGATAGTTTTACTACATCTTGCAGTGCACAAGGAAAGACTTTGCTTTTGTAACATTATCTTTATTGGTTTGCATTTCATTTTCAAGAGCATAACTCAGTTTGCGATGTAACATATTTTGATGGACGTAAACAGTGAATGGTTATGGATAGGCTAGCAAATTGTTATTATTTTAGGATTACTTACCCTACTACCCAGCCACTGTTATCTCACAGTTGATGCCGACAATCATTGTTGCCAGACAAAATCTGGCATTTTCCCTGCCGACTCCATTTAAAAATCCCTGGTTTTACCTTGTTTTTTTGGTAATAATCACCACAAGATCCTTGCAAGTACAAAAAAATGGGTAATTACTAAAAAAAAAACTGCATGAGTTTGAGAATAAAACAAAAAGCAGTTACTTTCTTAAAATTGCTTGCTAAATGGGGATATCTTGCATAAAAAACTTGCTCTATATAACTAAGCTAATACTGCATAATTATTGGGTTTTTTGCTAGGCAAATCATACTTCAATAATCCCTGGCTTAATCAGGTTTTGTACTTGGGATGTCAAGTTTTATCCCCACTGCCCAAGTATAAAATCCCTGGTAATACAGTAGAACCCCTCATATGCGGCCACCTCGGGACTGAGCTTAGGACAGATAACAATTTAGCCGGATAATCCAACTTATTACAAAATCGATAATTTTAACCAAACGAACCTCAGTCAACCTTTCTTAGTTAATAAATAACTATCAGTGTACAGCTAAAGTTAATTTTTTTTGTTTATTTAGTTGAAAAAAAAAACACGTCAGTAAAACAGTACAGTGCACTTAACCAAAACTGCAACATAACACTATTATTGGGAGCACAAAAATTAGGCGGGCGGCGAAAACAGTAAAACACTCAAAATCCTCTGCTTAAACCAGTGTCTTTGTCTGCTTTGATGGTTTATTTTCTACCAAAAATGCCAATAGCGCACTCACTCACCCGCCTAATTTGGTGCTCCCGAGAATAGAGAAAAAATCCCGCACTGACTGATTAATAACTGCACTAGTTAAGAAATCATCTGGCTAGAGAGAGGTCGACTGGAGTAAATAAAAAGTGCAACTGACGTAAATACTCTCGAAATCAAAATAAAATAAAACAATCACTACCACGGAAGCAGGTGTACCATGAGAAACGCTCTAGTCACGGCTACTTCCTGTCCAGTAGCCGAGGGAAAATACATTTTGATATCGGCTTCCAAGAAGCTGAATAAACTGAAGACCGGTAAAACCAAGCCCGGATATGAGGGGTCCCCACTGTACCTGGTTTTTAAAATCCTCTCAAAAATCCCCAAATGACCTTTAAAATATATAAACCGGGTAAATTGTAACCTGGTTTCCTGGCAATATAGCAACCAATTAAACTTTACCAAATACAATACCAACCAACTTTCTTCGCAATATATATCTTTAATTTTAAAAATCCTTGTAGCTTGTCCACAATCCCTGGTTTTAAATTTTTTTGAACATCCAGGTTGTTGGTTAAATCCCTGCAAACCCTAGTGTAAAATCCCTGGATTTACCGATTTTTTCTTAATTCCCAAGGTAGCAAATTTCCCTAGTCGGCCTCCTAAAATACCAGGGCCTGTAATGGGTTATTTTTTTGTTATTTTTTTGGAATTTGGTCATTTTTCTTATTTTTTTTGGAATTTTGGTTATTTTTTTATTTTTTTTTCAACCTCAAGAACTGCTACAAGCACTGTTCACAGTAGGCTATTCGGTCTGTCAGATAATCTTGTAGCAGCATCGCGGCAGACGAATCTCGTCATCCTACATTGCGTGAAAAACCAAGTCTCGCCGTCAAATTTAGGCAGATTTGTGATAAGTCTGTCGAGATTTTTCTTTTTTTACCAAGGTTAAGAATGTATTATCCCCAATATAGCGCCGGGTTTTCTATTTTTAGCAACATTTATTGTTTACAAAAAGGTTATTTTTTTGGTTATTTTTTTTTCTTATTCTAGTTATTTTTTAATTTTTTTTTCAACCTGAAGAACTGCTACAAGCCCTGAAGTACCTGAAAACAGGGCAAATAACCGGTTTTTGGTCCACACTACCGACAATTTGTATGAGTGATGCAATTCTATAGTGGGCACCCAAAAGTGTTGTCATTGATATTTTATTTCCGAATCTAAAATAGTATTTTTCATTCTTAAATACTGTTTGAATGAAACCATAATGCTGAAACGTTAGGAAATAAATCTTGTTTGTAAAATGTAGAGAATTTTTTTCACCAAAATTTCAAAACGATTTTTTGAGGGTGATATATCCCCTTTATTTTCCCCATGGATTTGCCCTTGCTTTTAGGGACCTGAGTAATAGTGGTTAAACCGTAGCTTTCTAAGGATATTTTGAAAACTTGTTTGTGTTTTTTTTTGTTTCAGAATATTCATATTCAAATCACTAGCTGCCGCAAAGGAGTTATTCTGTACAATTAAAACTTCAGAAAAAATTATTCAGAACCAGTGTTGGTTCGTGAGTTTATGTACTAGGGGTTCACAGAAAAAATACATTTTACATGATATATAAAAATGTCTTTTACTACAGTTATTACAATAAACCAATCTGTATTTAAGTACGTTATATACAAAAGACCCCCTAGCGCCCACAGTTCTTGAGGACACTAGTCGTACACCGTTTGGGTACCGCTTTCATTATTAGTATAATTTGGCAATACCTTACAATTCATGATAATAAATTGTATTTTAGGCCCTAATTTATTTCTACTGTACATAAAATATATATTTCCCAAGATGAAAGATTATAGTAGGAGCCCTGATATCCGGCCCTCAACGGGACTGAGCCTAGGCCGGATAACAATTTGGCCGGATAATCCAACCTATTATGAAAAACGATGAGTTATACCTAAATAATAATATGTAGATAATGTATTAAGCCTAAAGAAGAGCTTTAAATGTTGTTTTGGGTTAGTTCAAAATGCATATGGTATTAAAACCAACACATCACTTGACTACTAATTGATCTTGTTTCACCCATTGGTTTTCCCGACCTCCACGGGACTGAGCCTAGGCCGGATAAAAATTTTGGCCGGATAATCCAACCTATTATGAAAAACGATGAGTTATACCTAGATAATAATATGTAGATAATGCATTAAGCCTAAAGAAGAGCTTTAAATGTTGTTTTTGGGTTAGTTCAAAATGCATATGGTATTAAAACCAACACATCACTTGACTACTAATTGATCTTGTTTCACCCATGGTTTTCCCGGCCTCCACGGGACTGAGCCTAGGCCGGATAACAATTTGGCCGGATAATCCAACCTATTATGAAAACGATGAGTTATACCTAAATAATAATATGTAGATAATGCATTAAGCCTAAAGAAGAGCTTTAAATGTTGTTTTTGGGTTAGTTCAAAATGCATATGGTATTAAAACCAACACATCACTTGACTACTAATTGATCTTGTTTCACCCATTGGTTTTTTTAGGTCATGCCGAACCATAGAGTAACAATTCCGAATGTACTATTGCAGCCAGTACACACTCGCATTCACTAGTATCATTCATTCTGTTTGTGGTAGTAAACTGGAGCCATAAAATATATAGAGATAATAAAACGTAACAAACAGAGATATATCTAAGAGAACCAGAGAGAAATGCGTCTGTAAGAGTAGGAAATGTTTTTGACAAAAGGCTTGTAGGAAACCCGACCGTATAAACCGAGGACCGGTAAAAACCGAGGCCGGATATGAGGGGCTCTACTGTAAAATGAATTTTTCACTAATTTGTAATTGATTTTCCGTTGTACAAAAATAACCATTTTAATTTGAATAATATGTCGTATGCAAAAAATAATAAATATGAACGTTAATTCTTATGAACATTAAACACAAAAAATCGCTGAAATTTGTATATTTATCACTAAAAACAACAGGAAACGCATAATATTATACTTAAAACATACCCAAACCACGAAAATAATAAGTGTCAAGGCAGCGCTCTAAATGGCTCACAGCAGCACACTTGTGAGCAGCTCCCAGGGAAGTTCCATAAGCACTATGCAATTAAGGTTCCTCCCCCGACGCTGGCCCACAATTGGACTTGTCCAGCATCTTAAGCGAGCAAGAGCTGCCCGGGCTCAATCTATGAGGCCCCGGGGGGTGAACCATTTTGAGATATGGCGTTGTTGGATTATGCTGAATGAGGAGTTGAGAATAATAGAGTTAGGCCTAACTAAGGTTCTCTCAGTTGTGGTTATCCTGGGATGTTTTTTGTTTTTCAACGGCTGTTCTGATGTTTTTTGCCCCTGGGAACTCTGCATAATGTAGCGGATATAGTTGCTAATAATGTCGCATAGGATGTTTGGCCACTGTGGTTCATATGTAACCCATGAGGAATGTAATAGTTGCGGGCCAGCATGAAAATTTAGGCTTAAAAAGGTCCTGTTATTTCCAGTGCATTTATTCTTGAACCCTCATTGAAATTTTCAATCTTTTTACTTTGTGTTTTGGGTTATCTAATCTGAGGGGAGATTCTACCCAGACAATTTTCCTATATCCCCTCCCATAGTAAAAGTATATATTCAATCTTTTACATCGGAAACTTCCAAATTATCTTCTGTGCAAACAACTATGGTTTTCAGCTTTCACCCCCAGTCAGAATTACCTGCAGAACACCTTTACAGCATTCGTCTGCGTTGAATTTTTTTCAAATTTGACTTGGCTTAGGCCTATATAAAAAAAATACTTTAAGATCATAATTGATGTAAATACAGAAGTGATAAGCCGTTTTTAAGCGAGAACGCTGTAACTTGACTATTTAGAATTTTCCCCTTGTATCTTAGTGATAATAGAAAATTGACAAAGAGAAAAACTCCTCATTAAAAAATAGTAGAGGGACACACCAACCAGTGTAAAGAAAACCATTGTTGGCATAAGCCAAAAGCCTACTCAAGAATTAGGCACTCTTTGATTTCTTAAATTTTTATTGTCTTCTTTACACATTTATTTAAAATGAAAAGATTAAAGAACTTTCAAAAAAATATGATTATATTATTTTTAGTTAAAGTCGTGAAAAATTATCATCTAATGATTTTTAGTTATACAATTTTGTCCAATCTGTATGGCTTTCTTGAAATTATAGTGAAAAGTTTCTAAATTATTGTAGGACGTCGGTGAAGAATAAATCAAATTAAAATTTCAATCAATTATTTACTGGCATAAGATTTTTTTTCATGCTGGAAAGGAGGAAGAAATAGCCCTTAACCACGACATGAAAGGGGCCCCTCGCCCGCCTACCCTCTGCGCCGCCTACTCCAGTGAGCTAAGAGACAAACCGTACACCAGTCAAACAGGGGTCCTCCCAGCGTCTGTGACATCAACAGCACTGATGTTTGAGGCCCCCGCCTTGAGGCGGCTAAGGGGGAAGCACCTGTATGCCTCCCCGGGCATACATGCTAAAAAAAAACCTTCGCGTTGCCTGTCTTCACATCCATTGCGATCGACCTGAGCGTTTACTCATTGCGACATCACAAAGTGGTGGCCTCTGAACCTTTCGGATCCATCAATTGTTGATTAAATCTTTTGCTGTCCTCGATTCTGGTGTCTTTTCCAGACACCCGTCTCCCCTCTCATGGTGCAGTACGGGACAGAAACAAAATCAGCCCACAGCGTTCCAGCTGTCGCCGCCCTGCAGCATTTTTTCTCACGATGTTTGTCCCAGGGGGCAGATGGGCTGCTGAGTCAGCGAGTGCAGTCCGCTCTTCATCAAAGGCCACAGTACACGAAGAAAGTGTGGGTGTGCGTCATGTCCCGCAGGACCTGCAACACGGGCGAGTAGACCTTGCCCATTTTGATGGAGGTTACGGAAGAAAGTAGCCATGATCTTCCGGAACTAGGTGAGGTAAAATTTCACCTCTCCGTGGTCGCAGCAAAACCCCAGTTCCAGGTTCCTGATGAAGTGCCATGTCCCACCTTCCTGTCATGTCTTTTGTCCCATCGCCAGGCAGCCAATGTTTGGCCAAGGGCCAGCTCGGCAGCCTCTTTCTGATTCATCTCGGATGCACGCATCCAGATGAGTTTTCTTCTCTTGTGCTAGCAAGTCGATGGGGATGACTCCCGCGATGATCAGCACCGTGGCCTATGAGTCTCTGCACCACCAACATGCGAGCCCGTTATTTCTTCACTTTGGGTCTCATCTGACCAGATCCTCCACTCTGTAGAGCATGTTGGTCTGTGCTGTCAACAGCAACAGCCTCTGTTTCACCTGACTCGAGCCTCTGATTTTGGCCATCAGCCTTCCAAGGCAGGACGTCAGTTTTTGCTGCCTTGTCGCTCACGCTTCTGATGTGGTTCCCAGTAGGTGAGCTTGTTCCAGGTACCTAGCTGTCCTCTGGTATCTAGGTCTCTGTGATACCCCGCATCAGGATGATGCATCATCATGGAGATGCCGCAGGATGATTTTGGGTATCTGCCCCCTCGTCATGCAAGATTACCGTTCTTTGTTAGCTAAACTATTACTCTTTACCTTCTAATAAAAACTACTGAGTTTTATTAAAATTATTTTTATTCCCTTTAGCTGTTAGGTCTAACAGGCAACCCAATCAAAATAAGTTGAACATATTTTTTTGTTAATTTTACTCTTTTTTTAAAGTCATTAGGAGCCTACTGGAATAACTTATAACCGAGTTTGATCTTTTGTTTCAGAAACCTGATGAGGAAGGAGGGTCCTCACCTTAGATGAAGGACAACTGAAAGCTTTACTGGACGAAGCTATAACCTATAAAAAACCCCAAGGATCGAGAGGGGAAAAGCGAGTTGTTTAAGGTAATTTATTTTTTATTTCACATCTTAGAAAAGAAGTTTATTTTATTATAATTTATAATAAGCATAGTAATATTTTTGTAATACAATGTAAGATTCAAATTAACCAACTAAACAGCAGGGAAGTCCATCCCTATTTTACACCTTAATTATTAATTTCTCAATTTTTATTTTATAATCTTTGAAGTAAAATAACATTCAATAGGCCTAAACATTTGAGAATAAAACTTTTAAATATTTACAAAATAGTCTTTAATATCCTGGAAATTGTATGAGAAATTTTTTATTAGCAACACAAAAAGACCCCATGTAATTATGGGTGAATCTCACAAAATGTACTAATTTCAAGATTAAAAAATAAAAAAATTTAAAAAAATATTTTTAAATTATTTTTACTGCCAAACCAAACTGTATACTTTATTGAATCACCATTTATACCCAGCAGAGCTGAATTTTTTTTTCATTTACTATTTTTTTTTCCTTTTTTTTCAATTGTAGCAGATGCAGAATTTTAACAATCAGGTAACGCTTTTAAAACTATTAATAAAACAACAATTAAGTATATAAATGATCAAATAACAAGATCAATAGCATTATATAACCTAAGTTATTACAATAACAGGTTAAAAATGTTTTTTCAAGTTATATTTACTACTAATAATGAATATTTCGGGATTTTTTGGCTAACTGTTAGCAGTAACCACGGAAACTTTTAAAATAAATTGTCAACATCTTAAAATACTTGAAATATTCTCTTTTGCCAGAAAGTATTCACTGTCAAGCAGTCAATGATTCATTAATAATCAATTAAATGTAATTAATAACAAATTTATGGCAACTTTCATAAGCGTTACCTGATTGTACCAAGCGTTACCTGATTGTACCACACGTTACCTGATTGTACCAGCCGTTACCGGATTGAGTAATATAGGCTACCATTCTCACTTAGGCCTGGTTTACACGGTGACAAGTGCGAGTGACAAGTAGCCAAGGAAAACAAAAGGTTCTTTGTAGTGTAAAACAAAGAATCCTTTGTTTTTATTGGCTACTGTCATTAGCACTTATCATGAAAACAAGGCAAACAGGTAAGTGCCATAGAGTAAGAAAACACAATATAGACGTTACAAAAAAAACTTTATTTTATTATGGATACTATAATAGTTATAAGTAATTAAGTAGTAAATTGTAAAAAAATCTTAAGAATAGTTAAATAGCGAAATAGCAAAAATCGTGAAAAACAATAACATTGTAGTGTTACAAAACTTAAAAAATTCTTATTCTTAAATTATTACATAGAGTAAGAAAACACTACATAGACGGTAGAAAAATTACCTTATTTTACTTTAAGTAATAGTAAATAATAATTAATAAGTAAATTGTAAAAAATCTTTAAAATAGTGAAATAGCCAATAAACGTGAAAAACAATAACATTGTAGTGTTGGCTTAAAAGTCTTGTTCTTAAATTATTACATTGCACAAAGGCTTTAAAAATTGAGTCCTTGTTTTGCACTAGCAACCAATTAATCCCATTTCTTAAATTTATAGTAAACACGATTACCCTTCAATACAACACTTGGAGTTGGAAGTACCGCCTTGATTTGATTTAAAGGTACAGATACAATGTCTTTGTCATTAGTAAAAAACAGTGTATTGTCTTTATTGCAGTTTTTTAAAAACATGACGATTACTTCTTCTTGGATTGGATCATTTTGGCATATACCAACAAACTGCTGTGATTTTAGTTTCTTGCCCTTTTCAGTGTGGTATTCCACGACAACATGTGCTCCAGACACAATTCTGTCAGCAATATTATCACCCTTAGTTTTGCATTCATACATGGTTGTCATATCGACATTAGTAACCTCCTGGTTAAAGCAGTTGTAGGAGTTACTCGGAAGTCCTTCATCTTCTGACGAACTTCCATACACTTCTTCGATCGTTAACTTTGATTTCTTTCTTGATTCCTCATTGACCCTCATAGTCTTTTGAGTATCCTCTGATGGGAACACTTCTCCTAGGTGGTAGTGGATGCAGCGTGAGTGACAAGAAAAGCATGACAAGCACCTAGCGTACATTTTTTCTCCAATGCACCAAGTAATTTGGTGAGTTTTCATGATACCCTTTATTTCCTTGATTTTTAGTCCGCCAACTTCAGTCTTATAATTGCTTATCGTATCTGCAGGAATTTCATAAAGATCGATCTTAAAATTTTGAAGCGCAGACACAAAGTCTTTAGCAGAACAAATGTCAGTGCCATGAAGTACTTTTTTGTCTGCTTCTCGTTTAAGAGTGCCGCCAACCCCGTCCATCGGTCCTTTACCGTGGCCGGCTTCGGTAAAGTTCCAAGTACAATACTGTAGTTTTGGGAAGTACTTTGGCAATAGGGTCTTAAACAGATAAATATTTGTTCTGTTTCTATATTGGTTTGTTGGACTGTCTGATACAACGTGGACAATAGTTGTATCAGGAAATGAACAAGACACTGACTTAAGTACTGGTTCCATGTGACACCAAACAGCGTGAGCTTGGTGGTCCAGGTTATCAGAAACCGACGCAAACGAGGTAACTTTAATTTTGCCATCAACTTTGGCATACAATACTCCTGTATTTAAAGACAATTGTCTTTTCGAGGCACCGAAGTGTACCGATTGCACCTCCTCGTTATATTTTGCAACGTAGTTTTCGGAGAAATCCAATCTGAACAAAATTTCACCTTCTGACAGAGATTTTATTTTCTCCTTTACTTGGTTCGCCTGGTGTTTGGCGTAGTAAACGTGTTTTTTAAATATGACAATCTCTTTTTTGAAATAGGCTTTCAATTTTGACACTTTCGCAACTTCCTGGCATTTCACAGTTTTCTTAATTTCTCTTGTCTTACTTTTAATAACCTTCATCTCCTTTATTTTCCTCCACTTGTGATACTTGACACAAAAATCTTCTTCAAAAAAAAACTCTATCTCATTGTTTTTGCATTTCAAACACCTACTTAGCATACAGGCCTCATTATCAGTGGAACACACGATACTTTGAAGCACTTCTCTGGGGGTTCTCTGAGCTATAATGTTGTGGTTCTTCAAGCTAGTTACTAGAAGATCCATATTAGCATGCTTTATGCAAGCGCAAGTTTGTCTGTCTGATAACTTGGGAAATGTCACCCAAAAGGGTCTCGATCGGCAAAATGACGCCTTGGATATTTTGACATTATTTTCCTTTTGGAATTGTTCGTGAAGTTGAGCTAAAGTGCTCAGCAGAATGCGCCTTTGTTTTTTAACCCCGCCCTTCTTCACGTAATCTTTTTTCCCAGGGCACATTTTACTCACGCGATCATCCTCGAAGAAGCTTTGTAATTGTTCTGAAAGCTCTTTGGTTATACTTCTCTTTGTTTCCCGTGAGTAATCAAAAGAAGTGCTTGGACTTTCTTTCATTTTCTTATTAGCTTTGTAGGGTATGATACTATTAAAATGTTTCTGTACTCTGTATTTTTTAATGACTCTGTTCCCAAGAACTTTGTGAAGAATCTGTTTTTCTTTCTTTTTATGACCGATCTCTTGTATTTGTTTCTTGATCTGCTTTTGTAGAGTTACACCTAAAAATAACTGTTTTTTTACTCCAGGTGATACCCTTTCTCCTCTTAAGATATTTGACACTTCTTTTCTTGGTGATGGTGACGCTTGAATTCTATGTTTTTCTTTTTCTCTTTGTAGTCGTTTTTTGTATTTAGCCAATTTCTTTTCCAATTTCTCTATTTGATCTTTTTGTTTCGAAATTGTTCTATAGGCCTTCGCCCTATCCCTACGAATTTGCTTCCGCCCCCTTCTTTTTTGCAAAGACTCTTCCCTTACACTTCCTAAAGGAGAAGCTGGAGGACTATCAGTAACCTCCGCCAACATTTTCTTTTTTTGGCTCCTCACTTGGTTTTTTCCCCGCCAATACTTCCTCTTCCTTCTTTGCTCTCTAGGGGACAAATCTTTTATTCCCTTTATTTTCCCTTCTTCTTTCAAGCGGGCAAATCGGTCTCTATCATATTTCTTCTTTTCTTCTTTTTTTTCTTCTGTCATCCTTTGTCTAAACCTTCGGACCCGTTCTCTTGTAAGTTCCTTCTGCCTTTCATACTTTTCTTTTGCTGACTGCTTCGAAGAGCGAGCCATGATCTTTCAATCTCTGAAAAAACCCAAGGAGAAATATATTTTTTATTCCTCCTTGTACAGAGTGGGATAGGGATGGTAGGTAAATTTGTACAGGTGGCTTTGAAAAATATACTATTATATTGTATATTTGGTAAAAAAATCAATTTTAAAAAATAAAATTGAAATTAAAAACATTTTCTAGTTAGTTATTTATTTATTGAATTAGCCTCATTAATTTTTGTTTAATTTATTTGTCATAATTCATTTTAAACATTAATTAAATGTATGATAACTTAGGGGAATTTTACAATCACAAATTTGTTTTAAAAAATGTTTCGGATAACATCCAAAAGAAGAAAAGCCTTGATGGATGTTCTAGGCCTACTGCTTTAAGTGCAGCAAAGGTCTAATCTATCTTGATCTATACTAATTTGCTTCTTAAAATATTGTTAATAAATTATATAATTCTCAATATATTGAAATAACTGTAGTTTTTTTTACATCTTCATCTATTTGGGAGAACTGATTTTTTTGTAGAAAAAAACTGTTATCTAAGCCTATTTGGCTGGATTAAAATAAGCTTTATTAATTATCCATTAAAATTGTATGATGAAATATTTTTCATCAAATATAAATGGTATTTATCAAAACAATTTAAAAGATTTAACTCATTAATCACAATCAACGTATCTCACTACAAATCTGAACAAAACGGTAACGATTTACCACTCAGGAAACGTTACTGAAATGAGCGTTTCCGGATGGTGAATTCCAGATTTAACGCATCATAACAACGGAACGCTGTACAATGACAACTCGGAAAATTGAGGTTATATTTCCATTGCTACAACTTCGTGTTACACTAAGTTTAGAACAAGGACGCTTTTACAATTTCGTTAAAAATTGCGTTACCGTAATGTTGAATAATTAAGGTACTAAATATTTCTTACCTGAAGATATTTATTTAAAACCATAAACGATGTAAATGGATAAAAAACGTTGTCACCCAGGCCTCTATTGCAATATGCGAAACTGGACTGCCGCTGTTTCGTTCCCGCCAAAAGTCTACGAGTAGGGTTTCGGCGGCGTTTTTTTTTTAGTTGTCTATTCATTGGGCAGGCCGGGGACCAATAGAAAAGCCGATATAACTCCCGAAACGAATGCTATTTCGTTTGTAGGTCTTTGGTTTTGCTAAGTTACTGTCTTGAGCTGTTGTATCGATGAAACTATCGAACTTTTTAATCGATATTGCGAGTTCTGTTTTGAAGTGAACTAGCAGACGATGGTTCAGTGACGCGTTTCCGAATTGTATTTTCTTGAAGTAATCTTAATTAACTAAATAAATTAAACAATTGATGGTCTTAAGTAGTAATGGGATGAATAAAAAGGGTTAAGGTGAATAAATTAACACAGTTTTATTGAAAATAATTTATTTATATGTACATAAAATTGGCTGGGACTTAAATTAGTACATTTTGTGAGATTCACCCTTATCCTTTTTGCAAACTTAATTTCGCAAAGTTTACCAAAAATTATCAGGGCCAATTCCGGACACTGGAGGAGGGAGAATGGATTAAAAATATCATATTAAAAGAAAAGGAAATGGTTAAAAAACAACTCAGGTATAATATGTTTTTTCTTTCATAAGATAGAGAACATGGTCGTTTTTTGTTTTGTTTTTTAAGTGCTAAGGATATTAAGCAAAAATATTAAAAGCCTAACTGTGCAAATTCAGCCGTGTCAATTTTATTTTGCAAGGTCTTCCGGGTCACCTGAGCAAGTTTTTTTGTAATCATTGAATTTTTATTTTGAAATAAATCTTTGAAGAAATTATCTGAGGCAGTTGCAGCTGTTGACAATTCAAATGTGTCTATATATTTAAAAATGTAGGCCTTCTAACCAACCACGTTTGTTTTATTAATAGGCCCTAATTAATTCTATACTGCCAACCATATATATCAATAATATGATGAAAAGTCCCTTATTCTGCTAGTGATGACAATACTTAAAGATATTACATTAAAATAACTTTCAGTTGTTGCTTCTCAAGTTAAAAAAAATCATATGTCTATAATATCAGCCTTAGACGTTTTCCTTGGATGCAAGCTTGTCTTTACCTAGGACTGTCCGAGTAAATCCCCGATTTGTAGCCTAAATTTAGTCCAAGTAAGCCTAAATTTAGTCCAAGGTGTCTTAACAATCCTCCATGTCCTCAAAAAGTCCTTTTGGCCTTTAGGTCATTGAACTTTTCCCTTCATTAAAATGTAGGGTGGTTATTTATAGACCCAGGCAATACGTTTTCATTCAGGGTCAAAGCACAGAGGATGTGTTAATTAAAGTTACAAACAAAATTCAGGAAGGGTTCAATTTTTCAACGAATGAGGCCGGATTATTCATAGATATACATAAGGCATATGATTGTGTTGATCATGAAATACTTTTGCATAAATTTTGGTTAGCTAGGGTAAGAGGAGTTATAAATGGTTTTCTAGCTACGTAACAAATAGAACTCAACAAGTAAAAATTAATAACATTCTTAGCTCTTCTTTAACTAGGCTATTAAATCTGGAGTCCTGCAAAGTTTGTATTGGGTGCAGTACTCTTCCCAACAATCCTATGTCGTGGCTCGTTTAAGGGTAGACTAACCGCCTTCCCCGATGACACAGCATTAACTTATGTTGTAGATACTCGTCAATTGCTTGAAACCTCTATGCAAAAAGACCTTAACTCTTGAGCGGGCGCTTGTGGAGTTTTCCTCCGCATGTGTTATAATGGGTGTTGTCAGTCGTGTCCAGTACCATACCTCACACGCCTCATTCCAGAAATCCCCTAGAGGCCCCCCACCCCACTTGGTACCTTGGTATTCGCAACTCAGTGATGCGGCGTCAGTATCAATGGTATCAACGATGAAATGTGGTTTCTAATGAAGTTTGTCAAAATTTAAATACAATATTTCGTTGTAAAAACAAGTAAAATGGATTAAATTTGTGCGATATAGTGTTGTGGGGTAAAAGTCCACATGCTGCTGTTTTACCGGCAAAGCGCCCGTTCAAGGTTTAATAAACTAAATTTTTGGTTCTGTAAAACTAAAATGTTATGAAGTGAAATGACATCTTACACTATTTTTTTAACTTAAGAACAGCTAAAGAGAATTATTTTGATCTGAAATATTTGTGTCCCTCCTGCAATGAATCTATTATTAATACTACCAGCATTAAACGTATTCTTATTAAGAACGGTTCTATATTTAAATACCAAGACACTACTTTTGTTAGCAATCTTTCCTTGAACCATTGTATATCTAAATCACAATGTGAATTGGTATCTTCTCTGCAAACTTTTTAATATTTAATATATTTATGTAGAAATTTTAAGGTCTTCGTATTATTCATTGGTCCTGGTTATTATTCATTGGTATTATTCATTGGTTCGTGAATGGACCAACAAATCAAAGGGCATTCTTTGTGAGAACAAGTGATTACAACAAAAGTGGTTAACTAACACCATCATACTCCTCTTTAATCCTTTTGATGGATGACCTGGGTTTCGGTCTGCTTCAGACCATAATCATATTGAGGATTAAAAAATCCATAATTTAGATTTTGTTAGTTCAAGAATTACACATGCTAACGTTTTGACACAAACACATTGGAATCATTAAAAACTATTGAAAACATGGTGCGCGACCAGACCTAGTTTAATTTTGTTGCGTGGTCAGGACGTACTCGAGCCAAAAAGGCTATAAAAATTAAATAAATATAAAAATTAAATACCATAAATAATTGAACCATTTCTTACAACTGATTGAAAGAAGGAAAAATATAAGACTGCATATTTTTGAGGAATGAAATGTAATAATCTTTTTAACAAAAACACAATCTTTTTGGTAACTATATCGACATGAGTGGCCCATGTAAGCTTATCTAATATCATTCCTAGGTATTTAACAGGCTTAGAATCTACTTCCACTTTTCCTCATTAAGGAGGAAATAATTTGTGTTGAACTGATCAAAAAACATTTTTTATGGAGGAATTTACTAGATCTTTAAGCTCATTAATGTTGGAATTGATTAATAACAAAGCAGTATGGTCAGTATATGTAAAAGAAAGAGAATTGAAATTGGCAGGTAGGTCATTTATAAATTTATAAAAATGAAGGGCCAGCCATTAATAACGAATGTCGACGTAAGTCAGTGCTGTTGTGAATTTATACTTATAATTGAGTAAAGCTTTAAAAATATAAATTGAACGAAGGTAATGTTAAAATTTTCAAGATCTAAACATTTTGTCATGGTGTTCTGCAAAATCCAGCCATGACGCACATGACTTTTTTTGTAATTTGAAATCGTATATAAAAATTTTATTGTGATTAAAATTTCAAAATTATAATTTGCAGGTAGGCTTCATGTTAAAATTTCCAAAGATTTAAAAACATTTTGTTATGGTGTTCTGCAAACTCCAGCCATGATACGCATGACATGGCTCTTTTTTGTAGCCTAATCTAAAAACAAGTAAAAAAATTTATTGTGACGTAAACCCCCCCAAGTGTATATTCTAATGCAGAAAAATTCTGGATTTCTAAGTTAAGCGTTTTTCAATATTAAAAGCATTCTGCTGCTCATGTGTGAACCTAGTAATAGTGTTTTGTGCGTTTAAGCTAATCATGAGCTAAGACATATATATATTGGCTCGCTTAAATAATCATTACCAATGACTCAATTCAAATAGCCTAAATAGTTATATTTACAGCCTAAATATAACTTTGTTATGTCTTATTCTGCGTTATGTACAATAAATTTACAACAAAACATATGACTTTTCCTTTTAACATGTTTTTAGCTGGTCTTTAAAAGCTGTGGTTTGCGATTTCTGGTCACTACGTTTTACAAATCAGTCACTTAAAGTCATAAAAAAGTCACCAATTTTTCATTTTGTCTACCAGTAGACAACCTGGTGCCTTCAAATGCCAAATTTTGGTGCCACTGGTTTTGTACAAGTTTTCTAATGTTATTGAATGTATCTATTTTTAGTTGATTTAGTTAGATTTTTCCTGTAATATCCGTACCCTCTAGGTCCTCCATAATTTTTCAAGGATTCTCCCAGAATATTAATTGAAGGGGTCCCCCGTAAAACATTCTAAGCGAAAAATTTCAGAATCGGAGATATTAAAACCCTTTTAGTGCCGGAAAAAAATTTAATGTAGGTGCAAGAAGTGCCGGACATTTTTTCATTGTTACCTGCAAGAAGTGCCAGGCCTTTTTTAGCAAAAATGTAAGGGTTTGGGAAAAAATTCACTAAACATTTATTTATTAACATTTTTTAACAAATCTTTTTTTTATTTGTTTCTAATTACTTCTATTATTTATAAATGACAAGAAGAAAGACAAATTTCAAGTTTCTGGTAAAAATAAATGTTAATAAATTTAAAAAAAATTTGCATCAAATTCATTTTTTATGTTTACACTAAAAAAACATATTTACGTTTTTCTCTGATGCAATTTTTATTAGTTTTATGTGAAACTACGTTAAAAAACAAGTAAAAACCATGTATAAAACATCAATTTACTGTAATAGGTTATGAATTAACAAAATAAAACGATAACCTTGCAACAATGCAGAGTTGAACAACGTCACTAAGCAACCTACTTAAAACAGTATTCGTATTCCATATTTACACTAGAAACATCATTTAACATTTATAAAGATCCACAATAACAAAATACAAACTATATTTCAATTATAACCCTATAGGTATAACAAAAACATAGCCTAAAAATTACACAATCGAAGTTGCATCACCGCCATATGAAATGCATGGTTATTTGTCTGCCAACAGCTGTTTGCATTTCAGTATGTCATTCCAGCTAACCATAAAGACAGTTCAGGAGAAAAGTCATATGAAACGAAAAATTTGATTATAGAAAGGCATTTGGCACGAATTCCAGCCAGTAAAAACGAAAAAATATATTTTATATGTATAAAAATGTAAACGTCTCGCTACGAGATCCTGGCATACTATGCAGTTAGAGACAGGATCTCGCTAAGAGATCCCGGCACTAGCGGTAGTTAGTGTGCGCGTCTCGCTACGAGATCCTGGCACTAAAAGGGTTAAGTGAAATGAGCTACACCATGGCATATTTTGTTCTAAAGATATTTGTGTTGGCAGCCCTGATTTCGTCTGTAAAGTTGGCACGGTTCATGGGACTCCACAGACTTCCTGGGGAATAACGTTCTATTTACCGAAAGATGGACTCCCCATCTGAGCGATTTGTCGCCCAGCGACCAAAATCGCATAAATAAAATTAAAACACATGAAGTAAATATTGGAAAGAGGAAGGAAAGAATAGGAAGGAATGTAGAATTTCAAAAACTAAAAAGCCAAGGCCTGGAAAATTGCCCCCAAAAGAATTGAGTAGAATTGTGCGTTTTGAGCATCACATTTGGATAATTTTTAGCAAAATGACGTGTCGCGGTATGTAACAACATTATGTTTTTGTACTTTTATATCAATACAATTTTTTTTATATTTATTTTCGTTTATGCTGGCATTCCTACACTCCCTGATATTTTCTTCCAAAGCAGAAGAGCAGACCTCTAAAGAAATGTTCATTGAACTAGCAGTAAGGGTTAAAGATTGATTGGAAGTGAGTCATGATGTTCCTGGAAAGATGTACATGAGGTATAGAGACGGCCAGCCCTGCCGACACCCAAATAATATAATTTTAATCACAAAAACCACTAACCCGGTCTCTTAGACAGGTATGTCAGTCCTCGCGGGTTAATGGCAAGTAAAAATTTAATATAAGGCTACATTATGATGTTACAAATAGGGTGTTAAAAAATTATACATGATTATAAGTTCTAACCTTGAAAAAACCGCAAATTTTATAACTAAACTTTCAATGCTTGATTACTTGAAACTAGGTTTTTGTCGCTTAGAACATCTTACTGGGGACCCCTTCAATTTTTGCAGCCTCGGACTAGATGGTCCTATTATTTGTTTCCTATTTTTTTATTCGTCCTCAGGAACTCCTGCAAGAGGCGGAGGCTGACGAGAGCGACAGCAAAGGCCTCGCAGGCTCGCTGAGCGGGAAGTTGCCGAGAGCCTACTACAACCTGCCCGTGCGTCGAAGACAGTCTCGCCACAGTGGGCCGAGCAGGGAATGCGGAGTCGGTGTGTCCAACACCCGAGGAGGGTCCTTGCAGAACCTGCATGCGCTAGGTCAGTGCGAGCGGACGATGGTGTTTCTTGTACAGTGAAACCTCTGTTAACCGTCACCCTGGGGACCGAGAGTGTGGCGGTTAAGAGAATAGAGGGATAACAGAAATTTCCATCATAAACCTGTTCAGTCAATGTAGATTTATAAAATTTTGGAAGAAATCATACCTTGTATAAATGGATAATACATATTTCATTTCACTTGCCTAAGCGTTAAACTGAACTGCTATACTGTAAGTTATACATGTTCAATGTTTTTATGGTGTCTGTTACGACATTTTAAAAGTACAGTAGCAGTGACGGATAGGAGAGAGTGACGGTTGATCGAAGTTCTACTGTACAAAGCCTTCCAGCTTAAAATCGGTGTTGTGCAGTTTTAACCTCTTATATTGTGGCACATTGGTATATGAGGGGTATAAAATCTTAAGCATTTAAAACTATAATTTTTTGATAACACCAAAACTTATAGGTTCAAACTTACTATGTTATTACATCCTTAAAACTACACCACAAGACTTCACGGATTGTAAGGAGTTATTTTCATTATGTATATTTTTTTAGCCTGTATTATATTTTTCGCTGTATTTATAAACAATTTTGGGAGTTTTTATAAATTTGTATCGACAAATTTTTTTTACTAGTGTACCACATACATTTTTTAAATATCAATCAGGGTGTATACCGACTGGTAAATCCGGGAAAAAACTTGGAATTTGAACAGACCAGGAATTCACCGGGGAAAACCTAGGATTTTCGAGGCCGTTTCAGGAATTTTATTTAAACCATTTAATAGTTATTTAGACCATAGTTAATGTTTATTTTTTGTAATCAAGCAAAGTATTAAATAAAGGGCTTCATGTCTTTAAAATATGTTGTAAATTTTTAAAACTTATAATAGAATTTGATTGTCATGCGATGATTAATGCGATGATTAATTTCATCAGAGTTTGTTCAGTTTAAAGGAGAAGGCATCTCGTCTTAAGACTGGAGTCAAACTGAACGTAGTGGGAAGAAAAAATATTCAATCATATGAAAGCATATATAGTAGTGTTTTTCGTCCTTTTGTTGTTAGATTGTCGGCAAGTAATTGATTTAAATTAATTTTCATTGAAAATGACAAAAATATATGAAGCAAAATGTGCGATGAACATTGTGATGGTTCCCATTTTCATTCACAACAGAAGCAGATCACTAAAGTTCGTAACAGTTGCCAAAGTTTTATTTTATTTTATTTTGTTGCATCAATACAGGTTACGGACAACTTTGTCTTAAGATTTACCTGAAATCATGCAAAATCAAAACTCTGGGACGGTGGTTGTCCCATTTTAATGTAAACCCTCATCAAGTTACTATTTATTTTGAAGGGCTCGTTTAGTATGATAAGATGGTGCACATCTGAAGCCAATTACATGGCCCATGTAAACTTTATTCACGATTGTAATTGATATATATTCAAAAATATTAAATTTTGAAAAGGCTGGCGTTCTTGGAAAGGACTGGAAATTGACTTGGAATATGTGCTGTTGGGTCGTTTTGACAAGCCCTTTAAATTAAATGGTCACTCGATAAAGGTTTTTTATTTTACCAAATGGACTAGTTAGTGCCAGGAATGGTATTACAAACGTTTTTAACGTGTTGGAAATTTTAGATAGGTACTATTAATATGGTACTGCAATGTCATGAGAATTTTTCAATTAAAACCTTATGGCAATTTAGAATTTTCAAACAGCTGTAACTTTGGTGAAGATCATGTATGATATTGACCCTTGGGTTTGCAGCTTTTTGTTGCTTCTATAAGTGCTCAAAATGAGATCACTCGATGGGAGTTTGTATTTCAAAATTTGGGGTAACTTCTCCAAAATCACATTTCAAATAGTTAACCTCCCACAACCAACACCCCCTACTATAAAATTCCCCCCCTCCCATACCGAAAATAAAGTAAGGGGCAGCCCAGTTGGCGGAAAGCTGTACTACTCGTTCCCCTTGCCAAATGTATACTAGCCTGCGCGAAGACATTGTTTTACAACCACTGTCTCTTGACTCTAGTTATAATTGTGTGTACTGTACTATGACATCTATTTTTATAATTTTACGTGAATAGTGTATTTGTACTAATTGTTATTACGTAAAAAATTAAATAGAGTGAAATTCAATATCAGCCTGGGTTTAATATTGTTTTAGTACAGTACACCTCGGATTATCCGGATTAATGTGGTGGAACACTGATTCGGATAACAAAAAATCCGGATAATCCCGAGGTCATTACAATATCCTCTAAGTAGAGATTGCGTACCTTAGCCCCTGCTAAATTGATGCTAAAAACGGCATATCGAGACTGTAGGCTACAACATATTAATCTTTCAAATTTTACGGGGGTTTAATTTTGAAACAAATTTAAGACCTAAAATTTATCATTAATCGTACGAATAAAATGTTAACTTTTACCGTACTTACGGTTTAGGTTTGGTACAAAACGCCATATTAAATTATTTAATTTATTAAGATTAAATAATCAGAACTTAAAACTTATTACAGTAACTATTCTTAAGAAATAACGTAACACATCAAATTCCAGCAATCAACTAACTCGCAAAATTGCCGTAGGCCTACGCCTTTGATGATTACTGACAGCGCCCCAAGTAGCAATCCAGAAAACTATGTTCACGAAAATGCTGTAGTACTGTTTAGGCGATTCCTTCAATTATTGTAATTGTATATGAGTACAGTAACAGTAATCTATTATGTTTGCATTTTACTTTTAGAAGGCGCATTTCCCCCGTAAACTCGCCAAAATAATTTTTACCGTGATTTCAATTTTTGAATTTCTTGGATGGACCTGGCCGGATAATCTGGGCTCCGGATAATGTGGGGTCTGGATAATCCGAGGTTTACTGTATCTATAAAATAAGTAGTTTTATATATCTATCTTACACAAGAATAAATATTTTATATTACTTAAATATAAGAAAATGCAGTAATATAATGTTACATTAATTATCAAGGTTGCCAGCAGCCAGGAATTCCGGGAAAACCGGGAATTATGCGTGAATTTTACACACCGGGAAGAAACTATATGTGAATTTTTCAAAAGATCCTTGAATTTTATAAAAATTATTTTAACTCTAAAACAGCGATTGTTTTGGCGTGTCGGTCTATAAAATGGTTATTTCTCGATCAGGAGATCAGCCAGTTTCAAGAATGTGTTAGACAAAGCATAAGTTGCTGTCCGAACCCGAACACAACACGTCTCTCCTGACACGAAGACAAAGTGATTCCAAAGTAGATATAGGTGTGCCAAAGGAACTGGAACGGTTATGTGTTACAATTTGGTTCTGGAACGTTCCGGGAACTGTTCCGATGTAGTTTTCATACCTCTCGCAACAAATTACGGCACGAAAGAGCAGGTACTACGTATCCATGGAACAGAATTATAGCGCTTCTGTCCTAAAATGAGTCACGACTATTGGCAGAGCGGTACGGAATGGTCGGAATGGTTCTCGTTCCGGAACTGCAAAGCCGACACCAATGACATACTCGTCTTCGACGACCGTCTGGGGACTGGACGGTTTTGGCTACGAATGTCACTGGCATAAACAGAGTTGCGGAGCGAAATGTTATGACGTCATGGACGAGGTCGTATTGAATTAATCCGGTCCAATACTCACAAGCATAAATAGAACAAAGTTATCCAAGTCATGACGTCATTAACCATAACCTAACCTTGAAATCATTATCTGTCACTAAACAGGTTTTAGTTATTTTGGCCTCATCTTCCTTTACCTTTATTTATTTTTAATTATTTCCCAAATAAACTGTATGGTAAATGTTTACTTTCCAGTACTCCCAGTACCGGAAAATTAACATTTATCAATTTCAGCTATCTTTCGCCAGCAACAGGCATGTCCCGCACGCATAATTCCCGTACGTAAACAAACAAAAAAACGATAAAACAGAGTATACTTCGCAAGATCCTGCCAAGTATGTCATTAGCAGGAGCATTTTGATTTTTTGTCACGAGGTCGTTTCCCATTGGCTGAATTGATTGGTTTGTTGTGGTAGTTATTTTGTTCTTAAAGTTTGCTAACTGTCCGTCAGATAGTGACAGATGAGTCTAATGAATTTTCGGTGATTTCGGAAATCCTCATGTGCTTCCGTTTACCTTCGTGGGGTTGGCCTGTCGTTGACGATTGATAAGTTTACAAATTACCCTCCCTCTCGTGCTTCGTAGTTGTATTAATTCTTGTGTAGCTGTAGCCCAAGACAGCAGACGACAGACAATTCAAATTTACCAATTTTACAATTTCAAAACGATTACGTCAAGCCTGGTAACATCATAACCTCAAGAAATTCAATCCGTTTATGCTAGTGACTATTGGACCGCATTCGTTCAATTTGTAGTGAAAGTCAACGTGTTCCCAGACTCAGAGACGCTTGTTTAGCACAAAGAATTCTCAGCTGACTCGGGGACGTGCCAGTGTTCCCAGACTTACGATAACTATCGTGCTTTTACAATAATTTTGTATGTGGTACGATCCAACTTGTGTCTGGTACGATAATTAATTAATTAATTACCTTTAATTACCTCCCTCGACGTCTTTGACCAGCGCTGCTGGATAGACAGAGTCTCTATATACACTGTATACATGTGGCAACAGACAAGGCTGGCATTTCAAAAAACTCATAGGTTGAGTACATTGGCCTTTCTATCAACCAGTTCTTCAGCATGAGCCTTAATTTGGTTGAGTCTTGGTTCTTCAAGTTAGATGGCAGCACATTATACATTTTGACTGGAAGCAACTGAAAACAATCCTTTTTGTTCAGCCTGCAGTAAGGTACATCTAAGTTGGACTTTGACCTGGTGTTGTAGGTATGGAGCTCTTCACGTGTCACAAAGCTTTTGAAGTTGGTCTTCAGGTTGCTTAGAGTTGTGAGAATATACTGGCCGTAGATGGTAAGAATATTTAAGCTCCTAAAAATAGGCCTACAATGGTCCAAATAACCGGCAGAGGAGATGGTGCGCACTGCCTTCTTCTGCAGTTGGAGGTTTCCTTACAGCCAGCCGAATGACCCCAAACTTCTAACCCATGGCTAAGATGGCAGTGAAAGAGGGCAAAATATATAGTAAGCAGATACTGCTTAGTTAACATGGGTTTAAGACGCCTTATAAGATGTAATGCCCTTGAAAGTCTGGTGCAAACATTAATTTTGTGACATCTCCAAATTAGTTTGGGATCCAGATTAAAACCCAAAAGCTTAACACTGGCCAGATTGTCTGGTATAGGCCAGTGGTTAGACTGCAGATGATTTCTTGAGTTTTACTTTCATTAAGGCATAGCCTATTAGCAGCGAACTACTCCTTTGCTTCACTGAAGGATTGCAGTGCTCTGCCCCTAGCTTCATCTGGAGTGCTGCCTCTTGCAAGAATGGTGGTATCATCAGCGAAGAGTACCACAGCACTGAGTCGCTCAAGGTCATTGATGACAATTAGGAACAACACAGGACCCAGCACCGACCCCTGTGGCACTCCATGTTTAATTGGTAGGGGTTTTGAACTGGCAGCTCTCACGGAAAGGATCTGCTTCCGATCAGTCAAGTAGGATCTTAAAACTTGAAGTGCACTTCCCCTGATATCATAATGATGAAGTTTATCTAGCATTTGATTGTGAGAAACACAATCAAATGCTTTGCTGAGGTCTGCAAGGGTGAGTGCCACTGAGTCACCATCTTCAAAGGCATCCAATACCATATCCACAAGTTTGAGGACAGCAGATGTTGTGGTTCTTCCATTTCTAAACCCATGCTGAGAGTCGGAAAATAGGCCATTGACCTCAAAGTGCTTAACAAGTTGGATCTTAACTATGGTCTCATAAACCTTAGCAAACATTGGTATACTATATATAGGTCTATAGCTCCCCATTTCCTCAGGATTACCCTTTTTAAAGATAGGCACTGTCTTAGCTACCTTAAGTGTATCTGGAAATATACCATGCCTTTTGTAAACATTTAAAACTACAGCTAGGGGATAGGCAATTATTTCAGCAACTTGCTTTAAGACGATAGTATTAATGCCATAAACATCTTGACTTTCAGAATTCTTTAAATTCATTATTATTTTAATGACCTGTGCAGGCGTAACAAAAGACCAATCTGAGAGTAAATTAACCATAGGCCTATCTGAAGTCAGGTTACTGGTATCACTGCCAGGGTTCAAAGAGGCCACAGAGTTCACAATTCTGTCCACTTCCCCAATAAGAAAAGAGTTAAATTCATCAGGACTTGCGGTACACTTAAGAATAGGAGTTGGCTTTGAAATACGATTAACAATACTCCAGGCCGCTTTGCATGGATTTTTTGCAGCCTCAACTTCACTCATATTAGCATTTTTCTTAGCTTCATCTACTTTAAATCGGTAATTTCTCTTACTTAGTTATGAATCTTATATTATATTTTATTTTCACAATGTTAAGGATAATTAATACCTTTTTAAATGGGTTTCTATCAGTATTACAGGGTTTTCTTGGTAACATTATACCAAGTTTACGAGCTTCATTGAAAGATTACAATAATTTAGGTAGATTCAGAATAGCTTTCCTGGTCTGGTATGAGAATGTGGCTTTTAAAATCTGGGAACACTGGCGTGTCCATGATACGTCCAACCCTTCTCACTGTGCGCATGCGCTACAAGTCTTGAGTCCTTGAGTCTCGACTATGGGACAACGTGAGTCGGTCTTGAGTGAGTCGGTGGCGCAGTTGGTAGCGCACTCGGCCCCGGTTCTGTGGCGGCAGCGTCGCAGGATCGAGTCTCGATGATGCCGCATACTTTTATCAGTACTGTTCATCCTTGTACTGTACCGGCTCACTCCGGGTTTGCTTGTTAACTTCCACGCACAGGCCTGAGGCCCATGTGGGGGGGCAAATGCAAGGTAAAAAGAGGCCGCCACCCTCTTTTAAAAAACAAACAAAAACAAAAAAAACAAAACGTCGCTCTGGCTGTACATAATGAATCTTTATCAGTTGGAGCGTTTCATTAACTACAGCTGTTGATAAAGCAGAATAGTATAATCAACTTCTATAAGGGATTTATTGAATTTTTCATGGAGTCATGTAATCACCTACTTCTTACTTATTCTATTTCTTCATTATTTGCTTTAATGCATAATTACTGCAGTTCTCATGATTAACTGAGTCCGGTTTTAATTCTTGCGTCAATACATTAGGGTGCATTTTCTAAATCACAGTTCATTCACTATTTTAATGGATGTATTAAATTAGTGGTATGACAAAAATGGTTTAAAAGTTTTGAAGACAAATTATTCGTCCAAATTCAAACTTACTTAGGCCCAATTCACACACAAGCGACGTGGCGCGGGGGGGCGGCCGCCCGCGCTACGTCGCTCGTTTGTAAATTGAGTAATACGTTGTCATGGGAGTGTCAACACAAGGATATATGTCCGTGCCACGACTCCGCCACACGTCCGTTCTGTGTGAATTGGGCCTTAGAAATGATAAGTATGGGCCTTGAATTTTGACTGTTTTGCCCAGGAATATCGGGAAATATGTGTGAATTTTTTGGAAACCATTTGATGGCAATCCTGATAATGGAATACTGAACTATTTATTCTTTGGTCATTTTAAGTGATGTAAACTATTACAGTATAATTACAAATCATAATTACTCTTAATTAATTAAACATTGAATCACATCAGTCTCATTCATATAAATGAATCACATATACCGTTTACTACCAAATCGCCTCAACTTTGCCAAAGTGCACACAGCTGTTAGTTGAGGGGCAGTTATTTACAAGTGGGATTTCCGAGTGTCCGAGAAACACATCACAATAGTTCAGGGTCTCTAATTCATCGATTCGCTCCTCAGTTGCGGATTAAAGTGATATGATTAGTTATACAATTTTTTAAAATGATTATACTATAATTTTTAAGGTAAAATTACCGTTGTCATAAAAACACGCTCTGCCACGTATCCAAAAATAAATTGATAAGGCAAGGAAATGGGGCTTTTCGGAGATCTTATGAACATACTATACTAGTGGACAATATCCGGCGGATATTGTCATAAAAAAGTTAACTCTACTCATCCTCGGTTTTAGAATTTAAAAATTAATATTGGTGTCTTAAGTTGTTGTGGCTCAAAATGCTCATTTTTGTACATTTAGAAAGGCTTCTACAGAGTAGGCCTATAGAATTAACAATTAGGCCTATACAATGATCTCAATTTAAATTGTACAAAGGTAAAGAGGCACATTTATAGATAATCTATTTTTTAAATATCTAACAATAGTGGTTATTTAGCAGCTGTACAGAGCAAAGCTAATTTTTTTTTAATTTTTTTTTTTTAAAGAGGGTGGCGGTTGCAAATCCTTTTCTAGCGCTACGCGAAAGGAGTAGAACGGAGCCACAAGGAACGAGAAATGTTTTTAGTAATGACAAGCCATGTGCACATGTTCGCAAAAGGGTATTAGTTTTCTGCCTGGCCGACACCGCCAACTGGGCTGCTCCTTACTCTCCCTTGTACCAAGAATTTGTAAATATGTCTTGTATTTTATTTAGAGAGAGAGAGACCCAGTTTTTAATATTTCTCTCACCCCCTGGCCCCATTTACCCTCTCCCCCTTTAAAAAATTAACCCCCCCCCAATTGAGAACCACCCCACACCAACTATTCCTCTGAATACTATCAAAGATACTTAACAGTTTGATTAAATTTGTTATATAGGCATGGAGGGAGGACGGCGCAGCCGCAAGCGAGACACGCTGGTGTCAGCACGCCAACGAGAGGGTGGCTCACTGCCAACCAACGTCAATGTGGACAATGATCCAGACCTAGACGTGATCTGCACCAACTTCACTTCCCGTGCGACGCTCGAAGTGTCGGGCTCAAGCAATGAAGAGAACGCCAACAAGGAAGAACCCAGTGCACCCTCGTTTATGAAAGTCCAAGTAAGGTTTTAGGGATTTCCTTTTTAAATTATAAATAGTTCCTTTTTGAAATAAAAGTTCATTATTAGGGATGATGCTTTTTGTACGAGCGAGGCTCTTGCGCCAAGGTCGAAAAATTACCAAGTCATCAAAAAAATCGGGAATCGTCCTTGAATTTCACCTTGTGCCCTGGAATTTTTATTTTTGCCCTCGAGTTTTATTATCTATCCTGAAATTTTTTCACATAAGTGTAATTTTCATGTTCAAGCCTCAAATTTCCATGTGCATTTTTTTGATGGACTTTTTTTGAAGATTTAAAGTATGTTACAGTAGAGTCCCACTATTAAAGAATACAAAGCCTGCTTTAATAAAATAATCTCCTATTCCAAACATGGTCTGAAGCAAAAAAGTATGGAAACTTTTTTTTGTGAAATATTGGTTATTTACTGTTTTAAACAATTTTAAAGAATACAATCTAAGTATTTCGGCTAACACATTCAACAAAAGAAAACAATGAGCCTGAAACAAAGGGGGAATGAAAATTAAGAGGGCTCAGAAAGCTTTGTGTTAGATTTTGAAAACTTTTGTTACATTAAGTGATTTGTTTTTTTAAGAGATTTAGTATGGTTATTCATTTAAAAGCAGGCCTTTAAATTATTATATTTTAATTATTAGAATTTCAGAGTTTTATTTTTAAAAGATAAACAAAAAAAAGATCAGCTTAAATAAATTAGACCATTTTGTTAAATAAAATTTATGAAAGATCTTAAATAATTGTCATTCAAAGACATAATTACTTTAAAAGGATATGAATATTCCATTAGTTTTCAGAACTACTTGACTCGATACCTGAGCAGTTGTTGACAAAGCCGATTATAGTTGTTATTGTTTGTAGTGAACTTAAAATACATGTGAGCCTTACAAAAAGTAAAATAAATAGTCCATAAGACAAAAAATGCATTGACACATGCATTATTTAATGCATTGACACATGCATTATTTAATGTTCATTCATAAGGTTTGTATTTTTAGATTTGAAATCACTAAGTGGAATGGCTGTGAACCATCCCTGGGATCATATGGACTGTCTCTTCCCTGATTACTTATTTCGTATACAAATGTTATTCAAGGGGCGATGCTTCACTTTACTCACTCATTGAATAAAGTGTAGCTCATTCTTTTCTCTCTAGGGAGAAAAGAGCTTCTTGAGGCCTGTAACAACACATGTGATTGAAACTGCTGTTTTCACAGTAGAATAACGAAAAATTGTTGGTTTGTTGTATGTACAATAATAAATTTAGTAAATTAAACCCACAAAATTCATTTTACCCAACCATCATATAGAATTGTTATAAAATACAGTATTTTAATCTAATTTATCACACTAAAAAAGTGTTACTAGTTTTTCACCTGTTGACAGAATACTAAAGATCACTAAATGAGAACAAAAGCAAGTCGTTAATGATTACTTGGTTTCAGGGTCCCTTGCAGAATGGAATTGAACCAATTAATACCAAAGAAGAAGAGCGTATCACAGAAACGGTATACGCTAGCTCCATAAGTAAGTACAGCCTTTGCATGTTTATACCAGTTCTGCTTTCTCTTATTGGGAACTTTTTTACGCTCTTTCCCAGAAATATCTTCATAAGTGAAGGATCAAAGCAAAACATTTTTTAATATGAAGTGGTGGAGGGTCTTCATTAAAATTTATCTCAGCATAAGATGTAGTTTTTATCGATTTTGCATGCCGACTTAAGAATGAAGAATGTTATCGATCAAGATAATACCTTTTTTGTTATTTTAAAGGGTTAAGTTGACTCAAGCAATTTGGTAGCATCAAAAGCAAGTATTTAAATGTTTTTATGCTTATCAAACTCGTAGATTAACCAACAAGTTGCTCTGTATATTTGAGTTAGATAATATCTTTTTATCGTATAATTTTAAATTCTCCTTTATCTCTCCCTCTTATTATCATCATCATCCATACTGTTTTCATGAGAAGCACATTATTTAGCCTTTGTTAAAACTGTTCAATCTTATAAAAAGTTTCAGTGATTTTATGTATCTTGAAACAGCCCTTAATGTATGGTTATGAATCAATTCTTAAATTTTATTCCTGTAAAGTATAAGTTACCAATCCATAAATTGTATGCAGTAAAAAGTCTTCCTGCATGTTGGCTCCTCCTTGTCTCATGGAATTAAATTTAAGTGTTTGAAGTGTTATCTCGTTATATTGTTTTCAGTATCTCCCATACCTGTCATATGACATGTCAGTGTTAACACGTTCGCGACGTCGGTGAAAATCCCGATTTTCTCACTTGGCGAGTCCAATATGCATATAACATGACAAGAAATCGTACACTGGGTTTTATAAAAATTCGGTTGGGTTTGATGAAAAAAGTACGCTGGAATCAAAGTTTTGTTCAAAATCATATGGTAAATTTTTTTTCATATTATCTTTGCGTGTATCCAGTGGGATACACAACGCACTTAATGTATGAGTCGTCAAACCTGGGCGGCGTGACCCGATTGTGTTCATGGGGAACATTTATTCCAGCCATTTTCGGGACGAAAGAAACATGGAAGAGAGCAAAATGAGTAAACACCTTTTGTGGAACCTGCCCTGATCACCCTCCAATGCGCTTGCATTGTTTCAAGAAGATGCATAAAAAATCCCTGGACTTTTTCCATTTTTCATGGCAATACTTTTGTATGATTATCAATGTCCAGCATAAAAAAAATTAAGACTATTCACTAATTCTCTTATGGAGTTTTACATGTTAAACTTCAAGGTCATTGCGCAATCGGAAGATCTTAGGTGATTTTTTTAAAGTTATTTTTTCAGTACCTATTCTACATGCTATCTCATAAAGTTTGAGACCTATAGCGATTTAAAATTCCAAAATTTTGTTTTTTCGCACCACAAGGAGACAAATAGAAACTATATAGAGCAACAGGCCAATCTGGGTTGACAAAGGATTTACTGTACCAATACAGTGACAGATTCTTTTCTCTTACCTTAACAAGCAAGTCATGACACCCATCTAGAATTAAACGTTGGAAGTTCCATGTTTGAGTTGTTACATTGGAAGTTCCAATTTCTATTTTTAACCTGCATCTTTTTATATAATTTGCATTAAAGCATAGTACTACACACCATATAAATTACAACCTATCTCCAGGTTTGTAATTTAAACTTATTTAATAATTCAAATAAGGTTAAACAGTTTTAACAGTACTGTCTTCTGCCAGGAAATAGTTTTTATTTTAATCATAATTATTTTTATCATCCATAATTTTCACCATCACCTCATCGATCATAATACTTTACAGGGTTTAGGGCTCGCTTCCCTGAATAGTGTGATCCTGCAAGTGAACTGTTAGACTGATAATACTATTAATAAAATTATTCTAGGTAGCTTTTCATCAACCCTCCAGTTGTTAAAGAAGGCGTAATCCTTGAACTACTAAAAATGTTAGTTTCAAGTGATTAGGTTTAAGTGAATTAAATATGCAGAGGTGCATGCTATTTATTTTTAATAGTAAGAATTTTACACTTTTTTAAGTGAATCCTATTTTTTCATCTTGGCTGTTTCAGACACATGGTTTTCTTTAATGGGCAAAAAATAATTGTTTTAATGATTTATTAAAATTACATTTTATGAAATTATTTTGGTTGACGGCATCAGGTGTTATTTGTGAATAACTGATACACATCATCTGATGCATTTTTAGTAGAATATACAGGGTGTCAACCAGTCGGGAATTCGGGAAAAACCGGGAAAAAATGGGGTATTTTGATTAGTTGGGAATAGACGGGAAAAGGATTCAACCTTTGGTAGGGAAATTTGTATTTGGTCGCATCGAGGCCATCAAATTTCTCGCTCTTGGCGGCCGTCAGAACTTGAGGTTGTATTGCAGACAGACAACCGCTCGCTCGTTCTGGGACCAAAACATGTTTTGATTGCTTCACCGCAGACAAGTTCCCTGCTCTTTTCGGGACCGTCAAATCTCTTGGTCGTATTGTGACAGGAAAATTGCTTGATCTCCTTGCAGCCGGGAAATGTATTATCTATATTATGGACATCAAATTTCAGCTGTTTTTGTGGCTGATCGTATCTTGATTGCATTACGGCCAGAAAATTGCTCACTCTTTTCAAGGCTGTTGTTAAATCTTTTGGTCTCATTGCGGCTGTCAAATCTCGGTCATTTACATAGCGGCCGTTACATATTTTGGTTGCATGGAGGCTTACCAAAAAATCTTGGTTTTTGTTTGGCTTGTCGTCTCTAGATTTTATTGCCTTTGGAAAATCGCTTACACTTTGTTTTTATGGACTTAACATGATGCGGTAGTATTTCGCCTGGCTAAAATTGGCCTTCTATTCCGCGGCAGGAGAATATTACAGTCATGTTGGAGCCTGAAGATCACTTTGTCTTTCCGGGACCGGCAAATCTTGGCCGCATTGCAGTGGGCAAATATTTTGGACATATCGCGGCTGTCAAATCTTTTGCTTGCATTGCAGCAGTTAAATAATATACTACAGTTCGCGCATGCTCATCACGACCAGTGCTAGAATTTTGACTCATCGGGGTGTGGGGGAGGAGGGGAAGTCACTCTCCGACTCAAGTCCCACCCCTTTACTACTGCTACGAGCTGCAAATACGTGAACTAATATACAAAACTAAAGTAAAATTCTAGGTTGTCAAGTATATTTAAGGTTATGGTTTGAGGTTTTGTTGAGGTAAGTTTTATCTTTGTCATTTCACCTGTAAAATTGGAAAAATGTATTGTATTCTCCGAATTTGTATGTACTTGTTATTGAATTAGAGTTCAAACTTGAAATAGTTGTGTTTCCATAAGTTTTAATTAACAAATCATTTTCCCAAAAGTAAACAAATATTGTTTATTTTCTTTGATTGATGACAGCTGTCAACTCGGTCCAGGTTTCAGAGTCACTGTCTAACGGATAATAAAAACACTTCAAGAACTAGGAAAAAAACAAAATGATCGTCAAATAGGAAACCAAATAGGTACAAAAAATCCACTTTGCTGCAGCCAATGACATATGCTTATTTAGGAATCGTCTGTCCCTCTCTAAATATTCATTGTCTATCTCTCTCGCACATGTTCTTTAAAATGGTCAGGATGAGCGTGCGTGAACTCTAACTTATTGCCCAAGTATTTGTTTTAGGAGGCCGTTACCATGTTTCCAATGGTCGGGAAAAGTTGGGAAATTTATATGTGAAATCTGGTAGACACCCTGATGTAGTAGGGCTTAAGTTGGACTTATTTGTTGCTGACTAAATAAATGATTAAACAACTTAATGCTTTGCATATTGATAAATTCACTCAGTTTTGCCAAATAATCGAGCTAGCCATCAATGAACGAAACGGATGATGATCCCTGGTGGGTCGATTGATAGTATTAGTAATAGCTGTAATTCAAGATTTACCAAGATCATAATTTAAAAACAGTTAAAATAAACATTAAATTAAGTGTTTTAAATTGTTATCTTGGTTTATTGTTTACAGTATGGTGAATAGTTCATCACAAGGCCCTCAAAATTGACTTTTTGATGCTCTTTTTTTTCGATTGAAGCTCTTTCTTCACTGAAAACTTAAGATTGTTTTAAAAAGTTAACTTTTTGGATCTAGTAAAAGAACAAAGTATTTAATCAATTCTTATGCAAAACCAGAATCCTATGTCTCACGTAAAGTTGTCATTAAAAACATTTTAAGACATTGAACGTTTATAATTCAATATTTTATTTATATAGAGAGCAACAAATTGCTTTCAATCATGTACCCTGCAGTAAATCAGTCCAACTATATTCTTGCAGGAATTAGTTAACAATTTGGTACACTTTTTAAAGTGGTAATGTTTTTATTAGGGGTCTGTGATGCTCCGAAAAATTGGTACTGGTTCAGTATTAAACGCTAAACCGACATCGAGCAGCCAGTTCCGTCCACACCTCAACCGAGGTGTCAATAATATAATAACTATAACTAGTTAAGATAATGTTTCGTCCAGGTGGAGGATATAGGTGTCCACTCCCTTTATGTTATCACAATTTGTTGACAATTTTTAGTGAGATTTTCTTACTATTACTAATCTTCTCTTTACAGACCTTTATGTCCGTGTACTGTCTTTTGGATACAAAACATAAGCGGATATATCCTCCTAAATTTTGGGAAGGGTTAGATTGTGATATTTATCTGAAGCAGTACTGAACCATAACATGCGGAGTTAAAATCATTTACTGTATAAGTTAAACATAAGTTGTTAATAGTTGTTATAAGCTTAAATTTCCAGCTTAAAAATTTTAAACTCTGTGTTGTTTTGTTATAAGAATGCTCCAAGCCACATCACCGAGATAACATTATCCAGGAAACCTACCGAGTGTATAACTTTCTCATCAGACTAAAAATAACTCATGGAGTAAAGTACGGTATTGGTCAATAATATGAAAGAATCTAGTTGGCACAGCACACTCCTCCACAAATTTAGAGCAATTCAATTTCAATTCAATTCAAAATAGATTTATTTCACACAACAATGTTAAAATACAAAATACAAATAACAAATACATTAAAAGAAAACAGGATCCATATAAGCTTATAGGTACATTCAATAATAAATTAAGTGTGAAATAAACATAAATAATTTTTTGTTGAATATTCGCTACAGATTCTTTTGAGGAATGTCCATTAAGATTTTTTTTTTGAGGACCATGAATGAAAACAAAAAAATGTTAACATGCCAAACTTTTATAAGGATTAAATGTTTAAATAGTAGACAGAACCAATATGAATTAATCGGCAGAAACACTGATTTATAGATCTAAAAACATCACCTCTGTTAAAGGGTTTTAGTTCTCTACCTCTGTGAATGTGATATTGCCAGTCAGTCATGCATCTTCCTCGTAGGATTAATGAAAGTCACCACGTTAACTGCCGAACATGATTTTTGCTTTATTAAGTCGTGCTGAAAACATGTATTTGAGATTTCAGTTTGGTAGTGTTTTTTACCACAATGGCTTCTAAAAAATATAAGGGGTGAGTAATCCTTAGGGTTGGCATTAAATTTCCCACAGAAGATGACGTAAAATTGTTCTTTGACCCAGTAGGAAGACAAACCAATGATATTGGACATGACAATTATTTTAAATGTCTCCATTTTACTACTTGGTTTCATGGCAATCAAAAAAAAAGAAATGAACCATTTAGGTTTACTAACTATTCTAAATGATTTATTGTAAGGAAAGTAGTTAATTTGAATCATTGCAGATCTAATAAAGCGGCACAGTTGATGTGTGCCTTGGAGGCAATTGAAGTAGCTTCAGAAAGCTCCTGCAATGCTGTCTATGAAGCCAAGGATGTCATTTTTAATCTGCTCTAGTCCTGTTAGATGTCCAGTTGAAACGTTTTCGCTGTTGTCAGCACTCGGTCGGCAGGATGCTCCAGCTGATCTCACTTTACCAACCCAGTCAGCCTGGTGTGTCGGTTTATATGTCAATGTCAGACTATTCAATGTCGTATCAGAGAAAATATGACAGACAAAGCTTCAAAAGCAAATATTTCTTTATATAAACATATAAAATATTACATGTAAATGTTCCATATTTACGTCTGAACATTGCTTCATTAAAAAAACGCCTTTGTCTGAACTTACCACCCTGCCAATTGATGTGTGACTTAATAAAGCGTCCTATAGAAGTTCATCCCCCCTTTGACATATTCGTTCCTGTTTGGAGCCGTTCCTCATGAAAAGATGGCTGCCGGGGGGTCACCAGATACGAGAAATAAGTGAGTAACATTTTAATCTTGCAAACTATATAGTTTGTAAGATTATCAGCTTAATTTACACATTCGCTTTAGCCTAATGCTATTACAGTATAACTCCATAGATTCACAATAGACTCTTGACAAGCTTTGTTGGTCTTTGGAATGCACATTTAACACAATAAAAAACTTGGTCATCTCTATACCTTTGGACAATCACTTCCTAATTTACTTTGTGTTTGGCACATCGATGAAATGCTATGCCAATTTTAACTAGTTGATACAACACTCCAAATGTTAAAATCCGAAACCCCAACAATGAAACTGACTTTATTTCCAATTTAATAAAGGCTTCTTCCTAAATTTGGAAATCGATTCCTCTTATAGAAATAAAGAAAAAGATTAAATATGGGTTTTATAATCCTTGCTTTTCCTTCTATTTGTCTATTAGGGTCATGTCGAATCCGAATGTTGATTCTCAAATCTACTGACTCTTTGGTAAAGATTCAGATTCGAGAATCTAATCCTTCGAAACTGCCGAAATTATTTGTGTAATCATGGTTTTAACAGAAATCACGCCCTTGTATCGATCAATAAATAACGTTAAGGTCACAAGCCTACTACTATCAGTCATCTAGCTTCATGAGTGATAAACATAAACATTGGGGTCCCATATAACAACAATATTTCGACTGATAATGGAAAGGATGTTGACAGGCTTCAATAAAAAACTATTTCTCGGGATCGAAAATAGAAAAAACAGCTATTTAGCTCTGACTCAACTTGCCTTCATTTAACTTATTTTATTTTTAATCATGGTTCATCTCTTCAATGGAATGACACACAGCTTTAATTTCTGCTCATTTGATTTGTAAACATTAGAAGAAAAATATGATAGATAATTGGTTTTCATTCGACCAGTAGTTTAGGTTTTGATATTTTAGTATTAGCATTGATTTCGGATAAATAATAGAATATAATAGAAAAAGTGTGTTATTTACATACTTCTTGCAAGATTAACAAAACAGGTAGCACAATTTATCAATGGTCAGTTGTCCGTCTGTGTGGTTGGCTAAATACCCATCACTCAAATGCCCAAAACAAAAACATTTCCTACAATGCTCCATAAGAACACAGTAATAAAACCTATTAATTAATTAAATAATATTCATTTCTTTTTATACATATAAAAGCTGGTAACATAAAAAATAAATTTGGATAAATAATTATTACCTGAAAAGTGAACAAACATTGCTTTCTCACTTCTTGCCATTATTTCTTTTGTCAACTCTTCTTCGGCCAAGGTTTTCATAACAAAAATTTTTTTTGTAGGAAAATAAAACAATTCTTTGCAAATAAGTATAATTTGGCTACCACAACTTAGGTTAGTTAACTTAAATTTACAGAATAATAAACATAATTTGACTGAGTGGAATTACAAAAATCGTTAATGCTAATGACTTAAAATTGAAACAAAACATTTTTTAAGAGGGGGCTAAAGGTAATTGGTGTCGTTGGAGGTATACGGACTAACATCAAATGAATAAATTACAACTATACAAAAAATGTAAGAGTAATCAGCCTCTGAATTTACATAATCTAATTCAACTGATTAATAATCACGTAAGAACTATAGGTGTGATTACTCTTTTTCTTCTCTTAATTTGATACATAAAGTTTTGATTTTCTATAGAAAATTATAGTCGGAATGCAGTCCCGTACACATCGGTTACAACTTTGCGCGGAACCATATCCTGACATTATTTTTGAACAAATGACAATAAGCCACATGAAAATGAAAATATAGTAAATAAATTTCTCACAACATGCAACTTTATTTTTCCAATATCTTAAAAATAGAGTAACCGGCATCCAAGTTAAATGAAAAATGTATTTCACAAACCTAGTGTTGAATTTATTTTTCCTCAAGATGCAATGAAATGATTTTCTCTTAATTAAAACATATTGCCGTAATTAGCGCCCACGTGAATGTTTACAAGTGCTGATCGCCGGCCCCACGGAGGAATATTTACTACGTTCATCATTGATCACAACAGACAGATTCTGAAAGGGAGAGAGTCAAGAGATTTTCATTGCATGGTAAAAACTGGACAAAAAGAGATTTTTCTGCATTGAATCGCAGTTTATTTACAGAGAGCCAGCCATAGGGAAATTCAATAGTCTGCAAAATCCTTTGTTGTATGCTAAACTTGGGCCTCCGAACAAGAAGGCCGTATTATCTGCATAGAGGATTGGTTTATCCAAAGGAACGTGATGAACAATGTCATCAATATACAGGGTGTCCGGAAATTGTGGTAAAATATTTTGTATATAATAGTATAGGTAAAAATAAGAAAAAAAGTTCATATAAACATAGGTCCAAAAGTGCTTCGTTTTCCGTCTGTGATTTTTACATATTTAATCATATCTCATGAACCTCTTAACGTATAAACTTCAAACTTGTTATATGGATGACCACTATTAAGACCTATTTTTGTAAGAAGTATAAAATCTCTACTTTGTACCATTTCAAAATGGTGACTGTTTTTTGTTTTCAAAGCTAAATATCTTATAAACCGTAAATTTTAGAAAAATTATACAAGAGACAAAAAAGTTGTGAAATTTAATACAATTAACGCAGATATTAAGATTATGATCTGACTACTGATAACGGAGAAATATTAACTTTTCCGAATAAAAACATGCAAATTTCTGACAGTATGCTCTCAATAGCTATGTTTTTGTTCAGAAAAGTTATAATTTCTCCGTTATTAGCAGTCCGATCATCATAATCTTAATATCTGCGTTAATTGTATTAAATTTCACAACTTTTTTGACTCTAGTACAATTTTTCTAAAATTTATGGTTTTTAAGATATTTAGCTTTGAAAACAAAAAAACAGTTGCCATTTTGAAATGGTACAAAGTAGAAATTTGATACTTCATACAAAAATAGGTCTTGATAGTGGTCATCCATATACTAAGTTTGAAGTTTATACGTTAAGAGGTTCGTGAGACATGATTAAATATGTAAAAATCACAAACAGACACACCGACGGAAAACGAAGCACTTTTGGACCTATGTTTACATAAACTTTTTTTCTTATTTTTACCTATACTATCATATACTAAAATATTTTACCATGATTTCCGGACACCCTGTATATCATGGAAAGTAAAGGGCCGAGAATCCTTCCCTGCAACTCACCAAATTCAGATATCAAGAGATCTGAATCAGATCCCAACACGAGATCCCACCACTAAAATGAACTGATGACGATTGGACAGATAGGATTTGAACCAGGCCAAAGGTATACCCCTGACCCCACATGCCTCTAGTTTGTCGCAGCGAATTTCATGGTCTTCTCGATCAAATGCTTTGGAGAGATTGTAGAAGACTCCAACAGCAGGTTCTCTTTCCTCGAAGTGATGAATAATTTTGTTTAGAAGTCCAAGTATTGCGTCAGAAGTAGATCGATGTGGTCGGAAACCACATTGTGCTGCATTTAATGTGGAATTGTTATTTAAATGATGATTAGACTGCTGTAAAAATCCTTTTCTAATATTTCAGAGAAAGTACTTAAAAGAGAAACAGGACGATAATTATTGACATCAAACAAACCATTAATTAACCATGAACATACAATGAATTTAAATGCTGTATTACATTAACTAAATAGGTCATCTAAATACAGCTGAAATTCTCCCAATTTCCGACTAATTGGAGATAATATTTCTTGTTACCTGTCAACATTCTTTCCTTTACCACTTGAGGGAATATTGTTTGTGTATATTTTTCATGCGAAAGAAATGCTCTTCTGGTTTCATGTTTTCAAAAATAGTCTGTAATAATTATCATATTTTTCATGCAAAAGAAATGTTCTTCTGGTTTCACGCTTTCAAATATAGTCCGTAATAATTATCTTCCCGATAGAATCTCTACCGGAGATATAAAACTCGGCTCGAACTTAGAATATCAAGCTGAGTTGAAACTAAAAAGTTCAATGGATCAAATACTTGCACATCTTCTTGATTCTTGATTTGATTCTTGACATCCCTATCAAATACCATCAGTTATTTCAAACATTACACTTACATAAAATTCATTATGTTTTGCTGAGAATTGCTTAAATTAGCTGTGTTGGTACTTATTTGTAAAACTTAAAAGATACAGTGTATGTGAACAGTTTCATAACAAGTTAACTAAGGCAGTTTTAGCATCATGATCCTCGTTTTTGAAATTTTGCATGGCTATCTCTGGTTATAAGTTTGTGTTGATTTAAATGGCAAAAACGCTTTTTTGGTGCCATTCAAACAGAATAAATATCTGCTGTACAAGTTGATTTCAAGTAGCCAGGCTAAGAGTACCAACTCAAAACACCTCAGTCACACTCAAAATCATAACAAAAATTAAATAAGAAAAATCAAATCAACCTTATCTTCCTTTTCTTGTTGCTGGGATTAGTATTGTCAGTTCTGTTTGCGTCAGAGGTTGGATCGAACGATGTTTGCCCTTAGGTGTGACATTGCCATTTTGAAATCTCTGCAGCCTTATTACCGGTTACAGCCATGCTTGTGTCTCTTGCCTGATTTGTTGTGCCATTTGTAAAAACAAGATAATTGCACAGTAACTGATGTTTCTGTTTTAAAGTTTTGAATCGTTTTCCTTTTTTATGTTTATAACTTTATGTTTTAATTTATGATATTTACATGTATTTTTACACATTCATTTCATTTAGTTTGATTTCATTTCTCACCTCTTCTCTTTTCGATTGTTTTTAGTTTTTTTTGCATGTTGTATTGGCTTTTAGATTTTGCTATTGCATCTTCCAATTGTTTTTATTTATTTTTCTGGTTTGTGTCATGTTGTTTTTTCAAAAAATTTTTTTCCTCCAATTTTAGTTTTAGTTCTCTGGGCTTTGGTGAAGACCATTTTACCTGGATCATAGCCACGCATGTGCATGCACTTGGGGTGCTTAGTGTTGCCAATTTCATGTTTTAAGAACCTAACCTAATAATGGAAATGATGAACCTAAATTTCTGGTTGTCTGCCTCCCTTTTCATTTTCCACATCCTCATTCCCTCTTTATCTCGGGATCAGCTTACCCTTATGAAATGTTGTTTATTTGTTAACAACCATTTTTTTATAATCCATACATAATTAAAATGGTGATAATTGAGCAATGCCACAATGTTATATAGATAATGAAAATGGTAACAGTTGTCTGCAGTGCTGGAATTTGCATCTATGGACCCCTAGGCTCAATGGTGCAGGCCCCTGCCAAAGGAGGTGCAGTAGACTCCCTCTAATCCAGACCCTCGGGACCGAGGCTTTCCAGATAACGGGTTCCGCCGTTAAACCGCCGTTTCCTAAAACTAATTATTAAGTTCCAAGATTAAAGATAAAATATTTTAAGATATTTCTCTAACATTTATTTCCCACTGGAATCAGCTATATCGCTCTTCAAACACTCAAAACTAACTCATTTTTCTTAAATTAAAGAGAGCGTAGTATTTAGAAACGTCATTACTGGTCTCAAATATTTCCTTAAGGGGGTCAAAATCTGAAAAGGGTACAATTGCAAAGTAGGAAAAAACTAAAACGTTATTACTTGGTATCTAAATGACAGTTACATTTTTTAATACTTTGAACCCTATAGAATATGAGAAAATATAAAGAAAGCACCATTACCCATGTATGTCAATGAGAGAGGCAGTTTTATACAAGAAACTCCCATTTTTCGTAATAGAGGTCACACCCAGATAAATCAATATTACGAGATGAAATAAAAGGGAAAACCCATTGTATTTCATATTTTTTGTTGCTCACATATACTGTTTATAAATATATTACAGTCCTCTTACTTTTGATTGACTTATATCTTAATAATAGCTTAGAAAAGATGTAATTCACCTACAAATACAAGTTTTGGTCCGGTTTTTTAATCTCACAATGTGTTTACTCCATTCCATTGTCATGAAAATTATTGTGTACCATCTTGAAACTGTACTTAATTGAAAAAATATAACCATTTATATATATTTTGACCATACATATTTTTTAATAAAAAATTTTAAATGTGACATTCTGCTACAATGCGTGACCTCAGTTACATGGATATGACTTCCATTACATGTTTGTTGTTTAATTTTTTTTAATGTAAAATCTTCATCTGTTCCTTTTATAGTCTGAAATAGGAAGAATTTGATTTCTAATATAGGCCTTTTCAGTTATTACAAGACAATACAATAGTGTTAAAATAACTTTAACTGAATCATTAGGTGCATAATACAAAATACTTTTAATGGCTTATGATGTATAGGATGTTCTATTTCCAAAATCATTCATTGTTATTATTTAGTCATGAAAAATTGTTTTGAAATTCTTCAAAATTACATTTAAATGATCACAGTATGTTTAATGTGGTTGTGTATCAAAACGTTTCAACGATTAAATGCCTTCATTACAAATTTCTAAAAATAGGCTTAGGCCTTAATAAGTTATAGTTTAGAGCATAAAAATAAAATTAAAAAAGAAAGAAAACCCGTTCAGCTATTCTTAGAGTAAGTTTAAACACATTAAAAACATTATATTTTTCAAAATGTATTAAATTGCTTTTAAAACTGCAGCAAAAACAGATGACCAAACGGAATTAAAAATCTTTTCATTAAAAAATTATTTGTCATAATTAAAAAATGCTACTTACAAGTTAAATTTCAAAAAATATTACTAAGACATACTGTATTTTAATTAATTAAGTAACTTAATTAAAAAATGTTTAGGAGCATTTAAAAAAATTTTGTTTCAATGTTGGACATGTTACATTTTTTATGTATCAAACATTTCAAACAAAGGTTAGGTAACAAACGTCATAAAGCTATGGACTTAATAAATTAATCTAAAGCATATAGGCCTAATACAAACTTAAAAACAATAAATCAAAAACTTTCACCCATATTTGATTTTAAATATACATTAAAATACCTTTATCATTATTTTAAAAAAATTATACCGTAAAAACAGAAACAAGGGCAAATACTCCTAAAAAGAATAAGCTATGAAAAGAATATAAAGAATTTCTATCAGCTAATTTCATTTTCAGATTAAATAAAAGAATGTATAACAGTTGTAAAAAATTGCTTCTGGAACTAAAAATGCCCGCACAATTCGATTTTCCCTGTTGGTGGCAACCCTGCATCATTATTTTCATAATTAACACATTGTTTACTAATTCATGTAACTAAGTATTAAAATCGGCCGTAATAAAAAAATACATCACCATTAAGAATATAAGGTATATCAGTCAAATGGAAAAACCGGTCACAAAATGTAGCAGATCTCACGTTAAATTAACCAAAATTCGCGACCATCGCTTCCCAGACCGACGCTACAATTTCGCTTGTTGTGTCTGCTAACCTCAAAATGGCGAACGCTATCGCTAGTGACGAATCGGCATTTGGAACCGGGCCGTATTACGCACGAATTAAACTATTACGATGGATAGCGATTTACTTTTGATTAACAATAAATCATGTACCGATGCTACATCAAAAAATGAGACACGGCAATTTTAATGAACAAAACTATTTTCCTCCACGTCCAAATTCATTTCACACGACGAACTCCGACATCCGTCGTTGCTCGCCGCCATGACACTCCTGAATTTAACTCGTTGTCGGCTGCTAGTAGCGCTAGTGTCGCTGTACGATGAGAAACAGACTACACTACCGACGCTACTGCTTAAGGTGGGGACACGACTTTAAACCGAGCTCGGCGTCGTAATAATATAGTTTCATCCGTAAAAAGCGCTATTTGATTATCTCCCTGTATCCGACAATATAAACGTGGGTTTTATATTCACTTATTTGATGGGTGAACTTGTTTAAAACGCATCTTTAGCGGTAAAACTGGGATTGGGGACACGTGACCGTCACTACTTTGGCCAGTTTTTTCTCAGTATTTTGCCCCAACCTCTTTTTAATTCATGATTTAAACAGTATAGACAATAAGATTAAGACCTAAACTTCCAAAATAAAACATTTTTAGCAATAATTACAATAGGCTACATAATTTTTTTATGAAGGGACAGTGATTGTACCCTTTTCAGATTTTGACCGAAGGCCCGTTTTCACGATGCCAGCTGAAGTGCCAACCAGCACAGGACAGTCCAATAGCAAAAATCTATTTGCAGTAAGTGTACATTTCAGCCTTGACGACACAAAGCCAAAAATGATTATGAATAATTTAGATTAATTTATAGTTAATTTTTAAATTTCATTAATAAATATTTGGTAAGAAGTGTACACACGCTGAAAATAAGTTTTTGGTATTGGACTGTCTTATGCCGATTGGCTCTTCAGTTGGCATTGTGAAAACGGGCCTTTAAAGAATCGCTGATACAGTACTGTCCATGTCTTGCGAATCATGTCCAGTTAAACCTTGTTTTGTGTCTGGTTGAAAAGATGTTACTTCCACCAAGAATAGTCCGGTTAAACTGATGTCTGGTTAAAGTGTCCAAAAAGAGGGAGTCTACTGTAGTCCTAGACAACTAGGCACTGAAGATCATCCTTCGGAATTTTGCTTGTCAAAGCTCTTAACAATTTTAACATTACCTAATAAGCTGTCAGAATTACTTTTTGAGCAGTTTAGGTATGGTTGTATTATGGATGATTTACAAAATAACTTATCTGGGGTTGTTATATATATCCAATTACTGTGAAACTTAGCCTATTAAATACTTTGTTTGTTATTGGAATTTTGTATTAGTCAATTGAAAGTTTGTAAGAGATTAAAAAAGATTCAACCTTTTTACTTTGATAGCAAATTCCATCCAGAACGATTCCATGTTAGTGATTATTGTGTTGCCTGCAACATAGCACAGCATTCATTTTGGGATGATGTTTGACACAAACTTGATGGCGTTGGTACACTCTCACTGGAACAGGGCGAGCGTCCTTGCCAATTCAATCGGTAGTGCGGAAGGCCTTGTTCACTAACCTCAAGGCTTAGAAGAATGTTTTCATCATCACCTATATATGCTCAAAAAATTCATAGTTATCATTAAAATGTTTAATGAGTAAGTTTAAAAAATGATAGGCTTTCTCATATTTAATTCTGATATATTTTGAAAAAAAAACGATCTACTGTCCCGATTACTACCAGTTTGCTCCAATACAATTAATTTATTCATTCAAGGCTGTGCAGTCCATAATGTTACTGTCATTTTTCCCTCATTTTTCTCAACTTTTCATTTTGCATGTGCCTAGGAGATTTGGCAGGAACATTCTTTTGTTTAAAACGGGTTTGTCTAATCAAATAATGAATGTTCGAAGATCCAATTGTTTGTGCATCTGTTCAGAGAAAGGGAAATCGTTTGGAAACCTCTTTTCTTGAGAATGACACAATTTTCCTTGCCATAACCCTTCAGCCAGAACAAATTATCTCCCCTACAACTCCCATTTTTGTATACATTTTTATTTACATGATATTTGGTTCTAGATATTCATTGTTCATTAGCCAAATATAGAAGTTGTAGATTGAGTTGTTTTCCTGTGAATGATGAATTAGAATGGGCACATCCCATGCTTTTGACTTTGTTAATTTTAGTCAGCCCGCAAAGATTATATCAACATTAATTTAAAAAATTCCTTGTCATTCTTGTCATTGATCATAATTGAAAGGGTCGCCGTAAAACATTCTAAGCGACAAAAACTTACTTTCGAGTAATCAAGCATTACAAGTTGAATTCTAAAATTTAGGTTTTTTCAAGATTACTAGAAGTTATACTATATGCATAATTTTTTAATACCCTATTTATAAGGCCCCTTTTAGACTAGGACACAGTTGCCCGTAACTGTGCCCGGACACTGTTACCGGCAACTGTGCCTGCTCGGGCAACCGCAGCGGACAACTGCACGGACACCGTTTCCGGCCAACTCTTCCCGCGCCAGTTGAGAAAGATGTTAAGTAAATAGCAGGTGCTCTGGAGATGGGATTTTATAACAATCTGTTGACAGTGAAGACATAGTGATACAGGTTTCAATACATAGATGCATGTTTCAACATTTTGAGCTTTAAAATATCAATATTAGTTGAATTTTAACCTAAAAAATTCATGTTTTAAGACACACTATAAATTTAAAACCTGTATCTTTCGTCTCTTTCTCCGTCTCATCTCCCTTATTTTGACCCTCGTCACTCACTCCGTCAACACACTCAACAAACAAAGACAACCGAAACGCTTCATTTCCTCAAATAAAGTGAAAAACATCTTCGTTCTACCGACGAAATGCAATGCGTGCACATGCGGTGGACGGACACAGTGTCCTAGTCTAAACGGCCCCATTTGATTCAATGCCCCGCTTCGGGTCTCGGCAACCGTCAGTTGCTCTCGGTTGCTTGCCGGTGGCCGACATCGGTTGCGCGAGGAGACACCGTTCAGACACTGTGTCCCTGCGGGCAACTGTGTCCGCCTAGTCTAAAAGGCTCCATAAGCGGCAATGCCCCGTGAGTTGCCGAGAAACAGTTGCTGGACACGGTTGCCGGACACAGTGTCCTAGTGTAAAAGGGGCCTAACATCATCATGTATAATGTCTCATATTGAATTTGTACTTGCCATTAAGCATTAGAGGTTATAATGTTCTAAACGACTAGCATTTGAAACGTTCTCTTCTGCTTTGGAAGAAAACATCAGGGAATATAGGAATGCCAACATAAAGGAAAGTAAAATCCAATATAAAACAATTTTATTGATATAAAAGTACAAAAATGTAAAAGTACAAAAATGTAATGTCGTTACATAAAGTGATACTTCATTTTGCTAAAAGTTATCCAAAGTTGGCGCTTAAAACGTTATTCTACTCACCTCTTTTGGGGGCAATTTTCCAGGCCTTGGCTTCATAGTTTTTGAAAAGTAGGGTAATCCGGCTTTCTATATTCCTTCCTGGTCTTATCCTTCGACTTCCCAATATTTACTTTTTGCCTTTATTTTTATTTACACGATTTTGGTCTCTGGGCGACAAGGCAACGACCGACGGGGAGTCCATCTTGTGGAGATGAGAACCTTATTCCCCAGAAAGTCTGTAGAGTCCCGAGAACCGCGCCAGTTTTGAAAGATGAAATCAGGGCTGCCAACTCAAATATCTTCAAAACTAAATATACTTAAACGGTTTAACTCTTGTCCCATAGAACCTTTTTAACTGAATATTTCCGATTTTGAAATTTTGTCTCTTAGAATTTTTATGGGGGACCCCTTAAATAAATATTTAAAATAAGTTAAAGCACTTATTAACATAATAAAAAGACAAGAAAACTGGTCTGCACAGCCCTAAGTGGTGTTGTGATCTTAAAGTATTTCATATGCATTGGCTGTAGTTGTATGAAGGATGGTGTTTAGTAACTAATTATTTAAACACTTACAAGGTATCTGACACTGCCCTTCTTTTCCTGTGTAGTTTAAAAGATAGTTATACTACAATGTATCTTTGTGTAATATATATATATATATATATTTTTCCCTTTTCTAGGTGGTGCACTTGAAAGTGAAAATGAAAGTAAAACTGAATACGAAACCGACTCAGATTATGACATTTCTTTCACGTCAGAGAGTGAAAAAGAAGAAGACCCCAGTGTATGCATGTACACAGTTACATGCCTTCATTCTAATCATACAGTCCAGATAAAGCTTCCTGGCATATGTTGTGGTGAACACTGCAAGAAGGAAGTCGAAGGAGAACAGCATTACCGTGTGGAGCCTTTGGTGCTCAAGCCACAACCTTTAAAACTGAGGAGGAAAAAAATAAAACCCACGAGAGAAGAAGAAGATTTCATGAAAGGCGTAACTGTTGAAATATTTGAGCAACCACCTGTTGAAATAAAAATTGACGATATTGATTTTTATGAAAAAAGATTCCCGATAGCTTACAAAAGGCCGGATGGAAAAGTTGAAGTAAAGGAATGTGTTGTGATAAACCCTACAAAGTTCCTGGACGAGGAGGAAGTATTAATGTTGAATGGATGTCATAACAGACACGAGCAAACCAGACCTGGTGGCGAGGAAATTAAAAATAACTTAAAAGAAGTAAAAAAGAATTCCGATGTAGTATTTTTTGGGGACTGTGAAAAAACACTTAAGAAAGATGAACAAATAACACCCAATTGTTGTAGATCATATGTTGTTAAAAAACTTAATGATCTAAATCGTTTATCAACTGTTGTGGAATCCATGACGTTTATGCCTAAGGACTTGCCTGGATTAATAGAAAAAACTGAACAATTAATGGAAGAGAATCGGAAACTGGAAGCGTTAGTCGACACAGTATGTACTTCCGATGAAGAAAAAGAGAACAAAAAAGCTCCACTTAGACCACTGCCGAATTTACCAAAGTTATCTGCATTGGAAAGGAAGGCTTTGTCAAAAAGAAGAATTCCCCATGCGAAAGCTCACAATATGGATTTTAAAGGTATCTTATTGAGATAAAGATTAAACAGTCTTTATTGGGATTGAACAATCTTTATCTCAATGTGTTTAGTATTAATTTTGAATAGTTTTATTTTACAATTTGATACTTCAATGTTAGATGGATTAAGTTCTTTTTAGTCCTCCCTTATTGACAATAAAATTGAGCAAGCTATAATCGTGCTGTATGATATTCTCACGGGTTATGTTGTAAGAATGTACCGTTAAGTTTTGTGTTGCTTCAGTGTTGAATGAAATATACTATGAACTACATTAAGAGTCCTAAGAGTCCCAATAACTTAAGACCCCGAACATTTCAATGTTAGTCATAAAGTCACATCTGGTTTACGAATACCAAATCCTCCAAATCTCTAGTAAGGACGATTTGACACATATATCATGAATCTTTAATGAATTTAAGTGTCAGGGCGTGTTAGCAAGATTTGTCTGCCCACAAAATGGCAGTTTGGAATTAGTCTTGAATTTCAAACGAAGTTTGGAAATTAATTATTTATTTAATTTTGTCGATATCTAAAAAAAACCTTCTTCATTTTGTTGCCAATCAAAAACAAATCTATTTGGAGCCATCTAGAAACATAAAACTTTTTCTTAGCAGTAAAAATATATGCAAATCGTCTTATGACAAGCACCACCAGACTCAAATAACTGGTAAAGTCCATCGCAGTGAAGAGTAAGAATTAGAATAATATTTATTTCCGTGAAGCGTACACAATTGTACAAACCATTTACATAGCTAGCAATGTTATATACAGTATGAACAAATATATATATATGGAATTTGAGAAGTTATGGCCCACAACTTTGGGTTCATTTTATCAACGAAAGTTAAAAACACGCACATAACATAGAAGAGTGGCGAAACTTAAGAATCCGTCTCAACTGTAAAAATCGAACTTAAAAATCAATTTTTTTTTATATTTCCAATCGCGATAATTGTAACAAAAACAAAATTTTGATGTTGTTATAGAAACGGATTTTAAGCATAGATTTTTATTTGCATGAGAGTTAAGTAAATTAAAATTTTAACAGGATTCTTGTTTCAATTTCACAAAAACATGGTTACAATTACTTAGGAAGTACAATAACTTTAGGTGCATCTTCTAAATATTGAGAAAATACACTTAGCATGATGCATAAAATTGTCGGTACCGATGCATAAAATTGCCCAGGTACGAGTCTAACATTTCCTTCTTTCTATTATATCGTAGAAAAAATGAATAACTGGAATTGTTGGACATTTCATTCCTAGAATCATCGTAATATCACATGAAACTGAATTAGCTAACAAAGCAAATTTTTGAAATCCATAACTAACTCTCTGACTCTCTAATAATAAGATAGTTAAAAGAACTAACCGAAATCAACATTTTAATGTACGGTTAAAACACCAAAAGAGACCTAAAAACCTAAATAGTTTTTTTCAAAAGATTCTCATCAATAACAATAAAACAAATGTTTTTAAAGAAAATTGATTATTTATATCAAATCGAAAAGTCTACCAAATCGAAAAATATTGATTTTTTACTTTGATTTTAACGGTGGAGATGGATTCTTAAGTTTAGCCAAAGAGTCATTAGCATCTTCACAGTGGATCCTCGCACGGCTGACTCTACTTCAGACCTGAGCGCTGTGACCGTGACTTCACAGAACTTATGCTGCTCGGGTGGCAGCTTCCATAAGAAATACATTAGACCCTCTATTAACCAACCCTAACGGGACCGGACCTAGGTCGGATAACTTAAAAGTTTGGTTAAAATGGGTAATCCTCTAAAAAAATAAAAGAAATAAAAGCTCTATCGATTTAAAGTTCTACTGACATCATTATAAAGCTGTTCGTGGATTTTTTATAAAATAAACTATGATTATCAACTTATTTCCAAAATAATTACTGTAGAAATGTCACAAAAAACCCAAAACACGGTAAAATCAAAACCTTTTTATAAACAAAATATTAGATGTGGTTAAAAAAAGAATAACATGTTATTTTTTTAACGAATCTTTCATAATGGAAATTGATAAGAAACAAGCAATCATTGCATTACGAGTCAGGCAGTTAAATCGAAAATAGAGTATAATATACAGGCTTCAAATCATCATCAAGCTATAATTCCGGAGAAAATTTGGATCGTACCACACTCAAAATTATAGTATAAGTATGATAATTATCAAACGTCCAGGAGAACTGCACTCAAGGTTCGTGTTGTTTGTTTACTCTAGTGATTCTGAGGTTAAGTGGCAGAGAGGACTTTGAAGTCCTAACTTCGCCTCTTTAATAAAGACAAAAAAAATTGTTTCCGCATATGAAAACCAAAACTCACAGACCCTTGTCGTACTATGTGTATTGAAATTCATCTACTGTACGTTTCAGTAAATTAATGAATGCTGTATTAAAAACATTTTGATCCGTAACAAACTGCAAAGATGAACGTAACGTTCTCATTGCCGGGTATGCGAACAGAAATGCTGGAATTCTTAGAAAAGCAATACCACTGCATTACTCAAAACAGGGAACTGTCCTCAAAACAGGGTCGGTTAAAACGATCTTTAATATTTGACGTGCAAGGGCGGATAATCCAATCGTCGGTTAAGAGAGGGTATGTTGCACACCTCAATATTCACCGCTTTGATCTGCCCTACAGAGGAAACTGTTTCCTCTATTAGAAGAAAATTTTGACCACATAATTAATATGAACAAATAAATTTATATATACAGAATTTGAGAAGTTAGATTAATTTTATCAATGAGAGTTTAAAGCAATACAGAATTTGCTCTTTGTTATAATTATGGGGAGAGAAAACTTGTATAAATTACAAATAGTTAAAGGTCTGAATCTCACGGTTGTTATGGTACCAATTATAAATTGTTTAGAGGCAGTTCACACATCTTTAAATCTGATAACCTAGAAACTTGTCCTGACATTCCTTAAAAGATGCTGCCACATTGGTATACAACTGTAACGTTCCTACGATGTGTAAACTGCCTCTAAACCTTTATAATTGGTACCATGTAATTAGACCTTAAATTTAGACCTAGACCTTAGATGTCTTTAGATTTAGACCTTCAATTTGATACAATATTTATTATTTTTTATGGATTCTCTCTCCCCATAACTATAACAAAGAGCAAAAAAAGAGAAAAAACATATATTTGAAATAGAATTGTATCCATCACTGTTCACAACTGATTGACATCTTTTTTGCAAAATTTAAACAATTACCTTCATCCTAAGTGATATAAACTGCGGGTATTTGCAAGTGGGGTATTGGATTTTTGCGCCATTATCAGCAACGTTTAGCGTTTATTACCCAAGGCAAGGTTTTAAGGTTTCATTTATTAAAAACTACAAAGAAATCTATTCACTTCATGTTAAAAGACTGGATAGGTTATGTTTTAAAGCAACAAAAAATGTAGGTAACCTAATTCTTTTGATGATGTAAGTTTTTCAAAGGTGATATTAAATATCAAAAATATTCTAAGCTGATTATATAAAAATTAAAAAATGTATTTGTGATAAAATTAAAATATTCCCTTAAATAAATAAAATGCAATACTTTGTTTATGTTTTTAGCCCTGGAGATTTTTAAAATAGCTTTTAAATGTAACTTAATATGATTTAAATGTTTTACGTCATTTTACCTTGATTGAAGCTTTATTAATACATTTTTTATGTTTCATTTCAATCTGAACTCATAACAACTGCTTTTAAACAGCAAAAGTGCAAATTTTACACTTTTGTTAGCACAATTTAATTAAAATTAAATAATTGAAGGGGTCCCCCGTAAAACGCTCTAAGTGACAAAAACTTAGTTTCGAGTAATCAAGCGTTGAAAGTTGAATTCAAAAATTTGTGGTTTTTTCAAGGTTAGAACTTATAATCATGTATAATTTTGTAATACCCAATTTATAACATCATAATGTAGCCTTATATTAAAATTTTACTTGCTATTAAGCATTTAAAAATATCTTACGTGTTATTTTTGGGGTAATAACGATCTAAATGACTGGCGTTTGAAACGTTTTCTAACGGACTGCTCTTCTGCTTTGGATGAAAACATCAGGGAGTGTAGGAATACCAACATAAACAAAAATAAAACTGAATATAAAACAATTTTTGGATATAAAAGTACAAAAACGTAATGTTGATACATAACGTGATAATGTCATTTTGCTAAAAGTTATCCAAATGTGGTGCTTAAAACGTTATTCTACAACTTTTGGGGTCAATGTTCCAGGCCTTGGCTACTTAGTTTTTGAAATAAATAAAGGTTAATACAGCTTTTCTATATTCCTTCGTGGTCTTATCCTTCCACTTTCCAATAATTACTTCACGTGTTTTATTTTTATTTATGCGATTTTGTTCGCTGGTCGACAACGCAAGGACTGGCGGGGAGTCCATCTTTCAGCGAATAGAACGTTGCCAAAAAGTCCGTGGAATCCCGCGAAACATGCCAACTTTGACAGACGAAATCAGGGTTGCCAACTCAAATGTCTTCAAAACAAAATATACCACGTTGTAGCTCGTGTCTTAGAGAACCTTTTTCACTAAAAACTCCGATTTTGAAATTTTATCGCTTAGAACGTTTTACGGGGGACCCCTTCAATTATCGGGTCTATCCTTTTGTAACTTTATATACTAACTATGCGACTCTTATTACAAGGTAAACGTCTCATGTTGATAGGATGAACGGCTTTGGCTGTAGATAAGTTTAAAGAGGTGAATGTCGAGGAGCGCAATGTATTTCTTATGGGGGCAGCTGGCCGAAACACACTGTTTCTGTGACATAGCGACTGGTGGAAAAGGGCAGCGCTACGGCCTGTAGTAGTGTGGGCCTTGATCATTGTCAAACTTAAATCGATGTTCGTTTCCATTGGCTATATTAAAAATATTTAAAAAATAATTAATAATTTTACTTAAATAATTTTTATTTATAAATATCTTTAATCAGGTAAAATCTTAATAATATTACACATTAAGTGCTGAAAAAGAGGATTTTTCAAAATAAGATTATGCAAAACATCAACGATGGAAAACTTTGAAAAACATAATTAGTAGTCATTTAGCAGTGCCGGGGTGCGCAGCCATTAAGGGCTCTGCTATTCGGTTGTTCCTAGCTCAAAAACCGGCTGCCGAGGGGGGGTGACTTCGTGAAGTAACCGTAATTTAAGATCTATCTCAATTTTCTATTGGGTGGAACTATTTGAGTTGGGTAAAAAATAGGGAAACATACACATTTTTTTTAGAGGCACTTATTTTTAATCCGATGTAAAATTAATAATTTGTGTAGTAATTGCAGTAGTTCAGTGCACGGTATGTTATTGCATGTTTAAGCTTCATTTGAGATTGTTGTTATATTCCTCCTTTTGTTTCTAAACACAGCTTATGGTTTTATCTGTTTGATAGTAGTGATGTACTACTATCATGCGATATGAGAGATTTCTGAACTTGCGTCAAGCATATTCAATAGTGTTTGTGAAGACAGTTAACGAATTGGAAGTCTAAATATTCTCCGAACAATGAAAAGTTTGCCTCACACATAACTTAGATTTTTTTTGTTATGTCATTCTGTTCTGTTTTAATTGTTTATTAATTGTAATATGCTATTAAAAGTAGATTTTAATTAGTTTTTGTATTTTGTATGTATAGGCCATGAATTTTAGGAAATCCACCTATCAAATACTGACCAAGCAAAAGCATCCCAGATCTTAAGTAAACCTTCCTAATTAAAAAGTCAAAAGTCGCCGCCAGCTGTCCTTGCTGGGATACATGAAAATGTATTTCTTAAGTAATCAGTAAAGAAATTACCTTTAAAGTTGGTTTCCATACAACATTTCCTCCAACATTAAAGCTCAAAGCAGCTTTGAGCACAGCTGAAAACGTTGCTGGGGTGCTGTTTAGTTTCCATTCGCTCAATACGCGCTAACTTTCCTCACAAAAATAACCCTCCGCACTCCCTCTCTATCAACTTACCTCTTCGAGCGTGCAGCGCTGTGTTTACACTTTAGGGATTTTCAACCCATTTTTGGAATATTTTGACTACTTGAGAGTTAAAAAGAGGTTGTGGGATAAAATTGGATTTTCCTCAATGTAAAATTAATATTAAATCAATATTAATATAAATATTTTTCTTTTGAAATCTATTTGTGTAGATTTGTATTGGGTCTGATTAGTTTTTATTAAAAGCTATATGTTTTTCTGAAATAGTATATTACGTTACTAGGCCAGAAAGTACTGTTTTGCCATGAGAGCATGATGATTTTCATGCGAGTACGGTAAAACTTACCGGCCGTGTAACGTATGATACTTTTCATCTTACTATTTAGAAAAAAACATACTTTCAATCATAACGTGTTCCTTGCACAAACCAATACGTGTCTCGATCCTTCAAACCTAACCTATAACAAACAGAACAAACATTTGCTACTGCTGCCACTACATTTCTCTAAAAAGTAACCAATAAACAAGTATTAAACGTTGGTTTGCTGCAAATCAGCTGATTGGCTGATTGTTTACTTCCGTTTTGCCGTAAGTACGGCAATGGGTTACTTTCGAGCCAACAAAAAGGAACAGAAAACGGATGTTTCTGAGTCAGTATGAAGAAAAGTGTTTTTTTAAATTTCAGTTGAAAATTGTAGATTATTTAAATGACGCTATTTCACTATTAAAAAAAGTGAAGTTTATTTTTTTAATATTGGAAACATGAGGAAGGCAAATTTGGTGGCCCCCCTGAAAAATATTTCAGTCCCAGCCCTGAATACAACTGCAAATTAATAAGGATAACTAGAAACAAATATAGACCACATTAAGCACTGACGACTAGGGGTGTAGACGGTGCGGGATGCGCGGGGTGGCGTGGTGTCTGTATTGTTGCTGCGTAGACGGTGCGGGATGCGTGTGGTGTGGCGTGGCGTTGTGTTGGGACACCATTTCCATTATGTTTTGAATTCTCCTGAAAACTTTATTGCGAGCTGCGTCAGCTGCCAACACTTCGCGAGTGTTTCCATTAAAAATTTTACTTCAACAATGTTGTGAGGTTAGCTCAAAACGATGTCTTGAGCAGAAAATGTTGAATGGAAATAGGCCTTAAAGAATCTTTTTTTGGGCTCATCCATGCCTTTGTGAACCAATTTTGATGATTGGGGTCTCAAATTTTCTATTCATTTTCCAAATTGTTAGATGAAATTTATTGTTTTTTTCTGCAAAGCAGCAGACGCACAGGTAGCCTATGCCTGCTTATTCTAAAGACTATTTCTTTTCCTCTTTTAATAGCTAAACACAAATAATTAATATAAATTTTTAACTGAAATTTTTTTCATTACATACATTTAGTTTTGTTCTGTTAATCTGTATTTTTTTAAATAAATGTTTCTTTAATTCATTTCCAATAAAATTTTATGTGTACTCCAAAGAGTATTCGGATTGAAAAATTTTAGAAAATTAATAAAATCAGCAGTAGTTTTAAAATGCCATATACATATACAGCAAAACCGCACTAACTCGACACTCAAACAGCTAGCAGAGAATCTTTAATCAAGCATTTTTTTCAGATCATTTAGTTGTTTCAATTGAGTATTTGACATTTCTTGATGATCATTTACTCAATATGTATTCTCAACATACTTGATTAAATAATTTCTTTATATGTGGAACTCCAATCTGTTATGTATTTATTCATTAAAATCCATTAAAAATATCAGTGTTCTGGATAACTCAACCCCCAAACTCAAAAACCTCTGTGTTCACAAATAGTCGAGTTGTTGAAGTTTTACTGTACTCATTTCATTGGACATTTTTCCTTCACAAAAATGCCAATTACACTTTTTCCATATCTCCCATGGTTTTTTTGTTAGTTGTTAAAAAAATAAAGAAAAATACGGGCCTGAAATATGTTTTTCAAGGTGGTGGCTCAAGCACAGTAGGGATTTCGATAGACTTTTGACATTTTAAGTACGGAGGTTTACTTAACATCCATACGAAGTTTATACTCTGTCAAGATTTGTCAGGTCCATTCGCTTTTTACCCCTAATATGCCTGAACAAATTAAAGGGGTTGTCAAATGACAAATGATGAATGGTCATCATCTTGTTTCAGAATATAATTTTTTTCTTATTTAGGAAGCATTATGTGTCACATAATGTAATTAATGTACTTAATTATATTATAAACCAGTGTGAATCAGGTCATTTCATTTTATTTTATTTATTTACATGCATCAATACAGGAAATCCCAATAACACTGATGCAGATCCGAAATAAAAAATGTTCCAGCCCAAAATCTTCACGAGATGCGTTTCATAAACCCACACTGACAAAATAATATGAACAATTATAAATTATAATATACATATGTATTAAATGGTATAACAGTATATAGAAATCAATAAACAAGCAACATAACAAAGCATAACAAGTACTAACAATAATAATAAAGCACAAGTGGTAATAATTATAATAAATAAGTTAATAAATAAATAAGTTATAAATAAATAAGTTAATAAATGAATAAATAAATTAATTAATTAATTAATTTATTTATTTATAAAGAGTTATCTAAATAAACGGAAATCTGCAAAAACATAATCTTAATTCATTCTCATGATCAACTCCTCAACCCCCCACAAACCCTTCTTTTGTAAGCCATAAAAGAATCAAACTACAAAACTATATCCGGCACCTTACCTACTAAGCTATTATTTAATTTCATGCAGCTAATAAGAGTTGAGGACATGTGGGCTGCAGTCCTTACATGAGACAAGTCAAATACATACCTACATCTACCTTGAAATGGAGGTACTTAAAATCTTAGCTTTCCAACACTCAAATTATCATCCACCCTGCCTTGAACCAAGTGCCAACACAGAACCAAGCAACCAAAAACCAACACAGCCTCAAAGCCTCTCTTCTGAGGTTCAGACTGTAAAACTAAAAAAATATAACATAATTTTTTATAGGGTACAAAAAAGAATTAACATTTATAATACAAAAATCTTCTATTCATTCTTTCAACTAACACTATATATGTAATTAGGGAGGGTGACCAAATGACAGCCCAACTCTCTTGTCTCGACCTGACCACGGACCCGCACAGAGTAGACAAAAAGGGAATACTTTAAAATGCACACTTTGCCTGATCAGGAAGCCCAACATTCTACTTGCCGATGAGACACTTTTATCAACTTAACAATTGAACGATAGGCTGGAATCCATATAAATACCCAAATCCTTTTCAAGAAAACTTAATTTCTTCATTATTTAAAGTAGGCCTATATGTATTTCCAATTACATTCCTTGCTCTGGAAAACCTCATGATATTGCATTTGGAAATATTTCAATCATTTGATTTAAAGAGCCCCATGTATAAACATTATCCAAGTCATTTTGCAGATCTAAAATATCTAAATTTTCATGTCATCAGCAAAAACATTAACATCGAATTGAACAAACTGATAAATGTTAACATTTTTGGGCATATTGTAGAGTTAAGTTACTGTATATGCCAAGAGTCATTTGGTACTTTGAAAATATTGAAATAAAAAATATTATTTATACCTGAAGAATCTTAGAATGTATACAACAAATCTAACAAACTTGACAAAATAACCTATAAACTCATATGGACCTTCATAACTACCCCATACGCCAAGCCTCCAGATTCATCCTACCTCAACATAGACCAGCCCTCTACGTGAAAAAGCCATCATACAAAAGCTGAAAAACCTCCTTCGTGACCACCTACGGAACCTGACTGGCAATAAACTGAAGAGCTCGCTTCAAGAATTCCTGTTGAAGAATCCTGTATACACTATAGAAGAATTCCTGGAATCTATGAACAATATAACTTCTTGATTTCACTCATTGTGATTTGACAAATTACTGTTCTTAATGATAATATAAAAAATAAATAAAATAAACCCTTAAGATTGTTGTCTTTTATTTTGTTGGAGTATTTTATTACTTTATAATAAACGTTCCTTATCCGGTTTTTTTTGAATTTATATTATTTTTTTGACTGACTATATTTACATGGTTATCATAACATTCCAATCATACTGATACCGAATTTGATAATTTAGACCCTAGCAATGATACGAAAGTGGGTTCAAAGTATAATCAGCGACTCACAACGTCGATGTTTCCAATTGAATGGATCAGTCATCGATTCCCTGTGAAAAGATAATTTTAATCTAACCCAATACTTGGAGGTGGTGTAACAAAGAGAAAACGTTCCACCGAATAATCAGTTGGAAAAGAAAAAATTAACGAGGAGAGTCGATTCAGAGTATAATCAGTGACTCACATCGTCGATGTTTTCAATTAAATGGATCAGTCATCGATTCCTTGTAAAAAGGTAATTTTAAATCAAACCCAACACTTAAAGGTGTTGTAACAAAGAGAAAAAATTGGACCGAATGAACAGTTTTAAAGGAAAAATTATTTATCCCCTCCGGGAATTACATTCACTCCGACATAAATGTCATGGAAGATCGAGACCGAAATAGAAAGTGTACGCGTGGAGCTCCTGGATGACAGATCACGGTGATGTGGCGATGTGGCGAGCCCCGCGGCTCCGGAGTGATGTGGATGTTTGTTGCGCAGGTGTCGGACCCGTGGAGACGGGGGCCATGCTCTACTCCTCCGCCCCCGTCCAGCATGTCAGCGTCCTGTCCATCCCCCCGTCCCAAATGCACGCCGGCTCAGGTATCGTTCATGTTTGGCCCCTTGATACTTGTTTCTGCTAGATTAGCGGCATGAATTCTGTCCAACATTGCAGATTCCCTGTAGTTTTAGATAGTTTGCTGCTCTCAGTGTTTATATCGAAGGTTTAAGTTTCAAATAGTGGAATAGATTTTTTTCACTTTGGTCCTTTTCGGGGCCGGAACTAGGAGATTTATCAGGGGGGCAAAGCAGAATTTGCTGCTCCCCATGTTCCATATAATCAAAAAATGGCTACTAAAAAAATTTTATAGTGATACGACGTAATTTAAATAATCTACAGTTAAAAACTTTAATTTTTAAAGAAACTTTTCTGAAGACTAATTAATTTTTATGATATCTAATCACACCCCAAATTCATTCACTGCTTCTCACGTAACTGAAAATTGGAAAAAATGTAGGCTGATTAGGCATATGCGTACATAAATTTGTAGTCTTACTAATCTTTTATTTTTCGTTGAAGGTAAATTCGATTTTGTAAATAATTTATTCCTTTTTAGGAATAATACGTAGTGTTTTCAACCTTGAATAAAAATACTATGTGAAGATATAGTCCTGTTCCTCACAAAATGTAATATATTTTTTACGAGTATCTTGAAGTATAATCCTGTAATCAAAGACCGACTTCACCAATAACAATTTCGGTTGGCCCAATATTAATTTTGAGGTTAGATCATTAAATAAAAATGAAAGACTTGAATTTTGTTGACTTCAAAATGCAAAATATAGTAATTTAGGGGTCCATGTTTTTTCGTATAACAGACACACTATGTTGTTTAAAGAAAGCCTGAAAGTATTACACTATTTGAACTGATAGTGGCCCAAGCAGCATATAAGAGACGTGGATTGTATGTGCACGCGTTGTGTCCTTGAACATAAGGCTGCTATTTTTCTGCATTGTTCTATTCCATCCGGCCATCTGGCCCACAAATAATGAAACCTTATTTTTAGTAAAAATAATTAAGATCCGAAACTATCACACTAGATTTTTTCCGATTTTCATATACAATTTTCATACTTCTTTAATAATTATTACTTAACTAATTATTATTTTTTTTATTACTTTTCTTCATTTTTGCTGCTCCCTGAAATCTGCCGTCTGGGGCAGGTGCCCTCTCTGCCCCCCCCCCCCCCCCCTTAGTTCCGGCCCTGGACCTTTTTCACAAAAACAGCGATATTTAATAACACATTACTAACTGTATAGCTTTAAAATCAGAATAATAAAAACTACATAAGTTTTAGTTCTGATTTTTTTTTAATTTGTTGTTAAATTAAGACATTTATAAATGGGACAGTTATAAATTTTGTGTGCCTGAACTGCAATCAGAAGTTGAAATTTTTGCTTAATGAGAAAGTAAATTCATTTGAAGCTTACCAAACACCTTCAAGCAGCAAATTTGTAGTGTTGAAACCATTTTTATTTGGATGAGAATATTTGAAAGTTGCTAGGTATTATGTATCAAATCATCTGTTTGTTGTTCTGTAACAAATTATTTTTTATCATCCAGCTATAGTGGACATTATGTTATAGATTGTTTTGAATTAAATTTTTATACTTTTTAGTTTTTTATACAATAATCAAGTTTTTTAGTCTGTCATCAGATTATGTAAAATAAGTTAAGTTCTTTGAATTTTTAAGTATTCATAAAAAATTTTTTGTATTGTAGTGACTACAAATGTTAACAAAATTGTTTGTTTTTCAATCATGATTTATTATGAGTTGTTATGAATTTCATACTTCTTAATGACTTTAAATCAAAGACTAACATTTTTCTCTATGTGTTTTTCATCCAAGTGACTTCATCCTGTTCTTGAATCAATTGTATCAGAAATAAATTTTTAGTGTCTAAAGACTGAAGTGACAAGGTTGCTTCTGTCTGTTTTACTACTGTACTAATTTGTGCTGGTTGTGTTTCTGAATCACTGTATGCCCACCTCAAAAAGGGAACATATAAAAAATATGAAAATTACTGTCATTTTTTTAAACTAAATATATGGACGCATCTATTGCTGCAAAAATGAAACATCTTGCATTAATAGTATAGGCATAAAACCACGTAGAAGTTGGTGCTAACTGCAGATAAGGAACATATCCAGGACTTGTTCCCTTTCTGCGGTTAGCTCCAACTTTGGTGTTACTTCAATACTAAATTAGTGCTACATGTTTCCCTTTTGAAAAAGAATAACATAGGGAACGAATATGCAGGTTGCTGCAACAGGTATTTGATAACTAGGTGGTTTTATTTCAGTATTTAGTAGATCTGAACTAGGAAAAGCCATAAACCAAACTTCATCAAGATATGTTGGAAATAAGGAAGATATAGAATTTTTTTTATTTCCCACAAGGATAACATGGGGAATGAGTAAGGAGGTTTGCTGCCACAAAAAAGTAAATATCGGGTGGTTTAGACTGTTATATATTAAATTTCATCTAGAAGAACTTACAAACCAAGTTTTATTAAGATACGTTGAGAAATAAGTGGGGTGTAGAATTTTACTGTACATTTACCGCAAAAAGGTAACATATGCTGTAATGTTAAATAAAAATTTAAAAAAAATGAAAAATGTGAACAAATGTTGTTTAAGGGTTTGATGCATTACTTAATTCAGTACATTTTGTAATTTTTTGGAAAATGTTCATGGCAAAGTAGACAACGAAAACAGTATTTTGTCTCTCCTGAAAAGTTGAGTTTTTGGAGATGTTCACTTTCTGCGGCGGGCCATTCTCATAATTTTTTGGCTTTTCTTGTGCTTGAACGAATTTTAAGTTGTAACTAAAATCATAATGTTGACAGTGACAGCAATTTTGCATTCAATTCAATACCCAACAATACAGCGGATCTTATCTTTTTTTATCATTTTCTATGTCAGTCACAGCTAGGTTACCTGCTGAACTCATGTACACCTCGAATAATCTTATTATACTACTACCCTAAGTGTGCAGCTATGGACTTTCTAAGTAGTTATTTGATTCTTCTTAATTTTGTAAGAAAGCAATTGATTCAAAGACAAGGATAAATAGTGCTATATAAATTCAAAAGAAAAGTTTCTTTAGGGCATCCTATAATGAATGTAATTTATTAACAGTCTGTCATCACAGTTCCTTGTTTCCATTTAAACTCGATACATTACAATACTAATAGCAAGCTTCCAAGCCTGTTGATCTACATTTTAAAATCATGCCTTAGAACTCTATTTTATCATTAGATCGTTTACTTTTTCTAACACGTTTTTATTATGTTTATTGTTTTATCTACGGTTTTATTACATTTTGTTCTTTTTGTTTTTGTGTTGTGGTGTGGTTTTGCATGCAACACAGACGAACACAGAATTTCTGACAGCTCTGAAGCCAAGAAGTTAAACGTAAGTCGAAGTCGACAACACAAGAAGGGGCAATCTTCGGAGGAAGTGGACAGCGCTAGTGAAGGATTGCTCGGACTCCCACTCACCGCTTACTGGAACCGATATAGCAGTTTTACCTTGCTTGATTTTCAGGGTTAGTTTTAAAAACACTCGGTGTTACTGTATTCATAAATAATGTATAATAAATGTCGGTAAATTAAGTCGGACTGTTCAGAAATCTCTGACCGACAAGTGAATCCATGGCCGATGATTTTGACAGTTTCTAAATCGTATTTGCTATTCAGTGTTTCAAATCGATATAGGGTAATATAACCGTTTTTAAGAGGAACATTAGGTTAATCGGTCATATGAAAAGATCGCTAATTTTAGAGATGTAATAAGAACTAATTGAGAGTTTTTTAGGTAAACCACCTCCTCGTCCACAGCATCGGCTTGATTCATCGAAGATTCTTCTAAGGTATATGTTTAGACTGAGGGAGGATGTGGGTTTACTAACATTTGCGAGTAAACGCTGGTGACTAACCTTATTGTTAAGAATGCATGAAATATTTTAAGTGGGTGGATGGATTGTAACTGATATATTTTTTTGTCGACAGGCAAAACTTGTTACTGGAACTTGTATTGAGTTGATCAGCATTTTATTTTTTGTCAAGGGCGTTTTACAGTTCTCCTTTCATCTGAAAAATTATGCATGATAACCATTTCTCCTTAAAATAGTTTTACGAGGCTGTTTTTTGCATGTATGAAACTGAATCGGCTCTATTGTTTATTCTTTATATTTGGGTTTTATTTTCTAGCCTCAAAAGAGTTGCAGCCCTGCAGTTTAGCTTGTCTGGTGCGAGGGAGATGTACAGAGTACGGTGTAATCAGCAGCTGCTAAGTTAACATTGGGTCCCTTCTCCTATTGGTAGGGTGTCGACAGTGCAAATGTCTCACAATTTCTGCAAAAGTTTCGCTTTATACTCCAAGTTCCAAATTTTTACTATCAGTCGTTTTTTGACACAATGTATCAGAATTACAAAAACATTAATATTAATTTGAAAAAACTTTTTATAAAAAAATTTAACCATAGAAACCTATTAAAATTAATCAGTGATTTTTTACCTTTGGTGTTAGCGTTAAGGTGTCATTAGTTGATTTTTTAACAAAATGTATTTCATGTTAACGACACATCTTCCAGATGAGTAGCACAGGTTAAAACAGCTCACATGAGTGTTTGTTAGAGTTTAAATCAAAACCATGAACACAGACATATACACGACGACAGACACTACAGTTAACACTGAACATTGGCATTGATATAAGAGCGTATCGTGTGTTGAATAAACTGGAGGCAGAGGGCACTGATTACAGCTGATCAGTGATGACATGTGACAGAGGAACCTGTAGGCCTACAACTTGAGTGCGGTATCGGTGCTAATCATCTCTTGCGTTAAGCTTATTATTTGTCATGTGATATGTCGACCATTTCAGTGTAATTGCCCATCACTAACTTTTTTGTCCATCATTGTGTATAACATATGTCCGTGTTTGTGTTCATGGTTTTTAATTTACAAACACTAACACTCAAGTTTTAACCTGTGCTACACAGCAGAAAATGTGTCGTTGAATGTGAAATGTGTATTGCTCAGAAATCAGCTTTTGACATCTTATAGCTCCCATCAAAGTTAAAAAGAAAAAATTGTTTCAAACTAATTAAAAACACATGCATAAATATAATTTTCTGGCATTTTTCATCCTACTAGTATTATTTAGTTGAATTAATTTCATTATAATAACCTTATTATTACTGGTCCAGTTTAAGCTTAAACTAATAACTTAAGAAGAATAAGAAATGCATAGACAGTATACTGCTCAAGACCTGCTTTCTGAGTTCTTAAAACAAGTAGACACCTGGGACCAAAATCCCTCTCGTCCCCCCTCTGTACCAGCCATGCTCAAACTGATGGGCCGGTTTTCCTCCTACCTTTTTTCCTCTTCACCATTTTCATTCCTTGCTCTAATCCTAGACGAGCCGAGAGGCACAGAAGGGAGGTCTACAAGTCCCATTGATGATGAAGACGGCTACCCCAAGTGTATACCTCCTCCCTATTCCCGTCCTGTCTCACCTGTGATTGCCGAGGGTGAGGGTAGGTATTTGTGTTTTACCTGACAAATGTCATAACTATCTCAAGTAATAAGTCCACGACCTTACTATTTAAGAAGGCCAGCCTTCTTAAATAGTAAGGTCGTGGACTTGCCAATTTACTGGGTGGCCCTAAATTATTAGACACATTTTAAAACTATTATATAAAATTATTAAAGCCGCAAAGGACTATGATAATGTATTATTTTATAGAATATTTTAACAGTTTTTATTACCATATTGAAGTAATAGCCAAAGGCAATGACTCCATTTAAAAGCAAATTAACAAGTGTAATACTTGCTCTAAAAATTTGCATTTAACCTATTACTTTGTTTTTTAAAGCCATTACATGACATACACTTGCAGTAATTTCCCATACTTTTTTCGCTGTCTTCAGACTTTGTAAACTAATACTCTATCATTGTCATACCTTAAGGAAAAGACAATGGGGAGTAATGTCTAAAAAACCTTAAGGCTGAGAAATTTAAAATCGGACCGATTTAATTTGCATTAAATAAATAGTTTATTCATGAATAAAATGCATGATCACAGCCAATATTCCATTTTGTAAAACCTGCTGAAAATTGCTGTTACCATTTTTTACGTTGCTCTATTTTTAAATTAATTTAGACTCAGAAAATGTGTCTTAATGATTTGCAACCTCCCCTTATTTTTTCTAATCCACTGTATTACACATATACTACAACCCAGTCATTAGAATATTGTTCATTCAGTGTTAGTAGTCGTTCTGTTGATTGGTTTCTCTGTAGAAATGTTTTTTCTTCATTTATACAGTTTCCCCGTTAAGATATTGTATTTTTTTGGGTGCAGAAGTTAAGGTACCTTTTTAATAATCCGTGGCCTGTTTTGTGTTTCCATATCATCCTAATAGCTGAAGGTCAACAGCACAACAGTATATTTTGTGTTGTTAGTGGGAGTTTAAACTGTAAGTCCTCCTAAGGCGAGACAAGATTAAGTTTTTTGTCATTTTTACTTAATGCTAGAATATTGTTATCGGACTTATATCCCGCTTTGTAGCGTGGAAATGAATTTATTGGTTCGAAATAAAATTTGTAAAACAGGTAAGTTTATATCTGAAATAAGATACAATAAATTTAAAGTCAACTAAACTAAAAGCATCATTACATTTTTGACTGATGGTAATTGTGGCACAATATTAAGAGATTAGTTCATATTTTGTCAACGTTTTAAAAGTTATCATAAAAATCTTAATCGGTTTTCTTTTACAGATTGTATATCAACTGAAGATCCAAAACCTAAAATATACTCACGAATTCCTATACTTGTAAATACTAAAATCCCCTCTCGAACACCAAAACCTGTTTATACTCCAAGCAATCCTAAAAATCTTCCTCTAACTATACCTGATAACCTTCTGCAGGATAGAAGTAAGTAATCATTCGCTAATTTCATGTAGACCCGCCAATGGCTATGTTTATCACTAAACACTGTATACCTATATTTGTTTTTTCCACTACATTTTTGCTTTTGTGATTCTGATTATGCTCTCACATGTTAGCAGGGGTGTGCGAATAGTGATTTTATATATACTGTCACACTATAATAATTTAATAATTTATATACTGCAATCACTGTGTAATCTTGGCCAAAAGTGACAAATAAATGTCAAATTTTATCTTGGCCAGAAAATACAACTGGTAGGCCTAATGCCAAGCTTTATCTTGACTTTTTATGACAATCAAACTTTGGTATCTTGTTGAAAATTACAACCATGGTTCTTTAACTCATCCAGAAACAGTGATCGCTGAGCTAGATTAGAACGTGTCTAGGTGCCACCCCGACCTATTGCCACCTTTTCAAACCGGTTTTGAGGTGGTGGGTTGTAGGGTGTCTTCCACATGTGATTGCTAAGTTTTGAAGAGGTGGCAATTTGACGGGGTGGTTACTTGACATGGTCATGAAAGGTGCTGATCTGTCAGGTTCGGTGGCAGGAAATCGCCACCTCGGAGTAGAGAGGGGACCACCCCATCAATGAGCTATTTCGTCAGGTCCCACCCCTACCTTTTAAATTAAAAAATAATAATCACACATTAATATTGTCCTTTATTGAATTGTAATCCACAAATTTTTTCACTCCAATGAAGTTGAAGTTGACCATTGTAATTTTATTATCATCCCTGTGCAGTTAATTTTATATTTTACTTGTAAAATTTGGATTGCATTTACAAGAGGTTTTAAGTATCAAAGTGTTTTATAAATTGTACACACACACCCTGTTGTAGCAATAATTTTTTTATAAATTATTTGTTTTAGGGATGTGTCGGTACCACTTTTTCCAAAGTCGGTACCAGTACCGGTTCTTGACAAGATCGGTTCTCGGTACCAAGTGTTTGTCAAAACATGTTATATAATGTAACGAACCCTCAAACCTACGAACAGACAATCTGTTGTATGTTACTGGTTTAAAAATGTTTTAATTTTCAAGAGTATGTTTCACCAAGACATAAAATAATATCTCAGTCAATTTAATTGTTTATCTTTTTTAACAGGTAATATAAAAAATATATACTATGTGAACAAAAGAACAAATTCCAAGGTGAAAAATAACAGCTTACAAATTTGTTTCCATTCATAATTTTACAATTCCCATAAAAAATAACCCCATTCCAATAAATTTTAAAAATTAGAGTTAAAAAATCAATCAAGAACAAATTCTAAGGTGAAACATAACAGTTTCCAAATTAATTTCCATTGATCTTACAATTCCCAAAGAAAATAACCCCATTCCCATTAATTTTAAGAATTAAGAGCAAAAAATCAATCAAGAGTCCAAAAATTTAAGATAAATTTAGAATCAAAATTTATTTTAGAAACATCGTCCTTCAATAATAGTACGCAGTGGCATTTGCCATCGGCGCAACGCCCGCGGCAATGCGCGGTGCGATCTATCGTCTTTCGTAACCGGTAGTTACTCCCGCCGATTACCATGGGTACCGAAGTACCGGTACCGACATTTTGACATCAGTTCTCAGTACTGGTTCTTTTGCCAAGAACCGGTGGTACCGAGAACCGACTTAAGGTACCGACACATCCCTAATTTGTTTGGACCTAACTTGTTGCTTTTACCCGCCAGAGGCAAAAGGTAAGGTCCGAACACATCTGAAAAGTATTTATTAACAATTGTTTGAGTAGGAACTACTACCTCTACAAGAGCAGTGCCTGGTTATGCTAAAGCAGCAACTACTTCTACAAAAACAACAAATACTTCAAAGACAGCAAATACTTTGAAAGCAGCAACTACTTCTGCTAAATCAGCAAATACTCCTGCAAAAGCAGCAAATACTTCAAAAGCAGCAACTACTTCTGCTAAATCAGCAACTACTCCTGCGAAAGCAGCAAATACTTCAAAAGCAGCAACTACTGCTAAATCAGCAACTACTCCTGCGAATGCAGCAAATACTTCAAAAGCAGCAACTACTTCTGCTAAATCAGCAACTACTCCTGCGAAAGCAACAAATTCTTCAAAGGCAGCAAATACTTTGAAAGCAGCAACTACTTCTGTCAAAGCAGCAACTAATTCTGCTAAATCAGCAATTACTCCTGCAAAAGCAGCAACTACCTCTGTCAAAGCAGCAACTAATTCTGCTAAATCAGCAATTACTCCTGCAAAAGCAGCAACTACTTCTGTCAAAGCAGCAACTAATTCTGCTAAATCAGCAATTACTCCTGCAAAAGCAGCAATTACTCCTGCAAAAGCAGCAACTACTTCTGTTGAGTCCAAGGTAGCCTCACAGGCAACAACCACTGACGATAAACCACCTGCTGCAAAGAAAGGACAGAATGGAAGTAAGTACTATCCCTACATTCAGTGTAGAGTTTCTCTTGTATGATATCTTATGGAAGGTGCTAAAAAAATTCCGCACCGGACATTGTCTGGTGTGCATCAACTTTTCATTTTTTAAAATCTTCAATCTAAATTACAAATTAATTTATAAAGGAGGGATACAGAGCTAACTCACCTGAAGATCTTCTGTGAAGAAGCACAGAACACAGTAAGGAAGACAAAAACAGATAATTCCTCTCCCCACCTCATCTGAGGTAGTCTCTAATATGGATGAAATATTATCTGTTTTGTCTTCTTTTCTGTGTTCTGTGCTACTTCACACCAGATCTTCAGGTGAGTTAGCTGTGTATCCCTCTTTTCAAAACAAACAAATCCTAGCCAAGACCTTATCTTTTTTCAACATAACCTTGAATTAGTTTATAAGAATCTTTGTTCCTATATATTTACAAATTTTCTTTTTTGATTGTTTTCCTATTTTGTTGTTTATGAATTGCATGTTTTAATGTCAGACCTTACAAAAAGTCTTATTTGTGCAGGGCAGACTATGTGTAACAGGAAAACTGTTAAACCTAGAAACACCAAATAAAATGTTTCCCTACTAATTTACACATGAAGAATTTATTCAAAATATTTTCATTGTGATTTTCTTACAAGGAGTTTCAGAAATGAAGGTTTCTGCTTTGAATTTCAAAATTTTTGAATTTAAACCTATAGTGATTTGCAATTTATGTTAAAAATCTTACTGAAAGGAACATTTTGGTGAAAATAGAACTAAATTATGTCAATTCATTTTTAAAAAATGTTGGCAATTTTTTTGAATTTCTTTGATATTGTAGAAAACCGAGTATTTTCCTAACTACTAAACATTTCACTTCTGATTGAAAATTCTTAATCCTTGTTAGCTTTGCTATGATATGTCACTTGACAGAGTTTTAACAATTCCAAAATTTTTAAACACCTTTTTTTAATAATGTTGGTAGCCTTGAAAATAAAAATGTCATATGACAACGTATGTCAAAAAGCATATCATAATTTACACGTTTGTTTTGCCTTCTTTAGGTTTTTGTTTATGAACAAAAAACTCTTTTCCCCTGTTAAACACATGTTAATTGTTTTACTTTATGAAATGCCCATTCATTTCATTCACAAGTACAGTCTATTGCACGGATATACAATCCCCGTACAGAGACGTACAGTCTAAATCGGCATACTATCCCTTCAGTTTAAGACAGTCCCTTTAATATGTCCTTTGTATAAAATAAAAAAAGTGTCCTAGAAGACAACCCCAACTGCAACACTGAACACTCGACCTGGGCGATGTCAGATATTCTTGAGACTCAAGCTGTGATTCCATGGTTGAGGCAGCACTGAAACAATGAATAGAACTGGCAGCATAGGAAATAAAAATTGGAACTATCAGTCTTTGGAAAGTGGTTTAAAAATATTTTTATCAACACAAGCTGTATATTTAGAATCCTTCGGATGCCACAAGAAAAGTGGTCTATCACACACGGTGTAGGTGATTTCTGACAGCACGTCAAACAGCAATTATGGCCCTAAGGCAAACTGACGAATCGACCTTTGGTAGGGATCTAAGGACATAAATGGGTTTTTGCATGAGGCAACAAGAAATATGAAGATCAAGAAGAATCCAGACATAATTGTTTCCTAGGTAAAAATTCCCTCGGATACACAGTGAAAACTCAATCCAACGACCAAGTGTACCCTGCCTGACATACCCGTGCGCATGCACATTCACGCACACGCACAGACACAAACATTCATACACACCATACAATCTTAAGGAGATTTTTACTCAACTCACACTCAAATTTTAAGTTTGTTTGTTTGAAAATTAGCCTCCTTAGTAAAAAAATTGTTTAGAAAATTTTTTAATTTGTTTAAATATTTTTCAGAGAAATACAGAAAGCTTCAAGATGAAGAGACCTCTGCAGCTTTTGAAGAATCTCAGGCTGCTATATTACCAGGAACTCCCAAAATAAACATGAAAGCTCCCGAGACAATTAATGAAACCAAATCTGATGATGTTGCTTCAGAAAAGTCGTCACAGCCACCTACTGACACAAAAGCAGATTCTGTGGTTTCCGCACCAACTGAATTCCCGCATCCTGTAGTTCCTGTGGACACTTTCCCTGAGTTGTGCTCTACAGCCAAGCCAACATCTGATGCCACACCCAGCTCTTATAATGAAACAGCCAGAGTTTCTGAGCCAACCACTAATACCAAAGACGATAATGCTTGTTCAACCAAAGCTCTTGAATCAAACACTGGAATGAAAGATGAAGATTCTGCTTCAGCAAAAGCTTCTGAGCTAAATGAAGCTAAATCTGTAGTTCCTGAACCAACTAAATTCCCGTATCCAGTAGTTCTCGTGGGCACAGTACCTGAAATGACGTCTACCAAGTCCAGGAAAAGGAGGAGCAGAAGTGAGTTCTCCCATGGTCTAAGTTAAACTGATATAAAATCTAAACCAACAAATTAAAAAAATTCTGGTCACAGACAATTTTAATTACGTCGTGTTATCAATAAAATAATTATCTGTTGATGAAAACTAATAGCCTTTTGAGCCAAATACAGATTTTTATTTGGTTGCCTTTTTTTAATTTCTCTCTGCTATAAATAGTATCTGTGGAAAGTAATGTTTTTGTCAACATTTTCAAATTTGAGTGGTTATAAAAATTTTTTAATTTAAGCGGTTAGTGGATGTCATGATTGAATAGCCTCCGAATCACTGTATATTACCAAAGAAAGGTATAAAATTTACCTGTTACTGCCAAATGATTCTGTGTTGGTTTTAATGGCCATTGGTTTCGAACCTCTAGGGTTCATTTTCAAGTTGAAAATCAAGCTAATAAAACATTCCTCTTCGGTTTTGATGGTGTTGAAGAGACGTCATCACATAAATTTACAAAAACTGGCCAGTGTAAATACTCACTGTGTGGCCAGTACATTTTGTAAAGGCTCCACTCGTGGCTTATTTTGAGCCAAGTCTCATTTCCTACCTATCGATCACACATTTCATTCTTTTAGCATTTCAAAAATTGTGTTAATTGAAAATCTTGCCAAAGGCGATTGAACTGATTGCAACAGTATTTTGCGGCCCTAAAAGTTTACCCATGTTAAATTATAAGCCTGGATGAGAAAAAAATTCTGAATTTTTGTCTGTTGTACTGAATCTACTGTTCATTCTAATCTATTGAGACCCCACAATAATTTGACATGTCATGAAAAATTAGCGACTTGGAAACAATGCCATCACAAATAAGAAAGTTCCTGGTCCATGACGACATCCGCCCTCACGCAGCAGAAACTTCACAAAACTTGGCCCCCTATTGTGGGACAGTTTCGAACAGATCCTAGATTATCTCAGATGTCTCAATATTTTACAAAAATCAAGTTTGAAAGTAGTATTTGGTAAAAGTAAACGATCCCCGATTTACACTCTTAATTCAAGAAACATCCATTCTTTCTATTCGGCAAATTTCTTATCGGCAACATTATTTTCAATAGGGGTATACGAATATTTGAACCATTGAGGGACAAGACACTCAGCTTACATTGAGTCCAGGAGTGAATTTCACGACCACACACTTAATCGTAGAGTTGGGACGATAGTGCTAGACGTAGCGACAAATGTTCTTAACTTTCTGGAAAACCTTTTTATATTCAGCCAATGTGTGTACTGAGCAGCTGTTAACCTTGTATTAAGTTTTATTAAAATCCATCCATTGATTTACAAGAATTGCGATTTAAGAATATTTTATTGTCATCAACTGGGGATTATTAATTATTGTTGATATATTTACATAAATGGAAAAAATAAAATTTACTCCATAAGCTACAATGCCATTGAGGCCTAGTTCAAATCAAAGTAGATAATAATCAGATTACTAGATTTTAAAATTGATTTTATCCTCAAGCTTATTATTTTGGCATGTTTCCCAGAATCGAAGAAAGGTTCAACAAATAATATTGAAGAAAATAAAAACGTACCTGGAAATGCAAGTAATGAAAAATGTATTGCCTCCCCGCGACTCGTCATCTTTGATAACCCACATAATCTGCTATCATCTTCAGAGGGTAAGTATTTCAGTGTAACTAGTCTAATGCATAATAATGATTTACATCTTGATATTTAGAATTATTTCTCAATAGGTTTTTATATTTTAAAAACTTTGACTTTGTATGAGCTCCGTCTTATTAACATTTTGGAAGGAAATGGTCCATACATGGTCATTCTGTTGTTTAATTTTGAAATACCCCTGACACAAAATATTTGATATACCACTTCCTATTGCAAAAAAGGCCTTTAGATTATTAAAACTTAACTGGATTAAATTTGATAAATAAAATTTATTTAAAAAGTTTGGAAGAAATACTTTGTTCAGTCTTTATGGAGGTTTGAATTGTTATTGGAAATAAATTCTGGATGTCACCTCAATGAGGATATCATCCTAATTACAACGCTAGATACACAGTAGAACCTTGATAGTTTGACACTCGATGGACACTCGTTATTCTTTATCTCGATACAAGAATGCAAAAGGGTAGCAAAGGAATTAGAATTGAAAACTGTCAGTTAGTTCAAAATATTTTATGTATTGAAATATATTTGAAACTATATTAGTCAGTTAATAAAGTACCTAAACCATTGTTTAGCTAAATAGTATTTGCAGAATTTGGGTAACATCCATGTACAGCTTTTGTTTTTGTAACGCGTAATGATATAAAATTCCATATACTCACTTTAGTTCGGCATTTTGATATTCAGGCATCTCTGAATTTCACAAAATGGCAAATGATCGAGGTTCCACTGTATGTAGTCTTATGTTACAAACCCCATGTTTCATCATTTTCTGAAATAACCTTCACATGCAGGAATTAGATATTTTTACTTGTTACCATTAAAACTGAAAAATGCTACAGAATTTAATTAATAAACTCAACAAAAAAATTAGTAACTGTACTGTTTAGAGGAATGTTTTTGAAAAAACAGTATATTTCATTTCTAGGGCTTAAAGAGACGCTTTTCGTACGAGGTCCCGAAAAATGACCCGAGTAACAAAAAGCGGCTTAAGGCCCGTGTGATGAACTATATTTTTCGTTTTAGCGCTCAATACAACTGGCTAGCTACTTAGAAAACCAAAAGATTACCTTTAAAGATATCTCTCAAAGAGGCTTTCATCTTGTTCTTGGTATTTAAAACAAGAAGCTGATAGTCTGTTTCATTTGTATTAGGTTAGACTGACAACAATGAACAACTATCGACATATAAAATGCATTGAACTATCGATTGGTGGAATGAGCGAGTTTCACAAATCGATAAAACCAACAACAATGAATTAAAATTGATAATAAAAACCGATAATCACTCTTCATTGCATTCGATAGCTCATCATCGACGCTGACGTACACACGTTTGCAGTTTTAGTTAACTATAAACAAACAGCTGATGTCCTTGACATCAGCTATTTTTTTCTCCCTAGGAAGAGCTTCTTTAGGCCCGTTACACATAATGGTATAACGAAAAGTTGATTTATGCTTGTGTCAATTTATTTAGGACTACAAATTTATCAAATTTCAAATGCTCAGTTATTGACAAAATTAATTTGTGATAACATTTCAAAGTCATTAGTACATTTTGTTCTTGTTTGTCTGCAGGCTCTGAAGAACCTATCCCTCAGTGCCCGACTCCGGAGTACTTGCAAAAGCTGCTCGATTATGCTAAAATAAGTGAGTACCCGATTTCTATGTCATCAGCACGGCATTTTTTTCTAGATATTTATGCAGTGCTTATATACTTTGATATTTTTAAAAATCACGTAGTGAACCCTCTGCGCTCCCTCCCTAACATGTCTCCTTGTCGAGCGTCCAACGCAGTGTTTCCAATATAGGGATTTCCATCCCATTTATGGGATATATCGACTACTTGAGAGTTAAAATGTGATTGTGGGATGAAATGGGAGTTTCCTTAATGTCCTTCGAAAATAGAGTACTTTTGTGTGCAGTGTGTGTGTGTGTGTGTATTACTATATTGTCTTTGTCAGAAATCAAAACATTGTCTGCAGTCCCATTGCGGGATAAGTAAGCACACATATATAGTTGACTCTTTCTAACTTGAAATCCTGGAATAAGATTTTTTGGAATTACATATAGTTTGACTTAGGTATAGTTTGAGTTATAGAGGTAATATTCTTTGTTAATTTCGACTTAAAAAAGTAATTTGAGCAAAATTTGAAATATAGAGATAAATCGAATTAAAATTTGAGTTACTTAGGTATAGAATAGTGGCTTTGGACCGGTTTTTATTCATTGACATGTTGCAACCTGTACGTTGGGGGTTTTGACTCACAAGGGTTCGTTGAGTAAACTTAAGAGATACAGAGCTGAACTTCATCTTAGAGAGGTAAAGCCCAAATTTATTTTGAGATATCTACTGATATTCGAGTTAAAAAGTGATTTTTGCGTTGCTTTGATTTACATAGGTATACCATAAAATTATTTCTAGCTATGTATGGTTTTTATTTAAACTTAGACACATCATTCCTTGGGAAATGGAAAATGATTCAAATTATTGAGAATTTGGAGTTATTGAGGTTCGAGTTATCGAGAGTCAACTGTATACACTTATAAGAAGATGTAAGTGCTCGTCGTGAGAGCTATTTGCATCAAAATTCAAACCAATACCCAGAAAAAATAAGTACCTTACTTATGATTTAGTTTGTTAAATTATAATACAATGCAATGGTAAATAATTATATTTACCGTATTATAATAATTTAAAAAAATATAAAATATAATTTATGATTTGAAATCAATAATATAGTTGAATTGAAATATATTAAATAGGCCAATAAAAATAGTATCCAACCTTTAGATAACTTTGCACTTGGAGACAATTTAGTTTTAGGCATGATTGGTTGTTTAGATCATTTTAGCCGCAAACTCAACATTTGAAAATTTTTCCCATGTTATTGCTTTGATTTACTTCACTTTATACAGATGACACCATTTACAGCCGCATCATCCATGTTGCCGATTTAAATGTGTTATTCGATTTTTTTTTATAAAAACCTAGCAAATGACTTGTTCTAGGATGAAGCCATCTTAAAAACTATCCGTAATCATAACAATATTCCCCTAGTCAAATGTATAATTTTCCTCCAAGATAGTAAGGGTTGTATGACACTAGTACAATATTACAGATTGAAATCTGTACTGTGCAGTGAAAAAACGAACTGAAATATTCATTGAATGAACAGTGGAGTAATCACCACTAAAATTATTAATTTTATCAATTGTTAATTTATTAATTTTTATAAAGTATTTGTATGAAAAAATGTAGGAATCTACTTTCTACTAACTGCTCTTTAATACCATATGAATAGCACAATATAGATTTTGTGTGCAATATTGTGCATAGTATCATACGACCCTAACAAAACAACCTAGTAATTTTGATTGTGTCTCTGATAACAGACGACAGGTTGATGTTAGGTGAATAACAAACTGATGGAGCAAGTACTCACTCGTTGGGACAGGGCGAACCCAGGCAAGTTTAAAAATGTCGAGAACGTTCATAATGTGGTCGGCATACCTCGTTCTACTCTAATGCGTACTCATATGCATTAAACTCTGATTAATGTAACTTGATGAAATCTATTGCAATGTATGATTGTGTAAGGATTAATAAAGATGATGATGATGATTACTGTAGTGAGCTCACGAGTGTGGGACTGAAACGATGCAACCCGCAGAGCACCCCCGTAACGATAGCATGGGCTGTTGACTAGCGCCTTCAAATCTCAGTCCCACACTTGTGAGCTCACCGCTGAATCTTGCTTTTATAAAACCACGTGCTGCAAGTTCTCACTGATCATTTCGACATGAGGGTCTTGTCCCGTGCTAGCGATATCGTACTTGTGCCATGAACTCTGGGCATTCCAGTACACGTTCTGAGTCATTGGGCGATAATGGATATATTTGCCTATCGTCACTTTTTCCAATATCGTCTTACACATATATTATAACATATAGTCTTAGTCTTTCCGTTCGGGATTGGCCGGGATTTGTTTGGTTGGTTTTCCTAAAATTCCTGGACTACAAATTGCACAGGATTAGAATTTTAAGATTGATTTGAGGATTGTTGGTAAAAATAGTATATTACGTTACTAAGCTGGGAAGTAGTGTTTTGCCGGATGAGCATGATAGTTCCCGCACAAGCAAAAGTGAGTGTGGGATTTTCATGCGAGTACGGCAAAACTTCATGGCCGTGCAGTGCTGCCACTACATTCCTCTAAAAAGAAACCAATAAACCACCAATAAACAAGCATTAAACGACAGTTTGTTGCAAATCAACTGATTGTTTACTGGTTGTTTACTTCTGTTTTATCCGGCCTAGGCCGGAAAGTGTTTATCCGGCCTAGGCCGGCAATGGGTAACTTTCGAGCCAACAAAAAAGAACTGAGAACAGATGTTTCTGTGTTAGCATGATGAAAAGTCATCAATTTCACCCTTCACTCAGGTAATTTGTCTTAAGTGTAAAAACTAAACAAAATAGCTGTTTGCGTCATCATTATCGTTGTCACCACGCCAAACCTTTTAGATTAACTATTGTCAGACAAATCTCTAGTTTATGTAACAGCAGCGGTATATTGATATTGTTGCAATGTGGTAAATTGATTGAATAGTGGCAAAACATTTTCCTGACTTATTGTTGCCAGAAAATGCGCTTTTTAGTACCACGGGCGAAAATGTCAGATTTGCTTGTATCAAGTCATGAAATCTCTTGTCTTATTGCGACTGGCAAATCCCTCAGTTGCATCGGCCCTGTCGAACCTTTGAGTTGCAGAGCGGCCATCAAATCTGTTAGCCACGTCGCGGCTGTCAGATCTCTCGGTGGCATGGTGCCCATCAAGTATTTTGGTCACAATACACCCAGCAAATCATAGTTAAATCATGGCTGGCAAAGTTCTTAGTTTCATGTGGCAATGGCAGATGTGGCAGAACTACAATTTATGTTCATTTATCCTAGGTATTCATTACAGGAGGCAACATGGTCGTGTTTTCAATGGTCGGGATTATTGTTTTAGTGATTGGGAAAAGGAGGGAATTTAATATTTTTATCCTTAGCTATTTTAGCTTTTGGATAGTTTAATTCCTTTTGATGAGATAATTATTTGCCCTGCTCTAAGATTCGTTAAGACTAACATTGCATACCTCTTTCTGTCAGGTCTTCAAACCCCTTCCCATCCTCTTCCTTCTAGCAAGAGCATGAAAGTCAATCGTAAGTATATTCTTATTCCCAACTAAAATATCTGTCATTTTAATATCTGTATGCAAAAATGAATGCAAAAGAGACTTGATTATTGAAATAGATTTTAACTTGTAGGCCTAGCAGAAGTCAAACTGATACTTTTACAAAGAAAGTTTATGAAATAAAATGTTTATTCAAATTAACCTAATTTGCTTATCTTCTCAAATGCTTACTTGTATTTAGACAAACAAATCTAGTCTTGTGTAGACTGTTGACAAATTGTTTAGTGAATGTGGTATTAGTTGAGTTCAGTGTTAATGACTCAAAATAATGATTAAAGACTACAGTTAACCAAAAACTGGCTTTTATACACATATTTTCTGTAGGAAGGCCCTCAAAGTGTAGGTATTAATAAGATTATAGAGGAAACAACTGGCTATTTTCATACATATTTGTGTACAGAAAGAGCAAAATGTTAAACCTATCTCAAAATTTCACTTTTAGGTTATGAATTTAAGGAGTGAAGCACAAGGCTTGGATATTATTTGAGAGGAGAAGATAGGATGTACAGCTAAAATAAGCTGCAGAGATACACATAGATATTACACATTATATGAGTGATATTTCGGCTTTGGTGTATTATATGAGTGATAATTCAAAAGCCGAAATATCACTCATATAATGTGTAATAATATCGGCGTGTGTGTCTGCAGCTTATTTGCAAGGTGAGTTAGCTGTTCATCCTATCTTCTCCTCTCAAATGAAATTTCACTTTTGTGATGTTTGCTGAAATTAGATCAAATTTGTTGATGAATATGTTAAAATTATATTTATAAACTTATTACATGTACTGCCGATAATGACAAATAATTTTGTACAAGCTTACATTTTTTAAGTATAATTGTTCCTTCCATACAGATGAAACCCCTCCTGAATCCACAAGGACTTTGAAAATTTCTAATCCTTCAAATCCTTCCCTCAAAAAGACTAAACTCGTCTCACAATCCCCCCTTCTGGTTCCTGATAAGCCTCCTATTTACAAAAATAAACATAAAAGTAAGTAAAATAAAATTACCAGTTAATGCCATTTATGCCTCATTGTCATTATTGTCAATTAATTATCACTAGAGTTTGCTTGCTGGTCTAAATTCAACCAGAAAATATTTGGGTTTTGTTTTACTCTTTGCTTTGATGAAACATGTGACTGCATTTGTTTATATTTTGTTGTTATTCCATAACTAACATAGTAACTAATAGAGCCCATCCATGTTGGTTATTTTATAATTTCAAATTCATTTTTCTACAAACCTTAAAAACTCTAGTAAATTATAATGGGATTGTGCACATCTACAGGAAAGTACTTTTCTAATGGTGTGCTCAGATTTGTTCCAAGTTGCCCACAATTTTAGATAAAGGGATTACAAAAATCATGCTTGACTACTAATTATAAATTTATTTCTTCAACAATGATGCTAAAATTATTATCCTTCTTGATGATTAAAGTACTATCAATTTTACACTCGTAATCAGTAAGACAATGATTCATTTCAGACTAACGTAATATCACTTTGTGAGAAAGTGTCATCCTGGGCCTGCTTTGGTACATAATGGCTGTTGTGATGGGTGTACAGTTCGCGCATTATATCTCCGGCTATGACTGAGTCAGCTGATTGTATGGTGCGGGGAGGAGAGGGGGTACTTTTCTGAAAACATTTCTAAAACACCGCTGCTTGTCAAATGTTGTGTTTACCAGTGTCATATATTAAAAATATCATATGACACGGTTAGTAGCATAGTGGTCAAAGCCGGAGATATAATGCGCGAACTGTAGATGGCTTTATTTGAAGTAATGACATAAAACATCTGTTACATCCTTATACATATTCAAATTAATAGAGGCATAGTTATTGACTTATTTTGCTCTGCATCCTACATTTCTCCATGATCATTATTCACATTGAAATCATGTATATCTCATTTAAAACATGTATACAACTAATACCATTACATTTCCCAGGAGAATCAAAAGCATGCCATTCTGCCTCTTCGGAGGGTATATCTCAATCCTGTATACCTTTTCTTGAACCGGAAACATCAGAAATAACCGATTCAGAATCTAAAAATGAGTCTTCAAATCCCTCTCTTGAAAATGTTTCCCAGTCTTTACCCACTCCTGTCCCACCTCACGGAGCTCCTGCCAAGAAAAGAAACAGGAGTGAGTACTTAAATGTCACTAACAAATGGAAGCTATAAATAATATCCTCAAGGCCCAAATAAATTTTCTAAAACGTAGCATCATTGTTTAATATTTTTAAATCTTAATCATTTGGTTTTGTTATTCATCTCATCTCGGAATTCGAGTAACTTTTTTATCTGTGATATTTTGAGATGTAATTTTATTGTTAAATTTATTGTTTTTAACTACAAAAGGGACCAGCATGTTATAAGGTGACTGTTGTAAAAAAACCAATATTTTAAATTTATTTTGCAATCAAACATCATAGTTTAATGTAATTTGTCTTTGATATGGATATTGAATAATTTTTACTCAATGCTCTAACAAATCGTAATCCCGTAAAGCAGTGTTTCTCAACCAGTGGTACCCGAGCACTGGTGGTACGGGATGGCATTTTAGGTGGTATGCAAGAGATTTAAGAAGTAGTACAAAATAAAACATTTGGTTTACAAACGAATGCTGTACCGTCGAACGGTCAAGTCACACTTAATGCCTTAACTTTTTCAGTATTTGTTTAGGCCATAATATGTCAATTTTGTGTACCATATTTCAGAAAATATTGTTGCTACTTCATTTTGTGAGTAATTCTTTTTATAAGACATTTTGGCATTAAAAAATGTTCTTTCCATTAAAAAAGAAAATTACAGTTTTATAGTATTAATTCGGTGGTATTGCTAAAGTTGTTGTACAATGTACTGACCAAACAGATTTTTTATTTTGAACGCACAGTTTAGTTATGTCAATTAGTTGTATTAATTGTTGTAATATGCTTGGATCAACAAAAAGCACACATATGCCTATGATATGATTTTTTTGTCATTGGTGAAAATACGTTATACTTTGAATGACTTTGAATTGATTATTTATGTTAATTTTTCAATATAAAGCATAAGAAACATGCAAAGTTCCAAATGACAGGCAGAGATAATTTTTTCCCTATGTACCTAGACATTTTTTCACAATAACGAGATTTATATTAAAATCCATACCATTTTTGCCAAATTGACTATAAAATTATTGAGCAGGGCTGGGGTGAACATATAATTTGCCAAACTATCCTTACAATCAAAATAAGATCTAAAAATGTACATTGTCAAGTAAAATAAAATGAATTTAGTAGGCAACAACAAAACTGCCAAAGGGTAGCTAAGCATTGTTGGAGGAGGTCCCTCAGTGGTGGGAGGAAGGATGGTCCTTGCAATGGTACGACAAAATATTGTAAATTTGGTAGGTGGTACGCGAGCACCAAACGGTTGAGAAACATTGCCATAAAGGATATCACAGGTAACCTACCTGTGTTGATAAGTGGAGCTTTCAACCTCACTCTCAGTCGTGGAGGTGAGATAACAATGCTTGATTAAGCATCAAATCTATTCTTTTCTTTCTAGAAATCTCTGGCATGATTTAGTTGCATTTTTATTGTATTAATTAAATGAAACAATATTTATCAGGAAATGTTACTTCTTCTGCTGAAGAACCAGTCATTCCTCCTTCTTCAGAGGTTGTTGTAACCTCTCAGTCCCCTCCTGTCCCTGCCCAGACTCCCAAAGTCCCCCCTGCTAGAAAGAAGAAGACTAGAAGTGAGTACATCGAGGATTTCATATGAATTTATTGAAAAACCGTGGCAATTGAAAGTAGTCTGTTGTTTTTAGCGAATTTCCTTAAAACCATGGCAATTGAAAGTAGTTTGTTGTTTTTAGCGAATTTCCTTAAAGAAATAAGCTATACCGTAGGTCTCATGGTAAGACCTAAGCCCGAGACCAAGTTAACTTTTCATTTTGGGGCCCCCAGAAGCAAAAAACACTATTGGTTTTATTTTTCATATTTATACATCTCTGTTACTATGATAGCGGCCGTAAACATGGTCCGATCTTAATGAAATTTGGTACAGATGTGTAAAGTTGTAATCGCTCGGACGAGTTCGTAAACCAGCACGATCGGACCACTGGAGGGTGGGTTAAGGGGGATAAACCCCCCCCCCCCCCCAAGAAATAGGTTTTTTACCTAGAAAAATAAAAATAATACAATTTTTTTTGGCACCTTTGAATTCAGCTAAAATGTCCAAACAATTTAGTATTTTGAATCACTGCTCTTATTATGTCCATCGGTTACCGAGATATTGACCTTATTGATTTCCCAATGCTAACCTTATAGGAAATAAAAAATTTCTGTATCTTCCTTATTTCTTAACATATCTTGATAAAACTTGGTATATGGCTTCTTCTAGTTCAGATCTACTATATATCGAATTAAAACCACCCAGTTTTAAAATACCTGTTGCAGCAAACCTGCATATTCATTCCCAATGTAATTCTTATGGAGCTTACGAAAACATGTCAAATCTCGCCATGTTGGATTGAACTATGTTCTTTTGCATTTGAAATTTGCTGAGTATGCAGGTCTGCTGCAACGGGGGTATGTTACGTTTGTTAGTGTTTTATAGATGAGTGATTTTATCATCATTACTCATCGCAACCAAGATCATTGATGTATTTAGTTTTCAAATCAATAATATTAGGCCAGTCAATTTAAAACTTAAAAAAGGGCAAACCTTGCAAACACTCAACACATTCTGGTTTTCATATATTTGGTTAGCATCCCTTAGAGCAGTGGAAATTCAATTTTGCAACCCTTAAAACCCTGCGTAACTCCCGTAGTGCTAAAAAAACCTACCAAACTTAGGTATTTCTTTTAATTTTATAAAAAGTTTATCCTTAAGGAAGCAATTTACTTGCCTTATCCCATTTATGAAATGAAAGTAAACCAAAAATGGAATAATTCGACATCAATTTGAGCTTTCCAAGTTTAATGGTTACAAAGATATAGTTAGTCAAAGAAAGGCAATATTCATGCAAACAGTGAAAATTTATCAGTAGGGCCATTTTCCAAGGTTTGTAGCGACTAAACTATTTGTTATGGAGAAAATCCCAAAATTATCAATTTATTAAAATTTAAACTATGTTTAATTTGAGACTAATTTCAAGCCTTTCGGCTGAATACTTTTCCTAAAGTAGTAAAAAGTATTTGAAACTAACTCTAGGAAAAATCATAAAAAAATCCTCAAATTTTTACATAAGGCCCCTTTTACACTAGGACACTGTGTCCGGCAACCGTTTCCGGCAACTGTTTCTCGGCAACTCACGGGGCATTGCCGCTTATGGAACCTTTTAGACTAGGCGGACACAGTTGCCCGCAGGGACACAGTGTCTGAACGGTGTCTTCTCGCGCAACCGATGTCGGCCACCGGCGAGCAACCGAGAGCAACTGACGGTTGCTGAGACCCGAAGCGGGGCATTGAATCAAATGGGGCTGTTTAGACTAGGACACTGTGTCCCGTAACTGTGTCCGTCCACTGCATGCGCGCGCATTGCATTTCGTCGGTAGAACGAAGATGTTTTTCACTTTATTTGAGGAAACGAAGCGTTTCGAAAAGCCTCTTGAGTGAAGGCTTTTCTTGGGATATTTTCCAAACCCGCAAAAGGCACATCTAGAGAGTAATAGCTTTAATTTGATACCAAATATGCATAGAAAAATTAATTTATAGTGGTCGATTTGCTCTGGTCAAAATCTCAGAAATTCTTTTAATAATATAGATAATAATATTTATTATTATTTTTACTATTATTATTTATATAATAAATAATAATTCCTCCTCCTTCTTCGCATCCTTTTCCTAATTAGGAGAGCGAGAAGAAGGCACTCGTCCTCTGTTGACAACATCTTTCTCAACTGACGCGGGAAGAGTTGGCGGGAAACGGTGTCCGTGCAGTTGCCAGCTGCGGTTGCCCGAGCAGACACAGTTGCCGGTAACAGTGTCCGGGCACAGTTACGGGCAACTGTGTCCTAGTCTAAAAGGGGCCTAAAAAGGAACTTTAAATCGCTGCCATTTGGTTTGTAATCAACCTTTTGAGGCACAGTTTGCGGCGTTGTATTCTTCAAATCAGGACCTTTTATTTTATATATAGCTCATCCTAAGCTTACGTTTCTAAGATTTTCTTCTTACTCCTTATGGGCCGTCTCCCTGGAGGAGTGAAAATTGATAATTGCTTAAAAAGATGGGGTTTTATGATAAATATCTAGATGTAAAGTTATTTTACCATCTCTTGGTTGGTTAAGGAAACAGTAAACCATCCCTGGACATTTTTAACACATCTGTATAATGCACACTTTAGTTATTGTTAAGCAGATTTTGCATGAAAATTGCCAATCGTTGAGTAGCTGTATCTCCGCAACCACGAAACTTAGAAAACTCAAATTGGTGTCAAATTGTTGCAAATTATGTCTACTTTAACTCAATGAGTGGTTTAGGTTTAGTAAAATTTCTCCCTTAAAGGTGATTTTTTTATAAAAAGAAACTTAAATTTGGTTGTTTTTTAAGCACTATGAGAAAAGCTCAGGGTTTTCAGGGTTGCACAATTGAATTTAAACTCCTCTAAAGGATGCTAACAAAATATAAAAAAAATCAAAATATGATGTGCGTTTGCGAGGTTCGATGTTAAAATTTACTGACCTATAATATGATTATAATTTGTCATACGGATACAAAATTAGGGTGTCCACTGGTCTTCTGTCCTTTTTCCTGAAGGACCTCCAGCCAATCAAATTGAATAAAATACTTTGAAAATAGTTTATTATTACCTTGTATTTCCTCATTGATTCTTGTTGTCCCCTTTTAAAGGCAACTACAGTTTCAAGATAGTCTCAACCTCATCCTCAGACGTGACAAAAACTCTGTACGAGTTTGTTGACAATCGATGTAGAATATTAAAGCTTTTGATTTTGAATAGTAACTCCAGATTCAGTTACAAATGAAACTGAAGCGTTAGTTTTTCTCTACTTATTATTATACCATAAATCCCTTTGGCCTTATCGAACACACAATATTTTTAGTCGATTGGAGTGGAATAGTGAAATGTGCCCTTTGCCCTGACGAAAATTGTTCAGACGAAGCGTGTTGTGGTGATGTTCCCTCCTCGCCCACCAGTCCAGAACCTTCCTTACCTTCTCCTGTCCATGACCAGATACGTGAGTACACTGTTGGTAACAAAAAAACTAACTATCTACAGCGTTTTGAATTACATTGTTTTTTTGCTACGCAGTCACTCCGCCTATCACCCTCTTTCAATAATCAAGATATAAGAACAATACTAATTTACTTGTAACATGCATAGCTTTGAACACAAATTACTTAATTACCCTAAATTGTATGAATCTGATTCCTATTGTGTTTTTTTTGTTTATATTTATTTAGCTATGAACTTAAAGGATTATTTTCAAATGATTTTTAATTTAAAGCTAAAAATGTTCATGTAAAATGTTCATTTTAATTATGTATCATGTCAATAGTGAAATTTTTTAAAATATTTCTACTTTTTGATCTCAATTCACTACCTTTAAATTAACTCCAATTATGTAATTTTTGAGTGAAAAATTAAGGTGTAGCAACTGTATGAAATTAACATTGTTCCCATGTGACAGATTCCTGCAAGGCGGCAGTTATTGTAGACTTTTAAGTTAGAATTTGATCAAAATAAAGAGGCAGTTTATACCATTTATTAAGCAGGAACTGTTGACCAGGCTTCCGGGATAGGTAATAATAAAAAATACTACACTCCTTGGGAAAAAAGTTACATGTCTATACATTTACATTTCAAGTCAAATTCTTTTTCCCCTGGAAAAAAATCAATAGGCTGATCCTGAATTTTTGACATTGAGGCCCAGGTAAAGGTGTGAAACGGGTTGTTAACAGATTTTAGTCTCCTTTCTCAACCAAATCAACATAAAATAAAACTAGGATTTAACTATCACTCCAATCTTTAATTTGCTTGATACTGTCTCAATGTAGTACACTTTAATTGCATAATTAGCAGTAATGCAAAAAAAGGTGATTTCTTATAACAATATAAATAAACCTATAATAAATACCTAGGTACATTTTGTTTCATAATTATGGTACTCTATAATTATTCTTTCGTGCCATATGTTCATGTTATTAAACCACTATTGAATGTTTAAACCACAGCTTGATTTAAAAAGTTTAATATTGTATTAGGCGAGTTTTAGTATCACATCAATGGGATTTGTTGCAATTTTAAGACTGATCAAAAACACATTGTAATATTCATCCAGCTCACAGAAACAGTTTTTCAAGAAAAATCTTTTCACAGTTAGACCTCTCATCTTTGGAACCTGGGGGCTAATAACGGTTTAAGTGAATGTACAAATAAGAGAAATTTCATCATAAACCTGTGCCTTAAGTAGTTTTAAAAGGTTTTGGAAGGGATTATACCCTGTAACTGTATTCTACATATTTATATTGAAATAACATGCAAACAAGTAGAGTAATGCAGAACTGCTACACTGTATTTTATACTTGTCCAATATTTGTACAACGGCCGTTATGACCCAGAAGCAGTAACAGTTAAAAAAGAGTGACGGTTGATTGAGGTTCTACTGTACTTTTGCTAGGCACTCGTCCAAACCCCCTCCCTCCTATAGAAGAAGACCCAGATGAACCCCCCTATATAAGTGATGAGGAGTGTCCTGAACCAGTTCCCAAGCCTTCCAGAAGAAAGAAAAGTTCCGTTCCTGTCACTCCTCAGCCTTCCAGAAGAAGTAAAAGTCCTGAACCAGTTCCTAAAGTTCCTAAGCCTTCCAAAAAAAAGAAAAGATGTAAGTAGCTTTAGTCCATCTAATTTTTAAACGTCCTGTACTCTTATACGAGCGATGTTAGCTTATTTGCTTGTTTGCACAAATATGTTGAAAACAGTTCCGAGGAATTCCTTTAAAGTTTAGAAGAATGTTATTTTTGGCTCAAAAACATGTTCAGAGAAAATCTAATAACGCAGTAAAATGGATTGTTAAGTTGAAAAAATTTAAGATTGGGCCTTATGAGTTGCCATGCTAGCAATGAAATTAACAGCAAAAACGCAAAAATGTAAACAAATGAAGTAATTATTAATCTACAGTTTCTTTATTAACTTAAAACCACCATGCTCTACCCCTTAATTCCCATTCTATCAAAATAAGGCCTTACTTGTTGTAAATTAACATTTTTTTCACACTAATTACAAATATTTTCCAGTCATGCTACAATACTTAAAAAACACTGGTTAGGCCCAACTCCCTTGACATGCAAACTGTAAAAAATAATGTCATTGAAGTAATACTTGCTTAAAGTAGATAATAAGTAATAATAACAAATTCAAACTCAAAGTTATAAAATTATGAAAACATATTGTAGGATCTGTGTTCATATACCTGACAAAATTTATGCACCAAGATCTGTTATAGCAGGGGGTTACATTGTACATTTCATTACATGAGCTATGCTAAGTTTGACATTTGTAACTTTTTACACATCAATAATGTAAATAATGGAGTTTTTTAGTAAATCAAATTTGTTTCAGAGGATTGCTTTTAAGCTTTTTCTTTGTTTTAATATCTACAGTGTATTATTATACAAACATTTTTTTCATCATGATAAAAGTAGCGCTGAGTAAGTAAGGTGCGCTTTGAATCTGATTTTTCAAGATATTTTCAATTCAGATAGTCAGGAAAAATGTCTCAAATCGGTCAGTAAAAAGATAGGCCTCCAAATTTCTTTGGTAACCCTGGAACACATTGCCAAAAATATGCTTCGGTCAGAGTAATTCTATAAATATTACAGAGAATCAAATTGAGATATTATTGTTAAAACCCTGAAATGATGATTGCCAACACAGTAGACTTCCTCTTGTCCGGACTCTTCGGGACCGAAGCCTGTCCATGTAACGGGTTTTCTGGTTAAACCGACGTTCCCCAAAATTAATTATCAAATCCAAATATTATTAATTATATATTTGCGATAGTTTGCCTCTTGTGTTTTTCCCGTGGGAATCGTCGATATATTGTTCCTCAGTCCCTCAAAAACTATCTCATTCTACTTAAATTGAAGTGAGCATAGTATTTAGACTGTCATTACAGGTTTCAAATATTTTCCCACAAGAATAGTCGATACAGTACTGAACATTTCCTGCCGATCGCATATGGTTAAATTGATGCAGAAGAGCCCCTCATATCCGGCCTCGGTTTTACCAGTCCTCGGTTTATCCAGCCACTTCTCAGAAGCCTGTATTAAAACATATTTGCCACGCTTACAGACGCATAGACCCCCTGATTTAATGGAAATCTATCTAAATGTTGAAGTTGTGTGCCTATCATCTCTCTGTTTTTGGCTTCGGTTTACTACCAACAAACACAATGTGAACGTTAAGTGGTACGTTAGGCGAGACTCGTCATACCTAACTGTCATAAGGCCTCCCGCGGTGAGTTGCACGCCGTATGTTTTCGCAGGTCGAATTTGACCTGATTCGGCAATAGTGAACTGTAGCCAACCATGAAGTAGTAACCTCTAAAATGTTGTTTAATATGTATCCAGAATGGTTATTAATTGTTTTGATTCGTCGAGTCCCTTTGTATAACATTTGTGATTTTTAAATAACCTTAAAAGAGACTAAAGCTCAACTTGGGACTTGATTCAATAGCTACGTAGTATTATATAGGCATAAATTATCATTTTTAAAATAGTTTTAAATAGGTTTTTAAATAAGTGTTTAAAATAGGTCATATTTTAAATTTTTTAGATTATCCAGTCAAATTGTTATCGAGCCTTGCTCGGTCCTGTGGAGGCCGGATATGAGGGGTTCTACTGTATTTTGATAAAAATTGTCCGGTTAAAAAAAATATATCACTTCCCCCGAGAGTAGCCCGGTTAAACCGATGTCCGGTTAAAAGGTGTCCGGATAAGAAGGAGTCTACTGTAGAAATTTAAGTTCTCTTGGAGAAGAGTATTAGGCTAATATTTGCTTTATTATTAGCTGGTCTTTTAGCTTTCTTTTAATTTCTATATAATTGATTATTGATAATAATTTGCTAGGTTTTCAAAAACCACCTCTCCCTCCCATCCAAGAACTCCCCAGAGAAGAACCCTCTCTCCTCGACGACCTCTTCCTTGAGTCTAGTGAGAGTGATGCGGATGATCATCCCTCTCCTTCGTTCCCTTTGACCAAATCCAAGGACAGTGAGTAAAGTCTTACTAATCTTTTCATAATGGATCTGTCAAGAATTTTTAATTTTGGAGGTTACTCTGCCATGTTCTGTATTTGGGATCAATATTTTCCTTACCATTATTATTTCTCTCATCCCTCATTTTATTATCGTTAGAATTCATAGTAAAGCAGTGTTTCTCAACCGGTGGTACGCGTACCACTGGTGGTACACAAAGGCTTTTCAGGTGGTACGCAAGAGATTGAAATACTAGGTTTACGAACGAACGCTGTCCCGTCGAACAGTAAAGTCACACTTAATGCCTTAACTTTATTAACTTTTTCACTATTTGTTTTGGTCATAATATGCCAATTTTGTACCATATTTTAGGAGCTATTTTTAATATTTCGTTTTAGGAGTAATTCTTTTTTACAAAACATTTTGGCATTAAAAATGTTCTTTCCTTTTAAAAAATACTACAAGCTTTACAGTGTTGATTCGGTGGTATTACTATAGTTTTTAGTTGAATACGATTTTCTAACCAAACCTATTTTCTTTTGTGAACATATTATAGTCCAATTATGTCCATCTGTTGTATAAAGCTTTTGTATAATATGCTTATATAAGATCATTGGTGAAAATACAGTAAACTATGAATGACTTTGAATTGTTTATTTATGTTAATTTTTCAAAATATAATATGAGAAATATGTAAAGTTCCAAATAAAAAACATGATTTTTTTCCCGTGTCCTTAGTAATTTTCAAATGACGAACTTCATATTCAAATTCTTTGGGATTTTAGTCAAAATTAACTATGACTAAATTGAGCAAAGCTGAGATGAACATATAATTTGTCATAATGTCCTTATAATCAAAATACGATCTAAAAATGTACATTGGCAAGTAAAATCAAATAGATTTAGCTGGCAAAAACAAAACCACCAAAGGGTATCTATAAGCAATGTCGAAGGGGATCCCTCAGTGGTGGGGAGAAAGGGGACCTTGCGATGGTACGACAAACTATTGAAAATGTGGTAAGTGGTATGTGAGCACCAAAAGGTTGGGAAACACTGTAGTAAAGAATATCTTTGTTCTGCATCAACAGCGTTCACATATAGCATATTCTACATTGAAAAACTGACTCGCTTATAACTCTTAATATGTGATGCAGAAAGTGAAAAGGGACCGCTTTGCTTCTTGCTTAAGTAATTTTTTTAGTTCTGGCATTTTAATCAAATCAGGTAAAAATTATAGGTTTTTAGGTTTCTATTCAATACGATTCTTTATTATTTCTTATACATTCATGTCTCTTCGGTAATTTTTTGCAATCAGGATCCGAAGGACATTTTTTAAATGTTGTGTTTTGATAACTGTAAAAAATTATGGATTTAGTTACCACAGATACCATACCATTTAGTTTAGACATATGTTGTGCATACAAAGAGGGACCTCTTGTCGCTTAAATGGAAAACAACATGATAGCTGACTTCAGATCTCATTTCGACTCATTTCCCAAAAGGGTCAATCTATTGGTCCAGAGGTGGTTGCTCGATAACTTTAGAAAAAATTGATAATTTCCCTGTTGATTCTACCATACTTCAGGAGTTTTGAACGATCCTTGAAAAAAAATTATCCCTCACCATTTCGGCGTGGCGGCCATTTTTGTTATCCTATTCATGTATATTTTAGCCTTTGCAGCTTTCTACGTTGATTCTGTTATCTCCTTTGATACTTATCCTAGAAGGTTGAAACAAAAACCATTTTAAATCTTTTTACTTGTTGTTCTTTCTAAAAGGTCATTATCATATTTTTCATATTTTTATTCCTTCCCCATGAAAATATCATCCAAAGTAAAACTACAAAATTACACAAAATTCACTTTTTTGGATTTTTTTTCTTATGGAAGGAGTATTTAATGAAGCTTGGTATTTTTTAAGGAAATAGCTGTATGTAAATACTATTACAGAAAAAACCTCCTTCCTATAGATACTCCTTCCATAAGAAAAAAAATCCAAAAAGTGAATTTTGTTTAATTTTGTAGTTCAACTTGGGATGATATTTTCATGGGGAAGGAAGTAAAATATGAAAAATATATTAATGACCTTTTAGAAAGTACACTTAATAAGCTTTGAAATGGTTTTTGCTTCAATCTTTTAGGATAAGTATCAAAGGAGATAACTGACTTAACGTAGAAGACTGCAAACGCTAAAATAAGCATGAATTGGATAAAAAAAGTGGCCGCCACACAGAAATGGTGTGGGATAAAATTTTTTCAAGGATTGTTCCTAACTCCTCAAGAATGGTAGAAACAATAGGGAAATTATCAATTTTTTCTGAAACTATCGAACAACCAAGTTTATTTTTTTCAGGACCACGACCCAAAATTGCAAGCCTGTACCTGTTAAATTAGTCAGTGGCATCACAACACTAGTCTCTCCTGACATTAATTATTGGCAGATGAGTGAACTACTCCTAGTTAATCATAGTAGAAGAATATTGTGAAACACTTGCATATTTCTTTACACTCCTCGGCATTCTCCTTCCAAGTTGAGGTCCCTCTAATAACTTCTCAATTCATCACTATAAATGCTTAATTTTAGACTAAGATGGTGGAAGTGTATCATACATTTTTTAGTTTTCATTTAAAGATCTAGATTTAAGCTTTATTTTCATACAAAGTTAATTTCTCAAATGTTAATTACAAATTTTCTGAAAATGTTTTGAGTTTTGGTCCTTGTTTTCTAAGAAAACCCATTTGATTTAAATAAAATTGAAATGCCATTAGCTGATAAAAATCATAGCATTATAAAATTGTAGCAAAATAATTGTTCACCATTTATAGCTGAATTTCAGAATGCTAACATCCGAAAACCAGAAATTTCCAACAAGATGTCCCTTTTCTCTTTATGCATCACAAAGCCTTCCAAGTTGAGGTCCCTCTAATAACTTCTCAATTCATCAATATAAATGCTTAATTTTAGGCTAAGATGGTGGAAGTGTATCATACATTTTTTAGTTTTCATTTAAAGATCTAGATTTAAGCTTTATTTTGATACAAAGTTCATTTCTCAAATGTTAATTACAAATTTTCTGAAAATGTTTTGAGTTTTGGTCCTTGTTTTGTAAGAAAACCCGTTTGATTTAAATAAAATTGAAATGCCATTAGCTGATAAAAATCATAGCATTATAAAATTGTAGCAAAATAATTGTTCACCACTTATAGCTGAATTTCAGAATGCTAACATCCGAAAACCAGAAATTTCCAACAAAATGTCCCTTTTCTCTTTATGCATCACAAAGCCTTCCAAGTTGAGGTCCCTCTAATAACTTCTCAATTCATCAATATAAATGCTTAATTTTAGGCTAAGATGGTGGAAGTGTATCATACATTTTTTAGTTTTCATTTAAAGATCTAGATTTAAGCTTTATTTTGATACAAAGTTCATTTCTCAAATGTTAATTACAAATTTTCTGAAAATGTTTTGAGTTTTGGTCCTTGTTTTGTAAGAAAACCCGTTTGATTTAAATAAAATTGAAATGCCATTAGCTGATAAAAATCATAGCATTATAAAATTGTAGCAAAATAATTGTTCACCATTTATAGCTGAATTTCTGAATGCTAACATCCGAAAACCAGAAATTTCCAACAAGATGTCCCTTTTCTCTTTATGCATCATAAAGAGTACACATCAGACTAAGTGGACCCATATTATCTGGATGGTGAATCACCATTTTAAAGAGGTTATTAAATAAAATTGTGGCATTGTCACTCATGATCTTAAACTAATTGTTAAAGCTAATTTCAATGCCGCAATCTGTTTTAAGTGTCAATATTTATCTATAACATTTTTTAAATTTTGATACTTCAACAAATAAACAAGAGACTGTTTTCGGCATCGAATTCTGCTCTAAAAATTAGCCTGAAAAGAGGGGTCACAATGCCACCTTTGTATTCAAAAAAAATCTCGGATTTTAAAATTGTAAACCAAGAAGGTGACCCAACATTTTAAATCCGTCAAATTAAAGTAAAAATGGTTTGACAATGGCTGGTTGTGGTTACTTGTAATCAGCCCATGTTTTGACATTATGGGCTTTTTTGCACAATGCATAATGTTATCACTTGGAACCCTAAGCCCGAGTATAGCTCGGGGCACAGCATATGTCGCCGTGAACAAAGCCCGAGTATAGGTCAGGCCTCGAAATTAAATTCTATAGAAACGTGTGTTCGAAGTATATTCGCTAATCGTTGCTACGGAACTCTTCCTTGATCATCTGGCATTGATTATAGTATCCAAAAATCTTGAAAAGAGCCATCTGTTCAGCAGAAGAAAAATAGTTCCAAATGTCTGCAACCGATGCTTTGCACCACTGGCTGATGACGCTTTGTTGTTGTCTGCAGTAACGGCTGACTTTGTTTACGTTTGTGTTGCTGTCCAATAAAGTGTGATTTTACTGTTATTTACAAGTGTTTTGAGTGTGAGTTAGTTATTAGCTTCGTTATTACTTATACTTATTTGTTATTTGTTACCACCGTCACAGTTTTTTCTTCATTTTTTTCTGTCCGTTTTATATGGAATCCTAAAATTGTTGTTTTTTGTAACTGTAATAGAATTTATATAATTTGAAAGGTTTTATTTTTCTCTTTATTTTGATATATAGTTTATATGGGTAAAAAATATGTATATTAAGCTTTAATTTGAACCCCAAAATTGGCCAGTAACCCACTTGAAAATAGATTTTAGCACCCAAAGGGACTAAAAGTGCCCCCCCCCCTTAGGGTGCACCCCTTTAGGGTTCAAACCATTAAAATCTGTTTAAAATTCACTTAGAGAAAGGTGTAATATCTTGTGAAAGAATTAAAATACTAAACACGGAATGTATTAAATTTCAAGTTTAAATATGAATAGAGAGCTTGATTTTGGACTTTCTCATTTTAGATAAATTTTAAAGAAATATTTTCCAAAATAGCAAAAAGTCACGGGCACTTTATGAAAAAACCTAACCTTTCCTTAGATATTATTTAGTTTAAAAGGAACACATTTTCAATATATCAATTTAATAACACTTTGAGTAAAGGCCGCAAAACGCTATTGCAATCGGTTTTTTATCATTCGGCGAGATTTTCAATGGACACCGCCATTTTGAAATGCTGTAATAGTATAATGCGTGATCGACGGCAACAAGAATTGAGTGGAGCTTTCAGCCATGGAGGTAGGGCAACAGGGCTAGATTTAAAGACAAAACGATTTTTACTTTTCGGTCAAACCTCGCATTTTTATGTTAATCCTACTAATTCAAGAAATCATACTAAGAAATGTTTTTAAATCTTGTCCTCTATCCTTTTATAACTGTCTATGAACAGGGTGTCCACATTCTGAAAAGTCAGGGATATTCAGGGAAAGTCAGGGAAATAGATTTTTGCCATAGAAAGTCAGGGAATTCGATGTTGGGTCAGGTAAAGTCGGGGAAATAAGAAATGATGCTGCAAAATAACGATAGGGTTGGCATCAATGATGGATGTTTTTTATCTGTGTGTTACCATTGTTTCATTAATGTATGAATTCAATTGTAATTGGCATTAATTTTCCTTACAATAACTAATAATCAAGTAGTTTGATCAAGTATTACTATTCAAAGAATTTGATATTTATTTTAATTATTCAGCCTGGCTGTGTGTCCATCTTTGACACAAGGGATATTCAAGCCTAATTTATTATCTATGTGTTACCATTGTTTCATCAATGTGTGAATTCAATTGTAATTGGTATTAATTTTCCTTACAATAACTAATAATCAAGTAGTTTAATCAAGTATTACTATTCCAAGAATTTGATATTTATTTTAATTATTCAGACTGGCTGTGTGTCCATCTTTCACACAAGGGATATTCAAGCCTAATTTAAATTTTATATACCAGTAGTAACGCGTATTATTTTACAAGAAATAAGCAAAACCAAAAAACAAAACATAAAAGGAGTCTATAACAATGGAAAAAACAGCTATAAATCTATCTCGATCAGTGCCTACTACCATGATTGCAACATTGAAAATACGTACAGACAATGTCCATTAGAAATACATGGGAAAAATTAAAACCCCTTTAGGTCTTGATCTATTGTGAGTTACTAAAATATAAGAATCTCAATGTCTTTATAGCCTTCTGAGGCATGTATTGACCACAAAAAAAAGGTTATTCTAAATCAGTGGACCCGGAATTTTGTGAATTGCCAACAGAAATTGTACTTTAAAAGAAATTAAAGTCTATTTTTTAATAGATTGGTATTCATTCAATGTAGTAAAAATTTTTTGTGATGTAGTGGTTTGATTTTCAATGCAACATGTAACATTTTGCAGTATCATCCTGAAATGTTTGCCTAAAATTCTTGATAAAAAGTTTGTGTGTCAAGTAAACCAGAGAAAAGTGGTCAGGGAAGGTCAGGGAAAGCCAGGGAAAATAATTATGAAATTTGTGTGAACACCCTGATAAAAAATTATTAAATTTAATGTTAGCGTACATAAATTCTTGAAAGTTGTTATCCTTAGGAAAAATATCTAAACTGTTAACGTTTTCCAGGAATCGACTTTTCGATGAGACCCGAGCCGTACACTCCCCTGGTCCAGCCTTTATCTCGAGCTCAATATCAGAGAAAGGTTGCAGCTTTAAAACAGTCACAGAAACTCGCTCTCAGTAAGTATTATTTATTTATTTGTTTAATTGTGAATACTACAATACAGGTACACGCCCAATTACATTGCAGCATTATCATACATATTAATTTTTAAACATGCCAGTCCACCATTTCACTGTATCCTCATGCACTACATATAGTTGAACAATATGTAAAATAAATACAATTTACTGTTTAAAGACAAATGCATATAAATTAAGGAGAAACAATCAAATAAATATTAAAAGTATTAACAAAGATAAATATTATTAATAGTCAACAAGTAAAAAAATATTTAAAAAACGTGGATATTACAATATTAAAAATAAATAATTTTAATTTTATGATAAACAAGTTCAAAAAAATTAAAAAATAAAACAGCGTGGCTAAATTTATGCTGGTAATAAACTTGGACTAGATTTCAAAACACTAATAATGAATTATTAAATAAATCTAATTCTACATTTGGAGCAATTGAATTAAAAGTTCAAGACAGCATTTATCGGTGAGAAAACGCCAAGGTTTGTTCGAGAGTAGTGGGGGGTTAGCAGGAAACGACAATGGGAATTCCAACGAGGCACATTGAATTTAAGCTGCGATAACAGAGCACCGCAATCCAGTGCTCCACTCGTCAGCTTATGCAGGCACACCAACACCAACACGCACTGCCGCTAGAGGCTCGATCTAGAGGATCAAGCTCAAAAACTGATGTCAGCTCCGAGTAAGGGACATTCGAGGTGAAATGTCCAAACTCTCTAAAGTACAGAAATCTGAAAAACGATTATTTCAAAACATTATCTGTTTTGCATCACGAAAAGTACAACACACTCTTGATAATCTGAGTTTTGAGGGACCGAGGCTGCCTTGAACACTTAGAACCTCAAATAGTTCGGATACAACTGTTAGTTTAATATTATTTAGTCCAGTTATTACAGTAGAGTCCTGCTATTCTGAACTAATTGGGACCGACCCCGGTTCGGATTAGCGGGAAATCCGGATTAAGCAGATAATGATTAATTGCAATTTCCAGCCGATATCTAGCTTAGTAATCGCCATTTCCAACGGAATTAGAACATTGTGATCGTAATTTTCAGTGAGGTACCCAAGTGGATTGTCATAGAAAGCCGATAGAAAGGTTGGCGTTCGTTGATCGCGGCTGATTGTTGTCGTCTTTTCTGGCCAAGATAGAGTACAGAAAAAAACTATTCTCAATTCTGCGGCCGCGATATACAGTTTGATTGTCATTACACGAAATGTGCTCGGCGATCATCACTTATGGCCACGATTATGCAGTATAACTGCAATATAACGTTCAGAATAGGCGGATTTTCGGATTAGCGAGATTCAGAATAGCGGGACTACTGTATTTGTTGTGTTGGTTTTACTAGTAGTTGTATTTTTTAATAAACCAAAAAAGATACTGTAACAATATTTAGGATATAATTCATTAGCCAGGTAATAGGTTTAAGTTGTAATTTTCATAATATGTTAGGTTAAGATTGGTTAAACCTAGGAAGAACTGATGATTGCTTTCTATTGCCAAATCTTTAGGCCTCCGGGTTTCAAAAAAATCAAATAATATTGTTTTATTGTTGGTATTTTTCTTAGTGATTTATTTGTGGTTAAGAAAATAAAGTACTCATTTATTCATATAATATTCAAAAGAATGATTAAAGTGTTTACATTCACTTTACGTACAACCTTAACAAAAGCCCTTAAAATCTTGTTTTGCAAAACTTGGATCCTCTTGAATTTGGAGGCACCCGACGATGAGCCTTATACAGCTAGATAATACCAAGGCTGCATAACCTCGTAATGCCTGACCCAGTGCCCATGACTGATTGTATTTATTTTAGAAAACGTGAAATACAGTTATGTCGCTGATTTAATACATAGGGATGTAAAAAGTAGGATCAATTTTAATGTTAACAAACCAAAGTTTTACTCCTTTAGTTCTGTTCAGTTTGTAATACATAAGAAAAAATTTTAAGATTGAGAAAAAGGTCCATTTAGCAGAATGTTTTGAGAATAAATTAACATTTATTGGAGAAGAAAATTATCAAAGTATTGTAGATTCAAAATAGACTGTTGCTTAAGACAAACATCCAATTTTTTTCACAATATGTGCTTTTTTGTTTATTGATTCAAATCATTAATAGTGGTTGACTCTACTATTATCAATAATTTGAGCTAGTAATAATAATTAATTTGCAAAAAGAAAATAAAGGAAAAGAGGGCTATTAGGTGATTTAGTAGCAGTTGGAGGGCCTTATAAATTAATAAAAATCAAATAAATCACAGATGTTATTATTGTTGAAAAGTATGCATCTATCATATTTAAGTGTTTTGTTAAATAATAGTTTCATATTTATGATAAAAGCTAAGCATGATTGAAATTAAGAAGGGTCATCAACAGCACTCCTTTGTTAAGTTGAAAGTTTATATGTGATTGTGATGATAGAATTTTTGTTCAAAAATGTACTAGTACTGGAATTCTAAAATCAGAAGTCAGTATACACCCTTTATATGATATTTATTTTATCATTCGCCTAAAAGTAATTGAGTTTACATAATGTTAACTGGCCTCTTAAAGAAAAATGAAAGTTTTATTTTCTTTTTATTCCTTACTATAAGGTGTATTGTTATTTTTAACATCAATTATTGACTATTGTTAGAAGATTTTCCCCATTAAGTTTAGAGGCTCACCAATTTTGAATAATTTATAATAATTTCATAATAATTCAAGAATAATTTTGATTTAAATTCATAACTTTACATTAAACGTCAATCATATTGTTTTTGGAAAACCTTTAAAACTGCCAGTATTCTACTATTTTTTAAACCTAGTACGGTACCAATACCAAACTCTTACCCGAGGTACAAAAAAAGTACCGTACAGAACTGTACAGACCTGTACAGAAAGCTTTGCAAGCTTTAAAATTTGGAATTTGGTTGAAATTTGGTAAAAATTATCTTTTGCAATATTAGTTTACATTGAGTTCAAATTTTTAGCTTGTTCATAAAAACTTGCAAGGATTTAATACAGGTTTCCACGGACCTGGAAAGGGAATGTCAAGGAATTTGATTTAGGGTCAGGGAACTGTTTGGAAACAGTTCCCTGACCCTAAACAGCCCTGATTTTACAAGGTATTTTGTTAATGAAATATACTGGCATAAGTGTGGTTTTGGGTTGATGAGTGAGATTTTCTGAATATAATAGCTTAATTAGTATTCTGCCTCAAGTCATGTAAACTTTCACAAATGAAGTTGCTTCAAAGTTTCAAAAATATATTTTAGTCAGGGAATTTTTCATAAATAGGTCATAAAAGGCCCAGGGAAAGTCAGAATATTTATTCGAGACATCGATGTGGAAACCCTGTAATAATAATCACATTAATAATCACCAAACAGCTTTATCGGATTTGTTCTATCATCAATAATATAAAACTAGAAAAAAAACCCAACAAGATTCCTTACGTCAAGGTGATCGTCGGTAACATGATGATGTCGGATTGTCGTTATGATTCCTTTTTTATTTTTCCAGCGATTCAACTTGCCAGATCCCATATGAAAACAGATGAAGAAAATTCTGAAGGGATAGAAAGTGAGTATAATGTTTGATCACAAATCACAACATAGCTGTTTTTATGATTACACAAAAAGTTAAGTGAAAATCTCTGGACCTAAATTTGTACTGGAATAGTATATTTAATTACTAGGGACTAAAGCGATGCTTTTTGTCCGAGGTCAAATTTTGTCCTAATTCATTTGTGTTTAGGTTAGACTGACAGTAACCAACTATTGATGGATCGAACACATTGAACTGTCAATTAATTGGTGAAATGTGCGAGTTTTGCAATATCGATTTTCGTATTGACCAATCAGAGGAACAAATTACTGAAACCTCGATTGAGGCTATATTTTTACCCAGTAAGCATTGACGTCAAAGCTTTGGCTAAACGCCTTATGGAAGTTAGTTAGTCCTATATTATTTTTCTCTTCTTCTCTAGACCTTGGTTTTACTACAGTAGAAAACAAACAGCTGACATCCTTGACTTCAGCTGATTCATTTTTTACTACATGGGGAGAAGAAGAGCTTCTTTAGCGCTGCAAAATATGTGATAAAAACTGCTGTTTTTGCTGTGGAAAACTGCTGTTTTTGCTGTGGAATAACAAAATTATAGTTTTGCTAAATTTATTCCAGCAACCACGGTAAAGTTATTTTAGTTAAATTGTGGTTTCAAAAAATAATATTTCCTCTACACTTTAAACAACTTTTTAACATGTATTAATCAACAAATCATGTTTTTCTTCTTTTTTCAAATTCTGTTACTATTGACATAGGCAAATTACTATTATGAAAATGTAAGGCAAATTTGTAACCACTGATGTAAGAATCAGTAATATCAATCATTTTTGACACAGGGAAAACTCGCTCAGTTTATTAACTGATCCCTACCTGGATCATACTATCTGAATCTGTTAAGAATTCAAATCAAACTCAAATATTGAAAGGTTTGGCTGGTAATTTAGGCATTTTAAATTTATTTTTCTCATGAGAAAAGTATACAAAAATCGGTGTAGCAAAATTTGTTCAAATCATTAAATTTTGTATTATTTTGCCAGGAAAATCAGATATTCCTGCCTCAACTAACAGTCACACAGTCATTCCCTTCCTTGAAAACGTCCACGAAGAACCCAAGCCACAAAGATGTGAGTATTCATGTCATCCATAAAGGATATTGAAATAGAAGTTTTGTAGCCTATTAAAGTAAAGACTTTCGGCAATGTTTTATCTTCCTACAAATTATCTCATCAATTAAACGATCTGGTATTTCACAGGGTTGCGACCAGGGTTGTACACCTCCATCTTTGTACACATATCTACTATCAGCAAAGTGTTGTCAACTCCTCATAGATCTACGACAGCTGTATTAAACTTTTTAATTTGTAACTTACAATTTTAATCAACCTCATAAAAATGTCTATTCCTTAATCTAAACATCGTTAAAAGCTTATATCGGTTTCACATGTTATTTCTGTTGTACTTACTTGTCACTACAACACATGTTACTCCTGTAGTACAACGTCAGCGTCTCTGATATTTCTTTCACTTATCTGAAAATAACTTTTTAGCTCTCTCCAGAATCAAGGTGCTGGGAGCCATAGCTTCTGCCTTTTCCAGCAATATCAATGAAGAAAATAGACGTTGTACAAATTAACTATACTAAATGAGTTATGAGCAAGAACTTGATCAAAATTGAGTCTGCTGCAGCACAGTTATACACAACCTTGTTATGATTTGCTGCTATGAAATATTCTAATAACAACTTTGACAGTGATTAATGCAAAGTTCAATTAGAGTATGTATAAAGGTGCTTTCAAATACAATGCATTCTAAATCAAGTATGTTGCAGTAGTTGGGTGGCTGGCCCCTACATACTTTTAATATTACTTAAATAAAACTCATTATGAGGTTTGAAATAAAGTAATATTGTAAAATAATCTGACTAAAATTATTGTTTTTATAAGTTTGATAGAAGGTCTTTTCTTTTGAGATCAACTATTCTTTGAAGGACAGATTAATACTTTCAATACTTAATCATCCAATTTATTGCCTAGCCTTCTAATATTCCTGCTTTTTATTATTTTTATTTGATTTTGCTGACTCTTTAATTTTTAATTGATTTCTGATCTTTCCTAATCAGGTATAGGCCTTTGATGAGGACACACGTCTGAGAACCTATTTGTTGGATCCTAGAAAAAAAGCTTGATAGTTAAAGTTAACTTACATTTTATATCCTTTATTTTCCAACACCCGAACTGGTGGATAGTTCCAGGTGTCTACCAGTTGGGAATTCGCGAAAATCTGGGGAAACATTGATGATTTTGTATGGTTGGGAATGGTTAGGAAAAAGTCATGAATTTCAAATTTGGTCAGGTAGTTCAAATTTGCTGTAAAACAAAAAGAAAAAGCCTTTTGTCGTTTAATATTGACTTTTCAGCCTCAAATCTTTCAATTGAAGCAGACAGTTCGAAGGCAGCAGCCTTATTACTAGGGACGACTGGTCATTGTGAAAAAGTTTTTATTTCTCTCTAAGGCATCCAAACAGTTTGAATGCACATCAATCAATAGATTATTCATTTCTGAACCAAATAAATATTCTATATTAAGTGAAATCGGTTTGATTATTCACCGCGAGGCGATTACCGCGACACTATAAATGCGCCCGATTTCGGGCACATACCCGCTTGAGCATTAAGCTTAAAGGAATTTCTTTATAAAAAATTGTGAGCTTGCTTATTTTTGAACATTTCTTGATAAAACTTGAAACATGGCTTCATCTAGTTGCGATCTACTTAATCGTTGCATAAAATTCCAAGTTTTGAATTCTTCATGTTTCAATCCTGTGTACTCTGATAAATGAATCCCGTTATAATCCCGTTACCTGCCCAATTTCAACCTTATGGGTTTGAATCGATGGTCTCGGTTGACATCCGTGCGGCACTGGATGAATCGTAGATAACACTATCACTGATGTCTTCCGTCTGCACGCACTTTTTTTTTTTTTTTTTTTTTTTTTTTTTTTTAATTTCCACTGAGGTGTCTGTTTTAGCTACAATAACTGCTGGAATAACACTAACATCTAAAATCTCAATTTGGTCGGACCACCAAACAATAACTTGAGTGTCTGTAAAGAACTCTACTTTCAAGGGCTTCTTTATGTCAGGCTTTAATACTACATTTGCTCTTGCAAATTTGTACACATTTCCTTGCCTCCAGTTGTTCCATAAGTGTTTCTCCCTCAAAAATGCCAATTTCCAGTAGCTGATCGATGGCAGGGTTTTTATTTCAGCTGGTATCTCAAATGTAGGTGAGATGACGCTTGGGATGGTTCGCAACGGCTCTTCTAGATCAGGGTCACAAAATGGAGCCCATATCCAGTCCTGGTTTATCATCTCATACCAAGACCGGCAAACAGCAGAGCAGTGTGATACGTCTTTTGGTGTCAATTGCCGGAGAATCAACTCGAGTATTTCATTTGGAAGGGTCTCCATTTCTGGGCCTAAATAGGTGTTGTTCTGGTTCCGCATCTTCATTCGCAGCAGCCTTCATCTCTTCTGGAGCTGTTTCCTCCCATCCCATCCCTTCGCAAGTTTGGCGTGGTAGTTGGAGTATTGGAGGACATAGTTGGGATTTCCATCGCTGAAAAAAGCTGTTGAAGTTGTGAATGTCCTACTCCAATTGCCATTGCACCGACAACACTCGCAGTGTTCACATCCATGGAAGGTGTCTCATCATTAGGCCTATGCTCTGAATGCAGCACCATTTCTTCATTACACTTATTGCACTTTATCACAAACTTTGAACAAAGCCCATTGCAAATTTCATTTGTGACAAAACAGTTGCTAATCGAACATCCCATGACTTTATTGTGTTTGTCAATGTCTTTAATCTGGTCAAAGAATGAACGAATGTCAACAACACGACGACCAATAACTTGGTGTGGCATTGTAATACCATCATCATTATAAACGTCTGCGGGCTTCAAAGAATAAATTGATGTGATAAGCGGTTGGAGATCCTCTGTACAATTTTCATCGCCAATAGCAATATTCCTTTCATCACCATCGCTCCTCTCTAAGTGCGTGCAGACGGAAGACATCAGTGATAGTGTTATCTACGATTCAACCTTATGGGATAGAAAGAAAATTGAACAGCAAGCTCATTTCTCAAAATAATGGAACTTGGCATGTAGCTTCATCTAGTTGAAATATATTTACAGCCTGAAAGCCCCCATTTTGATGTTTCTGTAGCAGCTAATCTGCATACTCACTTCCCATAATATACTTATGGAGAATATTTTTGCATGCTTATTTACAGGACATAGCCTACATTGCTCTAACTTGTTATGAGGATTTGTCTAAATCATTTGAAACTCACTGAGTATGTAGGTCTGCATCATCTAGAGTATATCAGTTTTCTGAAAATTTTCCCAACTGAACATGTCTGTTTTTGCATTTAGACGGCTCATTATCTCATCTTGTATATTTTTGTATGTTATGATTATGCTTGAAGGGGTTATAAGTCAAGGGGTCATCTTGCTCCTAAAGCTCTTTATTAAAGCTCATTATACTTTTTTAGATGGGTCAGAATCGACAATTTCTGCCACATCCGATGTTGATGTTAGACAAGAGACTCCAGTGACTGGCAAGACAAAGAGGAGGAGAAATAGAAGTAAGTACATCAAGTCAGTAATTTAAGTTGAATCTTAATAGTTGAGTTTAAATAGTTAAATACTTCATAAACCCAAAATTAGCTGCTCAGTAAAGAAATCACATTAGGTATTCTTAAACTGGTCACCTTTTTTCTATTCTTGGAGCAAAAACAATAAAATAAGATGTATAGGATGTAGACAATGAGTATTATAAGTTTGTGTTACGATGTTTAGGAAAACCACTTTTAAGAGGGCCTCTGTTGCATAATTATTTCAGTACCGTATTCGTAATATTTGTTAATGATCTTTTTAGGGAAGAATGAGAAAGCCGGAGCTGCCACACCCAGCAGTGACCCTCAGTCCAAGCCCCGAGGTGAAGAAAATAACAGTGAGTACATTTTAACCCATACGAAAGTTGGTTCCAAGTCAAAAAACCAAAATTTTATGTTATTGTCAGGAAAAAAATGCTGGAAGCAAGGAAAGATGGGGGAGAAGTGAACTAAGTCTAAAGACCAAAATTTGAAATTACAGTAGACCCCCTCTCAACCGACCTCGTTTTAATCGTCGATCGTATTATCCGCCCTTGCTGGTCAAAAATCAAAAATCGTTTTAACTGACCCTGTTTTAAGAACAATTCGGTTTAATCACCCATTTTTAGGATTGGGGCATTTCCATTCCCACGAAGAGCAATGGGGACGTAACGCTCAACTACACAGGTTGCTACGGGTCAAAATATTTTGAGTACAGTATTCATTAATTTATCAAAACATACAGTAGATGCACTTCAGTGTACAATATGATAAAGATCTGTGAGTTTTCCTTTGTTTGACCGTTTTTGGGGTTATTGCTGACAATTCTGAATTGTTTTGGAATATAGCTTAAAAATTGTAGTTGATTTTCCAAATAATCCACAAACCACTGTAGAAGGAGTTAATAGAACCCTAAAGCAATAGAGCTTTTCATTTTTAGGTGTTCAAGGAATTACCCGTTTTAACCGACCTTTTAAGTTATCCGACCTAGGCCTGGTCCCTTTAGGGTCGGTTAAGAGGGGGTCTACTGTACCGATGTATACGAGGTACAGTCGAAAAGTTCCCGGAATGAATTTTTGTAGACATAGATCGCGATAGCCAGCGGTAAATTTGTCTTGCAGTAGTTGGTACGACTCCTTGGGAGGGCGTATCGGTAGTGGTGGCATAGCTGACTTGCCGTGGTGCAGCATTGGAAAGCACTTTTCGTGTACCTGCAAGGCGACGTTGTCGGATTTTTGAATGATGGCATTTTATGAACAGCACACTGGGTAATGCTCATGAAGAAAATATTGGGGGATTTCTTCATCGCCTCTTCTCCATAAGCTTGAATTAACAACTCAAGAGTCTCACTGGGTGATTTTTAAAGTAAAATAAGAACAATGTTCGTGTGCTCTTCATGAAATGCCATTTTTCAAAAATCCGACACGTAGACTTGCAGGTTCACAAAAAGCGCTTTCCAATGCTGCACTACGGCAAGTCAGCTATGCCACCACTACCGATATGCCCTCCCAAGGAGTCGTAACAACTACAGCAAGACAAGTTTACCGCTGGCGATCGTGCTATATGTCTTCAAAAATTCATTCCGGGAACTTTTTGACTGTACCTCGTATTGTTTTATGTATTTGAGAAGTAGTTCTCCAAAATTTGATATTCTTAATGCTTTTCCTGGTTGTTTCATTTTCAGTTTCAGTTGAATAGATAAAAAAAAAAAGATTTTATTCATTTGAATCATTTTTTTAACCCTCTTTATCTAAAACATGTTTTCTAGCCATGCCATAAAAGCAGAGAATCATTTTATTTTAGCTGTTGTACTGATGCAACAAAAATATAATACGAAATATAATTAGTCATAGCAAATCATATGTCCAGTAATATATTATTATTTTTATAATTTTCCTCTACTATTATAATAATTATAATTATTTTCAAACATAAGCTTTTTTGGTGTATTTCCTCATATATCATCCTAATGACATGTATTTGGTATAATTTTTCTAGTAATTGCTCAGAGATTACAGATATAATGTCATAGATCGTCAAAACTGTAGTTCAATAAAAATTGTAGAGGTGTGCGGATATCCGAAAACTCGGATCGGATATCCGAATCCGATCCGAGGGTTTTATAACTATCCGGTAAGACAGACTAGATATCCGACTCTATCGGATAGACTGCACATTTTGGGGTAAATTTTAAAGAAGGATCAAATTTTCAAGTTTGGAAAGTCTTCCAAATAAAATAAGTCACTGCCGACGAAAGAACATTAGTGACAGAAAACATTGCGGAGCAAAAACGACGCTTTAAAATGCGACAGTTGCGACAGCGTCTAGAACAATGCCTCAACACGATGTGATTATGTAGTGGTATGCATCAATCGATGTATTTCGGTTGCTGATATTGCGACTCGTGATTAGATCGAGATCGTTGTATACGATCAGAGTATTGCGCAATACCCGACACGATAACAAACATTTTCTTAAGATAAATTCTTGTTTCGTAGCATTAAATCAGTTAACAATCAATAATACATCCTTTATTAGTTCTGTCTCGATCAGTATCCGTTACCGACGTAACATCATCGATTGGAATGAGAGAGAATCGCAACGAAGACTAATCAGAGTTCTCCGTTGACCGATATCCAACAGTGTCGACTCGACAGTGACCAAAGGTCGTCTTCAATTGCCAAAACGAAATACTCTGTAAATACCCCATAAATAAATAGTCGTGTTGATGTTTTGTATGACTATTTCAGACCGAAAATATCTTAAGCGCGCTGTTGATACGATAAAATAAAAATCCTACAATAATTTTGGGCTGCCAAACAGTTGGCGAACCTGTTTATTTCATAGTTTGTCTTTTCATCTCACTTCGGTGTTTTTGATTTTGAATGTCATCGTCTGCCTCCTGCTTAAAAACTGAATTAACTCAAGAACGTCTTTCTTTCAATTAATTGCCGGATTACTTTATTTTTCAATTAAGCAATTACCTACCTAGAAATTGAAAGTTGAACGATCAAAAATAAGTTTTTATTTTACTGAAATATTAATGTTTGTCGAATTAAGCCGAGACAAAGCCCGCCGGCCGTATTTTCAATACGTGATTAAAATGGACATTCTTAGATAACAGTACAATGCTGAGTTGACAACCTTCGCCTATGAAAATAATTAGTGAGTTTGCTTATTGTTTGTTATCTAAAACAAATAGACCTTTGTTCTAATTAAATGTTCAAGCTTTAATACTGAAACCTACAACATTTGAAACTTTATCTTGAAATTTAGGTTAAGTTTACTGCTCAGACTTATTGTTTTGTTTTTGTAGTATTATTGAAGTGAATCAAAATCTTGGTTGTCAGGCATTAATGCATAAATAAAAATGTAAAGCTTTCTTAAAATATGAAGTGATTGGTGAATACATTTTTGTATTTAATTCTTTTGTCTAATCACTTGGGCCTAGTCACTGATGAAATAAGCAAAAGAACAAAAAATACAGTGGCCAAATAGTGAACAAATTTAGGTTGCATTGAAAAAGGAATTTTTAGTTGCAAATCCTGAAATGAAATTGATTCAGGCCTAATAAGCTTATTCAATTAAATACTACCTATGCTTTAGGGGAATCAATTAATTTCTAAATTCTTAATAGATAATTTATTAGTTGTACCTTTGCATACTTAAATAATTGACATTTGGCCTACATTGGAAACAATATATCACAACAATCAACAACTCAAGCATATCAAGGAAAACCTTACCTTACACATTAGGATAATATGGTATTTCCTTGCAATTACCTTAGGCTTATGAGAAAACTTAAATCTCCTCATTACGCCGCGCTGTAAATATCCGAATCCGGTATTACCCGATCCGAACCTATTGTTATCCGATTCGAACCCGATGTGATCTAAAAATTCACTATCCGCACACCTCTAAAAAATTGTAATTCAGTACTAGAGACCCCAGTGCCTGAGTGGGGTGGGGCGGACGGGGGGGTAGCTGTGTTTGTGTGTCTGTGGGTGTAAGGGTCTCTGAATTCCTTAGGAGCCATGGCCTATTGAATACCGTAGAGACCAGTTGATGACTGGTTAAGCGGGTGTCTACTGCACTTATTCTTACTAAAAATTAAATTTCATCTCGGGTTCATAATATTTTTTATCAAGAATAAAACTTATAGAGGTTAAAGGTTTAGTGGTAGAGAGAACTTAAGTTCTAACTTTGCCTCTTAAATATAGACACTTCTGATTTCATCTCCAATATTGAACAAAGCACAATTGTTGTTAATTTTGTATTTTAATTGTGAAAACAAGACAAACAAATATATGATTTATTTGTTTTTGTTTGGCAGTTTAAATTTCTTAGGATATAGGTATAATATTTTGAATCATGCTCTGAATTTGTGGGATAAATTATCATGACCCCCCGTAACCTAATGATATTTGGTTGAATCTGCTTGAAAAATCTGCTGTAATTATTGTTTACGTATATATAATCTAGGGGTGTGCGAGTATTCGACCGGCCGAGCTTTTTAAGTCGAGCTTTTCAGTATTTGGCTCGGCTCAACTTTTTTCGAAAAAGCTCGACACTCGATCCGAGCTTTTGATAACCACCGGCACAGGCACAGGTTCTTATCTGAAAGATAATTATTGCGGTCTACTTTTAGACAAGTTAAACCGGAAGAGCATTTCCCTCCCATGAAAATTAAACAAAAAATATTCCCTAGTGATAACGAAAGGACATTGTCAGGGAACAAGAAATATTATCTCCATTTAGACGGAAATCGGAGCAAAACTTATTCGACCTTGGAGAACTGCGAAATACAGCATTTAAGTCTATTGTTTTATCATGGCTTTCCTCTTAAACGGTCTATCGTACAAGTTTCATTTTGGTCTCATTTGATTTATAAAAATAAGACAAAGATATGAGCCTCATTTATAGTTGTACGACAAGTAGTTTGTATTTTTTTTTTCATTTTGTATTAAGGATTCCTTGTCTCCTAATAACTCACACTCTTTGACATACGCACGCACGCACACACTGAGTCGGGCAATGACAATAACAGGAACGGGGCTTAGTTGGAGTAAACAACCTCCACCCCCCTCCTCCCTGGCCACTGATAGGAGAAAGAGAGAGGTAGCGTTTTCTTTCTTTCTCTCTATTCCGTCCTAATTTCTGATCTTTCTTCTTCCTGATTTTCTTAAACTGTACATTATTTTCTTCACAAAAGTTTAGAAACGCAATTGATTCTAGGATTACAATAAATTTTTGTTGTTATTAAATATTATTTCAATCATATATTATATTCTGAAATAATAAGTTTAGCCATGAACATTATGCCACAATTGGGACTGCTATTTGATTTGTAATCATCTTTACTTTGTGAACATTAAAAAATCAATCTTGTGTGTGACTAAGTGTAAATATGTTATTTTTTTACTAGATATAACCATTTTAAAACCTCTCCATATACTCCTTTCAATTATTGTTGTAATTTAAATACTCCTTTCAACTGTTGTTGTAGTCCCATATGTAACTAGCCTAATTATGTAATATTAACTATTTATTTTAAAGTAAAGTATTGTGGAATTGGGGAGTCAAATAATAAATGTAGATTTTAAATTTGTTATTTTTCTTGATAAATTATTTTTTGAGCCATTTTGATTAATTTTAAGTAACATAATACAAAATATTGATGAACCTATCATCATTAACTTGTTTTGGAGATAAGCTTTCTAGTTTTGAGCTGGCTTTCACTTAAGGTAAGCAAACATTAGTCTATTTTATCTTTTAAACATAAACTCAAACTTCATAATTCCTTAATAATTTGGTGATTGTTAAAAAGCTCAGTTCAAAAAAGCTTGAGGTCAAAACTTTTGATAAAGCTCAGCTCGGCTCGGCTTGAGTTCAAAAATCACTATTCGCACACCCCGAATAAAAATTAATTTTCATCTTGGGTTCATAATATTTTTTATCAACAATAAAAGCTCCATTAGCGAGAGAAAAAAAGGGTTTCTTTTGGCTTGGAATTTTTGTTTGTCAATTTCCCACCTTTTATTATATATAAAACTTATAGAGGTTAAAGGTTTTAGTGGTAGAGAGGACATAAGTTCTAACTTTGCCTCTTAAATATAGACACTTCAAATTTCATCTCCAGTATAGAACAATGCACAATTTGTGTTAATTTTTTATTTTAACTGTGAAAACAAGACAAACGTATGATTTATTTGTTTATGTTTGGCAGTTTGAATTTCTTAGGATATTGGTCTAATATTTTGAATTATGCTCTAAATTTGTGGGATAAATTATCTTGACCCCCCTTAACCTAATAATATTAGGTTGAATTTGTTTAAAAAATCTGCTGCAATTATTGTTTACATTTGTATAATCCAAAATTTATATGGTAATGAAATAGAAAAAGGCCTTTGAATAGGTTTGTAATTAATAGGCAAACTTGAAACTGAAAAAAATTTGAGAAATAATTCCAACAAATCTGTTGATAAGAAATAGTTATCAAATTAAAAAGTTCTTAATTTTTATATTTAATTGAAAATGTGGTTTTTCAGAGCCTATAATTATAAAGGACAATTTCGTTATCTCCTATGAAGGAGATGGCAGAAGATTTGAGTACCCTAATTTTGAATTTATTGAGGACGTGTACAGCCAGGCAAAAAAACGTAAGTTTTTTAAGTATTTTTCATATTGATTCAGTCTGAGGAATCGTAACAAATTTCCCCCTTGGTGAACATACTACTATATTATATAAATATTATATATTACATTATAGTACTATTTAGAGGTGTGTGAATAGTGATTTTCAAAATCAAGCTGAGCCAAATCGAGCTTTTTCAAAATGTTTGGAGCTCAAGTTTTTTCAAGTTGAGTTTTTTTTACAATCGCCAAACATCTGAATTACTAAGGTTGACTTTAATTTTAAAAGATACGATAGACTAATTAATATGTACCTAAAGTGAACACCAGCTCAAAGTAAAATAGCTCTGCTCCAAAACAAGTCAATAATCTGATAGGTTTATCAATATTTTTCATTATGTAGACGTGTGCAAATAGTGATTTTCAAACCAGAGCCGAGCTTTTCCAAAAGTGTTTGAGCTCGAGCTTTTTCAAGCCAACTTTTTATAACAATTACCAAACATTTGAATCGTTAAGCTTGATTTTATTTTAAAAGATACAATGGACTAATTTTCATAGCCCTAAAAGTTAATACCAGTTCAAAATAAAAATAAAATTATCCCCAATGCAAGTAAATGATCTGATAGGTTTATCAATATTTTGTGATAGTGACTTTAAAAAATTAATATAACTTATTTAGAATAATAATAATTTTAACAACAATCTGCATAAACTTTTAGATTCCCTAAGTCCACAATACTTTCAAGTAAAAAATGAATAGTTATAATTACGTAATTAAAACTGTAACACTATAACATTATTTCAAGTATTGAAAAAACTTGTTTAAGCCGAAAAAATATTGATTTACATTTTTAAGTTGACAAACTAAGGATGATAACAAAAGTTGCAGTGTCAGTTGTGGCATAATATTCATGAATAAACGTATTATTATTTCAGAATGTAATATGAATGAATGAATGAAAATAATTCTTTATTCATCACCAAAAAGCGTTACATAACATACAAACTTCTTTTACTGTACATACAGAGGTTAAAAGATAGTGCAAAGTAAAAAATTCTTAAATCTAAATATTAACAAATATAGCTAATTAACTTTACATAAACTTGTACATTATTATGAATTTACTATTTGAAAAAATATATAGAAATACAATTGGCAATGAATAAATTAGGGGCCTCCTAGGCAATGTCAGTAATGAGGCTTCCATATATGAATGAACAAATATTTTATATTTTATAACAACAATAATCAACAATAATTTATTTTCATCCTAAAATTAGTTACTTTTTAAAACTTAAGTGAAAAAAATAACTTACCGTCTTAAAAAACGCATGAAGATACAGACAAAAGCCAGAAATTAGGGCGGAAGAAAGACAGGGACGGAGGAAGAGAGAAACAGCTACCTCTCTTACTCTCCTCATCAGGGGGCAAGGGGGGATGGAGTTTGTTTAGTCATCAACGAAGCCGATTGTCTGAGTGCATGCATCTGAATGTGTGAGTTAATTAGGAGATAAAAATCTTTACTACAAAATGCAAAAATTTAAATTTTGATACAGTTACAACTCATGTTTTTTGTCTTATTTCTATAAATCAAATGAGGTCAAAATGAAACTGGACTATAATGTCATACTTCGTGATTCTCCAAGGTCAGCTAATTACCTATAGCTGAAACTCTTCAATTTTCATCTAATTGGAGATATATTTCTTGTTATCTGTCGACGTCCTTTCTCTATCACTTTGGGGAATTTTGTTATGTTTTTGTGGGAAAGGATTGCTCTTCTGGTTTAACGTGTCCAAACAAAAATTGATTTCAATAATTATGTACCTGATAAGAATTCTAACCTCGAGCTTTTCTCAAAAGGCTTGAGCCGAATCGAATACTGAAAAGCTCGAGTGAAAATGTTTAGTGGTTTTGCATACTGGCACACCCCTAGCACTTGTATTCATTAGGACAATGTTTCTGTCTTTAAATATATTTTTTTCAAGTTCTTTTAACAGTCCCAGATTGAAATGAATTTCAGCACTTACATTTTTTGAACCAACATTCATGGCTTTAAATTAAACAGAACATGATAAGCAGTAGCTGGTCGCCTGCCGTCCCTCGTAATATTTTTAAGTTCTGTACTACTTTTAATCTTGATTAATTGAATGCATAAAATTTACAAATATAGAATTCCCTATCTGTTGCAATGATAAAACAGATAGTGAACAACTAAAGTTGCAGACTCAATTGTGGCATAATATTAATCAGGACTTAAAAACATATATGTTTTGCGGATGTATTCAGGAGTGAACAAGTGTCATAAGTACACAACACACTGCGGCCCGAGAATCCCTACTTGTTGCAGTCTCATCGCAAACACAGTACTAAACATTAGTCAGTGCAGCCACCAAAATCTTTTTAGTAAACAAAAATGAAAATCTTGCTCTCATTGCAGTGGAAATCACAAAAGTTAATGGATTTGCGCCACTGTTCTCAATTGAATTTGTCTTTTATTTGAAGTTAGTTTTTCACATTGCAAATCCATTATGCTTGTTCAAAACCTTTTCACACTGATGTATTGGATGTTTGGTATGTTTTTATAAAAATAAATCGCTGCCCATGCTATCAAATGATACCGTTCACACCGCATGGTATCATTTGATGCACGTTCATTTGACGTTTGCGGTCCAGAACGTTGCTGATGTCCTGGACGTCAGCTACGGTTTTCTGAAGATTGCTCGGCGAGCGATTTTCCTCAAACGTCAAGCCCGTCCGTCCACGGCAGTATAATGTTTCACCTCACATACCTAGAAGTATATTGAGTCACTGCACATGCCGGTGCAGTGAGAGATTTGTACTACGTATACTTGAAGGGGTCCCTCCAGTAACGTTGTAAGCAATATAGAGTACATTTTTCAGGAAATGGAAAAACATATAATTGGGAATGTAATGATGTAAACATGTTTTATTTGTTATATATAATTATAATATCATTAAACTAGCCAAACTATAAAGTATTAAAATATTATCGCACATAATAAAAAAGTTATTACAAAAAAAGTGATTTTAAAATTGCAATAACGTTGTAAATGACAGTCGTTTGCAACGTTGTTGCCAGCTTGGCGCTTGCAACAACGTTTCTTTTGGTTTCTTATTTTCATTTATGTACGGTTCCCCAGCATTTCTTCTCTGCTTACGTACATTTGTGGTCCAACTTTTGAACTTAACAGGGCGTTTTTAACTACGATTTAGGCGATTAACATCGGGATGGCGACAGAACGGTGCGCGGTGATAATGCCATTTTTGGTGGTTACAACGTTGCTGCAGCTGTAGGACCAACAGCGCTTGGTTTTCAACCTGTGGTAGTGCTGCCAACACAAGAGATATCAACGAAAAAATACCCTGCACTGATGCAGGATGTCGTTACAACCTTACTGCATAGAAATCTCAATTTTGAAAAAGTTGTCATTTACAATGTTACTGGAGGGACCCCTTCACTTCAGCTAACTCCCAAGCTATTCTTGGAATGAGGTTGCTTTCTGGACATCCCTCATAGTAAGGCTCACCAACCACCACTGATAAATATTCTTATCAGGAGTTAAAAAAACATACACAAGAAAATATTTCAATATCATTTTAATCACATAACTAAAACCCATGCCTGAGAACTAATATACAGGGTTTTTTTTAATGCACCCCAAAACTTTATCTCATCAGTGAGGAATTATTCCCATCCAAGTCCCCGGATTTGACCCCACTATATCATTTTCTTTGGGGATACATAAAAAGTAAGGCCTATGAAAACAATTCACAGGATATTCAGCATCGCAAATCAAACATAACAAATTTTATGCCAAAAACTCAAAGACTTACCTTGCAACACGTGTTCAGGAATTTGTTGAAGAGAGCACAACTTTGTACAAATGCCAGTGGTGGATTGTTTGAACACATAATGTAAACTAAATGTGGTCAAACTTAAATAATAGGTTGTATGACATGTAAAGATTAACAAAACTACACTCATTTCTTATTATATGTGCATTATTCAATCTAAAAAATGGGGTGTGTTAAAAAACACCCTGTATCTGTATATTCATCATATTTAGTTTTTCTGAGATCAATCTTTAATGCCAGGTTTTGATGATCTGGTTGAGTCTGGAGCCCAAGAAAAAATCGGCGAAGCGATCGATGCCGAGGAACATCTACTCCCTGCTTCTGGATATAACAATCTCAATAGCAATCGTGAGTAGAAAGTGTTAAGTTCACTGCAGAATTCAGCATTGTAGAACATTCTTTCCTTCATCTGATGAAGTCCCTATGGGAAAATATTGTAATTTAACATATATGTTCCATGACCTGCCTGAGCTCTTTCAAAGGTAAGCTAGCTGTCTATCCTTCTTTTCCTAAATTTAAAATCCTAGCCTAGAGCCTTTCCTGAAAAAAAACTAATAAACAAATGAATAAGAACTCAAACTATTATTATAGCCTTTCCTGAAAAAAAACTAATAAACAAATGAATAAGAACTCAAACTATTATTATAAAACTTTTCATTGATATACCCTTTCAATTAGTAGTATCCACTGTGGGGAACAAATTTCCAAAATTAAAAATTTCAGGAACGTTTACGTAGGCGATGGGAATTTCCATAAAATATACTATTCCCTATTCATACAATAATTTTTTGCCTTTATCAACTAAATGAGTGATTTGATTTTTACTATATGAATAAATAACCTTTTGGGGAATAGGTTTTTGGCCAATACATTCAATGTTTAATTGTTTCACAGTTTTCAGTCAATTTTTTAAAAACATACAGTACACCTCGGATTATCCGGACCCCACATTATCCGGATCCCGGATTATCCGGACCGGTCCAGCTAAGAAATTCAAAAATTAAAATCACGGTAAAACATGATTTTAGCGAGTTTATGGGGGGAATGCGCCCTCTAAAAGTAAAATGCAAACATAATAGATTACTGTACGCATTTGGAATCACAAATTGAATTAATCACATTGCCTAAACAGTACATTACAGCATTTTCGTGAACATAGATTTCTGGATTGCTACTTGGGATGCTGTCAGTAATCAACGTAGGCCAACGGCAATTTTGCGAGATAGTTTATTGCTGGCATTTGATGTGTTACGTTATTTCTTAAGAATAGTTACTGTAATAAGTTTTGAGCTACTTTAAGTTTCGTCATTATTATTCGAAGTTTGAGGAATTTTGAGTTATGATTTAAATCATAGTTATTTAATCTTCATAAATAATAATTTAATTTGGTGTTTTATTCCAAACCTAAACCGTAAGTACGGTAAAAGTTAATATTATATCGTACGATCAATAACAAATTTTAGGTCTTAAATTTATTTCAAAATTAATCCCCCGCAAAATTTGAAAGATTAATATGTTGTACAGTCTTGATGCACCGTTTTCAGCATCAATTTAGCACGGGTTAAGTTTTGCAATCTCTATTTAGGCAATATTGTAATGACCTCGGATTATCCGGATTTTTTGCTATCCGGATCGGTCTTCCGCCACATTAATCCGGATAATCCGAGGTGTACTGTACTAAATTTAGATGTCTAGACGAAAATCCGCCCTTAGCGTCATTTTTGGTTCTACTTACCAGGTCATTTCTCATTCTCAGTGCTGACGAATGGAAGGAAGCTGATTCTTTTCATTTGCTAATCTTTAGGAAAACATTTTCACAAAAAATGTTACACCTTCTCATTTCAATGTGGGGTGGAATCACCAGTTTTCACTTAAGGGTGTAATAGGGCATAACCTAAATCAGTCCATTTGTTGATTATCAGTGAAAATTGCACATTTCATAATATAATTTAGGTAAAAATGAGTTATTTTCTCAGCAGGCGAAGCCACAGGTAAATCTGATGGTATTTTGTTAAATTGGCTGAAAGACATGTTGAATAATTCCTCTTTGGTTAAGAATCATTGAATAAAAGCTGCTTTGCAAACTGATAAATAAGAAAGCTGAAAATCAGTATTATAATAGAGACTTTCAGGAAAATTGGGAATCACTCGAGACTTCATTACCTCCATGCGGTAAATATATGTAAATTATGTCTTGAATGCGGGAACTTAATAACAGCGAAGGGTTTTATTCTGGTTGGTCAAGATCAAGTCTTTCTGCCCTTCACATATAATTCAATCCCTTTTTTAACTCTTATCAAACTAAAAAATGCCCAGATTTAGGTGACAATCTGTTACAAAATAATCACAAAACAGCTTGTCCAGAGGAAAGGTATTCTGGCATAGAAAGTAGAATTATAGATAGATAGTGGTAGGCTTATTTATTTATTTATCCTGTAATTGCCAAAAAATAGAAATAGTAAAATCTTTTAAATATTTGGGAATCCACATTGATGAGAAGCTCTCATGGAAACCACAGATTACATATGTTTACAATCATTGAAGGCGGGCATCCGTTCAATTTACTGTTTAAGAAATATGTGCGATAAGGAACTGTTAAGATCTCTGTATTATGCATTGTTTCACTCTCGGACTCAATACGCTATTCATTGCTGGAGAAGTACTTCTCAAAAGATTTTAGGTAAATAGGGGAAAACAACTGCCTTCAAAATTAATGAATAGCTGTCAAATAAGTACTACACGAAAACCGATTGTTGTTGCTCGTCAGTCGTATCGTACCCAAGGCCTAATGACAGTGTTGAGATGGAAAGATAAGGCTGCCTGCAACCGATGTGAAGATAAAGTTCTAAAAACAATACAGTCAATTATTTTAAGAAATAGATATAGTATGTTAAATACAGATTTAGATTGTTAGATGATGGTAATGAAAATAATGTAAATCAACTGATAAAGTATTTTACCGAAATAACCTTTAAATACCAAACATTGATTAACCAAAAAAAATAGGTTATCTGAAATGGCCTCGCCCCCTTTATTTCGGTTAATCGAGCTTTTACTGTAAATATATATACCTATGTATTTGTTTGCTTGATAATCCTCGCAAAAATGGTCCAATCTTAATGAAATTTGGCACAGACATGTAAAGTAGTAATTATTCAAACATGATTGAAAACAGCCCAATCGGACCATCGGAAAGAGGGGTGAGGGGGGGTAAACCCCAAAAAATGGGGTTTATTGAATTTTGATATGGAAAAATTTAAATATTCTAATTTGGTTTATACAGTTGAATTCAGCTGGAAAAAAAATAATATAGTATTTTGAATCATTGCTCTATGTCCATTTGTTACCGAGATACTGAGAATGATAAAACACAGTACGGTGTCCCAATGTTAACCTTATGGGAAATAAATAAAATTGTACATATCATGAGACCTACAAAAATAGCTCTTTCCCTGAACGAGAAATTCGCCATTTTAACTTACCATAAATCAATTACTATTCAAAGTATCTTTATCAGAAGGTACTCAATAAATGCAGAATTTTGTCCTCTACAATTCTTGTATTTAAACTTTTTATGTAGAATAAACGGTTTTTACTTATTCGTAAGAGAATAAAAAATGGCCCAAAACTGATATTTTTGTGGTCTCAAGTCGAAAGCACACTAGGAAAAATGGGACAAACTTCAAATTCATTTACTTGGATGTAAAACGGAAAGATAAAGACAATTGCCAGCTCTCCAAGAATTTGTTCCAGGCACGACACATTTTTTATCTAATTTTACTGGCTTATAAATGAATAGGCAAAATATGCAAATGTAATAAATGAGGACATCATTTTCACAGGAGGTACTCCGAAATATTGTGAAGACTGCCTTGCTCCATCCCGAGCCCGGAAGCCACTGTTGCCCCTCCCTACGGCACAGAGATGTAAGTAGATTCAGAACCTTGGGTTCAGAAAATGTTTTAACTCAAAATGTTTCCTCCAATTATATATCTGTTAATCAAACAAATTTTCATCCTCAGTTTCTGACATTTCTCTGGTTGTTAAACATTTTGATAATGATTTTCGTGTGGTTGATGTATTATAACCGAGTAAATTATTGAAGTTTAAATTACAGTTGCCACGTCAAACACTTTCCTTATATTTGTATGTTGAAATGTTTCGATTGTACAATTTTAAATAATGTTCCGTTTTAAATCTAGTGCTTGTGCAAACAAGAGTTGTGAGTTAATTTCTATGGGAAGGCCCTTAAAAGGTAGTATTATAATAGGATTATAGAGGAAACAACTGGCTTACCTGAAGTTGAGTAGGTCATCAGAAACACAAAACACTAAACACAGGAAAAGTCCCAATATTTCGGTCCATCTAGTAGGACCTTTCTCAAAGGTAGAAAGATGGAGAAAGACTGTTAATGGTGGTGAAATTTGAAATTGAAAAAGTGCTGTTCTGCCAACACAGCAAATGGGAAAATGTCTTTTCAAAGGGTATACTACATGTAACTTGTAAATACACTACATGTAACACTACATGTAGTTTAATATTGTATATGTGCAAAAAAAATCAATATACAGCCTAAAGTGTTACATGTAGTATAGCCTTTGAAAAGACTTTTTCCCATTTGCTGTATTGGCAGAACTGCACTTTTTCAATATCAGATTTCACCACCATTAACAGTCTTTCTCCATCTTTCTACTCTTGAGAAAGGTCCTACTAGATGGACCGAAGTATTGGGACTTTCCTGTGTTCAGAGTTATGAGTTAAATAATTTTTAAGGAATGACTTTAATGTTAGAATATGAGTTTTGTTTCTACGTCATTATTAAACTGAAATCCCAAGTACTATTGTGACGATAACTAAAGCAATCAGGCCAAAAATGTTTGTAGCAATTTAAGTTGTGCGGTCGTCCCTAGTGTGAAACTTGTGCCAGGCAGTGGGGCAGTCAAGTGTACATAAAGCTTAATGCTGATCACCTGCACACTTTGTTTCTTAAACTTTAATGAAAAATGTTACTTTTACTAATTTCCCAGTTCAAATTACTGTTTGTGGTCGATACAATTTCAAATCTGTCTATATGAAACACATGATTTAGTGCTCCCTGAATCCAAAAAAAGTGGTTTTCAAAGTCAGGTTGTCTACCAGTTGGGAATTCGGGAAAATTCCGGAAAATGTCGGGGATTTCGTAAGGTCGGGAAAAAGTAATGAATTTCAACTTTTGGTTGGGAAATTCGAATTTGGCTATTAAACAAAACGAAATAGCCGTTTTCTTCGTTATTGTCATCATCTCGGCTGGCAAATCTCTCGGAACGAATTGCGGCAGACAAATTTGTAGTTATATCACGACCAGAAAAGCTGTCGCTTATTTCGCTGCCGCAAGTTTCTCGGTCCTAATACAGCTGTAAAAACGCTCGCTCGTTTCGTGGCTGACAAGTTTCACTCTTTACGCGGCCGACAAGTCTCTCACTCTTTACGTGGCCGACAAGTCTCGCTCTTTACGCGGCCGCAAGACTCGCTCTTTATGCGGCCGTCAAGTCTCTTGCTTTTTACGTGGCCGACAAGTCTCGCTCTTTACGCGGCCGACAAGTCTCGCTCTTTACGCTGCCGACAAGTATCTCGCTCTTTTTTGCGGCCTACAAGTATCTCGCTCTTTACGCAGCCTACAAGTTTCTTGCTCTTTACGCAGCCGACACATCTCTAGGTAGTATTGCTACCTTAAAATCGTGCGTTTTTTCGTGGCTATCACATCTATTGACCACATGAAGGCCAGAATATCTATAACCCGGCTGGCAAATTCCGCGTTCGTTTCGGGGTCAGCAAACCTCTCGGTCACATTGGGGCCTTCAGATATCTCGCTCTCTTTGCGGCCGTCAAATCTGTCACTCTTTTCGCGGCCATCACATCTTTCGCTGTTATTGCGGCTAGAAATCTTTCGCTTGTTTTGCGGCCGGCAAATCTCTTGGTCGCATCTCGGCCGATGACTTCATCCCTCTTTCGCAAGCGTTAGACCTCTCGGTCGTATTGCGGCAAGAAAATTGCTCACTCATTTTGGGACCAAAACATTTTTCGGTCGTCTCGTGGTAGACAAATTTTTTGCTCTTTTCGTGGCCGTCACATCTCTCGGTCGTATTGCGATAAGAAAATTGCTCGATCTTTTCGTGGAGGGAATATCTATCATTTATACCGTGGCCGGCAAGATTTCCAGTCTCATTGCAATCAGAAATCTTTCGCTTGTTTTGTGGCAGGCAAATCTCCTCGTCACATCGCGGCCGATGATAACCTTACTCATTTCGCGGCCATTAGACCTCGGTCACTTTGCAGCAGGAAAGTCATTCACTCGTTTAAGGAATGAAACATTTTTCGGTCGATTCGTGACAGACGAGTTTCTTGCTCTTTTAGTGGCCGTTATATCTCTCGGTCGTACTGCGACAAGAAAATCGCTAATTTTTCGAGGCCAGAGATATTGTAATTTACAAAATGGCTGGCAAATCTTTTGGACTTATTGCGGCCAGAAATATTTCTATTGTTTTTCGGTTGTCGGGTGGCCGATTGTTTCTTGATCGTATTTTGTCGCTTACTCTTTTCATAGCTGTTACTTGATTCGGTCGTATTGCGGCCGGCAAATCTCTCTGTCGCATCGTGGCTGTCAAATCTCGGTCGTTTATACCACGGCCGAAGAATCTCTTGGTCACAACGCGGCCGGGAAATCGCTCGTTCTTTACGCAGCCGGAAATCTCGGTCGCATTACGGCTGGTAAATCTATTTGACTTATCGCGGTCATCTTGCTCATCTTTTGGCGATCTATTGCTTGCATTGTAGTTGTCTAAATGTATTTACTTACAAATATCGTTCTCAATATTCATTATAGGAGGCAATGGTCATGTTTCCTATCGTCGGGAGTTTTTTCAAATTGTCGGGAAAAGTCGGGAATTTCATATATGAAATTTGGTAGACACCCTGAAAGTGGTGTCTGTCCGTCCGTGTGGATGTATATAAACAGAGCTAGAGACGACATCAATGGTCCGATTTTCATGAAATTTCGCATGTAGGTATTAAACCATAATATCTCCAGGCGTTTTTTTCATTTTTTTAAATTTTTTATTTTTAAGGGTATTTACCCCATAAAAACCCATGAAAAAACAACAACAAAAATCCAAATTTCTCTTAATCAGCTCTTAACGATTCTGATAAAAATTTCACGGTTTTTAGTGTTTAAGATAACAAATAAAATAACACCACCCGCATGTCTAAAAATTTGTTTTCAGAAGTTATGGGGGTTTCAGTTTTAGATTTTTTTTTTAATTTCACAAGATCTGTAACTTTTAAGGATAATATACTTGCAACCCTTAAATTTGGCTTGAAAAAACAAATAATCTAGTATTCTGAGTCTCTGTCAGTTGGTTGCGGAGATCATAGATATATCCGTTTCACGGCAGTGTTTTATGTTGCCATGGCAAATATTCAAATTCGATATCTCTGTAAATTGCCAACCGATTTTGATAGCATTTGGTATGTATTTGTGGGATGGTTGTAAATCTTATTTTATTGTAGATTTTCTTGCTTTAAGGGAGAAAGCATGTGTCAGTTTTCTGATACCATTTATTTTGATATAAAAATGTTTGGCTGCCCAACCGTAATCGATGTTGGTTTGACCAGTGTCCGGGGCCGGCTCGGGGGAGGCGACACCGATGCCCAGTCCCCCGCGGGGGGAGGAGTCCCTGGCCGGGGCCACGTGGTGGGAGCCGGGCTTCGTCCCCTCAGACCGAGACCTAGAACAAGCACTGCTCGACGAACCTGTTCCCGAGTGTTGTGAAAACTCAAATTGTCACTTCAAAAAAATAGTTGTAAAGGCCCAACAAGAGGGTAAGTTTTTAGTTCACTGTGAAATACACGACTGCCAGTCTCCAGAAGGAAGGAGGTTTTTCTCTCGTCAGATTATAAATTTTTCAGCTTATGTAAATGGGATCTTTAAATGAACAAAATTAAATGTAATTTATTCGTACACTTTAAGGTCGATTTCTTTGTTAATAACATCAGTGGTTAAACTAAGAGAGCCTGCTTTGAAAATTGTTTGATTGTCAAAAGGGAATGTAGTAGACCTAAGGGATGTATTCTTACCTGTATCAAACTAATTAAATTATTTTAATTCTGTATCATTGCAGGTAAAATGTTGTGGGCGCTCTGGTTTGCCGTGATTTTTTCCAAGGACAACATCAGTAATTACTGCTTCAACGTTTTTATCCTTGCCTATCTCTTCGCTGTGTGATATAGGTTGTTTGCAACGGGATTGGAGATGTGTCTTCATTTCTTCCTCTCATCTGTCCTGCCATGTTTAAGTGAGCTTTTGCACTGACGCTAACAATGGTGACCCGGTTACTATTTAGTTCTCTCTTGATAACCCTAAGTTAGTTACAGGTTGAAATGGATGCTGATTTTGAAATTTAGGTTTAAACTCCTGTTTCTGGGTGCAGAATGTCCTATACGGTAAAAAACTGTATTTTGAGAAAATTAGTGCTTCCCATTGCACCTGGTTTTGTGGTATTATTATAGGTGTAATATACGTCCATCAAATTTAGACTTGTAAATTACCTCTTACATCTTAATTTGACTGTTTTTGATGCCTTACCTACATCCCGTGAAGTCATGAAATCTTAAGGTAAGTATTTTATAGGTTTTTATTTATGGCTGTTAATGAATTTACCGATCAATACCTGTTGAAAACACTGAATAGCAAATACTATTAGGAATCGCAAGTGAAATAAATATCGGTGTTATGTGTTTTATGTTATTATAAAATCTGGGGTGAACCAAATTGTATGGTATAGAAATGAGAGGTAAGTTTGTGTACAAAGTAATAGAAATAGAAAACACTCAAATGTACACCTGATAAACCATCTTGTTTCCTTTGAACTATTGATTTTTGAACTGGAGCAGGACTAACAGAAATTTTTTTTGTGCTTTAAGTGTTACTGTTGTACATGGTTTACTCCATAAATATTCAAACACTTAATTTTTATCATGCACCATACTTCAGATCAATACTTGGGTTCTTCAAAGTTTGAAAGTACGTAAATAATTTAGTCTGACAGAAAGACCACAGTAAAACCGAGGCGGTAGCTTGTGTCAAACGTCGCTGGTTCGATCCCAGCGGCAGGCGACTCCTGTCCCATCATAGTCCTGTCCCTGGCTAGCCCATGTGACTATTGCCGCTACAGAACCTTGCTGTCTTTAGCTCGCTGCGTATGTGTCGTAACTGACGCCGTAAAAACATTGGACAAGTTCAACATATAATACAGCAGTTTTGTAGGCAATTAAATTATTTACTTACTCAGGTTATAATTTCTCCCAAGACCTTTCAAATCTACTTACGGTACATGATAACAACATAACAACATTTCTGTCATCCATCTATTCTCGTAACAACCCCGGTCCCGAGGGCGACAGTTAACAGAGAGAGGTTTTACTGTAGCTTGAAAACCTGTTGATTTTTGTCTGTAACTCATCGTTCCCTGAAATCGATGACATTCATCCCCTGAAATTTTTGTTACATGTATTATAATGTTGTGATATTTTTACAGATGCCAATGCCAGATTGGCGTATGGGAATACCGCAGATGGCAAGGTACATAATTACTGATACTTTTAATCAGTTCTTAAGTCTTTGCAGTAGCTATACTTTCCATATTTAGATATGGAAAGCATAGTGGTTTATTTTCGCCTGAGCCTGTTAGGTTTCAATTTTTATTTTGATGCAGTGTCAGATCCATGCTAGGACATTTGAACACCTCGGAAATGAATTTTTGTCTCAATCAGTGTGATATAAGATGAGCCATTTACCTACTTCTTTTCCTTATCAAAGTGTTCCAAGTTCCTTAAGTCGCTTGGTTATAGTTTTTTTTTCTTTATATTCCGTCAAACTTGTCAGTAGGGGCATGTGAGTATTTGAGTATTGGGTTTTTTCAAACTGAGTATGCAATACTCAACTCCACTTTTTGCTAAATACTTGAAAGTTTGAGTCTAGTAGTTACTCCCGCCATATACTCAAAATCTATAAGGTATGAAATATAATCTGCATGCACAAGGGGCAAAAGCTTGAAGGGGTCCCCGGTACGCTGTTTGCCTTAAGAGTCAAGATGGGTCACCTTCCATGAAGAAAAGAAGACACCTTTATGCCATACATACGTTATACATCTCCAAGAGAAGTGTTGGGTTCTCCTCTGCGACTAGCTTGAGGAGGAGAACCCAAGACTTTTCAAGGCTAACCTAAATATGTGAAAATGTATTTTAGCATTAATAGTAATTAGTGAAATTATAATTATGAAGGAATATAATAACTGTTCAACTTAAAAAAAACTCGCTCAATAAAAGCTTGAAACTATAAAAACTCGAAAAAGAGAGAAATCTTGACTCAACTTCAAAAATACTCACACACCCCTTCTTGTCAGTGATAATTGTTCAGCTTAACCCTTGAGGGGGCGCTTCACCGGCAAAACGCGAGCGGGCGCATGCGGAGTTTTACTCCGCAACACTAGATTGCACAAATTTATCCCTTTTTACCTGTTTTATAACGAAATATTGTATTTAAATATTGACAAACTTCATTAGGAATCACATTTCATCGTCGATTCAATTAATTGTTCAACTTAATAGGTGTAATATTTCAATTAAACATTGTAAGTAATTTTCTAGTATAAAATATGTATTAATTATTATTTACATTTTTGGACTTTTCCTTTCGCTTCTTTTTTTCGAAAGCAAAAAGGAAAAGTCCAAAACATCAATAATAATTACAAATCCATTGCTATTATGAATTTTAAAAATAGGTATCAGTGTCTGTGTAACGGGAGAGGGGGCTCCGCAAACTGAGACGGCATCTCTGAATTGCATATATAACGAGGTACCAAGGGGGGGGGGTGGGGGGTGTAAATAGCTTAAGGAAATTCCTGGAATTAGGAGCATAAAGTACGGAGCCGGACACGACCGTCGGCACCCATTATGTCTGTTTATTTTAAAATAAAAAACACGTGCGGAGGAAAACTCCGCGTGCGCCCGCTCGAGGGTTAAGATTATTAGTATTCAATATTACATTGAAAATTAAAACCATTGGCAATTCCAAATAAATAATTTATTTTTAAACATGCATGTGGTAAATTCCCAATCAGCCTCCTGTTATGTTTAACAATTTAGCTCTTTTTTATATCATAGGCATTGGGGTTAAATAAACCATTTCATTTTCAGACAAAACCGTTAGATGAGAATGGAAACGCGTTGGCCTGCGTTCGTATGGACTCCAATTGCCTTGATCGCAAGAAGCAAAGACGGGTTAAGGTAACAAAGCCTTGCTGTAACAGTAGAACATTGATAATCCAAAACAGTTTGGGAATGGAGATATTTGGAAACCGATTTTGTAATAACAAAAAATTAAGTATAGTTTTCATTTTAAATCTCATTTTTTTAAGCAGTGGCACTTATTCATTAAATTTATTTTGGTGTACGATTGGAAGTAATATCATACATCGTACAAAGCAGTGAAATGATCGTACAAATACGATAACCATTATAAATCTGACAATCAGCAGATATAGTTTTATGAATGTTTGGGCAAGTCAGATTTGCCCTTGTTAGGCAATAGTGAATTCCCATCAAATTCAGAAGATGACCCGGTCAGTTGGTCTATTCATGATTTTGATTTGAAACATAAATCTAATATATTGCTGGGTATTTGTTTGATAAAATAATACTTTGAATGTTTATTTTATGCATTAACTTGAATAAAATAACAAATTCCCGATATTTTCATTGACATCATTCTAAAACTGTTTGTGTTAGAAAATATAGTTATCAACCTATTTTCCAAAATAATGACCGAAGAAATGTCACAAATAGCCCCAAAACATCAAAACACAACCTTTACCTGCCTATTGATCAGATCACATCAGTCAGCCGTTAAATTGAATCATATTTTATTAGTATCCAATAGCACTTAAAAACATACACTTTATATAGCAAAACTAGCACTCATGTATCACTATTTGTTAGGATAACTTTGGTTTTATTAAGTAAATTTTGATGAATCCATGTCATACAGTACACCTCAGATTATCCGGGATTAATGTGGCAGAATATCGATCCGATAAAAAAATCCAGATAATTTGAGGTCATTATAATATCACCTAATTAGCGATCGCGTACCTTAGCCCTTGCTAAATTGATGCTGCAATTGGCGTAGGCTATCAAGATTGTTACAACATGTTAGTCTTTCATATTTTACGGGTGTTTATTTTTATAACAAATTTAAGAACTAAACTTCATCATTAATCATACAAATATAGCTTTAACTTTTACCGTACTTATGGTTTAGGATTGAAATTAAACAGAAGATTAAAATATTTAATTCATTGAGATTCAATAATCATAGCTCAAAATAACTCAAACTTGAAGTAAACACGACAAAACTTAAAATAACTCAAAACTTAATACAGTAATTAATTCTTATTAGGAAATAATGTAACACATCAAGTGACTGAAATAAACTGACTCGCAAAATTGCCATGGCCATCGCCTTTGTTGATTACTGCTAGCGACCCAAATAGCAAACCAGAAAACTACGTTCCCGAAAATCTGTGATGTAATGTTTAGGCTATGCGACTCCTTCAATTATTTTGATTCTAAATGCGTACAATATTGGATTGCATTTCCATTTTACTTTTAGAGGGCGCATTTCACTCATAAACTCGCTAAAATGACGTTTTTGCCATGATTTTAATTTTGTAATTTCTCAGATGGACGAGTCCGGATAATCCGAGGTGTACTGTATATCCTTCTAGTTCTGGTTCTAGTTTGAAAACAATAATAACTGAAATTTGTTTAGGCCAAAAACGATCGCAATACAATTCTGTCAGATGAGATCGAAGGGTTCCGAGGAGGAGCTGACATAGACACTTTGATGGAGTACATCGAGAGTCCGTCATTGGACTCCAAGAACAGCAAGGCCCGAACCAACCAATCCAATGGCACACGCAACAGCGTCAAGGTCCGAGCAAAAGAAGAAGAACCTCGTTCAATCAAAAGGCGGAAGGATAAGTTTCAAAGATGTAACAGGTATTCACATTTTTAGTAATATATGACGTATCTCAAGAGCATTTGTAGCCAGTGACTAATGTGGCCGAACGAAATACTTTGCCTTAAAATGCCACGAAAATTGCATCGAGTCAAACATCGTCCTACATATTTCCATAAGTTCCGATCAAGTAGGGTCAGGTGTCTTCCATCGTGAAAGCTGATTTATTTTATTGTTCCATAAAATCAGAGAACTTTGCCGAGTCTAACTCTGTCTTCGTTGGGGGCGATTTGGAAATCCAGTGATATAAGTGCTTGGTGTTTCATCGGTTCTGTTGATGACCAAGTCTCAATGAAGTGAGGAAGCAAAATAATAATTAAATGAATAATCAATAAATAAAGCAATAAGAAGAAAATTGCTATTGTTAACCAGAAAATCTAGCGCACTGCTTCCATTATTTTGAAATAATGTACAGACCACCAGAAAGAAGGGATGAAAAGCAATGGAAAGGTAGGAATGGAAAGTCTAGCCTACCCTCGAGGGTAATGTTTCCAACATCAAACCTGTCCAGCCAACCCCGGTCACTTGCGTGGCGGGATGGGAGTGACTGGCCAAACATGAAGGTTCCACCAACCCCTCTTCAAGGGAAGCTGTTCATTCTGTCTAGCCAAAAGACTTGCCAATACTGTGACGACCTCTGTACTGTAATAAACAGTCAGAGAGCCATTTAGGGCCATCAGTTATACTTAATATTGAATGTTAATCTTTTGATCTCAAACCTTTGATCACCATTCGCTAATGCGCTACTCTATGTTTAAAATGTGTGTTTTTTTTAGTCTCGAAGAAATTTCCAAGACGAAGTTGGAGGATTTAACTGAAGAGGGATCAAGCGAAAAGGTTAATGGCTCTAGCCACTCGTTAGCTAAGAAACAAGTTACATTGGATGATGCTGAACTGGGAAAGAAATCTTCGTGGGAAGAAGAGGTCGAAACAATCAGTGTTTATGAAGTCAAAGACCCTAAACAAGAAAGGATATCCCCTGAACCTGTGCAGGTAAACATGCAAACAAAGGTTTTAGCCCATCTTCATATAATTATGGTAGTTATTTCAATATGCAAAAATGTATACAGTAGACTTCCTGGGGGAAGTCTACTGTATACATTTTTTTTAATCTGGGGGAAAACATGCAATTTGAACAGACAAGGAAATAACCGGGAAAACCCCAGGATTTTCGAGGCCGTTCCGGGATTTTTATTTAAACAATTTAAAAGTTAATGTTTTCTAATAAATCAAAGTATTAAATATGTATTTCTTGATAATATGTTTTAAGTTTCTTAAACTTAAACAATAATAGAATTTGATGGTCATGCAATGATTAATTTCATCAGAGTTTTTTCAATCTAAAAGAGAAAGCATGTCGTCTGCAGTCTGGGGTCAACTGAACGTAGTAAGAACAAAAAATATTCAATCACATGAAGACTTACATTTTTATGTTTTTTACTCCTGATTTTCTAATAGCTTTAAGCGTAAATTTGGAAATATAATTAAGTTAACTTATTTTTGTCTATTTATTATAAATATAAATAGTTTTCTGATATTGAGAACAAAAATTTTGTGTTCGTCTTCATGGTACGGCGGCCAAGATATTTTGTCTGGCAAAAATAATATTGAATCTGACTTAAACCAATTATTCTTAAATATCCGAAGGAACAAAAAATTTGCCATGGCTAGAAATAGTCATTGCCCACAATATAAATCATTATTTATCTGGCAAAGGTTAATTAAAGTTTCATTATTTTTTTAATTTATGATCTATTGCATTTGAATAATATCCATCATAAAAAACCAAAATAATTAGGATGGAGAATCATCGTTCATTTGGCAACACTGACGCTGGAGACAATAATGGCTCCAGTTCTCTATCGCCAAATGAAAGCAAATCCAAACATTTATGCGAGCGTGTACTGTTGCGTTCTTCTTGGATAGTTGTAAGCTGCTCCATCAATGGTAAATACAATGTGTTTATTTATATCTATGATTGCACTGGATGTAAATAAAAAACGTCTTACAACACTAAACAATATATTTACACTCATACTGTATTTACATACAAGATGTTAAATATACAAAAATGGTGGAAAATGGCGTTCGATTTTGATCGCCATTGTTAAGTATATTATATATTTAATATACTGTTTAGTGTTGCAAGACGTTTTTTATTTACATCCAGTGAATACAACAACACGTATCATGCAATCAAGAAATTACCTATGATTGCTCTAATGAAGGTTCAAGCGGCGAATCACTGGCCATTTGGCAAGTTGAATTTGCCCTGATTTGGCGACAATAATCTGGATTGATAAGACGTGGCTGCCTGGGTCTGTCAGCTGTCACTTTCGCAGCCGGCCCTGCAAATCAACATCGTGATGACTTTGTTTTTAAATTTGAATGTCAGCGAGTAATTTATTTTAATTCATTTGCATTGAAATTTTATTGAACATTGTGATGGTTCTTATTTTCATTCATGACAGAAGCAGATCACTGAAGTTCGTATCAGTTGCTATTGTTTTAATTTTTTTTGCATTGTTACAGGTTAGGGAACCTAATTACATTTGTAGATATAAAGAATAAATAGGTCTTTTCTTGTGAAAACAAGAACCTAATTTATTTTTTAATTGTATTGTTGGTGAAGAAACAATACTGCCTACCTGACAAATCTTGGAAGATGGACTTTTTAGTATCCTAGCAACCTTAGTGTAATTCCGCACGTAATGGCGGTCGTAGTTCACCAAAAATCCTAGGGATAGCGTTAGTACAGCACTGTTCCAATACCGCCCAAGAGACAGGAATGGAAGAAACCATCTGCTTTGTTATTCGTATACATTTTTGACTAAGCAGATAGGCGGTGTTGCTAAAACAGTTTTTCTTCTCTCCTGTTAAGTTTGGGATTTGTCATTTAGGCGGTATTGTTTATTCACCGAAGATATTTAAATCAGGACGCACCTTTGATTACAAGATAGAGTGTAGGCCTAAACAAAGTTCCCTACGAAGCTCATGCCGTATTAGCTATCTGAAGCTTGTATTAATTAAGTCATAAAACTTTTCGAGCCTAGGACAACTAAGCTTCACCCAAGTAATTTAGGTTAGTCTGGTGGTATTGTGTATAGGATATAGACCTACATGGGGCTGTCATAATTATTTGTATAAAAATGTGGGTAAACCTTACTTATTTGCAACCCTTAGAAAATGTCTAATATGTTTATTTTCCCTTATGAATAAAAAAGCTTTTTGAATTAAATTTCATATAGTTTTTTTATGAAAAATATAAATATAACCAAAGAAATATGAAACTGTTAAAATAAAAAAAAACCCGCAATGGATATATAAAAACCCATGTAGAACTTACCAGCTCAACTGAGTAGTTTATACACATAGCAGTTCAAATTATTGGCTCAAGTTCACTGTTGCCGACTCGGAGTGGATCCTACTTGTGAAAACATTCAGCAAGTAATTCGCCGCATGTGGTCTTTTGAGAGTTATGTAGACAAGTCCAGCTGAACATACCAGTACACGTTAGCATTAGCCTAGATCATTCTTATTGTTGGTAGTAAACTGAAGCTATAAATAAATAGAGAGATGATGAAATGTAAACAAACAGAGAGCTATTATGCATCTGTTGGCGTGATAAATATATTTTAATGTAGGCTTGTGAGAAGTGGCTGGATAAACCGAGGACTGGTAAAACCGAGGCCGGATATGAAGGGCTCTAATGTATTTATGTTGTAGTGGCATATCAATATTGTTTGTACCATTTTCTTAGATAGGCAATATAATATTATTATAATTTTTTTAAAGAATATACAAAATAATGCTAACGGCCAACAGAATTTCAGGACGATTTCACATCCCAAATGCCTTTTTTATTACAACGGGACAGTTAGGCAAAAACTGGCGACAGTTTCCAAAATTCCCCCCTACATGGCAACCCTACATCTAACATATCTTTACAAGTATTCATCACCTGATAGATCAACTAAAATGTTTTTCTAGTCTTATATCTTCCTTCCTATTCCCCATTTTTTGTTTTTTTCTTTCCCCTTTGATACAGTAGCAGAGGAAACCTGGAGATCTGTATCAACAAAAACAAGGTGTTTAATGTGATCCTTATTTGTCACATAACTCATACGGAGTTGAATTTATTCTAATAATAGTTCTCTTTCGCAGGATTCAGAATTCCACGTAGTAACCAAGAAACAGCGAAAGAAGAAAAGGCGCACAGGATGTAGCAGCAGAGGAGGGTCGAAGCAAGACTACTACAGCGGGCGAGAGGGCGGCTCGGGCCGACTGCTGTACCAGTACCGGCGGGACCAGGGCTCGTCCCAGCCGCGCAGGAAGTCGGCGTCCTCAGTCCCGCCCTCCGACAAGAGTGATAGCTCGGACCTCGACAGTGTTCACTCCCTTCCTGTGTCGTCATCGACAAGAAACAGGGTGGGTCAAAATTCAGTATCGGGAGGTTCGACGCCTCAAGCTTCGTACGCAGACATAGCCAAAACCGCCGCCTCCCCCCCGGACGGTAGCCAAGTGAACATAGATAGACACGATAGATGTTCTGCCAACTCCTCACTGACCGAGACGGAGGAAAGAACATCTCTACCTACTACCATGTTACCTACGCCGTTAGCGTCCTTCAAAAAGGACGCAATGACTGACACCAATTGTGATAATACCCCTGTTCTAAAGACGGAAGACTACCCTCCCCTCGAAGTTATTACCCTAGATTTTTGTACAGGCACAGTGAGACGTTCTCGTAGTGGTGTAAGAGACAGTGTTACCACGGACCGAGCGGTAACCAAATCGGAGACTGTGATACAAGATAGAGAGAGCTGCGACGGAACGCTTTCTCTATCCAGTGACATTTCGTGTGTTAAATCTTCAGACACTAGTGCAAACAAAAGACCGCCAGTGATTTTAATGCACGATCCATCTAGAGGGGACTCGGGAGTCCCCTCGACTCAGTTGGGGGGAATCGAATTTGGCTTTCCGGTTAATTACCTATTATTGCAGGGGAAGGATGTGGACGAGAATGAGACACCTCCACCTCCCACGACCTCAGCGTTGCCCACCCCCGCTCCTGTCGCCAGGGATCTCGGGGCCTTCACTCATGTCACAGATGAAAACTTGATACAGTATCTATGTGCAAGTAAGTACAGAACATTTAATGAATTCATTAAAATATTTCAAAAGAACTTAGATTAGCTCGAATAGATTAAGTGTTGAGAGAGCACAAAAGGGAATTTAGCGCTAGTTTTTGAAGTGTAGAACATCAGTAGTTAATGGAGCAGATTTTTAATACTTACCAGCAGCAATAACAAACTCGGTTCCACTGTAAAGTACCTAAGAAAATTAGGAATGTTGTTTTGCCTGGGTGTTACTTTAGATTTACCTCATTAAGCCACAAAGAAGTGAGTATAAGTAAAGATTTTTTACCTTCTTTCAATTCCTTTCATCGATTTTCCCTACTCAGGGAGCCCTCAACTTCTTGAATGTTAAAAGGGCCGACTTCATCGTTAAAAGTTAAAAAGTCTTTTAATTTGTCTTTTCTATGAAATAGGTGTTTTATTCTTACTTCTGACCATTTAGATGGCTTGCTCAATACTTCGCTTATTTTAAAACTGATTTGCTTTGATTGGACCATTGTATTCCATTCTCTTAAGCACAGTATATTATAGAATAACCTGTGTCTTTGTGCTCAGATAGGACAAAAGTGAATTTAGCACTAGTTTTTTAAGTGTAGGTCAAATCCAAATTTTATGTTTTTAATCAATGTTAAAAATTCAATTTTGGTCGTGGTAAAAGGTAGAAAAATATAAAGATGCAAGTGTAAGTGTCCCCCATAATAGAAAATACACAACACTTGGGTTTTTTAATGTAGGCCCCCAAAAAAAACTTATCACTCGTGTTTTCTCAAAATTTGTTTGGAGTTGGGCATTTAGATTAAGTTTCTGTTAGACTCAAAAAAGAATAGTTAGCAAAATTTAGAAGGGTATGAAAGGGATAGTGAAATCTAGAGTCAATGAAATGTTATTGCTTGAAAACATTAATCATTTTATTTCATCCTCTAATATATCTGAAAAAGGGGTGCCTTAAGTATCCTTTACACTCCCTTATAGGATAAAAGGTGATTTTTTGTTTATAAATAAAAATACAGGGTGTTCATAAAGATTTGTTACAAACTTTAAGAATTGATTCCTTTAACAAAAGTAAATAAAAAAAGTTCCTTTAAACATAGGACCTTAAATGCTCGATATCAGTCTGTCAGTCTATAAAAATGTTATGTATCATATCTCATAAATAATTTTTAAGTCACTTAAGTTATCAAAACCAGTTGAATTTAAGGTGTTAGGCTATGTTAATTGTGAAATAGCAGGCTTGACTGTTGAATGAAGCTTAAGCTTAATGAAAATTCCTGCGGGCTAGGCCCTGAATCAATTACTACATGTTAAATTAGGGTATTACTTGATATCAGTGCTACGTAGGTATTTCAGGTTAAGATAGAAAAACTATGGAACGAAGATAATTAGGCCTAAGCCTATTACTGGCTGTACCGTACTGTACTTAACCTATATACCTTACTGAACAATTACAAATTTAATGGATTTAAGTTAAATCAGATAAGTGACATATTTAATTGTGAAAAACTGAATTTAGACAAAATGTGAACAGGCTATTAACTATTGAAAGAAAACTATATTATATATTACAGAGGCTAGATAATCTGATCGTTCTCTGCTGCGCAATTTTTCTAAGACTAAGAAACTGGGTCTGCCCTAACTTAAAACTAACATTCATACTTACACACACGTACGTTTCTCATTCATTCTGGAGTGAGGACTTACTATTTTATGTTACGCTGCATTTAAACTTTACTACAGTTAATAAATTGTGATTCAAAAATTAGCAGTGTGCTGACCCTTGTTTGGTTTTGAGCTAAATTTCTAACTAGTTCTGACCGAAATTATACTGCAAGCGTTAAAAACTAATTATTTTCGCAAATTCACAAAGGCAATCAGTCCCCAACTCCCCTTGTTCGCAGTCTTCAACCGAATGGGACGATTCATTGCTTTCAGTTTCAATCCTGTCCTATAGCTCGCTTCACTCCGCTGTCCGCTCATTGGTCAAAAATACTTTAGTTGTAAAGGCTTTACAACTAAAGTCCATCTCAGGGCCTCGGGGCGAACCCCCGAATGAATTGGCGAACCTGTTCATTTCATTGTTTGATTGAATTGTTGGGTTTTATTCACAATTTAAATATGTTGAGATTTGAATACTCAAATCTCAGCACAATTTCAAACTTAAAATTAGTTAGAATGTAACTAATTTTATTAACTAACTTGTAATGAACTTGAATGCCGGTTTTACTAATGTGACATATTTTGGATTCAGCGCATCAGGTTTAAGAACCCTTTTAAAATTTTAGTTTCTAAAGCCTAATACCTGAAAAACTAAAATTTTGAGACAAAGAACGTGTGAAATTTTATTTTATTGGCGGTATTTTATAGTTTTATTGGGGTTCCAATACAAATAACTGATGAATATAAAATTGTTAATTTATCAGTTGTTTGGCAGTGGCACACTCACCCTATAGCTTAAGGGGGAGGTGGCCAATGGGGTCATAATCAGACTTGATGGACAGAGAGCAATATGTAGAGGTAAATAATATCAATGATTTTAATTGCCTGACTTCAGCAGTGTCAAACCTAAACATAATTAAATATGGAGTCCGTACGGTTCTATTTTGGGTCCTTTATTACTTTTGGTGTATTTGACGGGACTGCCAAGATGTGTTGATATTCCAAAAAAAATTGTCTTTATACTGATGACCTAAACTTGAGACATTGGAGGAAAGTCAGTAACTGAAATTGAAATAACTTCATTTTTAACTTGTCTTAAACTTCCCAAATCCTACAAAATATTAATCTACCTACTAATCCCCTTAAACTGAGCTCATTCAATTTTCAAACTCGAAAAAATGTATGAATCAAGAGACAACATTTTAATGGGTGAAAACTTATTAAGAGAAATGGATTCTGTTACATTCCTTGGGCTATCGATGAACAAACAATTAAATTGGAATGAACATATCAATAATGTTCTTTCAAATGTCTCCTCCGGATTTTATTGTCTGAGACTAAAGGTAAAATTAACTAGTCAAACAATTATAAAACAAATTTATTTTGCTTTTGTCACATATATTATCTTTAGGTTATATTTCTATGGGGCAACTTCAGCAAATACTTTAAATCAATTTTTTTTTCTCAAATAAAAAGCTATAAGGATCATTTTAAAACTAGGCTGTCTAGATTCTGTCTAAGAACATTTTTGATCTTCAGGGTTTATGACAGTTTATGGTTTTATCAACTTAGGGTGCATATGAAGAATTATTTGGATCAGTTTCCCATTTTAGGAAAGTATCACAATTAACACACTAAAAATAACAACCAGTTGGCTTAAAATATTTTGATAATATTGGATAAGTATTTAATTAAAAAAAAAACTAAGGTATTTAATGTACTTCGAAATTAACTGTTAAAAGAAAATGTAATTTTGATAGTTATGGATTGGGTAATTTTATTTGCTCAGTGTAAAATATGATATATTTTATGTATTTTGTGTCACTCCATTCTTGTACACTTGTGCCTTATGAATAAAGATGTTTGAAATGAAAAAAGTACACTCCTAATAATCCGAGGTCGTCAGGACTGATGCTGCCTCGGATACTGAGAATCTCAAATGATATGGAAATTACTTATATTTTGAGGTTTGAGAGTTATGAGACCACGCAGTGGCGGCTCGTGGGATTAAATAGCGGGAGGATTCATCACAACAGTAAACAGGGGGATTCATAAACAGTAACTTAAATCGTAAGACGGTCTGATGCCGGCCTAATCAGTAATAGCAAAAATAAATCATTCTTGACATCAGATCCGCACAGGATTCAGCACAATCGTACATAAATTTATTGAATTTTCTTAAAAATCCTATTTACAGTCCTTCTGTGACTGAGTAATGACGAGGTTAGGTCTTGGTGGTCCTAATTCCTTTAATTGAATTCTTTGTTTGTAACTTACCCCTAGGTCTTCATACTGGGCACTTATTCCACTTACTAAGTTCATTGTTTGAAAAACAAAAATCACATCATAAAATAACTATGAATCAAAACTGAAACGACACTGGACTATCACAACACGACACAGCGCGAAAACATAAGCAGCAGACATAATACACTTGATTTGTTAGTTTTGTTTACATCACTGTGGCGCTCTCCCGCTCTTGCGATGACAGTTAAAACTACACTCAGATGGACGGAGTCCCTGTGTGTACATTGGGTTGACGTTACAGCCAAACGCTGTCATGTGATTGGCTGGTTAGCCCCATAAGAAATACGCATGGTTTTGGACTCAAATGCTCTGAGTTCCTTTGCACTATCTTAAAAACATTTTTCGTGCTGCTACTGCCCATCGTATAAACATTCCTCCAACTACTGCAACACTAACCAACAAATTTATGACAACCATGAATTGAATTATTTCAAAACAAAAATAATGTACATATTTACGTCTTTATTTTAATTTTTTGAATGGGAGGACTCCGTCCTAGAGTCCTTATGGGCCAGCTGCACAATAGTAAGTATAATGCTAGTAAATTTTTTAAATCTATACAGAGTTTGTAGGGCAGTAAAACAGATTTTCTAGTCAAAATTTTATTTAAGGGTCTATGTCACAAAACAGGGGTGTTTATTCTTACTTATAGATTGTAATGCGGTTATATCTAATAGCACTTCACCTGGTAAAAATTTTACTTTGTTGGTTTATAAAATTTAAATGAAATGTTTAATTGTAGGTTGTGTTGTTTTCTACTCCCCTCCAGGCTCAGAAATACCACCAAGGTCATGTGACCTTCTTGCATGTGACCAAATTGTAAATTTTGTATGTATTTCAGTTTAGCTACTATGCACAGTGTGACTGTTGCCCTAGTTTGAGGTTAGGTCCAAGATGCTAAAACTTTTGTTGCGTCATTTCATCAGTAATTTACATATTTAAATTAGTATATTTAGTATTTAGTATGACCGTTTTGTTTTGCAGTTAAGGTACTGAGAGATTAAAATTTTTTATTGTACGGTTTTTGCAAATATTCCACGCGATGAAATTCAATCATAAATCTGCCAACACAAATCAACTTCACTGTCACCTAGTCCATTTGCCTGGTAAAATGTTTCACCATTTCCATTCTTCCCTAGACCATAGTTTTTGTTGGTCTTTGGTCCAGTTGGTTCTGGGACAGGTATAAAAATAATAATATTATCATCTCTATCCTAATGGCCCGTCTCCAGCTGATAAACTTATTTGTTGACCACCAGTTTTTTCTGCTTGAACGCATTTTCTGCATCTTTATATGTTGTTTTTTTGTTGATTCATACTAAGATAGGCGCTCTTGGCAGTGACTGGTTTTCATTTTGAGGAAAAAATTAATTATTTTATTGATGAAAGAATGAAGCATGGAATTTTAAAACTGGAATCCAGTGAAAGAAATGAGGGATGAAATGAAACAACAAACATATTTTGAATAAGTATGTATTTTTCATCTCTTCCTCGTCTGGACTTAAATTAGCCTATTTCGTGTGACATAGTCCCTTAAATACATACAGTACCTTTCAGTTTCTAGGGAAGGCCATGCTGCAGCGATCCCAGCATTGTGCAATGTCACAAAATTAGAGACTGAACCCCGGACACACTTAAATCCTATGTTGACAATGTTTGTAACTGATGAGCAGCACAGCCATGTGTCCGTAGCCAGACCCCGAGCTAGTCTACTAGTTTGACATCATAAATTCTGCAGCACGGCCTTTTTTTAGTGTGGCCTTGACCTAGGCCAATTTGGACGTGGTAGTGTGCTGGTGCGATCGGCATGACTCGTTTCTACGTCACATTCATAAGACCTCATGCGGCAAATAGTTCGCCGAATATTTGGGCAGGTCAAATTTGCCTTTGTTCGAATTTGAACCCCGTCTTTATATCCAGCAGACGACTCATTCAGTTCCTCTACTTGTGATTTTGATTTAAAACACAAATCAGGTATTGTGGAGTAGTTATTTGTATCATAAAATAGTACTTTGAATGATTAATTAAACTATATAAACTCAAATCAATCAATAAACTACTGATAATTTATATTTACTTTTAACAATTATATGTTAAACATATTATCGTTATGTTACAATATATGTTTTAGCTTAGAACGACCTTGGATAATCAGGAGTGTACTGTATACATCTATCCTGTCTATAACGCTAACCTCATATTTATGATGCTGGTTCCTTTCCTATCTAATATTATTTTGCTTTGTTTTTTTCAGCATGGGCAGAGGTCGAGGCCAAATTGCGCGTGGGAAAAGCTCGTTATTATGATGGACAATAAGCTCAGTGATAACTAACTGTTATGTATAATTTTGTTATTATCTTGTTTGTTTTCGTGGCCGAGTCCACAAAATGTTTTCTGCTGTTTACAAACGCAGTCATGTTATTTCTCAGTGCATTTAAGCATTCAGTTGAAGACTTATATAAATTTTTCAGTTGTCATAAGTAATACGAGTTTGCTACTTGTTTTTAAATCAAGGCGAATCCCTAAGAGGAAAGCAAGAATAATGCAACACGTTTTTATTCCTTTGTTGATTCAGGAAAACTAAAATAATATTGTAAGTTAGTGAAAATGTATCAATTGAAGTAGGGACTGAATGTCACCATCCTTGTGTTCTTATTTTAAAATAATTTGTTGTCATTCATGATCCACCCGGTTTTCTTAGCAGTCATTGTGTTTTTAAGATTTTGTTCATAATTAAAAGATGAGGAATATTGTTAGCGAGTAAGAATTTTCAATGCATAAATTTTTTTAAAGTAATGAGTTTTAGTAATGTTTCCTTTTTTATTCAAAATAGAAGAAACTAAAAAAATTCAATCGATGTTATATTTATTTATTTTGTTAATTAATTCTGCCATGTGTGTGTGTGCACCCTATCTTTAAACTTTGACATGCTAGATCATTAGGCATTTTTTATTTTGTTTGATAAAGTGATCATATAAATCTGTGATTCATTTGACTGTTGATCAATGGCACAGCAGCCACAAGCCAAAAGTTGTAAGTAACTTATTGGGTTGCATACCTATTAAATTACATTAATAACCCTCCACAGTTTTAGCTTCAATATATTTTTGCCCTTTTTCATATATTTACTAGGTTTCAATGTTCAATGTTTACCTAGTTTCAACTAGGTTGAAATTTCTAATAAACTGATTAACTTTTTTGCAATATTTAGTATGGTTTATGCGCCACTATTTGTTACATGAGAATGTGCGCTCGATCACCTACACCCCCCCACCCCCATGATAAAATTGATAATAACCTATAAATATTATCGTCTTTTTATTGGTTTTCACCCAAGAACATAGTTTATTTTTTCATTTTCTATAGTGTTCAAAGTTATTGTTTCATACTCTAACAATAAAAATAAAATGCAGATTTACTTTATGAGTTAGTATGCAAGTCATATCTTGGCTGTTATGTACGTGTAAAGGCCATTTCAAACTGACATCCGTCGCTATCATCGAGGGAGTACCAGCTGCTTCAAAAATGTAGAGCAAATTAAAATCGCTTGGAGTCCTTTAGGCTTCCCTCCTCCTGCGCGCTTAAGAGTTAATTTTAATGTTTTGTAAAGTTGTAATGTCTTAATTTGGAAAAATTATAAATTAACATGTTAGACTTTCAGCTAGCTTACCTCAGAAATAATGTTCATGGTAGCAGCACATAGAAACACTAAAGGAGACACATTTATCACTAATATTTCGTCCTTCTGGAGGACTTCTTCAGAGTATATTGTGACTTCTCCAGAAGGACGAAATATTAGTGATAAATGTGTCTCCTTTAGTGTTTCTATGTGCTGCTACCATGAACATTATTTTTCAGGTAAGCTAGCTGAAAGTCTATCCCTTTCCTCACTTAAAACCTACCAAGCCCTTGGCTCTTCCTTAGAAAACTAAATTAACATGTTACAAAATTAACAAAACAAATGTATAGACTAAACTGTGCTGGCCTGTAATGCTGCCACTTGTGGCGATGAAGATTCTCAAGTAGATCACTCAAAATTCGAGGCTAATTTTTTTTCAATTTTGTTTTGGAGTAATGAAGAACGGTACATTGTTTTTCCTTTAAATCTGTTGAATGGACAAAAATTTCTGCATTGATAAAATTCTTCTGTCTTGCAATATTCTTATTGCTCATTTTGGTTTCCGTTAGTTTATTTTTATTTGATTTTTTCACTAATACCAAATAGATATTTTTAGAACATTTTATTGGAAATTTTGTACTAGTTTTTACATGTTTTAGTTGTGTTTCTGAAAGTGGAACTATTTTTCATTCCTATTGTGTTGTCTGGTTGTTATGTATTGCTCGAGTCGTAACTTATTTCTCAGTCAACGGTTTTGTATCAGATACACTTTCAGTACCAAATAGTTTGTTTCATTTGTTGTATTATTTAAATTGAAAACTTAAAATGTCAAAAGAAAGCAACATTTGCACTGCAAAAAATTGTATTTATAATAAAATTGTTATTTCTTTATTAAATTAAGTTTTCTTTCTTTTTCCTTCAATTTCTTCAGTAAGTTGCATGAGTCATTTTTTGAAGTTGACAGGCCTGCGCATCTTGGAAGAAACTAGCTCCATAGGTCTCTAGAGTAATTATTTCATTTACTTGGTGTAAATTATGAAACAGTGGCTAAAACTTATTGAATTTAAAGTATCAAAGTAGTAAAATCTGACTGCATAAATGTCAAAATCGTTTCTTTGGAAATATAGAAAACTTTTAAGTTGAATTTCAATTGCGTCCAGTTTGATAGTAAAACGGGTAGCTTTCAACACAGCCGTATTGATAAAGTTGTAGGAAGAAGCTGACAGACACTAGTAGAGATTGCTGCTTTCTTCATACTTTTCTTGACCAATCAGAGGCAGATATAGAGGGGGGCCCGGACCCCCCTCAAAATGAATAAAAAGACAAAATGGAAGAAAATTAACTAATGTTGCAGGATGGCAGGAATCATTTTCAAATCAACTATGCGCATGATCATCTCCACGGCAAGCAGAATTCCCAACGTACGTTAATCCTGCGCATAGGAAGATTTGTTGTAACCCACCTATATTTTAATCCAGGGCTCTTGGACTGACATTCCTGTAAGAGATTATAATAAGAGAACAAACACAAAACGCACACAGTGCGGTGTTTGATGCAGCCTATAAGCCGAGTTGTCATCACCGATAGTTGTGCGGCCAGTGGTAATAGCGTCGTGCCTTTGCTTCGTCTTACAATAGAAAGGGTTGAATCTACTTCCTTAATTTTTTGAAAACCGCAGTAAATAGGGGGGCCTGTATTTTTTTACTACACTGATCATTACTACCTTTCACATTGTATAGTTATTGTGTCGGATATGCTGCGAGGACTGTTGGTCATGTGGGGCTATAGCTGACATTTAGCCATGGTAAAATAAGAAAATATCCGTATCGGTTTTGCATAAATAACTAAATAGCCATTCAAAGGCTAATAACCGTGGTGTCCACATTGTGGAAAGTCAGGGATAATCAGGGAAATAGATGTTGGTCAGGGAAAATCAGGTAAGATGATGTTTGGTCAGGGAAATAAGAAATTATGCTGAAAAATTACGATGGTGATTCACATTAATGATGGATGTTAGCTATGTCTGTGTTACCATTGTTTCACCGTTGTATGAATTTAATCGTAATTGGCATTTATTTTATTTAAAATTACTAATAATCAAACAGTATAATAAGTGTTACTATTCAATTAACCATTTTTAGCGAATTTCCCCTATGGGGAAACTCGCTAAATAAACAAAAAGAAAAAAACTAGAGCAATCTGGCTCAATTTTGTCTTTTATTAAGATACAAAAACAATAAGATGGAAGACAACCACAACCATGTTGCTGAAAAAATTCTGTAAACGAAGATCAACCACTCCAGCCTATTCAGCCATGTCGCGCGTCAGAACTCAGAACTGACTCCAAAATTAAACTGATGCCATCGGCGCCTAAGCCAACACGAGAACCAAACTATCCTCTTGACACAGGCAACTTTATTGGAAAACAGGTAAAGAAATGTTTACTCTGACTGTTAATCGTTCAGTTCAGTCAAGAGTCACCATCACCATTCATCGTGTAATAATTTCGTATGTATAGTCTGATTTAGTACTAGTCCTAGTATAGTCAGTTACAAAATTCTATATGGCGCGGGGCGAGGAGGGGTATGTTTCGAAAATCAAAACACTGCTGACGTCACGATACCAGCTCCCCCGGACCCCCCGGTCGTTCTGGATCCCCCCCAAAAGGATGATTCCTGGGTGCGCCACTGCTAGCGCCCCAAGTAGCAATCAGGAAACTATATTCAAGATTCAATATCTTTATTAGTCATTAAATAATACAATGTATTATATTAGACTTCATCATACACAAACAGTCTTTAAATACCAAATATTCTAAATTATTATATATAATATTTGAAATGTATGTTCAGCCAAAAAATGCAGATATACCGTAAAACATATATTCACGAAATTGCTGTAATGTACTGTTTAGGCAATGCGATTCCTTCGATTATTGTGATTCAAAATGCGTTCAGTAATTTATTACATTTATATTTTACTTTTGGAAGGTACTTTTTACCCGTAAACTCGCTAAAATCGTGATTTTAATTTTGAAATTTTCGGATAGCCCGGTCTGGATACTCCGGGATCCGGATAATCCGAGGTGTACTGTATGTTTTAACACTTTGAAATTCTCTGAGTATGCAGGTCTGCTGCAACGGGTGTATTTATTGCTTCAATTCTTTTTTAAGTCACAACATCTTTACTTATTCTAGATCTAGAAAATTTTGTAATATTGAGAATATTTCTTAACATTCTCAAGAGAAAATGGTAATAAATTATATTGAAAACCTGTTGTAAATTTGTACTTTAAATAAATAAATATGTAAAGTCAAGGAAGGAAAAAGAAAGTGGGAAGAGTAGTAGGCCAGCTATGTGAAGAAGGAAGTTAGGTTTTCTTTTTTCTTCCCCTGTTTTTTATATTTGTTTTAAATTATTCAGGCTAGCTGTGTGTCCATCCTTCACACAAGGGACATTGAAGCCTAAATTAAATCAAAATTCTAAGTAAAGAAAAATATGAAAGTAATCTACAACAATGGGAATGAAACAGCTGTATATGTACTGTACCATCAGCAAAGCTAACTGCCATACTTGCGGTATTGAAAATCTAAACAAAAATCGTTCATGGGAAAATTTAAACCTCCTTATTCTTGACCCATGGTGAGTTACAAAAATCAAAGTAGCCTACATTGTTTTGAAGCGTGCATTGACAACCGGAAACAGGTTATTCGAAATCAAAGCACCCGGAATTTTATGTTTTTTTCAAACTAGAGTAATTGTACTTTTGTTTATCAATCAATCAGTCAATCAATCAGTCTTATATCTTATACAGTGTTCATACAATGCAATAGGAAAAACTCTTAGCGATATTGTGTTTTTTTCAGTATAACATGTGAAACTTCATAGTATCAATTAGAATGTTTGCCAAAAATCCTTGGTAAAAAGTTTGAGAGTCAAGGAAATTAGTGGCCTGTGGTCAGGGAAAGCCAGGGAAAATTACTATGAAATTTTTGTGGTCACCCTGATAACCCAAGATAAGATTTCAATATCTCGTGTAACAGATATTAATATATATCAGTTAATATATGTATAACCAAATACAGGTAAACAGTTTTGTTGTTTGAAATTTATCATCTACAGTAATGAATTACTTTAATAATTCAAATAAAACACGAATGAGCGCATAATTCTTTATATCTTTCATGATTCCTCAATGCAGTTAGTCAAAATTTATCATTAATTAAACTTTGGAGGAAAAGAAATACAATTTTATTTCCACCTGAATTATTAAAAAACCTAACCTAAATTTTGAACGGTGCAAAAGAGACATCAGGGCTTTCATAGGTCTGTATGTTGTGATCGGTTGACACAGTAGCAGTGACTACATTGCTTTACTGGTTGCTAATTGATAGTTGATTGTTTTATAATTAATTGTCTGCAGTATTTTTTGTATTTTTGTACTGGCAGTTGATTTCATTCAACCTTTATCTTACTTGAATTTATGATGCCAAGTAAACTTAAGAGAAAGAATGAATGGAGATTTGAAGGAGTGACTTCAATTCAAAAAACCAGGCATTGCATGACGATTTAGTCTCTTGAGCAGTTTTTTGTTTGGAGTTTTCAATTTCGCTTGATGGTCATTGCATTTGGTACGTATTAGGTTGGGCTTTGCACGCAAGCCTGCTTCCAGCCTTTTCACTGCTCAAATAGGGGAAAATTAATTAAATTGGCTAAAATGTGTACCTTACCATTTTGCTTCAATTCAAACTTTTTATGTATTTAAAATCTTAAATTTGACTCAACTTTCTCGGAAGATTTAACATTTGATTGAAATTAAAATAATCACTGAAGTTTTCTTAAACTAACAATTTTACTTCCAAATTTTCACTGTTTTTCGGGGGAGACCCCTGATCCCCCCTAATTTTTTGTGCATTTCATAACCCCCAAACCTCCCAGGTAAAAGATACCCTTCCTAATCCCTCAAAGAAAGATCCCTTTTTTGAGATGGGCTCCCCTGAAAATTAATCCCAGGTACGCCAATTTGACCGATCCCATAACTTGCTCCACCTAACCTGCCTGCACTTTCAACTTCCTCTTTCAGGGTCACGTTATTAAATCATTCCATTTTATTAAAATATTTATTTTACCTTTAAAATACAGGGTGTTTTTTTTCAAAACGCAACACAAATTTTATTGCATCAGTAAAAGGTTATACCCCTAAAGGTCCCTGGATTTGACCCCATTAGATTATTTTCTTTGAGGACATATATAAAGTAAGGCCTACAAAAACAACCTCAAGGATATTCAGCAGCTGAAAATAAACATAACAAATTGAATACAAGAAACTGATAGAGGTACTTAGCAAAACGTGTTCAGGTATTTGATGAAGAGAGCACAACTTTGTATAACTATCCATGGCAGATTGTTTGGACCCTTAACGTAACCTAAATGTGATCAAACTTAAATAATAGGTTGTTTAAAATGTAAAAACTAACAAAATAATATTTATTTCATCTGTATATGTGCATTATTCAATCTTAAAACATGGGTTGCGTAAAAAAAACCCCCTGTACTATGACAATAGTTATTTGTGTGGTGAGTGAGTAAAGTACAACATATTGTCTCACTAGTGAAAATGTTGGCGCTCAAGCTTGCGAGAGCGACAATTTTCTCCAGGGAGAAAATGTGCTTTAAAAAACCCACATATCATTTTTCCCTCACCTTTTATATTTAATATCCTGGCAATAAAAATGTATTTCATTATCTTAGTAAGTAATAAAAATATCCATTTTGTTTTGTTCTGCTAGTAGCGCCTGCATACGGCTAGCTGCAACCATGCATGCACCAGTGATCGGCTGATTGTTGCAACATTCTTCCATGCTTAATTCTTATACGTTCTCAGAGCTGATTGTCGTTAATGTTAATATTATTTTACTATTCCTACCATTAAATCAGCTGTTAGCGCATGCATTTGATGAGCTGCAGCATATTTCCATGTATGCATGGACATTTGAAGGGGTTTTATTTATTGATTTCAATGTTATTCTAATGGGTATACTTTGTCTCCTGCCAGGCAAATTTAATAATTCACCTCCCGCCGGGACACAAACTAATCACCTTACTCCCGCTGGGAGTCAAATTTTTATTTTATTCACTCATTACAAGGAGTAAATAGCATCTAAACTAGCAGGTGGGGGAAAACTACTATCATAAGTTATGTGAATATGCAACCAACTCGGTAAGTCTTCAAATAGTTTTCTTTTGATTTCGACTACCTAGAATTTGTAGCTTTCCAGGAACTTGGTCTAGCAACATTGGAATGGAAACTGAATTTAGAAAGTTTGCCTTGGTAACTTTCCCTAATGAATAAGGTAAGAAGATCCCCGGAAAAGTGGGAAAAATTAGAAGCATTTTGGTGGGTTTTCAGACACATTTAGAGTGTACATTTATGCAATATTCCTGTTAACCTTTACAATTTAATTCTTTCCTTGGCTGTTTTAAAACATAGTAGATAAAATAGTTGGTACAGTCCTACAAATTAGTACAACTATACATTAATATCTAGATTAGTACAGCTACTTTAAAAAGTTTGTTATAAAAATCATAACCAGTACCATAATTATAACATTAATTCTTGTAAAATAATACTGCATTTTATTTTTGCTACCACTGCATGGAAATAATCACATTGCCACACTTGTAAACAGTACGCAAAACAGTTCATTTCCGCTTTCATTTCATTCGCCCTTGCTAAATCAGGGTTACTTATTAGGTTAAGGTGGCACACAAGAGAGATAACTATGACGTCAAACACTAAAGACCAGTTTCTATTGGTCAGAAATCCCATGACACTCACCGTATTCTAAACTCTAGTTGCCTTGCTCTAAATCATCTGATTTCTCATTCAGCATTTCTATCTCAACTTCCAGTTTGTTCCAATAGAATAAGCAAACACAACCTCAATGAACTTTTGAGTACAAGTTAAGTTAAACTGTTAAAATAATGATGGTAGGAAAAATATTGTGTTTATTACGAGCACTAATAGTCATTGCTGCTCTCGAAATGTTAGCGGCTCGTTGCGGCCATGTACAATTCTCGAGAGGCAATGACGTGCTTTGCGCTCTTAATACACAAATAGCTATATCAAATTAATTTATAAAAAAATTTTGACAATTAAAAAAATACAGAAAATAAATTTACTTTCTATTTGTTGTTTTTTTGCCTCCGATCACTATTTGAATTAATTCTAGAGGTTAAAATACCTTATTCCGTCAGTGATCGACTGTCAACCGAAGAGCCGGCGACTGGTTTCGACCCTACCATGGGGTCATCCTCAGGGCATTGAAAGACATAAAATCATTCCGAAGAGGTCAGCAGGTGTCTTAAAAACTGCATCGAAACATCAAAGACATTCACACTTAAAAACATTATTTTACACAACACGTGTGGCCACAAACGAAAAACAGAAACAGTTCACGGCGGGGCGGGTATGCATACGTTGTGTCACAAGTCAAGATATAATTTTAAGAAAGGAATTAAAATAATTTTCTCTCAAAAGACTAAAATAGAGTATATTATGAAATTCAAAATGGCTGTCATTTTTTCAAAACTAATTTTCTAGAACACTGTAGGTCTTTGGGCCATGAAACTTGCCATATGTATACTTTATAGACTAGATTCGTAGATCAAGGAAAGAATTTAAAATACTTTCTCCCAAAAGGTTTAAAATAAAGTAAATTAAAAAATTCAAAATGGTGTCCTTTTCAGTTTTTACAGCTGTGATTAAATAAAAGAAATGGATGGAAGGAACGAATGTTTTCAAGAGACAAAAAGATAGAAATATGTCATCTACTAAAAGAATTAACTGTACAAAACTATTACAGCTATCCACTTTATATTGGTTAGATACCACTTAGTAGGCTCCTCGTGTTTTACGGATCACCTGAAGTAATCTAACTAGAATCTTGAAGCTCTGTATGGATATTTAATTCCGTAATTTTATAAAGGTTTCACTAAAATCAGGGTTTCAGAATTAGAAATTTTAGAAGGGTTTGCGAGCTGGCCAAGGGCAATTTAGGCTGAGGTCTGAAAAATATACTATTCTACCAAACAATGAGACTATTATTTCTAACTGCTAAACGAGTTATCCAATCTACAATGTGAATGAAAAACATTTTGGGGACTAGGTTCCTCAATTTCGGACAAAACTTTCTTTCATATTTTGTTTTACACTTTTTTTTCTATCTTATATACAGGGTGTCCGGAAATTATGGTAAAATATTTGTATATGATAGTAGAGGTAAAAATAAGAAAAAGAGTTTATATAAATATAGGTCCTAAAGTGCTCTGTTTTCTGTCTGTGTGTCTGTGTGATTTTCACATATTTAATCACATCTCACGAACCTCTAACGTATAAACTTCAAACTTGGTACAGGATAACCAAGAACTTTTTTTTGAGAAATATCAAATTTCTTCAAATTTCTACTTTGAACCATTTCAAAACGGCGACTGTTTTTTATTTTCAATGCTAAATATCTTAATAACCTCAAATTTTAGAAAAAATATGCAAGAGACAAAAAGGTTGCGAAATTTAATCCAATTAACGGTGGTATTAAGATTATGATGATCGGACAACTAATAATGGATAAATTTTTAATTTTCCGAATGAAAATATGCAAATTTCAGACGGTATGTTTTAAAGAACCATGTTTTTATTCAGAAAAGTTTAAATTTCCTTGTTAGTAGCAGTTTGATCATCATAATCTTAATATCAGCATTGATTGGATTAAATTTTGTAACATTGTTGTCTCTTGGATAATTTTTCTAAAATTTGTGGTTTTTAAGATATTAAGCTTTGAAAATAAAAAACAGTCGCCATTTTGAAATGGTACAAAGTAGAAATGTGATACTTCTTACAAAAGTAGTTCTTAATAGTCCATGTACCAAGTTTGAAGTTTATATGTTAACCTGGCAGAGGTCGCACTGAATTGAAAATGTGAGGAGACACATGTCATTCTGACAGGGTGTATTAAACGGCAATAATTCAGTAAGAATTACATTCTAATTACATAAAATCGTAAAAACATTATAATATATAGAATATCTGACATTTTAAATAAACTTAAGATAGTAAAACCACTTGCCATTTTGTAATGGCAGAGATCGCACTGAATTGAAAACGCCGAGAGACGCTCACGGTCATCCTGCCCAGGTATAACTAAACAGCCATATATCAGTAAGAATTATATTTTAATTACATAAAATCATAAAAACATTATAATATATTGAATATCTGATCTGATAAATATGCTTAAAAAATGCATACGTAAAATACTGTCTGACGCACACTATCATATTGACCGGTACTTTCAAAACACGAGGAGAAGCACAGTGTCAAATCGACCAGTACTCGACAAAAGCTGCCACTGGACTGACAGGAGGGGGTGGGGGATGGCGGAAAGTAAGTCACGGCGTTCCTGGAATGAGGTACAGTTACGGCTGACACTGCCGACACCCAACAAATACAATTTTACGCAAAAAAGTACCGACCTGATCATTTTTAAAGCAATGTATGCTCTCGCAGGTTAAGAGGTTCGTCAGATATGAATAAATAGGTAAAAATCACAGACTGAAAACGAATGACTTAAGGACCTGTGTTTGTATAACTTTTTTCTTATTTTTATCTTACCATCATATACTAAAATATTTTACCATAATTTCCCCGTGTATACCCTGTATATACTACACGCAGGTGTTGATGTAAGGTCTAGAGTCCGCCCCATGCACTATTTATTGCCGTTTACCTTAATTATATTTCATGTCTCATATTCTCATGAGTCAAATTGGCTAGATCCCAGTGCTATGAAACTTGGTTCAAACCTCTATAGTGGTAATGCTACTTTTTTCAAAACGAATATATAATTAAATAAGTTCAATGAGATTAACTAGGAAATTTCAGTATTTTAAAGACTAAACTGCTAAATTAGAATGTGTTAGCACATGGTGGCCAATTCATATCATTTTAAGGAAAAATTTAAATAAATCGAGGAAGGGAAACATTCCACTCTCTCATTTCAATCCGCGGTGGAATCACTATTTGCAACCTTAAGAGTGTAATTAAATGCTCAAAAACAAAACTGGTAGTTCAGATAAATGATTGAATTCAATAAGTCTATTTGGTAATTTGTAAAAATTACACATTACGAGAACAACATATAATTATTATGAACATTGTTATCCTTTCAGAGCGCAAAGCTGCGGGTATCTGCTAGTTCTCGGTAAATATAATGATAGAGGGAAACAAAATGAAACAATAATATTTATGTTTCTTTTATTTATAAAATCATAAAAATATCTTACAAACTCTTAAGTTATGAATTTCTGGGAAAGTTACACTAAATAATTGACAAAGCTCAAGAGAGCGCCAGAGAGGCAGAAATGGCAACTGGGAGACTAACTAGTTAGAAAAACTGTATCACAAATCTAGAAAATGAAACAGCTATAATATATTTTGTCTGTACCTCAAATGAGTAACTAATCAAAACTAAAAGAGATAAATAAAACTAGTTGAAATGCTGAAATGGTGTTTTTATCTCTTTTTATAAAAAAATATTAACAGTTTATTTTAATATGCATTGTTTAAAGCTAGCATTTTGTGCTTACGATGTAAATAAAAATGTGATGATAATAGTGCCGCCAAAAAGTGTGGTAAGAGATATTTCTTGAAAACATATTATAAATAAAGCCTACATTTGTGAGCATGCATTGTAATATCAAATACATGACTGTTGAACAATGTGTTGGGTCATTGCACATCCTAAAAAAAGGATGTGCAAAAAAGGAAAAAAGGATTGTTTTTTGTTTTGGGTTAGTTAAAAAAAAGACGGTCCTCTCAAGAAGACTTAAATCTAAAGTTTTTTAAGACTTTCATTATAACTTTGTTGGTTCAAAAAATGAAGGTCCTCTTAAGAAGACTTAAAATTTAGATTTTCATTACTTCAAACTCTTTCAAATTTTTCTTTTGTGTAAAAGACACTTTCTTATCAATTTTTTATTTAATGTATTGCCATTTTTTTATTTGACTCATTCCTTGTTTAAATAACTAACCTGATTAAACAAGAAAATCACAGTTTGTGGTGTGACAACAGCAACTACTACAATGCTAAAATATGTATGTTTGTTAAAATCTTTCTAGACATTACTAAGGCCCCTCACCCTACCTTGATTTCAACAATTTCTTGGATATTTAAGGCACCCTAAATATACAGCACAATATAGCTTTTAACTGTAGAATCCTAACTAGTATTAATTTAAACCTATTTGAGGAATGATTGACAATCGTTTATCACAATAAAGTAATAGCTTACTAGGAAGTTAAAATATCAGTACACATTGGTTCACATAACTTTTGATTGACATGAGAAAGTTATAAAAACAGATATAACCCGTCATACTTGTTTGAAACTAAGATAATTCACATTCAACTGAGTAAAAAACAACCACTTGCGGTAAAGGTAATTTTTAACTCCTCATAAATTAAATTAATGTGGAAAGAAATTCACAATAATTGAAAACATCTCTTTATAAAACTGATGCACACACTAATTCATACCGTAAATATAGTTCTACAACTCACAACTGCATAAAATTTTCCATACATAAATACAAAATTCTTCATACTTTGTGCTTTGATTTTCATAATTCATAACAAAGTAAAAGAAGAGACATACAGTAGAGCCCCTCATATCCAACCTCGATTGCTGCTTCTTAGAAAGACGTATTTGTAATGGATAACTGGTGCACTCTATGTGACTAAGTATTTGTCATGGCTTACTGGTGCACTCTACGTGACTAAGTATTTGTCATGGCTTACTGGTGCACTCTTTGTGACTAAGTATTTGTCATGGCTTATTGGTGCATTCTCTGTGTCAATCTCTCAATGTATTTGTGTGTTTCTATACTTGCATTATCTCTAAGTTTATTTATGTTGTATTGTGTACCTACTCAGTTGAGCCTCCTTAACTTAACAATTGAGTGATTTTAATCCAGTGTGGTTTGTTTTGTCAAGTGTTGTGTTGTACTATTTTTGGGTTTTTTTAATTGCCCAAAAAAGATACTCGAACACTACTTTGGACTTAATTCATTGGCTACATATTATTAATTCTGTTTGAATTATAACTTTTATTGTAGGTTGGTTTAACTGGCCACACGGTTGCCTGGCCAAGGCGAGAGGCCAGATGCCAGGGGTTCTACTGTAGGTACTGTAAAAAGAACAGTATCTGAAAACACTATAATAGAAGAAGATTATTTCTACTTAATGATCTGTGGATGGTTTGAATTTGAAAAATATTGATTAGTTTGGGTCCAAAACTAAGATTAACATTTTTTAAATTGTTTTTAAGTTTTTAGTTTGAAAATTTAATCGAACAATCAAAAAACTATTGGAAATCCCATTTTTTTTATATAGATAGTGTAATCAAATATGGTAAATTTATATAAATCAAATTTTGTTGTAATTAAATACATCCATACCTTGTTAGCACAGACAATTTCATATAGTGTTACTCAACTACAGGAATAAAAATAATAAGAATATTTTTCTTCTTACAAATCATAGTATTAAATAAATGTTCTCATCCTTTCCTTTATGAATTTATAAAACCATAATTTTAATTACGAGTTTATCCATCATTAATAATACCACCTGATTTTTACCCACACAATGAGAGATAATTTGAAAATTATTCACAGTGATACGAAATAAGTAACTAATAATTACGCTCTCACAATACTCAATTTTTAGTTACAGCAGACAACTTTCTTTATTATAAAGCAAATTTTAATCCAATAAATATATAGTTGACCCTTAATAATCCGACACTTATGGGACCAGGAAGGTGTCAGACTACTGAAAATAATACAAAATACAGTCATCTATACACCTCACATTATCCGGATCCAGGATTCTCTCTATCGGCCTATCTATGAAATGGAAATATCAAAATCACGGTAAAAGCGTTATGTTATGAGTTTTCCGGGTGAAGAGTGTCTTCTAAAGTAAAATAACAAGTTCTAAAGCAATACATCACTGTATCCATTTTGTATCATAAAAATTGAAGTCAACACATTAAAATACATTGCAGCATTTTTGTTCAAGTGTTTTGGTTTACCGATATAAACACTATCAGTAATCAAACAAGCGTAACCTTCAAAATTTATAACTGTCATGTCACTTTGTTGTGTTTATAGTTGTGAAAGCTTTGTGTGGATTGACATTAAGTTTAAAAATTAACGAGTGTAAAACAAACATGTTGTACAGTCTTGATACGCTGTGTGTAACATCGATTTAGCAGGGGCTAGCTTCTTGATCGCTACTTAGGTGATATTATGATGACCTTGAATTATTCAGATTTCTTTATACCCGGAACTACATTAATCCGCATATTCCTGGGTGTACTTTGTAACCTATAAGTTGAGAAGAGTCAAGTTATAATATTAATTATGTTCTCTCTTTAATTCGTGGTTCAAATTCAATTTAGGCAATATTTTTACATAAAAAAAGAAATGTTTATGGAATACCTTTAGTTTATTTAGGTACTTTGGTATTATGCGGAGGCCACCCTCATACAGCGCGCTGCGGCGGTTATGTTAGGTTAGGTTATCATAAATATGTTAGTAGGACTTTCCTCGTTTCGTTACGAATCGAACGATACCAGATGAGTCATACCTTCGCTTGCCAAATCCCCTCTAAGTAGGCTTAGGTCATGTTGTTGACGGAGTGTGTGCATTACTTGTCTACGGGATTTGGCGGGCTAAAGTATGACTTATCCAGTATCGTTTGATTTGTAACGAAACGAGGAAAGTCCTGCTAACATATTTATGATAACCTAACCTAACATAATCGCCACATCGCGCTATATAAGGGCAGCGATCGGTGCGGCGGTGACGCTTTACCTCGCCGACATCGCTGCCTTCTGGGAGGCATAACACAAAGACTGCTTATCATAATTATATCAAATTTGGACAGTAAGTCAATTAAAGTATCTTTTCTTCAATTATGCAGTTATTATTGGTATCCAGTCAAAATAATCTCTCTAAAAATAGTGGCCTCCGTATAATACCAAAGTACCTTTATTTATTATATATTGTTTGAATACATTACCTAGTTCAATCTATATCGTCTAGTTTTAAATATATTATTTAAATTCAATCGGGCCCAACTGTATTATACAATTTTAAACAGGTAAAGTATGTGATAGTCTTTAGTGCTTTTCTTCATAAAACAGTGATGTTGAATAGCATTTAACATAAAAGTGCTAAGGCAGTCAAATCAATGTATTTCCAGCTGACATTGCTTATGATGAAAGTACATACTGTCCGGGAAAGGGCAAGACCAGGCGAGTGCGAGAGGTACGTTGTGCAGTTGGTTGCCTCATTGTCATTGGTTCAGTGCTATCAATCAAAATATGTTTATTCTCATCTGGGGGGGGGTGTTTCTAAACGCGTTTCACTACGTTTTCAATACTAGCTACTAATCACTAATCACTAGTTACAATACATCTCCATTGTATCCTTACGGTTTTGAAACGGAATCTTAGTATTACAAAATACAAAGTCAATTTTATTACTTCACCAACATCGTTTAGAAACAGCCCCCTGTACATCATTGGTACATTGAATATCATTGCAGCATTGGATTACCGAGTGTGTCAGACTATCAAGTGTTGGATTATGGAGGGTCAATTGTAGAACTTAAATTATCCATAACGCCGAAAAATATCACACTATTGATGAAAAACACACATCTTTTAAGCACAAAAAGTTTACAGTTAGGTACAATATCAACCTAAAGTGGCTTTCAGTCCTCAGATCAGGAATAACACTATTTTCATCACAGATTTGACTCTAAATTTAGAAAAAGTAAAAGTGAAGATTCATAATATAAACTGATTCAGTGAAGGAAAACGAGAAGAGTACATGCTACCTTGGCTGTCTTGGAAGTGGGGATGGTCAGGCCCTGAAATTTCGGAAAAATTAACGTCTCGATTTTCGGGCAGGATTTGTATTTACTTCGGGAAATTTTTGGGACGGGATCGTTTTAGCGATCGCAACTAAACATCAAGTGTAGCTTCGCAAAACTCGCGATCGACTGCAAAAAACGACCACGCGTATTTGCCAATCGCAAGAATACAAAGAGTCAAGTTTTGCGAATCTCACGATCGGCTACAAAAAACTATTGTGTGTATTTGCCGAACGCAAATAAACAGCAAATGTTGCTTTACAATACTCGCGAACGGCCGCAGAAACGATCGGGCATAATTGTCAGTCGCAGATCAACGGCAAAAATAGCTTTGGGAAATTCGCGAATGGCCGCAAAATATGATGGCGAATATCTTCTGATCGTGGATAAACGGCCAAAGTAAATTTGCGAAACTTGTAATCGGTCCTTAAAAATGACCGTATTTACAGTGGAACCTGGATAATTCGAACTTGTATAATTCGAAATCTTCTTTAATTTGAATATTTTTCTAGGTCCCTGGCATTTTGTATCTAAACAATGCTAAAAAATCATGGATAATTCGAAATTTATTTTGGATAATTCGAATATTTTAAGTGCCAAATTAAGGTACATCAATTTCATTCCACGACTGAAAATAGTTACAAATTCATTGGAAAACACATTTTACTACGACGTTCAATAAAAAATTAACGTCAGACCTATGGCGTGTCAGGTTATGGTCAAATGACTCATCCCTTCCACCTCCCAGGCTTCCCATCCTGCCCCAACATCGCTTGTAACTCGACACCAATAATGTAAATTAAAAAAGTACAGAACGCTGACTGGCTTCGGAATAGCGTTGCGCTCGCCGTGGCAGCGCCACTAGTCTTTTCGCGCTTGATTCTGTGCAGAACGGCTCCCGGTAGATGAGCCATGCGGCAGACCTGATGCGCAGTTTTCTATGTCGACACAAAGGCTACTCAACACTGCAACCCCCTTCCCACCCCCCACCAGCCAAACTAACTTCCGAATTCCAGTGCAGCATTCCGTTGTTTTCGATCGTCCTTCAAACAAAGTGTTTTTTTTTGTTTGTGCAAAGTCTTGTTTTTAAGTGTTTAAAAGTTTTTACGTAACATTAAATAAGTGTAGTGACCATGTCGACAAAATCTCGGACCTATAAAACACTCACTTTAGCGGACAGTCAGTGAGCGTGTAATTGTCAATGTTACACGAAGTTGAGTTGGTAGCCTGTATCAAGTTCAGAAGTAGCAGAAGGTACTGTATTTTTTCTCTCAGAAATGTTTCTTTGTATTGTCGTACGTAGCGTCGTACTTAGTTTATACTTTAGGGTTGTTATTTCTGTTTTATGATTACTGTTTTTGAACCCTTATAATTAGCGTTTGTTGATGAATTTATTCTCTTAGAGTTTCAATTTGATATAGAGGTTAAATTCACAATGTGAAGTTTTAATGTTTTGGCCTCATTCTTTAGAACTTCTTTAATTCGAATTTATGGATAATTCGAAGTTTTTGGCTGGTCCCTTGAGGTTCGTATTATCCAGGTTCCACTGTATATGCCGATCACTGATGAACGGCAAAAACTCGCGGTATTGCAAAAATCGCGATCGGATGTGAATGACAATCGTTGGTATTCACTCAAAACATTCAATGATTCAATGGAAATAACTAGACAGAATGATTGTGCATATTATCAGCCAATTGGTCGGTTACAGATTGTGGTTTTGCTCACTGATTCCATTTATAACTAATGTAGGTGTTGATAAATCTCATCTAAAAATATGATTATTCATAAATAAGTAAAAAAAATGTAAGACAGTTGATAAAAGATATTGACACTTCTAAATTTAATTTAAACACATAATTAATATTTTATGTAACTTAAACAATTAAGTTTGGGATTTTAGAGTGATTTCCAGACATGGAGTTGTATACTACCAATTTATATTCATAATCTTAGAAAAACTAGTCTTAATGGTAGTCATCTTGACACTAAATTTATTTATATTATTAACCATACTTTTAAGTGCTGGGCACTTTAAGGAAAGTAAAGTCCTTTCCTTGGAAATAAAATAAGAACATAAAATAAGAAAGCCTTAAGTTTATATAAATACAATAACATGTTTACTGATAATACATGACAGTCAAAACAATATATCGAAATAAATACGTAAACAATAACTGAATAAATAAACAATAATTTACCTGCCATTTTCATCCAAGTTAATATTTTACTTATAACTAACAATTTAATTCAGTTACTTGTTTAATTTTATATTGAATTTATTTATGTTTGCTATTTTGTTTATTACATACATATAAGTTACTTTGTTTTCACTTTAATTTATATATTTAAATTTGGTTAGTTGGTACTTGGTACAAACCATTATACTTTACATTGTTTTTAACCTATTGCTGTTATCGCAATGAAATAAAATTGTGAACAAGCATTTCCCAAAGCATTAGGGAAGGCAAAAATCCCATCCTGAATTTATGAGGGAAGAAAAGAATCCCGTCCCATCCCAAACTGAAAATCCAATCCCATCAACCCTACTTCGGAGTAATAAATAAATCATTGAATGCATTTGAAAACAAAGAGACTGTCAAATTCATTTTCTTTGATCTTCCAAAAGCTTAAGATTCTATACCTTACATCTTATTCAACGAAATATAATTTTATTAGATCCGAGGAGAATCACTTATAAATATTAAATTATATCTAACAAATTTAAGGCAGAACTGTTTGTGTACCTACCATTGAAATCTAATCTACAAAATAGAAAATACGATTGTTTTTGTTATCTATTTCAATCTGGGCCTTGTTTCATAAAAAGTGACAATTCCGAAAATTGTGCATATTTGTCAGAAATAAGGTATTATTTGTAAATTATACTATTAAATAGCTAGTTTTTCTAAGGAAGAGCCAAGGGCTTAGTAGGTTTTGAGTGAGGAAAGGGATAGACTTTCAGCTAGCTTACCTGAGAAATAATGTTCATGGTAGCAGCACATAGAAACACAAAAGGAGACACATTTAACACTAAAATTAAATAATTAATTAATTAATTAATTAAATAATTAAAATTAAATAGGTAGGTGACAGTTAAATTGTAAGTTGAAACGGGTTTTACAACCAAAAAATTATCATATGATACAGCCAACAATTGTTACAAAAACAAATGTAAAAAATTACCTTGTTACAATATTGTTGTTTTTTGGAATAATCCTACAATATCCTGAAGTGCAAAATGTCCGACAATACAATAAATGAATAAGTGGGAAATTTAATGAATTAATACATGATATTTTAATCCACCATTAGGGTCCATGGAAATTTATTCTTTGTTTTTAAACCCCTGGTAATCTAATTATTCCTTTATCACCAACATCACTGGCACTTCAGTCACTAACGCTACTACTGCTACCACCAAAGATTTACAACAAAACTTGAGTTTTAGTCTTTAGTATTTAGTTTTCATGTTACTAAAGCCTGACACATGCCAACCCTCTATCAATTTTATGCAGATGATTTGACGAGTTGTATTATAAATTTTATGCAGATAATTTGAAGAGTTGTGTTATAAAATCAATTCTCTTTTTAAAGGAATTTCATAATTATTTATATCAAACATTTTCTTGACAATTCGTTAAAAATCGCAAGTCATGCTAAAACTTTTATGAAACATAAATCTGAAACTTGTTAAGACATCAATATATTTGTAAAAAAATTGGACATAAAATTGTCAGTTTGAAAACTTACATGAAAAATAAAGTTATAGGAAGTGTGGGTATGTCAAGTAACACCTATCGCCTGTCATATCGGTCACTTTTTATGAAACAGCTCCTACAAAAGTTTCAGAAAGACTATATCAGTTATATAAGGCACACACTTTTGAGCAAATGTTTGTTGCGTGGTAAATACGCCTCTTTCTTATATTCTGGTTTTGATTTTGATTAAATATTTATATTTACAGTTGAAAACAACTTGTTATATACACTAAAATTTTTTTTGGATTTGTCTCAACAGAGCAATATTCAATAACAGCTTTAAAGCTATCTGGGTAGTGAAATCATAGTTTTAGATCATATTGGCCTCTTAGTCCTTGGGCATTTTTTGCGAGATAAATATAATTATTAAAATATATATATAAATAACCTTACAATAAATAAAAGTTTTAATTACTATTGAAAAAGAAAATCTATCATATTTAGGTCTTAACTTTTTGGATTATTTACTCAATTTATTCATTTTTGTTGCCTCCAAGAAGCAAATGGACAATATTACAATATATATAACTCAATAATTGAATTTATTACTCAATTTATCTCTTTTTTGTATTGAATAAATATTAGGCTATACAAATTAATTTAAAATATATTTTTGACTTGGTTGACTAACCATTTACTAATGGACAGAATGGCTGTTTATCACTTTCAAAAAGATAAAGAAAGAGGAATGTTTATTAAAAAAGGAGACATCAATGGTGTGAAAACCCCTTTTATCAAAGCCATTGCGCCCCCATATTTCAAATATTTAAAGCCAGTGGCTCACTTAAACCACTGTCAGTTTATTTAGTAAATAAAATTTCGATAATTTTCATGATATATAAATTTATATCGTATGTTTTAGTTTATTTTAATATTTTTACACAGTTTAAAATTGGCAAAATTTTTAACTGGAAAGAGAAATCAATCTGACATAGTTAAAACAGATGGTCCCTTGAGCTAAACAACAATCCCAAGATTGAGTTAGGATTATCATTGCTTTAGATTTCAAATTTATGAATAATGGAGAAACACACCAATGACAATGTGTGGGCCATATAATTGAGGAATGATAAAAATGTTCATAAAAAACTAAGTTTCTTACAAAAACAATATTACTGTACCTGATAAGGAAATGTACCTTACTTATAAAAACTAATCGATTTTATTCTCATATTAAATATCTCTCTTTAGTTTTTGGTTGTTTACATATAAATACAAAATAAAATAAAATGTTAATAATTTTACAAAAAATACTACGACTACTGCAACGAAAGTTGTCGAAAGCAATTTTTTCTTTTCCAACAACTGGTATATAGGCTATAACTTTCAATATAAAATAGTAATCACTAAAAATGTCTGTACAAAACATTAATAAAATAATAATATCAAACTCGCTAACCACTTTAGCAAAGTGTAAACATTACATTAAAGAATGTGATTTATATTTAATACAGGCAAGAGCGATTAGTGCCCGTAATGAGTCAGGACAAATCATTTTGAACTGGCTTTGAATACAACCTATAATGTACAAATACCTAAATAGAACTGTTTGGATTTTATACTCTACTCGATAGAAATGGAATTCATTGATGAGATCTCAACAGCAAACGGCAATGCATTTGGCATAGCAAGCGATCTGGTTCCATCAAAACAAGCCACAGTCCTTGAGATTGTTCTTTATGATGACATCCGTGACGGCATCAAACACAAACTGTATGTTGTTGGTGTCCGTTGCACAAGTGAAGTGAGTGTAGATCTCTTTCTGATCTTTCCGCTTATTGAGATTCTCAAATTTCATCTGAATGTAGGCTGCTGCTTCCTCGTATGTGTTAGAACCTTAAAAGAAAAATTAATGACTTAATTATAAAAAAATTAATCTAGCTACCCCATATTAGTGTTGCTTGCAGAGACGAAACCAGTGCCTTTCAAGCTATAGACCAGATTTCCTCTCATCTTAAGTTTTTTTTTAGCGAATTTCCCCTGTAGGGAAGAAGCTATTACTGTAGGTCTCATGGTATGACCTAAGCCCAAGACTAGGGGTGTGCGAATAGTGATTTTTTGGTTTGAATCGAATCAAATAGTTTATTACCATTACGAATATCGAATATTTTCGAGCGAATAGTTACGTTAAGGGTTATTCGTTCAAATGAGATCAAATTTTAAATCACAACTTGTTAAGTATAAATACCCTGTCGCAGCAAACCTGCATACTCAGCAAATTACCAAGCATTTTTTAGCAACTAATCAATAATTAATATAATATGATAAAAAAAGTGTTATTTCATTGTGTTTCCTTGATTTTATTTTCTCTTTTCCTTACTTTCTCCCCCTCCTCCCTGTATTCATCTTATTTAATTATTAATCATTTTAGCATTATAACATGACAAAACACTTGTTGAGATCTTGGTAGTCTAAAAATTAAAAACTTAGGTACAAAAATCACTCAAAAGCTTTCGTAGGCCACTTTTCCAGAGCAGTAGGGTAGTTGTATTAATAACTTAACTAATATTAGTAGAAATCCAGATCATACATTTTATTATTAATTAGAGGTGTGTGGATGGTAAATTTTTGGATTGGATCGGATAGCTTATGTTTGGATCAGTTTCGGATCGGATAACAATAGGTTTGGATCGGATAATACCAGATTCAAATATTTACGATGTAATTAGCGGTATAAGGTTTTCTTATAAGCCTAATGTAATTCCATGGAACTACAATATTAATCCCAATGTGTATGGTAAGGTTTGCCTTGATAGGCTTGAGTTGACGATTGTTGTGATGTAATGTTTCTTATATAGGTCAAATACAATTACTAAAATTATGTAAAGGTAAAACTAATCAATTGTTAATAATTAAGAAATTTATTGATTCCCCTTAAACTTAGGTAATCTCCAACTGAATAAGCGTATTAGGCCTATAGCGATTTCAGGATTAGGCTACTTAAAAATTCCTTTTCCACTGCAACCTAAATTTGTTCACTTTTAGGCCTTTGTATCCCATTGTTCTTTTCATTTTAATGAATCAATAAATTATTTGATCAGGGACTAGGCTTAAACGGCTAGACCAAAGACTTAAATATAAAACTTGATTCACCAATTACTTCATATTTGAAGAAAGCCTTGTAATTTTATTTGTGCATTAATGCCTGATAACAAATATTTTGATTTTCTTAAAGTAATACTAAAAATAATAATAAGTCAGAGCAGTAAACTTATCCTAAATTTCAAGATAATTTTCAAATGTTGTAAAATCCAATCAAATGTTGAAATGTTCCATTTTTGTGGCAGCAAACCTGCATACTCATTCCCCATGTTATCCTTATAGGCGATAAAAAATTTCCATATCTTCATTATTTCTAAACATATCTTGATAAAACTTAGTAAACGGCTTCTTCTAAATAAAATCTAATAAATATTGAAACAAAACCACCCAATTTTAACATGCCTGTAGCAGCAAACCTGCACACTCATTCCCCATGTTATTCTTATGGAGATTACGAAAACATGTGATTCTCACTACATTGGATGAAAGTTTTTTTTTGCATTTGAAATTCGCTGAGTATGCAGGTCTGGTTCAACGGGGGTATTTATCAATAAATGACTTTGTGCTTTGTTTATGTCAGATTAGACCAGATCAATAATTTTTTCATTAATGAGGCATTGGATGAAAGCAAACAAACATCTTGTAGCATTTAAATTTTTTTTACTCATAGGTACAGGATTAACATGCACTAGAAATTATGTGAACAGACAGAAAATGCCATAATTAGATCTTATGATAGATTGATATTCACCTGTATATTCTGGGAAACATATAGTCAAAGGACTCTTGGTTATCTTTTCCTCAAAAAGGTCCTTCTTGTTAAGGAAGAGAATTATTGACGTTTCAACGAACCATTTACTGTTACATATTGAATCAAACAGCTTCATTGACTCAATCATTCTGTTCATTTCTTCATCTTCAGCAAGTACCAGATCGTATCCTGCAAAATACCAGTAATGATTTGAAAGATATTTATTAGCAAAATTTGAATTTCAGTTAGGTTGTTCATTTCATTTTTATGACAAGTAGATGACATTTTATCAAGTGGAATGAGAAAAATACAGGACTGTCCGTATACCCAACCTAGTCAAATCTTATTAACCCATTTATGCCCAAATTAATTTTTTTTCTTGGATTTTGTTTTCTGCTTAGTATTTTGTTGTTAATGGTACAAAAACACAGATTTTGATTGTTTTTAATTTTTTATACTCATTTTTATATAAATTATGGCATGTCGACATATGTCGACAGTGGGCACGAACGGGTACAGTGTGTAAGTGACGAAACAGCCGACAGCGAGCGTCATCAGGTTTGTAATTGTTAACATAAATATGACCTATTATACTTCTAAATATATAAAATGACAAACTAAACAAAAGAAATGAAAAAAACACACAAAAACAAAAAGTATATATTGGTAGGAAACACATTGGTTTCACAAGTTTAGGTGTAAAGATATAGTGAATACCGCAATAAAAAGTCAGGTAAAAGGACATTGCATAAAAAAGTTTGTAAATGAGGTCAGTTACAATCAACTACAATGGGAACATTTTTATGTAATAGTAAAAAATGTATACTACACAGTGTTTTTAGTTATACAAGTCGATAGTAAAACTTGATAGTAAATTAGACCATAAAAATGCAGTCAAAACGGCCAATAAGTAAAACATTTGATAAATGTGATAAGATATCAGCAACTTTCAAAAATAATTTCTGGAATATAAAATATTTTAAACAAATCTAAAATAAAACCATAATAAAAGTCTCTTCCATGAATTCCCGTAAAGGTTCCGTAATATTTTTACCCAAAAATCTGCGCAGAGTTTTCACAATGGGTCACAGCGAGTAAAATGTTTTGTTACACAGAACATGGCAACCAACTCGACATGTACCACAGATTTTTCTTGTAGCCTTTCCACAATGGGTACATCGGTACATCAGACTTGCTTCTCCACAGTGTCCAAGAAGTGTTTTCCGCTATAACGGACGTCAGCTGGTACACAACTGGAGCTCTTTTGAGCTCAGACGTCCTGCTGTAGGTCGATCTATGGTGTTTTTGCCGTGTAACTCCATACTACATAGCGAATGATAATAAATAACATAGCCTCTGACAATAATGGACCTGTGACCGCTCGTGACCACTGTCGACATTTGTCGACATCAGTTTTTGCAAAGGAATAAAACTATGTTCTTGTAAAAAAACAAACTAAGCTACGATTGTATTTATTGTAGTAGTTCCTAAATATATCTAAACAATTGTATATTCAATAAAAAATTTAAATATTAATAGTAATAACACTTAGGATTCAAAATATGACATGGCTTGTCTTGCAGAGGCTCTTAATCTCAAATTTCCTACTCACACGTATACTACAGAATGGTGGCAAACACTGTAGCTGCTTAGCAGGGATACCAATAGATAAAAATAAAATACTCTTTGTCTCAAATGCTAAATTGTATCCGTGATAAAAATTTGTAAAGTCAGTGTCTACAAATGTCTACAGTGGGCAGAAATGGGTTAAATAATTATTCTGTAAATCCACACAACTTGGTTGACTTTTGATTTTTATCATAAAAACAACATAGAAAAATTAAAAATTTCATTTGATTTTTAAAAATAAACATTTTATTGTAAAAGCATATAATCCAAATCTTACTGATACCTACTTTTCATTGTTATGAAAAATAAAATTAATTAAACTAGAGAGAAGTATCCTTTAGTCAAAAATATACTAATGAACCTACTTTTAAATACAAACCAATCCTACCTGAAAGAGCTACACAAAATATGATGGCAGTTACACCTTCGAAACAATGGATCCACTTCTTTCTTTCAGATCTTTGACCTCCAACATCGAACATTCTAGAACAAAATAATCAATTAGGTAAATATTTAAATAAATTTATTTTCAATCATATTTATTTGATGTTTTTCAATACCACCTAAAAAACATCAACACACCTCAAAGCACCTTCATATAAAGCAGACCTTGCATAATCAATAATATTGACAATATTTCTAGGTATTGATATCATAGATGAAAAAGTAGTGGGATTCATGTATTGATGACATCCATGAGTATTGAGTATTGAGTATTGAGTATGACAATATTGATGATCATTAATAGAAGCCTCTGGATCATTAAACATAATTATTCAATATTAAATCTTACCTTACGATCTAATGTATGTATCTCAAGGAGACCTAGGTTTCAGCACCTTAATGTCATCAGTCCCATTTATTTTAGGTCTATGGCATGCTTCAACTTCTTACCTTCTCGGAGTAAGATTTCATCATTATTGATACAGGGTGTTTTTTACGAGGGCGTAAAGTTAGGCGCGGACTCATACTCCGCAGGCGTTCGTTCATGTCCCATGAATGCGAAGTCCCACTCTGCAGGCGTTCTTTCGTGTCCCATAAAGCGCGGAGTCCCACTCCGCAGGCGTTCTTTTGTGTTCTGTGAAGAGCGGGGTTATACTCCGCACGCGTTACTTTCTCAACATACATGACTGATTACTTCATCATGTAATTATTTTATTTTTATATATAAAATTGTTATTGTTTAGTACTATGTGTTTTTAAGTTAATTAATACCTGTTTAAATTCACCAAAATGTGTACTGGTGTTACTATTAGCCGCGTGTGTACTGGAGGGTTAATGCAACTAGAGGTGTGTGGATAGTGAATTTTTGGATCGGATCGGATAACAACAGGTTCGGATTGGATAATACCTGATTCGGATAATTACAGCGTGGCAAAATGAGCGGATTTAAGTTTTCTCATAAGCCTAAGGTAATTACAAAGAACTGCAATATTAATCCTAATGTGTAAGGTAAGGTTTGCCTTGATAGGCTTGAGTTGTTGATTGTTGTGATGCAAAGGTATGCAAAGGTACAACTAATTAACTGTTGAGAATTTTGAAATGTATTGATTCCACTTAAGCATAGGTAGTATTTAACTGAATAAGCTTATTAGGCCTGAAGCAATTTTAGGATTAGGCTACTTGAAAATTTCTTTTTCAATGTAACCTAAATTTGTTCACTTTTAGGCCTCTAAATTCTTTGTTCTTTTCCTTTTGATAACTTACATCAAATTCATTTCTTACATTAAATTTGTTATGTTTATTTTGAGGTGCTGAATATCCTGTGAATTGTTTTCGTAGGCCTTACTTTTTATGTATCTCCAAAGAAAATTATATAGTGGGGTCAAATCCGGGGATCTGAGTATGATTAAAGGTGAGTATGAAAAAACTGTTGCTTCGGCCGAATCACTATTAAAGGAAAAAAGGGAACTTGAGGAGCAGCTGAACCTCAGGGAAACCAAGTTAATTGAACTAAATGAGAGATTGTTGAGCTGTGGTCGGCCGAGTCACAGTGAAATGAATGATCAAACTAGCTGGTCTGAGGTGACTAAGGGAAAGGGATGTAGGGTAGCGGCTGGAGCTGTACCTAGTCCTGCGCTGCCCACCTCAAATTCATTCGGAGTGCTGGCGGAAGCGGATGGGGAGCAGACCCAGTTGTCTACGGATGAGCATATCGTCCCAAAGCCGTCTCCAACTACATCTAGGCCTAGACGGCCTGTGGCCCCTAGCAAGAAATTTTCCAAATTTAAGAATTATAGGCCGCGGTTAGAGATTGTTGGAGACAGTCATGCGAGATACTGTGGGGAGGGAATCAGAAACATGGGTTGCGCGGGGGGGTACAGTGGACTTGCTCGGTCTACTGTGCTGCCTGGGGCACCTATGGCCGCAGTACTCCATTCAGCGAAGGAAACGCTTGCAAATATGAAGCAGAGGGACATTTGTGTAGTGGTTGGAGGTACCAACGATGTTACCGACCAGTCTATAGTTGCAGTTGAAAAAGGGCTCGTGGAAATAGGGCAAGTGATGACTAACTCTAGCAATCTGGTTTTTGTTGAAACTCATTGTGTACCGAACAAACTCAAACTTAATGAAAATATTAGGAAACAAAATAATGCTATAAGGAAGTTCTGTGATATAAACAAGGTAACCTACCTCAGCCTAAACTCACTGCTTGATAGTCACTGCTAGGCATAAAATATTCAGAGGAAACTATATTTGAATGTGTTGAAATTGATTTTTCGATTGGAAAGAAACATTTTATCGTGGCTTCTATGTACAGATCACCATACAACCAAAATTTAGATGAATACTTTGACAAGCTGTATGAATATTTAGTTAAGTTAGATGCTAAGAAAAAATGTTTAGTTATTGGATCTGATTTTAATATAGACTTACTTAAAGAGGATAATACTCAGCACAGATTTTTAACATTGATCAACAGTTTTGATTTAAAACCAAACATTTTGGAACCAACTAGAATTACTGAGACATCTAGTAGTTGCATAGATAACTTCCTAACCAACTTTGAAACTATGTCGTCTAATGTAACAGAACCACACATCTCAGACCACTGCGCAATCACAATAGAAATAGGCCTACCTGAACTTTTGCAAAAACAAAAAATCAATCATAAAACAATAGAAAAAAGAATGATTACAGATGAAAACTTGCACGAACTGAAATTTAGGCTAAAATCAGAAAATTGGAACTCTGTGTACGATGCCAATGATGTTGACACTAAGTATGACAGCTTTATAGACACGTTCAAATATTACTTTGACATAAGTTGCCCAAATAAATTAGCTAAACTTAAGATAGGCCAGACAGATAAGAAAAAATGGATGAATAATGATATACTGGCTGCAAAGGAAAAAATGTTCCAGCAATATTCAACATGGAAATTAACAGGCATGAAATCAGATAAAAATAAATACTTAGAACTAAAAGATACATATAGATATAAAATACAACAAAGCAAGATCAAATGGGCTCATGATTGTATATCTAACTAAAAAAATAAATCCAAAGACTCTTGGAAAGTAATAAATAGTATTAGGCCTAAAGAAACCAATGAATGCAACAATATTGTCTTAAATGTCAATGGAAAAGCAATAGAATCTTTAACAGAAGTGTGTGAAACCTTAAATGATTATTTTGTAAACGTTTCAAAACATATAAACAATGAACATGACAGTTTCAATGTGTCTGGTTTTCCAAGAGTCGGAAAGGCCGATCTTAGACAATTCCATCTGATCACACCCACATATCTTCTGGATATTTTTTCTAAACTTTCACCAAAACATTCTTGTGGTGTGGATGGGCTCAGCATGCATGTCCTAAAATTCTGTAAGGAGGAAGTGGCAGTTCCTCTAACCCACATTGTAAATTTTTCTTTAGCTTCTGGAACTTTTCCCCAGAATTGCAAAATTGCAAAAGTCAAACCAATTTACAAAAAATCAGATAGGACCGACCCAGGAAACTATCGTCCAATCTCTCTCCTACCAGTTGTTTCCAAATTGATTGAAAAAGTTGTTTTGGAGCAACTTAGTAAATTCTTGGAAAAAAATGACATACTGTGTGACAGACAGTATGGTTTCAGACGAAACAAATCAACTAAATTGGCACTCGTTGATTTTATTAACAGCAGTATTGATGCAATGGAGGCTGGAGAAGCAGTGGTTGGCTGCTTCGCAGATCTTTCCAAGGCCTTCGATTGTGTTGATCCTGCTATTTTATTGGAAAAATTGGCTTCAATTGGAATTTCGGGTTTGGCTTTGAGGTGGCTCTCTTCATATATGAGCAACTGATTCCAAATCACCGAAATCCAACAAAAATCAGACTCAAAACTGAGCAAAGTTTCTTCATCCAAAAAACTCATCACCAATGGTGTTCCGCAAGGATCTGTCCTTGGGCCTCTCCTTTTCCTGGTTTACATCAATGACATAACAGACTCTGTTCCGGAGAGCAACGTCTACCTCTTTGCGGATGACGCAACATTGTTCGTAAGGGGGTCAGACTAAACGGTACTAGAGGCAGAGTCAAATGAAAAGGCAAACAATTTGGCAGATTTCATTTCCTCAAATAAACTGAAATTAAATTCTCAAAAGACAGGGTACATGTGTATCCAAACTGCACAGAAACAAAATTCTAAAAATAATAGGACTCCGAACCTATTTATTGGAGAGGATCAAATCAAAATTTTAAAAACCGCGGACTTCCTAGGGGTGAGATTGGATGATAGACTGGGTTGGGAAGAGCAAGTTAGGAAGTTGGAGGGATCGCTGGCCCGAGGAGTCTTTGTCCTGCGAAGGATAAGGACCTTCGGAAGCCTAGACCTCTCTAAACTTGTTTATTTTGGGCTAATTGAACAACATATTTCATATTCAATTATTCTGTGGGGAGCTGTTAAGAAAAACCTCGACCAGATCTTTGTCTGGCAAAAAAAGGCAGTTCGAGCAATGTTAGGTATGTCACCGCAAACCAGTTGCAGAAATACTTTCAAAGAACTTGGCCTGCTCACAGTTCCCTCACTTTTTATTTTCGAATTAGTTTGTTACATAAAATCCCAGAACATCACACCAATTTTTACAAATCATAATTACAACACCCGGAAAAAGGGCATGCACGCAATTCAGCACAGACTAACTGCCTTTGAACACAAACCAGATTACATTGGAATGAAGCTGTACCAGGCCTTGCCAGGAAAACTGCTACAGATAACAAACATAAAAAAATTTAAATCAGAAGTAAAGAATTACCTGGTGGAGTCAAGTTTCTATGACGCTGACAGTTACCTCAATGGTAACAAAGTTAGTAATTAATTAGTCTAAGTTATTCTTTGTTCTTTTACCTTGACCTATCCAATTCCTTACGGCAAAGGACTACGGATGGAAAAATCATGTATCATGTATGTATGTATGTATCTTGGCAGGGGAGGAAAATCCTTCACTGCTAAAATAAAGTTTTGGGTTGCGTTAAAAAAAAAAACACCCTGTGTTTTATCATGTTATGTGTAACACAAATACGACATCAGATCCTAAATTCCATGATAAACCTTAAAACCCGACTGTCTCTCACAATTTTATTTTAGATTGCAACCACTAATGCAATATTTAACACTGTTTGATTTTTTGAAGGAATGAAAGCCCAGTACTTACTTACATACATACATGATAAATGATACATGATGTTTCCATCCGTAGTCCTTTGCCGTAAGGAATTGGATAGGTCAAGGTGAAAGAACAAAGAATAACTTAGCCTAATTTATTACTAACTTTGCTACCATTGAGGTAACTGTCAAGATCGTAGAAACTTGACTCCACCAGGAATTTCTTTACTTCTGATTTGAATTTTTTTATGTTTGGTATCTGTAGTAGTTTTCCTGGCAAGGCCTGGTACAGTTTCATTCCAATGTAATCTGGTTTGTGTTCAAAGGCTGTTAGTCTGTGCTGAATTGCATGTATGCCCTTTTTCCGGGTGTTGTAGTTATGATTTGTAAATTGGTGTGATGTTTTGGGATCTTATGTAACAAACTAATTCGAAAATGAAAAGTGAGGGAACTGTGAGAAGGCCAAGTTCTTTAAAAGCATTTCTGCAACTAGTTTGAGGTGACATACCTAAAATTGCTCGAACAGCCTTTTTTTGCCAGACAAAAATCTGGTCGAGGTTTTTCAAAACAGCTCCCCACAGAATGATTGAATATGAAATATGCTGTTCAATTAGCCCAAAATAAACAAGTTTAGAGAGGTCTAGGCTTCCAAAGGTCCTTATCCTTCGCAGGACAAAGACTCCTCGGGCCAGCGACCCTTCCAACTTCTTAACTTGCTCTTCCCAGCCCAGTCTATCATCCAATCTCACCCCTAGGAAGTCCGCGGTTTTTGAAATTTTGATTTGATCCTCTCTAATAAATTGGTTCGGAGTCCTATTATTTTAGAATTTTGTTTCTGTGCAGTTTGGATGCACATGTACCCTGTCTTTTGAGAATTTAGTTTCAATTTGTTCGAGGAAAAGAAATCTGCCAAATTGTTTGCTTTTTCATTTGACTCTGCCTCTAGTACCGCGTAGTCTGACCCCCTTACGAACAATTTTGTGTCGTCCGCAAAGAGGTAGACGTTGCTCTCCGGAACAGAGTCTCTTATGTCATTAATGTAGACCAAGAAAAGGTGAGGCCCAAGGACAGATCCTTGCGGAACGCCATTGGTGATGAGTTTTTTGGATGAAGAAACTTTGCTCAGTTTTGAGTCTGTTTTTTGTTGGATTTCGGTGATTTGGAATCGGTTACTCATGTATGAAGAGAGCCATCTCAAAGCCAAACCCGAAATTCCAATTGAAGCCAATTTTTCCAATAAAATAGCAGCATCAACACAATCAAAGGCTTTGGAAAGATCTGCGAAGCAGCCAACCACTGCTTCTCCAGCCTCCATTGCATCAATACTGCTGTTAATAAAGTCAACGAGAGCCAATTTAGTTAATTTGTTTCGTCTAAAACCATACTGTCTATCACACAGTACGTTATTTTTTTTCCAAGAAGTTACTAAGTTGCTCCGAAACAACTTTTTCAATCAATTTTGAAACAACTGGTAGGAGAGTGATTGGACGAAAGTTTCCTGGGTCGGTCCTATCTGATTTTTTGTAAATTGGTTTGACTTTATCAATTTTGCAGTTCTGGGGAAAAGTTCCAGAAGCTAAGGAAAAATTTACAATGTGGGTTAGAGGAACTGTCACTTCCTCCTTACAGTATTTTAGGACATGCATGCTTAGGCCATCCACACCACAAGAATGTTTTGGTGAGAGTTTAGAAAAAATATCCAGAAGACATGTGGGTGTGATCAGATGGAATTGCCTCAGATTGGCCTTTCCAACTCTTGGAAAACCGACACATTGAAACTGTCATGCTCATTATTTACATGTTTTGAAACGTTTACAAAATAATCATTTAAGGTTTCACACTTCTGTTAAAGATTCTATAGTTTTTCCATTGACATTCAAAACAATATTGTTGCAATCATTGATTTATTTAGGCCTAATACTATTTATTACTTTCCAAGAGTCTTTGGATTTATTTTTTGAGTTAGATATACAGTCATGAGCCCATTTGATCTTGCTTTGTTGTATTTTATATCTATATGTATCTTTTAGTTCTAAGTATTTATTTTTATCTGATTTCATACCTGTTAATTTCCATGTTGAATATTTCTGGAACATTTTTCCTTTGCTATCAGTATGTCATTATTCATCCATTTTTTCTTATCTGTCTGGCCTATCTTAAGTTTAGCTAATTTATTTGGGCAACTTATGTCAAAGTAATATTTGAACGTGTTAATGAAGTTGTCATACTTGGTGTCAACATTATCAGCATCGTACACAGTGTTCCAATTTTCTGATTGTAGCCTAAATTTCAGTTCGTGCAAGCTTTCATCTGTAATCATTCTTTTTTCTATTGTTTTATGATTGATTTTTTGATTTTGCAAAAGTTCAGGTAGGCCTATTTCTATTGTGATTGTGCAGTGATCTGAGATGTGTGGTTCTAGTACATTTGATGACATTATTTCAAAGTTGGTTAGGAAGTTATCTATGCAACTACTAGATGTCTCAGTAATTCTGGTTGGTTCCAAAATGTTTGGTTTTAAATCAAAACTATTGATCAATGTTAAAAATCTGTGTTGAGTATGGTCCTCTTTAAGTAAGTCTATATTAAAATCAGATCCTTTTACTAAACATTTTTTCTTAGCATCTAATTTAACTAAATATTCATATAGCTTGTCAAAGTATTCATCTAAATTGTTGTTGTATGGTGATCTGTACACAGAAGCTACGATAAAATGTTTCTTTCCAATCGAAAAATCAATTTCAACACATTCAAATATAGTTTCCTCTGAATATTTTATGCCTATATTTGTAGGCTTTAGCCTATCTAATTTGAGAGAATTTTTATTTTTAAAAATTGCTACTCCACCCATGCTCTTGTTTACTCTTCCATATCCAGCTACAAGTTCAAAGTTGTTTATGTTTAATGCTAATAGGCTATTATGGTCTAGGCCATGTTCATTAACAAGAAATAAATCAGGGTTTTAAGTTTCCAAAAAAAATTACAATTTGTTAAATTTTCTTTGAAATACTTCTTACGTTAAGGTGGATAAGCTTAAGACCACTTTTTTGTGTGAACCTTATCTTATTTTGTAACTCTACGTGTCTATTGTTTCGTTTCTCAGTCGTCGTAAGTTTTTTACCTCGGCAGGCACTTCTTGTTTATCCAAGGCTGGTGTCTGTAGGCCTACTACTGGTGCCTGTACATTTGTATTTTCAGAGGACGATGTAGGCCTATCAAGTTTTTTTGCTGTTGCACTTACAACTGACTTATGTTTCACAGACAACTTGGGTGGTCTCTCATCTAGTGAAGTCAAGTAAGCTAGTATTAACTCACATAAAATTTACTTGATACTTCTTCTCTTTCCTGTTGACTCGATGAGTTTTGGGAGCGTCATCTTGTCCTCCATTATAGGAAGGGCATTTAAGCTTTTACTATTCCGTTCAACCGGAAGGTTAGGTTGGGTTGACAAATTGGAGTCTAGGTAGTTGGCAAAAGTAGGTTATGTTAATTAAATTTGTTTTCAAAAAATTCTCTTAAACTATAAAAGATATTTTGAATTAAAAAGGACTTTAGTTCTCTCTTAAATTTGATTACATTATTTATTTGCTTAATTCTAGAAGGTAAAAACCTGACAAATTTTTCTGCCTATATATTCAGTTTTTCCAAATAATCTTAATCTGTGCTGTTCGGAAAAATTATTTTTAAATCTAGTGTTATAGGTGTGAGTAGTATTTATATATTCAGGTTAACAGGTTTTAACATAAACAGAAATTTCAAAAATGTAGAGGCATGGTACCGCCAGGATTCCCATGTTTATAAAATGTTCTTTACAATGCGTTCTGCAATTGAGCAGAAGAATTGTGTGCAATGCCTGTTTTTGCCAAACACAAGTGTCGTTCAGATTTGCATTGGATGCACCCCAAAGGGGGATAGAGTATGAGATGTGTGACTCAAGTAAACAATAGTAAACATTTTTTAGCAAACCTATGTTCTGCAGGTTGCTGAGGCTTCTCAGGACAAAAACCCCTGTTGCCAATTTGCTTTTGATTTTTTCTAATTGCTCACTCCAGTCAAAGCCATCGTCCAATCTCACCCCTAAGAAGTAAGCTGACTTTTCTTGACGCAACTCTGTGTCTCCTATCATAACGACAGGAACTTGATTTGTTTTTGACTGCTGTTTTTGTATCGTTTGTAAACAAATGTAGTTTGTTTTTTCTGGGTTCAATTTCAGTCTGTTGTTTTCAAAAAATTGAGCCAAATCATTGATTTTGAAAAACGAATCTGCTTTGAGCAAATCAAAGTCTTTATTTTTGGTGACGTTGTTGGTACGTTTAGTTGTGTCGTCAGCAAAAATGAAAAGATTTTCTTCTGGTATAACATCAGAGATGTCGTTGATGTACACCAGAAAAAGGAGAGGCCCTAGGATTGAACCTTAAGGCACCCCCCTAGTGATGAGTTTTGGATCGGATTTTACTGTTGTGACTTGTGATTTTGTTTCATGAAAAATTTCAGTGACTTGGGTTCTATTTTCCAAGTATGATTTGAACCATTTTAATGCTAGATTATTAACCCCTAGATTTGCCCATTTCTCTAGCAAGACTTCTGCATCAACACAGTCAAACGCGTTGATAGATCAGCAAAACAGCTTACAACTGACTCACCGGCATCGACCGCGCTGATACAGAAGTTTAAAAATTCTATTAACCCTCGAGCGGGCGCATGCGGAGTTTTCCTCCGCACGTGTTTTTTATGTTAAAATAAACAGACATAATGGGTGTCGGCGGTCGTTTCCGGCTCCGTACTTTATGCCCCTCATTCCAGGAATTTCCTAAAGCTATTTATACCCCCCACCCCCCCTTAGTACCTCGTTATATGCAATTCAGAGATGCCGTCTCAGTTTGCGGAGCGCCCTCTCCCATTACATAGACACTGATACCTATTTTTATAATTCATAATAGCAATGGATTTGTAATTATTATTAATTTTTTGGACTTTTCCTTTTGCTTTTGAAAAAAAGAAGCGAAAGGAAAAGTCAAAAAATGTAAATAATAATTAATACATATTTTATACTATAAAATTACTTATTATGTTTAATTGAAATATTACACCTATTAAGTTGAACAATTAATTGAATCGACGATAAAATGTGATTCCTAATGAAGTTTGTCAACATTCAAATACAATATTTTGTTATAAAACAAGTAAAATGGGTTAAATTTTTGCAATCTAGTGTTGCGGAGTAAAACTCCGCATGCGCCCGCTCGCGTTTTGCCGGTGAAGCGCCCGCTCAAAGGTTAAAGCCAATTTCGTGGATCTGGATTTCCAAAAACCAGACTGCCTCCACAGAGAAGAAGATTCTTCTCCAGAAAGGCATTCAGCTGTTCGGCGGCCACTTTTTCAATTAATTTGGAAAAAACCGGTAGGAGTGAGATTGGGCGATAATTACACACCTCCCACTCATCCCCCTTCTTGAAAATTGGTTTGATCTTTGTCCTCTTGCAGCTATCTGGGAACACTCCGTTCTTGAGAGAAAAATTTATCAGGTGGACAGCCGGTTTCATTATTTCAGTTTGACAATGCTTCAGGACCTTCATATTTAGATTGTCAAGGCCAGTTGAAGTTTTTGGGGAAATTTTTTAAAATATTTCTGCTAGGCTGTTTTTGGTTATTTCAGTAAAGTTGAAAGTTTCTCTATTACTATTTAATGGATTGCAGTGAGATGGTTTCCTTACACTATTGCCAGTCAAATCATTTGCCACATTTACAAAATAATCATTTATACTATTGCATACTAGGTCAGGTTTTTCTATTGGCTTATCATCTATTTTAATAACTAAGTTTTTCTCAGGCTTTTTTGTTACACCCCTATGATTATTGATTATATTCCATGATTCCTTAGGTTCATTTTCAGCTTTGTTTAACCTGTTTGAGTATCAGTCACTTTTAGTTCTTTTAACACAATCTCTGAGATGCTTTTGAGCTAATTTCACAATTGCTTTGTTTTGGTCCGTTTTATTTTCTTTCCACCTAAGGTAGGCCTGCATAGAAATTGATTTTAGTTCTTTTATTTCTTGACTGTACTACTTTAGTTTACTATTGTTCTTATTTTTTACATTTTTCAGTGGACAGGCGATGTTGTAGTAGTAACTTAAAGTATCGATAAAGGCATTGTATTTATCATTCATATTCTGTGCTAAATAAACATCACTCCAAGATTCATGTCTTATTCTTAGTTTAAGTTCATCTAGCTGATCTATATTCATTGCCCTGACCTGTTTGGTTTTGGTTGATTTTTTTTCTCTTTTTACCTTGCATTTGCCCCCCGCCCCCCCACATGGGCCTCAGGCCTATGTGTGGAAGTTATCAAGCAAACCCAAGGAGTGAGCCGGTACAGTGCAAGGATGAACAGTACTGCTAAAAGTATGTGGCATCATCGGGACTCGATCCTACGACGCTGCCGCCACAGAACCGGGGCCGAGTGCGGTACCAACTGCGCCACCGACTCACTGCGTCACCGACTGCGCCAACTACGCTCACCGATTTTTCTGTTTTTCTGAAATTGGGAAAGGTTATCTTTATCGCATGGTGGTCAGATATCATTGGTTCAAAAACTGATGTAGTGCAAGGAAAAATATTTGTAATGAAATTATCTATGCAAATGGCACTAGTTTCTGCAATTCTACTCGGATCTTTAATCGTGGTTTTAAGTCCAAAGCTGTTCAAGATATCTATGAATGTTTTTGTTTTGTGGTCTGGTGATAGGATATTTATATTCCAGTCACCACCAATACATAATTCATTGTTTCGTCCATTCTGGTATAAGTCTGTCAAATATGAATTGAGAAGATCAAAAAATGTATTTGCATCACTCTCCGGGCTTCTGTAAATTTCTCCAATAATCAGATTCCTATGGCCTATTTGTATTTTTATCTCTGTACATTCAAAGTCCTTCATTTCTATATACTTATCACTAATGTTCAAAAGTTTTACTGTTTCAGTCCTGGAAGAATCATTTTTGAAAATTGCCACACCTCCTAGCTTCATATTCTCCCTAGCAAGATATTTTACAAGTAAATAGTTGTGTATTTTAATCATTTGGAGTTTGTCTGCAGATAGGCCGTGTTCACAGGCAAGGAAAAAGTCAGGTTGATGTTCATTGAGTAAAATTTCCAGTAAGCCTATCTTATCTTGTAGGCCTCTAACATTGAGATGTATTAGGCTTAAGTTATGGTGATTTTTTTTTAGAATCCTTTTTTACCTACTTTGCCTACGTCCCCTATTTTTCTGGTGTTGCTTTTTAGGCCTAAATTTTTTCTTACACTGTTTTGACTATAGTGTTTTTTGGAAGTTTACGCTGTCTTAGGTAGTTGGCTATGAGTGCACACAATGTGTCTTTCCCCTTCCAGTTCATGTAGAGTCCTTATAGTATAAAGCAGTTTCAGTCTAGCAACGGGTTGATGCTCAAAAATCCCCATTTACTATCTATGCAGATTTGTTTCACTATCTTATTTTGTTCATCAATCATTTTGTTTTGACTTTCATCATCCCATCTGTGGGGTGTTTCAACACAAAGAACTCGGTCCCCATAGGCCGCAAAACTGCCAAGATCAGAATTTAGCCTCCCCAAACTAACCTCCGAAATCTTATTTGTGCCCACGACCAGCACGAGAAAGTCATCGTCTGCTTCCCCACCCCCCATGCCCTTTGCCCTCTCCACGACCTCCCCCATCGATTCTCCCGGGAGAACCACCGTCTCAGCGATCACCCCCTCACCCCTCAATCTACCCCTCAGCAGCTATCCCCCACCAGCAGGACCACCTCGATCACCTCTTTCCTCAGGCTTCCTGAGGGGAGGGTACTCACTTTCCGCCCACTCGCGCCCCACACTCTCCTCCCGCAAGCCCTCAAACCGATTTGAAAACCGCAAAGGCTCCGTCTCCAGTTTTTTGCGGCCCCGCCATCCTGAACCCCCCCTACCAACTTTCCTCCAGTTTGAGGAGTCATTTTTCTCTTTTGGTACAATGCCTCTTAGCCTACTTCATTCTAGGACCCTTTCAGCAACTGCTGTTACAAGTTTACTGTTTTTCTTTTCAAGCTCAAGGTTTTTTCACTTAAAATTAAGTTTTCACTACGGAGATCATTAATCTCTTTGTCAAGTTTATCATACTTAGAGAAAAACTCTATGCAAATAGGGCAAGCCCAATTGTCATTCTTCCTAATGTTATTAAAGATTGTCTTTTTCAATTTGCTACACTGTTTATCTGCATGAAACCAATCGTTGCATATATCACACATAATAGAGTCTTGATTGTCATCATCAATTTCTACAATACATTTTTTACAAATTTTAGCTACCATTTTCAACTATTCTAACTAACATACAATCACAGGCTATCACAGATATTATTGATTTGTCTCAAACTTTATTCTTCAAATCAAATGAAGGAAAAGCTACGGATTACTATTTAGGCAGGCACAACTTAAAATCAAAATTAAAACATGTCTTACCTTGGCCGACTGTCTCGAAAGCCTACTCAAAAGCCCAAGCTCTCAAATCTAGCTTGCTTTTACATGATAATATTTACACTGGTAAGCATGAAAAGGTGAAATTTAAAACATCTCTTTCCTAGGCCTAATAAAATCCTTAAAGCCTCAAGTCTTGCCAGAATTTACATTTAATCACATTTACATTAATCACAAGGAAAATTTAAAAGAAACAAGCAAAATACAGTTAATTAAAATTACTAGTATGGTGAACAAGGCTTAAAACTGAAATGTGTCGCTTACAAAATTTACAATCTGGTTCTAGGCTTACCGTGCTCAAGATCCTAAGTCCTCCTAGCTAGATTTATTTTCCTCTTAATCACATTTACATTCATTAATAAGCAAATTTGAAATCAAATAAATGAAGGTTGTTTGGTATAATGAGCAAAACATGAAATTAAAACATGTTGGTCCAAATCATGTAGAGTCCTGAATTCACTTAGAGGCGGTTCACGGGTTTGGGGTTTCGTGGCCCGCGGTTTTCGTTGATCTCGACCAAATTTAACCGACGGCCAAAAAATGGGTTCACGGGTCAGAGCGTTAGCCGAGACCAAGCTTAGCCGAGACCAACGCTGGCCGTCGCTCAACAGCAGGGAATCTCGGGGAATTTCCGTTGGAAGGTTGGCAACAGTCACATGGGCTACCTGCCGGGCCGCTGCATGACTGTTATTGTTAAAGCTTTATGATTTAATATATTTATCTGTAATGTCTTTTAAACAACAAAGTAGGAGGAACAAATGACGATTATAGGAGTTGGAATGCCCTCATAAGTTTTAAAAAATAATATAAAACGTAAATGTTATTGTTGGAAAGTATACTTATAACTAATTTTAATCTCGTAAGCGTAGATTACTTTTTTTATTGAAAAACAAAATACATATTGAACATTATTAATAAGGAAAACTAGTAAGATTTCATTACAGTAATTCCCCTGAAGAAGAGTGGAATTTCAAAATCAGATGGCGGTAGACACCTTATTGGTGTTAATACTAGTTCGCGCTCTTTTAAATTCCTCAGCCTATAGAAATCTTATTGCACTGGGCTTACTCAGACTGTTCAGCAGGAGAGATTTTAGGTGTAAGAAAACAGGTTGTAATAAAATAAATTATTTTGTTGCAATTTATTACTTTTACAACGTATTGTAAATTTATCTACAGTATTTATCTATTAAATCTGCAAATTAAAATATTTTATCCTAAAACCCTATATGACATATATTATGTTAATAAATTATCAGATGAAAAGGTCTTAAACAACTTTTAAGTCACAATGCTGCGGTCTTGACCGCAGTAAAATAACTGTGGACACTTAAATCAATTGACCTAATGTAATTACCATCAATATTCTTTGACAAACCTAACAACAGAGTTTGTACGAGCCTTTATTTTGCAATTATTCGTCTGAAATAAAGGGTTGCAAAAGCGCTAATAAATAAAAAATAGTTACCTAGTGAAATTCAATTGCAATTTAAAAATTATACAGGGTGTCCGGAAATTATGGTAAACTATTTTAGTATATGATAGTAGAGGTAAAAATAAGAAAAAAAGTTCATATAAACATAGGTCTTAAAGTGCTTCGTTTTCCGTCTGTGTGTCTGTTTGTGATTTTTACATATTTAATTATATCTCGCGAACCTTTTAACATATAAACTTGAAACTTGGTATATGGATAACCACTATTAAGAACCATTTTTGTGAGAAGTATCAAATTTCTACTTTGTACCATTCTAAAATGGCGACTGTTTTTTGTTTTCAAAGCTAAATATATTAAAAACCGCAAATTTTAGAAAAATGATACAAGAGACAAAAAAGCTGCCAAATTTAATCTAGTTAACCCTGATATTAAGATTATGTTGATCGGACTACTAAAAACGGAGAAATTTCAACTTTTCTGAATTAAAACATGGTTATTTAGAACATACTATCTGAAATTTGCATGATTTTATTCGGAAAATTCAAAATTTCCCTGTTGTTAGTAGTCAGATCATCATAATCTTAATATCAGCGTTAATTGGATTAAATTTTGCAGCTTTTTTGCCTCTTGTATAATTTTTCTAAAATTTGCGGTTTTTAAGATATTTAGGTTTGAAAACAAAAAACAGTCGCCATTTTGAAATTATACAAAGTAGAAATTTGATACTCCCCACAAAAATAGTTCTTAATAGTGGTTATTCATATACCACTATTAAGTTCATACGTTAAATGGTTCGCGAGATATAATTAAATATGTAAAAATCACAAACACACAGACGGAAAACGAAGTACTTTAGGACCTATGTTTATATAAACCTTTTTTTTTATTTTTACCCCTACTATCATATACTAAAATATTTTACCATAATTTCCGAACACCCTGTATAAATATAATAAACTATTAATTTTGTTTCTAATTTGGTAATTAAAATTTGCCAGCAGGAACCTTTAAATTGCGTTGTATTTTAAGACAAAATCTGTCTATCGTGTCTGTTGTCTGTATGATATCTGTAAGTACCTGTGAGGTATCTGTTATATCGTATATAAGAAACAGTCTCAGGAGTATTTTACTATTTTAATGTTAAAAACTTGAGGTATGTTAAATTTTACTGTCATTTGTAATTATTCATTACATTTTACGATTTTTAAGCATGTTTTCAACAATCAGTGGTAAAAAATAAAAAATAAAATATTATGTTGAGGGTAATGAAATTGTTCGGAATTTAATGCCGAATCCGAATGTAACATTCTTTTTACTTATAAAAAAGCAATAAACGAGCAATTGAGATAATCCCGACATGATGTCACCTTAACCCTGCCCCCCAGCAGGGTTAAGTTCAAGTCCAAAACCATTGTTCTTTTCGCCCCAGATTAACCTATTTGCGCTAGACTAAGTCTCGTGAACCCGACCAGTTTAACGTTTTGGCCCGGGGTTTTCTATAATTGGGCTCGTGAACCCGATTTTTTGCGCTCGGGTTTATCCCTGTCATAATTGGATGAAATTTATCTGTCTGCGCTCGGGCGCGGGTAAACTCGAACCCGTGAACCCGATTTCTCAGCCGCGGAGCAAAAAACTGGTTATAACTGGATTTTGCGCTCGGACTTAGGAAAACCCGGAGTCCGTGAACCGCCTCTTAGTCATTAAACCAAATCTGACTAACATGCCTACCCTAATTTTTCAAGTGAGTTTATGAATGGATCCCAAAATACATACAATACACTGATACAACCTAAAAGTACAAATTCAAGAGAGCAACATTTACGTTCATTCATAAAATTAAAACATTACTTACGCAGACGCCGACCATTTATTCTTACTTTTGCCAAGTATTTCCGGGCAGTCTCCCACAGGGATTTTGTGCAGTAAACAGAAGGAGGGGATTGTCGAATAATACAGGCTGACATGGTCGATCAGCCTAACCTCTGAAGGAAGAGAGAAACATTTCCAACCCATCCTCTGGGCTCTTATAGGGACGACTCACCAGCTAGAGGAGGAACCGAGGTAAACAGAAAGCTGGTAATTTTGGCCAATCTAGACTCTGCAGCTTCTAATTACAGCACCCTTGTCGAACTCCGTCCTGGTACAAACCAGTCAGAGAGCCATCGAGAGCTGTCGAGGGCTTTTTTTGTAGAGGGGTATTGGTAGTCTGGGTTTCCCCACCCCACAGGAAAATCCATTCAGCCACAGGAACATCTTCAGCCATTATTTTGTGTTTTTGATGGCTGCCAGAAAGGAAAGGAAGTTTCCCTTGTAATACCCCTTAGGCCCTGAGCCTTTAGTAGAACTGTACAAAGGAAGCAAAAAGGAAAAAAGAATAGGTAGATGGAATAGGTTCGGTCAAGCTCAGACTGGGTGGACAAAGGTATACCTTTATCCAATAGATGGAGGAACAGTGCCTCAAGGGATAAGGTGGCCCTCATCTTGATTACCAGTACGCCCCGCCTACCCTGCCGTCAAGCTCAGCCTCTCCTGGTGGGGAACTGAAGTTGTTCACTGAAAAACAGCTACAACACTGCCTCCGATCATGACAACTTCCGTGACTGTACCCAGTATGTACCTAAACTAGCAAAAGCCAGTTAGGATCCCACTGGGGGTGGTCATCTAGGGCTTATACAATACTTACTTAAAATGGAGTCCTTTGAAGGTGAAGTGAGTTTCGATGATACCGGTGGTCTTGACTCTGGTTCGCAACACGTCCTGCTGAGTGGGTATGTAGTTGGGCTGTGCGATTCTATCAAGAGCGTTGAGATAGTAAGCGGCAGAGTCGTTGAGCTGGTATTCACGTGACCGGGAGAAGCACAGCTCCACTCCGGGGTCCTGCCAGAGCTTCTTCATCAGCATTACAAGTTCCGGAGTCAACTCCCCCTCCTCGGCGGCACTCGCCAGTGTGAAGAACTGACGAGCCGCGTCCTGCAACACAACAGGACAATCTAGCATTAGTCATAGACTGTTAGACTTTGGAGGATTGAAAGCCCCAGCATTGCACGTCTCCCTAGGGATATTGGGCAGCTTACGGAAGGAAGGGATTGCCAGGATGGGAAAGGTATGATATGGTCAGTCAGCTTCGCCCCTGAAGGAAGAGAGATTTATAACCCATCCTCCAGGCTTTTTCGGGGACGACTCATCCTCTAACCCGAGACCTCCCAAGCATCCCCAGACAAGGACCTCCACCTGAGAGCTCTCCTTGTTGTGAAGAGTCTCACCCTGGTCGGTTCACCCTCCAGACTAGCAGACGCTTGGAAGTTTGTCAGATAAGGGTGCCTCATCTCCTAGATGGACAAGCCAGGACGATCCACAACTCCACCCAGGGCTCAGACCTGCCTAGGTACCCAAGCTCAGCTGGGAATGAAAGTTCCCAGAAAGACAAGGAGGAACCAAGGTGAACAGGAAGCTTGTCAATCCGGACAGCCGATAGACTTACCTAAACAATGACAGCTTCTAATTTCTGTAGCCATTGTCGACATCTGTACTGGTGTAGACCAGTCAAGAAAGCCACATATGGCCAGCCTAAGTCGTAGTTAAACCTCAATTTTTGTGTCTTAAGTACAATAAAGTGCATAAAAATATAACATAAAAATTACTTGATTTGAAACCATTACACAATCACAAACCATATAATCTAAATCTGATTGACTGTTTGATGTTTATGCATCAGTCATTGACATATACTGAAGATAAATACAATTAAGTAGGATGAGTGGAACCTAGTTATTATGAACTTCTATAATTCAAAATCTCCTTTAACCTCTTAATGTCCATGAACGCACCTCTCAGTGTGTCGGCAGCCTCTAGTGGCGGTTGTGAAAACTTAGTTCAATGAATTGCCATTAGGGTCGTATTAGGCTTTATCTTCGAATCCTTCTCCTCCTGGCCGACAACGGAAACGTGATTGATTTGGCTGTCACGCTGTACTGACAAGTACAGTGATAAAGTCATTCAGAGGTGCATGGGTTTGATTCCTGAGCATGAGCAATTCCTATTAGACTTGCACATGTGATATTAAGTTATGGGAGGGCCCACTTAGATAAATGGTAACCGGATTGGGTGGAAGTTGACAGCATTTGTATGTTTAGTAGGGATTACAGTGGACATCTGTTTTGGTTCTTTTTACCCTTGAATAGAGAGGGGAGAGCATTTTTTTTATTGATTCAGCGTATTGTCAATAATTGTGGCCAACACGAGCGTGTACTGGGTGTGTTCGGCATTACCGTACTCATTTCTACGTCGATCTTAAAAGGCCTCTTGCGGCAAATAGTTCGTCAAATGTTTGGACAAATCAGGTGCGCCCTTGTTCGACAATAGTAAATTCCCACCATGAGTCGTGAGTGGCGCTAAACACACGTAGCGCTGGAGATCACAACCTTCAAAACCACTATGGCACAAGCACACTCTAGCCGCGGCAGGACAAACCTAGCTAGCGCGAAAGTGAACACGGCCTAATTGTTAAACTGTGGTCATAAGCGTTAAAAAGGCATCAAAATTAATCGCAATTAAAAAAAATTCCGGGAGAGGGCCCCTAGACCCCCCCTTCTGCTGGGGGGTTTTCCATACCCTCCCGGCAGCCACTCGTTGTGCCATAGCTCTGGTACTTTTTTCTTTACAAATTAAGCCCTGGGTGTAGGCCCTAATAAGCAATTAATTGTGTAGATATAGAGACAATGGCAACTGGAAATTTATACGTGCTGGAAGTTCAAGTTTAAAGTTAGCCTAACCACTAACCACTGAGTATGCGTGGTAATTTTTATATATTTTAAGAACTAACAGAAATATTAAAGAAGTAGGCCAATCGACAATTAAAGAAGAATACATGATTTGTGTATAAACATTAATATTTTTATTAAAATTAAGGTGCACGCTAAAAGAAATATTGTGTTAGGTTGGTGAAACCTCTTACATATAGGTATTTTTTTCTATTTTTTAATAACTAACTAAAATATGATGCCAATATAATATAAAATAGTTTGTTGTGCACGACAACGTTTTGTCAGTTTGTGAGAGAAACTTAATTAATTCCATTTCAAAGTACATTTTAAAATAACTGTTAAAGTACATTTTAAAATAACTGTTAAAGTACATTTTAAAGTATCAGAATCGACTGGGACCTGAAAAGCCACTCCCCGACCCTCAGTCTTGTGTCAGTTGCTACACACAAACCGTCCTTTAAAATGCCGCCGTGCCGCCGCGCTGTTTATATATTGTTATTTCCCGTGCTCAAGCTGCAATGGCAAGGACCGGTAAATTACAGGGGTTCGCTAGGGTATTTTAAATGTAAAATGTGTTTAGAATGAAATGAAGATTGATATTTGCAAGTTAAACTGTATTTGTTTCTCTCAAAGATTCCCTAATTAATTACAAAAATAAATACTTTATATTGCAACAACATTGAGCTTCTTGTAGGTACATTTTCTTTCCTTAATATTTTCATGCAAAAATAGTGAATCAATTACATAATAATAAGAACAAATTGAAGGGGTCCCCCGTAAAACGTTCTAAACGGCAAAAATTTCAAAAACGGAGATATTCAGTGAAAAAGGTTCTCTAGGACACGAGCTACACACACCGTGGTATATTTTGTTTTGAAGATATTTGAGTTGGCAGCCCTGATTTCAACTGTCAAAGTTGCCGTGCTTCGCGGGACTGCACGGACTTTCTGGGGAATAACGTTCTGTTCGCCGAAAGATAAACTCCCCGCCGGTCGTTGCTTTGTCGCCGAGCGACCAAAATCGCGTAAATAAAAATAAAAGAGGTGAAATAAATATTAGAAAGTGGAAGGATAAAACCAGGAAGGAATATAGAAAAGCTGGATTACCCTATATTTCAAAAACAAAGTAGCCAAGGCCTGGAAAATTAACATAAAAGAGGTGAGTAGAATAACGTTTTACGTGCCATCTTTGGATAACATTTAGTAAAATGACGTATTACGTTATGTAACAACGTTACGTTTTTGTACTTTTAGACCATTAAAATTGTTTTATATCAGTTTTATTTTTGTTTACGTTGGTATTCCTACACTCCCTGATGTTTTCTATCAAAGCAGAAGGGGCAGTCCGTCAGAAAACGTTTCAAACGCCAGTCATTTAGAACGTTATAGCCTCCAAAAAAACACGAAAAATGTTTTAAAAAGCGTAATGGCAAGTAAAAATTTAGTATAAGGCTACATTATGATGTTATAAATTGGGTTTTAAAAAATTATAACATGATTTCAAGTTCTAACCTTAAAAAAAAACGTAGATTTCAGAATTAAATTTTCAACGCTTGATTACTCGAAACTATTTTTTTGTCGCTTAGAATGTTTTACGGGGGACCCCTTCAATTAATACATGTCAGTATTTGTATTAATTATTATTAATAATGTATTAATAATTAATTATTATTAACTGTTATAATATTGATCCAGTCTCAGTCTAGACTTTGTATATAGCCAGTCTCGATCTAGATCTTGTATTTTTATTCACTTTTAATTTTAGGGCTACTGTCGTTTGTGTTCAGTTACTAACTTAATTAGGCCTACTTTGATTTACTTTGAAATTATGTGTAAATGTACCAATTTACAATGTTGTAATGGAAAAAAAATTAAATGACATTTTTGTAGTATGATTAACGATTTTTCAATATATTTAAATATATCGAACTGAGTTACTAACATTTCTATTTTGATTTTTCATTTGATTTTTTTTATATTTTTTTGTGATCTTAGGGACACATTATTAAACGTGGTTTAAAAAAACCCTATTTAATAGAAAGTTGAAAGTAATGTATAGGCTCAAACTAAGAGAAAACCTAATTTTTTGTATTTTTCTTCCTTGATTCATTACACCAGGTGATCAAAACGTGTGGAAACCCCTTTATATTGTTGTCAGTCTGGAAACAAATTGTCTTTAAACATACATGGTAGGGAATATAATGTTATTATTAATATGAATCAGAAAGTAATTAGTTCTGCAAAGGCCGTTAGTTACCATTGCATTAGCACTGAAGTAAAACAAAAATTTAGAGGCTGCCATTTCTAATTGAATCGTCTTTTATCAGTCGGCTATGCAACAAACTCTTAAATAAGGTATAATTCGACCTGCGCTTACATTTAAGTGTTTATAGACTTCCTCCTCAAGATGCCCCCAAGCCGAAAAATACAGTTCAAATGGCCAAAAAAGACAATGAGGATGTAATCCTTGAGTTTCATTCTTCTGTGTTTATTAATAAAATACATTAAGTATTCAGATTTTGAACACCCCAGGAAAAAAAGAACCGTATTATAAAGTACAAATTTAAGAATTTAGTTAATCAGGTTAATATGTAAGTTAATATGGTTAGTAAAGTAAAACCCCGCTTAACCGGATCAACGGGGGTGAGACCGTTCCGGATAATCGATTTTCCGGATAATCTACGGTTGGTATTTTCGATGCAAGAATACAAAAAATACGCCAAAATACAAATCCATCTTGATAGTTATTTAACGTTATTATGTTTATAACGTCCACCGATTTACAAACAGGAAAAAATCTCATTTACTGTAATAATTTTTAATTTGTTTCTATAATTTATCTTTAAAACGGTCACAACTAGTCTTATTTACAGTCATCTTCCGTCCATCGGCCGTTCCGGTTAACCCGGGTTCCGGTTGAGCTGGGTCCGGTTTAGCGGGGTTTTACTGTATGATGTTTGTCATACTACTTTTTAACAAAAGTCATTACAAGTTTATTTATTTATTTAAATCCATATTCCACTAGTAAAATTATGCTTAAGCTCTATTCATTCTTACTACGATCGAGTTATGTAATGCATGGGGGGTGGGGGGGGTTTGCTCAAGCATTACGGTGAGTTTCATGGGGGAGGGGGGGGGGGGTTTGAAATGATGAAAAAATGTGTTACGTAATATGTGTCAGTGCTTGCTTTGTCAATGATGGCCTGGTGAACAAAATCGATGAAATAAATTTCCGAGAAATAATCGTTTCAAAATCACAAATCTTTTTCAAAGTCTTTTACAGGAGATAGTCACTCGAACTGGATACACAGAATGAATATCGGTTGCTTAGTGATTTGGAAAAAAGAATCTAAAAATATAGCACAACTCCAATTTGGAGGGACTTTTTCTTGAGGCGCTCAAGTCTTAACCTTGAATGGTGCTTCACCGGTAAAACGACAGAGTGCATGCGGAGGTGTACACCACAACACTAAATCACACAAATTTAATCCATTTTATTTATTTATAACGAGATATTGGTTTAAATATTGATAAACTTCACATTTGATGTTAGGAATCACATTTGATCGTTGAATAATTGTTCAAATTAACAGGTGTAATATTTCTATTGAAAATAGTAAGTAATTGTCTATTATAAAATGGGTATCACTGTCTCTGTTACGGGATAGGGTACTCCGCAAACTGACACAACATCACTAAATTAAAAAGCTCTTTAAAACAAGGGGTTACTCCAAAGAAGTTTACATTAGAAAAGTTTGAGTTGCCCCCAAAATCCCCAATTTTTGTGGGACACTCAAAATTCCAATTAGTACCAAAGGAGACCACTTCTTAATTTAATAGCATTTCTTAAAGAGTCGTATCAGTTTTAAGTCACCAAAGGTGAAATTGAAACTCCAAAATTCTTATAAGCCAGGTTTATAGAATGAGTTGTATTCAAAACTTTGATAAGCTGGCATTTTGGATATAATTAGAGACCTCCAAACTCCACCATTTGCCTTTTTTAAACTCTTTAAAATGAGAGGTCACTCAAAAGGGGTTTACAGTTGAAAATTTTAATTGCCTCCAAAATCCCCCATTTTTGGGTGACACTAAAAATTGTTGACCGTTTCAAAAGATATTTTGGTAAGTTAAAATCATTCCCTAAAGGCTGTTTCTTTAAGCAAACAAAAAAATTAAGGAGGAGGACAGAATTATTTAACACACTGTATTTATTTATTATTACTATTAATAGTTAAATTAAAATACCATGATAAAGAACTACTAAATGTATTTTATATAATAAATTTACCTTCCTTAAAACTATTAAGAGTAGCCTTTTGTAATTTAAGTTAGCATAGTTTCAATATTACTTGCGCGTATATAACATGTTTAGTAACTCGGCTCTCATGTAGTGAGTCGGTGGCGGAGTTAGTAGCGCACTCAGCCCCGGTTCTGTGACGGCAGCGTCGCAGGATCGAGTCCCAATGATGCCGCATACTTTTTAAGAGGACTGTTCATCCTGGTACTGTACCGGCTAACTCCTTCGGTTTGCTTGATAACTTCCACGCACAGGCCTGAGGCCCATGTGGGGGGGGGGGGCAAATGCAAGGTAAAAAGAGGCCGCCACCCTCTTTTTATTAATATAACACATAACATAACTGAACTACTATTTCCTTGTTAACTTTTTTTAATTTTAATATGTTCCCACAGAAACACCATATTGAAATTTGGCACATGTACTCTAATAAGAAGTACAAAGAACATATATTTTTTCAATAAAATAAAAAATTCTGATCTTTCAAAAAAACTTTTTTTAGATTTTTGGAGAAATTAATTACTAAGCCAATATAGTCAAGAGGTAAATCAATTGAAGCTCTTGAAATTCTAAAGAGAATGGTGAAAGTTTGAACTCTCTAGGCTGAATGGTTTTGGAGTTCGAGCTATTTATTAAAGGTTTTGAAATACGCCAAAAATATCCCGATTTTCCAATTTAAAAAATGTATAACTCTGAAACCAAAGGTAAAAAAAATCTAAAACGTATTTTGCATTACTTTGAGGGGTAGAACAAAATTACCAAATATTATCCAAATATTATTAAAAACCCTAAGGTCTGAAATTATTTTTTTATTGGTTGATTTGACATGGAATGACTCTTGTGTCGTATTTTGTTCGACAAGCATACTACAACTGAAAGAGTTAATTTTATTTTGCACTCTGTTCTGTACTCACAGCTTTACTCGGATCTGCAAAGTCGATCCTCAGGCTGACCCATGGCTCGGATGATGGCCATAAGGCTCTGGATGGTATTGCTGTACACTACTGGTCTGTATTGTTCACATTCTTCCTTAGAGTAACCTGTCTCATGGATGATTTTCATCTGTTTTACGATGGTGCTCTTGCCAGACTCTCCAGCCCCTGTTGAACGATTATAATTAGACAAAAATAACACCTGTGACCATTAGGTGAAGACATTAACTAAAGATCACTTAGGGAGAAGACATTAACCTACAGCCCACTTAGGAAAACCTAAAGGACAGCTGATTTTAACTTACCAGCCAATACGTATTTTTTTAAATATCCATGCTGTGATTTACTTCAATATGTTCCTCGATTTAATCTATAATTGCCATGAAAAAAATAATCTGTCAAATATTTTGGGCAATGTGAGATAGTGTTTTCTCACCAGCAAATGCTAGATCTAATTATCATATACTAAATTATGTTAATAAAGTGTTAGAGAAAATATTTTTACCATCCATACTATGAAACAACTAGTAAAAACTAGGTCTGGTACGTTCTTCTCAAAACTTAGAAAATATACAAGGTTTTATGCTAATTAACACAGCTCTATAAACTTTTATGGAATGACTTTGTTTATTAGATGGGGTATTCTCAATAGTTATTTTTGTTTTGTTATTCGGACTCACCCACCTTGTTTATTTGATTCCTTAGCCAGTGTAAAATCCTGGTCACAGTAAGGTCTTGTACACTACTTTAGTACAAGACCTTACAAGGTTGTACACTACGGGAGTATCCGGGAGCGTCTGGGGGATACTCCCGGCAACGGCCACATCAGTCAAGTCCCGTATGCGACGGTCGAAGCGCATCGCTGACCGAACATCCGGCAAGGCTGAGGAAGCGTGCTGTTTTTTAATATTTTTTAATGCGAAACATCATGGGTTAATTAGTTGTGTGTGAATCCGGATTTTTAGTGTACATGAACTTACTATGACCAGGATTTACACCGGCCAAGAAGTGAAATTAACAAGGTGGGTGAGTCCGAACAACAAAACAAAAATAACTAGCTCTATAAAAGTCGCAACATAGGATTAAGTGTGAGTTTCCGCACAATCACTAACAATAAAATTGCAGTAGGCCTAAGATAATAAATGTAATCAGCCAAGTTCATCAAACAACCCGATAGTGGCTCAGTGTAGATCTAGGAGGGGGGGGGGGGGGGGCAGCAGGGGTACTAGCCAGCGGTGCCCTCTACGGGCTGGCTTTGGTTAAAAAAGTGAAAAACTATAGATAGAATTTTCGTGTTTGGTGCCGGGGGAGATACGCCACTTTTGCCCCGAGCGACAGTAAAGCCGAAGAGCCGAAGATACACAACATGTGGTTCTGCGGTCAAAGCCATAAATCCGTAGGCTCCACGCGCCATGTACCCCAACCGCCACAGCACCCTGTCTGTAAAGATGCGTTCGTGCTGGAGAGGGCGTTTCCATGAAAAGTTGGTAAATATCAAGGGCCACACTCCCCCACCCCCTGAGCTCATTTGCTCACTACTGCCACGTGAGTCGGTCGATTTTTGATCGGTTTTGTTTTATTAAGTGGTATTTCTTTTATTTTTCAACATGGAGTAGATAAATTGTCTAATTCTCAAGTTTTTGGGCCAACATGACTTAGAACCTGTCATATGGGACCCTCAAAATGAAAACCACAAGGATAGGAACGCGATTTACAACGAATGGAAGAGAATTCAAGACTCTTTTAAGTTTAGACATTAAACCAACACCGACTCCTCTTCCGTTTCCTCCTCATTTTCATGAATTCACCGCACATTATGACGTACGCAGCTGTGCAGGCAACCTTCTCCTCATCAAAATTCTTCGCTATCAAGTCAATAATTTTCGATTCGGAGTGTGATGGTGGACAAGACGTAACAGCGGTCACCTCACGCCGCTCATCGTTGTTGTACACATCTCTACAAACCATCGCGCGCCACCCCGGTGAGCACGGACATGTGCCATGTATCGGCTCAATAGCAGATCCGTCACTGTAGTGGCTCTAGATCCACACTCATCATCTTTATCTTGTATAAAAATTACACATTGGGGTTCTGTACCTTTTTAAATATACTAAATAAACAACCGTTTTAAAACTAAATAGATACCTTCACGTTGCATAGATAAAATCTAAATAATCCTGTTGCAGCAGACCTGCATACTCAGCGAAGTTTCTAATGCAAAAAAACCTGCTTCTATCCAATAATAATATTGGGAATAAGTACGCAGGTTTACTGCACTAGGTTTGTTAACAAGAACTTTATGATTTTGAGGTCACAACAACCCCACTTCACAACAATTTGATTTAAATAAAAAAATTATGACAGAACTAAGTAATTTCCAGTAGCCTAATACAATAAAGATATCCTTCAAGCAGTCCATATTTGGGATAAAATCCCTAAGAGGAAACACTGTAGTAGTGGTGTCGTTTGTTATGGCCATAAGGCTCTGGATGGTATTGCTGTACACGATTGGTCTGTATTGTTCACATTACAGACCAGTCGTGACAGAGTTGACCCCACAGAGTTGACTGAAATGTAACGAGAGCTGCCTAAAAAAATCTAGTCTCTCGATCTTAGCGTGTCAGAGTGGGATCTTCAAAGCATCTTGATTGGCTGTAGTTTTGGGGGGAGATAGGTGAGGGGGCCTTCTGCTATATGGGCATGAGGGGGGGGGGTATAAGAAACACGCAAGATATTTGCGACTCCACCAGGAACACCAAAAACAAATGGCTTGAATGGTGTTCCCATGGTTGGGGTGTGGTTTTCATGTATCATACAGTGAGTACTTAAGTTGTTTTGATTATAAATATGACAAATTAACAGTTAGGTATTAGGTTATATTAAGTTAAATTTGTTTAGAGATTTGACAACGAAAGATCCAAAGAATGATCCTCAAGTCCTACTTGCAAACAACCAAGAACCGGCAGCAAAGCCCACTCCACTGAAAAAGCCTGGGGCCCGTAGAGAAGCTAAATCCAGCCTTCAGGCCTAATGACAAATATCTACCAAATTAAGGGTGAAAGAGCAATGTAATCAGCTTTATATTAATTAAATAACAACAAAGATAAAAAGTAGGCTATAACCTGTGTTGTCAGCTCAGATCGGTGAACCAAATTTGTCCTAAGAGTCTATACAAAACTTACCCTCTTAGTATCAAGCTTCTAAGGAGCTTCTAGTAGGTTTTGGCTAAGGAAAAGAGGTAAAGAAACATAATTTACAGAATTTGGTTGTGAAAGGTCATAAACAAAACCATGCAAATTCACTGATTGTGGGTTAGTGACAACACAGCGGGAGTGTTTTGTTGCCAGTCAAAAGAAAAAAGGCATTTATGGCTTTTAGGCAGGGGCGTACCCAGGGGGGGGGGATATCGGGATATATCCCCCCCCGAAATTTTTGGGGATATTGGGAAATTTTTGGGAAAATTAATATCTCGTTCATAATGAAGGTGGTGGTATATCACTGAACTTGTCGTAAAACACTACACATTAATTAATCAACTTTTATAAGGGTTTTATAAATGGTTACTTTCTATTATTTTAAAGATAATTGATTCGGGGATTATATATTGGATTAGGGTATATTTATCTATTGTGGTTATCGTGAGTAATTGGCGGGAGATGGCCTATAAGATCATAAGGCAAGCAAAAACTTCTGATAACAACAGTGGCCATGGAGTCCGTAATGTTGCCGTCATCGCCATTGTCGTCAGATGTGACAAAAGACTCATCATATTTCGAGAAATATTCATGGTAAAAAAATCACGATGTTAAAATGCGGCAGACGAATATTGTCGTCTTTTCACGGCCGTGTACTTTACACGTTTACACCATTCGTCTGTCGGACGATCTCGTAGCGGCGACGCGGCAGATGAAAATCTGCCTACGTTGCGTGAAAACCAAGACTCGCCGTCAAATCTAAGCAGATAGATTTGTGATAAGTCTGTCAAATTTTTAAGATCAAACTTATTCCGGTGGTCTCCACTATTCGACATAGCCTACCACTAATATGTCATTGATTATTATCGGCATTCAATGCTTGCATGTACATCATAGCTTTGCGGTTGCGTTCTGGGACTTGAGAAACTCTACAGAGGTGAGACAACCTGCATTTTCTAAAATTCTATTGATCAACCTCACTCGGATAATCTAGGATCCGGATATTTCAGGTCCAGAAGGTCCGAGGTGTGCAATAAATGAGAATGCGAGATATAGTTTTTACTTTGAGATTAAATAGAACAAAATATTTTTTTCCAAGGTCAAGAACGTCAGTGGCGACGCGTGACATTTTTGAGTGGTCATCGCTGATAGTGTAGAGGTACACGGGACTGCGCCGGCGCCGTGCGGCGGAACGGCTATATTGCTATTTATAGAATAGTCGCGACAGACCTGCGCTTGATCGGCCCGGATATCCGTCCCTCAGCGTCATTCATAGACCCCACGACCATAGATAAAAACATCCATGACTCTACTGAAAAGGCGAATGGAATAATACTGATACTTAAAAGCTCTCGGATGAAAGTTTAACATTGAAAAATGCAGCTAGCTATTTTATTAAGCAGTTTATGATTTCATTTTTATAATTTTTTAATCAGTTTAGTTTTATTTTTATAATTGTTTCAGTTGAACATATATCACCTTCTCCTTTAGTCATTGTTGTGCTCATCGATTAATAATAAAACATGTTAAAAATTTAATTAAACCACTGCAACTTCACTCATTGAAACTACACAAACACAAGCACAGTGCGCGGCGCGAGAACTGTGCGCATGCGCGAGTAGCGGAGCAGGTCTCTCTGCACTGTGAAGTGAACTATTTTAGGTCTCTTTGCGCATGTGCGAGTAGCGGAGCAGGTCTCTCTACACCGTGAAGTAGCACTGACAGCGACAATGAAGTCGAGAGTTGCTCGTTACGTGGCGAAGGCTGCCGAGTACAGCCGAAGGGAGCCGGACGCCAACCGATTCTCCAGCGACAGAGAATCGCTTGGCCGCCTGTACAACAACGGTGTGAGTGGTGGGGATGGACGCGGGGAGGTGGGCGCTCCACTAGATTGGATTCTCCAAACTCGGAGAATCGGTTCGGATTTAGTCAATAGAGAACTACGGACGCGGCACATCTGGCGCGCAAAGCAAAACGCCGTGCCTAAAAATAACCTGATACTCCGAAAATTTATGATTTTCTTTTGAAAATAATAGACATTTATTATAGTTGTTAAAAACAACATTATTATTAAACAACATAATTTTATAAAATTATGTTATTTGTAGTTTTTTCTAAAATATTTACTTTTAAAATTGAGTTAGTCATCGGCGAATCTGTAGATGACCGCACGCCTCGCCACTGAAGAACGTATAATTCTTGAATTACTTGTCTTTTAATGTTAGGCCTACTATATAAATATGCTATTTCTTTGATTATGTAAAACCATTTTGCTAAAATTCCTATATGATCTAAAACTTTCAGAATTTAATCTGTGAGCAGCCTCAAATCAGTTCAAATTTTGGGTGTTATTCTGTTTGTTGTTATGCCTCTAGATTGCCTAAAAACGTGAATTTACAGTTGCAATTTATGAAAATTTTCCAAGGGAGGGCCCCCGGACCCCCCTCTCCCTGGGGGGTATTCCATAACCCCCCGGCCCCCGGTATATCCCCCCCCGAAAATAAACCCTGCGTACGCCACTGCTTTTAGGCCTTTATTAACTTTGACATTGTCATGACTGGCTATGAAAGTCAATTAGATACCTAACATTTTGTACCAACTGAGGGTAAGCGATGGGAGTAGGCTTAAGGCGAAAGTCAAGAGATGCCATAATAAAAAATCTTGCGAATTCACTGATAGTGGGTAGACGACCGGGGTAAATTTACGAAACATTTGATACAATAAAATAAATCCTACTGTCTGAATAATGGGTATTTTACTAAAATCCTTGAATAATCTGAACTTAACAGCATCTCACCACACCAATTAGCCCCAATTTATCCTTGTTAGAACTAAGGAGTTCTATAGTGTGTTTTTATGGCTCTATATTACCTTAAAATTAGTATAGCAGTGCAAATTTTTAAAAAATTTGCCTACGAGCCCTTAGACCCCCCCCCCTACATCCCTACAGTTATATCTCCGCCTCGACAAAGGTCTTATCTACACTACTGCTTGGGATTACCAATATATCCTAAGAAGCTTGTAAGTTGATCCCTGCTGCTGAGAAAATGTAAGACCTACTTGCTAGAATAGCATAATTTATCTGGTTTTACTTCTATAGCGATTTACGTTCAAACCAATCCAACACATTTTTTAAGGTGACACATCAAACAATTGCACTAACCTAATAACAAGAGCTTAACTTCTCGAGCTGCCCTTTCGCCATCGGCTCTTAAATCTTTGTCGATTTTCTTTGATCGCTCGACGGCTTCTTTTTCCCCAGAAGAACTAATAGCACAACCCATTGTCGTCGAACAAATAATTTAATTCGCCAAACACATAATAACGTCGACAAGCTCATCAACTTCACTTGCGATGACTCCCGTAGCTTCGGCTTCAGGCAGGCTGACAGGCAAGGCAAGCTTTTCCTAAATTGCACTAGCACTTCTTATGTTAGTTATGTTTCAAAAACAAAAATTCCAACAAATTATGTCTGCAAACAGACTCTGGCAAAAAAGGTTTAGTTATTATTGTAGAAGCCATGACCTAAAAGTACTATATAAATTAATATTCCAACAATGATCAATCATTCCCTTTAAAATTACTAATCCTTTGGTCCCTCCAAAATTACGACATCTGAAAATAGAAGGGGGAGGGGTCCAGATTGAATGACTGTATCATGATGTGCATAAGGAGGGGGGATCAAGGTCAGGATTATGCTATTTTTAAATTTTATTTTATAACTAATGGAACAATCCGCCTGTGTTAGAAAAAACACTTGATGAAAATCGAATGAATTAAACTTGATAAGCCTAGGTTCCTCAGATTTTACTCGTTTTTATAAATTACATAAGATTTGACGGTCGTTTAGCTTTCTAATTAAAGCAGATAATAAGGAAGGGGCCGTCCATAAGTAAAGTTACTCGAAAATAGAGGGGTCCAGAATGGAAATTACGGTAGGGGCCGTCCATAAATTACGTCATCACTTTTTGGCCATTTTTGGACCTCCTTCCTACAATCATCCTACCGTCATAATCCGCCTGACACCCACTCAATTAAAAAATAACGTTATAGAGTAAAAAGTCCAAAAATAATACTATCTTTCTGAAAGCCTCATTAAATATTACTTCTATTGCGTTGTTAATACCATCAAATTAAGTTTCAACCCATTTTTGGCTAATTTGATATTAGTCAACTGGTCAAACGAGGACTTTTTTACCTTTGTAGTACTTACTGAGTGGAAAATTTTTCATCGAGCCCTTTGAAGAAAAACATTTTGGATTTTTTTTTCTTTTTTTCAAAACGTTTTAATGTTTTTTAGCGAATTTCCCCTATAGGGAATAGGGAAGAAGCTATTACCGTAGGTCTCATGGTAAGACGTAAGCTCGGGACCACTATAACTTTTCGTTTTGGGGCCCCCAGAAGCAAAAAACACTCCTCGTTCGAATTTATATATATGTATGTCTGTTAGCACAATAGCGGCCGCAAAAATGGTCCGATCTTTATGAAATTTGGTACGGACATGTAAAGTGGTAATCAATTGGACGAGTTCGTGAACCAGCCCGATCGGACCACCGGAAGGGGGGGTAAAGGAGGATAAACCCCGCCAAAAATGAGTTTTTTTTAGTTTTTCACATAGAAAAATAAAATGTATCGAATTTTTGTGGGCACCATTGAATTCAGCTAAAAAAACAAACAATTCAGTATTTTGAATCACTGCTTTACGTCCATTTGTTACCGAGATATTGAAAGTGGTAAACACAGTACGCTGTCCCAATGTTAACCTTATGGGAAATAATAAAAATTCTATATCTCGGTTATTTCTCAACGTATCTTGTTAAAACTTGGTAAATAGCTTCTTCTAGTTCGGATCTACTAAATATTTAATTAAAACCACCCAGTTTTAATATTCCTGCAGCAGCAAACCTGTATACTCATTCCCCACGTTATTCTTATGGAGCTTACCAAAACATGTCAAATCTTGCTATGTTGGATTGAAATATGTTGTTTTGCATTGGACATTCGCTGAGTAAGCAGGTCTGCTGCAACGGGGGGTATTATTCGATTGACATTTGAAGATTTATAGATTATCCATGGTAACGCAAAATCTGTTGTATATATTTAATAATACAGTATCTTTCACGTAAGAACACGAACTCTTGTCATTGACCGCAACCTACATAAAAATGAAGACTAAAAATATTTAATGTGATTTAATAAAAATGCTTTGCTGTAAACACATTTAGTTTTAGGGCAATATTGCTATAAACAGCTCATTAAGCCTTTGTAAATTTAGTATTTCTAAAAAAAACTATAAAAGGCTAATAAAGCTCTTAAAGTTTGTCTAGCTCCAAGCAATCGTTCCTGATACATAAAAAAACCTTTATGTCCTCATAGGGGCGTCTTTTTTATGTGTGAATACAGTTTTATATGTTGATACATCAATTTTTGTATTTTTATAACCCAAATCATGAAGATGCGGTCAGGGACAAGGGTCTGGAAAAAACGAGAATCGCCGGTTGTTTTACTAAATTTATTTAATGCCTTTGTTTTAAATTATCATTTTAAATTATCTGTGGCACTTTAATGGGTCATACCCTGGTTATTTGGAAGTTGACTGTACTCTATCCCACAAAAATTTACAATAAAATATAAGCATTACTTTCAATATTTACAAATTCCAAAAACTACAATTGGACTTTATCATAAATCCTTCAAGTGTACTGTTATAAGATCAAATTGTGTTTCACTTCAACTGAATAGTGCAATTTACAATGATTTTCACGACCGCACCCCAGTAAAATCGATAAGACTATTGTGGTCGTGAAGAAAATGGTTGAGGTCGTGAGAAAAATGCGGTCGTGAAATCAGAATATTTGGCTCTGTTCTGGTGGTAGCCCTGCTCCTCGTGTTTGAGAAGACAAAGTGGACTTCTAAGTAAGCGTAGCAATTAAAATATCATATCAACAAAAATTAACACCATGTCTACTGTAACAAATGACTACGTACGGTCTTGGACACATCAAAATGACCAAAAACACAAACTTATCTTTATTAATCTTGTTATTCCTTAAAACAAATTGAAATTACTGGCACAACAACAAACGCCCACGTTCACAGTCTGTCTATAAAACCAACTTACGCTATCGCCACCAGGCTCGCCTCTGTCGTGTTCCAAAGTTCCAAATTTTACCGTTCCGGTCGAGGCTTAAAATCGATGGACAGCCTTATTTTGTCGTAATAGTCAGTTCAAAATAATTAACAAATTATTTAATGCTCTTTTTTTGTAAGTTTAATAATTAATGATGATACAGGGTGTTTTTTTTAAACGCAACCCATTTTTAAGATTGAATAATACACATATAAATACGAAATGAGTATTGTTTTATTGATCATTACATTTTATACAACCTATTATTTCAGTTTGATCACATTTAGTTTACATTACGTGCTCAAACAGTCTGCCATTGGCATTTGTACAAAGTTATGCTATATGCAATTGCCACAGACATGTAAAGTAGTGTTATTCTACGAAAACAATTCAAAATATATTCAGCTCCTCAAAACAAACATAACAAATTTAATGCAAGAAATTCAAAGAGGTACCTTGCAACATATGTTCGGGAATTTGATGGAGAGAGCATAACTTTATACAAATGCCAATGACGGACTGTTTGAGCACGTAATGTAAACTAAATGTGACCAAACTTAAATAATAGTTATTATTTAATTTGTTGGACTTTTCCTATCGCTTCTAGTGTTTAAACTACACTACGTTTCGAGAGGTATTGAAAATCCTCTCGTTTTCAAGTGACCCTACTTAAAGTTACATTAACCTACTTATGTTTATTTAACCTTCATTTTTGGTTTTTTTTTTTTTTTGACATACAATTACATTCATCCAACATTTAACAGAAATCTCACTCACACAAAATTTCATACAAAACACATTAAACATACTTATACAGAAAGAAAATTAAAACTAAAACATATTAACATGATAAGAACACAGAAAATTAAAACAAAAACATAAACCTTACTGCCGGCAATGCCTCCAAGCTGGCAGTACACGACACGCACACACGTCCACTCACACTCACATACGCAACTCGAAGGTTAATGTAACTTTAAGTAAGGTCACTTGAAAACGAGAGGAGTTTCAATACCTCTCGAAACGTGGTGTAGTTTAAACACTAGAAGCGATAGGAAAAGTCCAACAAATTAAATAATAATTACAAATCCTTCGCTATTATGAATTTTAAAAATGCAGTTAAATAATAGGTTGTATAAAATGTAAAGATCAATAAAACAATACTCATTACATATTTATATACGTATTATTAAATCTTAAAAAAATGGCTTGCGTTTAAAAAAAACACCCTGTATAAAGATATAGCATTATTTATTTTGGCACGCATAATTGGTCTAAAAATATAGCGTGAAAGTTAAAGAATGGACCCCAGGAACAAGTAACGGTCCTGGCATTCGTGACTTGGAAAATGCGGGGAAAATACCTAGAAACCATTAACAACCAAATAAATGTTTGTAAAATGTTTCTCCCGTCACAAAAAATACTAAAACACATAATAAGATATTACAAAAACAGTATCTACGAATAAGAGGCCAGGGACATTAAAGGGCACGATACAAAATTTTAACTCTACTACACGTTTGAGCCGCATAGTTCCAAAAGCTGCCTACTCCATTTTTGCAATTTTTTTAGGAGAGTGAAAACTGTTGTTGATGCTGATGTATTAAAAATTGTTTACTGTAGTGATGGACTCTGACGCTGCCTGAAAATATAAAAACATTGATCGTTAAAATCCGCGTTTACCGTAGCTTTGTTGACCTGAAGCTAAAATTACCATTTTAACGGATATTGTAGTTTCTTATCGATTATCTAACCTGTCTGACTTTAATCTAGTGAAATCTAAAGATTTTTTACAATTAGTTCTACTTGACACTCTCAAGTTCTAAATTAGTTAAAAAAAAATAAAATTGACGTTATCTCAGCGTTTACCCCCCATGCACATCATCCTTCCGTCAATTCCATTTTGGACCCCTTCCCCCTATTTTCAGTTGACATAATTTATGGACGGCCCCGTAGGTGCATGGGAAGCTGGCAAGACGTATTTTTAAAATCTTGTTTTAATGCTAATTTAGATAGGAATATTGTAAACATTCTATGTTAATATATTAAGCCAAAGAAAAACAGCTTAGAAACTATATGTCCTCGTTTTTACAATATCCGTTGAAATGGTCATTTTACATTCAAAACAAAGCTACAGATGGCTACAGTAAGTGAAGATTTCATTATTTGTTTAGATTTGCAGGCAGCGTCAGCGTACGTAACTACAATAAATGTAGTACTTACATAGTTCAAAAAGTTCTGGTCTGAATAGCCGAAAATTAGTTCAAAACTTGATTTGATGGTTTTAGCAATCCAATACAATTGCAATAGGTTATTTTTAATTATTGGACTTTCACAAAGACCGGCATTATTAGAAGTTTCATGAAGTTTGTTCCTTATGACGTCAATGCATTGGTAGGGGGAAAGGCGGATTATGACGGTAGGCGATGATTGTAAAGAGGGGTCAAAAAATGGAGAAAAGCGGTAACTTTATTTATGGACGGCCCCCTGGTTTAATTTAATCATAGATAAAATATATGATATATATTCATAGAGTAATAATGAAAGCTTCGTTATATATGATCTATGATTTAATCTTTGTACTTTGGTTGCCCTGCTTCCTGGCACAGGAATCCTGTGTAAACGTTCAACGTTGAACGTCCTCCATCTTGATTTCTACCATTCTTGTTTTAAAAATGTTGCTCATTATTGGAGCTGTTGTAGTTACTGAAAGCGATAGTCTAGTGGGGCTACTTAAACCTGTGCTTAATGATTACTAACTTTTATTTTTTGTTCTATGTAAGTAGGCCTACTACAAATTTTAAACATGAAAAGATAGGTTAAAAGGCTACCCTATTTATAATTCTTTCATCTGAGAGTGTCAAGTAAATTTATCATTTCCCTAATACCTGTATATTAACATAATCACCGTGTTTACAATTAGGGTAGGCGATATAATACTTTCCAACAAATTTGCACGTGATATCAATGAGGTCAATTATTTTCCGAAAAGGACACCAAGCAGGGCCGCCGAGAGCCAAGCAGGGCCCCAAGTCTGCACACCACACGGGCCCTCTGGGGGGTGTGGGAAAGGGGGATCCTAAAATTTTTGAAAATTAGATCTCTAAACTCGCGTTTTAGGTAGTCTAAAGGTGGAGCAACATACAAATGGGAACCACAAAAATCCGGACCAATTGAGGCTGGATGGTCGGTCGGATTTAGAAAATAGTCTACTCTGATTCAAAATTACTGCTGTCAGTGATGCCGCACTATTGGATTTTCAAGACATTCTTCTCTTTCGATAGCTTCCGCGTTTGTTCCACTCACAAACTTCACAATCAGTGTGCACGATTGTTTTACGCCATCTTCGTTAATTGCAAAATATGTTGTACTCTTGTTGTTTACCATCGTGGATAATTTAATCATAACATATTTATGTTGTTGTCAATATACGTGAGGGAGGTATGAGTCAGTCATGCTCACTATTCGCTGACCGCCACTGCCATAGTGTACAATCAGTCGCAAATACAATAGTATAACTGGCAGCAAATCTTAATGTTAATCCATAAGATTAACATTAATCTTATGGAGGGCATGGGCCTTAAGATTTGGCACCAATAATACAGACAGACAAAATAATCGTTTCTGCCTTAACTAAATACTGTCCTCCTACAGTATTATCAAATTAATTTTCGTGATAAAGCTGGACATTTTATTTTTTAACATGTGGGCCTAAATTTATTTTCAAGAAGTCAATACCAATATTTCCTCAATCTGAAAAGTTCCGCTCATCCCGGGCCCCTCCGGAGCCCGGGCCCCAAGTTTCAGACTTGGCTGACATGGCCTCTCGGCGGCCCTGACACCAAGAAAACAACTCAAAGCTCTTATTGTACGTACAAGCGAACTTATCATGTTATTAACAAATTTAGAGGCAGAATAAGGTAATCATACTCACTCAGTTCTGAGTTTACAGATGTTTAGGCCCTAGGCCAAACTCTGTGCTGCCCCCTATTTTGTGTGTGTAGGATTAGTACGGTAGCTAACTTAATCGGCAGTTGTTTAAGCCTGAAATATGTACTCACATCTCCAATATTAATTGTGTTGTTTGACGTGTTTAACACCAGGCCATCTTCAGTATCACAACACTGTTCACAAGGCCCTTATTGTTTGCATCCTGATATTTCTTCAGAGAGCTGTGTCAGCTAATTTAGAAATATCAACAGTTTTACATCTCACACGACTTACAACACTAAACACCAGGGCCATATTTAGGGCCCTGGAGGCCCTGGGCGGAGTTCCAAATAAGACCCCTAAGGCCTCGGCAAAAGTGTTGACCTTATTTTTAGGAGATGATTCCAAGGGCCTACGCAGAACCCATTTTTCCGTCCGCCACCCCTACCGCCCCGAGGCCTCTTTTTACGTCCCCGGAGGCTCCTTTATGCCCGAAGCCGCCGCGTACGCAGTCAGAATAATATAGCCCTGCTAAACACGTAAAACGAAAATCAAATTACTGGACATTAAGTTAGCACCTGTTCATGAACAGACACGTAACTGGGTTTGGAATTCGGATCATTCATCGGAAATTATTTAGATTTTACTTGATGGCAAACACAATTTAAATCAAATTTCAGGTCAAAAGAAGTAGGCCTAGCCTAATCTCAATTTGGAATACATACTTATTCAGTGCCTGATTTGTTGATATTGAGGTACCGGAACTATGACCAAGCAAGAGGTACATAACCTCCCTCGGTTCTTCCTGTCATTAAAAGATTATTTGTACATGTGAATAGTTAGTTAGGTTTCAAAAATCACATGTTTAACTCAAAATTTTCAATGGATAAAATAAAAAAAAAACCAACAAAGCTTCCTCCCACAAACAAATCAATACCGTACGGTAGTTTTTATTAGATTTAATTTTTTGGACTTTTCCTTTCTTTCGTTTCGAGAGGTATTGAAAAACTCCTTTCGTTTTAAGTGACCTTACTTAAAATGACATTACCTACTTATTATTATTTAAGCTTAACCTACTTTTTTTGTTTTTTGTTACACAATTTACATTCATCCAACATTCAACAACACAGATATCTCACTCGCACAAAAATTCATTCAAAACATATTGAACAATGTCATTTGAGTAGCCTAGCTTGCGCGGGTGCGAGTGGTTTTGTGTGTGTGTGTGTGTGTGTGTGTGTGTGTGTGGATGTGTGTGGATGTGTGTGTGTGTGTGTGTGTGTGTGTGTGTCGTGGCACTGCCAATTTGGAGGCACCCCCGTCAGTAAGGTTTATGTTTTTTGTTTTAATTTTCATTTGTATATTCTGTATTATGTTCAGTTTGTTTTGTATGAATTTTTGTGTGAGTGAGATTTCTGTGTTGTTGAATGTTGGATGAATGTAAATTTTGTGTAAAAAAACAGAAAAAAAGTAGGTTAAGTAAAAATAAGTAGGTAGGCCCTAATGTAATTTTAAGTAGGGTCACTTGAAAGCGAGAGGACTTTTAATACCTCTCAAAACGTAGTGTAGTTTAAACCAGGGTTTAAGCTGCGGTCACATTTGTCGCAAAATGTGAAATGCACCACAAAAATGCGACAATATTCGGACAGGCTGTCGCCTTTTTGCTACAAAGTAAAGAGTGGAAATTATTTAACTGTATTGCAGAAAACCTGGTTTTAACCGATACAAATCTCAATAAAAGTCCATTTACTTCCACAAATTACTTTGCACTAGGCCTACTTTAAAATAAAATAAGAGTTAACTATGGAATGTAGTCTGCAACGTAACCCTCGATCAGATGCCGCGTCAATAAGATCCTCAGTTGAAAAGAAGAATAGGTAGACACATAGACACAGAGAACGTATAGACGTGCTATACGTTCTCTGTGCCACAGATGAAGAACTGCTAAAGAGCAGTTGGCGCGCACTCTGTAGTGGCCGAGTCGCCAAGTCTAGCCGAGCGGTGGCGAATGCGAGAATGTGGAGGGCTAGTTCGCCACCAATTGGAATGATATGGAGTCGAATAATCAGTATAGTAATTTGATAATTCTAGTTTCAAGTCATGAATACCCTATTTAAGAGGCAAGAAACGTTGCCGTGGATTATGCGGGGATTTTGAAAGATACTGCCATGTAAAACCGGGGATTTTCGAAACTCACTGTAGGTAAAATCTCATGGCCAGTCTGGCAACACAGGCGAAAACAGACGTCACGAAACCTCGAAAACGGTGATACGAGATGCGAAATATAGTTTGTTTTTGAGGTTATGTTGTTTGATTAAGTTGGTTTGATGACATGTGCCATAATTTAATGACATGCGATAAAAATGCTAAAAGGAAAATAATTTTGCTACAAGTTTCAAAGAGCTTGTAGCATTTTTGCTCGAAGGAATTTTTTCCCAGCTTAAACCCTGGTTTAAACACTAGAAGCGAAAGGAGAAGTCTAAAAAATTAAATAATAATTACAAATCCTTTGTATTTATGAGCTTTAAAAATACAATCTTTTTGTTCTTTAGTTTAGTAAAATCTATCAAGGAATTTTGATTTTTTATTATTAGCACTGTGCTGATAATTTTTTATTATTAGCATTATGTTTTTTGAGAATATTTTCAACATTCGACTTAGTACGAGACGATAAAAGTGTGTGAATTCGGACCGAAACTTTGTACATAGGCTAACTACCAAACAATATTGCAATGCTTTTATATATGGTGAATTTCCTTCTGCTGATTATGTGCTGTGGTCTTTATCGCCAAATTGGGTTAAAGATAATAGTATCACAGTAATCAGCGAAAATTCATTTTTCCTCATTACCTATACGGTATCGTCTCTCAAGGCAATATTACTCTGGCATGCGATCCATCTTTTGTGGCGAAGTTGCTATTGTTGACTATGTGCGATCGTCTTTAATGGCAAAAATATGTTTTGAATGCCGTTCACCATGTTCCGTCACAAATCAAGCACTGCATATATTTAAAATATAAGACAACAACGTAGTTTGTAAATTTTGTGGCCCCTTTTCCGCCCACAATCCTAAGCCAGGGCCTAACCATCCAAAACCGCGATATTGCTAATGTTGCCCTGAAATCTGGCGCACCACCAATTCAAATCAAATCAAAATATGCCACCGACTCACGTATCAGGCCTGGTGACAGAATTTTCGGGTCCCTGTGCAATTAAGAAATTTGGGCCCCTGGCAACCTTATTTTTATTAGTCTTGTGTGCTTCCCTGTTTTGGTCCCCTTCTTGTGTGCTTCCTGTTATTTCGGGCACCTACGTATTTGGCCCCTGCCTGTCCAGGCACCTTGGCAGTTGACCAAGTGGCCCCTCCCCCCTGTCGTCGGCCTTGTTAGTAATAACAGTGAATCATTAATGCAAGAAACTGATAATTGGTAAACAGGGCCGTTCCTAGGGTTGGCGGCGCCCGGGGCAAACGTGTTCGCTGTGCGCCCCCATCCCAGCATTAGCCGCATATGTTAGCTTTTTGCGCTGCCACCAATACTTACACAGCTTACGTTAAGTATAGTTACATGTATTAAAGGGTAATTCTAGGACTGCAAAAAATTAAGAACATCAATCGGTTCAGAATGTATTTCAAAATAAAATGAATAAATGAATTACAAATAGGTATTCACTCTCACTCTTAACTCCATCACTGTGATTAACTAACTGTTACTGTAACAACGTCACTAGCAACAACAGTTAGCAACAACAGTAACAAATGACTACATCACCCACTACCGCGTCCCGAATCCCGACTCAAGTCTCGACCAGTGATGCCAGACAGGATTAGGCATTTGACCTGCCAACTATATAAAAAATTCCTGCTTTACCCAGGTTTTCAGCAATAATCTCCGCAAGTACCAAAAACCGGGTAAATACCCGAAAAAACCACCTAATGACTTTCAAAACACCCAAAACCTGGTAGTTTCCTCAAAATTACCAGGTAAGGAAGGAAATATTAATTCACTAAACTGGTCACTATATACCAAAATATATCTGTTTACTTCAAGACTTGTTCTCAAAACCATGAAAGCAAATTATTTTTCTCATCTCATATGAACAATGGATATTTGCAAAGCAAATCATAATTCAAAAATCCCTGGCTTTAACCATTTTTCATGTATTTAGGATGCCAGGTAAACCTACGCAGCTTAAGTCTAGAATCCCCGGTTTTACCCGATTTTTGTCAATTCTCTCAAAATCCCTGAATGGCCTTCAAAGTACCCGAAAAACCGGGAAAATACCCGGTGTTATTTTGTGTAACTCTGAAACAAATAAAATCATACCGAATACATATTACTAGCATAAAAAATTAGAGTTAAAACAATTGTAGCTCATCCAAAATACCCGATTTTACCCGTTTTTTTAATATTCAGGTTGTTGGGTAAATCCCCGTAGCCCAAGTCTAAAACCCCCCGGGTTTTTCTTAATCCCCGCCAATTACACCGCCTCCAAAAACCCCGAAAACCGGGTAAATACCCGGTTTTTGGCAACACTGGTCTCGACAAGTTTGACAGCGACAGACGATTGGCTGTGCGCGCAACTTGCATAGTAACGACACTGATATTATTTCATAGTTCATACTATATTTTCATTAATGATACCTCTAGTGATACTAGCTACAGCCTCATTTTTCTGATTCATATTCCTATTTATTAATGCCATACCTTCACAATTAATTCATGCAAATCTACAAGATTGCAAAAACATTTGCCGCGGCACGGCGCCCCCTTAGCCGCGGCGCCCGGGGCAGCTTGCCCCAGTTGCCCCCCCCTCCCTCCCTTCGGACGGCCCTGTTGGTAAATCAACATAGGTCTGTGAATACTAAGGGTCAATCCTATTTGGGCAAAAAGAGTGACCACGATTTTCAATTTTTGGGCAACCAAAAATAAAAAACAAATAGTTTTGCCTCACAGATCAGGCCCTGATCAACCATTAGGCTAACTAGGTTGCAGCCTAGGGGGCCAGCCAACTGTGGGGCACCACAAAGCACAGTAAATTTTTTTATTTTTGAAAGAATAAAAAGAATAAAACTGGAAAAATCCTGCACCCCTTTTGGGTAAATTTGGCCTCAGCAGTAGTGTAACAGGTGCTATCTGTTTGTCAGTTTTGTACTTCCTCACAACTCTATCAGTCGTAGTTCCTGTGAGACACATAAGATAGCAAAACATTCCAGGCAGTGGCAGGCCCCAGCTTTGCCAAATGGAGGGAATAATTTAGCAGATAGTCGTATGGGAGTTCCCCCTGTTGTTTAAATCGAGGAAAAGTTTTAGCACCAATTATAATACCCGTCAGTGCAACCATCGTTCTGTATTCCATGTAATACACTAGTAAAAACACTATCTTATTGCCCTGAGTACTTAGGGGAACATGGAGCTCAAAAAGCACCACCAAGCATGATGGTGTAAGTCTATCATTTTTTTTAAATTTTGGCTCATTAGTGAACATGGCGCGCACCGCGACCATGATGCGGTCCATGTTCTGGATCATGGTTCATAGCAAATGAATTGAACTGGAAGGGATTTTGGTTCCGTTCGCGCTTTCTTATTGCCACACCAGTTTTTTTATCAGGTGATAGAATGGTTAGTAGAACGGTTTCTTATCTGTCATGATGTGCTTTGAGTGTAAGATCTTCAGAATCGTTGCCTGCAGTAGTGAAATTGATATTGCTATAGGTGAAACGAGAAATCAAGTGGTTCAGGATGCGGGAATGCATCGAGCGTGAGGATGCGTTTATGTCTAAGGTTGCTTTTAGCTTGACATGTTTTTCGCTAAACCTTAAGGTACATCTAAAAAGTCTAATGAAGACTGTTATGATGAATTATTATTTGAGTCATATATGTAAAAAGGAAAAGCAGTGGGGTGTAAGTTGCATAAGCGTTACAGGCAGTTACACTGAACATGTCCTTGAGTTGTTATTGTCCTTGAACATGTAAGCCTAACTGATTAGACTAGGCTTATTTATTATTTTTGTTTGCACTGACCATTGTTTGATAGAAAATAGAACTATTGCAAATAGACCAGTTCGTAAATTGTAAACCAGGCAAAATGGTGGTTCGGATCCCACTTAAAAATGTAGGTCCCTTAATTGCCATTGGCTGTTGGACTATTAATTAACAGTGTAGTCTAAGGAACATGTCGGCCTTGGTCAGTAACAAGACTACAAGATCGCACCTCAATCATCCTTCACTCATCTGTCATTCATACTTGGCTTAAAATACCTACCTGGGTAGGTCCTCATTTCAAGCATTGAATAATGTATAATAATGTATAGTTACTGGATATAAAGTGTTTGGTTAGTTTCCAAGTTAAGTGCAGTTGTTAAGGTATCTGTCCTGGAGGGATTTCATAATTTCATGATACATACAATACATAAGCCATACAGTACATCTCGGATTATCCGGACTTCACATTATCCGGATCCCGGATTATCCGGATCGGTCCATCCGATAAATTAAAAAAATTAAAATCACGGCAAAAACATGATTTTGGTGAGTTTACGGGTGAAATGCGCCTTCTAAAAGTAAAATTCAAATGTAATACATTAGCGTACGCGTTTGAAATCACAATACGTAATTAACTGAAGAAATCGCATTGCCTAAACAGACATTACAGTATTTTCTTGAACGTAGTTTTCTAGATTGCTACTTGGGGCACTGTCAGTAATCAACAAAGGCGTAGCCTCCGCAATTTTGTTAGTTGCTGTCATTTGATGTGTTAAGTTATTTCAAGAAGACTTAATTACTGTAATAGGTTTTGAGTTACTTTAAGTTTCGCCATGATTATATCAATTTTTCGTTTTTTTTAGTTATGATTATTTAATCTTAATAAATTAAATATTTTAATCTGGCGTCTTATTCCAAACCTAAACCGTAAGTACGCTAAAAGTTAACATTATAATCGTATGATTAATAATGAGGTTTAGCTCTTAAATTGCTTTCAAAATTTTAGCCCCGTGAAATTTGAAAGACTAATATGTTGCACAGTCTTGTTACGCCGTTTTCAGCATCAGTTTAGCAGGGGCTAAGGTACACGATCGCTCTTTAGGCGATATTGTAACGACCTCATATTATCCGGATTTTTTTGTCATCCGGATCGGTGTCCTGCCACATTAATCCGGATAATCCGAGGTGTACTGTACATAGTTGTGGTGTGGGGCGGTAAACGGGTAGAATGGGGGAGTGAAGGGTAGGGAGGGGGGTGCCAAATTAACTCAAGCCTAGGGGCACCACACCTCTTAATCAGGCCCAGCCTTAGAGCATTACACGTGCACGACAGGAGTGGCGTGATATGTGCGAGAGCATGACAAGAGTGGTGTTAAAGGGTTATTTTAAACCTGGTCACGATTAATGGATAATGTGACAAGTTTTCCTTTGTTTTTCATGTGCCAGTAAAAGTTGGAAATAAATCATTATACATTTATTGTTATAAGAAAGTGATTACAAATAACATATTTTCAACTATGTTATTTAGTCAAAATTTGAATTGAAAAACATATGCATACATACATGTATATATACATATAAGTAAACATTGAAATTTATAGGCCTATAATTAATTATATAGAGACAAGAAATTTAGTATTATACGTGTAGCCATGAACCTATCTCCTATAAAGCGTTTTGTGAAATTCCTTAAACAATTATCAGAATGGTACGAGAGTCGCTGTCAACATGCCAACAGCAACTCAGCACTTTCAGTGTATTCTGTTTGAAGCACCGTGCATACCATATAGAATCACTTCTTTAATAAAAAAATAGAACAAACTGTTTTTCAAATATCTTTGACCATACTTTTGCATTGTTTCAGCTTAGGTAACTGTGCAGATTGAACAAAATGAATCAAGAGGAATATGAAAAAGCAATAATAAAAGATGTGGATAAACTTCTCCACATAATGAAAAACATTGAAGATCCAGAAATTCTATGCTGTGCTTATCAGACACTAATTCAAAAGATACTTAAAGGATTAAGGTTTATAGAAAATTTTGAGGATATCATCGTAAATCGCATAGTGAAAGAAAAAGAGGTAAGATCTCATTATATCAACATAGTTTTAGATTCCTTTCTGAAGGTCATCATAAACTGCATGGTGAAAGAAATAATGGTAAAATTTCATTGTATTAGAATAGTGTTAGATTCCTTTCTGGAGGTATCAGAAAATATTAATTCTACGGTCCTTCAAGTTTACATTTGATTCAACTTAATTAGATTAATTTCAAACCAAATACTGCTCTAATGTTGTAAATATATTTTACCCAGTATTAGTTGAGATAATTAATTAGATAATTAGCCCAACAAAATTGGCCAAAAAAATGAGAACAAAGGAAAAATGCCAGATGGCTGAAAGTTGGCACAATTATTCATTATACCTATCTGAACATTATAATAAAAGTTCCCGATGGTGGGGGGACCGCTGGAGGGTGTTCCAGAAATGGAGGTCTTGGTTTTGAATCCTGGAATTTTCTCTATAAACCACTAGCAAATGTTATATAATTTCAAAGTTCTTGTTAAAAGGTAAATTTTGGTGAAGCCAGAACTCAGTTATCTCAATTAGTTTCAAAGTGGTAGCAATTTTGTGATTTTCTTATTTTCAAAAATACTCCTGACGCAACAGACCTGCATTCACAGCGAATTTCAAATGCAGAAGAACATATTTCAATCCAACATATGACATATGGCATGTTTTTGTAAGCTCCATAAGAATAACATGGGGAATGGGTATGCAGGTTTGCTGCAACAGATATTTTGAACTGGGTGGTTTTAATTCAGTAGATCTTAACTAGAAGAAGCCGTATTCCAAGTTTAATCAAGAAATGTTGAGAAATAAGGAAGATCACTAATCTTTGCTGGAAGATCTATAATCTATAGGTTTGCTGTCATAAAAATGTAAATGTCAATGATTTTAGACTATACAGTAGATCTCACCTACATGAAGCAAAAAACCAAGTTTTATAAAAATATGTTTAGAAATAAGTGACATATATAATTTTACTTATTTCCCATAAGGTTAACATTGGGACAATATTCTGTGTTTAGCCTACCACTGTCAGTATCTCGATAACCAATGAACATAGGGTACAGATTCAAGATACAAAATTGTTTGTTTTTCAAGCTGAATTCTGAGGTGCTATCAAAAATTGGATTATTTTAATTTTTCTATGTAAAAAGCCCATTTCGGGGGGGGGGGGGGGGTTATCCCCTTTGCCCCCCCCCCTTCCTGATAATCTGATCGGGTAGTTTACGAAGTCGTATTAGTGATTACCACTTTACATGCTCTACCAAATTTAATTAAGATCGGACCATATTTACGGCCGCTATGGGGCTGTCCATAAATTACATAACGCTGAAATCTGCCTTTTTAGACCCCCCTCCCCCCCTTGTAATGGAGCTATATCGGCAACACTAACCCTCCCTAGGTTCGACATAGAGGCCAACCTGGAGAAATGCCTATCCCACAGAGTCCCTAAACTGACCAATTGAATGGGATACTGAGCATCCCTGCAAGAGGAGTTAGAAGGGAACTCAACTCACACAAGGTCTATCGAGGGCCTAGAGGAATTAGCGGAGTCAGTTGAAACCGCAATCCTCAAGGTCTACGAAGAGAATTGCCCCCTCAGGACCAAAAGGGTGTCGAGAGACGTACCCTGGTGGAATGAGGGACTCAACAGGTTGAGGAAAAAGCTTTTCAACCTGACAAAAAGAATAGGTGTTTGGAACACCTACGCGAGGGCTCTAACGGAGTACAACCTCGAAATCAGAAGGTCTAAAAGGAGGACCTGGAGGCTTTTCTGTGAGAGGCTGAACAGCCTGCTGGAAACAGCCAGACCCCAAAAAGCCCTGCAGAGGGAGCAAGTGAACCCCCTGGTAGCAGTAATGGCAGAAAACGGCCATTTCACTTCCAACATGGGGGTCACCCTTCGGGTGTTAATGAATACCCATTTCCCCGTGAACTGTCCTCTGGGGGGAGGGAGAACAGCGTGTGCCCCCTACGGAGGAAGTCCCCGAGGGGAATAGCAGAAGCCAGAAGGCTTTCGGGTACACTTTTCAGACTGGAGACGGTGAAGTGGGTGATCAACTCCTTTCGCCCTTTCAAGTCTCCAGGAGGTGATGGGATTTTCCCTGCTCTCCTACAAGAATGACTGGAAGTCCTCACACCACTTTTGGTTGCGATTTTCAGGGGCTGTTATGCCCTAGGTCACATACCAAGTAACTGGAGGAAGGCCAGAGTCACGTTCCTACCGAAGAAAGGAAAAGATCCTACCCAGCCAAAATCATATAGACCAATATGCCTATCCTCATTCATGTTAAAGGCCATGGAAAAGATGGTCAACAGGCACATAAGGGACGTGACTTTGGTCAAGTCTCCACAGCGCAACAACCACAGCGCTTCACTGCCTGGTCTCAGAGATGGTGGCCTTCACTAGGAAAAGGAGAACAAGAATCTCCCCTCCATGGATAAGAGGACTGCAGGTCAAACTGAAAAAGGAGACTAAGTATCTAGGTCTCCTTTGTCACTTACTTACCAAACGAGCGGGCACAATGGGGGCCTGCAGAAGAACCTTTGGGAAAAGATGGGGTCTGAATCCCCGCTTAATCTGGTGGACCTACGAGGCCATATTTAAGCCAATGGTGGAATATGCTTCCCTGATATAGTGGCCAAAAGTCCAGCAGTCAACAGCAGCTTCAAAACTACAACAACTGCAAAGACTGGCCTGCACAGGGGCGTGTGGCACCCCAAAGTCATGTCCTACTGCAGTGTTAGAGGCAATCTTGAATACACTCCCATTGAGTACTGACATCAAGAAAAAAGCAGCAGTCGCTGCCCTAAAAATGACAAGTAAAGGCAAAATTATGCCTTCAAGTCTGGGATACATGTCGATTCTGAGGGAGTTCCCTAGTCTGGACATGGAACAAACCGTTCCCGATCTAATGGTCAAAAGTTTTGACTTCGAAAAACCTTCCCAAGTAGTCATTGGAGATGGAGGAAGCTGGAAATGGACAAGGTCCAATATGGGAAATTCAGCCCTAGATTTCTGCACTGATGGATCGCGGAAAGAAGGAAGGTCTGGCCTGGGAGTGTATGGGAACAGATCCCATGTCTCAAAGGCATTAGGGCAGACTCCTACAGTCTTTCAGGCAGAAGTCCTGGCAATAGAACATTGCACAAGAGCACTTGAAAAGAGGATAAGAAGAGGAAAAGACCTCATCCTCTCCGATAGTCAAGCAGCTCTCAAAGCAATAGACTCATACGAGGTTGAATCAAGAGTAGTGCAGAGCTGCAAAAGGGCACTGAAAGAACTGGGCCTGCACAACCGTGTTCAACTATCTTGGATCCCGGGACACTCAGGGCATGAGGGCAACAAAAAGGCCGATGACCTGGCGAGGAAAGGGTCTAAATCCTACCTCGTTGGGCTGGAGCCTTTCTGCGGGGTCCCCATGAGCAAAGGAAAGGCCAAGATCCTTGCCTGGGCGGAAGACCAAAAAGCAAAAGCTTGGAGGAACAGCCCAGGGCTCAGACAGTCGAAACTGTTAATAAATCCATTCAGGAAGGAATGGAGAGGCATATTGGGCCTCCAAAAGAAGGAGATAAGCCTGCTGATAGGGTTACTCTCGGGTCATGGCCCGTTGAGAAAACACCTAAGCACAATAGGGCTTAGCCAAACAGACCAATACAGGTTCTGCGTCACACATGTGGAATCTGCAGAGCACATATGGCTTGACTGCCCAGCTTTAGCCCAAAAGAGGTTGAAATTCCTGAGGAAGGCAATCCTGGTGCCTGACGAAATAAAAGAAATGGGCGTCAACCAGCTAGTAGGCTATGCTAAAAGCCTAAAGCTGGGGGACTGAACAGTGGGTGCTGCAAAAGATCTTTTCAGGTCGAAGTAGCGAAGGGTAGCTATACGCTAGCCCTCCCCCCCCCAAAAAAATACCCTCCCTAAAAATTGTGTAACACAATGCCATTACCCCCTCCCAATTCATCTTATTTTAAAAATCATAATGTATAACAAAAGATAAATTTAAACTCTAAGAAAACAAATTATTTATTAATATAACAAATACAATATATTTGATTAAATCTTAATGTATTACATCATGACATCACATCATATTGCACACAGTAAAAGGAAAGAAATTGAAGAAATAAATATAATCTTTGCTAATCCTCCCGTGAGTCCCTTGGAGTTTTCAAGTGGTCATACACTGTCACCATTGGCACTGTGGATGACTCCGTTCTGGAGTTTTTTGTTATTTGGACATGAATCACGTTAAGTCTGTTTGAACCAGGCATCCAACCTGGTCCAACTAAGTTCATTCAAAAGTGGTTCTTTTTTCAATTTTATGTAACGAGACGTTGCGAAAACTTAGTTTTGTTTTGCATTCTTATGAGAAATATAATACTAACAGTAAACAATTTTTAAACACTTGAATTTTAACTAGAGAAAAAAACTAATTTTGAATAAAATAAGATATACATTCTTTAGGTTTACCAGTTTAACGCTGCGTCTGACCCCCCACCCTCCCCCATTACGGTTCATAACGCTGTCAAAACCCCCATTCCCCCCTAGGAGCATTACATAATTTATGAATAAAACGAAAAGTTAATATGTTCTCGGACTGAGGTCTTACCATGAGTACTACGGTAACAGCTCCCTCCCTATATGGGAAAAAATGCTAAAATTCAAACAAATGGTGTCTTATGCTTCTGGAGGCCCCAAAACGAAAAGTTATCATGGTATCGGGCTTTGGTCTTATCATTATTCCTTTAAGTAAATTCGCTAGTTCCCTAAATCTTAAAAATCAATAAAAATATTTTTTTTTTCAAATTTTTAACTTGTAGTCCTTTATGTATCTTTACTTTTAAAATAATATATGTTATTTTAGTTGTAAAATGACAATCTTTGTTTTTTGAAATGTTTTTGAAAATTCTATGATTTTTTCAGAAAAAAAAATCATTTTTAAAGCAATGATGCTAAGGCGAACATATTATCTCAAAGATAATGTTACAAGGACTATGAATATGTAATCAGATCAGAAGAATCTTATCTAGTTTTAAGATTCAGGGCTTTCCGTGAAATCATAAAAATTGCCGCCGTTTTGAACTAATAGAGCTCTGTTTTGACCAAAATGTTCCTTTAATAGGACCTTTAAAATGATATAGGTAGATTTCCATAGATTTGTGCTGAGGATTTCAAGATTCAAACCTATAGAATCTTTTTCTCAATACTCGCCCACCCCTATTAGTGATTACAACAGGTAGGCCCTAAATCAGTAAAAATTCATGAAGTATTGATTGTTTTTAATTTTTTTTGTTTTGTTTGTACCTAATTGTTTTGAATGTATTTTTCAGTGTTTGCAGTACATTTTGCAGTTGACTGAGGTATATGTGCATTATCATAAAGAATATCTTCCCAAAGATATTTATGACAGAATCGACTATTTATACCCAATCGTCAGAGCTTTATTAAACAAATACTGTGGGCAGGATAGTAACAACGTTGCATGTTTGAACCATTGCCTGAAAATTGTTTTGTAAGTACTCTAAACATAAAAATGCACTAAAATTTATTTTAGACAGGATTTGATTTGGTAAGGGATAAGCTCTAAGTACTGTACATTACAGTTTAATTTATTGAGCTAAAGAAATAAATTTTAAGATAAATAATTTTGGGATAAATCCTTAAAGTTTCATATGTTGTTTATATAGAAACTTAATTTTTAATTTGATAACAGATGATATTCCAGGGAATGTTTGGTAGAATGCAGGATTCCAAAGGGCTCAACTTTAGTCCCTTTTGTTCTAATTGTTAGTTTAAACAATTTGCCTTGTTTTGTTAATGCTAATGATACAACGTTTTTAGATATCTCAGGGCCATCCCGAGGCAGACCGTTTGGTACCGTTGCCCCAAGCCTGTAAATTAGAAAAGTATTTTAGAATTTCAACATGAAAAGGGGCATAGGCGTCGCGTGAAACAAAAATTTGGGGGGCACAACCTACCGGGGGGTCTGGGGGTTTTCCCATACTAGCTGGGGGCCTGGGGCCCTCCCATGGAAAGTTTTTGGATTTTCGTACAAAAAAGTGGGGTTATAAGCCTTTAAAATCCTGTGAAATGTACAGCATTTAAAAGCTTAGTTTATTTATGTTTTTCAAGGTAAATTTTCAAAAAAACTCAACATTATATCCTATTAAGATTTTGAAAGCGTGACTGTTGAAGAACATCTTGTTATGTTTACCTCGAAATCATTACTGTTATTGTTTTATTTGTTAAAAAATAGGTGGTCAAAAACCAACCGTGTTATTTACAACCCCCCTACTTTCCTGGCTGTTTCTTCCCCATAAATGTCACTCTCGTGGCATTTTCGACTGCAGCTTGGAGGTTCAACTCAATAAACTATCTAGCGGACAACTAGAAAACTATTAGAGCGAGATAAAAACAAAACAAAGTAAATTATTCATCCAGTATAGGAAACGACGTCGGGACAAAAAACTAAGTGCTCCATCGCACAGGGTGACCAACCTTCGCCCAGTCAATGAATAAAAAGACGGTGTATACTCAACGAATGAATAACACTTCGTCCAACCTCTTTGTTTAGCCAAATGATTTATCTTATATCAAATGAATGTAATAATGATTAAATATAAAAATAAAGTGTATATGAACAATTACCATGGTAAAAATAAACAACTTAAACAAAATTTGTTTAAATGACTTGTGAGTAGAGGAACAATTTAAAAAATAGTAGAAAATTATTTTTATTTTGATTTTAATTGTTGGTTGGCGGCTACAAAAATAGGGGTAGCGGATTTGTACCCCCCGGATTTGTACCCCCCACAAAAAATGCTACGTCATTTTGACGTCACAGGAGGCGGGGCCTAAATCGCTCGAGAAACAGCCCGCGACTGGAAATGTACCCCCCATTACATTATTAAATCATCAACACGTAATTGGTTTGAAATTAAATTATTTTCCTTAAGACTGACCCCGGAATTGTACCCCCCGGATTTGTACCCCCCGGATTTGTACCCCCCGTGGCCAAATCTTAAAGTCCTACCCCGGATTTGTACCCCCCGGATTTGTACCCCCCGTGGTCAGATTCTTAAGTCTAACCCCGGATTTGTACCCCCCGGATTTGTACCCCCCGTGGCCAAATCCTCAAGACCTACTCCGGATTTGTACCCCGTGCTCAAATCCATTTTTTTACCGACCATGGACATATACCGGGTCAATATTCATTGATGTTGTTGACTTTTTTAATTAGCTGTCGTAAATCAACTGCTGTTCGTAAAATTATTACCTAATATTATTCTACGAATATGTCTTATTCTACGAAAATCGTACGTTGCATGGGTGACGTATGGTTTTTATTCAAGTATTTTTGCAATGAATTAAACATTTACCGAAAGCCAAGTAAAAAACGTCGCTTTTTGGTTTCGTTTTTAGAATATTGTAAATACAATTAACATTTTTAACAGATGAATTGGAAAAGAAGTTCAACCTCAGGTGTTTAACGATCAATCTGGAATGTAATTGAACTCTACGTAGAAGGGTGGAAGTACATTACAGTTTTCTTGCCGTATGAGGGTTTCCCGGGAGGCAGGAGGTCAACAAACATTTTCAAATGCCCTCGGCATGCCTTGGCATTCCTAAGTGGACCTGATGGAATGTACCGCTCCTCCCTCTGTAAGTGCAATTTATGGGTTTTGGACGTTTTTACTGGAAACAGTTTACTTCCTTTGATTGACACATGTTCTTCGTAATAGCAATGAATACAGAAACTATAAGAAGCGCAACGTCCGTGTTAGAAATTCAGCTCCGTATTATATTATTATTATAGTTTCTGTATTCATTGGTAATAGTTAATGACTTTCAACGCACATAACAGTTTTCGCGCCGTGTAGGGGTTTCCCGGCAGGCAGGTGTTCAACAAATATTTTCAAATGCCCTCAGAATTCCTAAGTGGACCTGATGGAATGTACCGTTCCTCCCTCTGTATGTGCAAGTAATGGGTTTTGGACGTTTTCAATGGAAAGAGTCTGCTTTATTTGATTGACACGTGTTCTTCGGATTAGTAAATAACTTAACCACAATTTGTTCCTGGGTACAATGGAGTTGGAAATCCTTTGCTTGCGGAAAAGTGTTTCATGCTTTTAAGTGATCTATAATAGTTCAAATTTAGACGCAAAGTTCTCATGAGACTTATGAGCTAATTTTCAGGAAGAAATAAGTCGGGAAATATATTGATAGTTATGTTTCTGAATCAATAATAAAATTTAAGGATATTGCTTTCATTCTTTACTTAATAAGCCGTTAAGAGCCTGCTGTACTACCCGCCATATTAGGTTTAAGCCCCTTAAGAAAAATGTTATTTCTCTTGAACTATGCTTGGCTTTGAACTGAAATTACTCTTTTACCTGAAATTGTATGATTATTACTCTTGGTTATAGTTTTCTTATTAATATTTAATAGAGAACTGCGAAGACAAAATTTTGAAATCTGTTCAATTAATAGATAAAATGTACATGTGACTCAAAAACGTGTTATCTACAGATTACTTAGCAGAGAAAATCTAATAACGTAATAAAATGTAGTAAAACGTAATAAAATTTTGAAGTTGTAAAGTTTAACATTGGCCTTACGAGTTGCCATGATGGCAACGAACTAAACAAGGAGAATTTAAACAAATAAAGTCATCATAACAGCTATTTGCAAATTACAGTCATCTAGGAAAAATTCAGCGTGAGAGATGAAAATTACTTGGAGTAATAACAATTGCATTTATTATTCATGAATATTTTCGAATTGTTTTTATTTATAGTAATTGGATTAAATTGTAAACATAAAATAATACCGAGCAAGGCTTAGTTCACCAGGTATTAATTAAATAGGGGCATTAGTGGATTTATTTTGTAAATATTTAATTTATTTGTAAATAATATGTGCTGTGACTGATACTTCTATATAAATAACTAGCTGATCAACACGGTGTTACCCGTTGAAAAACAGAAAAACTTCCTTGGATTTAATTTTAAGGTTGCCATGACAAAAAACATGAGCTTCCCTATACGTTAACATTTAAACTTTGATGTATCATAGGGCGTAGCCCTGAGGGAATTTTTAAAAATCCGTTCTTAGTGGGTGCTTATGCCCTGAGAGGAATGTTCATGCAAGGTTTCAAGGTTCTAGGTCGAGTAGTTTGGGCTGTGTGATGATAGGTCAGTGGTATTTGACAAATATACTGTAGATTACAGAAATAAAGCTGATTTTGATTTTATGATATTCATATTGAATGCATTCGTTAATCATTTAAATCAGTAGTCAAGACGCCAACCTCCGGTATACATATTATTTTAGAATATGTTCTAACGGACAACACTGCATTGATCTCTGATCAGTTTTGATCAAATACTCCAAGTACAGAATACCCAAAAATAAATATGTTAACGTCCAAAACCCATCAATTGTACTTACAGAGGGAGGAACGGTACATTCCATCAGGTCCACTTAGGAATGCCGAGGCATGCCGAGGGCATTTGAAAATGTTCTTTGACCTCCTGCCTCCCGGGAAACCCTCATACGGCAAGAAAACTGTAATGTATATCCGCCCTTCTACGTAGAGTTCAATTACATTCCAGATTGATCGTTAAACACCTGAGGTTGAACTTCTTTTTCAATTCATCTGTTAAAAACTTTAGTTTTATTTACAATACTCTAAAAACGAAACCAAAAAGCGACGTTTTTTACTTGGCTTGCGTTAAATGTTTAATTAATTGCAAAAATACTTGAATAAAAGTCATACGTCACCCATGCAACGTAAGATTTTCGTAGAATAAGACATTTTCGTAGAATAATATTAGGTAATAATTTAACGGACAGCCGTTGACTTACGAGAACTAATTAAAAAAGTCAACAACATCAATGAATATTGACCCGGTATATTTCCATGGACGTCAAAATGGATTTTAACACGGGGGGTACAAATCCGGGGGGTACAAATCCGGGGTCAGACTTAAGAATCTGACCACGGGGGGTACAAATCCGGGGTCAGACTTAAGAATCTGACCATGGGGGGTACAAATCCGGGGGGTACAAATCCGGGGTAGGACTTTAAGATTTGGCTACGGGGGTACAAATCCGGGGGGTACAAATCCGGGGTTGGACTTAAGAAGCCATGTTTAATTGGATTTATATAAATTATGCAACTGTTCAGCCAACCGTGAGATGTCAGTTGATCAAAATACATAATAATTTATCCGTCCTAAAAGTTCGCGGCCGGATTTGTACCCCCCGTCCTGTGACGTCAAAATGACGTAGGCGTTTTTTGTGGGGGGTACAAATCCGGGGGGTACAATTCCGGCGACCCCAAAAATAAACCCGGCGTGACGCCTATGAAAAAGGGTGATTAGAATTAATTGACAGGCTACAGGCTATGTTATCTTACTAAAACAATGTAATTTTAATGAACCTCCCTGATTCATTAACTCATAATGCTCTTTAACAAACAATATAATTTCTTTTACTAAACAAATGAGTTCAAGTGAGAAAATAAGTTTAAAAGAACAGCTAAGCCTGTTGTTTTAAATTTGGTTACACAATGGATTAAAGAGTAATAATCTGTTATTTTACTATTACAGGGGGAATTTTAAGTACAAACACTTTCTGGTCTTCCTTATAAAATTCATCAGCGAATTTGGCCTTAAAAACTTCCAAATTTATACAGCTCTTTCCTGGATCAGAGAACTGAAGGATATTGAGGATGAAGTAATTCCGTTCATTACTCCTGTAACACCTTTGCATGTCTTATCAAGAGCCTGCCGAAATATATTAGGTAATATTTTATGTTTTTATTTTTTGTTATTTTCTTGTATTGGTTCATTGGAAGAAAACTCATGGTTTTCTTTATGAAATTAAATGAGATATCGATAAAGTAGAAATAACTGGCTCAACCCAGCTTGTCTGTACTGTGCCAACCAGTTTTATATAATAGTGTTCGGATAAGAAAATGTTTAAAGGAGAAAGTATACTTAAAGCTCAAAAAATGACTCTTTTCAAAAGTGTATATATTTACAATGACATTTTTATGTGTTATGTTGATGTGTATGTTTATGAAATATGCTTAAATTCTGGATTTAATTATGTAGTCCAACTAAACATTGTTTTCAGTTGACTTTTTTTATTGTAGTTCTTCTGGACCTGCACTCATCATCATCCCGAGTAGCAAAACAATATTTTCTCAATATTGTCAACATTGATAATTATTTAGAGAATATTGAATAATATTTTAACAAAATTATTAACTTTTTTTGTCTTTTGTGCAACAAATACATTTTCTGGAAAATATTAGCAAAAGGAAAATAAAACATTAAAATCTCCGCGCTAAAATTACATCGTCGGGAGGGACGCAAACTGGCGACGTTGGGGTTTATGCAGTATTGTTTTAACCTCAGGTTTTCGTAAATAGTTTCAGATGACCCGCTTCAGATAAGTTCAGCGCGGCAGACGATGCGCTGGCGCAGTGTTAAGGCTTCCACTGTGGAAAATGAGTAGTTCAGTAGACGATGAACGAGTATCATGTCTTATTGTGAATTAAATGAACAATATACTAATATATTAAAGTAAAAAGAACAATATTTAATTTAATATTCATTTAAAAAAATATTAATATTTTCTTGATTTTTTAAATTTATTATATTTTTATAAATTTCCTCTTTTCCAACATTATTAAAAAAATACTACGGTATTGTAAAAATAATAATAGGGTTGTAAAAATAATTATATGATGACTAAACAAAAATGTCATGCCTTGCCACTGCATAGCATATTAAGTCCAGGAATTTTAAGAAAAACGATTAACAAATCCTGACCAAGTTGAAACTTTCCTCAGATTTGAAATAAACTTTCCTAATTAAAATGTCAAAAGTCTCGGAAATCCCTGCTGTGCTTCAGCTGCCATCTTGAAAACCCCATTTCCGGTTCGTGATTCTCTATACATTTGATTAATCATCTTGAAAGCTATAAAGGGATTGGAAAAAAGTGTAAGAAGCGTTTTTGTACAGGGTAAGTTTTCAATCAAACGAATATGAACATATACAAGAAATTTAAAAATAACTACTAAAATTATTAGTTTTCTGAAATGTTATAATTTAAATACCCGGCTGCCTAAAGGAATACACGTAAGATTTGATAGAAAATACATTCACAAGGGGGCGAAGCACTTTGATCTTAATGCATAATAAATTATATTTATAGAATCCTTATAGAAATTCCAGTTATTTGACACCCCAATCTTGAAAGTTCACTATAAAGATTCACAATTGTTTATTTAGTGTGCTCACAAAAAAGGTATTCCTTAAGGAATTTCAAAAAATATAACCATACGGAATAATTTTTTCTGAGCCTACCCACGCCTTTATTATGAACCAATTTTGATTATTGAGATACGGTATAAAATAACTGGAATTTTTATCAGGATTCTAAGTATATAATTTATTATGCAATAAGCTCAAAGGGCGTTGCCCCGTTGGGAATGTATTTTGCATAACATTTTACATGTATTCCTCATTGCATGGGAATTAGAATCATATTTTAGAAAATTTAAACTATTAGTAAGTACTTTCTAAGTGTTAAGTTCATTTTTATACACATTTTATTGAGAATTTTATCCTCCAAAAAACACATTTTACTCTTTTTCCCATCTCTTACAGCTTTTGTGTTGGTTGAGAAAATGTCAGTAGGTTTTATAAACATGGCCTGGACTTGTTTTTTTTTTTTTTTTTTTAAGATGTTGGCCAGAGCACAGCAGGGATTTTCGGGGACTTTTCTGTGTGAAGATTCAGCTTGGTCAGGATTTGTTAGGTCGATTCACTTTTTTATGCTTAAAGTTCCTGGACTAATAATTGATTCGTAATCAAAGAGCGTAATTTTCTAAAAATCTGTTTTGAAACAACTATATTATAAATGAGTTGCAAGGTACTACTGTCCACCGATAGCTTGATGGCTTGCGGGATAAGGGCAGGGGGAGGGGAGGAGTGTGCTCGCTATTGGCTGAACTGTTCCCCTCTCGCCACAAACGCGACACTAGTAGCCGACCTGAAAATGTAGTCTGTACTACTGATGCCGATGCCGCTGCATACTCCCCGCGCTGGCGTACTCACCTGCGGTGCGCCGGGTGTTTAGTTGCGTACCCGAATGGTTTGTCCATTTTTACGTACGGATGCCATCACGAAACCGGAAAATACATACCTTTATCACAAAAAATATACAAAAAACAAGTTCTAAAACTTTCACACACACGAATAGAGCATAATGGTGTGAAACGAAGAAGCTTGGATGTTTAAAAACAAAACTGGATCAATTTGGATTTTTAAACGTGGAAAATGAAACAACATCATATGATCAATTGATTCAACTATGAATTTCTTGTGTCAATCATCTGTTATTTAACAAGGTAAATGTAGACGGGTAGTAGCATCGTCGTTATGGTAACCAGCCCGTTATTCCCTCCCCTTACACTTACCCCGCTAGCCATCAAGTCATTGGTGGACAGTACCTGCACTCCGCCGCTCTGCACACGCGATCTTGCAACATCAAAAATGTCACTTTCAAGTAAAAAGTGTAAATACTCAAAAGCTTTAAATTAAATTTTGCATTCAGTGATATAACTGTTAATGATATGGAAGCTGTTGTAAGCTTGTTATGTAATAGAACACCAATAAAAATGTGTATTTTTCAATCTAATAAATAATTTTACGAAACATAAATAAGTTATTTCACTATTACAACTTTTTTTAACTGTTTCTACACTTTTCCAAAACATTTTGACTCCAAGATTATTAAAATTTAACCTCTAGTTTTTGCTCTATCAATATATTTGTGTAGTTAGTACAATACAAAAACTTAATAAAAAATCAAACTTTAACTCATCATAAATACAGTTTTGCAAGAGAGTATATCAATTTATTGAGTAGGCCCTGGTTACCCACTGGAGCTGCCTTGGTCAGTTGGTGGCCTCCCACCGTCATGTCATTTTTACATTTCTTCTTAGAAAGGGTTCATAATTTAATGAATGAATTTTAAATATATTTATACTTAATTTATCAAGTACTTATTTGCATTTAATGTTCCAATTGATTCTGTCACATAGCAATAATTCATTAAATTGTGCTTATTATAGAGTATTTAATTTGTTTGTGACGATGGATTACTTTTGTTATGCAGTTTCCAGCAACTCTCATGGGTGTCCTTGTCTGGAGCGTGACAAGGTACAAGAATTGAGGAAATTGGCAGAACGGTTTTTTAGTGTATTCTGGGTAAAGAATCAGGCAGAGATGAAGATGGTCATAGAAACTCTGCCAGAAAATATGAAGGTAAGAATACTTTTTCATATCACTAGAGAACTCGTTCTTAAAAATTTAATACTTAACATTTAGTTTTTAATAATAAGGTTAATCGTCAATACAATTTTTTAGAAAAAAACTTTTCACACCAGAAATAGTTGAAATTTACAGTACAGTAATTTCGTTAAACTTACAGTACAGTAATTTCGTTAAACTTACGGTACCTCCACAATTTTACCTCTGGGGACCCCTTCTCCCTTCAGTTGTTTTTGCCTTTGCCCCCTGGGGAGCTTTTCCTCCTGGAGGCTTCTTCATGCTGGGGCATTTTTGATCCTGGAGGCCCCTTTTTACAGGATTCCCTTTGCGCTCAGGAGATACAACCTGGGGGAGGGGGCTTTACAACTTAGGGCTCTTTTATATCTGGGGCCCCTTTTTTTGCTTAGAACCCTTTGCATTAATGAAACCTTACAAACACATACCATCTGATTTTTAGTTAATGTGTATTTGCATATGTAAATTTTCCTGGAACAGCATTGCCCCATAAGAGTCATGTGTGCAATATATAAGTAAGTGATCAAAATTACATGATTTTTTTGGTCAGGGAGATTATATTACTTTAATTATTGGGCAAAACCCACCTAAAGTGAACTGATGTGTCAATCCTCAGTAAAATTGAAGAATAGTGTCACAAAAAAACACTATAATATCGGATCGAACACAAAATGTCAAGAGTCAAGAGTTTAGTAGTCTTTATGGATTCATGCAAGTGATTAACAAAGCCAGATATCAGTGTTGGGGAAGCTACGTTTTAAAATGTAGCTCGCTATAGCTAAAACTACAGGTTGTAAAAAGTAGCTTTGCTACAGCTACAGGCTTTAAAAAGTAGCTAGCTACAGCTACAGGTTTTAAAAAGTAGCTAGCTACAGTTACAGCTACTTTTTTTAGCTACTTTCACAAAAAACTTTCCCACAAAAAACTTTCCCACTTTCCCTGTCTCGCAGTGGTGTAGTCTCTGAACTGAACACCCATCTAACTTTTTAGACGTATTACCCCAAGTGTATTTCAAGTAAATAAATAAATAAAAATCAATGAATAATGTTTTTAAAATGATTAGTCATTGTAGGCCTGCTCAAAATAGATTGTATAAGTGTTGAATGGCCCGGTGACAGGATTTTCGGGTCCAGGTGCAATTCAGAAACCCGTGCCCCTAACCTGACGACCTTTTTTTATTACTCATTTCGTGTGGTTCCGGGCCCTCATTTCCACTCATCTCGTGTAGGTACAATTGACCTTTGGGTATGAGCCCCTGTGCATTTACCCCCCTGCCCCTCCTGTCGCCGGCCCTGATGAAATGATAGGCGTTCAAGTAATAAATACTATGATTTGGTGTTACATCATATTTGTATCTTAACATTTGAAATGATACAAATATTTGAATAGGTTTTTAAAATACCCCCCTTGCAGCAGACCTGCATATTCAGCGAATTTCAAACGCAAAACAATATATTTCAATCCAACATAGCGATATTTGACATGTTTTGGTAAGCTTCATAAGAATAACATGGGTAATGAGTATGCAGGTTTGCTGCCACAGGTATATTAAAACTGGGTGGTTTCAATTCAATATTTAGTATATCTGAACTAGAAGAAGCCATTTACCAAGTTTTATCAAGATATGTTGAGAAATAAGCGAGATATAGAATTTTACATTTTTCCATAAGGTTAACATTGGGACAATGTACTGTGTTTGACACTTTCAGTATCTCGGTAACCAATGGACATAGAGCAGTGATTTAAAATACCAAATTGTTTTTTTTTTGAGCTGAATTCAATTGTGATAACAAAAATTGGATCATTTTTGTTTTTTATAAAAACTCAAAAAACCCAATTTTGAGGAGGTTTAACCCTCGTTACCCCCCCCCCCCCCTCACAGTGAGCCGATCGAGCTGGTTTACAAACTCGTCCAAGGGATTACCACTTAACATGTCTGTACCAAATTTCATTAAGATCGGACCATTTTTATGGCCGCTATCGTGCTCACAGACACATATATACAGTGTGTAAAAAAGTCCGTCCCCCCTCTTTATTTTTTTGTTTTGTAGAGACAAACAATTAACCTTTGGGGAATGATACTAACTCAACCCAAATTATTTTTACTAACGTCAAAAAAAAATTTGGGTTGAGTTAGTATCATTCCCCATTGGTTAATTATTTGTCTTGACAAACAAAAAAATTAAAGAGGGGGGACGGACTTTTTTTACACACTGTGTATATATATATATATATATTTGAACGAATGGTGTGTTTTGCTTCTGAGGGCCCCAAAACGAAAAGTTCTCATGGTCTCGGGCTTAGGTCTTACCATGAGACCTACGGTAATAGCTTCTTCCCTATAGGGGAAATTCGCTAAAAATGTAGATTAATATCCATCTTTTATCCCCTGAGCTGTGCGATTTAAATAGTAAGACTAAATTACTTACATCAACCGTCAGAACAGCTAAAAAAATACTGTCGTTGTGTTCAGGACATGTTTCAACGTTTAATACGTCATCTTCAGCTGACTAAAAATGTGAGTTGAAGTTGTGAGGATCTGCATCCACGTAGTCAGTAGATGGCATCGTCAATAAATAATCACAATCACACATAACAAAGACACGAAAAACGAGACGAAACGAAAAACAGAACATTAACTTAAAACTACAGGCCTGGTAGAGCAAATGCCACGACACGTCGCGCCGGCGGTAGAGGACAGACTGGAGTTTCCTTGTGCATCTGATGTGTCGTTGTTATCAGTAGGGCAGGGGTCAGCTGATGGTCTTGGTCTATTGTACGAAAGGAGCGTATTGAAAATCGAATGAGAGCTAAATTGTAATTTATCATTAATTATTATTTCAGCTTGGGTGTTGCTCTTAAAACGTTTGTATATCTCAAACTCCTCCAAAGTATCCATCTTTCTCCCTTTCCTACAACAATGCAATATGTCGAGACTGTCATCAATGTTGCCGATAGAATGATTATTATCTATTAAGTGTTGGCCAAACGTAGATTTCTGTTTATCCAACCTATGATTGGGGCGGTGTTCTTTAAATCTTGTGTTGAATCCGCGTCCAGTTTGGCCGACATAAACACTTGGGCAATCAGCACATTTTAGCTTATAAACACCGGTTCCGTCGTACTTGTCCATTTTGCCTTTGTTTACACTCAAAATATGTTTTGTACGGTTGGAGGTACTAAAAGCTAACTTTATATTATGCTCTCTTAAGTTTTTGTTTAGGCCGTTCTGTGTTTATAGTGGACAGACTTATCCACAAACATAAGAATAAAATCGACAAAGGTGTCATCTCTGATAAAACATCTAGCACTAACCCAACAACAAAATATGCCACTGTCGAGTACAGCCATTATGTACATCACAATGCCGATGCCATCTACTGACTACGTGGATGCAGATCCTCACAATTTCAACTCACATTTTTAGTCAGCTGAAGATGACATATTAAACGTTGAAACATGTCCTGAACACAACGACAGTATTTTTTGAGCTGTTCTGACGATTGATGTAAGTAATTTAGTCTTACTATTTAAAAATGTAGAGCTAGAATAATAGTAGATCTATTTTAGATCACACTACCCTAGTGTCTTTTGATTATTTAGATCTATTCCGGTGTAAGATCACTAGCGTCGAACAAAGGCGGGGCGGATCCAGGCTAATGCGAAACTGTAGTGATGCGTTTTTAAGACTTCTTTCTGTTCTATGTCATTCTCACAAGGCCTCATGTTGTAAATAGCCGATTGTTTGGGCAAGTCAGTTTCGCTCTAGGACGATGATATAGTGAACTCCCACAATCAAATGTTGGACTTTAGTCAAAGGCAATTGCAGGAACAAAAAAACATTTACAATAACCAGGCATTACAAAATAACAAAGAACATTAAGAATTGAAGTATAGTTTGAAATGTTAAAATACCGGTTTGTGAAAAATATAAATGTTTGTATTGCGAAAGTAGCGTCAAATTCCATCACTTGCTGCTCAATATAGTAGCTCGCTACAGCTAAAAGCTACGAATTTTAAAAAGTAGTGGCGCTACGGGCTATGGCTTCCGCTACTAAAAAAGTAGCTCGTTACTGTAGCGCCGCTACTCCCCAACACTGCAGATACAGTGATAACTTGAAAGTTTCACAAGTCAAACCTGAAAGACAAAGACAAAGACAAGTCAAAGATGAAAAACAAACGATAAATGTATCTGTCCCAACGTTTAGCGTGCATAAAGAAGCATAATTTTTTTCAGGGGAATTGAAAATTTAGCACTAGGTGTTTTGAAAGAAACCGCTCTGACTTCCTTACAATGGTTGGCCTGTCTGGAAGGTATCGAAAGGGGGCTTATTAGCAGGAGTGGTAGGGGCCTGTCCTGGCTCTGTTTACTTTATCTTTAATTTCACTTTCAACCAACGGGACAAACATCATCAGCTGAGAAATGCAGTTGCTATCCACTGCCACACAACCTGCTTCCAGTATATTTCTTTCTTTTCAACTTGTCTCAATAAAAATCATACTGGCCGAGCTCATTCATTCAAATGTTTGGTTTTCACACATGTTGTGTTCGACCAACTTTGAGTTTCTCAGGTCACCCTCAGGTTAGCTTTTTGTCCTTAACAACTCTAACAGCCTCCAGTCTCGGTATATTCTCGACATAGAACTAACACAGTTTGATAAGGAAAAAAGCTTGTTCAAGAACTTGACAGAAAAAATGGTGATTTAGAAACGTTGAAGAGGGAGTGCAAAATGCTAAACTCACAAGTTGATGCCTACAAATCAAAAGTGGAAATGTGTAACAAAGTTAAATATAAGAATGGAAAAAACAACAAAAGTAAACATATTTCCCATAGTTGTAACAAGATGCTGGATTGTTTAGCCTCAACAACTTAAAGATTTGAAGTACTCTCACAAGATGATTTTATATCCACAGAGCCACCTAAGACTTTCCTCCCAGGTGGTATTGCCAGAGCAAGTAAACCACCTAAGTTACTCACAGGGGAAGTTCTCGATCTCTGAAAAAAGCCGGGTCAAATGCAACAACTCTCAATCCTTCACAATCTAATGCAGAAGTCGTCTTTACAAACATAATTACCTTAAAAATGTTTTAGGGAATTAATATTTTAATGTTAATAATTAATTGTAAGAAGTTGTTTATTTTTTTAATTTGTGTCTCTTTAGCCTATGCTAGTAGGCTTCCTGTATACTTTAAGCTCTCACCTCCATAGAATACAACAAATACAATAATGGGAGTACATCATTAACTTCCTCTCCCAAAGTTAGCTTTATGGTCGTCCTAAGTTAAGTCTTAAAATATTTCCCCCACCCCCCTCCTGCTGTTAAGAACTCTAACCTGCCAGGCAGGTCAGTCGCTGTAAGAATGTCAGAACGGCTTATTTCATAAAACCATGTACAAAATTGTTACTCCCCTCTCCCCTTAGAGGTAAGGTTTTTTTAGACTGTGAGAACAGCTTCTCACATAAAACCATGTGGAAAATTTTTATTCACCTCTCCCTCGAAAAGGCAAGATTTTTCTCTAGATTTGTGAATCGTCAGGTCAGTTTGTGTTTGATCCGGTATTTTGGTGTTTTTGTGAGTGACAATATTCTGCAATATGTCCAAGGATTGACACACCAGTTCGATTAAGGTGTGTCTTGCCTAATAATTTTAACAAAATTTGTAAATAATACTAATACGTATTAGATTTAATAAAGCATTCTTTTTCAGAAGGAAGTTACGCTGATAGTGAGAAAACTTGGAGCTCCAGAATTTGAAAAAAAATCTGGTAAGGAAGAAGAGCCTGTGAAAGTAAAGCCTGAAGATATTCCAGGATTCGTAACCAGAGCTAATGTAGTGTTACAGAATAAGTTTGGTAATGTACTTTTTGAAAATGTATCAGTTTTCTTAACTCCTCCTGACTCTAAAAAAAATGAAGATAATAAGCCAACCCAAAATTATCAAGGTACACCAGTCGTTACCTCGACAGGTCAATGCAAAAATAAAGAACCCACAGAAAAACAACAAGAATTTGATCGTAACCTTCTTAACGTGGATGACCACGAGTGCATTAACGCTACAGAAGAACGACAAGAGGATCCCAATCTTCCTATCTCGAATGACCAATGCATAGGCGACCATGCCACAGTGGATCAGCAAGAGGATATTAATATTGCTACCAAAGATAATAGATACAAAGGAAAACATATCGTAGCAGAGCAAGAGGTGGACCCGACTTTATCAGAAACGAGTGGTTTCTCAGTAGAGCAAGAAGTGGAGTCAGAAACAAGTAGTTTCCCAGTAAAGCGAAAAGTGGAATCAGAAACAAGTGGTTTCCAGGTAGAGCAAGAAGTGGAATCAGAAACAAGTAGTTTCCCAGTAAAGCGAGAAGTGGAATCAGAAACAAGTGGTTTCCTGGTAGAGCAAGAAGTGGAATCAGAAACAAGTAGTTTCCCAGTAGAGCGAGAAGTGGAATCAGAAACAAGTAGTTTCCCAGTAGAGCGAGAAGTGGAATCAGAAACAAGTGGTTTCCTGGTAGAGCAAGAAGTGGAATCAGAAACAAGTAGTTTCCCAGTAGAACAAGAAGTGGAATCAGAAACAAGTGGTTTCCCAGTAGAGCAAGAAGTGGAATCAGAAACAAGTGTTTTCCTAGTAGAGCAAGAAGTGGAATCAGAAACAAGTGTTTTCCTAGTAGAGCAAGAAGTGGAATCAAAAACAAGTGGTTTCCCAGTAGATCATGAGGTGGACTACACAACATCAGAAACAAGTGCTTTCCCAGTAGATCACGAGGTGGACTACACTACATCAGAAACAAGTGGTCTCCCTCAAGGAGAAAACCTCGAAAACAACTTGGATACTGAAAGTAAGTCACGCAAAAAGATTGCAGGAGAGAATGACGAAGAATCAGGCGAGGAAAGTCTTGAAATATTATTTTCAAATTTGAAATTTGATTCATCGCAAAATGAAGATTCCATTAAAGATGAAGAAGGGTAAGTAATTTTATTTTGTTATTAAACTTAGTTTTGTAGTATAAAAACATGGAGTCTTTTTTGCAAACAGGGGAGAATGGGGCAACTATGTGCAGTGGGTATTTTTGTCCCTAATATGTCATATGAAGAATAGCTTGAGAGTGTTTAATTTAGTGCTGAAACCTATGGGAGCTAGTAGAAATAATATGATCGCTCAAAGCGACACAATTTTAATAGACAAGGTCAGTAAAGTGGATTAAGTGTTTGGTAAGGCTGGAAACTAATTTTTGCCGCTCTTGAATACAAGATTACTCCTCCATTCTTTTATTTATTCAGTTTCACTGTTTATATTGTTCGATCAAGTTTTTTTTTGATCAATTGATTCATAAGAACTTGAGCTTCAATTTCTAAACAAATTTCAAGAATTATATTTTTTCTAAAATTAAATAGCATAATAAAAAGGGGGCATTGAATTCAGCGTAAAAATTTAGTTTGAGATGATGGGTGACAATTGAAATAACTTCTCATTTCAAAATAGTGGATCCAAGATGACGGCCAAAAACTTAACACCCGTATTTTTTTATTTTAATTTTGAAAATAACAATGATGATGATGATTAACTATATTATCTAACTTTATTTTGTAGTTATGGAGCTGTTTGATCAATTTGTAATGTTAAAATTTGTTAGAAATAAATTGTTACCAAGTTTTCATACGAGAACCAAAAATAAGTTATTAAAAAGTTTTCATATTTTAAGATAGTTAAAAAATAGATTGCAGCATTGAGATATGTGAAAAAAATCTAGTTTGAAATAAAGAATCCCATCACCGCATTTCCATTTGAAAAAATTATTTTTGATCTAATATGGTGGATCGTAGCTGGGGGCCGAAATTGAGTACCCACTCAAGAAGAATTATAACTAGCCTACAAAGTTTGGTAGTGGTGTGGGATTGATATTTGACAAAATATATACCGAATCGCCAACTATCTGAATCGGTCCTAAGCGTGATATAAAAAATTAAAACCAAGTAATTTTTCAATAAAAACAAGTTTGGTATGGACTCAAGAAACAAAAATGTGAGTGACAATTGCCGTGTAGACGATACAACGGCGACAAGATCGCAGCACCGCGGTGTAATAATTGAGTTGCCACCCTCCTGACAGTGTTTTAATGTGAGGAGTGTTTTGCGTATCCAAGGCCATACTCTCTACCTAAAAACACGTCCACCACTGACAGTGAGCTCCTCCCTCTCTCATTGTGCGGATCGCTGTTTTAAACCGAGTTGTGAGTTTGCGTTAACGTGACCTTGCCACATGGAAACGAGCTTCAACGTTGAGGCAACTTTCTCTGGTCGAAATGTTCAAGTGAGCATATTCTCCCTATATGGTTGTAGTCTGCAAACAGCTGTTATGATTACTTTGTTTGCTTTTTCCTTGTTTATTTTGTTGCTATCATGGACACTCATAATGCCAATGTTAATATTTTACAATTTTATAATTCATTTTATTACTTTATTTTATTTTCTCTGGCCAAGTAGTCTTCATAGAACATGTTTTTGAGTCATAAATTACTTATTTCAAAACTTTGAAGGGAATCCTCGGAGCCGTTTCTGAGATAATTGTGCAAACAAACATGCAAGCAAGCAAGCACGCAAGATAACATTGCTCATATAAGAGAATAGGATTCCAAATGAGAAGTATTCTGATGTACTATATTATGAAAATGGAGTGCATGATTTTGTGGCGATTGGGCTCATGGCATGAGTGGTTTAACAGGCGTCAGTTATGTTTATTACAGAACCAAATTAACTTTGCTCCTTTTTTCAATTCCGAGTAAATTAAAGAATTGCATATTATTGACATGCAATTAATGTGTACTTAACAATTAATAAGTAATAGTATTTATAATAATAATAATAATAATAATAGTATTAATAATAATGATAATAATGTCTATATCATTTATATCTGAGAGTTGTTTTGTTACACTTCGTAGATCTTAGAGTGATGAAAAAATTACCCTTCTTTTTTATTTTCAGAATGAAAAATGCGTCTGGTGCTAAGAGTCACAAGCTTAATTCAATGAAAAGCTTCTTTTCCATTTTTAAACGAAGTAAATCAGTGTCAACTCAAACATCAGCTTTAAAAATCAGCCCACCCAAAACAGAAGTACACAGTGAGAATTCAATCAATGTGGAACAACACCAAGCCAACAGAGAGAAAGCAAACAATGAGAAATCATCTGACTCAAAAAAGTATTATAAAGCATGGAAACTCTTACAAGCGGAATTAGAATTTCTAAATCACGATATTTATGTTCGGGAACTAGAATTAGAAAGGAATAAAATTGAAATCGAGCAATTACGTAACAAGATTAAATTTAATAACACTCTCATTCACAATATACAAAAGATAAATGCAGAAAGAGGTGAAACTAAATTGATCAGGGCTTCAACGGTGAGTTTTCTTTTAATAGTTTTGTAACTGATGATACTGCTAACCTAATTGGGCTTAGTTACAAAAGTTATTAACACATTCGCGGCAGCATGGTAGCCCCCACTCAGAACTCTATGTAATCTCCTGTCTCCCTATGTAATCCTATGTAACGTTGCTCCCAAGCTGCAACATGTAACATGATTTTGATGTTACAATAAGATTTATTTTTAAACCAGGATCTGATGAGCTTGAAATCTGAAACTTAAACAGCATTGCTCAATAGTATATTGTACTGTGCACTGGACAGTGCTCAATAGTATATTGTATTTTGTGCACTGGACAGTGCTGCTGTCACGGTAGGCGTGGCAGTTATAGTTATTATAAGTCAGAGCACCAGGTGGCGGTAAGGAACACAGAAAATCTTGCCGCCGCTAGCATGTTAAGCCCTTGGTAACAGCTGACTTGTCTTATTTGCCTAAAAAAATGACATTTAAACCATTAGCTTGGTAACTAGAACCTTTATAACACGTTCGCTTTTAGTATAAATAAAAAATGTGTAAATATAGCCCGGTCGGCTCAGTCGGAGTCAGCTGTTATGTAGAAATAGCCTGGCGGCTCACATCTAAACTGGCCGGGTCCGCCAAAATAGCCCAGAGGCTCTGATATGAGCCGGTGTTACAGTGCCACTAAATGGTCGATTGTGAGATACTCATCTATTTTAGAGGCTTAAAAATTTTGTAGCGGTCTATAGAGATAAGACCGCATATACTGGGTCTCTGGGTTTCTTGAGTCATAGTGTAAATACAGTGTTGCTATGTTGATACTCCTGGACAACCACAGCTGACTTGCAGCCAGACAAGTTTCAAGTTGCAGTTGTCTGCAAACTTGAATCTGTTTGCTAATATATCTTCTTTTTTTGGCTCAAATATATTTTTTTGTATATCCAACCATCCAAATTTTGTACTATCCTAATCAACCTTGATCACAATTAATTCATAATCTATTATATTTATTTGAACTAGTCACTTTTGGACTATGACTAGCCCAATTCTAGTGTAGTAGGTAATATGTGGAGGGCCATAAATAATTATGAGCCATGGCAGTGGTACTAAAGAGGAGCAAGAGAATGGGAGGGGGTTAACAAGTTTAGTCTGTGCACAGTCGCTCAAACACTGACAAACTGTCCCAGCAGATTGTGTATCTGGTATCAGTGTCAAATGAGAAAATATTAGTTCATATTAAAGGATTAGCATAGTTCTCTGTGTGTAACAGTGCTTACATACCAAATCTACTGTATGTTGTGATGCAGTACATTTTTGCTGTTTGTGTTTTTAGTCTTCACTGTAAAATTGTGTTCTATGATTTCAGCCAAATCTAAGTGAGGATATTCTGCCAGTTAATATATTTAGTACTCCTCAATCCGTAAACCAAAACTTGGATAAAGTCGAAGAAACTGATGTAGACAATATTGTTCATGAAACAGACGATGAACTGACGGAACAGCAGGAAAGTGAGCTTGGAATAACACCAAGTGCATGGGCAGGGTGAGTAGATTGTATGTCTGTAGAGGTTGTAGAATAATATTTGTGTTGCGGAAAGTGAAAAGAGACCTCAAGTCGCAAATTTGACCAAATGAGTTATTGATAGTTTTGTGTAGAGGATATTTTTCTGAACATCTCAAGACCAACATTACTCTAATATCTCTAAAAATAAAAAGTTACATTAGTGAAAAACGGGTTTTTAAGAACAGTGCATGCACACATTTGAAACAATGTAAACAATTTATTTACCATATTTAACAAATGAAATTAACATGTTTTGACAGCGAAAGTGACGAAATTGACCTTAGAACATCATCAAGTACATTGTCAGGGTGATTAGATAGTATGTTTACAGAGGTTGTTGAATAATATTTGTGATGCGAAAAGTGAAAAGAGACCTCAAGTTGCAAATTTCACAAAATGAGTTATTAATATTTTCGTGTAGAGGATATTTTTCTGAACATTTTAAGATTAAAATTACTCTGATATCTCAAAAAATAAAAGGTTACAACCTTTCAGAGTTACATTAGTGAAAAACGGGTTTTTTAGAACAGTGCATGCAAACATTTGAAACAAAGTAAACAATTTATTTACCATATTTAACAAATGAAATTTACACGTTTTGACAGCCTAATTTATACTTAAAGGAAAATGACATCATGTCAGACTACTGGTGTCTTCTCTACCTTTTTTACACACAGACACACTGACACACAGACAGACAGACAGACAGACAGACAGACAGGCAGGCAGACAGGCAGACAGACAGACAGACACACACCACTCCAAAAAGCACTTCTTTGGTTTAGGGAGTACTAAAAGTAGTATATCCACTATCCACTCAAATACGAAAATTTTTACTAAAACAATACTTTTTCCTTATACTATGTATAGGGGAGAGAAAATAAAAATAAAAACATAAAAATACAAAATGTAAAAATTATGTGTGTTTCTGCCTTCTGATATTGAAATATTCTAGGTTACCTGTTTCAGTCAAACATTTCACGAAGTTTTTAAAAAACTATGTACATTTTAGGATTAAAATCCCATCTTCAGGTTTTACAAAAACACCAACACATAACTTCTCAGATAAATACATTTTTTTACATTTAAAATCGTTGAGCAGTTTAAAACAGACACATTTAATAACACACTTTAAAACTGTACATGTGCCGGCCGATGATAGACTCTGACTGACTGAGGAAGTGGTTTGGTCTAGTTATCCTACTCCCACCTGCTGACCTTTAACCGCTTAACTGCCGCGCACGAGGTAACTCGTGGTAGTAATCTGTACGCGCCCTGCCACGCACGAGATACCTCGTGCAAAACCCTTGCTCCGTTGACCGCCACACCCGAGTTTTCTCAAATTTGACGTTCTCAGCTGATTTATATTTTTACAACTGTTCTGCTAGGTTTTTTTCCTGATAAGACTGTACAGTTGACCCTGACGAGTTGCAGACTGGTTGGTGCTGCACTCTAGTGGATTTTTCTGGAACTACGTCCTCGCCACAAGTTCTGCAGTGTTGTGCTCGTCACATTGAGACGAAAACCCGGCGTTTTCGTGTTATTCGTATAATTAAAACTGTGCGCTACTAAAAACCGTGGAGCCTAATTATTACTCGGTGCTTAAGGGGTTAATCCCTGTTATCACATCTGTACTCTTGGTCTGAAATTCATCAGTACGGTTTGATTAGACATTCGAGTTATATTTTAGTTTTTCATCAAAAACATTATTGGGTTGTTTTTTGAAGGCGTTGTAAATATGCAGTTCTTCCATAGTAGTCATGAAATGTGATTTTTACAATTACTATGTAAGATTTCTAAATTTTCTTCCATATTTTTCAATCCATGGCTATTGTCGACAAGATGTTGGGCAAATTTTGATTTTTAGCCACTGAAAGATGGTTTTAGGATGTGTTCTGAGAACTGTTTTTTAAAGGAACGGTCTGTCCGATATAGATCATGGAGCAGTCTGAACAATTAAGTTTATAAATTCCTGTTGTCGAGTTTTTCTTTTGTTCATGGACATTCAAATGTTTACTTAATTTATTAGAGGTTCTGCTGGATGATTTAACATTCTGTTTCTTGAGTTCTTTATTAAGAGTGTAGTGTAAGGAGTGCCCATATTCAACTGACACAAACTGTTTTTTATCGGTAGATTTGGATTTGTTCATACTATTTACATTGCTATTTCTTTTCTTAGATATTATTTCATCAATTATTTTACTTTCATAGCCATTTGCAACAGCTATATATTTCATGATAGAACGTTCTTTTTCATAATCTTCTGGATCCATAAGTATTGATAAGAGTCTATGCACCATATAATTTTAAGCTGCCATTTTATTGGCTATTGGGTGATATGGCTATTTTAAGTGAGTCGGTGGCGCAGTTGGTAGCGCACTCGACCTCGGAACTGTGGCCACGAAGCGTCGCAGGTTCGAGACACGGGCATGTTGCATACTTTTAACAGTACTGTTCACCCTTGTACTGTACCGGCTCACTCCTTGGCTTTGCTTGATAACGTCCACGCACAGATCAATAGTCTATGTGGGCGGGGCAAAGGCAAGGTGAAAGAGGCCGCCACCCTCTTTAAAAAAAAAAAAAATGATGTTGAATGAATAGTGTGGTTGGTACCTGTGGGTTTTCAGTAGATAGAAAATGTAATATCTTTCAGCAAGGTTAGGTCAAGAAAATTTATTCTATTGTTGTTTCACACTCTAATGTGAATTTGATGTTTGGAGGGATTTTGTTTAATTGATTGTTTAGCAATCCTAGTTCTCTTGCATTTCCTCTATAAAATACTATAGTGTCATCCACATTTCGCTTGTATAGTAGCATATTCTTGGCGTGTTTATTGTTAGATGAAAAAATATGGGTGTTTTCCATATGGTTTAAATATATTTCAGAAATAATGCTTGAAAGTGGTGAGCCCATTGTTAAGTCATTCTTTTGTGTGAATTATTGGTTGTTGTGCAGAAAATAGTTTTGTTTCAAAACAAGTTTTAACAGATTTACAAATTCCTCTTTTACTTCTTTGTTAAGATCCATTTTATTTGTCAAATTTTCTTTTACTAGTTCTATAGTTTTTTCTATGGGTATGTTTATAAACAAAATTACTATGTCGAATGAAGCCATGGTAAACTGATTATTTATCATGGCCGCCACATTCGATTGCAGGCCCCCCTATGTTCGTGTGCTATGCTATGTTTCAAAAATTACTTGGTAATTTTTAAATTTCCCTTTACAAATTTGATTTTAACTGATAGTTGATAATGAATAATCAAGGCTATTATTAGTTCAATCTGAAAACAAAATTTATTGGCAAAATTAATGCTAACATAAATTTAAATAAATCATTCAATTTTATTTTACTGAAAGTACATTTCTATTTTGTGATTGATTTCTCTTACTGACCAAGATTAAAATTCGATTGTGGCCCGAGCTGTTGCTGTGTGGTGCTCGAGCACACTGAAAAAAAACTTGCACTGCATGTTGCAAGTGCTATAAACTGTTCTGCAATATTGTAAAAGTGGAACTATAAAAAATTTATTTATTTTGCTTTTGGACTATGTCGTTATTATGTGGGCATGTATAACTAACTACTAGTGAAGAATAACACTAATAGAAGAAGTATTCATCATCTGAAGTATGATGAATACTTCTGATATTATTCTACTGAACAATTGTTTTACCTTTTGTGTTACTAATATGCAAAACAAAAAAGTAACTGGCACAATATGCACCTAATTAAAATTGTAACTAACCTCAAATGTATAATTTATATTATTTTACTACATACAAATTTTTTTATTTGAATTTTTGATCGTGATCTGCTTTAAAACATTCTGCAATAAGTATAAAAGAAATTGAAATAGGGCTAGGCCGGGGCCCCCAAGGGGCCCGGGCCCTCTTAATTATCATGCATGTAAGAGTAATGTAACAGTTGCGCCAGCCCCACTCTTGTGGGGGCCATATTACTTATATTTGGTATTTTGAATTATATTTACTAGGTCAATGTTATTTCTTATGCTATGGTTGTTATTTATTGTGATGTGGTCTCTTAAAAATTTATCCAATCAATTAGCTACTTTGTATGAAGGTGCGGTAGTAAATTTACCAAAGGTCTGATAGGAGTGCCTTCCTTATGTACCTTAGGCAATCCTCACATCGTCAGGGCCTGCCTGTTTTAAAACTTTGTGAACTATTTGACTGAAAGTTACATAACCTAGAATATCTCAAAGTAACAGTTCAGGAGGCGAAAGAATAATGATACTTCTGATATTATTCTACTGAACTATTTTTTTACCTTTTGTGTTACAGACTGAAAAGTAAATTTGACAAAGAAGAATGGAAGTATATTAAAGCAGAGATGATTATGAAGGCAGAATTAGAAATTTTAAATCATGAGATTAATATTCGAGAATCCAAACTGAACGCAGCTAAATTAGAAATAGATGAGCTGCGAAGCAAGATCAAGTTTAATAACGCCCTTCTTAACAACACACGAATAAAGATAATGAGACTCTAAACTGTACAGTTTCAGTTCAGTGTTCTCCAGATTAATTTGTATTCCTAATCTTGTGGGTTTTCTGTAGTGTTAACCTTTACTCCATATGAAATTAGTGTTTGAATATATGTTGAAAACAGACATATGACAGTTAATTTAAATTAGTGTTTTCCCTTTTTTAACTTTGATTATGTGGGCATGTATAACTAACTATTAGTGAAGAATAACACTACATACAAGTTAATTTTTAGTTCTAAGTTGTTCACCTGTATTTTTATTCCTTGTCTCATTAATTGATTTCAATTTTTCTTGTAATGTTAACCTTTAGTGTATATGAAGTCGTTATTTGAATATTGGCTGAAACACACATATGACAGTTAATGTTAATGTAAGTTTTCTATTTTTCTATTTTATTTTTGTTGGTTAATTTAACTTTTGAGTGGTGAATAACACGACATGCAACCAATTTACAAGCTGATAAGTCATTATATGCAATATGCTTTAAAACTTGTAAGGTTTCTTCGTGTAACTGAGATTGTTAATGAATTCTGAGTGTGTTTTAGTTTAATTATTCTGCTTTTCATTTAACATACAATGACTTTTTCCTTCTTTCTAAGTTTATGAAAAGAAATATGTTTAGAAATATCCTATAGTTTATGGGATTTAAATAGTTCTACAGTTTGTTGTTATGTCTTAAGATCAGGATCACTGAATTTGTCCAATTCTCTATTAAATTTATATAAAATTTGTTCTTAAAGAAATACATTACAATCTATGTATTCAGAGCTTAATTATAATTTTATGTTTAGTGTGCCATTGTTACCTCAATAGTTCTCAAGTATTGTTCACTTTTGTCTTTTGTCACAGTTATAGATGTTTTATTGTAATTTAGACTACCGTTTTAAAAGAACATGTGGTAAGCTATGCATTCAAAGTAACACGTTGCCAACTTTGCATTAAAAGTTTAATATTGTTATAATTTTAAACTAATTGTGCTATTGTAACCTCGTTGGTTCTAAAGTATTGTTAATTTAAATTGCAGTTAAGGATGTCTTGATTGTAAGTTAGGTTACCGTTTGCACCATGATGTCTTTTCATCTTAAAATATTTCCTTGATGAAATAAATTTTTGAATCTGGTTTCTTTTATTGATTGAAATGTGTTCCCTTTCATTTCTTTTAATTCACAGTGCTTCTCTTTAGCGGTTTTTGCTTTTGGTCTTTCAAAGTACGACGTATGTGGGGAGTCACTATGTGTAGGACTTTTCATGAATGTAACAATGAATTTCTATGGAAAATACATGTTTATTTATTTACATTTACAGTAAAATAGGATGGTTGTACATGTTTTTCTTAAACCAAAACCAAATCCATCTGTTCAATAATAATGATTTTTACAGGTTAATTATTATGTAATACAACAACTGCAAGACATTCCCTTGACAAAGTATAAAAAGAAATGTCCAAGTATTGTTTACAACACAAATAAGTTAACACATTTTAAAATGTATGGTTACATTTATGCAAACATAAGTATTTTAAATTTAAGTAAATAAATCTCCTTTTACTAAATCCAGGTGTGTGCCCAGGGGCGCTCAAAAAACTCAAGCCTCCCAAGAAAAATTTGAAAAAATTAGCCAAAAAATCATACAAATAATTAAGTGCTATAAACTGTTCTGCAATATTGTAAAAGTAGAACTATAATAACATTATTTAAAAGAATCTTAGCTATGGGATTAATTTTGAAACTAAAATTTATTTATCAAACCAATTTAAATTATTTCAGTCGGAAAATATCTCGATTGTATCACCATCGAGGTAAATATGCAGTCAGTGCTGCGTTTGTTCGGGTCTTAAGCAGGTACTACATGACAAACTTCCACAATTTATTGTCATAGAATTCATAAAACGTGTACTAAATTAACTTGGGAAGCCCAGAAAAAAAACCACTGGGTTTGTGGGGATGACCCAACAAATGCCACGATATGGCTAGCTGTCAAATCTCTTGGTCGTTTTGTGCCTGTCATATCAATCACCACATCAAGGTCTTTTTGTGGTCGATAGTCTCTATCATTTTATGGCTTGCAATCTCTCGGACCTCGCAAGGCAACCGTAGAATATATAACAGAAGGAACATTTCAGCCATAACTCAATATAAAATTTCTTGGTTGTTCCTTAGTGCTGTCAGTGGTATAGCACGCGGCTTATCTTTGCCGAATCGAGGCACAAATATTTAGATCCTATCGTGGCAAGAAATCTAGATCATATCACGGTCGTTAAAATAACTACATTGCTATATCTCAGTCATTTAAGCCCTCCGAACATTGACCCTGGGTACACCCCTGACTACATCATACATTACACACTGAAAGTACTAATTTTTGTCGGAGAGTAAAAAATAAGGGGATTCGGCTATTTGTTGTTCGTTCTTGAGGCTCTCCATGGTTGAAATCTAGCAATATAATGCTACTAAATGTTACCTTACTAGTGTTAACAACCAGGGATTCTATTTGTGGCTGTGTAAAACAAATACAGTAAAAAATTTCATAACGTGAGACGTCATATAAAAATTACCAGGTCTTGAATAACAGTGTTGTGTGCTAAAAAAGCAGTTCTCAATATATATATTATGTATATTCTACAAAAACAGTTAACGTATCTTGTGATTAATTAAGGCATTGATTGTTGTTCGTCAAGTTTAAGGCAACTGTCAAAAGAGCTTAGCAAAAAAAATTACTGGTACTAAGAAATAAGGAAATTTATTTTTTTAAACATGTTTCAAAACATATATGTGTACAATGAAATTCTGTTTGAATCCCACTTACTCTTCCAAATATAAGTGCATTAGGGCAAAAGTTATCGTTCAAATTTTGGGATGTGTCGATACCACTTTTTTCTAAGTTGGTATCGGTACCGGTTCTTGACAAGATCTGTTCTCGGTACCAGTACCATCGGTACCCAGTGTGTGTGACAACAAGTTGTATGTTGTAATGTACCCACAGACCTACAGGAAATATGTTGTATGTTAATGTTTCATAAATGTTATAATTATCATGCATGTGTTTCACCCAGTCTTAAAATACTTTCGCTTTTTATTTTAATTATTTAACCTTCTGTTAACGAGGTAAGACAACAAATAATATTCTAAGTGAACAAAAGAACTGATTTCAAGGCAAAATAAGAACAGATTACAAAAAATTCATTTCCATTTATAATTTTACAATTCCCATAGAAATTAACCCCATTCCAATTAATTTTGAAAATTGAGAGTCAAAAGTATTTTAGAAACATCATAGACCTCCAATAACTGTACAAGGCGGAATTTGCAATCGGTGTCGGCGCAAGGCCTAAAACGATGCGCCATGAAATCTTTCGTGTTATATGGCTGGTAGTTACTCCCAATTACCAGTGTACCGAAGTACCGGTACTGACATGTCAACACTGGTACTCAGTTCCAAAGAACCAGTGGTACCGAGAACTGACTTAAGGTACCAACACATCCCAATTCAAATTAAAACACTAACACATTACATTGGGGGTCATTTTTAACATATGGTCAATAAACTAAAAACAATATTTTAAGTAGTCAACATTTGCTAAACACAAATTAGCAAGAAATGTAATTCTACAATTTTATATCTTAATACTGATGGCCACGGGAACTTTTTGTGGTATTATATTTTACAAAGATATTGTTAAATATGCTGTGTGATAATTACTTTCTCCTTAATTATAATTGTTTTACATATTTTAAAGGTGAAATTTAGAACTGTGTGTTAATTCAAATACAGTACAGAAAAACAACTTATGGCTCTTAAATGTATTCAAGTCAGGTTCGATGCACAGACAAAAATAATTGATTAGCCTACATGTCAAGTAGCTGCCCTAAATGAGACCAGAACATGGTCGGAGTTAAGATTACAGTTAAACGAAGACTAAAGTATGATTAGATCATAATTTGCACAAAAACTGGCAAAATTGTGACGTAAGTTCTTAAAAATAGAAACATTTAATTATCATCCACGAGATCGCGATCACAATTTGTTAGTCAAAACGGCCACTAAGAATTTGTTAGGAAATGACCATTTTTAAGTCATCTGAACATTTCAAAGTCCAGTATCGAAACTCGAGCTGCATCAGTGGACAAGAAATGTTTTCTAGGAAGAAGGAGGTGTATTTGCCGTTAAGCGAGGGCGGTTGACAGGTTTAGAGGGCTTATAATTTATAAAAGAATTGCAGTTACATTATAAGTATGTAATATAGTTCACTCCCATGTATCCAAGATCTTCAGGACCGAGGCTGTCTTGGATACTGAGAACCCTGGATAATATGGAGGTCACTTGTATTTTGAGGTTAGGATGTAACAAGACCACTATTTAACAGCATAGAAACAATGCAAAAGCAGGTCATAGTTTTTACCAATACAAAGTATGTCAAGGAATCTTAAGTAATTTTTAGTCACAAACAATTGATTTCATGTGTCTACACAATATCACTTTCTAGATGCTATTATCTAATCTAGTAATTTTGATATTAAAAAATACATTTTTAAGCCTAAAGTTACCTCAGATAGCCCAGAGTCTCATATGACCGGCCGGGGCTTGGATAATCGGGAGTGTACTTTAATATTTTTGACATAAAAAATCTTACCACACTTTAATAAGAATCAACATTTTAAAGGCATTTTTGTTAGAAGTTTATTGAGCAATCGGATGTTGATCATTTACATTCCCAGTGTAAATACTGAAAAATATACAAATCAATGTGATCAAAACCTAACAAGGAAAATCTCAAAATAGGATTATTTCAGTTGAGAGGATCGATGTCAATACAACATTGAATTATTTACAGTTTATAGTTATCGAATTATCGGTTTAAAATACTCCTTATCGAGGTTTTTATTTTGAATATTGCTGATTTTAAAACTTTCATAATTTGTCAGTTCATGGGTACACGTGCCAGGTCCTATCAGTTCCTATATTTAGAATCATCTTTATTATATACTAACATATTCTATCCATTAGGAACCTTCTATGAAAGCTTACATGTTTCTGCGGAACCACAAAATATTTAATATCTTACATTGAAAGCGGATATACTACACAACATCCTTTGAAGAGATTAAATGACATCTAAATATATAAGGTATCTGAATAAATAGGGCATATTATAAAGGGCTCTTCCATTTTATACAGAAGCCCAGTATTTTTAGACAGTTTTTTTACCAGGTATACTTAAAAAACCACATGGAAAGAACACACTTCGATCTATTAAAAATTTCTTGGAAATATATTAGCTATCTCTGTCTGCAATGTCTCCCAAAAGGCAGCGTGTTAGCAAGGACTTTAGAGAATGCCACGACCGGTAGCAGCTGCTTCATATCACAATGATGAATAGGTTGATTGAATTTGATTAAATCAGATCAGATTAGGTTGGGTTTACAGAGAAACAAATTATAACAGCAAATAAATTAGCCTATGGCAATAAATGAGATTAAAAACTAACAGAGCAGATGGCTTGTGCTGCGATCACTGTCCTGACCCTGGCCTGTTTTGAAGGGAATTTGACAACTAACAGGTATCATTCAATTGAAACAAGGAAAATAGTACAGAAAAACAACTTATGGCTTAAGTCCCCCTATAACATGTACAAAAAAATGGCTAAAAATCAATGTAAAAAAAAAAGATTTTTTGACAGGAGCCGATCAATTTCTTGGCCAATAAATCGCTGGTCAAAAGAGCAGCAGCGGCAATAAATCGCTGTCATTTCATGGCCGTAAAATCTCTGAAAAATATCTCAGGTGTATTGTAGCTAGCAAATTTCTGAGTCTTATTTTGGTTGCTAAAACTCTCGATCAAATCGCTAAACAATATCTTGATTCTATACAGACTAAGAAAACTTGTATTGTGCCACAAGACAACTATAAGATCTATCACGGTCATATTTCAGCATTACAGAAAAATCTCAGTTGTCTTTGCCGGCAATTCTAGGTTGTGTCACAGGAGCCGAATCTCTGGGTAGTTCGCAGTAGCCAAATCTTGGTTCTATTGTAAAACCATGCAATATCTCGATACTATCGACTTTGGCCAGAATTTTTGGTCATCTCGGCAATGAAATCCCTCAACAGTGTCTTAGCCAGCAATCACGGTAGTTTGGCAGCAGTCATATTACTTGGTAGTATCGTGTTTAAAAGTCTTGAGGTTATTTATTATTGAGGCACTAATACACTCAAATTATACCCATTGATAAAATTTCAAAACCGCGACCAGTGGATAACATATTATGCATTTTGAAACTAGTTTGAATATTGCATTTTAAATTCTCAGTAACAACTTCTTTTATATTATTTTGATCAAATTTTATTTTTCCATATTTGTTTAACCAAGAATCACAGGAATTGTTTTAATTTTAATTTTCTGTTTTAACTTAAATTTTTATTTTAATTGTTAGATTAATCACTTGCTAGTAAGGTAAATGTTAATATTAAGTGTAAAGTTTATATTTTTAATTTAAGGCAACAAGTGATGTTTGTGTTATCGTTCCCGCAGAAGACAGACTGACCAGACCCGCCCCCACCCACAGATGGACAGTCTATGTGGGGGTGATTCCATGTATATTGCAAATTCTTCTGTTTAAAATATGTATTTTTTTTTTGGAATAAACTTATTTGAATTGAATTGAATTTGATATTTCATGGTCAAAAAAATCTTATATCTTTTCTGGGTCAAAAAACCAGTAACTAACAGATTTTAAGTTAGGGGGTTGAATATTTAGCTGTAATGTATTGGGGCCTGGAAAATCTAGCCCCTCCAATCAAAATACTTGCCCTATAGCCAGGACCCCTCCTCTTTTTTCTTATGAAAAATTCCTCCTCCCCCCCAAACACTAACTCTACGTATGACACTGAACTCAAACTGATATAACCCCTGCTGTGCATTGTAAAATAGTGCCCCGCTATAACTAGAGTTCCCCAAAGACACAAAGAAGTGGCCCTCAAAGTAACACTATAAGTGCAGTAGAAAAAGCAATATAACAACCTAATATCCGTTCAAGCACTGCTTTACCACTGTCGCTGGAACAAGGCATGACTGTTGCTAACCAGGAGCCACTTGAAAAGGCCACTGTAGTTTTTAATAAAAACAATCTATTCAGTTCATCATTTGAGTTCATAAAAGTATTTGCTGTATTTTCAATTGACTTCCTGACAGTTGAGAGTGTTTTACCCCTCCTGAGTGACTTTGTAGGTACAAAAAAATACATCCTTGAAACTAAATTTTAAGGATAGTTAAGGTTAGTTAAATGACAAACAATGAAATATTCAACAATCAGGAGATGATAGTGCTGTCTTTTTTTTACTTAAAAATAGGGGTGTGCGAGTAGTGAATTTTGAGTTCGAGTCGAGTCGAGTCGAGTATTTGGTTATTTTTTCGAGTTTCGAGTATTTTCGAGCGAGTAGTTACGTAAGCATTAAATTCAATTAAATATTCTGAAAACCAAGGATTGAAACCCAGGTAAGTATATTTAATTGGTTGTTTACCTATTTAGCATGATTTAAAGACAACACATTAGCTATATTTTCATTTAAGTTATCAAATAAAGATGTCTATAATATAATAAACTTGTTTTCTGTAACCTCCTCATAATTTTTATTTTCTATTATATTGCCCAACTTTGGTACTTTTCATATAAGCTGAAGACCTGTGTAACTTTAAATAATAGAATAGGTTAAATTAAACAAAATTCAAACCATGAAATAGTTTATTATATTGGCCTACTTCAACTCACCTACTGATCACAGCTGTTAAAACAAATTTTTATTCAAGGTTGAGTCAGTAGTTTTTACCTTAATTTAGTCAGTCTTTTAAATTTCAGACTAGGCTATATTAACAGTCTTGGGAAAGAAGTCTTTATTCATGAATTTGATTTTACTATCTTGCCTATATCAGAGCATAAGGCTAATTTATTTTATTAGGGTTTAAAAGTGTGTTACTCTCTCTCCTAATCAATTAGAAAAAATAACAAAATGGACTTACAACAAAATTAGAAAATGCCCAAAATAATAAAAAAGGGAAAACATAACAAAGAATTATCTAAATAGTTTTTGGACCAAGATGAAAAATTTGAATTATCATGAAAAATTGCACCAGATAATAAAAACAAAGAATATGTTATAAGGCCTACTTGGTCTAAGTAAAAAGCTCAGGCTACTAACAAATTCAGGTGAGGTAACTAAGAATAACAAAATTAAAGTACTACTGCTACTTGTTCCCTGTAGCGGAGAAGGGTCATCGACATCGTATTCTTCCATTTTACTTAATCATTTACAGAAATTTTGATCAGGTGCAATCACAACCACATAACACTGCCTTAACCACTTAACACGTTCGCTACCGACATGTTAAGAAAAAGCCATTTCCACAGCCCGACGTCAAGTATGGTTGACGTGCAAAACTTCCCCACAGACCGACGTCAACTATAGTAGACGCACGGGTCCATCCCAGTGGACCGACGTCAACTATTGTTGACGTGGACTTACTGTTATTATTGCGTTTTACTTCGTATCGGTCTACTTTTTCGACTTGGTTTTTGTGTGTCGGTCCACAGGAGAGTCCCCGGAATAAAATGACTTTTTTTGGTGCAGTTAGCGTTGACCATACTTATTTAGACATCTGTGGAAAAAAGTATTTTGGTACTTTTGGTCTATGGCGATGTCCACATGACTGTGTTTGGTCTCTGATGAAAGTCTGTTTATAGAAGTCGGTCAGTAGCGAATGGTCTAGCGTCAACTATAGTTGACGCTCGGTAGCGAACGTGTTAGTACGAAGTTTGCATTCAAAAGCACTTTGGGTTGATGTCGTATGTCGTCTGTTTGTTTTCATAACATTCGCAAGCAGTCAAAACACAGAGCAATGAGGTTATATCCGCTTCACATGCAATGCATTTTTATAATAAATCAATGACAAAAACCAAATACAGTATCCAGATATAATTACTCCTATAAAAAATAATACTTCTTAATTTATTAAGTAAATTTTAAAAAGTTCTAAAATAATGTCACCTTATGCTTTATAAAAGACTGTGACACGACCGATATTACTCCAGTGATAATATAAAACTTTGCGTCGTCAGTAATGACGTGTTCGTTTGTTGTTCTCCGTGAAATGGCTCAAGTTCACCCTCGTCGGGTTACAGCGAGCCCAGTGAGATGTTACCTTAACTACTGGAGTTCGCGCGGCAATGCAATTTTGGACGAAAACACGACACCGTTGATTTTGTCAGGTTGGCAGCGCCAGGGTGAATAATTTCGTTCTTTGAACGACTCTGTAAGAGAATAATTATTAGAATCTTTAGGGATCAGGAACGACAAATCGTTTGAATCAGTCGGTTCTTCTGTTCTTAAATAAGGTTAGTTAGTTTGTTCGTAGTTAGTTCGGACGTTTATGTAGAATGTTTTGTTATTTAAGAAAGAGCGGTATTGTATTTACATTGGTGTTGTGTTAATAATTTACATCGTTTGATTCCATAACTCACTTGGCCGAGTTCTTTTTGGGGGAGTGGTTCAAAGAACGGAATTTATTCCCCTTGGCGCTGCCAACTTGACAAAATCAACGGTGTCGCTGGTTTACTATTACGCGCGAACTCCAATAAAGGTAACATCTCACTGGGCGAGCCTGAGTTTTCTGAATGTTCGTCGAGCAATATGCTGGACGAGACCTTTTTAGATCGACGTTAAACGAGTCGAACGAGTCATGCCGAACGGACGATGTAAACTCCCGTACTCGCCTAGATTTCCCCAGACCAGGCTCCTGGCGGAGTGATCTTGAGCTGACGTTTAATTGTAAAAAAGTAGTTCATCAAGTAATAAGTTTTGTTGTAAACTTTTGTTGATACCGTATTACTAATCGATTAATCAGGTTTAAAATAAAGTAATTTCAGGATGGTTACGTAACAAATAAATAAAAATTATACCAACCTTTAAAATAACTCATTCTTAAATGAGCAGTGTCGTAGTCCAGATGAGATCTTGTCGGCTGCGTATTAAGAATAGCGAATACGCCATCTTCAGTGAATCGCAGTGGCAGCGACATTTTCCGCGTCATCATTTAAAGCAAAATAGGGTGGGGTGGAATAGGGTTAGAAATAAACAAAACACTAAGGCGTCTTATTATTCTTGCCGATATTGATAAGAGAATCAGTTTGTTTTGAAATAAAACAGTCGTAATAATCCCGCTTTAAAACCACTACTACTCGATCGAAAACTCGAGTAGTATAAAATACATCGAGTCGAGTTCGAGTAGTGAAATACTCGAACTACTACTCGAAAGTTTCGAGTACTCGCACACCCCTACTTAAAAACCTTGCTACTTAAATACCTAAGCATGAATTATTAAAAAGTTCCCAGCGGAGGAAATGCTTCATGATGATATTTACACATATTTCAATGCTAAATGATCACTCGGATCCAAGCCTTCAGCACTGAACGTATAAAGGGGCTTCGGCCAATAATTAAAAGCATATAAATATCTAATGTGGTTTATCATTACGTAGATTACAAGGTGTAATACACTATTGTTTTACATCAGAGGGGTCGGTGGCTTGCACCCAGGAGCAGCTGACTCGGACACAATAGCATTTCTCGTCTGGCGACTTCTTTAGCCATTTATGGTGATAAGGCAGCATTTTGGGTACCGTATATTCAAATATCTATCTATATATATATATATATATATATCACCTACATTTTTGAAGATCAATGCATTGATTTTCCATGGCCAACGTGTTTGAAAATTGTGTTATGTTTTTTCCATGCCAGAGTTGGAAAATTTACATTTTAAAAATAGTTTGTGCAGTTTTTTATATAAAAATACTTAACTGTTAAACGATACAAATTCTTAGTCCATGATTTTAAGTTGTTTTCACTCGATTATTGACTATTTACTTATCATCTTTGCATTGTATTTTATGGTATCAACATTAAATGAAAAAATACCATCATTAAAGTGCTGTCTTTTCAAAGTACTGGATAACTAATAAGTTTATTTATTCCTTTATATTTTCCTATACCAGCTACAAATTATTTGTCACAGTAAGTTAGTTTTTAATGGTAATTTTCAAATGAATGTGGACAATTGATTTATTAAGGTCTATATATAAGGCCTATATATGTATATTTATATATCTATATATACATGAGTTTATGTATCGCCATAACTCAGTTTTAATACAAACATCTGAGAAATAAATTTACTCTTTGAAACAAGAAAGTATAACTCTGAATAATTTCTAGGAGATCACTCTGCCAATAGTAGGCCAACTTTGACATAAGGCATCTTAACCGACAACAACTATTGTTATCAAAATTATAATCACAGACAATTAATATTCTTACAAACTATAAATAATATCAAACAACGAAAAATTAACATAAATAAGCAAGGATACAAAGATCAGAACTAAATTGAAAAACTGTTAAGGACTAACAAAGTACTTTGGTACTATGTACAATTAATTACTTTATACAGATAGATTGTGTGGCAATATTATTCCGATATTTTAAACTTATTATTACATGTAATACTGATTATCAGCGTACACTGAACAGGTGTACAGGTTGTGTAACCGTCTGCAAGCAACACACTTCTAGTATCATCTCGGTCCTAGATGATAACGAGACAATGCTGCCTTCCAATAATGAAAAATAACAATTTGTTCAACTATTTACATCCATTGAGAGATGATAGTGATAATCCTCACAACCTAAAAATAATATCATTAACTTACTTCAATGGTTCAAAATTAGACCACTGTGAGTCACTTAGGACCAACAAATCGTTACAAACATGTAACTGAAACTGAATTATTCGGTAATTTAGAAAGGGAACATTTTAATTTTTGTGGCAGTTCATAGTTAATTTACAATTCAATACAAGTTGATTCCAGAACATTTTCAGCATAAGTGAAGGGTGAGGTAACATAGTTTTGAAAGTAAATATATACAGACCAAAAGTACTATCAGGAGTAGATTAAAAATCCTACTAGTCGATAATAAATATATCGACGACACAAAAATGAAATTACTCGTAACTATAACAAATATTCTCAGCTACATTTATCTTCGGTTCGCAACCACAGAGTAGGAACAGAGTGCCCTTAAATTTTAAAAACAGGCGATTTATCGATTTAGAGTTTCTACAAATGTATCAGAAACTCAATGCCTTTCGGAGATAATCGATTTAAAAATACTTCCAACGAAATAAATTTAAAATAAATATTAGCGAAGACGGCTTGGAGGGGCTAGGATGGGGAGGGGGAGTGCGGGGGGAGGTAGACGGGCACACACAAGTAGCCGGGCTGTCGGTCGTGGTCCGTCCGCGGGTGGGGCATACTCGCTCCTTCGCAGCAACACGGCACCTGCAACACACCAGCCGTTATCGCCGATACATGTTGCATTACGACAGAATAAAACTAAATTTGTTTCTGTGTATAATTATAATAAACATATAAGCTAATTAGAATTTAAACAGATTTTCTTCGCTGTGAGTGATTTAGATTTTAGAAAAAAAATCACCCAGAGTAACACGCACGCTCCAAAAGGTATTTCTTTAATATTACTTTGAATTTTGATTTGGAGTTTACTGATTTAATGTTTTCTGGTAGTTTATTTAACAATTTGGGCCCGAAATTTTTTGGTAGCTTAGCGGCTAATTATAACCTATGGGAAGTTTGTCTAGGATGGTGCCTTTGCCTATTATTGTAATTATGAATGTCCGCACCAGTCAGTGCTGTAGTTGATTTAAATTTGTAATAGAGTAAAATTTCAAAAATATAAATTGAAGGTAATGTTAAGATTTCTAGGGATTTAAAAATACTTCAACAAGGTGTTATCCTGCAAACTCCAACCATATGCACGGCTCTTTTTTGTAACCTAAAGACACATAAAAAATTTGATTGGGACAATTAATTATTTACTTAGGACTTTGTTTGATTGGGATTATATTTTTTAATTCCTTTATTTCATCCAGATACCATTTTCCTACATATTACTATTTTGAAAAGGATATTGTACATTTAACTTTCTGTTTTATTCAACCTGGTGTCTAATACAGTCTAACATAAAGTGGGATACAGTAACATAAATATATACACACATTCAAAAATAAAATTACAGTAACGTTTTAATCCCGGATTGAGTTCAGAATCCGGAACACAAACCAAAAATCCGGATTTTTAATCCGGAAATCAGAATCGAAACACAAAATGCAACGGATATGTTCCCATACTTAATAAGTAATTGACTAGACTGACTTCAGACGTTATTACTTTTAACCTCTTAAAGTCCACGGTCACGTATACGTGAGTGCATGGTCGTGATTCAAACTTGGCACTCTTTTAAGTCAGAATGCTTTGTTTCATTTTGGTTACGTTGGGATTATTATCAGGCTGTCTCTGGGATAGTTTGTTTGCATCTTAGCAGACTGCATCACTGATATATTTCAATTCTATGAGTTGCTTTGTTGACAGCCGGCCTGTGTATGTAAACATTGCACAATGTCAGACCGTGAACTTTTGTGTGACCATGAAATTAGCGAATACTTTGAAATTAGTGGCCTGAGTGATTTTCGGGACACAGATAATGAAAAAGATGATGAAATCGATGTGGGAAATTGTGAGTCAAGTGTTAGTTTGTAAATACTGCAAGATAAATCAGCTATCAGTCTTCCAGGGCCTGCTGGTGATAAGTGATTCCAAATTTAAAAAAATAAATATTTATGATCAATTTACTTTAAAACTAATAAACTGCAGAAAGAAGGGTTAATTATGTAAGATATTTTGGTAACATCTTCATGTTACATTGAAAACAAAGAAGTGATGAATTTACTGGTTCCTTGAAATAATACCCAGCGAGATGAATAAAGGATGTAAGAATAAAATATTTTCTAACATCCAAGAAAATGTAAGAAATAGAAGCAAGTGTATTAGGATGTAAGAATACTGTTGTAAATATAATGTAATATTTGGACACTATTCAAGTGTACAAGGCTGTACTATTTTGTGAATAAAGATAATTTGACTTGAATTGACTTGACAAGTAAAGTAAGGTTAAGTGATGATGTAACTGTACCTTGTAGACTGCAGTGGCAGGGGGAGGAGGGGTGGAGTGGGGGTGGAAGCTGGTCAGCAGAGGCAGAGTCACCTCCGGGGCGGCCTGCTGCTCTCCCTCCTGGTGAAGGCAACTCACTGCAACAAGTACACAGATTTTTACTTTTTTTTCTTCTTTTTTTGCCTAAAGGTCTTGCAGTATTTGTTGTGCCCAATGCACATTTCACCGCTCATTGTGACATCTTCATGGGGTTATCTTCTTATTACCTACATATATACACTAGTCATACTGAACACATTAGAGTTTACTAATTGTTTATTACACTGCGCGGTCGTGATCGCGGTCGCAGTTGTGCGGTGGCGGCGCGAGCGACGGGTTGTGTAACTGTACGCATTATCAGAGACGCGTCCATTCACTGATGTGTCCAACGAATGACTGCCGAGGCCAAGGGTTGTAGACGTGGGGGGCGGGGGTTAAATTATTTTGTTTGTTTTGAATCGGCTTTCACTTTCATGACATTGCCATTTCTGTGTGGTGTTGCCGGTTTTACTTTGCACTTCTTTAATGTTTTGGATTAGTTTAAACAGAACTGAGCTAGTGATGGAACATCCTTCTTATTTAGTAGGGTATCAGGTTTAGTGTTCATATATTTGTAGATTTCGTAATTTTCTTGGACTACTGCTTGGGGCTTTGAATTTGTTTTGTAAAGGATCTCTAATGAGTCAGGATAGGTTATTTTGTGGCCGTAATTTTCTTTTAGGTCTTTGGCTACTACTGAACTGGGGTTGGTGTAATGCTTAGAGTTGTGTTCTTGAAACCTTTTAGTAAAAAACGGTTTGTGTAGCCAATGTACTGTTTGTTGCAAGGGGACGTGCATGAAATTTTGTAGACTCCTCTTCCATTCTCCATTTTTTCTCTGTTGTTTTTGTTCATGTAGATGGAAACTGGTCCTGTTTTTACACTAAAGGCTAGTATATAACCTGCTTTTTTAAAGATTATTCCCATTTTCCCCCAAAAAACAAGAAAAGAAGGTAACAATCTGTTTAATACAGATCTTGTACACTGGGTTTGAATATCATTGTAACAAGTACACGTCAACAGAAATTGCAACGATACGACAGCTACCTAATTGTTGCTCATTAATGTCAACAATGTGGAGAAGTGATTATTCACCATTGGGGAAGAATATGATTTCTTTTAAGTCTAAGTTTTCCACAACTTAACTGACTAGCAACTGTCACTCTGATTATGACTTACTCCTCAGTTGTAATAAGGTGTATTGTATAGCTGGAAAAGAGAATACTTGAAATATTTATGTTTGCTTACACTTAGAACATGTACTGAACACAATTTAAATAGTTCTACCATTCAGTTAGGCCTATGGAAGTTCTCAGGTATTTAAGTTTAACCGAAATTCACTAGATTTGGTACTTTGGTTCTCGATCCAAGTTCGATACTGGTACCTAATGAATGTTCTAGTCCTATTACACTTAAAAAGGTCACTCAAAAAGTACTTTATTAGACATTAAAAACAAAGTAAAGATTTAATGATAAATCAAAATTAGTCTTAAAAAATGATATAGCCTCTAAGTTAATGGAGTAACTCTAACAATAATTAATTGATGATGAAAATATCAGTAGGCCTCGCTTAAAAACAAAAATGAAAATTGCAATTGCATTAAACAATAATTGATGATGAAAATAAATAATGTAGGACACTCATAACCTAACTACATTGTTGATATTGGAAAATAATTATGCATTTTCCAGAAAAACTGAAAAAAAAATTCCGCCAGAACAGGTCAAGAACTGTGTCTAACTCAAATTGACAAAAATTGTAAGCTGAATAAGAATAATTAAGAATTTTTATTATCTACCATACGGTAAAGGAGATGAATAAAAACCATACGAAAACTATTGAACGACTTTTGGATTGATTAATTTTGGTTATATTTATGTCGATTTGATTGGAATAGGTTGGATTAGGAATGTTCATGTTAGCATAGATAGACAGACAGTATGGTTTCAGGCGCAACAAGTCAACAAAATTGGCACTCATTTATTTCATTTACAGCTGTATCGATGCAATGGAGGCTGGGGAATCAGTGGTTGGCTGTTTTGCAGATCTTACGGAAGCCTTTGATTGTGTCGACCCAGCTATGTAATTGGAAAAATTGGCTTCAAATGGAATTTTGGGTTTGGCTTATAGGTGGCTCATATCTTATATGAGCAACCGATTCAAAATTACTGAAATTCAACAAAACTCTAATTGAAATTAGACAAAATTTCACCACAGAAAATACTTATCACAAATGGCATTCTGCAAGGATCAGTCCTTGGAACTCTCCTCTTCTTGGTTTACATTAATAACATAATTTGGCTCTGTGACAGAGGGCGTCTCCTCTTTGCAGATGACACAACATTGTTCGTAAGAGGGAAAGACTGGGCAGCGCAAGAGGCAGAGTCAAATAAAAGAGAAAATTAATTGGCAGCTTTCATTTCTTGAACAAACTTAAATTCTCAATAAACAGGATATATGTGTATCCAAACTGCTCAAAACGAAATTCAAAAAATGAATAGTACCACAGATCTATTCCTCAAATCTATTTATTGGAGAGGAGCAAGTAAAAATTTCAAAAATTGTTGACTTTCTAGGCGTGAGATTGGATGATAAACTGGGTTGGGGTGGGCAGATCAAAAAGTTGGAGGGGTCACTGGCCCCAGGAATTTTTGCCCTGCGAGGGATAAAGACTCGAAAGCTTTACACTCTCCAAACTTGTCTATTGAGGATTAATTGAACACACATCATATTCACATATCATATCCAATTGTCTTGTGGGGAGCTGTAATGAAAAACCTTGACCAGATTTTTGTCTGGCAAAAAAAAACTGTCGAACAATTTTAAGGATGTCACCACAGACCAGCTGCAGAAACGTATTCAAGAGCTCTCACTGTTCCTTCACTGATTATATTTTTTGAATTAGTTTGTTATTTATTTAAACTCAGAATATCACACAATCTTTACAGATCATACATCCAACACCTGGAAAAAGGGCACACACGCAATTCAACACAGATTAACCGCTTTTGAATCTAAACCAGATTATATTGATTAAATATTGAATAATATCATTTTAACAGTTATTTTGGCCTTTAGTTCATTTTGTGTTAGTTCTGCAGACAGTCCACATCTATATATTTCCTAGAATTGGTAATTTGATACTTTATTGACTTTCGTAAGGGCTTAAGCTTTTTTTCTTCCTTGGAACATCCGTTACTTTATCTATTTCTTCCATTTTTCTCATCGCCAGATATTAAATATGGAATAATATAATTTTAACAGTTATTTATTTACAAGACAACTGAAAACTAATCATGTCATAAATCATAAATAAACAATAAACATATGATTAAAACAACAAGACAGGTAAGTAGAACAAGTAAATCAATATTGGAACAAGTGATCAATATTGGAATAAAATTGTACCAAACGCTGCCAGAAAAATCACTTGGGATCCAGAGCATTAATAAATTCAAGTTAAAAGTTAAAAATATCTAGTGGAGTCAAGTTTTTACGACATTGATAGTTACCTCAATGATAACAAAGTTTAGTATTATGTTAAGCTATCCTTTGCTAAGATCCTTGACCTGTCCAATTCCTTGTGACAAAGGACCACGGACGGAGACATAATAATCATGTATGTATTTATGTAATCAATTACGAGCTGTCCACAAACAACAGATGATATGGCCGCCAAGTTTGGCACAGAAATATCAGTGGCCATTCAACAGGACCTATGCCTTAACAGATTTTAGCACACTGCGACTTTGCAGTGGGCGGTAGCAGTGGACTTCCAAGCCCAAAGGGTTGTAGAACTACCGAATATAGCAATTAATATTGCAGTGTAGCGTAATTCACTAAATGTGCAACTGATTAGGACGTAAATCAACATCAGGCTGCTCTTATACTGTGGACTGCAATGATGACATTTTACTAATGCAGAAAATGGATCAAATGAGTCTATATTTAAATAGTTAAATGTTTCCTTGTTTTACAGTAGAATCCCTGATATCCAGCCTCCACGGGACCGAGCCCAGGCCGGATAACGATTTTGTCGGGTAATCCAACCTATTATGAAAACGATGAGTTATGCCTAAATAATAATCTGTAGCTAATAAATTAAGCCCGAAGTAGAGCTTTAAATGTTTTTTGGTTATTTAAAAATACTGTGTTGTTAAAACCAACACATCACTTGGCTACTAATTGATCTTGTCTCATTCATGGGTTTGAATGAATTTTTTATTAAATCATTTCCCTGATCAGTAGTATACACTACCATTACAGCTTTCATCGCTGTTTATATGCGTGCCATACTAAGGGACTTGACAAAACAAAACAATGACCTCACTGGATACATAATAAACAACAGTTAAGAGGTTTCAAGCTCAACTGAGTATTGTTCACATGGCAGTACACATAAAGGCTTAAGTTCCCTATTGCCGAATCAGGGCCGATCCAAATTGCGGTAAAGTTCGGCGAGCGATTCGCCACGTGAAGCTTTATGAGAAAGATGTAGGACGAGTCACGCTGAACGAACCAGTAAACGCTCGCATTCACCAGTATCATTTTGTTTGTCGGTAGTAAACTGGAGCCATGAACAAATACAGAGATATCCAAGAGAGAATCAGAAGGAAATGTGTCTGTAAGCGTTGGAAATATGTTTTTACATAGGCTTCTGAGAACCGACCGGATAAATTGAGTGTGATAACTAAATATTTTAATATTTAGTTAACATATGTTTCTGTTTGTTTTTGCTCGGTAAGACATACTAATTCTATTGCCCTACTTAGTGTAAGTTTAGGTTACGTTTGGGTTGTAAGAGAAATTTTCCTCTTAAGAGATTCATCTCTCAAGCCAATAACTAGTTTGTCCCTAATTAGTTCATCTTTAAGAGTCCCAAATTCACAATCCTGCGCTAAGTTTCTTAACTTAGATATATACTCACTTATACTTTCTGTTTCACCCTGTACTTATTAAACAAATATCTGATATAAATAATGTTTTTCTGGGGAGAAAAATAATCATCAAAAGTGTTTTAAGACTGTCTTTAGATCTTTTTTATCTTTGCTAGAAAGTGAAAAACTGTTAAAGATTGGGATGGATTCATAGCCTACGATAGACATAAAAGTAGCTACTTGTATTTCACCACCCTTCTCATCCAATCCACATGCTTTTGCACAGAACTCAAAACTTTGCTTCCTGATATCCCATCCTTTAGACTCATTCTCTGAAATTAAAAAAGGTTTCGGGGGCTTAACTGACATTTTACAAGGGTTCAGTATTTTCTGATACAAACTAAAATAAGTAAATTATTTAAGCAAGCAACCAAAACAAAACAGAAACATATATTAACTATATAGTATAATATATAGTTATGTCACACTGAGGACTGGTAAAACCTTGGCCGGATACGAGGGGCTCTCCCGTACCTGACTCGAGGAGGAGGTCCTCGTGGCTACGCTTGGTGGAGTCGCCGGTGCCACTGTCCTTGCTGCTGCTGGAATGTTCCGACTTGTTGTCCAGGTGGACGGGCGGCAGCGGCGGGGCCGTGTTGAGCCTCTTGCGAGTCTGGTAGATGATTATCACCCACACGACAGAGGTTCCCACGGCGCAGCACACCACCGTGATGATGATCACTCCCGTCATGTCTTCTTCACCACTGCTGCCGTCGTACACTGCAAAAACCATCGACAGTCATGAGCCCGGGGCTGCGGCAAGGGCCATGCGGAACATGCAGCCGCATATGGCGCCGACAGAGAGATGGCAAAGCCGGCGTGGTGTTGAGTCCGCAGCGGCACCCATGGAGACTTTTAAAATGGTTCAAAGAGCTTAAAATCTATTCTTGTGACTTTTGCTGGCACCCGAGGAGCATTTAGAAATGTGTTTCAACGTGCAAAACTGAGAGTTTTGGTGGCGTTTGCCAGTGCCTGGAGCCCTTTTAAAATTTGTTAAAGTGCAAAGTATTTGTCTTGGAGGCATTTGCCGGCGCCTGTGGAGCATTTTCAAAAAATTCAAATGTAAATTTTTGTGTGTGTGAATTGATGTGATGTGAATTTTGATCCGTTACATGGTGGAGGCACCAGGACCTTGTAAAGTTTCACCAGGTTTCGATTCTGGTAAAATTTAAATAATGATTTTGTTAAGTTTTGTTCTTTAAAGATTAATATGTGTGTTTGTTTTAAAGATAAAATTCCTTTTGAATTTTCTTTTATATTGGATATCTTTTTTATCTCGAGCCCCTTTAGTCCCCTAAAAAGGCAAGGATGTTCTGTTTAGGCCAGAAAGTTTTAGAAAGTAGAGTGTATGTGCATCTTTTGAGGAGTGACATACGTGTGTAATGAGGGGCATACAAATGTGTGTTGTTTTAGTGATGTATGTGCATTACTTTGAGGTATGTGAAGTGGTATTAATCTCTTTGTGTGACAAGAGGTTGTGATTAATCTAGTGCAGTGGGATTATAATTGTTTTTCATGAGTATCGAGTTATTGTGTTCAGTAAGTATCGAGTTATTGAGTTCGACGGGTGTCAAGTTGGTTATTCTTTTGTTTGATAAGTGTTATCGTGGTTTTTAATCACAAGGTGTGTAGGTAATAACAGGAGGCATGTGTAGGTAAACACAGCTTGTGTGGGTAATCATGAAGTGTGTGGGTAATCATGAGGTGTGTGGGTAATCACAAGGTGCGTGGGTAAGTACGGGGTATGTGTTGGTAATAATCACAAGGTCGGTGGGTAATCACAAGGTATGTTTAAGTAATAACAAGGAATGTGTGGGTAATCACGAGGAATGTGTGGGTTATCACAAGGTATGTGTGGGTTATCACGAGGTATGTGTGGGTTATCACGAGGTATGTTTAAGTAATCACGAGGTGTGCGTGGGTACGTTACCTGGCAACACGGTGAGGGTGACGCGGCCCCGGTCAGAGCCCAGACTGTTGGTCATTTCACATGCGTAGACGCCCTCGTCGGCGGCCTGGGTGTCCATGATGATCAGCAGCTGATCTTCCGCCGTGAAGAAGTGTCGGTCTGTGAGGCGCAGTGGGCCCCCGTCCTTGGTCCAGCGCAGGCGGGGCCGGGGCGACCCCCCCGCCATGCACTCCAGCACCACCGCCTCCCCCGCCCGCACCTCCTTGTCTTCCATCTTCTTCACGAACCAAGGGGGCTCTGGAAAACACGAGACATACACTGTAGGAAGGTGTGTGACTCATTTCGGAGTGTATTGAGTATAATATCTCATGAGGGTAGATGCCACGAGTAAACTGTTTAGTTGTGATGTAAAACACCAGGATATTCAAAACTCGGGTTAAATACTTAAATTTATAAATACCTAAACATCTTAATCGATGTATTTTGGGCAACAACTAAGATCAATTAGTTTTTACCTCTAAACATGTCATTATCATCCTTGTACGAAGTTCTGAAATAGCCTAATACCATTTATTTACAATGTTTTGCTGACAATTTCTTTAAATACCAAAGATATGGTATTTTTATGTATAAAAAAGATGAAAGCCGAGTCAAATTAACAACTACCGATTATTTTACTGTCATCATTGAGTTCTAGGATAGCCTGTGGCTACTTTAAGTTATTTACACCCTAAGATTTCTGAATATGGGTTTTTTACATAAAGAACATCAACCAAAAATTTACTTGGAAAACCATTATTTCATTAAATGATTTATTTTTAATGTTCCACATATAAAACAATCAATAAATATTCAAATATTTATAGTAGTTTTTAATGTAACCCTATGATTATAACTGTTAAGGTTCTATGTTTTTTCTACTTTTTACAAACATATCACATTCTAATTATTGGATGACTCTACATTGTTTATCCGTCTCTTGTGGTTCCACTTATCCAAGTTCCACTAAAAGGCCCTACTTACAGAATATAAAAATTCACATAGCAATTATAATTGTTTAATACAGATAAAACTACACAATGCTGCTTGAATTTAACATTTTTGAAACTATCGATTCTCACATTATCCCAGCGACCACATAGTACAAATAGACGGAGCACATGAGGCGCGACGTTAAGCCATAAATTTGCTTCTAGTCCCTATGCAAGGAAAAAACAAACTGCGTAAAGAATTGCAAATATGGTATCAAATTAAAGGTTTGAATCTCAGAATTACTATAGTACAAAATATAAATGGTTTACAGGCAGTTTACACACCCTAAACACTGATAACCTAGCAGCTTGTCCTGACTGAGAGAAGCTGCCACCACGGAATACACCTATAACGTTCCTATGGTATGTAAACTGCCTCTAAACCATTCATAATTGTGCCATGGTAATTCATTGTGAGACTCGGACCTTTAATTTGATACCACATTTGTATTTTTGTGGTCGACTATGATTTTGTGAACAGTAGATTAGGATTAACTTTGTTTTTATGCAGGCGCCGCACGGATAAACTCTCTCACAAAAACTAAGTTATGAACCAAACTACAGCAGCTTTTTTTAAGAAATATGATTATAAAAACTTAACTGTCTAGCAACAATTTCCACCATTTTTATTTTAACCGACCAGAAAATAAAAAAAGTAGAAGGTCAACCATATTTTCATGCAAATTTTAAAGTTGAATAAAAACTTTTGACTTTTTTCATTTTCTAAAATAGAAAAAAATTATATTTTAAATATAATTGACACTATTACCGTTCATCAAAACTAAAGCACTGCTCACATGCAAAATTTCAACCTTTGCCTCAATACTAAATAGTATAAACTACGAGTTATTTGAAACGTGAGCACTAACAGATTATGCGGTTCTAAACGCCGTTTCATGCCTCTATACCTAGACAAGATTGCGGTCTCTGCTTCATTTGTGATTCTAGTAAGATAGGAATGCTCCGTCTATATGTAGGCTACTTTGTGGTCGCTGCATTATCCTAAGGGGGAGGGTACTATGAATAACCACGTTCCAGCAGACCTGCATACTAAGTGAATTTCAAATGCAAAAAAGTCCATCCAACACCACGAGATATGACATGTTTTTGTTATCTCCATAAGAATAACATGGGGAATGCACATGAAGGTTTGCTGCAACAAGTATGTTAAAAATGAGTAGTTTTAATTCAATATTTAATATATCTTAAGTAGAGGAAGATAAGAAGAGGAAATAAAGAGAAATAATTAAGAGGAAGAGGAATAATGAAGATATAGAACTTTTTTATTTCCCATAAGAATAACATGGGGAATAAGTCAAGTAGGCCTATGCAGGTTTGCTGCCAAAAAATTGTAATTTTGGGGATTTTTAGACTGAAATACATTAGACCTCATCTAGATGAAGCCACAAACCAACTTTTATTAAGATGTGTTAAGAAATAAGCGAGATGTAGGATTTCCCATAAGTTAACATTGGGACAACGTACTGTGTTCACTACTTTCAATATCTCGTTATCCAATGGACAAACAGCAATGATTCAAAATACTAAATTTGTTGTTTTTTGAGCTGAATTCAATGGTGCAAACTAAAATTTGATTATTATTATTTTTCTATGTAAAAACCCGAAAAAAAAATTTTTGGCGGAGTTTATCCCCTTACCCCCCCTTCCAGTGGTCCAATCGGGCTGGTTTTTTAACTCATCTGAACAATTACTACTTTACACACCTGTGCCAAATTTCAATCCGATCGGACCATTTTTGCGATCACAATCGTGCTTACAGACACATACATATATATATATTAAAATTTGTACGAATGGTGTTTTTTGCTTCAGGGTGCCCCAAAACGAAAAATCATCATGGTCTTGGGCTTAGGTCTTACCATGAGACCTACAGTAATAGCTTCTTCCCTACGGGGGAAATTCACTAAAACGTGTCACTTGTGAGAATTTACTCATTGCATTGCCCCTGAACTGGTGAACTAAATGAGTGGTTTAATATTACCTTTTTTGTCTCCAGTTCATCAATCGTTGTTAAAAACTACGACTTAAGTTTCAATGCTTATTTTGCGTCATTATCAAGTAGAACAATATGATCAAGCTTCTTGCACTCCGACTGGGTTACGGTTATCATTTTCTCGATAAAAACAGTCAAACACAAAACAAATACATTTACAACACGACATTTAACTTAAAAAACGAGTAGGCCTACTATTATGAACGGTCACAACGCCTGACTTGGTTAGCCTCCGTCGCGGCTGCCGGCACAACACTCAGAGTGTTTTGTGTTTGACTCTTTTAATCAAGGAAATGATGACCGCAACCCAATCGGAGTGCAAGAAGCTTGATCATATTGTTCTACTTGATAAAGCGTTAAAACTTAAGTCGTAGTTTTTAACAACGATTGACGAACTGGAGACGGAAAAGGTAATGTAAAACCACTGACTTGTGAGATACATACCGACGACAGTGAGAGTGGCGTTGGCGACGACGGTGCCGGCGATGTTCTGTGCCGTGCAGCTGTAGACGCCCGAGTCCGCTGGCTTCACGTTCACGATGAAGAACACATCGTCCGTCGGCATCACGTGGACCCTGCGCTCCTGCGCCGCGGGGAAGTCTGTGCCTCCGTCCTGCGGAACAAAACAGCAACATTCATATCCACAATTGGTAGGGTTACCAGACGTCCTAGTTTTCCCCGGACAGTCCAGGTTTTTAGGGCTTTGTCCGGTGTCCGGTCCGGGGTTGCTACACGTCCGGAGTTTTCATAAGTTTTTGCAAAAAATAAACTTTTTTTCAAGATTTACATAAAATTATACAACATTTTAACGGTTTCATGATAAATTTACAGGGTTTAGAGTTATCAAGATATCGACTCGGTAAATATAGCATCAAAACTAAATTTGGCAACCCTGCGGGAGTGTTACAACAGCAAACCTACTTAACCCCAATTAAGGTCGTATGCCATTAGTGCAACTTCGCTTCGCGAAACATTTGCGAAACCATGTTAAGTATATCTATTTAAAAAATGTCGCAAAATGTTTCGGCGAGAAAGGCGAAATTTCCGCTTCTTTAAAATACATTGTTTCGCTATAAGTTGCAGAAATGTTTCAGACGATTTTGTGTATCGTGTGAAATGCTTCGGGAAACTAAGTTGCACTAATGGCATTAGGGCTTTATACTTACTGACCTCTGTTTTCCGTCTAGAACAGTAAGAATAGTGTTGTGATTTAGGTTGGAACTGACTTCTCTGATACAAATTTAAGATAAACAATAAGTAAAAAATCTTCATAATACTTATTTTACTATCTTCAGCTGTTTTACTGAAAGACAGGGTGTGTTTGTTTATCACACCTCAAACTGTCCCGGGTTGTCCTGAAAAATATCTGGTAACCCTAACCATTGAGACCCCTCTTTTCCTTGTCTATATCAATAACCTTCCATATTCAATAACAAACTCAAAAGCTATTCTATATACTGATGACACAACTTTTTTCACATCGAGCGATGATATAAAAAACCCTTGCACTACTGGCCAATGAAACTTAAAAAAACGGCTTCAAATTAGTTTCACTCTAATGGCTTTCTTTAAACAACGCTAAAACACAGATTATCCTATTCACTTTTAAACATAGTGACTAAAAAAGGCCCTCCAAAATCAATTTGAGGAGGAAGTCAAATTGTTGGGTATTTACACTGATCAAAAGTAAACATGGAACGCTCATATTGATTATTTGAACAAGAGACCTTCTCAATTTTATTAATTTCTAAAATTTTGTAATCCTAATACCCCTGCCATAGCGAATACGTCAACAATTTTTAAGTAAAGTTCATTTCCAAGGAAGCGAAGTCATTGGAACTTAATGAGTGGTAAATTATATTCATAGAATCCTCATAACAATTCCAGTTATTTGACACCTCAATCATCAAAATTGGTTCACAATAAAGGTGTGGGTGAGCTCACAAAAAAAATGAATTTCTTAAGGAAGTTGTAATAATATTACTATAAGGAATCATTGCCTTTAGAGTGAACCAATTTTGATGACTGAGGTGTCAAATAGCTGAATTTTTTATCAGGATTTTATAAATATAATTTATTATTCATTAAGATCAAAGGGCTTTGCCCCCTTGGGAATATATTTTACGAGTATTCCTTAAGGTGGGAATTACGTATTGGAATTACGGCATTTTTGAAAATTACTATCAGCAGTTATTTTAAAAATTTCTTGTACATGTATACACTCATTTTATTTGAAATTATATCCTATACCAGATTTCCTTTTACAAGTTTTTCACATCTCTTTTGGTTTTCGTGCTGATTGAAAAAATGGATACAGAAACACAGACTGGAAATGGTTTTTTCAAGATGGTAGCTGGATCATAGCAGGGATTTCCAGGGTCTTTTGTCATTTTAATTCCTGGTGATTGGATTCTTCAGTACCATGACCTTAGGATTGAAAATATCAGCCGTGGTTGGATTTCCCAGTAAAGTTCCCCCACAATATCTCCAATGTCATTAAATAACTCGGTCCCTCTACCTAGCGACTGACTGTATGGGTTATGTTCCAACCTATTGCCATGTTCAATGTCTATCTCTCGGAATGATGTAAATGTTGCATGGCTATGTCTCGGAATGATGTAAATGTTGCAAAGTAATACTATATCCTCATTAGCAGAGAAATACTTAAACAGGAAACAGTTTGTTTGACTTGCCTTCTGCCAGCCGATCTGCGGGGAGGGGTGGCCACTCGCAGAACACTCCAGACGAGCCATGCTGCCCGACTTGGTCGTCACGTTGCTTGGAGTTTTCAACAGCTGCGGGAATGCTGAGCACACAAACACCCCTTCTTTCAGTACATGGGTAAGCGTACTTGTAAATTACAACTGAAACTTATAGCTTATCTAAACAGTGATAGTGTTTAGATCATGCAATAAATTAGCTACAGACAGATATAATTTTAAAAAATCTCGTAGACTTCAAAAAGTATTTATTTTGCAGAACCTGGGTGTTGTGTTTTAGGGAATCAGAGGAAGATGAATTGGTAAAATAAATAATCTATAAGCAATTTAAACAGGTTAAATTGTTTGATAGTATAGAAAATTTGGATCGAAATCTCCAATTGTAGCTGCAATTGTTGAGGTGACAATCATTTTGACAAAGCGTACAAAGAATAAAGACAACAAAGATAATCAACACAACATGAGACTGCTTTTTCTCTCTAGACATAATACAATCCTGCGTTCTCATTCCCCATGTTTTTTAATGCAGAAAATTTAAAATTTCATATATCATTATGTTAGGTGGTATTTGTTTATAAGCAATTGAAATTAGCTGAGTATGCAGGTCTCTGATTGAGGGTATTCAAGTAAAAAACTAATGGCAGTCATCCCCAGAAGTCCTAAAAATAAAAATTCTGAGTAATGATTTTTTTTATTTAGTTTAAATTTCACTTAGTTTACAAACTTTTGGCCACTAAATTTATATCACCCACATAATTGAAAAAAATTAGGTTCAATATTCGAAGTCATAAAATTATGAAATTGAATCACAAGATAAAGAAAGAAGGAATGTATCAGATTTGCGGTACCATTTATTTAAATGAATTCTCTATACCCAAAAATAACTTTCAACGCTCTATACACTACTTACAGGTTTTAAAGCGGCCTCACTACAGCCAAATACATCGAACTTCCTCAAAATTTAAGTTTGTTAGTACATGAGGTGCGGTAAGCACCCAAGGATAATCGATACTACTGTAGATCACTTTCTTCTATCTTCTCGGCTGTTTATCACCCCGATAAATTACATCACCTCCATCACCTTAAAACCCGACGATAAATTACAAAATACCCCCGTTGCAGCAGACCTACGTACTCAGCGAATTTCTGATGCTTAAAATCATGATTCAACAGAACATGAGCAATACGTGACCTTTTTTAGTTATTTCCTCCTTAAGAATAACATGGGGAATGAGTAGATCATCTGAAACAGGTATTCAAAATTTTGGTAGTTTTGAATGGATATAAAGTGGATCTGAACTATATAAAGCCATATACCAAGATTTTCAAGATGTTGTGAAATAAGCAAGATAGTGTGTTTACCTCTACATATCTCAGTAACCAATAGACATAGAGCAATAATTCAAAATATCAAACTGGTTTTTTCAGGCTTAATTCAATGGTGCTAACAAAAATTGTATTAAATTGGATTTTCTTTATTTTTCTATGTAAAAACGTATTTTTGGGGAGGGGTTTATACCCCTTAACCACTTCCGGTGGTCTGATTGGGCTGATTTATGAATTTGTCCAAGTGATTACCACTTTACTTTTATGTACCAAATTTCATTAAAATCAAACCATATTTATAGCCACTATCGTGGTAAGACACATATGATACCTATCTACTGACAGAGTACCCTTCAAGGTCAAAAATATATATAGATATATAAAAATATGAACGAATGGTGTTTTTGCTTCTGCGGGCCCCAAAATGAAAAGTTAACATGGTCTAGGCCTTAGGCCTTACCATAAGACCTACGGTAAAAGCTTATTTCTTTAAGGAAATCCGCTGACACTGCGGTAGACTTACTGTAAACGGAGAGGTTGGCCTTGCGCGAGTAGACAGTGCCGAAGTCGTTGGACACGATGCACTGGTAGAGCGCACCGGCGTCCAGGGAGACGTTGGAGAGCAGCAGCTGACTGACGTGCGTGTGGGAGTCGCTGACGGAGTGCAGCACCGGCTCCGAGATGTCTCGGTTGTTGCGGCGCCACTTGAACACCATCACCGAGTCGGACGAGGACACGGCCTTGCAGCCCAGCGCCACCGAGCTGCCGGACAACGCCACCTGCGACTGCGGCCCCTCCACGATCACGGGCTTCGGGAAGTCGTCCGGGGCTGGACACAGTGGTTAATTGGTCAAATTCCGTTATCTGCCCATAACTGTATAGGCCCTACTTACAATATAGATTAATATATCAAATAAATAGGATGTGCAGAGGTAATTTGAGATGTAAAAGACAAATTATAGAAACAAATTTTATTCATGCACCCCGATTTTATACCGGAGAGTTATCTTATGAGCCGTTATCTTATCTCATGTCGCCGTTACCTTTAGTAGCGGCAACACAAGAGGAGAGGTTAGGTTAGGTTGGATTAGGTTAGGTTAGGATCATATCTATTCTAATATTTAAAATTTATTTTATAGAATAAATTAACCTAACCTAACCCAACCCAACCTAACCAGAGGCCGGTGCGGCGATGCGTCGTAGATATTACCGTTATCTCTGTGTGTTTGACACATAAGGCAAGAGCGACAATATTACCGACAGAATTATTCAGAAATCATCCCGATATGCTTAGCTAACTATCCAGTAACCAAAAGACTTATCCATAAAACGCATACAGCCAATAGGAAAAATTTTTCCAGTTGTGGGTAGATAACGGAATTTGACCGACAAATTGTTGCGCTATATTAGATGGGGGAAAAATTCCTCAATCCGATTGGGATCCGTAGGGATTTACGGTTTTTCCCTTGAGTTTCTTTTGGTTAGTTTCATTTCTGAAATACTTTTTACAGCTTATGAAAGTATTTTTCATAGAATTATTTTTTTAAGCGCTAAGGTTTTTTAAAGAGGAACTTCTGTGAGCTAGGCCACAATTCTAATAATATTGGGAAACAAGCTACTTAATCGATACCAATATCTCAGAAAATATTGCTGCAAGTGAGTAAAACCATACGAAATAATTAATTTTTCGCAAGTAGTTAAAAATAAAAATCATTTTGATTTGATAAATTTCTTTTGATTATTTATAATCTAAAATTTCGCAGGACACTTTCCAACATGAAAAAAAGAATAGGTGAATGGGACACCTACACGCTGAACCTGAACACTTACAGAGGGCGGTAAAGGAGTACAATCTCGGAAACTAAAGTCTAAAAGAAGGACTTGGAGGCTCTTCTGCAAGAGGCTCACCAGCCTACCAGAAACTGCCAGACTCCAAAAAGCCCTGCAGAGGGAGCAAACCGACCCTTTAGGCGCAGTAGTGGTCGAATATGCCCATCTCACATCCAACATGATGAACCCCCTTTGGGTGCTGATGAACACCCACTTCCCAGGGAGCCGCCCTTGGGAGGGGAATGCTGACAGCATCTCCAGTGAGAGAGGACCCCGAGGGAAATAGCAAAGGCCAGACAGCTCTCAGGAAACTTTTTTAGACCCAAAACTGTGAAGTGGGCCATCAACTCCTTCTATCCTTTCAAGTCTCTGGGGGGAGATGGAATTTCCCCTGCCCTCCTGCAAGAAGTCCTGGTTGTGATTTTAAGGGGCAATAATGCCCTAAGCCACATCCCAAAAAGCTGGAGTAGAGCTGGAGCTGTGTTTCTACGAAAGAAAGGATAAGACCCAACTCTGCTTGAATCCTACTGGCCAATTCGCCTCACCTCATTTATGTTAAAGGCAATGGAAAGTATCATCAAGAAATACATAAGGGACAAGACTCTGGTCAACCACCACTGAGTGGGAATCAGAGTGCCTTCATGAGGGGGAAATCAACGTACCTGCTACGTATTTAGAGATAAAGATGTTTTATAATCATTTTGATGTACTTAAATATGCTTCTCCAAATATTCATTTTAAAGGAAAAAGGTTTTCTTTCAACAATCCAACGAATGCACAGAAATTTTCCGAGAGAAGATAAGTGGATAGCAATAACATGACACTTGTACTGCCACCAGTACAGGGCAGTACAAAGGTTCTTGTAGCGCATAAAACACTAATTACATACGATCGAATGAAATAATTAATTTATCTGATATTGTTTAAGAAATACTCTTAGCAAAATAACTTCAAAGACTGAAAAATAACATATATGGAGGCAGGGCCGCCCCAAGGGCGGGGCGACTGGGGCGATCGTCCCGGGCGCCGCGGCCAAGGGGGCGCCGTGGCCAAGGGTCCCGCAGTTGTCTAAGAGAAAAATATCGCTGACGCGTTATAACGCACAAAAAATCCACGGGAAAGAATGAAATGAAATGAATCAATGAATGAAATGAATCAAATATTTATTCCATGTAAATATACAGTTGTTACATGCACGGAAAACATACACATGCACTATAATCTAGGCGAACGTCATAAATATATATTAAATTAACATGCATGGTACCTACATTCATTTATATAAAAAAAATTTGCAAAGCCTCATATATGGAATAGGCCTACATGGGCAGGAGCCTGTGCGTAGGCCTAGTTGTTATCTAGTAAAATTCCATTGGCCGTACTTTATGAAGTTAGAAAAAAAAAAAATATATATATATATATATATTTAAAATCGTTGTAATAGATGTCATAACGACGTTAGTTCAAAGGAGACAACAGCTCATCTGATTTTGCAATGAGGGCATGGATTACTAAAATTTATTGCTAAAATTGGGAGAGGGGAGAGGGGGGGCAGAGTATGTGACAAGTCATAGTCCAGGTCAAGCGTAAGTGGCCAAGATGATGGTCTCAGCGCCCTCTAACCCTAAGATAGTTAAAAATTCTTTAATTCTTTTTTTAAATAACGGCAAGGATGGTGAGTAAAATAAATTAAGTTGAGAAAATCTTCGAGAGATATTGCGGTACAAAATATTAGAAGCATAAAAAGAGTTTGTTGTCAGAATAGATTTACTAGGATTTAAAGCAGATACAGAAATGTTTTGAGCGTAGCGTGTGTGGTAGTTGTGCGAAGTTACAGAAAATATATTGGCAAAATTTTTAAAAATTAATACTAACAGATCTTTAATGAAAAGTTGACGAATGGTGAAAACCCCAATTTCCTGAAAAAGAGCAATTGAAGGATATCTTCTTTCTTTCCTAAACGCGACTTTTAAGATGGTTTTTTGAACTATATTTATTGGCTCCAGAATCGACTTAAAAGCGCCTCCCCAGGCCACAATACCATAAGATAACAGAGACTGAATGTAAGCATAGTATGTGATTTTCATTTCTTGTTCATTTAAAACTTCACCAAGACATTTAAAAGCGAATAAATATTTTCTAATTTTGGATTTCAAAAAATCGATATGATGATTCCATTTCATACGAGAGTCGAATACGACACCCAGATATTTATAAGCATCTACTTTTTCCAAAGATTCACAGCCACACATTAAGTTATTGAAATCATCACAGTTATGAATTTGTATGTTGTTCAATGTATAATCTGTGTTATATCTGAGAGAAATGGGCATGAATTTAGTTTTTGAGACGTTAAGGGAAAGAATATTCTGATCAAACCATTTCTTTAAAATCATTAAGTCCTGCTGTGCTTTAGAGCGTACTTCTGCCCATGTTTTACCCTCAACACAAACTAAAGTGTCGTCTGCAAATAAAAATAGTTTACTGTTCAAATCTAATTTTGAAATGTTAATAATGTAGATAAGGAATAAGACAGGCCCGAGTGTACTGCCTTGAATTACTCCATAATCAATTGGAAGGGATTCGCTATAAGAGCCATTAATACAAACTTTTTGAGTCCTATCAGAAAGATAACTTTTGAACCACTCGAGAGAAACACCACGAATTCCAATGCAATCTAATTTTTGAATTAATTTTTCTCTGTCGACAGAATCAAAAGCTTTCTTTAAATCTAAAAAGATAAACATCATCCGAATTCCTTGTGAAATAGAGTTGTATAAATCTTTACTAACATCAAAAAACACTTCAGCTATGCTCCTGTCCTTCCTAAAGCCGTACTGACTCTCGCATAAAATGTTATTTAAATAAATATAATCCGTCAATTGCTCTTTCACTACTTTTTCAATAATTTTAGAAAAAACGCTTAGTAAAGATATAGGACGAAAATTATTTTTATCTTTAAAATCATTACTTTTAAATAGAGGAATTATTTTTGCTGTTTTAAAGTTTTTAGGAAACGTACCAGTATCTAAACTAATGTTCACTAAGTGAGTTAATGGTCTTGAAATGAAATTTAAGTTTTCCTTTAAGATTGCAGCCGATACACCATCAAGGCCAGGAGCAGAGCCCCCACGTAGTCCAGTTACGTGACGTTTGATATCAGTCTCCGTTATGTTCTTGAAAGTAAACGTAGAGTTCAATGTGTAATCAGAGTCGGTGATGACTGGGACCCCGCCAGAATTTATGGACCCTGCCAGAGTTTCGCCTATACTGGAAAAAAAAGTATTGAAGTCATATGCTATGTCTTCTTTTAGCTCAGTTGTGATACCCGAGTTATTAGGGAGAAACTTATCTATTGGAAAAGAGTTTTTATTATTTCCTCTACCAGCTAGTTCATTTATAATACCCCAGAATAATTTTGTATTTCTTTCTGATTGCTGAAGTTTAGATCTATAATAATCACGTTTTACTCGTTTTAAAAGATTGCTAACAATTGTTCTATATGCCCTATAATGTATTTTTAAATTACGGTTAAAAGGTTGTTTCTTTACGGCTTTACTTAATTTATCCCTACGTCTAATTGATTTTACGAGACCGAATGTAATCCAAGGTTTCAGTTTTTTATTGCGCGAGGAAGAAAATCTAATGGGCTTTTTCGCAGTCTCTATTGCTGATAAAATGATATTCAGGAATCGTTCAGTGCATTCATTGACATCAAAACAACTAAGGACGGGGCCCCAGTCGCAGTGAGAGAGAATGTTTGTGACAGTGGCATGGTCGACGTAGGTGCGTGGTGAGTCATCGTTGTCAGTGTGTGTGTGTGCATGTGCGGCGGCTGAGATAGTCAGAGCAGTTGCATAGTGGTCAGTAGTGCTAGTTTGAAATACAGCCGCACGCACTGCGCCCATGTCATTATATCGTACTGCTATATGATCTATGCAAGATTTGCTGTTACTAGTAACCCTGGTAGGTTTATCAACACAATGTACAAGTCCAAAACCAGTTAAAGTATTTAAGTATAAGTCGGATACATTATCGTTTTTCAAAATATCTATATTCACATCTCCAATGAGAATACACATTTTATTCCTGTCTATAGAACTATAATAATTCGAAAGCATGTCTAGAAAGTGGTCCAAGTCAGAGTCAAAAGTCCTGTAGAGAGCCAGTAAATTAAAGTGTTTATTTAAGTAAAGAAAGTCGAAACGTAACCCATGAACTTCGCCTATCGTAACTTGTTGGATGGTGACCGCGTGGCGTATGTTTATGTACACAATAACGCCATCGTTTTTGTTCTGTTGTACACTAGTCATGTAAAAGTCGAATCCGTCAATAGTCACCGTATCCTCCCCCCCTCTCAGCCAACACTCCGTGAAAACAATCACATCCAATTCGGTTTTAAAACTATCAATATAAATAAAAAGTTCATCAATATTTTTTAGGAAACATCTAATGTTAATATGGAATATTTTTAGCGATTGATTCCCAAGCACAACTTCACTGAAAAACTTGGCGTAGTGCCCAATATTATTTAACTCTAGGCAATCATTTTCCTTATCAATTGAGCTGTCGTCGTTATCGTCATTACAAGAAGCGTAAACATTTAATCAAATGGCTATTAAAAATAGGTTGTTTCTATTCGCAATAAGCTATAACTGAAACTCCATAAAATATGTCATAGATAAGTACCTATATGGACAAAAAAAATATCATTCTAGTACATAAGCACGCAAATCATAGTATTGAGTTTTGCTAAATATGTAGCCTAACGTCCTCTTGATACAAATTGAGATTTTTTAAATATAGTAGGCCTATTCATTTAGTGCTTTTGGCGCAGAGGTTGTGATAATTTACAATAGCAAATGCAAGCCTTTACGTTAGATCAGGCCCCTGTTTCAAAACGGGCTTCACAAGAAAACCTAGTAACAAATCATTTAACAGCAACTAGTAAACACTATGTAGTGAAAATTGCTCACTGTCCCTTTTAAAAAGATGAAAGTCAACATTTTTAATCTACTTGTAATCCTTGAAAGGGGGGCTAAGAACCTGTTTATACTGACTTTATAGTTAGTCAAATCGGCGATCACAAATATTTTCCATAGAATTACTTTAGACCCCTGTTAGTGATTTATAACTTGTACTAGTGATCCCATTTCGAAATAAGGCCCAGGTTTACAGATGGATCTGTCTGACAAAACAATTCAGATTTACGTTTGCTATGATTTGTTGGATTAATTTTACTCTGAAATCAATTTATAAAAAAACAAAGGACTCTTATTCGAGAGGTTTTGTTTCACCTATGATAGTCTACAAGTTTATTGATGACTAGCAGATATACCCGCAGCTTCGCCCGCTGAAAAAATGACTGATTTTAATTAACTCATATTTTGCCATGTGCAATTTTTAGGAATAGTTATCAAATGGACTGATTTGGGTTATGGGCCATTGGCGTACAGTTACACCCTAAAGGTGCAGCTAGTGATTGAAGTGAGAAGGTGTAACGTTTCCTCTAAAACGTTTCCCTGATGATTAGCACGACGCTAAGAGCGGCTTTTCGACTTAACATCAAAATGAATTTAGTACGTTTTTGAAAATATACCGAAAACTGTAAGAAAAAGTAGACGATAGGCCTAAGTGCCTTGGCCAATAACATATTTCCCAACCTTTTCTCAATCACATTGAAGATCAGGTCTCTAACCTATCGATAAGGCAAAATTATGGTTGTAATGGTATATTTTTTTATTTGAAATCTTCATCACCTAATTAATTTTGATACTCCGTTTCTAGTGGATATACACGTACTCGAAATTAAATGTCCATAATGAGTTTTAAGATTTTAGTTTGAGAAAGGTCTTATTTATTTATTAGACGGATGAACCATTTTAAGAGAATACAATTTTGTACTTCGGGCGGTACGTACAACGCAAAAGTAGCTTAAGTGGCATTTGACAAAAATATAGTAGGTGGCTGAAATAAAGTTTGAGATTTTATTCTCTTAGTAGATTTGATATTGTACCTTTTCTATCTCCCGAAAATATTGTATAGGCCTTCCATCCATAGTTTTAAATACCCCCGTTGCAGCAGACCTGCATACTCAGCGAATTTCAAATGCAAAACAACATATTTCAATCTAACATAGCAAGATTTGACATGTTTTGTTAAGCTCCATAAGAATAACATGGGGAATGAGTATGCAGGTTTGCTGCTACAGGTATATTAAAACTGGGTGGTTTTCATTCAATATATAGTAGATCTGAACTAGAAGAAGCTATTTACCAAGTTTTAACAAGATATGTTGAGAAATAACCGAGATATAGAATTTTACTTATTTTCCATAAGGTTAACATTGGGACAACGTACTGTGTTTACCACTTTCAATATCTCGGTAACCAATGGACATAGAGCAGTGATTCAAAATACTAAAAAATACTAAATTGTTTGTTTTTTTGAGCTGAATTCAATGGTGCCCTCAAAAATTCGATAAATTTTATTTTTCTATGTAAAAAACTCAAAAAACCCATTTTTGGGGGGGTTTATTCCCCTTTACCCCCCCTTCCGGTTGTCCGATCGGGCTGGTTCACGAACTCGTCCAATTGATTACCACTTTACATGTCCGTACCAAATTTCATAAAGATCGGACCATTTTTGCGGCCGCTATCATGCTAACAGACACATAGATATATATATAAATTCGAACGAATAGTGTTTTTTGCTTCTGGGGGCCCCAAAATGAAAAGTTATAGTGGTCCCAAGCTTAGGTCTTACCATGAGACCTACGGTAATAGCTTCTTCCCTATAAGGGAAATTCGCTAAAACTAAAACAGCCGCCATTTTGAATTTTATAATAAACTCTATTTCAGCCGTCTGAGTGAGAATATTTTAAAAACCTTTTTTTATTCTAGTGCCTATAAAGAACATTTGTGTCAAGTTTCATAGCCCATAGTTTCATAGTCTTGTAGTTTATGAGAAAATAAGCTATGAAAGTAAAAAATGGCTGCCATTTTTAATTTCATAATATACCATATTCAAACATTTTGAGAGAAAATATTGCAAAATCCTTTCTTAGTACGCATCTAGAGCCTTTAAAGAATACTTGTGCCAAGTTTCATTGCTCTAAGCCTTATAGTTTTTGAGAAACTGTGATCAGTCAGTCAGTCAATGGGTTTTGGCTTTTATATATATAGATAAAAACAAATCAAATCAAATCAAATCAAATCAAATCACTTTTATTTCCACATCAAATTATTATTACAATTTTCTAAATATTTAAATTAATTGCTAACAATAACGGAAGCAAGGAAACGACTTAAAATTAATACATATCTAAGGGCCGACATTAAAAAAAATAATAATAATAATAACTAAAATAAAAACCTTAGTAAAAATACAAAATTTATGTTCCTTGTGTCATAAAAAAAAATTAACAATGGAAATAAGTCTACATGGACCTTTGGTGGTCTGTGCGTAGACTTGAGTTGATTAGGAAATAGTTTTTAAGAAATGGAGCAATTTAGGTTAATATAAACAAGTAGCAATGAAAATTAATTATCCATTTGCTTGATTTGTTGCTACCAACAGAATACCATAAATATATAAAATAATTGTGAGAACTTTAAGTCCATTGTATTATTTATTTTTTTATAAATATAGTATTTAGACCAATTAGTTTTGAGGGGGCGCATATCAAAATCTCGCCCCGGCCGCCTACTAGCCTCGGGGCGGCCCTGTATGGAGGTCATTCCAAAAATATTGACGTAATGGGAGGCCGTAAGCCTTAAACCGATCACTATATGTACTATGTCATCTGGAGTAACCCTCTTCCATCGGACCCAATCAGGAGGCCTTTCTGTAAGCATGACAAAGCTAGCTGCTCCATACAGCTGAGGTGGAGTATCTGCTACAAAAAAGTTAACTGAAGTCACTAAACAATTTCCCAAGTCGTTTCAAAGAGGAGCAGTCTTTCAAAAAGTTCAAAAAACTTGTTACTGGGTACTTGTCTGATAACTGCTTTTATAGCCTCTCTGAGTACCTGAGCCACAACACGCAGGGGCATTGATGAGTTGTGCTGGTTTTCAGCCAATGTTTTGGTTTTCCCAGTTGGTAGTTTTAAGATTTATTCTATGACCTGTACAGTAGTTTTAAGGTAATTTGTATAATTAAAAAGGTTTATATTTGTTTGCTTTGACTAGTCTACTGCCCAAGCAGACACTGCATGTAAGGGTGTTTTTAGACATTGTTAATAAATAAATAAATAAATAAATTTGTTTAAATTTTCAGGACCGGCCAAACGCATAAAAGGCAGGAGACCGATTTCTATTGCAATTTATAATATTCCAAACTGCTTTACCCGGCCTTATACCTGTCATTTCATTACTAGCTCTCTCGGTTAAGCTTACAGATGGCCTACTCTGTTCCTTAGCTTCAGATATAGGCAAAACAACTTGGTATATACTCAGCTCAAACAGTCAAGCCCAGTGTACCGAACTATCGATAAATGAGTATTGTCGATCAGCAAGAAAGTTTTTGATCATATGATCATTTTACCTATACATATAAAAGCCAAAAACCATTGACTGGCTGACTGACTGATCAGTTTCTCATAAACTATAAGGCTTAGAGCCATGAAACTTGGCAAAAATATTTTTTACAGGTTCTAAATGCGTAATAAGAAAGGATTTTGTGATATTTTCTCTTAAAAGGCTTGAAGACGGTATATTATAAAAATTTAAATGATGGCCATTTTTAGCTTTGAAAGCTTACCGTACTTTCTCAAAAAATAAAATCCATTACATTTTCCTTCTAATTTTTCTAACAGTTTTCGGTACTTTTTCAAAATCCTGCCAAATTCAGACTGATGTTCAGTCGAAAAACCCTCCTTAGCGTATTGTATTTTATTTAAATCTCGGGTTACCACTAGCTCTCAATAGGCTATTTGCAAATGGGAGGAAGCCAATTCATAACATTTGCTAATCATGAGAGAAACATTTTTAGAGGAAACATCACACCTTCTCATTTCAATCTAGGGTGGAACTACCAGCTGCACCTTAAGGGTGTAATTGCACGCCCTTGGCCCATAACCCAAATCAATCCATTTGTTAATTATTCCCAAAAATTTGTGCATGGCAAAATATAATTGAATTAAAATTAATTATTAGTTATCCTTTCAGCGGGCGAAGCTGATATATTTGCTAGTATGATCATATTAATCATAAATATCATGTTTATGATGATCATAAGATCATTTATAAACCCAAATAAATACGGATCCATCTATCTATCGCTATATCTGACGGGCTACTCACAGCACAGTAGCCGGTGCGGCTGCAGCGAAGTGAGCGACTGGTTGGCCAGGTGCGAGGGGTAGGCGCAGCGCATCTCCGTGGCATGCAGGCGGTGCTGGAGCAGGTAGGTGGGCAGCCACGCCAGCTGACAATCGCACACCAAGGCGGTCGAGTCCAGACGCAGTTCCTAGTGCAAACTGCCTGTTACTCTCCTGGCATTTGCTTTATTCCACGTGTCATCCACATCAAATGAAGGAAAAAGGACGACTTTTGGAGAACCCTACAGAATTTTGGAGGACAGCGACATTTCTTGGCATGGGGTTGTTTTTTCATAAATTTTAAATTGTAAGTCGATAACAAAACAATAATCTAAAGCGATTTTGTCATAATATGATTTACCGATAAATATCTCTCAAGATTTCAAGAAAACTAATAAAGTTAATCAACGTGTCACAAAAATTTCTGATTTACATCAGTACATTGAAAAAATTAAAAAAATAAATAAATAAAATCAACAATTTTTTAATTACTTTAAGGCCAAAAGGAGGACTTACAGAGGATGCAGGATTTGGAGGACCTGCAAGGTTAGGTTAGGTTAGGTTCTTTTTCTCTGAAATTTTACGGTCAACTCTTCAATCTGCCAAGATTTAATACAATTTTGTTTAACTAAATCAATCAAATCAATTGGGTGATAAAGAGAAAGTCATGGGTAAAAACTCCAAATATTGTTTTAAACTGCAATTAGTTTAAAGTTATACTGTAGGCCTACCTAATGTATCTGAAAATAAAGCTTTGATCCTGTTTCACTCTCAAATAAAAAATTACATTTCTTATTCAATACAGGTATTTTGTCCTTTATCAAAATGGTACTAAGGTATTATACCGACCACACTCTTATCTCATCGGAAAAATAGTGAACAAATAAAAACTAGAACAACTGAACGATAACACAATACTTAAATGATGAAATTATAAGCTTACTTCATTTGTACTGTTGGCTGGTTTGCTGTCCCTTCCAAAACTGAAGCTTCTGCTTGCTTTCGTAAAAGCAATATCGCCGAATAGTGTGTAGAAGGGATCGCCGTGCTACCTTCAGCCTAATGATTGCCAAGTGCATTCTGCCAAGTAGGTTAGGTTAGGTTTGTTAGGAGAGGTTAGGTTAGGTTAGAAAACTCAGTGAATAAGATAGCGGAGTACGACACATGCGCATACAGTTAGCCACTCTTCATTATCTTCTGGTGAGGGCAGAGTGATAAGGCTTGGTGGTAGAGGGGAATTGCCTTGTTGCGAGTACACGGCAATTAATTATTTATACAACTACTGTTAACAGACGGCTCTGCAATCTTATATCATAACTACCTGTTACCTCGAGTGTGATTGGTATAATACGTAAGTACCATGAAAACCATAAAAAAAGCTAAAGATTTTACAACAATGTGTTACTTATTCAGCTGATATTATTTCTTATTTTACAGTTAAAAATTAACTTTAGAGACAAAATGTGAAAAACAGTGACTTTCACACTACTATGACTTTGCGAGTAGTGATTTTTGAAGTCGAGTCGAGTTTAGTTTTGAAATACTCGCTTGAGTTTCAAGCTTTTTTCGAGTAAAGTTCTTTTATTAGTAACAAGATAGTAGTTTACCTACTACTACAATGTAATCATCGTGTAAAAAAATTTGAAATAATTCAAATACAATTTAAAACAATAATGCTATTCAATTTAGATGTATTACTGATTCAAGAGCAAGTATGTCAAATGATATCAAGTAAATTAAGACAACTTTATGTTTAAAAACCTCTTGAACTTGATTTGACTTACCTGTTTTCAAATAAAATAACTAAAACTCAGATCATCTGCTTAAATATATGCCTTCAATAAGCCAATAACTCAATAATGGCTTAAAATAACAGCTTATATGCTTGCATGGTTTTTTATACTGACAAAAAGAAGAAACAAAATAAACTTCATATTCTAGAAAGGAATAAAGTAGTATTAACTTATTAATGACAAAACTTTTAAAAATTCCTTAATTAAATTCAAATAAAAGATTTTTAACCGGTACCAGTCAAAATGAGTGTATAAAACTACCATAAAATCCAATCGCGCAGGAAAACAGCAGGAGTAGCAACTCGGCTCGAACTTCAAGTATTTTTAAAAACTTGTAGTCAAGTGGAGCAGTGTAGACAGTACCTGCAGCAGGGGTGTGTGGCCGAGGCTGGCCGGGTGCAGGGTCTTGATGTGGTTGCTGGAGAGGTCCAGGTACACCAGGTTGTCCAGCCCCACCAGAGCCTGCTCGCTCACCGATGTGATGGCGTTGTCCGCGAGACTCAGCCTCGTCAGCTGCCTCAGCCCGACAAACGGCCCCAGCATGTCTTCTATCGTCCAGGCTATCTTGTTGCCGTTCAAATCCCTGTCGGAAAATATTCACTGCGAATTATATGATGATTTACGACTCCGATTATGTATTAACTAACAGATATACCCGTGGCTACACCTGCTAAAAGGATTACTATTTTTTTCAAATCATACTGTACTCTATCCAATAACCTCTTTCCCCAAAAGGTTTATAATTTATTTTGAAGATCGGGACACTCATTTAGTCGATACAGGCGAAAATTTATCGTAGAAGTTTTTGGAATCAAAATTCTCATTACCTACGCAAACCCCCCAAACATTTTAAATTTTGAAACCCTGTTTCTGGTGGAAACATAATATTCGAGATGGAATGTCCATCCCGAGTTTCAAGATTGTTGTTGGAGTACTAAATAATTATTTATTAGACGGACAACCCATTTTACAAAAAGAATGAACATTACTTCGCGATGTCATTAAAACACAAATAGCCTAGCCTAAGTGATGTTTGACAAATATAAAGTAAGGAGGCCTTATTAAATTTGTATATTTTATTATTTTGGCAGATGGGATCTACTATTATGGTAGTTGTGTCTTTTCTACCCTTTGAAAATATTCCATAGGTCTTCTGACCACAGTCTTGAAGACTGAAATGGCCGCCATTTTGAATTTCATACTATATCATATCTTTCATCATGAAATACAATCTTTTAAAAACCTTTCTTAGTTCGCATATGGAGCCTATAAATAATATTTGAGCCTAGTTCCATAGCCAAAGAAGCCTTCATAACCTTTGAAAACTGATTTAATGATCGCCATTTTGAATTTTATGAAGTACTCTATTTCAGCCTCTAGAGAGAAAATATATTAAAATCCTTTCTTAGTAGGCATCTAGAGCCCATAAAGAATTTGTGCCAAGTTTCATCACACTAAGCCTTTTCGTGTTTGAGAAAATGTGATCAGTCAGTCAATCGTTTTTGGCTTTTATGTGTGTTGGCAATATATATATATATTGTTTCCAATAGGTTACTTAAGGAATGTTAAATAACATCGAGGGCTTTGACTCGTTTTTACTAGAAAACAAGTCTCGAAGAAAAAAACCTCTTACCCGAATGAGTTTGGTTTCCATGATAGTAAGGGTAACAGGCTGCACCGAAACTGTTCACATAGCTTAGCAATAAAAATTAAATTTTGGATCTAAACCTCTGATTAAATTTGAATTTAATCAATTGTGCCTTACAATGCTACAGGCAAGCAAAATCGTGCTGGCTCTTTCACCGTTAAATGGCAAGAAGCTCTAATTTTTCAAAAACTCAATGTCGGCCAAAAAACAACTACAACTGAGCAAAAATTCACTTATTCATTGTTGTTTGCCTCCAGAACTGTTAATTGACTATTAAAATATGGTTTACAATACCTTCAGTCAACAGTTCTAATCTTGTAGATTCTCCTAAATGTTTCGAAACTACCGTTTCATCATCTGGGATGATCCAAATGTCATGACAATTTTTGGATCATCCCAGACGATGAAACGGCAGTTTCGAAACATGTAGGAGAATCTACAAGATTAGAACTGTTGACTGAAGGTATTGTAAACCATATTTTAATATAAAAATTCACTGCCTCACTCTTAGGGCAGTTACAGGGTTCGAGGTTAAAAGAAAACATCGCAAAGAAAGAACTTAATACTTTAGAGGGAATATTGTTGGGGTCTTGCTTATATGTCCCTGCAATTTCAAATTTGACCAATAGCCTTAAAATGTTTTAGTCATTCATTATTACTAATTGTAATTGGTATTCATTTAACCAAGGAAGTGTTTACTGTCTTTTGACAACCGATCTGACATTATCAATTACGGGAGATAATCACACTGTCATTCTAAAAACCCAACTAGCCAAAATATGGGAAGTTTCATCGTCTTGCCTCAGCTAACCTTATTTAAACCAACTAAACTATGTCTAACCAAACACAGCCTAATGGCAAAGTATTTTCACCAGCAGAACAATAAACTGCTTCAATATGATTTGTGTTGACCACACTAGGTCATGTTAGAAAAGACGCAAACAAAAAGTTTGCGGAAAAGCCATACCATGAGCAGACTCAAAATTTGCAACTTGTTACGACTAACAAAATGAACTTTTCATGTACTGATATTAAGAAATTCAGTGAATACAAATATGCTAATAAAAACCAAAACCTATAACAAGCAACCACTAGACCCTAACAGGTAAACAGACACGGACATGGACATGGGCACACACAAGGAGTGAGAGTGAGGCCAGTTTCACGCTGTCCGAATTTTGTCGGTCCGACAGAAAGTTGGATTACAGAATAATCATCCGACTCGAAACTGAGCACTCTTTCACACTCCGGCAAAAAGTCGGAACACCGGGTCCGACGAAATTTTAATTTACTTCATCAGTCGTATGTGTTCCTTCATGAAAACCATAATGGACCGCGTACAGCTTATAGCACTGTGGCTGTTGAAACACCGACGACGTAAAATAAAAAAATTTTGAATTGTAATAAAGCTATGTGAGATTAAAATCACATCTTATTTATTCATTGCACCTTAAATTGATTACTTACCGGAGGCAGTCTTTTCTTCATCACTTAGCTTATCGAATTCTTTGTTTAAAGAGATAAAACTTCCTCCCAAGCTTTTATAAGCTTATTATCTTAATAAATTTCAATATTTTTATCCCACAGTATGGATCTACATTCAATAAAATTGTGGTTAAAAAATCACAGTCAATTCCTGCCTTTGTTGTTTTAATTTTGGGATTACTTATTTTTCGATTATGGTAGACCAACAAAACAACGTTTAAAAACTATAAAAATACAAGAAACTCAAAGATATAAAAAAATTACTAATCAATCAGATGATCTGAAGCGTATTAACGCATTTGTAAAATGACAACAATAGCGGCTGGAAGTATATCGCTCAGACAGTGTGAAAGCGGCCATTTGATTATAAATGTTCCACTGCTTCCAAATGTGTCGGGTAAGTTCAATCTGGCGTCGGACAAACCAGTGATACCATCCAACTGCCGCCAGGCGTCGGAACGACAACAAATCGTTGTTGCATCATGTGAAATAATTAATACATTTCTTTGCTTCACCAAAACTTCTCCGACATCCGACTTTTTGTCGGACCGACAATAATCGGATAGTGTGAAACTGGCCTGAGAGTGTGAGATAGTGGATGAGAGGGGAGAGGGGTGAGGGGAGAGTGTGAGAGGGGGGGGAGAGAGAGAAGAAAGGGGAGGGAAGGGGGATGTTTCTATAGTTTTCATTATCAAGCTTGTATTGCATTGTTTTTGCTGTTACAGCACATGGAAATTTTTGTTTAATATTGTGTGTACATTATTATCTTTTAATACTTTGTGCAGTGATAGTAAATATCCGTATTAACCTCAATAATCACACAAATGAAATGAAGATCAGTAAATCTAAAGAACAGCCTCATCAAACTCTTTGTTCTTTGTCACATTCATACAAGTAGCTGATACAGGCCTGAGCGCTGATAGTATTTAGGTTTTCAAAATCTACAACATAACCTACAAACAATGGAGATCTTACATAGTCGAAGTGTGGTTTTACAAGTTACCATTATTATTATTATAAAATTTACATAGATCAAATGGGCCAACAACAAATATTCCATTTAAATCTCTTATTAAATGTCTTCTAAGTCTTAAAAAAGAGGTTGACAGCCTCCTTTTACCTGGAATTTACCACAAACATTGGCTTTAGGCCTGCGAGTAGAAGTTTTCAAGCAAAGCGCAAGGAGTTAAGTCATTAAGGTACAAGAATAAACAATACGGCTAAAAGTGTGCTGTGACCCAAAGACTCAAACCCACATCGCCGACTCGGGTTTTATACATTTAACCTTCTTGTGAACAGCGTAAATGTTACATTCAAATTTAAGCTGACACTCACAACTGAATGAGAGAGGGGGTGTGGTTGAAAGCTCCTTCTTCGATGTAGGAGATGTGGTTGTGATCCAATTTGAGTGTCTGCAGCTTAGACAAATACAGAAGAGTGTCCTTCTCAATTCCTCTCAGTAAGTTGTAGGAGATATCCCTGTTAAAAATAATTACTTTGAGTAAAAATACACTGATGTACAAAACATAAATTTCATAAAATAAGAAAAGTAAAACTTTGAGAATTAATATTTCAAATACAAACTTGTCTACATAAACAGGTTTGTAATGTACACATCATGCCGTATTAATGGTCAATCAATACATTTAATTCAAAACTATATCATTTAAATATAATGGCAGTATTTCTACCAACAAACATCTATTTTATCAAAAGAAACAATATTTAAAAGTGTTCACATAGACTCAAAATTTAAGTGGAAAATGATCAGGCATCAAAAAGCTATTTTTAGAGGGATAAAATAATTTTTTTTAGTTATCTCAGAATATTCTTAAAATTAAAATATTACAATTCCTTTTAAAACTTCAACAGATCCATCAATAATCTACAATGAGCCAGACGAAAAAAGTTTGAGAAACCTGTATAAGCACAATTTTAAAAATGTAATCCAACCATTCAAATCCAACGCTTGTGTGATGAATGAAGCCATCTTAAAATTGCTGTGGTGGAGATTGAAAAGGAAAAGGTAAAAATAACCATTAAAACTACCAGATGTTTTTCCCTTAGGGAATCCAATCCTGGGATCCTGCATCCTGGAATTTTTGGGATTATCAAATTTCCCTGTAACTTTTTAGGATCATCAAAATCGATACTGATTAGGTTCCCAACAGCTATAACAATGTCATGACTTAGACAATTTAGTTAAATGTTATTTTCAACGATATATAATCATGACTTGATGTGTTATTACAGTCTTAAATAACCTATATAAGTGGGTTTCAGTTCATATTTTTACGCCTAAAAAAATTTATAAAAAATTTTAATTTGTTTCTGAAATAGGGTATTGAATTTGCCATTGGGTCTAAGTTGCACTGGGATGTTCTTGTGATTACTAAAATTATATTTGTTGTGCAGTAGTTTCTTATTTGATTTTACTTTGAGCCAACATCTTTCTAAGCGAAGTTTTACTTCTAGTTCTTAAGTTATTCGACCAATTAAATAAATCTATTCATATTTTGTATAAGATTTCCTTTAATTTATGTTATAATATTTGTTTGTGATTCTTTTGTGCATTTAGTTGTTATATGTGTTCTGTTTTGACCTGGTGCCTACTATTCAGTGTTTCATGATGAGGCCGACCTTATATCGTCAGTTCTTTCACTTTGTGAATTATGTTATTTTTAAAAATACAACGTTGAAAACTTAAAAGTAAATGTAAAACTGATCCATTTATTGCACTAAGATACTAAATGCAAAATTATACCAAAACTTTTTCATATTGGCAAATACTATGTTGGTTCAATCCCGGGATTGATCACGGAAATATCGTTTTCAGTCCCGTAATCCCTGGTTTGTAAATATCGGCCGGGATTGGATTCCCTAGTTTCACCTTAACCAGTTGACTATTAATCGGGCAACTTACAGTTCTCGCAGCTGGGCACAGAACTCCCACACAGTGTCGATGGCCTGTATCTTGTTGTGACTGAGAGAGAGGAGTTGGAGCGAGTTGAGGCCGTACAGCCAGCCTTTCGTCACATTGCTGACCATATTGCCGTCCAGGTACCTAACAATGTGCGGAAGAATTATACCCTGATCTTTATCCCAGTGCATCACGAGTAACGGATTCTTCATGCCACGTTATAACCTGAGTGCATCATGAGTAGCAAGTTACTCGTAGCAAAGCCCACATTTCCTGTGCGATATATCAGCTGAGGCTGAAGCTAGAGCACTTTAGTTGCCATCGCAGAAACTAAGACGGCAATCATACTGCAGCTCAGGATTCGTTTCTGACATCGTCTCAGGAAGAAACCATGAGAAAACTAATGACCGTATTTGTTTGCACAGTATGTAAAAATTGACACATTCAGTTGTAAATGATACGAGGAATACTATTAACTTATCTATATGCAGGAGATACAAACGTTACAAAAGTATACAAAGTTTCAATAAAATGTGTGTATTTTTTATGGAATAATAATATTTACAAAAAACTTAATTTAATGTTGTATAAATAACCACAGCGTGGCACGAGTAATCAGTTACTCGTGTCAAGTTGAGAATAAAATTGTGTTCTATGAAAAATCATAAATTGGGGATATAATAACCTCTAGAGCGATCGCATCACAAATAACCGAGATACGCAAAACGCACCCAGGGAATGATCGTCGATTTCAGCTGCCGTCGATTGGCTAGGCAGTGGCCAGCACGAGAAACCGGTAACTTGTGATGCAGTGAAGTGTTAAATCAAGACGGTAGCTATATGAAAATTTTATTGTTACTCATCACAAACAACTACTCGACTCAATACTTAAATAATTGTTAATAAACTACTCGACTCGAAATACGTAATAATCGACTCAAATTAAACCACTACTCACCCATCCCTAGCCAATACCTTTTCCTATTTGAACTGTTCTAAAACATTTTTACTGATTTCAAAGGCTGTGTTAAATTTCAAGTGGAAAAATGTTAAGATTCATTTATAACACTAAATATAGGGAGAATCGTTGCTCCTACATGAAGCAACACTGAATGACCCTGCTACAACTAATTCAAATTCAAATTCAAATTCTCTTTATTTGCATAGTACACACAATGTACATAAATAGTGTCAGTACCTGTTTACAATATAAAGCATAACAGTAATTGTTTACAATATAAAGTATACAACAGATCTTATAACTAACTAACATAATAAATTCACATTTGTAGTGTGAAAAGTGGAAGCTCCTCAACAACCTGACTTTTAAAGAATTCCTCTAGTGAGTAATGGGGATAATTCACCAAAAAAGATTTTCATTTCCCTTTAAAACTTATATTGATCCTGAATTTCACTAATTTCAACCGGTAAAATATTCCAAAATTTTGAGCCCATTTAGTAAAAAATGAAAGTCTATGTTCTTGAATGTGAATTTTTGTTTTGTTTCTTGTGTCGTGTTGATGAAATTCAGAGCGCAAATTAATGTTTTGGGGGTTATTTTTTACACACAAAACACAATCAAGAATGTATTGGTCATAAATTGTCAACATTTCTAAGTTTTTAAAATGTTCTTTTACATGATCATCCCATTTCAATTTCAAGATTATTCTAATTGCTCGTTTTTGAAGAAGGAGAATTTTATGGAGGTTATTATGGAGGTAATTTCTTTCTTGTTCTTAGGCAGGTGGGAATTGGCTACCTGATACAGTGCTAACACAAAACTTTCTTCTTTGTTAGCAGAAAATTTTATAATAAAATATTCTACTCAGATTTAAAATTAATAATAAAGCGTGATTGGGCTTCCCAATGTCTACAAATTATTTTCTATCATTCTTTGTTATTATCTCGAATCATGAAAAAATACCTTCAACATTCGCTGCTAGCCACCTTGAAAGTGAACACTGAAATAGTATATTACAGACTAAATTTTGGTAGCAATATGGTGATGTTCTACTTTAAGACTCAGTTCTGGTTGAGCCTTCTAGGTAGCAACACAACTAAGATTGCAGTCACTCGAGTAGTATTGCTATGTAATGGGAAATATAATAGAAAAGGGGCAGAATAGGCCTCACCCTCTATAATCCCAGCGGTGATATCAGGGAATGAGACTTAAGACAAACATCAAATCTTGTAAAACTCGAGGATACACTATATACAGTATCAGCGTTCCTCAGCAGTGGCTGAGCCACAGTGGCTTTGTTTTCATAGTGAGAGGATTCCTTTTTTATGTGTTCACACCAGTGGCATTTTATGACAGTTACTTGATCACTTTTAAGGGAAAGCAGTCCAAACCCCTCAAATTTCCCATTCGCCAAACTAGACATCACAAAGTATCTCAGATGGTTCCTCCCTTGTATTTGTACTGTCTCTACTGACTGGTTAGATTAATAGTAAATTGTTAGTGATAAATAACAAACATATGAAGAGAAGAGATTTACCTCTCCAAGTATAAACACTTACAGGCTGGTTAGGCTTTCCAGTCCAAAAAATGCTCCATCTTCGAGTCTCTCTATTGAATTTCCTTTCATTTTTAGAGTTGTAAGAGCCTTCAGTCCATTGAAGGAAAGTCCTTCAACTTTAAAGAAACGATTCCTGCTCAGGTCTCTACAACAGAATATTATTTCATGAACGACTCACAGTTTTAAATATTTCTACTAAAAATAAACCATACATGTTTTCAAAAAGAAAAAAGATAGGTTGATGTAGTTATTATGTGATTAGATGCTGTGGTTCTATCGGGATTAAGTCCATCAACTATGCGCCAGTGGGTGTCTGCAGAAATGATAAACACGTGACACACCGAGTCAACAAGACACCCTCAGTCTATTTAGTCTATGCAGAGGCTTCACATGAGCATGACTGAGAGGGGAGCCATTCACCATTCAACCACATCAGTTCTCTTTTAAGTTACATAAATTTAAACAGAATTAATTAAAAAAGATTAATTATCTTCTAAACTTTTTGAGTTTGATGACACAGACTTGAGTAAAATCTGAGAAAGATTTAAATGATTACTTAAACCTACAATCCAAAAACGTAACCTACTACTATTTCCTTACTAATACTATAGGTATGGCTTTATAATCGTTTTTCAGGTATGTCTTGTGATAGCTTTTCGTGCACTAAAATAAAGTTTATTGAATGTCGACCATGAACATCTTATCTCATGATTTAAAGGAACTTAAAATGTGATATGATTAAATAGATCTGATCTTCGTGTTAACAATAAATCCATGCAAAGTTTCATAAAACTCACAAAGCCTTCAGTGCTGTCAGGTTTTTGAACACGTCTTTGTTCAAGTTCCTGAGATTGTTGCGAGCCAACTTCAGGTCTAACAGTTTGGAAAGTGGATCCAAACTCCCTTTTTCGATTGTGCTAATCTTATTGCTGTTCAAATTTCTAGAAAAAAAAAACATTTAATTTTAAGATTAACAATAGTACTACAGAAATTAATGTAGACAAGACACTTAATGGTAACTTTAAAATCAAATGAGAATAAATAAAAGCTTCAAGGTCACACTATTTCACTCATGGTTTATTCAATTCTTTATTGCACATAATATCTGCTACAGTTATTACAAACGTAATATACAGAAGGTACATTAACAAGGTGTACAAGTAAAGTCTTCTCTACCCGATAGCATCACTTTTGGAGTTCTCCTTATCAGAATCATAAATAAATAGGTTGGTATTTTATAATTTTAGAAATATTCATAGGTAGTATAAATGAGTAAGTCCAATATTTCATTAAAATACTCCTTTACACAATCAAAATGCTTTAATTATGATGGGCTTAAAATTATATTAGTGTCAGGCACTGGAAGATGAAAAGGAATTGAGTTAATTTAAAAATAGAACAAAAAAATACTTAAAATTACGATAATTCTGCAAATAAAACTTAAGTTAGGATATTTATTTTTGTCCAGTGCTCTGAACAAATATAAAAGAAATTAAATTTGAATCTCATTTGAAAAATAACAGGACTGGTTCAAGCTACATAACCCCAATGGCAAATCAACTAATATACTCACAGGATCCGAAGAGATGTTGAGTTTGGTATTAGCCCAAATGGGATGTGAGACACCAGGTTTGAACTGAAGTCTAGATCTTGCAGGTTCGGTAAATGTTCCAACACTCTTAAGCTTGTCTCGGAGAGTCTGTTGTGAGCACTACAAAATTCATTTATTTCATTACTATTGGCTACTTGCTGACCAACAATATTTTTATCTTGGCAAATGTGCCTAATTATATTAAAGAAATATTTTTAAATATTCCAGCCTATCCTTTTAAATAAAATATTGATACTGACACCCTAATCAACACGCATGCCACGTTTAATTAAAATATTTCTGTAGGGCCTAAATAAACAAGATACATGAGACTTCTTTTTAATTGGCCAATTTTTATCACATGTGACTTTTTTAATTGGCCGATTTTTATCACATGTGACTTGTTTTTAACTGACCGATTTTCATCACATGTGACTTGTTTTTAACTGGCCGATTTTTATCAATGAGTTAGCCCAACCAACAGCTGGGATCAACAGAAAGTTGACGATATCGAGCATTCCCTTGAGAAATACCAGAGACCGAATATGATATAAATATCTACGAGAGCTGCGGGTTAGGTTAGGATATAAAATTGGTTACATAAAATGGCTGATCTAAAATCATCACAGGGTTCACCACTGCTTGAGAATGTTTTTGAAGAGGCTAGTCAAAATATGTTTAATATTTTGACCACAAACAATACCATGACCAATCAGGTTAGACACAATAAACATTTGCATAAACTACTCTACTTACACAGCAAGCTTGGATAAACTCTTCAAAGTATGGTTTAGAGGTATGATCGTGAGAGAATTCTTGTTCAGCTTCCTGAAAATAACAATAAAAATTTCATTACTTGAATAGTTATCCTATTCAGACAAACACAATGATAATTAGGCATCACTTTGCTTCTACGAGGCTTCGGTGCAATCCCTGCAAGCCATTAACAAGTTTAACACAATTTTCCATTATCTGTGTCTTACAAAAATCCTGTCTCTAGAATCAACCCAATGATTGCTGGGTTCTGGTAGTGATAATGACCGATGGTAAAAATAATCATACTTATATGCCATGTACTAACTAGTCCATAGCTATAAACTATTGAATAGTTTTTTAGGATGCAGACAAACAATGTAAAGGTTTTTAACACCAACATTACAACAATGTAAAAACAATATTCAATTTTAAAAATACCACAAAATTATCAGAACACCTCTCTGTAAGACAAAATATTTATGGTGCCAAAGTGAATAATTGCTATCCTGATTCAGAAAATAATCATAGCCTTTTTTGTAATTATTTAAAGAATAGTTAAGTAGTAACTAATAATAAATCTGTAACACAACACCAATATTGTATTAAGGGTTGTTAATATATCATAGCTATACATTATAGTATACAAATGTATTACGTATTGTAAGTTAATGGAAAAAGTTGAACAGGGCTTTTAACAACAAATGTAATGGAAGAAATAGAATAAAACCAATTTCTGTGCATTATTATTACGATAAGTTGTGGAGAGGTTTACAGGAAACTACAAAAAAATATACATGCAGTCCTGAAATGGTACTTGTGGCAGCACAAAAAAATCAGATATAAAACTGCCAATTTAAAAATCTTATATAAGGTCCCTTTTACACTAGGCCACTGTTACCCATAACAGTCGCCGGCCACTGTACAGCCATTTGTGAAACATTGTCACTTATGGAGTTTTTTAGACCTAGCGGACACAGTGGCCGCATGGTGTCTCCTCGCACAACTAATGTCAACCACCGAGAGCAACCGATGGTGGCCGACACTCGATAGGAATCAAATGGGGTAGGTCTATTGAATCAAATGGAGCCGTTTAGAATGGGCCACTGTTACCCATCACAGTTACCGGCCACCGCAAGTGTGCGCGAAAATTTCGTCACTAGTACAAAAGTATTTCAGCTAATTGTGAAAACGAAGCCATTTGGTCGTGTCATTGTTTATTGGTTGAGTTGTGTTTTCAAAATGGGTGACAAGAGCTCATCAAATTAAACTTTTGCCAAACAAATGTCATTCAAAAACTATATTAAAACAATAAATATAGTAAAAACCTTTCTCTGCTCTTGTAGACATTGTTACTTGAACGTGATAAACCCGCCTTCTTCTTTGCCTTTTATTCCTAATTAGAAGAGCGAAAAGAAGGTACTCCTCATCTCTAGACAGCATTTTAACCCCTTAACCGCCGAGCACAGTAAACTCATAGTAGTATTCTGTACACGCTCCGCCACGCACGAGATATCTCGTGTGTCACCCTCACTTCGTTGACCGCCACGCCCAAGTTTACTCAGATTTGACGTTCTCAGCTGATTTATGTTGGTACAACTGTTCTGCTAGGTTTTTTCCTGCTAAGAATGTACAGTTGACCTTGACGAGTTGCAGACCGTTTGGTGCTGCACTCTAGTGGATTTTCATGGAACTACGTCCACACCATGAGTTCTGCAGTATCGCGCTCGTCGCGTGGAGACAAAAACCCGGCGTTTTCGTGTTGAGTGCGTAATTAAAACTGTGCGCTACTGAAAACCGCGGGGGCTAATTACTCAGCGCTTAAGGGGTTAATAAAGTGGCACGAAAAGGAGTTGCGGATGTTACTTGGCGGGAAACAGTGTCCGCTGCAGTCACCAGAGTAGACATAGTCACCGGTAACTGGCCTAGTTTAAAAGGAGCCTAAGAGTGCTTTGTCATAAGCCTAGAGATAAGTTTAAGAATAAATATTATAAGCCAATCACAGAAACTTACAGTTCTGTTAAATTTTTAAGTTGTAATAGCTGTTCAGAGAGATCCGTGGTTACAGCACTCAATTCGTTATTGCTCATGTCCCTGAAAATAATGAGTAAATTATTTAATTGCCTAGTTGTACTAACAAGCATCAACAAATAGTGTCTTAGAAGTTTTTCAGCAAGAACAAGGCAACAATAAGCAGCAGTGGCATACTTCATAATGTTACCCTGTAGAATAGCTTAGACTATGGATTAGCCTAGTTTCCTTACCAACAAAATATATCATGGTGTATCAACATCAGATAAGTTCATCGTAGATCTTTGTAGCTTTTGATGGTCCTATGAGACACAAAATATTGAAGGAAACCACTTAAGTTGTTTTCACTAATAACATAGGAAATATATAGGTCAGAAGCATTATGGTTTAGGCATCTTATTTTGAGCAGGATCATTTCTTTTTAGGGTCTTTTTAGAAAATTCGATTGGTCACCTTTATAATTTTTTATACCAGGGCTCACATTCATGCACATTCGAAGCTAAGTTAGCTAAAGGACTTTTTGTACTCAGATTAATTAGTAGGCTGGGTAACCGCCACCTCTCCAGAGTCGTCTACTTTAGTCTCCTCGAAACACACATTTCATATTCTGTCATTCTGTGGGGTAACTGTGTAGGCCATTTGAAAAAAATCTTTACTTGGCAGAAAAAAGCCATAAGATTAATCATGGGTTTAAAAAATAACGACCACTGCCAACAAGCCTTTAGGTGCCTCAATGTGCTCACAGTTCCATCCCTTTTCATTTTTGAATCGATCATTCACATTAAAAGAAACAATTTGATTGTCGACAATAGTAATAAACATAGATATTCCACCAGAAACAAACATATTTTTGCAGAACAACATAGACTAGCTCTTTACGAAAAAAAGCCTAACTACGCTGGGCAGAAATTTTATCAGGCCTTACCAAATTCAATCAAAGACATCGAAAATTTTAATAGATTCAAAACAACTCTCAAGCAGTTTTTGATAGATAAATGTTTTTATAAGGTTGAAGATTTCTGGGCCGACCTTAAGCCATCCCATCCAGTGTAACCACTCTGTGCTTTTACTAAATTAACATAACTAACTTTTATCTCTGGCTATCTCTCTCTCACTCTTTCTCTGTTGTGATAATTTTCTCTGCTTTTCTCTTCTATTCTCTTCTAATATTAACTTAACAACCTTTTCCCGTGACCTAACCAAGATTGGGCACGTTTGACGCGTCCATCGCCCCATCAAGGAGCTCCCTGGACCAGACTTATAAGTTCAAGTAAGTAAGTAAGTGTATGAATGTGTGATGATTTAAAGTTGAGTCTTGGGTCTTCTTTGCATAGGCTTGGCATGATTTCACAGGACCAAACAGGGACAAATATGATGCCATCCAAGAACACAAAACCCTCTAATAACATCAGTACACTCTCGCTAAGGTGTTTAACGTGGATTTTAAAACACAAGGCCTTTCATGAGAGCAGGTCAGAATGAGGTATGCCAAACAAACCAGTGCATTCTCACCCTCAGACAGTTAAACAAGATTGTACTACCAGTATCAATAGGGTCAACACAGTCTCAATTTTCAAGATGGTAACCAGTTTTCATATTTATGTCCCAATGTCAAAGAAGGCCCATGGGGTCCCAGTTTTCTGATAGCCATTAAAATGATTCTGATAAGTTGGAGAAAGGGCCTAAAGTTGGTTTACAGAATGTCAGAGGAATGGAGAGAAATGTGCTTTTGGGACGTGAATTTTGGACCTAGACATTATCCTTCTACTACGATATATATTTGTAGCAGTTGACTCATCTGCCAATGGAAGGAGAGACTAGTTTTGTACCTAATTGTTTACATTACGAGACTCCATCAGAAAATTGATTTTTTTAGTTAAATTTCCAAAAAGCTTTTGAATCCTAACTTTTAGTAGCCTATAAAACTTATAATTTTATTTGATTTACATAAAAGTGCAATAGACCTGTATGATAACCACTAGTACTTAGGCTACAGTTTGAGATCAGGGTGAAACATTTGTCTAGGTATTTTATTTTTTAGAGTAAAAAATTGCTTATGAGCGAGGGCAATAGGTGTGAGCGAGGGGAACCCCAGCAAGAGCAAGGAGAAGATCTAAGGAATAATAAGATTAGCCTAATGTTTTAATTAGTTTAAGTGAGTATTGTAAAAAGGCAGTTTTTGTTAATAAATAAATTTTATAAGTGATTTCTTAATTAGTAAGTTTACTGCAAATGCTTGAAAAATTTGTATTAGCAGTTAATAAATGATACAGAGCGGTTAAAATGTAACAAAGTGAATTATAGCCAACGAAAATATGTAAAATATATGAACATTTGATTCTGAAAAGTAATCATGATAAGAATAAAGCTCTTCAAACAAGTTAGGGTCAAGTGGGGTAATTGTGAATTTGGGGTAATTGTAAACAAGTTGGGAATTTTTGTTTTAAAGCTACTTATGTAGGTCACCCTGCCATCAAAACACATGTTGTTATTCCCTCCAATACCCCATCCTTCTTCCCTCCATTTTGCATTGCATTTGCTCTTTGTTTTTATCAATTAGTTTTTCAACTGCAAAAACCTTGTGAATTTACCGTTGTTAGAGTTTTTGGAAGTTATAATTGTGTTCAAGATCTTCACTTTTTATCTTCAGTAACCACTCTAAAGGTATGTAAAAACATATTTACTTATAGTTTATCATATTTTATTTAGCATTCTACCAGTTATTTGGAACTTAGCCTCTATTTACAATTACCCCATCCAAATTTCAGATTCAGGGTAATTGTAAACATAAATTTTGGTTGCTTGGAAATCATATTGTATGCATATAGCTGACAAACCATCATAAAAATATGTGTAATTTGTCTTTTAATTATCAGAGTAATACCATATGTTTTTAAACTAGGCCTATATTTGACCCAACTTCAATGAGACGCTTTGGTTAGGCATATGCCTTGTGTATTCATGGAAAGCTAAGCTTTTACTACAATTCTAATGCATTTGGGATTTTTTCAGATGCCCAGAGTCTATGTCAAGAAGAAGGCAGGCCCAGGATATTCAGAAGAAGATTTATTAAGAGCTGTTCGGGAAGTCGAAAACGAAAATTGTATGTTTGCAGAAGCTCAAGATCGATATGAAGTGCCAATATAGTTATAATACATAATTTTTAATATTTATGATACATAATTTTACATAAATAACTGTTAACAATTTATTTAAATAATAAACTACTTGAGTATTAGGCCTACGTGATCAATTATTCACCCATACCAAAATGCCCGTTGGGGTAAATGTAAATAATGTGCTTTGGGGTAATTTTAAACATGTCTTAAATAAGGAAGTCTCTGTATTTATTAAAACAGGAAATTTTGTGCTTATATGTACCCAAATTTTTTTTCTCTCCGACTTTGAGGGGACTTGTTTACAATTACCCCAATTTGGTTGGGGTAATTGTAAACATGTGGGGTAATTGTAAATTGCCTATAATACTCCGAATTGGGCCTTAATAAAATTATTCTACCATAAAATATATAGTAAAGGGATCAAATAATAATGTTCAGCCATCATTTGGTATTTAATAATTATCTTATGAGATTTATTGAATAAAGTTGGTGAAACATGTAAAAACTGTTTACAATTACCCCACTTGACCCTATTTGGCTACAAAATGTTCACTTCGCTCATAATGTTTTCCATGAAAGACGATTGCATGAGCGTGGGGAAAATCTGGAAGATCTGTTACTTTTGACGAGACTGAACTGCAGTTTCACGCGTAACTGAAAGTGAGGTTATACTGCCTTAGACATTCGACATAGACAAACATTCTTTATTCTGAATAAAATGCACAAAACATTACATCTCAGTCGTCAACATAATATATTAAATGATTGTACTGTAAGTAAAGTGAACATCTTTACAATAGCCTACAAAAAAAGTACGTCAAGCATTCGGGCAGACAGCAATTCGTCAATAGTGTAAAATTCCCTGTCAACCAAAATTCGTCAATAGTGAAAAATTCCCTGTCAACCAAAAAACTGTTTAACGCCTTCTTCAATTGAAAGCCCTCAGACCCGTGACTTCGGCAGGGATTTTGTTGAAAAAGATGGGTCCTATGTACACCATTCCTCTCTCAGAAAGGGTAAGGCGATGTCTAGGTGTGCTGAGATTTACGCCATGCCTGGTAGGATACCTGTGATTTGCGCCCACAACTGATAAGTTATCAAGGGTAGGCCTATTTAACGTGGACAAGATCACTTTAAAAATGTAAGAATATTTCGTGAGTGAAACGTCCCTTTACAAGTGTGCAATGGGGGTAGCCCTTTGACGATACGGACAGCCCGCTTTTGAACTAGGAAAACCTTTTAAGCATGAGGTGATGCTCTCCACACCTCAATGCCATAGAACATGACAGAGGAGTAACAGCCGTGATTAACCATAAGAAGTGAGCTTGGATCTAAAATGGATTTAGTGTTCTGAGTGCCTACGACTCAGTTTGTTTCATAACGTACAACCTATAAATACGATAGGTACCTATTAAGTGCTTCTCGGTACTTTCCAACAAAACAATTGTTATTATTGCCATTTTAAAATTTATTGAGGTGCCAGGAGTGAGCGAAAAGAATAGTAATTGGGGTAAACACTAATTTATTTCTCTCCTCATATTTCTTCTTATATCGGGAAAAACGTTATTTATGATATTGTTTCACCCAGCATCCATTTCGTTACACTGCACTCCCACATAATGGTGTTGCATGCTGGGATAGGATGATTGATTAGCGGGCAATTTGGTGGCAATTTAAAGCATCGCGGCAACTTCATTGTGACTTTGGAGACGAGTAAATCAATATATAGGGTATAGTTTACATGATGATAATACAAATTTCTCTTCAATTGATTAGCAAATTGCATTGTTCCATAAATATATAGAATTTTCCTTTATTAATTTTGTGACTTACATTTTTGAGAATATTTTTAACTTTTTAAGACACTTAAAACACAGGGAGCAAGGGAAAAATAAGGTAGGCCTACACGATTTTTTAACATGCTAATTTTCACATTTGCTATATTTACTGGAATTTGGCTAGGCCTATAATATATTTTCGTCTGCTGAAATTTTATTTTCATAGGCCTATCATTCTTATAATGAGGTAGGCTATTATAATTGGAAGGTAAGAACCCTATACTTTACTGTTACCTGGCCTTCAATTTGACAATGACCGTAACGTTCCCATTGCCTGGTACGGGAACGGAAATGCAGCAATTCCTAGAACTTAGCGGTTATACCGAACTGTTCTTAAAACAGGGTCAGTTAAAATGATCTTTAATAATTGACCCGCTAGGGCGGGTAATCCGATTGTCTATTTAAAACGAGGTTGGTTCAAAGGGGTCTATTGAAACATGTAGTACCTCTACATACATTGATTTACACCCACTTCCCAACGATTCATATAGGCTAGGACTACATTATTAGCTATGCCACATGACAAGTACTTACAGGTTCGTTGCCCATAAAGGTAGTTCATTTGGCAATTTCAGCATTTCTTTGTTACTGCAGTCAATAAACTGTCCTAAACACTTGCAAAAGAAAGGGCATGTTGTTGAAACATCATCACCAAAAACGGTTATGATACAAACTAAACCAAAGAAAGAAACATGACAATATAATGGCAACATGATAATCAGAAGTTTTTTATTGAGCCATATTGAGGAAATATCTTGGCATTTTAATTGCGTTGTTATTGTTGTTCAAATGTTTTGTAACCATTAAGTGAATTACGATACTCGTGAAGTCCTTCCTCTTGATTTTGTATATGCCTTCCGCCATCGTCCTACACAGCGAAGACAACTATAGAACATGGAAATATCTGGCTTTTGCCTTACATCTTAATTACTTGATCGACGTTAACAAGAAAGTAATTGTTAAACATTGGTACACATTTAAATAACACACAGATAATCTCTTTCAGCTCGATACTAATATGAAACTAAACAAAACAAGAGGTTCTGTACATCGATAATCGACGCAAAACACAAACACCACAACACCGCAACTGCAACTGCAACTCCTTCTCGTTTGTTTTTTCTTTGTTTTTTCGGAATCAAGAAGGGTGTTTCTAAACGGGTTTCACAAGTACTAAGTACTAATCACTAACTACTAGTTACAATCCATCTCCATTGTATCTTTACGGTTTTTTAAACGGAATCTTAGTATTACAAAATACAAAGCCAATTTTATTAATTCACCAACATCGTTTAGAAACAGCCCCAAGGTCATATTACACTAATGTATTCTAGATGCAACACAAAATAACAATTGTGCAGCTTTCCGCGGAATGAAATTTCGAGAAAGTTTCAGGAAAATGTGTATCCGTGCTGAAAGATGTTTGATGAAGTACCGGAACATTTTGCGGCATTTTTTGTATACATGCTTAGTATAGTTTCGAGAGTATAGACACAGATAAAAACATCCAAAGGATGTTTTTATCTATGGTATAGAGCAAGTCAAGTTTTACTAGTGTAATACTACCTTCACTTCACTTTTCGCTGCTTCAGCTCAAGGTCTGTGAACAGATAATAAGAGAACAATAATAACTAATTATTCTCATGTTGCCTAAATCGCTAAATCCCATAAGGCTTGTGGAACCTTAGATAAAAACATCCAAGGGATTTTAGGATTTAGGATGTTTTTATTTATGGTGGAACCAAGTGGTGAGCACTTTTTCCCCTACTATTCTTGAACGTTCTTTGCGAATCGATTCGCGTGAATCACTCAGTAAAAAGAATCAGAACGGTTGGGCTTCCGAACATAAGCCATAAGCCGACTCAATTGCTCGTTTAAGATTCAAATCTTTCTCTTGCATACTTGCATACTGACTTGCATACTTGAAGATTCCATCCGTGTCCCTTTTTTGCAGAGAGTTGGACAGGTCAAAGTGCTCACAAAAGTGAGTCACTACTTCCAGCACCATGGTGCTAGACAAAGAATCATTTTTCCTATTTTTTTAAATATAGTAAAAGAGAGAGAGATAGAACTGGGAGATTATGTTGTGCTTTTATTTTTTAAACTTGCAATGTCATATAAGCACTCTCCTGTTTCGTTACCGGTACTCAGAGAAATGGAGTGTTCAGAAGTTAAGAAAATAAAAATTATTTCTGTAATACTTTTGTGCAGTAAAACTTAAACAAAACATAAAACCCTCTTGTTTCCACCGCAATTACAAATACAATACAAGACAAAAAGGTTTACATGCGGAGCAACATAATCTCACGTTGTTTGAACGCAAGCCCAAATACATTGGTTTAAAACTCTTCCAAGCATTGCCAGAAAAATTACACAAAATTGACAACATTTCAAAATTCAAATCCGAGGTAAAATTATATTTAATAAATTATTGTTTTTATGATGTTGAGAATTTTTTAGAAAAAGATAAAACCGTAAAATCTAGCCTAGTTATGCTTTGCAGTATTCTAGACTCCTGACTTGTCCTACTCCTGGCCTTCAAGGACTACGGACGGAATACAATTAACAAATTAAGTAGCATAATTTCTACTTATGTATTAATTTCTTTATCATTCAAACTTTATATTTGAATAAACAATACAGATGATTGATATGATTGATTGATACTTGCAATGTAGTGTAGTATGTAGTGGGGCCGGAGCGGTACGGACCGGAGCTCCGCCGCGGCTTCGTCCGGCGCACCCAAAAACGATGATTGAAAAACGTCATCGTATGAACTTGGTTCTTTTCTCTATGGCATAAATTCGTCACATCATGGTGAATTAAATCACTGTCGCGTTGCGGTAACGATCTCGTCCTCGCGTCGCGGTAAACACGAACTCTTCGTTGCATCGCGATAAAGGCTAGTTTGCTTAGACAGCGTCAAACGTCAAATGCTTTGAATCGGATTGTTAGCACTTTGTTCGTGCCCGTGACGTTTGCCTCTCGTTGCCCACTTTGGACGATGGAGACCGATTTTGTTGAAGTTATTGCGCTAGTCAGATGCAATTCGTTTGACGCGGATTAGAAAAACTATCCTTATTGTCTTGTCTTGAACGAACTTAATGTCGCGTCGTCGCGTCGAGGTATTTTAACTAACTTACAGTTGCGTTATGGTTAACGTAACGCCACGCCACGTCGCTGTAAACAAATCAACATGGAGTTTCGGTTAACTATCGTCATCGCGTTGCGGTGAACGTCTTGTCCGTCACACGACGCCGACGCGACACGGGCAAACTAATCTCGCGGGCGCGTCGTTGTCACGTCGTCGTATTATACCAGATTGCTGTCGCATCTGCGTAGTGTGTAGCCTAATTTTACAGTTTTGCATTTGATTTTTGAAAACCGATTCTTTCAGAGTTTCGGCGATCAAGAGATTTGAGATTCGGGTTTGACCCATTCCCCCCAAAGAAATATGTATACAAACAATTCTACAATTAAAGGGCCTTTCACAAACACCACAGTGATTATAGTTTTTTATTATAGTTGTGATTATAGTTTTTAACCGATGGACTACCCCCCTCCACCCAGCTCCCGGTTACCGCTCCGGCAGGCTAATTTTAGCACTACACCACTGGATACTTGTTATATGCCATACACTAGTTACTAATAAATAATTAAACAAAGACAAGTTTGTGAAAGGATATAATAATCAGCATGATTTAATTGAACTGTAATAGTACGCAATTCCGGACTGACTTTGGAAATAAATTTCGTACAGTAATATAATAAATAAATGTTAAATGTAGGCCTACTATTTTACATTTCGTATTAATCTTGAGCAACGATTCCTGGGAAGCTAGGTCAAAGTGTTCAGTCCAAGCGATTCGAATTCGATTCAGACGAAAGAACAATATGAGTCGGTCCGTACTCCGAACTGAGTGTTTCACGCGAATCGATTCGCAAAGAACGTTCAAGTTTAGTAGGGGAAAAAGTGTTCACCGAACTAAGTGGTTATAAATTTCCGGTCTATAAAAGACGTCACGATCCCAGCTGTTGGTTATAGGTATCCGGTCTATAAAAGACGTCACGGTTTGTTTACATTTTTGATCGAGACAGCCTTAGTACTGTTAATCTTCTCTTGTCCTCTAAAGACCTTGGCTTCAGCGAGCGAACAGCGAACATAGGTAGGTTTCAGCCAACCTCGGCTGTCCAAGGAAGTTAGAGTCTATACTGGATGTGCCACGACAATCCTTTTTAGAAAAAAAATGTCCCATTATTGGTTTTGGGTTAGTGATGTAAAGATCTAAATTATTCCCCCTTGTACTGCCAACCTGATAAAATCATATAGCCACAGGAATACTATTGCGCGTTACCTCCAGTAAGTATATAACCTCCCTGGCTATAACAGTTTCCATAGATAAAAAATACCCCAGGAGTAGATCATTCATTCTGTGATTCCTGAAGGTTCTGGGGTGTTGGTGGCGGCAGTGGCGCGACCTCGCGGGATTACTTCCAAACTGTAGCGCAACAGCAGCGGTGCGGTGGCGCTCCGCGTGGACCGGTGGGGAAGCAATGGAGGGGGAGGGAGGGAACGAACTCCTGACACCAGACACCGCGCCACGCCGCCTCGCTGCTACACGGCTACTTCACAGTTACAGGGCCCCATTCAAGCTCCCTCCCTCCCTTGGTCCTCGGTCCCCGTGCCGCGAGCCTGAGAGTAAACTCACGCTCGTAAACACAATTTTTCTCATTCTATTCCATTATTTTATGTTTGATATATTGAAATGAAATATAAATCGAAGTAATGTATTAATTATTGTAATTTAATTCTAATCATTTAAACTAAATTCATACTTACGATATTATTCCTGAGATAACACTCGGATTAGCAAGGGATTTTACACTTTATTGGTGAGTTTAGGGTTTTAAAGATGTCAAATAAGTTATTATTATAATAACACCATATAAATGTGCATAATAAATTAAAATAAATTAAATAAATTAAATTTCAACAATGAATTTAATACTTTACTGTTTTGTTAGTTTAAAAAATTATATACATGTACTCTTGAAAAGATAATACTTGTACATGACGTGTATCTTTTGCCGTGAAGTAATTTTACTACCGAGAGAGTGTTAATTTATTATATCAAACTTCACGTTGCCCAGGAGACATGGCGGGGACATAGGTAACTCCGTTTTCGTCTCCCAAAAATTTTTGATTCGTTGCCACAGTTAAACTTGGTAATAAAAAATACCATTAAATGCAACAGAATCAATTTTGAATTATTTACTCATTTACTTATTTATTTATTTATATTTCATACGGGATTCAGGTAAATTCATTTGTTTTGGATTTTCATCATTTTTTCCCAGTAACCACCATACTTCCCACCGGGTTGCCGCAGATTCTTTGGCATGGCCTGCAAACCTCTTTTTATTTTGGCAATTAGGATTTTGTTTATGATGAATTCCCGGTGCTTGAAGCATTCCGTGTTGCATTTCAGCCAATAGGGATGCATCTTAAAAATTCGTCTTTTGGTTTTTAACATGACTGCCTTTTTGAAGTTGGGAAGATGCATGTTCTTTTTCAACATGGAGTCCAAAACTGTGAGCGCAGCATCCACTACTTCCACAGTTTCATCTTGTGGATACATGAGGTTCGATGTATCACATCTGTATTCACGATTCCTGATGAGGGACTCTTCGGTGTCTTATATGAGCAATGTTATCGTCCGGCCGTGCGTGCTTGCTTGTATGCTTGCTTGTATGCTTGCACATTTATCTCAAAAACGGCTCAGAGGATTTCTTTCAAAGTCTGGAAATAAGTAATTTATGACTCAAAAACGTCTTTTACGCAGATTACTTGGCCAGAGAAAATCTAATAACGTAATAAATCGAATTTTAAAGTTGTAAAATTTTAACATTGGCCTTATGGGTTGCCGTGATAGCAACGAAAATAAACAAGGAAAGTGTAAACAAATGAAGTAATAATAACAGCTGTTTGGAATCTACAGCTATCAAGGGAAAATACAGCAGGTGGGATGAAGAGTCCATGGAGCAATAAAAAAGGTTTATATTGATACATTTTATGACATTGAGATATGTTATAGTAACTGGATGAACTGGTAAACATGAAATAACACCGAGCAAGGCTCGGTCCACCAGGTACTAATCAATTAATTGATTAACTTTTTTTAGTTCAGTTTAAAGTTGAAAGATAGTTGAAATAGGCCTAATTGCCACAATGATTACAGTTTAAGCACTTTGGGTAGTGACGTTTGATAGTGTTTAAGAGTTGAATATTTTTTTATTGTGAAGGGTCTAGTTGTTCACATTTACCTCATCGCTAATGCCTGTTTCTTTTCTTCCTCCGTCCATGGCATCCTCTTCCTATCAGCATGCTTGAGCTGCATGCAAACGAAGTCTGATACTTTTTCTGGCAAAGTGTCTCGGAGAGCTGTCATCAGCATGTCTTTTGTAATGGTGGGTTTCTTTTGAGTAAGTCGTTTTAATTGTCTTTGGTATTTCTTGTTGAGTTTTTTAGAATGTTCTAGTCTCTCCAACAGTTTTCTCTTCGCGGGTGTTAAATTTCTTTTTGGCGTTGGCCTGCGTCCTGTAATAGATTTAAATTTTTTGTACTGTGGAGTGCTTGGATCAAGTAATTGTTGTGATGTGCTTGGAGTAACAAACAAGGCCCTCCGAGAAAGCACTTTACAGCCAGGTGTTCTTTTATCGTCTTGAGGCAATGACGAAGCCTGTGTCCGTGTCAACGATGGGGGTTGCATTTGGGTTGCATTACCACCCACCGACTTCGGGGAATCTATTTCCTCCACAGAGAACAGCGTGGGCACGGCCCATGGGTGTATTTTGGATTTTATTGTGCTTTGGAAGCAACTGTTTTCAAAATGTTTTTCACAAACTTCCTTCCTCGACAGTGTTTTTGTTGACAGTGAATCTAGAGATTCATTTGCACAATTTTTTACCCAAGCTTCACAAACCGTAGGTCTTTTAGTAGGGAACGCAAACATATGTAGGTTTGGGTACCGAGCCCGGTTTCTTTTACACCCGTAAAAGCAACACATGCTACGACTGCGATTTTTCGCAGTCGAATTGGCCGCCTTCAGATGTTCCTAAAATATACAACAATCGTGAGTACATATACCTATCAAGTGATATTGAATTTAACGTTGGTACTATAGTCAATCTCAATCATTGATAAAAAATGGCTATTATAAATTATTAATGTAAGGGCAAGGAAGTTTTTTTTTATTTAATGGCAATATTTTTTTTAAATGTTTACCTTACCTTTACCTTTTTACCTTGCTTTTTCTTAAATATGTGTACCTTGTTATGAGTATTTTGTAACTATGGAGTAATTAATTGTGTATTAATAATAATAAAAAACACGTGTAGTTAAGAAATATGTGAATACAGTATACTCTTGATAATCCAACAGATATGGGACCGGCGGCCCTTGTGGGATTATCAAATATTATGGATTACCGAGGGTACCTTATAAACAGCAATAAATTAAACTACAATGCAAATATTAATGAGAAATGAGTTAAAAGAAAAGTCTGTGTTAATAATGAAACGTTCATTTTACTTTCTAAATACGTGAACCAAAATAAAAATAAACTTGTGATCTTAAAACGTAAGGACGTTAAGACGTATCGCAGTATCGGTCTCGCGGCGCGGCGGCGTGTCCGTGTCGGTGTCTAGGAGGATAGGATAAATTATTGTGCCTAATAATTGTGTTTAGCTGTTTTTTTCGTTATGAAACCAAATTAAATGTTTTCAACCAAAATCAATTAAGAAATATTCATATAGTCATGTTAATTTAGGTATTATATGTTGTAATGAGCAGGTCACGTTCCCGCCGGCGCCGCGCCGTCGCGTCGCCGCCGCGCGGTACGGCCGGCCAGCCAGCCGCTGCGTTGGCTTCAACGCAACCCGTGTGTGTGTGTGTGTCCTCTCCTCCTAATGTATCCTCCTAGGTCGGTGTCGGGTTACAATAATGCTCGCTCTCTCTTGCACTCACAGCAGTTACGGCGGCCGCTGCGGTGTCGGATTACCAAACGTGTCGGACTATCGAGATTGCTCTGTAACTATCTTTGATTTCGTAAATTTAATCCTTCCACTAAAATTACGATCGAAAAATTTACCGCCGCAATACATCGAAGATAATTTTTAAGAATCTTTGGGCTAAATGTTTACAGTTGACAACAACAAACCGACATCACTTCAGTGAAGTTACTTACGCACTTACGCTTTTTTATTTTTTCACCGTAAATGTTTCAAAAAAGTCTAACTTTGATAATTATTGCAAATCTAGATGAAGTTTCCCAACGAGCCATCAATTAATAGAATCGGTCCAGTAGAACTGTAGATTTAGTTGTCTGAAGATTTTTAAAACTGAATTATTATAAGAGTAGATAGGGGAAAACCTACATTTGAGAGTGGCTCATACCTTAAATAAGAATAAGCCAAATCTAAATTTTTAGATCTACCTTAATGCAATACTACGAAATGAGACGAAAGTTCTATGGTTTCGCCACCTCAAACAGACTCAAACGTCAAAATTGGTCCAGAAATAAGGGACAAGTTGCGTTAACAAAAAAAGGCTTCACGTATTAAATATATATAAGGATAAGGATACTCGGCGTCATACTTCCCTCCAAGCCACCAGATAGTGTTAAACATAGTTGTCAGTGTTTTTACTTATTGTAGAAAAAATTAGACGGATTAAAACATTAAAATTGTAACTAATCACAAAACCTAGAATTAATATTATTTTACTAAATTTTATAGAAATTCATATTTTTGAATTTTTGATCATGATCTGCTGTAAAATATTCTGCAATAAATATGAAAGAAATTAAAAAAGGGCTGAGACCAAGAGTTGCACCAGCCCCACCCTTTTGGGGGCAATGCTTAATAGTAAAAAATGCGTGTTCATTGGCAATATTTGAAAAAATTTAATATTACGTCCAAGTTCGAATCATCATTAATAGACTCTACAACTTGTTCTAAACTTGGCAGAGCTACAGCGTAAATTCATGGCTTTTCGTAAGAAACCAATTTCTTGCAATAAATATATAACTGTGTAAATCTTTAGAAAAATTAAGTTGGCTGAATGCTGAATGTAACAACATCAAGCCAACTTAAGTTGTTGTAAGTTGGCTGTAAATTATCCTATACTCTTATATGAGTAATGTTATCGTGCGTGCTTGCTTGCTTGCTTGTATGCTTGCTTGCTTGCACATTTATTTCAAAATCGGCTCCGAGGATTCCTTTCAAAGTCTGGAAATAAGTAATTTATGACTCAAAAACGTCTTTTACGCAGATTACTTGGCCAGAGAAAATCTAATAACGTAATAAATCGAATTTTAAAGTTGTAAAATTTTAACATTGGCCTTATGGGTTGCCGTGATAGCAACGAAAATAAACAAGGAAAGTGTCAACAAATGAAGTAATAATAACAGCTGTTTGGAATCTACAGCTATAAAGGGAAAATACAGCAGGTGGGATGAAGAGTCCATGGAGCAATAAAAAAGGTTTATATTGATACATTTTATGACATTGAAATATTTTATAGTAACTGGATGAACTGGTAAACATGAAATAACACCGAGCAAGGCTCGATCCACCAGGTACTAACAATAATTTACGTAAGAGTTATGGTTGTTTTTATGTAAAGCATTATTACGTTTTTTCACAAGACAGCCCCTCATCAATATGTAACTATAGTAACGGGCAGTGCCAGTAATACTCAGGCTGTTCAAAAACAAAACAATATTAATTACTTACCATCAGGAAACGAAGGTCGCAACTAATTATGGAACTGCAAAACTAACACGAAAAACTGTAAAACTAAGTACAGCAGAGATACTGACTCATCAAGAATCGCTCAGCAACTAATGCACTGAGAAACAACAAAGAAGGAAAGATGGGAAAAAGGAGGGAATAAAGGAGTCTGGAAAGTGAGGCTATTTTTACACTTCAGCGGTCAGATGTTTCCCGCGAATATTTTGTGACTATTCACCGTCACTTCTATTTTAAAGGCGTGGAAGGAGTTAATATATTTAATTCTTAATATTTATTTATTAATAAACTGAGCATTTTTTATTGTATTAAAAAAATACAATTGCGTCCATTACCAGCATGGGTAGGGCGAGTGCGCAAACGTCTAAACCTCGAGTTGGCGCGCTCTCAGCGGTGTCTTCCGCACGCGTGGAGCCGAGGCCAGGGCAAGCCTGTGTGGTAGGAAACGGGTGCAACGATGAGAGATGAGAGCGGGAGAGAGGGCTAGCGGGGTGTGGGAATGGGGGGGGGGGGTTGGGGGAGGGAGCGCGGCAGCGCAGTCTGGTGCGCCCGAACAGAACTACGTCGGCCCGCCATTGCCCGAACAGTCTGCGTTGCCGGTAAGAATGAACGATCTACTCCTGGGGTATTTTTTATCTATGCAGTTTCTTTCGAACGACAGTTATCAAACAGTTCATCACTACCCCAAACAAAACACCACACTTCAGACTATAATCGTTTTGATCAAGATAGTAAAGAAAGTTGAAATTCGGCTTCCTGGTTAAATTATCTTAGCCTGCCTGTTGGCATTTAAAACAAAATAACTGAATCTTTTTTCTCTGAGTCAGTACTAGAAAAAAAATAGTACTAGTCATCTTATTCGTTTTTACTTACTTCGTGACTGTTAGTTAATTTGTGGGAATGGTAACAGTTTATTTTAAGCACTTCATAACTTGGCTATAATATTATTTTCAAAGTAAGTAATTGTAATTACTGTTTTAAGTAATTTCGCACGAAATTTATTTATTGTTTTAAGTGAAAATTCAACTTGTGCTACAAGCTAGGGTTATTTTCGGAACGTTTGTAGTGAAATATTTTCAGTGGTATACCTTTATTTTATAGATTAATTGAATGTCGTTGGTGGATGTTTGTTTTGGTGCTAGAAGTAAATCAATGGATTTTATGATTGGGTTAATTTGAATAAAATATAATGATGGAATTGGCAATCTAGACTAATTTATCTTGTCCCAAGGCTTACATTAGCTTGTTTTCAAGATGGCGGTTTTATTACCGGTGTCAAAGCTCAGAGTAGAGAGAGCATACATAATTTACTTTAAGCTATTTGCATGAGTAATATACTGTATCAATTTGTATAGCTTTCATTTTCACTCGCTTAAGATTTGTTGATTAACTCCTTCCCTTGCCATACATTTTATGAGCTAACAGTAGTCGCTATCTACTGTTATTTCCTAGAAGGTCTATGTTAGATCTGAGTTCAAATTCATGCCTATCTTGTCTAACTGGGTTGATCTATCTACCAACACTTCTAAATTCTACCAATCTCTCTTGGCTAAACATTGAATTTAATTTGATTTAATTTAATTTAATTTTGGATTCTGACTGTCTTACTGTGTTTGTTTGATTCATTCTCTGCTCCTTGTAATACAACTTAACCTAGCAGAACTGACTTTGATTTGGAAACGCGATGACTGACCCATGGTCTTTTGGACCAGGTTTTAACCTAGGCCTATACAAAAGTTAGGGTAGGCCTAATTTGGTATTTTACGTAGACCACTATCTTTTGAGAAATTTTATTCACAGGGTACCAAAAATAATCATATTATTGGAAAGATCATACTTTAATAGACTTACTGTCCAATTTTGACATAATTATGATGAGCAGTTTTTATGTTCGGCCTCCTAGAAGACAGCGATGTTGACGAGGATTGAGTTGAACCTTTGCTAGTGGCCACACCCGGTTGTCAAATGTACGGCAAGCCTTATACAGCGCCGTGCGGTGGTTACGTTAGGTTAGGTTATCATAAATATGTTAGTAGGACTTTCCTCATTTGGTCACGAATCAAACGATACCAGATGAGTCATACTTTCGGCGGTGTCAGGTGATGCGCGCGCACCGGTCAATGACCTGACCTTGGTCTACTTGGAAGGGATTTGGCGGGCAAAAGTTTGACTCATTTGGTATCGTTTCTTAGTGAAATGAGGAAAGTCCTACTAACATATTTATAACAACCCAACCTAACATAACCGCTGCAGCGCGCTGTATGAGGGTGGCCTCCGTGTAATACCAAAGTAAGTATATTGAAAAATTATGAATTTATATGCGCAAAAACTCCTTTAAAGTCTTTTATTTTAGTTTTGTGACTACTCTGTGTATGATATATACGTGTTTAAAAATATTTAAATAATATTTTAAAAAATATTTTTAAGTGCAGTCGGTACTTCAATAATTGTTATTGCATTAAAAACATCTGTAGGCCTATGTTGTACAAAGTTGTGTTTTCACTGACAAAAACTCCACAAAAGTATTGTGCATTAGTGTTTTGAATATTTTGTACGAGAAATATATGCATACAAAATATTTTTATGTAACATGAAGCCTTATGTGACTTACAATCAAAAACACCAGACCTCTAAAGAAACTTTTATTGAACTGATTGTAAGGGTTAGAGAATGATAGGAAGTGAGTCACGATGTTCCTGGAAAGACGTACGTGAGGTATAGTGATGGCCAGCCCTACCGAAATAGAAAAATATAATTTAATCGAAAAAACTACTAACCTGGTCTTTTAGACAGGTATGTCAGTCCTCCCGGGTTGTAAGGTGATCTTGCCAGTTTAACCTACTGTAGTGTCAATTTAGATTTAAAGACTCACCAAGAAAACCTTCGAGGACTGACATACCTGTCTAAAAGACCGGGTTGGTTGTTTTTTTATACAAATTACTTATATTATTTTGGTGTCAGCAAGGCTGGCCATCACTTGGCCTATACCTCAAATGTCTTTCCAGGAACGTCATGTCTCTCTTTCTGTTATTCTCTAGCCCTTACAGTCAGTTTAATGATTGTTTCTTTAAAAGTCTGGTGTTTTCGACCGTGAGTCACATTAGGCTTCATGTTACATATAATTATTTTATAGGCCCCTGGCCCCTGTGCACATATTTCTTATTAAATATTCAAATCACTAATGTACAATACTTGTGTGGAGTTTTGTCAATATAAACTCATCATTGTACATACTGGGACGTTAATTGCAATGACAATAATTTTTGTGGTATCTACTGCAATTCAAAATATATTTTTTATGTTGGATAAATTCGGTATTTTGTAATGCATATTCATCCTACACAAAGTAGTCACAAAACGAATGTAGGCCTAAAAGACTTCTGTGTAGTTTTCATACAAATAAACACATCATTTTTCAATATAGGCTACTAACTTAAATAAAAAACCTGGTCTAAAACACCATGAGTCAGTCATCGAGTTTTAAAATCAAAGTTAGCTCTGCTGGTTTAATCACTAGCCTTATAAAGTTTATCAGTTTGTGATCAAATAAATAATTGCCCCCTTTGGAGACCATTTTGCGGACGCAAACTTCTCTATGTGACGGACTTCACGATAATTCATCATCACCAAATTGTGTGTTTGGTGTCCAACACTCCCTAAACTTGATTCAAAATTATTTGGATCAGAGTCCATTGAGAAACCAAGACACCGTTATTGCTGTCGAACCCGCACTTGTCGCAACCCGACACTTTAGCAAGGGATTATTTCCTGTTATCGTAGACGTAGGAAGCTCGGCTCAGCTGAAGCGGTTGTTCACAGCAGCCTAAATCGCTGATATCACGATGGATGTCATGTGCCACCAGCCATGCGACCTAGGAAGTTCGCGGTCCGGTCACAAGTGGCGACACCTGCCGGACACCCAAACAGCGCCCCTAGCGGATAAAGAGGGAGGGAAAGCGGTCGGAGAAGGTTAATCACGTCAGTCCTAAATTGATCGCGGTGATAAGTAATTGGTAACTCTGAATTACTTCCTCTTACTTAATTGGCCTTTCCTTTAAAATTTCTACTCATGACCTTTGTTTTATCTTGTTAGGGGCCTATCTAAATTCATTTTACTAGATCCGGGTAGGTTGAATTGGTTTAATTTCTTGATAGTTTTGTTTTAATTTTTCAAATAAATTTGATTCAGTGAAACTGTGGGTGAAGTGAATAAAAACCTAGCAACTACTTCTTAGCAACTAACCTCTAGTCTTAGCTCTTGCTCCAAACAATGTGAATAAAGTTTACTTAGCAAGAGCTAGGTGATTGTGCACCACTCTAGCACTTACTAGGCTTAGCAAATGCTAAGCCTAGCAAGAACTAAGGTTAGCAAGAGCTAGCGACAAGTTGAATAGCTATTCGTGCGATTTTTAAATGTATTATGTAAGTTACAATTTTAAATGAATATAATATTTATGTTACAATACAAAATAATAAAACTCAACTACGTAGAAATCAATTTTATTTTTATTTTTAACATGTCTTTTCCAATGAAATGCAAATACTAACAAGTCATAACACGTAGCCTCAAGTGCTACGGGAATTCAGCAAACTTCAAAATTGAGTATTATTACATGCCATAATAATGATGTTAATAATGTGTTTTGCTAGTAATTTAAAGAAGCTCAGGTTTAAATTGGCCAAACTTCTATTTTGTTTGCTTAGAGGTAACACTAGAACAAGGTCGCATACCAAGTTTTTTTTTAATTTGGCAAGAAATTAATTTTTTAGAGATAAAAACCTCGTTTTCCGCCGCCATTTTGAAACGGCTCGATGGATATAGCTAATATCTGATGAATTTATGAGTAACATTATAACGAGGTTTCATACCAAATTTCATGTTATTCGGACTAAAAACGTATAGTTTATAGCTTAATTACCATGTTTTAAGTAAATCAAATTATTTATTAATATGGACAATTATTATCTTAAAGTCTAAGGGCTGTCCAAAGGTACTTTGTAATTACCCGCTATTTTCTGCATCTAAATACAACCAAAATTAAATATCAACCATAAAAAAACTTAATAGAACAAAACAAGGTTCAAGGAAAATTCCCTGTTTGGCTGCCGGACTATATTTTCCGCGCTCGCACATTCATAAATTCCACCATGGTCAAACACTCTCTCACCAATAACCAAAAGTTAGCTCTTGCGATACCAGACTAGACTTTTTCTTAGCAATTGCTAGGGCTAGTCGTTAGTCGCAACGTTTTATTCACTCGATTTACTAGCAACTGCTAAGGACTGTGTAACACTCTAGCAAGAACTAGCCTTAGTTCTAACTAAGAGGCTTTATTCACCTGAAGCCTAGCAAATGCTAAGAAAAACCTTAGTCTTAGCAAGTGCTAGCTTTTACTCACTCCACCCTGTGAGTTTTATCTTTTCAACCACACTCGACCAAAACATGACAGAAAAGCGAGGAGACGGCTGAGGCGTCTCAGTTTTTTAATGTTGTACAAACAATTAAATGATGAAAATATTTATTTTTAACTCCAATAAAGTTTGAGATTTGATCAAAAATTGTTACAAATATAACAATACAAAATGTACAAGTGAATTAAACATAAATGCATAGTTACTACAGTATGTTCAGGAAAATTAATTTCAATTAATTAAATTTTTATGGTCGGTAAGTAAAAGAGTCAATGACAACAAGTAAACATTATATAACTAAACTAATATATCAATCTGCCATTAAAATGATACTCAGTCTTACTCAGAAATAAAAATGGAGAAATACAATTAGGCCTATATGAAACAAGATATATAAAAGTTCCAACTTATTAAATCACAGATTTTTCTGAAAAGAACTTTAACCCCTTAACCGCGACGCTCACGTTATTCACTAGAAGTATTCTCTACACGCTACGGTGACACTCAGAATATCACGTGCAACACCCTTGTTTCGTTAACCACGACGCCCAAGTTTAGGCGGATTTGTTGTTCTCAGCTGATTTATTTTGTTGGTACAACTGTTCTGTTAGTTTTTTCCATGCTACGGCTGTACAGTTGACCCTGAAAAGTGGCAGGCTGTTTGATGCTGCACTCTAGTATATTTTTCTGGAACTACATCCACGCCACGAGCTCTGCAGTATTAAATGTAGGTAGTTGTTTTCGTCACGTTGAGATGAAAACGTCGCATGTTCGTAATGATCGTCTAATTAAACCACGCGCCACTGATCGCGTCGAAACCGAGGCGCGCCAACTTACACCGCAGTTAAAGGGTTAACTTGATATATTAGTTCAAGATCTTTTATATGAAGTGCTGGATGCTGATTAATCAAATCATGTCAATGAAATGAAAATAAATTACTTTAGTTTATAATCAGGGCCTGAATTAGAATGCAGGAAGGTCCCAACTACCAGTTTCAAACTTTGGAATCCAGTAGTCCAGATAACTCAATGATCCTGATGAGCAAATTAACTCATTTGTAAAAACGGTGATGCGTATAAAATTTAGATGAAAACCTGCATAAATGTTGGGTTGTGTTTATTTGTTAACCTGTCAGATCCAACGGGCGCGCCGATGCCTCTGCAGCCTCTGGTGGTGCTTAATGAAGTTATACGAGCCGAGGAGTCTGAGGCATTGACTGACGAGTTAAAGTCGCAGACCTTCTGAGCGTCGCGGGTTCGAATCCCGCTCATGCGCAATCCCTATTAGGCTTGCAAATGTGTGGTGTAATTGGTGGGCGGGCCCACCTAAAATAAACGGTGACCGGCCTGGGTGGAAGTTGACGGCATTTGTACGTTTAATAGGGATTGCAGTGAACACCAGTTTTGCTTCTTTTTACCCTTGTATAGAGGAGGAGGACACGTTTTTTTATTTTTTATTATTTAATTCAGCTTATGGTCAATACATATGGACAATCAGAAAGGTCATAATCAAAAAATTAGAGCAAATACAGACAAAATAAAAACATTTCAATTAAAACTTGAGAAATAAAAAAAACTTGGGAGTCAATGGGTTAACAATACCTCAAAGTTTAGATCTATATTCCATATTATATATATTAAACGTATAGATCACAACTTTAGGGATATAGCAGAGTACAATTAACTATAGGGATAAAGAAGTTAGTGGTTAAAGCAGATAACTAGGTTTTAGTTTTGAAAAACTAATCTTGGGGAAAAAATGACCCCGTGCTAAAGTGTCGGGTTGCGACAAGTGCGGTTTCGGCAGCCTCAACGGTGTCCTGATTTGTCACTGGACTCTGATCCTAATAATTTTGAATATATTTTTAGCAGTCTTGGACACCAAACACACAATTTGGTGATGATGAATTATCATAGCGTCTGTCACTTCTACGATATTTGATTGTTATAAATTTTGAATAAGTTAAGTACCTAGTTGGAATTGTGCGATATCGTATATAATATGGATTATCAAGTAGACTAATTTAGTTTAGTATGGTATAAGCCCTCTGATGTCTTGTCATTATAATCTGCCAACTAGTGATCAAGGGTTGAGCCTGGAAGAGGAAGCGCTTCAGTGTGTAACTTGGTAATAATAGCCTACATTTTCTAGCACACATATCAAAAACAAAAGTTTTTCCAAAATGTTGGAGAAGACACCCTGATTCCAGAAATGATGGCCGTTTCCACAGGAAATATTAGTCTGTAAAATAATGGTTCGGGTTTTAAATCTTATATTTTCAAAACCAGTTAAAAGCCAATTTAGTAGCCTGTTAAAAACTTTAAAATTTCCCTCTTTAACCATTGTGGCCGTGGCCGTGGAGGTTATCTTGAATTATTCTAAACAAAAAACCATGAAGAGTCATAATATAGCTGAGGCCTTCTTATCTTGCATACATTTATCTTGAATACTATTTGATTCATAATGGAATGTAGGCAATGAAAGCTATCAGGTCAATAAAACTTTTAATTTATTTTGTAATATAGTTTGAATATGGTAAGGCAATCACACTTATTAATATGGAACTTATGATTTTCTAGATGTCAGAGTCAGATGATGTGCGTAAGCTTGTTTATGCTATAACAAAGTTCCTAAAGTCGCAACTCAGTGATGGTGGCTTGTCGGGCGAATGTGCTGAGGGAGTTGAGGTGGGAATTCAGTGTTTGGAGGCAGCGTACAACATTGACTCCTCCGAACCATCTCTTGAAGTGCCTTGTGGTCTGAAGCAAATATTTCAGAAATACTTAGCAGAAATAGTAAGTTTCTTCATCATACAACATTGTTTATTTTATAGGCCTTTTATTGTCTGTTATTTAGTCCCGATTAATGTTTTGCAGTTACTTATGTAATAGCCTTAAGATTGCAAATTATAAATGGGTGACAAATTATCACATGATAGCTTTAAGAGTTTAATTTATAAATGGCTGGTAACCAACCAAATTTATGAGGTCACAAGTTCTTTGATCTCTATTTAGATAGGCCTAGCCTTTTAATGGTTAAAAATAAGTTTGCCTCGGCTAATGTCCAATTTTCCGTCCATCCCCACTTCTGTTTCAGTGACGTTTATGTCTAATATATCTTTGATAATAAAATAATGTAGCAAAAAAATTAATGAAAATAAAAGATAAGGAAGATGTGAAAACACAAGATAACACTCTTATAACACAAGATATAAAGAATGTTCAGTGTTATATCTTAATACACAGTTAAAAATGCAGTGATACTCCTATGACTCATGCTGCAAAAATAAAATATTTATTAACAATGTGCAGTTTAAGGCCCTGGTGAACCATTGAGGAAAATGTGCAAACTTAACAGAGATTTGCTTGAAAAACCTGTTAACACGTTTGGTGTGTGGCACGGGCATACCCGTGGTTGCGGTTGTTCTCGCGACGCACACTACGGATCTACCCGTAGACACAACACACAAACTTTACCGCTTAAATGTGCACCAGCGTGGCGCTCGGGAACAATGATTTGTTGCCAGCTTGTAGCTACGAATGTGGGCTTTATTTTGGTGTATGTTGGTACTACTTGAATTTCCCCAAAAAATTTCTCTCTGGCAGTGTTGGAAAATCCAACATTTTGTCAGGTTTTCTGGTATTTTTCCCCTCATTTTGGCAAGACAAGCGGACATGTGCAATCCAGGCAGTGCTGCTATCTGTGGGTGTTCCAAGGAACTACGTCGACTGTCGTGGTTACGCAGTACCATTACCGTGCAGTGTTTTACGTTTAGTTGGATGGAAATAATTTGGGTTCCCTAATCCGCTGCCCCCGCGACGCACGCACTTCGCAAACCCCCGCCACTGGGTGGCACGCAGCGAACATGTTAAGGAGTTACAACTATTTTTGGAAATATACCAGCCATCGCTTACAGTACAGAGTTGGTCTCCAATGGGACACTGGGACTCCTGAAGTTGTATGCATGTCAATTAAAAAGAAATAATATTGTGGTTATAGACTATAATGCTCATACTGAGGGGCTTTTACCAAAGCCCATAGGTCCAAGAGTAACAATTGCCATTACATTTTATAGACAGGGTGTCAGAATTTGTGTTGGATACCTCAGGATATTGTACCTGGATGCTTAGTAGACTCATGAATAATTTATTTTATATGTGTAAGTGTATGAATTTTTTTTAAATATGTATAAGTGGCTATCTGTCTGTCTGTATGTGTTTAAAATAAAATAATTTGTTATTCCAAGTATGTTTGAGACAAAGCTTTGAAACTCGATATATGGGTTATAATTATCAATGGACATAAATGGGATTTTTTCAAAGTTTATAAATTCTAAATGGCTAAGAGTTCAAATTTTCAATTTCAAATTATCTTGGAAACAGATTATTTTACAAAAAATTAACAAGAACAATTTTTTTTCTAAATTCTATACTACACAGAGATAACTTGTACTCAATAATCGGTAATACTTGTAATCGGTTGATAAATAACAAAGTTATTCCCACTTGTGTGATTAATTACAACTAATTAAAAACGAAAACACTAAAATATAAAAAGGAATCGCATATAGGGCCCATTGCTACTGAATCTGTCATCTACATTCCACACGATTTTGAAAAATGTATCAACCATTACTGCAAATTGGTTTATAAACTTATTGCCAACTTATTCATAGGAAAAGAACAAACTAAAACCTTTCTATACCTGTAACCGGCTTTTATTGAGGGTTACTCTAAAATTCACTTCTAAAATTCATGAAAGGTGTCCAGAGATTTCAGTAACCTTGAAAACCCGACTGTTAGCCAGAACGACCTTGATATCAGGACTCGCAGCAAGAAGACTTTTTTCTGAATCCCTTTGAAAGTCGTCTTATTGAGGTTTCACTGTGTACAGTATAGTTGGAGCCAAATCTTAAGGCCCACGCTGTCCATAAGCCCAATGCTAAAATTAACAATAGTCTTACGGATGGACTGGGCCTTAAGATTTGGCACCAGTTTTTTAAGTTTTTTCTTATTTTAATGATTTTCTTCAGGAGAGTGAGAAAGAAGCCTCCCCTGAAGACAAAGCCCTAGCTGAACGCCTGAAGAATCAAGGAAATGAACACATGAATATGCAGATGTTCCAAGAAGCTCTTGCTTGCTATACTAAGTGAGTTTGTTCTATTTCTGTTATAAATTTTGTTACTTCTACTACTACTGCTGCTACTACATCTACTTCTACCATTTATATTGTTAATTTTGATTACAATGTTAGGCCTATTTCAACCCTTGAGTGGTAAAACGGCAGAGGGCGTATGCGGAGTTTTACCCTGCAACACTAAATCACACAATTTTAACCCATTTTACTTGTTTTATAATGAAATTGTATTTAAATGTTGACAAGCTTCATTAGGGATCACATTTCATTGTTGATACAGTTAATTGTTCAACTTAATAGGTGTAAAATTTAAATCGATCATAGTTAGTCATTTTCTAGTTCAGAATAGGTATCACTCTCTCTGTTAGGAGAGAGTGCTCTGCAAACTGACATGGCATCACTGAATTACAAATAACAAGGAAGGGGGTGGGGGGGGGGTATTAATAGCTTTAGGGGATTCCTGGAATGAGGCGCTTGAGGTATGCAGCCAGACATGACTGCCGGCACCCATTATGCCTGTATATTTTAATAAAAAAACACAAGCGAAGGAAAACTCCACATGCGCCCACTCGAGGGTTTACTTGCCTTCTACAAAGTAGGAAGAATAACTTTGTAGCATATCTAAACGCCTTATTAAGAAGTAAGCTCTTTCATTCCATTCCATTTCATGAATATTTTTTATGTCAGAGAAACAAAATTCACTCACTTGCTCATGAGTATTATAAAGTATACAACCTTATATTAATTTAATAAATTCAAACCAAACCTTTATTACATTATTTTTACCAAGGCCTATTTTACTTCATTGTCTTTTATTTGAAACAAAATTAAGTTGGTTAACGCTTAAGTTGGAAATCGCCATGAGCTTAGTATTATTAATATTATTAACAGTTGACTTATTCCGGTCAAACAAATGCTTAACACTGAGCAGTCCACGCCCCGCATGACTGTATACTTGTTTAACATGGTGCCTTAAAGGAGGATGGCCAACCGAATCCTGTTTTGAACATTTTAGTAACTTAGAAATACTTACTGTTCTATCTCTCCTCTTTTTGAATCTCTTTTATATATTAAAGAAAATAATCTTGCAACAGCCCACACCCGTAGCTATAATACTAGAAATAGAGCTCTTAATCCATCCATTCAACTTCATCTGAAACTTTTTGAACAGAAACCAAATATATAGGACTTAAACTTTTTGCTACTTTGCTATTAGATTCAAGGGAGCTTCATTGTACTCAGAAATTTAAGTTAGGTCTCCGTGGATACCTTATTCAACAATGCTATTACAATTTACCTTTGTCCTCTGCCTGACCTAACCTAGCCATATGGCCCCTTTTACACTAGGACACTGTGTCTGGCAACTGTTTCTCGGCAACTCACGAGGCATTGTCGCTTATAGAACCTCTTAGACTAGGCGGACACAGTTGCCCGCAGGACACAGTGGCTGAACGGTGTCTCCTCGCGCAACCGATGTCGGCCACCGGCGAGCAACCGAGAGCAACTGACGGTGGCCGACACTCGAAGCGGGGCATTGAATCTAAAGGGGCCGTTTAGACAAGGACACTGTTGCCCGCCACAGTTACCGTCCACCAAATGCACGCACATCGCATTTCGTCTCTAGAACGAAGATGTTTTTCCCTTAATTTGAGGAAACAAAGCCTTTCGGTTGTTTCTTTGGTGGTATACTTTTCCATATCATCTCATCAGCTTTCCTGATGTCATCACAAAAGTCCAACAGTTCATCAAATGAGGTTTTACACATTCTAAAGTAGTTAAAAATTATACTTTTATCGGCACACAACTCATAAAGCGGGGTTTAATAAAGTCCTTTATCTGCTTTTGTGGTTGACATCGGGTGAACGTGAATATTTCGCCTTCTTCTTCGCCTTGTTTTCCTAATTGGGAGAGCGAGAAGAATGTGCCCCTCTTCTGTTCTCTTGACAACATCTTTCTTAATTGGCGCGGAAGAGTGTTCGTAACACAGTGTCCGCTGCGGTTGCCCGAGCAGGCACAGTTGCCGGTAACAGTGTCCGGGGACAGTTACAGGCAACTGAGTCCTAGTCTAAAAGGGGCCTATCACCTTGACCTGGTTCTACTAGAACAGGAACATTTTAGAATAGAAGACGGGTCTTATGCCACGACGTGGTCTATGGGGCAACCAGAAGAAGTAAGAAGTAGGCCTAGTAAGTAAGCATTGCGACCCACCACCACAAGCTATTTTTCTCTTTGAATCCAATGGAAGGGGGCCTTAGCTTAAGATGAGTTACATTGTGTATAATTACCTTTATTAATACGATCATTACCATGTGTGACAGGGCAATTAATTTGGATCCTAAGAATGCTGTGTATTATTGCAACCGAGCTGCTGCCTCCAATAGGCTGGGAAATTATGAAAGTGCCATTCAAGACTGTAAGACTGCCCTCAAGTTTGATCCTTCTTATAGCAAAGCCTATGGCCGATTAGGGTGAGTTGTAGAAAACTTAATAGTAATGTATCATTTTGCTGCAAGATAGTAAAATTAGGCTTAGATATTTTATGAAAATTATTATATTTTACTTACACTTACCTTGAACTTTGAAGATTGTCCAATTTATCATAGTTGACTTTGGAACTCGCAGGGGTGGCCCAAAGGTTTTCTGTGCCCAAGCAACCCCCCCCCCCCCAATTCCATTTACCAGAATCTCCCCCCTCCACTATGGCTCTACAATAAAATTTATAAACAAATACTCCACATTTGCAGGGGGAGCCACATCGATGGTAACATTGATGGTGAACTGTTGATGATTGGACACGAACTGTGTATACCATGACGTTTTTGCCTTGTCATTAATGTGTTTCTAATTGCTCTCAACATAAAAATATCTCGGTATATTTATATTAAAATAAACTTATTTATTGGCTTACTAACAAAAAAGCCTCTAACCTTGTACTAGTCATAATCTAATGTAAAACTGGTGCCAAATCTTAAGGCCCAGTCCATCTGTAAGACTAATGTTAATTTTAGCATTGGGCTTATGGACGGCGTAGGCCTTAAGATTTGGCGCCAGTTATAATTACAATATAACCACAAGAAAAACATCTAATGACATTCAATTCCTGAAATCATTTTGGCTGATTAGTTTGCTGTGACCAAAGGTGGAAATCTGTCAGAAAGATTGGGAATTGCTGTCAACAGTTTGCTTTGTATTACAATTATACAATTTACTTTAACTGCTTTATAAATACTGATATATTTTAGAATATCCATTTGAATTCTCATGCTCAAAGCTCTAATGTGACACACAATTTCAAATTACACCACAATAGGCCTAAAGAAAAATTTTGGTTTTTCCTAATCTCGTTGCAGAAAGATTACAAGTTTTCTGCTGCTGGAGCCTGCTCATGTTTCAGTCCCTAATGATTTGTTTAACAATTTTCCTTGGGCTATTGAAGCATAAAAATATAGATAAATTTATAGTAATGGCAATGAAAATTTCAAATTTGTTTTAAACTAGTCTGAAATTTATTTTTCTATCAGCGTGCACCATCTTAACATGAAAACAGTTTCCAGTACAAATATATAAACTCGTCGTGATATTGCTGAAATAATCGTGTTGGTAATTGTTAAATTTGTTCAATAGATTGGCTTATGCCAGCATGAATAAGCATCAGGAAGCAGTAATGTATTATAAGAAAGCCGTTGAACTGGAACCCGAGAATGAAAACCACAAGACTAATCTGAGACTCGCAGAGGAAGCGTTGAGCAACGCTCCCAGTCCAGCCATCAACCTACAGAACTTAGACCTGGCCACCATCTTCAGCAACCCCAACCTCCTCAGCATGGCCTCTCAGATGCTGTCAGACCCGTCGATGCAAAACATGTAAGTGTGTATTGTTTATTGATTCCATTAGAAGTGAGCAGGAAATGTTTAAATCCTGTTATTTCCCCCAGTTCTACTTAGACCGAAAAATTTTGCTAAAATTCCCGACCTTAGTCTTAAAATGGAAAAATGATTTTAATGGAAATCATTATGGTACCAAATTAATATTGTTGGTAGGGGTGTGCGATGCATCGAAATTCCGATTCGATGCATCGAATCGCGCTTCAATTCGGCATGCATCGAAATGCCGATGCATCGATATGGCCTCGATGCATCGGTATACTTCGATTCATTAGACGCAATTAGTCTAAAATGTATGTTGAAAGCAATTAAATAAATGTTTAAACTATATAAATGCGTAATATTAATGTTCAAAGCAGTTTATTGAATCGTAATGAAGTTATGAAAAGCTTAGTGCGCAGTAATACTTTCAGACTATAGACGCTTAACAACAAAGAATGCATAATAAAGGCTGCGTGACAAAGTAGTGCATTGTTATTTTTTCGCCAAGTTTGAAAATTATTGCAATACGTTGTTTCTCTATTTTATAATGAGTTTTAAATGATTGCAAACAACTTTTTAATGTATGGCTGTATAATTCCATACACGAATTTCAATGACGAGAATAAAACGAGCACTACGACATGACAGTCGGCGGCAGCTGCAGTGTAACCGCGATAGTGATGGTGATACAGGCTGACCAAGCAATGGAACAAAAACAAATACTGCTGTTAGAGAAATTACCCGACTCTCAGGTATTTCCAAGCCCGTGTGGGGACATCGTAACACTTTCAGTTTATTCCAGCAGAGACGGGTATTTTTGTGGGTAAACAAGGTCTACAAGTGGTAACACTGTTTTGTGATGCTCAGCTGTCGAGCTGTCTGCCGTCGTCGTAAGCTCAGCACTGCGCAGTAATTAGTGCTTGTTTCTTTTGACTGCGCGAATGCAATTAATTGAATGTTTTGTTTTGGAGTAATTGAATGACAAATAAATAAAGATGTTTGAAGACTGCGACGAAGAGATCGTAGACGATTCGGGCTCAAGTAGCCAAAGCTTTGTTGAAACAGATACGAATGACGATATGATGACAGATACGAATGACGACACCGGTAGGGATACTTTAATTGTATCCGACAAGAGTTACTTAGGCTAATTGTTTTAATTATTAGATGATTTATCAAACTTTGAACTGATTCATTTTTACTTGGACTGCTTTTGTTTTTTTTTTAAGAAAAACTTTAGGCCTAGTAATAATAACTATTTCTTGAGATTGTGAAAGGATGTACATGAATTAAGATATAATTATGAATAAATAAATAAACAATAACTTTATTCACCATTGTTACAACTTTTACATTTGAATTAGCCTATAATTAACAATAAATAAATACTTTTTAACTTAAAACAGAAATTTAATAAAATTTCGGTGAATAATTTGGTTCCCCTAGGCAAATGCCCATGAGGGGTCACCTTGATTAAAACCAAAAAAACTAAATTATTAAAATTTATTTAAGATCAGTGTTGCTCATTTATTTATTTATACTTCCATATTCCTGATTATAATGAATGGGTCAGTTAGGCCTATTAAAAATGCTTTGGTTCAGACTCATTCAAACTTTGTGTGGAATTTTTCTAATTTAATCCTCTTTAAGGTTATTGACCCATTCATTACAGTAATACAAGCTGTAAATAACTCAACAGCAAATAACACTGCACTGCATCGAATCGAATCGCATCGATTCGAATCGAAAAAAATTTGCTGCATCGCACACCCCTAATTGTTGGTGAAAAGTTATTATGCTTGGTCTAGAAAGAAATTTATTGAAGAATGTGGGGTAATAAGTTAAACATAACCATAAGATTTATAAATTATGTAGGAGCGGAACATATTGAGTCTGGATGTATCATGTTGTAGCATAATGTATATTTCTTATGTCGGCAGTGGTAAAGATCAGGCAATGTCCTGTTTAGATCGTATTATATTCAAATAACGAATTCTGATTGGCGGAGGAATCTCAAGTCGTTTATTTCCTCATATGAAACTCCTCAGATTCCTTACAGAACATCCGTGTCCGTCAGACAGTTTTGATTCTAAAATGTAATTTTCATTTCTCGCCTTTTGATTTAGGTGACAATTAAATAAGAATATAGGCAATTTAATTTTAAAATGGGAAAAATGAGAGGATTGTCACTACTAAGGATGTGTCGAATCTGAATCTTGTATCCACCAAATCTTTGGAAAAGATTCACATTCGAGTTTCGATCGGCAAAATTTGAGAATTGAATCTCTCGAAACTACCGAAATTTCTAATATCACAATTGTTTTAATGGAAATCATGATTGTGTGTCAATTAATAATGTGAACATCACATGCTTACTGTCTTCGTCTAGTTTCACAGGTGATAAACCTAAATTTTGGTCGCTGGATATAAAAGAGAAAATCAATATTTCAACTGATAAGGTGTGTAAAGGATGTTGAGAGGTTTCAAGTAGTACGATGAATTGGCCTAATAAAATTTCTCGTACATTACCCTCTCAGGATCAGCTTACCTTCTAATCTTGTCCTTGTCCCGCCATCTTTCTTAGTTTTGATATTAATATTTATCTGTTTACAGTGAAAGAGCAAAATATTGACAGACTTTCCCTTTGTAAGTTGAAAATTAATTAGCAGTAATTTCAACCTCTGCTTAATAAATTGGTCATATTTTTTACATTTTCAGGATGAGCAGCATTTTTTATGGCGGAAACCAAGAAGGTGGTGGCGGGATTGAGGTTTTGTTACAAGCGTAAGTTTTTGAACTTAGTTTTTTTATCAGACCAAGCAGATAAAAAGTGTGCAGGCCTAATTAGTCTATGTAGACCATAGACGCGGCGAAACTACCCAACAAAGACTGGGAGTTGTTGGTCATATACTAACAGATAATTGGGAGTAGAGATTCTGGTTTAAAAAGTTAAGACCTAAGTCTGACTCAAAACAATACGTAACTTATGTTGGCCACCAACAGAAGGGAGCAGCAGTAAACTGGACCCGAACAACACACTGTTGACATCATCATCATCAAAAGAGCCTGGGCAACCTCTGCTAAATAATTACTACCAAACGGGAAAAAACTCATCTACAACAGGCCGTCCTCAGAGCAGGAATTGCGGGAAAACTAGGAATTATATGGGAACAGTTTTTATGAGAAAATTTGTGTGAAATTAACGTGGATATAAAATATGGAAACCTTAGTTTTGGCGCTAATGCGTAGAGCAATGAAGGAACGGTAACCACTAGATTGTTTAGGTACAGGGCTGTACCCAGCTGCGGCGGGCCCCGGTAAAGATATTAAGCCGGCCGGGCCCCTCATGTCTGGGACTGCACCCGTTCCACTCAAAACCGTAGCTGATTTCCGGCTCGGCAAAAAGTGGTGACCTTTTTTTTTTTTACTCGCACGTCCCGATTTTTGTGTCCCTTCGTAGCCGTTTACCCATTCCCGGGCCCTGTCGGGAGCTTTCCACTATTTCGGAGGCCAATTACGGGCCCCCGGGCCCCCCTTCGACCCGCCCCGGGCCCCCCCTTGACCCCGGGCCCCGGTAAAACTGTACCGGCTATCCCGGTCTGAGTACGGCCCTGTTTAGGTAAGAAACATTAAAGAGTTAGATAAAAAAAGAGTTAAAAGAGGTATTTTTTATCATTCTACAAGCATCCTATTCTAGGAAATAAATTCAGCACCAGAAGACCAAACTTGGCTTTGGACGGAATGAAGATAAGAAAGCAACAAAAAGTGGTCATTTGTGCAAGCGTACTATTTGGCTAGCACAATAAGATAAGAAACAATGAGACCATTGCGTCGTTGCCCTGTTTGTTTTCCTCGTTCCTCAACGAAAGTATGAGACTGAATTAAACTGAAAATGTAATTTTGAAATTTTTTTTATAATGCTACACGATTATCAATGTAAAATTCAACATTTCAAAATCGATTAACCAGGGCAATGACCGGTTGAAGTATCACGGATAGCCTAAAATCACACAGGCATTCCTTAAATTGAATGTAACACTTTGGGGGGAGGATGTTGTCGGAAAGAGTATTATTGCTGTCTATTTTTTAATGAACAAAACCATAAGAGCATTGTTTATTACCACAAAACAATATAACATTTAACACTGACATACTACAAGAACAACAGAATACCATCAACTGATGAAAGGTATCGATGTCCTTTGCACAGGACTTAAAGGTATCTCCTCAAAACTTCAGAACCGTGCGAACTCATCAATCCCCTTGTGAACCTGAAAAAACAGCTTGTTTCAATCTGGGATTTATCTGCCTGCATCAAAATAAAAATATTTCTTATACCACTAAAAACGATGAGGTAATGGGAAATATGGTTGGTGGGTAGGGGTACGCGAATAGTGATTTTGAAACTCAAGCTGAGTATTTTCAAAAGTCCCCAAGCTTTTTTGAGCTGAACATTTTTAACTATCACCAAACATTTGAATTATTAAGCTTCATTTTAATTTATAAAGATACAGTAGAATAATTTTTAAATACCTTAAGTGAACACCAGCTCAAAATAAGAAAGCTTATCTCTAAAAAAAAGTTAATGATATGATAGGTCCATCAATTTTTTGTATTAAGTTACTTAACAATTAATGAAACTGACTTGAAAATAAAAATATTTAAAATAATATTTAATTTATGATCTGATTTTAAATTTTAACTCCCCTATTCCTCAATATTTTCGTGTTAAAATAAATATAAATTAACTGCGTGAGACATTTTGTCAAGGCCAAACTTCGGGCAGAAAGGTCGATCTTGACTTGCCTTGATCCTCTTCTTCCTCCTGAGGGGAAAAGCCCTAGTGGTCTATTCTATTTTTTTTTTATTCTAAACGAGGGTCAGGCTTTGAAGTTTTCATGGTCATGCACTGCAGCTTATTTAGCTTATTGTGCACCCTCAAGGTTACGTCATTATCACATAGCAAACTGCCATAGTTGATTGGTGGGGTTCGAATGCGGGACCCTGGGAGCCGAAGTCCCACGTTCTACCACTACACCAGGCCGCTCCCCCCTAGTGGTCTAGCTCAAACTATGGTCAAACCTCGATAGTTTGACACTTGATACTTTGATACTCTGTCTAGTCTGACACGGGCCGACATTAAATTAACATTCACATACTACCAAATATTTTGTCCAGTGATATTTGTTAGGTTGATGTTTGTTGTTAGTTTCATTGATGTTTCATTATCATGAAAGTCAATAACAAGCTGTATAATGATTTCCGTTCAAGGTATTAATATATATGCAAGATGTAAAAGTACAACCTGTATTTTTAATGCTTCTTTTAATGCTAAATCACATGTACTGCCTGAAGTTGGCATTTCAATACTTCAACCCCCCTCTCCCCACCCCCTTAAGTTCACTGAGTGTTGAACTATTGAGAGTCTAATATAATAAATGTGCAAAACAGTTCCTGGTCAGTGTCCTTGGTGTTTAATTGGGGTGGTTTGTTGGTAATTTGAGGGACATTGAACCCTGAACCCACTTGGTCCGACACTACTGAGAGGACAATGAGCCTTTCAGTGTGCTTATTTACATTGGACCTTTTTACATTTAGTAAGTCAGTGGCGCAGTTGGTAACACACTCGGCCTCGGGACTGTGGCCTCGAAGCGTCGCAGGTTCAAGACTCGAGCTTGTTACATACTTTTAGCAGTACTGTTCACCCTTGTACTGAACCGGCTCACTCCTTACCTGTGCTTGATAACGTCTACGCATGAATCAATAGTCCATGTGGGCGGGGCAAAAGTAAGGTAAAAAAGAGGCCGCCACCCTCTTATACCTCAAAAAAAAGAAAGAAGGAAAGATAAAACCTCCTCTTTCAAGAAAAGGTAATTTTTTGGGACACTTCTGAGACTCGGTCGTGGATTTGGGGAAAATTTTGATGGAGGGTCCAGACATTCTCTGTACCCTTGCTTTCTTATAAACTATTAGGAAGAAGGAAATACATCTCTCAGGCTTACCCTGCTTCTCAACCCATATATATTTCATTTTTGTCTCTTTATAGTTGAGATCTGAAGTATCAGTCCATAGCATTGTTGAGTTATATTTTTTTACCAGATTTTTATCTTCATAACTGCACCTTCCATGGGAAACCAATGGAAGTTAGTGTTCAGGGACGTAGCTAGGATTTTAGGTAGAGGGGGGTCCATATGACTGAGGAGTTTGAAGGGTATGGAAAACCCCCAACACAAGGGGGGCCCGAGGGTCTCCCCTGTAAAATTTTGAGATTTTTTAAGCAAAATTGTTAATTTTAGACAATTTTAGTCGTTAAATGTCAATTTCAAGCAAACGTCTTCTTTACTGTACTATTTTTTGTTATCTCACTGTTGTTGAGTACAACGGTGAGGAATTTGGAAGACCGCTGGTCCGTCCGTCAGTCAACATTGTTCTTTTTTCTCTCATTTTTCTACCTTTCTGCCACATTCAATCATTCATTTTAAATTTTTTCCTTTTTTAAACATGAGCTTCAGTCTCCTTCAGTCAATTTAAATGATTAAATTTGTATTTCTCACCAGTTCGCAATAAATATATACTATATTAATTAATTAAGCAGTTTTTTATGCCAAATGATATGACTCATCCCCACTCACGGGTTTTCTGTCTGGGGATTAATTTCGCCTATGATAAAAGAGTTAATATAAGATTAGTTTAAGTTCCAATGTAAATAAAATCGTATGTAATAACTCTGTAAATGACTGTTAGTTGAAAGCAAAATAAATGATTTTTGATTTGATTTGATACTCAGAATTCTGAGTTTAACTTAATAGTTCTGACTATGAAACCGACTTTAACAGTGGTATAACCCATAGAAACTTTTGTCAAGAGGGGGATATCACAAGTGGGGGGCCTGGGGAGGACCCCCCAGTGGAAATGAGGGGCAAACCCCTGGAAAAAGTTTTGACAGTTAGAACAATGAACTCACAATTTTAGGCAATTTAAAAGACACCAAATCGTCGCCGTTGTGTTTGTTCATTTGCTGTCCGAGATCGCCTTCTAAATTAAATCAATCTCCTCCTTCAAATAATGATCAAAACTACTCTACTACCTCTTTAAGGTTACCGGTTGCCTTACATAACGATCACAGAATAATAACTTGATACTATAAAATAGAAAATGTATGTAACAGCAGACAGCAGTATAGTGCAATTTCCAGAACGCTAGGCTATAGTGCAGTTCACGCGTTTTAGGCTATTCTTTTAATCCACTCCATGAAAATACTGACGTTTCTAATTTTCTTGCCTAGTACTATATACAGTCACGGACTCAAACCCATAAATGTAAACTGTCCGTACAAAATACCGACGTATGGTAACCACACTATTAGCAAATGATACTATGCGTGCGAATCAGTTATCAGATAAAGCAACGGTTGTGTTGAAAAGTGCACATATTTAACATGCTCATAATGGAGCGGCAGTTTTTTTTATCACGGAGACGTCACTTTCGCCAAACTACCACGTCATATGCTAACGTAGCTTTTAGACATTTGGCTTTATGAGGTTTACATAAAATTACACTATGAAAAGTATTAACCGTGGGTATAATTTGTAACCGGGATTAATTTCATCATAATTTTATGGACTCCATGGACCACCCCCTTCGCTACGTCCCTGTAGTGTTGGTTAGTATTGAAATAGTTGGTGAAAACAATATCCAGAATGAATACTACTGAACTGATCAAAGCTTACTAACTAGGTTTGACAGTTCTTATAATTTAAAACCTAAAGTTAATTTTTACTATTACTCACTATAATTTCCCCCTTAATAGTGTAAAATTGAGTTTTAAATGGTGTATTTTAGGTCCCGGGACTTAGCACAACAAATGGAGAGTGAAAACCCACAGTTGGTGGAGCAGTTGCGTCGCCACATGACGGGAGCTGGGGCCGGGGACGCTTCCAACACCCCGAGTGCCAACGGTGACCCCAACACCCAAAACAAGGATCCCAAGCCAGAAGTATAAACCAAAGGTTTCCCGTACTCCATATTTGGTCGTATACTATTTGATAACTCATTGTTTGTGCTCGAGAGATGTTTTTTATTTCCAAAGGTGAATCATTGAATGGTTTTTGTTCTCATATACATCTTTATTGAATTTATGTACTTTTGCATTAGGGCGGACCCTGCTTTATTCTCTGTTTTCTGAGTTTTTTTCTATTTTAGAAAAAAAATTGCAAGTCACAAACTAAATTTTTATATCATTTAGATATAGGCTAGTTTATTTTAGTTATATTTTTAAATGAAGTGTAACAGACCATAGTTAGAACAAATGTTTCTCGTCCATCTTTGAATGAAATAGGCAAAGTAAATTTTAGACATTACCAACATTAACTAACTTTTACCAACAATCATGGATTATGCTGAAATTATCTTATGTGTCATTGATTTCAGGTCTCCTTAGACACAACTGTTACAACAAAGATATTTAGGGTTTCTTCCTGTTACATACAAAATATATTATGGTTATTTGATCAAAAATGTGTCCCAAATCTGGATTGATCATAGAGGTGAAATCTTTCAGCATACCAAAATTTGCTCAAAACCACTAAGGCATTGCTGATTGCTTGGTTAAAAGCTTGATTTTGGATATCATCATATTCTACTTGTTGTTTTGAAAAAGTGTTCTCTTGTAATTTAAAATCGTTTTTATGACGATTCAACCATTTTTTAATTATTGACCATAAATACTGATTGATGGTATGTAGCATTTCAAGTATTACAGTTCAATAACAAAGTTAACTTTTTAGTTGGTTCATTTAAGGCTTGTTTGATAGTTGAGTTTAACTTGTCTCAACCATATTATAATATGGTATGTGAATTTACCATCATTTTTATTATTTTGTGCTTCTATTTTCTGTCTCAACACAATATGCACTTGGTATAAAATGAAATTTAGGCTCCAAGGTATCGTAACAAAAATTATATGATTATAATGTACAATGTAAACACTTATTTTTGTATCTGCAGGTGAAATGTAAATTAATATATAGTTCATCCCTGGTTTTGTTTTTGTTACTTTAGATTATATTAAATTTTCTTCTTTAGCTGGTATCAGTGCACACAGTGTTTTTGGAATTGGAGGATATAGACTAACGTTCTGAAGATGGGGTTTCCTGCAGTTTGAATAATGAGTTTTTGCTCATGTTTTTATGAAATTCAACAAGCTTTGCATAAATATGAATAAACAATATTCCAAGTTATGATTAAATTTCATTGCCACACTTTCAATTGGTTTGATCGCAATGATTTTTTTCATCCGTGGATACACTAGTTTCTCGTCACATCTCACAATTTCAAATTGGAAATTCTTCAGTGTGATAGATGTTGCAGTCCCCTTTTTTGTCAGAAAATGGCTTTTTATGGTAAGTGTTATCTGGGAATTTAAAATTGTTTTTATGACGATGCGACCATTTTTAAATTATTGACCATAAATACTGATTGATGGTATGTAGTATTTCAAGTAGTACAGTTCAATATCAAAGGTAACTTTTTAGTTGGTTCATTTAAGGCTTGTTTGATAGTACCAAACAAGGGGAAAAAAACATGATTTTTTAGATTTTCAGAATTCTAAATTAATTTTTTGATGTTGAAAAACTCCTAATTTTGTTCTATTTAGATCATATCATCCAGAAAAGTTACTATTCCACAGGCCTAATTTTGAGTGGTTGTGAGCTCACTAGTGGCGGATCGCACACTTTACAACTACTTAATTTAAACTTGCATAGCTTTACATGATGCCCAGCAAGTTTTTATTCTTTTGCTCTTCCACTAGAGAGTTAACTAACACATGACTTGACACCTTTTACTTTACTGAAATCCACAAATTGCTCCAAACATTAATGACAACTTTTTCCTTTCTCCTAAAAACTGGTGCCCCAAAAATTCATTGTTTGCCAATTTGTTTTGATTCATTACAACAATACTATACCCGGCAGTGGACAAATAATTTGAAAGACTGCTAAAGATAGTGATAACTAATAAAATGTTAATTGTGTAACTTATCATGAATATTGCCAATAATTATTGTTTTGTACATCGCTAGTGTTGAATCTGTAATTTAATTTGTTGGTGTAAGAAAAGTGTAAAAAAATGTTGATACAATCAATAAACTAGTAAAATATTTTAATTATCTTTATTTAACCCTATTTCACCCCCCGTGGGTTCCTAACTGGGTTTTGCTAGTTTAAGTACCAACACTGGTTACAGTAACGGAAGTTGTCATGATTCGAAGCATTGTTGTTGCTGTTTTTCAGTGAACAACTTGAGTTTCTCACCAGGGGAGACTTGGCTCGACGGCAGGTGGGCGGGGGACGCGGGGGTGTACTGGCGACCAAGATGAGGACAATATAAGGGCCACCTATCCCTTGAGGCTCTACCTGTTCATCCATTGGATAAATGTATATATTTGCCCATTCAGGCTATGCTTGACCTAACCTATTCCATTAACCTATTCCTTTTTATTTTTGCCTGTTCTGTGGTAATCTGCTAAAGGCTTAGGGTCTAAGGAATATTACAGGGGAAGCTTCCTGGGGCAATCCAGACTACCAAATCCCCCCCTACAAAAAAAAATCCTATCCCTCAGATTTATAATATATGACATGAAAGTAACAGGGAGTGTTTAAACCATTTTGATACCAAGAAATCGTCGTGCAACATATGAAAGAACTTGGTTTTTCCGAGGAGTTGATCTGACCATCGTTGACGAAGGGTAAGGTTATTGAGCGAAAATACTTTGGCCAATGTTTCTTTTGCTAAATATCAGGTAAGAATTTGATAGAGGTCCAATCCACTCATTTCTTGATTGGGAATTTTGATTACAGGAAATTTTGATCTGGGAATCCAATCCTGGGACCAATTTCAGAATTGAACCAACATAGTACTTGCCGATTTAAAACAGGTTCTCGTATAACCTCTCATATATACATGATATCATAATGATACATCAATCTCTGTATCAATGGTTCCTAAAATTCCTTGCATTTCAAAAATAAGATCAGATTTGTTGTATTATATACTGAAACTAGCAGATACCCACGTAGCAAAACTAGCATCACGTATAGCAGATCATACTCTGCTATACGTGATGTTTGTTTTTAGCGAATTTCCCCTATAGGGAAGAAGCCATTAGCGTAGGTCTCATGGTAAGACCTAAGCCCGGGACCATGATAACTTTTCGTTTTGGGGCCACCAGAAGCAGAAAACATTATTCGTTCGTATTTATATATATATATATATATATAGATTAAACTTAGAGCTAGAAAATGCCCATAAAGGCGAAACATGTTGCTAAATAAAAAATATTTAAAAAGGGTACTCAGTTTATCTTTATATTTTTAATAATAAAAGTAGCCCTTCATTGTGAAAATTGTAATATCTATATATCTATATATATATATATGTGTCTGTGAGCACGATAGCGGCCGCAAAAATGGTCCGATCTTAATGAAATTTGGTACAGACATGTAAAGTGGTAATCCCTCGGACGAGTTCGAAAACCAGCCCGATCGGACCACCGGAAGGGGGGGTAAAGGGGGGTAAACCCCCAAAAATGGGTTTTTGAGTTTTTTACATAGGAAAATAAAATTTATCGAATTTTTGTTGGCACCATTGAATTCAGCTCAAAAAAACAAACAATTTAGTACCTTGAATCACTGCTCTATGTCCAATGGTTACCGAGATATTGAAAGTGGTAAACACAGTACGTTGTCCCAATGTTAAACTTATGGGAAATAAGTAAAATTCTACCTCTCGGTTATTTCTCAACATATCTTGATTAAACTTGGTAAATGGCTTTTTCTAGTTCAAATCTACTAAATTGTGAATTAAAACCACCCAGTTTTAATATACCCGTAGCAGCAAACCTGCATACTCATTCCCCATGTTATTCTTATGGAGCTTACCAAAACATGTCAAATCTCGCTATGTTGGACTGAAATATGTTGTTTTTCATTTGAAATTCGCTGAGTATGCAGGTCTGCAGCAACGGGGGTATTTACAAATTACCATATGAACTAATTGGTTTTAATCATATACTATATCTGTATACTGTAATATTGTCAGCGTTTAGCGTTTAGTCATGCCTTTATAGTGATTCCACGCCAGGTTGAAATGAGAAGTTGAAACGTATCTTCTACAGATTTTTCTGCTTCCCTCAAGATGGACAAATACCATGAATTGGCTACCATTTGCCAGCACATTATAATTTTGTCTTAAATACCCTTGTCGCAGCAGACCTGGATACTCAATGAATTTCACTTGCTTAAATAAACCATATAGACGGAGCCTCAAATTAAGTAAAATCAACTTAAATCATAAAATGAGCATATATCAATTTCCTACATAGAATAACATGGGAAATGAGTATGCAGTTTTGCTGCCCTGGCAATTGGGACTTCAAAGATTTTTTCCAATAATCCTGTGGATATCAACTAGATGAAGCTACTTATCAAGTTTTATTCAGATATGTTGAGATATAAGCAAGATATAGAATTTTATTCATTTCCCATAAGATTAAAATTGGGAAAATGCACTGTGTTTACTACTCTCAGTATCTTGGTAACCAATGGATATTGAGCAATGATTCAAAATACCTAATTATTTGTTTTTTGAGCTGAATGCAATGGTGTAACCCAAAATTATATTACTTTAATTTTTCCATATAAAAATAAAAAAACCCTATATTTGGGGTGTTTCTCCCCTTTTACCCCCCTTGCGATGGTCTGATCGTGCTAGTTTTCGAACTCGTGCGAATAATTACTATTTTACACATCCGTGCCAAATTTCATTCCAATCGGACCATTTCTGCGAGCGCTTATAGGCACAGATACATGTATATATAGCTTGAAATTCGAACTAATGGTGGTTTTGGTATCTGGGGGTCCCAAAACTAAAAGTTATAATGGTCCTGCTCTTAGGTTTTACCATTAGACCTATGGTAATACAGGGTGTTTTTTTTCAAACGCAACCCATTTTTAAGATTGAATAACGCACATTTAAATATGAAATGAGTATTGTTTTATTGATCTTTTCATTTTATACAACCTATTATTTAAGTTTGATCACATTTAGTTTACATTATGTGCTCAGTATGAAGTTATGCTCTCTCCATCAAATTCCTGAACACATGTTACAAGGTGCCTCATTTAATTTCTTGCGTTAAATTTGTTATGTTTGTTTTGAGGTGCTAAATATCCTGTGAATTGTTTTCGTAGGCCTTACTTTTTATGTACCCCCAAACAAAATAATATAGTGGGGTCAAATCCGGGGATCTTGGGAGAAATAATCCTTCACCGATAAAATCAAGTTTTGGGTTGCTTTTTTAATGTGTGTGTCTTTAAGCACGATAGCTCTCGTAAAATCGGTCCGATCTGAATTAAATTTGCCACAGACATATAAAGTAGTAATTATCAAACGAAAACAATTCACAAGATATTCAGCACCTCAAAACATCATAACAAATTTAATGCAGGAACTTTAAAGAGGTACGTCGCAACACGTGTTCGGGAATTTGATGGAGAGTGCATAACTTTATAAAAATGTCAATGGCGGCCTGTTTGAGCACATTATGTAAACTAAATTTTATCAAACTCAAATAAAAGATTTTATAAAATGTAAAGATCAATAAAACAATACTCATCACACATTCATATGTGCATTATTCAATCTTAAAAATGGGTTGCGTTTTTAAAAAAACACCCTGTAGCTTCTTCCCTACAAGGGAAATTTGCTAAAATACTTAAAATGTCCCAATTATCCATTGTTGAACATGGATTTGCGTAGTGTTGGAAAAGAATATATCATTGTTACTTAAGGGGTTCAACTCATAACTTTCACTGCACCATGCACTTGCCCAAATCCTGTCGGCCAGTTTGACTCATGAGAATATGAGGTATAACCCGGGGAATACAATTTCTTAAATGACAATAAATAGCACCAAGGGTCAACTCTTGACTTAAAATCTGAATTTAGTAAGTTTTTTTTAATAGACAGAAATTTGTAAGAAAAAATGAATGTATTGCCAAAAAATGAGGATCGCAATTCCCCAAAAAGTTTCTCAAACACATTGAAGATCGGATCATTTGTGTGCTAGAGAAAATGGATGGCAGAAATAGTTCTTTTTTTTACTTGAAACCCCTTCAGTCACTCAAACACTCCTACAAAATTTAATTTGGAAAACCCAGTTTCTGTTGGAAGCTTTATACTCAGAATGGAATGTTTATTCCTTTAGCAGATGAAATTTTGCATCTGTTAGCCTCTTGAAAATATGTCATAGGCTGTCCATCACATTTTGTCGTCAAAAAAACTGAAAAGGCAGCCATTTTAAATTTGATATATAACTATGTTTCAACCTTTTGAGAAAAAATGTTTTTTCAATTTTTCCGTAGTACACACCTAAAGTCTTTAAATAATATCTTTTTTTATTCTTTATTTTGGCCAAAGATTATACAATAATGTCAAGCCTATAGCTTACTAGCAATTTTACCGATTCACAAGACAATTATGTACAAGTTTAAGGAAATTTTAAGCTAAATTGACAAATTTTGACACATCATATTATTGACAAATAATATCTGTGCCAAGTTCCATGGCTAAAAGCCTTGCAGTTTTTGAGAAAATAAGCTTTGAAAACTAAAAATGGCCGGCATTCTGAATTTCATAATGTACTTTGTCTTTGCCTTTCGAGTGAGAATATTTTAAAATCCTTTCTTATTACGCATTTAAAGACTTTAAAAGAATATTTTTGCCAAGTTTCATGGCCCAAAGCCTTTTAGTTTTTGAGTGAGTGAGTGAGTGTCAGTCAGTCAACCGTTTTGGCTTTTATATAGACTAGTTTCTGATTAACATTAAAAATATGGATATACAAGCATATTTGATAGCAATTTACTGAAGAATAATAAGGTTATTGACAAGTTATCATTGCGATTCATCTAACTTTAAAGAACGTGACTGACTACTCTCATGTCAAGGGAGGACTTCTCTGACGGTTGTTGTTAAACCTCAAAGCAGAGCTAGCAATTCAGTCTCCTTCATTAGGGTGAAATAGATTTATTGAATGGATCTAAAAACTCAAAGATTCTCATCAAGATTCTGTATTGCAACAAATGAATTCACCAAAGCTTTACTTTGAAGTCAGATGAAAAATTGAAAAAGAATGCTGAGAAGTGGGAGCTGAGAAAAATATTTAAAGTCAACTCTCTGAGTTTGCAGGAGTTAACCAACATTTTGGCGAGGGGTTCTCTATAATTCAGTTATTCGACATTTTGGCAAGAGCTGCTCTATAATTCAGTTATTACAGTCGACTCTCACTAACACGAACCTTAATATCACGAAATCCTTGATATCATGAATTATTTTTAATCCCCTTGGGAAAACCTGTCTAACACAAAGAAATTACTATACGTAACATAAACTAATTTTCCGGTTATATTTTACCTCTATAACTCGAAGGGACACAATAATTACCTCTATAACATGAAGTTCAGTGGATAAGACAAATTTGATTCACTCTTATTTACCTCCATAACTCGAAATTTACCTCCATACCACGAAGTTTTCAGAATGGATCTCTGTAATACGAAATCCCAGCATTCAGGATACAACCTGTCGGTGAATCATATCCGGGGTCAAGCAGTCCTTTAGTCTGTCTGCAGTCTAAATATTTTTAATAAATTATGATCGATACTGTAATTGTTTTTACAAAGAGGAAGATTACAGACTTTTAAACAAGTGGAATTAATAAAAGTTAAAAGTTTATTTCTGTAGCTGTAGGGATACAGTCAAGTTTCTTTATAGTATTGTTTTAATAAAAATCATGATCGATACTGTAATTGTTTTAACATGTTTAAGCAGAGGAATACTACGGAAATTTAATTAGAATTAATATTATCTCATATGTTTTTGTGTTTACAGGTTATTAAATTACAAATAATATTTAAATAAGTTAAAAGCTTATATTTGTCGAAGATGTGGGGAATAAACTACATTTTTCTTTACCTCCGTATCACGAATTTTCATTTGATTTACCTCTATAACTCGAACTATGCCTACGACGAACTATACGTAACATGAAGAAAAATCGCAGTCCCATGGAATTTCGAGTTGGCGAGAGTCGACTGTAGAGATGCCAGAGATTCCAGTAACCTTGATAACGCCACTGTTAAACAAAACAACCTTGATATCTCGACCCTCAATAAAAAGACTGTTTTCCAAACCCCCTTGGGAGTGGTCTTATCAAGGTTCTACTGTATGTTATAACTATTTTGCATGTTATACGGCTGCTTGAACAACATCTGAATAATCTACTGATAATCTTAACACTCTTACAGTTTGTTGGGACTTTTTTCTTTCATTCCAGATCTTATTTTCATTCTGCTTAAGGGTAGTGTGTAATGCGGGTTGCCTAACCAAACTGCAGACGCAAAGTTTGATTTCTTGGTACAAGTCCATAGCGAAACATTTTAAAAATTAAGTTATCAAGTCATTTTAGCGAATTTTCCCTACAGGAGAAAAGCTATTACCGTAGGTGTCACGGTGAGACCTAAGCTCAAGACCATGATAACTTTTCATTTTAGGGCCCCCAGAAGCAAAAAACACCTTTCGTTTGAATTTTTAATATGCGTCTGTTAGCACAATAGCGGCCGTAAAAATGGTCCGATCTTTATGAAATTTGGTACAGACTCGTAAAGTGGTAATCAATTGGACGAGTTTGTAAATCAGCATGATCGGACCACCGGAAGGGGGGGTAAAGGGGGATAAACCTCTCCAAAAATGGATTTTTGTGTTTTTTTATATAGAAAAATATAAAAAGTTTAAGTTACTTTTACGTCACCAAATGTGAATTAAAACTCCAAATGTCCTAGACGCCAGGTTTCAAGGATGTGTTGTATTCAAAACTTTGACAAGCTGTCAATTTGGATAGAAACACATTAGAGACCTCCAATTTTCACCATTCATCTACTTTTTGAAAGCTCTTTAAAATGAGGGGTCACTCAAAAGGGGTTTGCATTTGAAAATTTTGAGTTGCCCCACTTTTAGGGGGCACTCGAAATTTTTGGTAACATCAAAAAATAATTTGGGTTGAGTTAGAATCATTCCCCAAAGGTTAATTGTTTGTCTTAACAAACGAAAAATTAAGGAGGGGGAACAGACTTTTTTTACACACTGTAGAGCTTAAAAAAATTAGTCAAATCTCGCTATGTTGGATGGAAATATATTCTTTTACACTTGAAATTTGCTTAGTATGCAGGTCTGTTGCAACGGGGATATTTTAGGATGTGTGGTATTGACAGGTCTCAAAATTAACATTTTTTTAAAGCTGTAATATTTCAAATGGAGCAAAAATTTTTTTTTAATATACCAAATACATTTTATTTTATTTTTATGTTAGGTTATAGACAATATGTATAAAAAACCCAAAATATTGGCCCAGTAGATCAAGGGTTTTCCCTATGTAGTTTTACCAGCATTGGCTTTTATGGCCTGTTTTTGGCTCTCATAATTCACTAAAAAAATTATGCAAAATCCCCCATGTCTCAACACAACAAACAAATAGAGGGAAAAAGTTGTAAAAATAATTTTTGACAAATCACCCTTAAATTATTTAGAAGAATGCTAACAAGTAGATAGCTAATCACAGAGAAGAGCTAATTCAAATACCGTAATGTTTTTGAAAACAGCAAAAAATAGCTTAATATTTATTTAATCCAACACAACTTAAAACTTAAAAACTGTAATAAAAGACGCAAATGTTAAGAGCTTATGTATCTATTGTCGATTCTGTGTTTGTTTACGTCAAGATCTTGACATCTGAACTTCAATGCGCAATAAAGAAACTTTGTACTTAGCAAGGTCACATTACCTATCAGCTGGCAGTTTTAAATACATCAAAGGTCAAATTTTATCCATGTACCAAAACAAAACCTTTGTTTGTTTTTCTTTCACAATGTAACTTTTCTGAAATATGACAGGAAAAATCAAGTTTATTAATGTTACAAAACTTAACAATAACTCTTACGATTTAGGTTAGCCCCTGAATTAGCCAGGACCTAGATAACTATGTCAGATGTCAAGTTTTGCCCTGGTAATTTATTATTGTTAATTTTTTGTTTCTTGAAAATTTCGGGCTTGAAAGCCCATCGATCACCATCAATCCCAACTGAAGATGGTTGTACTTTTATTTTATTTGCATTCCTTCCTTAAGTCGATTTCAACTTTTCAATGTATACCTATCTCCTACCTCTTGTAGTTTTTGAGTAATAAACAAAAACACCTATACCCTTTTTGTAATGTATGTTAAATGCTAGTTTTTAGATGAACTGGACACTACAGGATTTGCAAATAACATGTAATCTTATTTGGGGACAGTAATTTTCTCTTACTATTCATACTAAGAGTAAAAATTCACTAATTTTATAGTAATTTTTTGTTTGTTCCTTGAGTACTATAGAATATAGGTGTAGGTATAAATTTAAGTTGTTTGTGTTTGCAAGCCCTTTTAATCTATATGCAATTTTACAAAGGTTTATATCTAACATTTTTACTAACAAGGCTACCAATATTGAAAATATATATATATATAAACAAAATTTATATTTCAAAGTACAATTTTTTTTAATATGCAAATGAGATACCTTAGGTACATCAAAATAAAGCTGGGCTTACAACGGTTCCCAATCTGAAATTAGAATTCAAAAGAATCATATGATTCAAGATTGAGCTGTTTAGATTTTTCTTTGGGGGGTGCGATGCCTTTAATTACATACACGGAGAGGCTCATCCTCCGAGTAGTTTTGGACTCCCTTGGGTTCAATGTCCCTTGGACTACTGACTAACCACCCCTATCAACACCGAGGACACTAGCCTGGGACTGTTTTGCACGTTCCATCGGGGTAGGCCTTGTGTTTTATATGCCACCAGGGCTACCTTATGTGGGGATGGATGAGGACCAAGGCCAGTCAAGATTGACCTTTTTCACCCGAAGAATGGCCTGGACAAAATGCCTAACGCAGTTCCAGTTGCCCTCTACCTGGAGCATAGCTCTAACAATGTTCTGTGGAGTTGCGTCGGCGCCAATCTCATCACAGAGCGATCGCTCACACTCAAAAATGGTAGCTCGGCCATGTCTGCAATGTCAGGACAATACTGACAGTCTGAGCTGGCGACTTTACCCATCCTGTGTAAATACGCTCTGAAGTACCCGTGACTCGGTGTTAGTGCACCATCTTGCTGGTGCCCGTGGTTTGAGTACTTTGGGCATTTTGTAAAACATGTGAAGCCTTTAAGTGGTATTCTTCAAATACTGTGGATGGCCATAATGTTTTATTACATTTTATTCTTAAAATTTTAGTTGAGTTCTAATTGACACTAAGATTAATTTTTTACACAGGGCTTACCTCTAGCAACAATATTCATTCTCATTCCCCATGCTGTTCATAAGAAGAATTCGAAAAATCAGCAAAAGAAACAATTTCTCTTAGTGATTAGGATACCAGTACCTGTAGACCATTTTAAATCGATTTTTACAAACAAATAGCAGGAAATTTTCAGTTCTTAAGAACATAGAGAGTAGTTTTTAAATATCTACATGTCATATTGAGATTTGTTAACAATTCCTTACTGTATTTAGATTAATACAAATTAAACTGATGAAAGTTGTGCACGACTATAGAGGATGTATGTCATAGCCACTTTTTGTAAATTGGGCACTTCATGAAATCAAAGTGACACATGCTATAACTATCAATTTAACACTATAATTCGATTAGGGAATTTTCTTAATTAAAATTGCTATAGGTTATATCTGTTTTGGATTGTAGCTAATTATTATTTATCTAGTCAAATTTGTTAATTATCTATATATATAAAAGCCAAAACCCATTGACTGACTGACTGACTGATCACAGTTTCTCAAAAACTATAAGGCTTAGAGCCATGAAAATCGACACAAATATTCCTTACAGGCTCTAGATGCGTACTAAGAAAGGATTTTGCAATATTTTGTCTCTAAAGGCCTAAATATAGTATATTATAAAATACAATATGGCGGCCACTTTTAGCTTTCAAAGCTTAATTTCCCAAAACCACACGACTTTGGGCCATGAAACTTGGCACAATTATTCTTTATAGGCTTTAGATGCGAAAAAAATCAAGGTTTCAAAAATATTCTTTTTCAGACGACTAAAATAAATTATTTGAAAAAATTAAAATTGGCGGCCAATTTAGTTTTTCCTAACAATGGATGGGAGTCCTGTAAAATATTTTCAGGGAACAGAAAAGGTACGAGAACTAATCTACTGAAAGAATAAAATTTAAAAATTTAATGAGAAACTTTTTGGGGAAATAGGTATTTGGCCAAAATATTTACCTCCTACTTTTTCTTACAGTTTTCAGTTTATTTTCAATAACGTGCTAAATTCGGATTGATGTCAAGTCGAAAATCCATCCTTATTGACTTCTTTGTTTTATATTCCGGGTTATCCTCATTCTCTGTTTTGGGAAATTGGAGGAAGTTAATTTATACCATTTGCTAATCATGAGGGGAACATGTTTAGAGGAAGCGTTACACTTTCTCATTTTCATCTAGAGTGGAAATATCAGCTGCATCTTAAGGGTTTAATTGCACGCACATGACCCAAATAAATCAATCCATTTGTTAATTATTCCTAAAATTTGCACAAGGCATAATATAATTGAATTAAAATGAGCTATCCTTTCAGCGGGTGAAGCTTCGGGTATATCTGCTAGTGGTTTATAATTTTTGTCCACTTTATATTGTAGTGTGTTTAAAGTTGTCAGCTGTAGTGTCCGTTACTTATTAGTTGTTAGCAGTTTATTCTTATCTCATTAGCTATTATTTTTTAGAAGTTTTTGTCAGTTTATCCTCGTAGCTCTCAGTTTTTATTTAAGTTTTAAGAACTGTTTTTTTTTTTTTTTGTAATTGATTTCTATTCAAGATTCAAGATTTATTTCCATTATACATGTTTACTAAGAACAGCATGAATACAATAATATAAATGGAATTCCCCACAAGGCCAAATTGGCCAGTGAGTGGGGGAGAGTTCAGGAGACACTCAAATGTTTAGAACTGTCCTTTCTTCGCCTCCACACGTGAACAAAAAAACTTTTAACCCACTACAAAAATAACATAAAAAGATACAAACACAAAAATAATTTAATATTATAATCCTGTGCTATTGGTTGAGAAAAAATTGTTTGAAAAAATTCTATACACATACAAAAATTGTAGAACAGACCATCCACAGCATATATCTATTATTGTTACGTGTAAGGAGATTGGATTAGCAACTCAGCTGCCTCCGGTCCCATACCGAGCAACCACCTCTCAACCTCTTGCTTGTAGTACTGCCACTGCCACCCTCCACCATCACTGCCCACCTTGGCCAAAGGTGATATTTACTGGGAGATTCTGATAAAGTTGTTGAGCTAAATAGAAAGAATTTGATAAATCTGATTTATAATTTAATTTGGGGATTGAAAAACCAAAATTTATTTTGTTTCTGGTTTGATAGCTATGGGAAGATGATGCAAAAATGGAGGATTTATTTTCCTTGATCAAAAGTGTTTTAAGATAGAGTTGCCGAATGTTGAGAACAGGAAAATTTGTGTACAAAAGAGAAGTTGGATATTTTTATTGAGAATCGCTTCAATAATGGACTGCTGAGTGACAGCCAGAGGTTCAAGTACTGAGGCAGAGGCACCGCCCGAAGCCAGCAATCCATACTGCAGCAGGCATAAAAAAAACCTACGCCCAGGTAAAACCTACTTTTTAAGTTTTTTTTTAACTGTTACAAAGAATGTAAAATATAAAAAAAACATACGCCCAGTTTATTTGGTGTGTCGGACAGTTATTGAAAAAGGTGTTCAAGGTCAAATGCAATCTTTACAATTTTTTACATTTATAAATAAAAAAAGATTTTCAGTCGCTTCTTGAAATTATAGTTAGCCGACATTGACTCTAATCTCTGCATAGTTATTTTTTTGTTTTAGCGAATTTCCCCCACAGAGAAGAAGCTATTACCGTGTGTGTCATGGTTACATCTAAGCCCGAGACCATGATAACTCATCATTTTGGGGACTCCTAAAGCAAAAATCAACATTATGCTTCTAGATTGCCTAAAAAAAAAACAATTCTAAGGTTTGAATTTTTTACAATTTTCATCACGTGCCCCGAGAACCTCCATCATTCCGTATCCCCCAGCCCCCCAGTGGTGACATCCCCCTTTGACAAAAGTTGAGGTGATGAGAAAATTGAGGATTTTTGGCTAAAATGCAGAAGATCTCAAATATTCCTCCATTATCGAAAGAAGGGCTTGAAGGTCGCGGGTGGAGCGCGTCAGTACAAAAATGTTATTTCATAACGCTGTAGAAACGCAAAAAAGAGTTATAATTTGCAGTAAACTTTATTCCAATGATAAGTCAATTGCATGTTTACAACAAGTTTCAAATAATTTTTAGCATACTCCGTTTAGTTTATGTTGCGAGTTATGTTTATAAAAACTCAATTTACGAATTAAAAATTCTATTCCCTACGTTTGATTTAGAATATCTATGCTTAAAAGCACCCAGGAAAATTTCCCTTCAGAGAACTTTTAGTCTACTGTCGGGGAAAAAAAGTATAGGCCCCTGAGTTTGAAAGCCAATACATCAGGAACGGGTCATCCGACTTAGCTAAAACAAAAATTAAATTGAAGCTTATTTAAATAAATTTTATGTGGTCCCATCAAAAAAGTTTCGGGCAAGCAGAAAAAACATTACGGGGTAAAACGCACAAAAAGTGCCGGTTTTCAGGAAAGTTCGCTCTAAAAGTGAATTTTAACCTTCTTTACAAAAAAACCCGCTTACGCAATCATTTTCAAATTTTTTTGTAAATACCACTGTCTTATAAACGTATTTTTTTCTTAACAACACCACAGGGAAAGGGCGTGCATAAAAAAGGTCCAATGGGGTCAGTTGTTTTTCCACCTCAGAACTCATTAATGCTCAGTTTATTTATTAATCTATGATGTTAAATGCATCTCGTAAAATGTAAATTAAATCTTCCCTACATTACTCAAACCAGACGCTATGCGAAGATCATTAATGTGCGACTTTTAACAGTAGAGTTTATCAGTGCATTGGAAATAAATCAATAACGTGATTAATATTAAACATAGACATCTCGAATTTTGATACGGGGTGTTTTTTTAACAAAAAAAAATCAATTTAAAAAAAAAATTGATTAGAAAGAACTGTTTAGAATGATTTTATTTGAGTTACAACATTGAGAAAGATAACAAAAAAAAACAATACGATAAAGAAGGTAGACATAAAACGTGTGATTAAATTAAAATAATGAACTGTCATTTTTTTGGGCCAAACTTTTAACAGACCACATTTAACTTACTACATTATGTGTTCAAACAATCCGCCATTGAAATTCAAACAAATTTGTGCTCTCTTCATCAAATTCCCGAACACGTTCTGCAAATTACCTCTTTGAAGTTATTGTATTAAATTTGTTATGTTTGTTTTGAGGTGCTTATTTACTTTGTTTTCAAAGGCCTTATTTACTTTTATGTATCCCCAAAGAAAATAATAAAGTGGGATCAAATCCGGGGATCTTGTGGGGGAATAATCCTTCACTGATAAAATAAAGTATTTGGGTTGCGTTTAAAGAAAAAAACACCCTGTATATAGTGTTCTTAAGAAACTATACTAAAGATTCTCTATAGACGTTTTCCCCCTGATACATTTAAGTTGAGATATTTTTAATCAAATAAACGGATTCGAGTTATTTGATTCGCAAATTATGTGTTTATAAATATAAACAAATTCTTCTTTTTTTTAAACTCGCTACATAAACTCCAAGGAGAGTGCTAAAAATTATTTAAAACTTGTGGTTAACACGCGGTTGACTAAACATTGGAATAAAGAAAATTTTTAACTTTGTTTTCAACGTTTCTACAGCGTTAAGAAATAGAATGCTTTTACTGCTGTGCGGTCTGTCCGCCGATCACTTTCGATAATCAAGGTATAGATGAAACCTCACACCGAGTTTGATTGAGATTTATTGCAAGTTGCAGGTCTGCTACAACGGGGCTAAAGTTGGTTTCAAAGTTTAAGGCCCACGCCGTCCTTAAGCCCAATGCTAAAATTAACATTAGTCTTACGGGCAGACTGGACCTTATGATTTGAATCGGGTTATAATTAAATATTTATTGCAGTTGGAGCTCCAGGCAAATTTACTGAAAATTTCCTTTTAGCGAATTTCCCCTACAGGGAAGAAGCTATTACCGTAGGTCTCATGGTAACACCTTAGCCCAAGACCGTGATAACTTTTTGTTTTGGGCCCCCAGAAGCAAAAAAACACCATTTCAAATTTCTAGATATATATATATATATATATGTGTGTCTGCCAGCTTGATAGCACTCGCAAAAATGGTCCGATCGGAATGAAATTTGGCACAGGTGTGTAAAGTAGTACTTATTCGGACGAGTTCGAAAACCAGCCCGATTGGAACATCAGAAGGGGGGTGAAGGGGGGAAACCTCCCAAAAATATTGTTTTTTTATTTATTTACATAGCAAAATAGAAATAATCTGATTTTTATTTACACCATTGAATTCAGCTTGAAAAAAACAAAGAGTTTGATATTTTGTATCATTGCTTTATGATCATTGGTTACTGAGATACTGAGAGTTGTAAACACGGTACGTTGTCCCAATGTTAACCTAAAGGAGAATAAATAAAATTTGTTCTCGCTTATTTCTCAACATATCTAATTAAACCTTGGTTTGTGGCTTCATCTAGATGAGATCTATTGAATATTATTCTAAAATCTCCACTATTTCCATTTTTGTGGCAGCAAACCTGCATACTCATTTCCAATGTTATCCTTATGGGAAATAAAAATTATTCTATATCTTCCCTATTTCTTAACATATCTTGGTAAAACTTGGTATGTGGCTTCTTCTAGTTGAGATATACTAAATGTTGAATTAAAACCACCAGGTTTTAACATACCTATAGCAGCAAACCTGCATACTCAATCCCGATGTTATTCTTATGGAGATTGCAAAAACAAGTCATATCTCGCTATGTTGATTGAAATATGTTTTTTGCATTCGAAATTCACAGAGTATGCAGGTTTGCTGCAACGGTGTTATTTTTTCAAAGATGCTCCCTCTGAGATAAAATCGGAGGTTCATTGAAAACCAATGAATATGCTTATCCCGTTTAGCGATTTGCACAAAATATTTAGCAATGTCAATAAACACAGTTTATTGGTAAAGGCAAATCCTTTATTAGCATTGCTAATGACAAACGTCTTTTTTAGTTCTTTACGTCTAGACTGACTGGAAGGCATAATTTAAATAATTGGGTATTTTCCCCCTTAGAAGTGACCCATGTTTTTAGAATCATTAAGATAGACAATTTAAAACCTATCGGCCTAAAAGGGGAATCAGTGATACTGAAGTCTCCTCAAAGTGTATTTAATGTGAACAGGCCCTTTAATGTCGAATCATACCTAAACTCGAGCGAACAATGCAACATGAAAATGCATGAGAGAGCGCTGGCAACCGTCACTGGTTGAGGCTTTGCTGTGGTGACCGCGCCGCCGCGCTCGGCGATGAGTTAGTGATAAGAGATTGTGATAAGAAAAGTCGCTTACTCTGATAACGATTCCAGGAAGTGTGTCTCCAGGTAACGAAAACATCATTAGGCTGTAGCCGCGCTGTACTTGACTGTTGTGCTGACTGATTTTCTAGCTTCACGTCGATCTCAACTGCGGGTTTAACTGGTTTATTATTAAAATGTTAGAAAATTACTTGTATATTTTGACACTTTTTTACTTTAAACATAGCTAGGTACGGAAATAGATTTGGAGCTATTATCCTGTAGAATATGACCTATTAGATATTCTACCTTTGACAGGGCCAAAACAAAGGGGCAGCAGACCAAAAATGTAAATCTAATTGGAGAATTGGATAACTTAGAAAATCGAACAAAGGAATTGGAAAGAAATCCGGAGACATGGTTTCAGAAGAGATGATTTTGAATTAATTTTTTCTTCAAAAATGAATTATTATTATTTTCGGCCAGATGGGTGGATGAAGTGTAAAAGTACAGAAAAATAGTAGTCTTCTAGTTAAAGGACACAATGCGTGTGCGCACATCCCATATCTCACTTCGCTTGGAGGCTACTTGGTTTTAGGCTTTCTTTGAAACAACATACGTGTTCAACAGTTGTATTGCGAACAACGGTTGCTCAATATAATTAAAAATGTTCAATCACTACATTGCATAGAACTATTGAAGAAAACAAAATTCGTTATTTTTATTTTTGATTAATGTTCTAACTTCAATACAGTATTGGGCCAGATGTTTCTGGTTATGTCAGTCACTGGACACACGTTTATATTTAAATATAAAAAACTACATTTTGTAAGGAACATACCTAACTATTTTAAATGTTTTGTCAAATTTGCATAGAAAATAAATTATAAAATTGGGCCTCTCAAACAGAAAATAAATATAAACACAATAAAAACACGAGTAAAATTTAAAGTTCAACTTTTGAGAACATTTTTATTTTAGGGGTTGAAACGGGTAGAGCTGGCGAATGACCTCTGATAAACCTCAAACCTCTAGTAATGCCGGGCAGGGGTGAGGCAAATGTATTTGTCTGAAAATAACGTTGCCAAACATTTAAAAATGCTTTATTTGCTTCATTCATTGGTCGTGTTTAGGGGTTGAAAGGGCTTGGAAATGGTAAATGGCAAACTGTAAACGTGTGAGGTGATACTGACCAACCCTTTCTCAAAAATTTTGTTTCTTAGTCAAACAATAAATAAGGGGGACCCGGAGAGGAAAATTGATAATTTAATAAAGCATCAATTTTAGACGAATCTTTTAGGGGTTGTAACGAGGTCAAATTAACGAATGCCCTTTGATAAACCTGAGCAATCAAAACTGACTATCTCAATTCAAAATGTTGGCATCTTAGTCAAAAAAACATCTTAGTTAACAATGCAACATTAGAGAAAACCCAAAGAAGGAAGTGAAAATTTATAAAAAGGGATTTAGGGGCTGAAAGGGGTTAGAAATGGCAAATGACTTTGGGTAAACGTAGGAGGTGACGCTGGCCAATCCCAACAAATAAATTGGGTCTGTCATTCAAATTATAAATTGGAAAAATTTAAAACCAAGAATAAAATTGAAAGTTCAAATTTAGATGCGTTTTTCAAGGGTTGAAAGGGGTAAAATTGGCGAATGACCCTGATAACCCTGAACGGTCAAACTGACTATGTCCCTGTCAAAAGTTATTTCTGGCGAAAAATAAACCTTCCAAAAAATAAACACCACGAGAAAAATCTAAAATTCAACAAAAGTTCAACTTTTGAGAACTTTTTAGGGGTTGAAACGAGGTAAAATTCGCAAATGACCTCCGATAAACCTGAAGGGTCAAACTGACTATATTTGTGTAAAAAGTTAGGTCAATCATAAAAAATAAATGAAACAAAAAATAAAAAGCAAAAAAGGAACTCAGAGATATCAAACTTTTAACTTGAGAGGCCATTTTAGGGGTGAAGGAGGAGATAGGGCAAAATACATAATGAGCAAAATTGTGGGAAATTTAATTTTAAATTCAGTAATTATTGTTAATACTTGGTTTTTCAATAGGATCTCCACTTTAGCGGCTACGGCCTAAAAACGAAAGTTCTTATTTCGAAATTAAAATTCCCTCTCTTTCCCCCTAAAGAGGGGGTGAGGGGTGGACATTTTGTGTTTTGAAATTTTTTCCGGAAGTTTGACCACCCGATGAATATCCGTGCCAAATTTCAAGTTTATAGCTCATTGGGAAGTTAGGGTAAAGTTTTTTTATCATGGAATCAATGCAATATTAAAAATAAATATGAATGGCGTTTCGATTTAGAGGTTTAAATGGGCAAATAAATTCTGATTATCGCAAATGGTGAGGTCTGGATAAACTACAGGTCTAAAGTAAAAAAAAATATTCAAGTCCAAACAAAATTGAAAAAACAAAGATAATTTAAAAACAATTGAAATTCCAACTTTGGAGAACTTGTTGAGGGGTTAAAGTGGGATGAAATTGGATAATTACTTCAGATAAAAATAGGGCACCCCACTAATATCATCTCATACACCCACTGTCTTATATCTTATTATAAAAAATAGGTCTCTCAATGAAAAAATAATACAAAAAAATAAAAACCAGGAAAACTAGAACATTTTTAAAAGTTTTAATTTTAGAGGTGAGTTTTTATTTTTGGGGTGAAGGAAGTGAGGTATGGCAAAATACCTAAATACCAAAGTTGTGAAAATGTCAGTTTTTTTAAAAATAATACCTCAGGTTATGGCGTTGGAGCCCAAACAGAAAAAAATACTTTTTTGAACATCAGTAATTAACCCCCTTCGGAGGGGTTGGGGTTTAACAGTTTTTGTTTTGAAAATTTTCGCTGTAGTTTGACCACCCAAGGAATATTAGAGCCAAATTTCAAGTTTCTAGCTCATCAGGGAGTTGATCTAGAATTTGTATACATCAGTAGGTGCGTGAGTGAATCACACAAGCGGCTGTATATAGTTATTTAGATTCGCTCAATGTAAATACGTTTGCAGTCAAACTTAATTAAATTGTCATTTTCCCGTGCAAACAAGATTTTTCAATTGTGATTAACAAATTGTCACTTTTACAATATGAACACCCCCCTAAATTTGTTTTCATGGCACCCCGAGCGCCATATCCTCCTTTATGGGGACCCCTGTATATACTAATAATCTGGTAGTCTAATTTTTCGTTTTACTTTTCCAATGTTTTCAATTTCTTACTCCTTACTAAAGGAAGTACTTGGAATACTAAATACAATGTAACTTTGATAAGTTCACTGAACTAAACATTAAAAGATCCCTGACCATCTTTATGAGGTTTGAAACATAAAATTTATAGTTTTTATAGTAATTGTATTTACAAATAAATGAAAAGTTAACATTTGATTTTCTTAAACTTTACATATTAAGTTTTAAGCGATTTATATAATTCGATCTCTGAGGCTAGTGACTCGAGTTGAACCTATCGTTCTTGATAAGAATTACATCACAAATATTTTTCTGAAAATGTTAAGGTCGTGGCGTAGATTAGGATGAGGATGATAATTATATAAACTGTCTGATCACGAAATCACTTCATCGGCAAGTCACTTATATTTTAACCAATTAGCTTGACCGTGCACAAATTAGAACTACGATTCGCTATTAATCTGGCGATCTACCAGAACATTTTCAAATGTGCTTTCTGCAATTCAGGAGTTTTTAGGTAAACAAAGCACTGTTTAATACCCATTATACTTAAACCATCTATATTTTACGTTATGGTTTTCTGAAAACCTTTTTGAGATATAACCAGGGGCGTTGCTCTGGGGATCTAAGAGGAACCTCACCCTAAGAATATCAAAATACAAAATTTGGAAATCTCAAGCCTGTTTGTTTTTACTAATAGCTAAACTTAAAAAATAGCTAATATTGAACTAAATTGAACGTTTAGCAAAGTAAATTATAATAATTACCAGCGAGTACCGAATAAACACAGACATCTTGTGTGAGCTGTGAGGCTGTGACGTCACGGTTCCCGCTCTACTCGCGCAGGAAACCGCTACATGCAGAGAACCAGGCTGCGTAAAATTATCATACAAAGGTACAAATACGATTTGATCATATAGAAGTAAAATACTTTTATGATAAACTGTAATAAATCAGCATATTTGCTGATTTATATGCATGTATACGAATTCAAAAGAGAAGTTATATACTTTGTAATGAAAACAATAAAAATAAAATTATGTTAAATCGCAAAGCAAAAATGAAATTGAATAGTCATATTCGTGGTTAAAACACAATATTAAAGTAAAAATTAAAGATATCTGATTTTCATAAATACGTAAATAAATTACTCTCTTATTCATTTGTTCATGAAGTTAACGTTTATCCATAATCATGATAGTCATCTATGGTTTAACACAGCGTTATTTAATCCTCAGAGAATATGACTTTTTCCTCTTTTTCATTCGGGTGGGTAGCAGCATATAAATTTAAGTTTAAGTTAACTGAGCTTTATTGTATTAAATAAATGTAAACTACTTATAAACCCAAATTACCATAAAATATATGTAAAACGTATTAAACACGTAAACAAAGGACATTACCCCGGTCGCTGCATAAATAAGACAGTTATAGACAACAGAAAATACAAGACACTAGAATGTTTTTGTTCAATTAATTACAAATAGCTGTTCAATTAGTGGCAAATAGCTGTTCAAAAATATGCCTATTGTTTTCATTTTAAATTAATCTGTTTTCTTTTAAGCAGTGGCGCCTGTTCAAAATTATCGTACATTTTCGCGTAAGATAGGAAGTAATACCGTACATCGTACAATCCATTGAAATTATCGTACGAATACGATAATTATCGAATATATCATTTGGGAACCCCGGATATATTCACAACTAGTTTATGGATTTTTAAAAATATTTAAACTGGTTTTACAGGATAAGATATACCTCTACATGTGTGTCGATTTGTCAATTAATATGTTAAATGTTTTGAAAACTTTAGATTTTTCTTTAAGAAATTAACAGTAGGCCAACTCCGTACGGGACACCACAAAATTACATGTCATCATAGTTTTGATAAAAATTTATATTCTATTTCTATTTGTAAAAGAAGTTTTAAAAACGTACAGAGCAATGAAAGCCATATTCCTTAACCACTCAACGCTAATTTTTAATGTTTATCGATATAACCGATAGTCTCAGATTAAGTTGAGGCAGGCAACAGACCGGGAGGTTGACCAGGACAATGGCCGGACCGCCCTGGACAATGGGATTAACTCGCCGTGCCGGCCCGGCCATTGCCTTGGTCAACCCCTCCGGTCAGGTAGCCTGCCTCGACTTATGTTGAGACGAATCAAACGAAGATGTTGTGGTCCGTGCGCCGATGACTATGACGTAGTTGAAACGTGGTCCGTCGGGCTGCACATATTTGCGGTGTCGCAGGAGCGCTTTCGGCCTCTCGCCATTATCACAACTGCTACTAATCTCGGATCCCACATCTTGCATATATAAAGGTTTTGGCCAGTTGCATATATAAACTGGCCAAAACCTTTATATATGCAAGATGTGGGATCTGAGATTAGTAGCAGTTGATAGTGGCGAGAGGCCGAAAGCGCTCCTGCGACACCGCAAATAAGAGCAGCCCGACGGACCACGTTTCAACTACGTCATTATGTTGAGACGGCCTTTAAAGAAATATTGGAGTTTTCTTGTACCGTATGGGACATGTAAAGGTTCCGCAGGGAACTCGTGTAAATGGAGGTCTTAAATCAAGTAATTTTTATGTTATAACATACTGTATTGTTATTTTATTGATACATACCGAATTAAGAACTTATTTGTGAGTATTTTGCGTTGAAGTTTATGCAGTATGCTCACATTATGTACAACATTTTTATTCCTAAAAATACTTGATTTAGGCTCAAAAATTGGGAAAGGTCAACAAAAACAAACAAAAAGAATGTTTAATGGTCAAATTTAAGCTGGAGGACTAGAAAATCAATAAAAGTGAAATTTTAACACTTTTATTATGGATTGAGATATGATTACTATGTTCGAAGGAGTTTTCACTAAAATAAACAAGAAAAAATTTATTTTAATCTTTCTTCTCTGAGACTCATACATTCTGGAATATATCCTACAGCTGCGAGTGCTGCGACTCAGTCTCAGCCCAATGACGGCAGGGCGCGGCACTGGTGGCACCCGCCCACCCGCGAATGTTCGCGCCCTGTGTGCCCTGTGGTCTGTCCCGCGAGGGAACTTCCTACAAATAAATTGGCGCCGCTCCCGCAACCCGAGTGTGGTGTACACGGGCCACGGGCCGTGTCCTAGAAACACCAAATCATCGACGTAGCCAAGGGGGTGGTCCGTGGGGTCCGGACAACCCCTCCCGTTGAATAATTTTAAAATAATGTTAAAATTAAAACCATTTACAAATGATATCCACTGTTCATTCTTTTCATAGTGTAATTAATTATATTATGTAAAACTCTTAAAGCCAAATGTTTGAAGAATAAAGCTAGGTTAACATGATGTGGTGTTCTTGGCAAAATAATTTTAAAAAATAAAAGATGATCACTAACGCAATAACACAATCCATTGGAATGTAGTCTGAAGCGCTAAGCGCAATAAGCCTGCAACTTACGCACTTGCCTATGCAACGGCTTTAAAATGCCCCGCAACTCAGATTGGCCCAGGGCCCCGCAACGGCTAGGGCCGGCCCTGTTATCTGATAGCAGATACGCACGCATATCATTCGCTAATATACGGTTGCCATACGTCTGTATTTTGTATGAACAGTTTATATTTTGGGGTTCGAATCCCTGACTCTATTATACTAAGCATAAAAAATAGAAACGTCCGTATTTTCGTGGAACGGATGAAAAAGGGTAAAACGCTTGAACGGAATTAGGCCTACGCTATCACTGTTGTCTGCTGTTACATACATTTTCACTTTTATAGTATCACGGTATTATTCTGTGATCTTTGTGTCACGTAAACGGTAAACTTAAAGAGGTAGTAAGCTTACAGTAGTTTTTATCATGATTTGAAGGAGCAGGAGTTTGAGTTTCATGATTATGCAATCGGGGATTTGTTTCAGTAAGTATTCTACAGAACAGTAACTATTTAAAATGGCCGATTTAGATGAATTTCTTGAATAACTCTGGGAGGATTAAATTATTTTACATCTATTTATGATTCAGAATCTACGCTTATTTCATATCCATTAAAACATCGTCTTCAGACATCCATAAAAATCAAACACAAAATTTATATTACGGTTCCTATTCGCGAGATTCATATCACTTGTACGCCACCGTAAGCACCAATTTCATGTATTTACTACTCAGAATCATGACTCGGCGGGAGAGCGGTACTCCCGGCTACCTCCGGTGAGCGGCGGGCGGGTTGAGCGGCGGGTGGGCTGAGCGGCGGGCGGGCTGAGCGGCGGGTGGGTTGAGCGGCGGGTGGGTTGAGCGGCGGGCGGGCTGAGCGGCGGGCGGGTTGAGCGGCGGGTGGGTTGAGCGGCTGGTGGGTTGAGCGGCGGGTGGGTTGAGCGGCGGGCGGGTTGAGCGGCTGGTGGGCTGAGCGGCGGGCGGGCTGAGCGGCGGGTAGGTTGAGCGGCGGGCGGGCTGAGCGGCGGGTGGGTTGAGCGGCGACTCTCAGGTAGACGAGGGTCAGAAGTGACTAACCGGTTTACAACCCTTCCTTTGAGCGGCGGATTCTTTTGTCACCCTCTCTCTCTACCTTCGCTTGCACACGTTACTACTTGCAATATTGTGTATCGGTGGTTTTGTTTCTTCCCATTTTTTAAACATCGCACCGTATTACGGATTCGGACTCTGGCACGTGACGAACCCTCAACACGAAGTGTTATTCCATCCTTTTTCATTAGCCTCCTCCGATTTCAGGACTGCGACCACTCCCAGCGACCACTCACTAGAAATAGACAGAGCATGCCTGTCTCACTAGCATAGTAAATGAAGTATGGGCTGCCATCTTGTCTAGGTATAGAAACATAGAACGCTGTTTAAAACCGCGTAATCTGACAGTGCTCACATTTCAAATAACTCATAGTTTATACCATTTAACATTGTGGCTTAAGGTTGAAATTTTGCATGTGATGAGTACTTTAGTTTTAAACGGTAGGTAATAGTATTATTTAATTATATTTCAAAAATATTTTTTCCTATTTTATAAAAATGAAAAAAGTCTTATTATTCAACTTTAAAACTTGACATGAAAAACGTAGTCGGCTGCTACTTTTTTATTTTTTGGTCAGGTAAAATAACGGTAGAAATTGTTGTTAAAGAGTTCAATTTTTAAATCATACTTTTTGGAAAGATAACTTAGTTTTTGTGGGAAAGTGTATCCGTGCGGCGCTTGAATAAAAATAAAGTCAATTATTCTAAACTGCTCTCTACAAAAATGTATTCGATTACAAAAATACGAATATGGTATCAAATTAAAGGTCTGAATCTACAATTACTATGGTATCAATTATAAATGGTTTAAAGGCAGTTTACATATCATATGAACGTTACAGGTGCATTGCGTGGTGGCAGCTTCTTTCAGAAACGTCAGGACAAGCTTCTAGGTTATCAGTGTTTACAATGTGTAGACAGTCTGTAAACCATTTATATGTCACTATAGTAATTCTGAGATTCATACCTTGAATTTAATACCATATTTATAATTTTTTACGTAGCTTGTTTTTTTCCATGTATAGGGACTAGAAGCAAATTTCTGACTTCACGTCGCGCATCGTGTGCCCGTCACAGAAGTATGGCTCCGTCTATTTGTACTATGTGGTCGTTGGGTACTCCGGGTACTCTACGCCAATCGAGACGTCTGCGATTTGTGTTTAAGAGAGTCCAGTAATTTATGTTGTAATTGTAATGTGTTCGATGTGGTGTTCGAAAATAAGAACGAAATTCATGGAATCAAATTAACGTTCTTTGGTTTTTATAATGATTGCATGTATTCGAAACTAGTCAACAATAAAGTTGTACTCAGGAATTGCAAACTTCAAGTTACCTTACCTGTTATAACTGTATTTTTTGTCGGATAGCCAAATAATACCACGGTTTCAACTTAGAAATTCGTCAAAAACGTTTATCGCCTGATTCTACTCAGTAACGTATCGCCTGATGAAAATAACGTTGGATTTGTCTTCAAATTCTACATGGAATTGAACAAAAGTTATGATAAATAATTGTAAAACACATACAAGTAAATAGACAGCAAACTATATTCTTCGGTGACCCATGGTTATATGGTTAAATACAGGGTGTTTTTTTAAACGCAATCCATTTTTAAGATTGAATAATGCACATATAAATATGAAATGAGTATTGTTTTATTGATCTTTACATTTGATACAACCTATTATTTAAGTTTGATCACATTTAGTTTACATACGTGCTCAAACAGCGTGTCATTGGCATTTGTATAAAGTTATCTCTCCCCATCAAATTCCCGAACATGTGTTGCAAGGTACTCTTTGAATTTCTTGCATTACATTTGTTATGTTTGTTTTGAGGTGCTGAATATCTTGTGAATTGTTTTCGTAGAATAATACTTCTTTACATGTCTGTGGCAAATTTAATTCAGATCGGACCACTTTTACGCGAGTTATCGTGCTTGAAGACACACACATTAAAAACGCAACCCAAAACTTGATTTTACCGGTGAAGGATTATTTCCCCCAAGATCCCCGGATTTGACCCCATTATATTATTTTATTTGGGGATACATAAAAATTAAGTCCTACGAAAACAATTCACAGGATATTCAGCACCTCAAAACAATAAACAACAAATTGAATGCAAAAAATCCAAAGAGGTAGGCCTACCTTGCAACACGTGTTTGGGAATTTGATGAAAAGAGCATAACTTTGAACAAATGCCAACGGCGCGGCGGACTGTTTGAGCACGTAATGTAAACTAAATGCGATCAAACTTAAATAATAGGTTGTATAAAATGTAAAGATCAATAAAACAATACTCATCTCATATTTATATGTGCATTATTCAATCTTAAAAATGGGTTGCGTTTAAAAGAACACCCTGTATATTTGTCTCGATGCAAGGGACAATTCCACAAGTGGTCTGGAGAGAGTTCGGAGACACCCTGTATGTTGGCGGTAACACCAGTCGCACAGAGGTCGCGATGAGTGATTTACCTATATTTCTGTTGCAGTATCGGCCGACCGAGGGTCATGGCCGGCGATAAGGGCTGCTGCGATCATTGGCATGGTCGGCTCCTTCACTCCTTCAGTGCCAGTGTCCACCGCGCCTGAACTATCGCTGTTCGCTAGTGCTTTCATTCCACTCCTCTCTTCTATTGTGGTCGGATACTTTATCTACACCCTTCTCAGAGGTGAGTAAGAAAAACAACCGATAACGCGACAGAATTATTTTCTAGAGATAGTTGCGGATCGTTTTTTCGGTGCATTCTGTTTCTTTTAGATTGTTCCTCGTGCGGGAATATCCAAAGCCTAAAGGTATTTTGGTTTTAAAGACCGGTCGGTACCATATAGGATAGAAACTGTTCAGTCTTGACACTCCAAAGCCTTTCCGCTCAGTCAGCAACTGTTAAAATCGGTCGACGATTCGTCCATTGCAGTATAAGGAATATTGCACTCAGTGGACAAGTGGAGAAGTGTCTTTGGGCATTGGCGTTCAGTACAATCGGCCTATGTCAAAACACTGCAAATAAAAAGTCGGTTTTACTTCTGATTGGTTTACAAAAATCGTAAGCAATGTTTACAAGGGTATAATATCACGTTTAAAATGGACGAATTAAACAGAATTCAGAACTAACTAAGCTTGACATAAAAATCTATATAAAAAAAATTGTAATTAAAAATTGCATATGGGCAACTGTTTTCAATAATCTATATCACTATAGCTTATAAGAATTTGAAACACATATAAATGTCTAACTTATTTCACAAATACGATATGAAGTGAAAGAAATGTTTTAGAGTACTAGTAAATACGATTGAAGCAGGTACGGTATGTTGTATTAAATTTGACTTGAATTATAGAGCAAAGTTATTGTAACGTTTTTGTATCCCAGCGGTTCAAAAATATTTTTAATGTGGTATTTGCAGTGCAAAGTTGTTTAGCATTTATGTTATTTTCGTTTGTGATCAGAAAAAATATGAGCAGAATAGGAAGTATACATTTTCTAAAAGTTTTTTTTGCAATTTGCATTGAGGGTTTTCAATGAGTGAGTGACCCAGGGCTGTAGCGCAAGACGTGAAATGTTAACTACAAAACGATTAATTTTCAGTTGTCGTATATTACAGAAAAAAAATTACGATTTATTTTACCGATTTTAAAAATATTATTTATTGTTGAAGAGTTGAAGAAATATGCCCATTTGTCCACGGAAAAAGGTATCGTCATTGGAGTTCAACGATATTAGAAATACCTGCCCCTGAGCCTCCTCTGAGCACGCGCCTGATGGGGTAGGCAATTGCACAGGTAGTTTGGTATAACTGGCGCCAATTCTTGGGGCCCACGCCGTCCATAAGACTAATGTTAATTTAAGCATTGGGCTTATGGACGGCTTGGGCCCCAAGAATTGGCGCCAGTTATACTGTGAGGTCTAGTGCGGGCCCACCCATAGGAGGATGTGATAATCATGTATACGCTTGTAAGTCTATCTATCATCAAGGCCCCAGGCGTGACGTGAGAAAACCAAATTTAATTTTTGATTTCTCAATTTAAATCTTCTGATATTTAATCTATCTCCAAAAAATAATCGGCAACATAATTTCGATATAAAGATAGTTTTGATATTTTTGTACCGAATTACTATCGCAAACAAGCTTTATTTTCTCGATATATCGTTACTATTTATCGATAATATAGGTTCCGTTACATAAAAAACGATATATTGATATTTTAAAAACTTTGAAAACAGTAACATCCCTAGCAACGTGGAATCTGCTGAATTGAGCTGACCCTGACGGCGAGCCTCGAACTTCACTGCAAGGCCCAGCAGTATAGGCCTACAAATAGACGGAACATGCTTAACTTACTTGCATTACAGCAAATGAAGCAGAGGCCGCCATCTTGTCTACGTATAGAAACATTAAACTGCGTTTAGAACCGCGTAATCTGTCAGTGCTCAGGTTTCAAATAACTCGCAGTTTGTACCATTCAGTATTGAGGCATAAGGTTGAAATTTTGAATGTGAGAAATCCTTTAGTTTTGCGGTAATAGTATCAGTTATATTTCAAATATATTTTGATTTTATTTTAGAAATGAAAAAAGTCAAAAGTTTATTCAAGTTTAAAATTTTACACGAAAAAAGAGGTCGGCTGCTACTTTTTTATTTTTTGGCCAGGTAAAATAAAAAATGATGGAAATTATTGCTAGAGTTAAACTTTTTTATCCTATTTAAAAAAATAGCTGCTGGAGTTAGGTTCTCTAAATTTAATTGTAAAAGCTTAAATTGTCTAATTTATTAGTAGTTTTTCTGCAATATGCTATTCATTTTGATTAAGTTCAGAGGTTTATTCAGAATTTTTCATGGAGCTAGATTTTTAGGTGAAAAATCACTCTTAAATTTTCTTATAACTTAGTTTTTGTGACAGAGTTTATCCGAGCGGTGGTGCCTGCATAAAACAAAATCAATTCTTAACTGCTCTTCACAAAAATGTAGTCGACTACAAAATACAGAAATAGAAATTAAATGTGGTATCAAATTAAAGGTTTGAATCTCATAATTACTATGGTACCAATTATAAATGGTTTAGAGGCGTTTACACATCATAGGAACGTTACAGGTATATTCCGTTGTGGCAGCTTCTATCAAAAAATGTCAGAACAAGCTTCGAGGTTATCAGTGTTTACGATGTGTAAACTACCTGTAAGCCATTTATATTTGGTACTATAGTGATTCTGAGATTCAGGCGTATAATTTGATATCATATTTGTAATTTTTTACGTACTTTGTTTTTTTCCATGCATAGGGACGAGAAGCAAATTTAGGCTTCACTTCGCGGTTTCTAGTGCTCCGTCTATTGTACTATGTGGTCGCTGGCAAGGCCCAGTATCTCGGGTTATCGCTCCCTGACGCTTCAGTCCCCTTGACCTTCCTTGACCTTACTTCAGCGTCTTTTTATAACAATGACCTTCGAAACTTTCGCGTGGCCAATTATTAAACGAGTGATTTAAAACTAGAACGAACTTTGTATTCAGAAATCTCAAATTTTATATTAAATTACGAATAACTCGTTTTTTATATTCTGATTCGAATAACCAGTTCCTCAAATTGAAGCTGTCATATCACTTGTTATCATAAGACTAAAACTAACTTCATGCTTTGATTATAACCGAAGGCGAAAGAAAAAGAATCATTAATAACATGCAAAGCTTGAAACGCCCACGAGTACTGTACAGGGAAGTATTTTTTGTGAACTCCAGCATTCTTGCTAAACTTGTTCTCAGTGCGCGTTCATGGCCGCGAACGCAGGCCGGCACTTGCTACACCGCTCGGTGGAGACGCTGGTATGTTGGTATAGGCCAAAGTTCACGGGTCAACCGTTGCACTGAAACGTCCTTGCAAGGCTAACTAGGCTGCAGCCTAGGGTGCCAGCCATTCCGGGCGCGCCACGGGACGGGAAATAAATATAGTTTTTTTGGCAAAATTAAATTTGAATTAAAAAAGTCCCGCGCCCCCTTTTGTGAAAATCCGGCCTACTTGATTTTTTTACTAAACCTAAAGGCAAAGGTATATCCTGTAGCCTTATATGAGCATGTTTGCTTGATTACAAGCTTGATTGCACAGCACAATCATCTCGAAAACAGCTCTGAGGACTTGCTGCTTTCAAATCTGGAAATAACTAATTTCTGACTCTAAAACGTGTTATGTGCAGATAACACGGCCAGAGAAGGTCTAATAACATATTAAAATGATTTTTTATAGAAAATTGTAGATTATGAGTATGAAGGCCTCCATGAGTTTCCATGCTAGCAATGAAATAACGAAACTGTAAACAAATAATGTACTCAAATAACAGCTGTTTGCAAACGACGGCCAACTGGGAAAAATATAGTTGATGAGTTAAAGATCACATGGATTAACAAAACAGTTAATCAATTTTATGACACCGAAAACTACGAACGCTGATCAAAAAAGATACTCCCGCAGCCTTAGCCCATGTGGGGCCAAGATGTGGGTGACTTAGTCATCCTTCAGTTGGTTCTGGTAAAATATCGTATTAACTTGATGAACTGCTAAACTCGAAATAATACCGAATAAAGCTCGGTCCAACAGGTACCTATAAAAGTCTAATGAAGACTGTTACGATGAATCTATACAAGTAGGGAAGAAGAAGAGCAATGGGGTGTAAGATGTGGGAGTGTCAGTTGAATGTCACGAGGCAGTGGTGACTTGTCCTTGAACATGTAACTGATTAGAATAGACTTGTTTATTATTTTTATTGTAATCCTTGTGTGCACTGATCATAGTTCAGTTATTTTGAAATGTAGTTTTTTAAGGTATTTTTTCTGGAGGGTTAAATTCGTAATTCAATTATATACATGATACATCGGGCGATATAGGCGCGGAAGGGGGGGTGGAGAGAGGGTAAAATAAAAAAAATTTGGAAATTGTTGCTAAAAAATTAAATCTCTTTAATAATATTTTTGAAAAAAATAGCTGCCATAGTTTGGTTATTAACTTAGTTTTTGTGAGAGAGTTTATTCGTGCGGCGCCAGGATAAAAACAAAGTCAAATCTAAACTGATATTAAAAAAAATGTAAACTAAAAATACAAATGTATAAAGTTAAAGGTCTGAATCTCACAATTACCATGGTGCAAATTATAAATGGCTTAGAGGCAGTTTGCACATCGTAGGAACGTTACAGGTGTATTCCGTGGTGGCAGCACCTCGTAAGGAATGTCAGGACAAGCTTGTAGGTTATCGATTTTTACGATGTATAAACTGCCTCTTAACCATTTATAATTGGTACCATAGTCATTGCTAGAGTCAGACCTTTAATCCGATACCATTGTATTTTTTACGTAATTTGTTCCGCCATCTTGTTAGGGACCAAGCACAATCTTAGACTTCATCGCGCGCGCGCCAAGGCGCCAATGCTCCGTCTATTTTTACTATGTCATGTGGTCGCTGGCGATCACCACTGATCTACATGACACGGCGCAGCATGCGACCATGCGACCTCCGCGGGACCGCGGCTGGGAAGCAGGTGCCGGAACCGCCGGCCGGCAAGGTAGGCGAGATTCGGAGGTCGACTCCTGTTCTTTTGCGTCACTCTCCAGTCTAGTTTGGTCGGTCGGAATCTCGAATCTCGATCGTTCTTTCCTCGTCCGAGCACTTAATAACCCACAATTTCGTCATTTGCTTATTGTGTAACATATAGCATGTACAGTTATGTTTCCTACCACAAGGCCGATGTTAATATGATAACCCCGTTGCAGCAGACCTGCATACTCAGCGGATTTCAAATGCAAAAGAATACATTTCAACACAGCGATATTTGACATGTTTTTTTAAGCTCCATAAGAATAACGTGGGAAATGAGTATGCAGGTTTGCTGCTACGAAAATTGAAATTTCGGGGTTTTTAGAGAATATACATAAGATCTCTTACAGATGAAACCACCAACCAAGTTCTATTAAGATATGATTAGAAATAAGCAAGATATCGAATTTTACTTATTTCCCATAAGGTTAACATTGGTACAACGTACTGTGTTTACCACTTTAAATATCTCGGTAACCAATGGACATAGAGCACTGATTCAAAATTCTAAATTGATTTTTTTCGAGCCGAATATAATGGTGCTTACGAAAATTGAATTATTTTTATTTTTCTATGTAAAAAACTCAAAAACCCATTTTCGGGGGTTTATCCCCTTTTACCTTCCGTTGGCGTTGATTCGATTGGGCTGGTTTACGAACACGTCCAAATAATTACTACTTAACACGTCCATGCTAAATTTCGTAAAGATCGGACCTTTTTACGCGAGTTATCGTGCTTAAAGACACACAAATACAACAATGCCCCTTATATATATATATATATATATATATATATATATATGTATATTTGTATGTATGTATGCATGTATGAAATGGACGAATGGCGTTTTTTTGCTTCCGAAGGCCCCAAAACGAAAAGTTATCATGGTCTCGGGCTTAGGCCTTACCATGAGTACAACGGTAACCCAGCTTCTTCCCTATAGGAGAAATTCGTTAAACCTAGCGCATTCTTAACGGGAAAGAAAAATTGCCGAATTAAGGCCTATTTAAAAGCAAAAATATATCTGGCGATTCAGAGAGGTGTTTTTACCAATTTCGTATCTATATTTTTAAGAACTTTTAAATTGCAATTCAATTTTGTTATACATTCGTACTATCGTATTTACATTTTTCAGAAATTTCAAATTTCAAACTGTTATTCCTCAGAGAAATTAAATCCCTTTTGTTTTTCACCCAACCAAGTGACCAACTGTTATGCACATTCGTTTATACAGTAAGTATCTAGTGCAGGCATAAGTAAACATTTGTTATCATGGAACGGAAATCCTATACAGGGTGTCCAACTTAACTGTGCCACTATTGGCATTTTAAAAACTATTAGATTTCGACGAAACTTTAAGTGGGGGGGACATCACCCACTTTTTTGAGACAATAGAAATATGAATTCGAGTTTCTTGTAAATGGCCGCTATTTTCCAACATGGCGGCCAACTTTGGCTTTCCTTATGGAACACCCTGTCCCTGTATATACCGGGTGTCCCATAATAGTCCCCCCCTAACATTTTCCTATATTTTTTCAAATATCAATTCCACACCACCCCCAAACATTATTGGGTAGTCAATACTGCATTTTGAGGGGGTACCAAATTTTGGCCGCCATCTTGGATCCGCCATATTGGATCCAAAATAATTTGTTCAAATGTTAAAGTGGTGTTGTGACCCATCATTTCGAATTAGTTTTTTCACTGATTACAATGCCGCAATCCGTTTTTTAATATCTCCATTGGTTCTCAAGATATGGGTACTTTTAATTTATTTATTTTCAACCAATTTAACATTACAAATTGATAAAATAGGCCCATAATCACAAAATAATGCTAGATAGTGACAAATAACCACCATCAGTCATTGTTGAGCGATTTACACTTACTTTTTACCAATTTAAATTTTTTGGCCGCCATCTTGGATCCGCCATTTTGGAATGAGGTAAGTTATTTCAAATATGAAGTTGGTATTGTGAACCATCATTTCAAACTAGTTTTGTACGCCGAATTCAGTGCCGCAACCCGTTTTTAGCTATAAAATTTGGTTTTTGAAAAATTAATTTTTTTAGATTTTTATTAGAAATATGACAATATCTTGAAAACGAAACGCTATAATTAAAAACGGGTTGCGGCATCCAATTCGACGTGAAAAACTAGTTTGAAATGATGGGTCACAATACCAACTTCATATTTGAAATAACATACCTCATTCCGAAATGGCGGATCCATGATGGCGGCCAAAAAATTTACATTGGTAAAAGTTAAGTGTAAATCGCTGAACAATGACTGATGGTGGTTATTTGTCACTATCTAGCATTATTTTGTGATTATGGGCCTATTTTATCAATTTGTAATGTTTAAATTGGTTGAAAATAAATAAATTAAAAGTACCCATATCTTGAGAACCAATGGAGATATTAAAAAACGGATTGCGGCATTGTAATCAGTGAAAAAATCTAATTTAAAATGATGGGTCACAACACTACTTTAACATTTGAAAAAATTATTTTTGATCCAATATGGCGGATCCAAGATGGCGGCCAAAATTGGGTACCCCCTCAAAATGAAGTATTAACTACCCAATAATGTTTGGGGGTGGTGTGGAATTGATATTTGAAAAAATATAGGAAAAAGTTAGGGGGGGGGGACACCCGGTATTATGCTTGTTTTGGATTCTACGCTTGATTTTACGAACTTTTTATACTTTGACATGTTTCCCTAAACCCAATAGTTTATAAGATGTGACTTTTTCCCCATTTGAAATGCATCGTGTCCATTTTAATTATGTCATCCCATGCATTCCTTATGGAGTACAAGCATATTAAAAATAATTCCATGAGTGAATCTTGACTAAAAAATATTTCTGTGATTGAATCTATGATTGAATCCACATTTTTAGGCCCTCTAACTCTTTGGTGAGTTTTATTTCAATCACTCATTTTTGATATACAGACTATCGAAAATTTTCCAATGCATTTCGTATGGGGAAAATCAAACTTTAACTGCTCATATTGAAAAATGGCGGCCATTCACAAGAAAATGGAATTCATATTTTTATTATCTTTAAAAAGTAGGTGAAGTCCCCCATTTAAAGTTTCCTCTGAATCTAATAGTTTCAAAAATGCCAATAGTGGCACAGTTTTGTACACCCTGTAGGAGGCCGCACAGCTGATCCCTCTTGATGACCGATCGATGAACATATCGATTGTTGACTAAATCGTTTAACTGTATTGAAAGTGAGCCTTTCCAGTTTAATTGCCTTATTTTCTCATTTGGAGGAATGCGAGGAAGCAATTAAAAACAGCCTGAAGGGAAAGGCGAAGAGTAAATAATTCACAGGCCGCTGTCATTCACATTCCACGGACAGGACCCAAGCAGGACATAAATAATCGTGATGGAATACCCTCCGAATCACTGAATATGACAAAATGCCCCCGTTGCAGCAGACCTGCATACACAACGGATTTCAAATGCTTAACTACTTCATTTAGACGTAGCCTCAAATGAAGTAAAATCAACTTAAATCCTCTAATTATTATACAGCAATTTCCTCCTTAAGAATAAAATGGGATATTATTAGTATGCGGGTTTTCTGCCATGAAAATATCAAATTAAGAGACTTTTTGCAATAATTTAGTAGATCTCAGCTAGATGAAGCCTTGTACCAAGTTTTATTCAGATGTCTTGAGAAATGAACGAGATATAGAAATTTAGTGATTTCCCGTAATGTTAACATTGAGACAACGTACTGTGTTTACCTCTACCGATATCTCGATAACCAGTGGACATAGAGCAATAATTCAAAATATTAAATTATTTGTTTGTTCGATGTGATTTCAATTGTCTTAACTAGAATTTGATAATTTTCTTTTTTATGCGTTAAAAAACCCAAAACTCCATTTTTGGAGGGGTTTATCTCCCTTTACCCCCCCTGCCGATGGTCCGATCGCGCTGGTTTTCGAACACGTCCGAATAATTACTACCTAACATGTCTGTGCCAAATTTCATTCAGATTAGACCATTTTTACGCGAGTTATCGTTCTTAAAGGTACATATGTATATAGACATATGTATATTTAAAAATGAACGAATGGTGTTTTTGGCATCTGGGGACCTCGAAACGAAGAGTTATGATGGTCCCGGGCTTAGGTCTTACCATGAGACCTACGGTAACAGCTTCTTCCCCATTGGGGAAATTCGCTAAAAAGGTATAAACAGAAGGTATACTGCCATGTATTGTAGTACCGTCATGTATTGTTGTCAACGACCGTTTGTTTCAGACTTCAAGCGTCCATTTTCAAGTTGTCATCAAGCTAATTATTAAAACATTCCTATTCAAAGTTGATGGCGTCGTTGAAGAGACGTCATCACGCTCACACACACGAAAACACAATATATTTATATAATTTGAATGAACGGAAAAACATAAATTTACGAAAACTGTCGGAGTCATGATTCACCTTCCGTCTTTGGCACATGTGCGGCTCCGTTAAGTTCTGACTGATTTTCGTAAATGTATGATTTCCTGTTTGGTCAGTTTAATGTTTCATGTTTTCGTGTGTGTAAGTGTGATGACGTCTCTTCAACACCATCTACCTTGATGAGTAACGTTTTGATTATTACCTCGAAGACAACGTGAAAATGAAATGGATCCATGAGGTCTGAAAACAATAGTCGTTAATACCGGTCACCGGCACATGAATCTATTGGCAGGATACCAGGTAAATTTGAACCTCTTTTTCGTTGACGTTTCGTTTTTAATACAAATCTCCGGGGTACCCCAGCTAATGTATCATTGAGGGAAGGGAGAAACTGGGAAAGATCGATGCTTTAAACCCCGAAAGAGACATTTGGTTGAAGGGTGCTGGAAAAACAGCGGAGCAATGATTGGGTTGAAAGGTCTTGAGAACATGATTTTCTGTGAGCATCTTCCCTCTATGCACCAAGCCCTGTTACAGTTGTTGGTTCGTTCTCCAGGGGCAGCTGTTCGTCCTTTGCTAATCCCGCTGTCAGAGGCTCGTTGTTAGTTTGCCCCAACACTGTTTTTTTCAAATGGCTCGTTGTTAGTTTGCCCCAACACTTTTTTTCACATGGCTCGTTGTTAGTTTGCCCCAACACTGTTTTTTTTCACATGGCTCGTTGTTAGTTTGCCCCAACACTTTTTTTCACATGGCTCGTTGTTAGTTTGCCCCAACACTGTTTTTTTTCAAATGGCTCGTTGTTAGTTTGCCCCAACACTTTTTTTCACATGGTTCGTTGTTAGTTTGCCCCAACACTTTTTTTCACATGGTTCGTTGTTAGTTTGCCCCAACACTGTTTTTTCACATGGCTCGTTGTTAGTTTGCCCCAACACTGTTTTTTCACATGGCTCGTTGTTAGTTTGCCCCAACACTGTTTTTTCACATGGAAAAACATGTCTGAGGTTTCGAATTTTGAGGACATGCATTTGTTTGAGCGCTTAGGGCATGCATGGTTGTGGTGTGTTTTATGGTGTGCGGGTGGATCATTGTCCGCGTCTTGATATGTTTTTTTTGTTTTTTGTTGAAGGGGATGGGAATTCTTTTTAGATTTTGGTCTCTCTGGTTTGAGATGGGAGTCTGAGTGTTAGGAGCCTGAATTAATTTGGTTTGGGTTGATTGTTGTTTGTTTGAAAGTTTTTTTGTCATAAGTGTTGTTAGAACCCAGGATTGTTTTTTGTGCCTCCGAAACCTGATTTTTGCAATGTGTTTTCCCCTGGTGTTATTCGAAGTTTTCTTTTTGTCTGCTGTGATCCAGAAATTGTTTTTTCCATGTGTTGGTTTCCCCTTTTCGCCTTTGGACAGAGAACGATAGTGACAGGGAAAGTTAATTTTTGTTCCAACCAAAGATTCTAGAGAGTTCTCAGTGAGGTGTTGTTTTCCTGGCCAAATCATGCTATGTTTCCTACTTAAGCGTATCCTCGGTCGAACACTTGGCGCGATTCCCTAGCAACTTAGGCTATATCAGATGCCAGATCCGAGTGTGGGTGAGAACAACCAGGGGGAGGGTGCAGTCAAGTGTGTATTCCCCATCAGGGTCGGTACATGAAACAGAAAGAAGACGGGTATTAGGTATCTGTATAGGTGCGATTTTACGCCTTTGGCTAGGCACCTGGCTGTGCAATGGTGCCATACCCACCCCCGGGCGAGTGCGCCTCGAGTAGGGCCCAGCGCTGTGGGGGGCAGGTAAATGTATACCTCTTTTGATAAAAAAAATCTAGCGTTTCTTGTGTAAAAGATATCTTATCGACATGTATGTGTGATGTATATTTAACAAATAGTTTCTTTCGAGGATGTCCTGAAATTTCTGCCCCAAACTACGGTCGATTGTGTATAAATAAAAAACGTATATACTAATATACTACATTATTTTTTAGTAGTTTATTAGTTTATGTTTGGTTACGATTTTGTTGGTTGTTACGATTTTATTGCGATCTTAGTATGTTGTTAGTTCTTGAAACGTGTAATGGATCACTAATTATATCCTTGAAAATCTCCTAGATATGTCATTAAAAATAAAATATCTGCATACATTTTTCATCTTCGCCCTTCGCTTAGGGCATTTGTCTGTTTCCCTTGGATTTGTATATATCCAAATGTAATGAACGAACTTAGGGAATCCGAACCTTATAAAATAGGACACTTTTTAGGGTTTGTCAAGCTTCTGAGTAAATACATGTAGGCCCTGCATATTTATTCAGATAATTAAGTACCTGGTGGACCAAGCCTTGCTCGGTGTTATTTCATGTTTACCAGTTCATCCAGTTACTATAAAATATTTCAGCGTCATAAAATTTATAAATAAAAATATCTTTATTTCTCTATGTAATATTTATGCCACACGCTGTATGCTCCCTAGATGGCTGTAGTTTGCAAACAGCTGTTATGATTACTTCAGTTTTTTACACTTTCCTTGTTTATTTCGTTGCTATTACGACAACTCATAAGGCCAATGTTAAAATTTTACAACTTTCAAATCCGTTTTATTACGTTATTAGATTTTCTCTGGCCGAGTTATCTGCATAGAACACGTTTTTTAGCCAAAAATAAGATATTTTCAAAATTTGAAGGAAATCCTCGGAGCTGTTTCAGAGATAATTGTGCAACCAAGCAAGCAAGCAAGCACGCACGCACGCAAGATAACATTGCTCGTATAAGAGTATAGGATAGCTTGAATTAGATAGAACATTAAACTATTCAATCAATCAATCAACCAAAATTATTTATACATTTTGTACACCTGTACAATAAATAGCGTCATTTACTAACCTAACTAAAAAATAAAGAAAATATTATCATCAATAAAATGTCCATAAATTATAAAACTCTACCTAAAAAAGGTAATTGATTAAAATATTACTATGGCTTAAATATAATATTCCTCCATTGATTGTGGGTTGGGGTTACAATATCTATTTTATGCCTAGTAATTACGAGAATTCACGGGCTCTAATCCTATTTCTTCTCTCGCTAAACATATTGATGTGCAAATTTCTTTCTCCGTGTAACACGCAGAGTAAGGAAAACGATTAAAATTTGAAACGATCGTGTTTCTTGTTGTTTGAGGCTGAAGAAATGACCTTTACATTAAGGGGAAGTCTACGTTTTACCCGGATTGGTTTGTTTCCTTATGACGGACGTATAAGTCTCTATCTAAACGGTGATTTAGAGACAATAAACAAATTTCCCAATGTAGAATGAAATGTCATTCTTCAGTTTTACAATGGTATAAAACGTATACAGAGCCGGAGCTTATACTTTAGGTTTTGAGATTTAGAATCTAATAATGAAAAACAATTGTAATAGAGATAATGGGCTAAACTTCAGAATCCGTCTCCACCGTTAAAATTGAAGTTAGGAATCGATATTTTTCAATTTGATATAAATAACAGATTTTCTTAAAAAACGTGTTTTATGAAATTCTTTGGTAAATAATTTTTTATTGTTATTAATTTAAAACTTATTTGAAATAGACAATTTAGGCAACTGTTTTATCCGTTTATGAAAATGTCGGTAGCAGTTAGCTCTTTTGCCATCGAATTAAAATTAGAGAAAGTGACAAACCTGATTGTCAGTAACTCAGTCATAGATGGTAAACATTTGTTTTGTTTACTTATTCAGTTTCATGTGGTATTACGATGATTCTAGGAATGAAACGTGATAGAAGTGATGGATATATTTGGCAGTGAAACCAACGTGGATGTAGGTGAAAAGGATGGAGATAAATAACGAGCCTAGCAATTCATCAGCAACATGCGTTGCCTGGTCCAACAATTCCAGTTTTTAATTTTTTTCTACGATATAATAGACGGAAGGACGTGTTCGACTCGTGCCTTGCGCCAATTCTTGGGGCCAACGCCGTCCATAAGCCCAATGCTAAAATTAACATTAGTCTTATGGACGGCGTGGGCCCCAAGAATTGGCGCCAGGTATACCTTGGCAATTTGATGCTTCGGTAGAACTGGAGGGTCATGAAAGTGTATTCTCAATGTTCAGAAGGTGCAGCTAAAGTTTATGTACTTACACAGTAATTATAACCATGTTTTTGTGATCTTTAACGTTTTATTTAGATTAAACCTGTAAGAATTTTATTGTTTATTTACTAAACTATCATGCAGATAAACATCTGTGCTTTAAATAATTATCGTTTTGATGATAGTATCGAAATGTTGTTTTGGTTAACCAAATCGCGGTTATAAGTATCGAAAAATATAGATTTTTAACTTCGATTTTAACGATGGAGACGGATTTTAAAGTTTCGCCAAATAAAGCGGGAGAGGCCCCCCTCCACTACACATATCGTTCGCCAGCGTCAGGTATGTACCTAACGAAAACAAACGGAAACCGACGAGTACAGTATATAGTTTGTAAGATCTCATCAAGCATATCGTTGGCTGGAGCATTATGGTTTATTTGTCGGTCTCGTTTCCTATTGGATGAGTAATTCTGCTTGGTGTTGTTTTAATCTTGTTCTAAAAGTTGGTTGATTGTCAGCTAGACAGTAATACTTTATATTTTAAATTTTCACGTGCTACGCGATTCCTCGTTTCACATTGACGAAAACTACAAGGACGGAAATGTTGTAGTGCCATTTACTGAGGTAGTATATTACGTTACTAGCCTCAGCCTGGTAAATATCGCTTTACCGGATGAGCGTAATATTATAGTCCAGTGCGAGCTGGAGTCAAAGGCGATTGCGGAATTTTCATAAGAGTATACGGTAAAACTTTCCAAGCGAGTTAGGTGCGCTTCAATCATACTCACAGTTAAAATATTGACGTATTTTTTACAAAACCCTTTACGTTTCTCAATTCTTCAAACATAACCAGAAATAAACAAAAAAATGGTATTGTTGAAATCAGCTAATTACTTAATTGCCAGGAACAATGCTAATTTGCTTTAAACATGCGGTTCCTTGAACCAAATCACTCGATTACCTTCTATGTATGAATGTGAATGTCGAATACGTTTTTCTTACTTATATACTTATATACTTAGTGAGTCGGTGGCGCAGTTGGTAGCGCACTCGGCCCCGGTTCTGTGGCGGCAGCGTCGCAGGATCGAGTGCCGTTGATGCCGCATACTTTTAGCATTACTGATCATCCTTGTACTGTACCGGCTCACTCCTTGGGTTTGCTTGATAACTCCCACGCACAGGCCTGAGGCCCATGTGGGGGGGCAAATGCAAGGTAAAAAGAGGCCGCCACCCTCTTAAAAAAAATTACCGAATTAAATATTTCTTATTTTGTTAACTGCGAATAATCATTTTCGAAATGATTCACTTTTATCACTGAAAATGTACGTATGAACAGTCTATTTAATACATACATATATATCGTGATAGTTAAAAAATTTCATATTAAAAAATTCTAATCTCACAAGTCTTTATATATTTGTTTTGTCTTTGAATTACCTCCAGTTTTTAAGCGAAAAATAAATATGTGAAAGGTGTGAACTGTTTGAAATGAACATTGTTCTTATCGGGCAAACCCCAGTTAGACGGCAGCGGCGGTATTGCAGACTCACTGGGCCAGAAGTGGTGCACCTTGTAGCGGCGACCTGTCGGCGGTGGCAGACCGGGCGGTCCAGGTCCAGTGTTCTTGTGTCATCCGTGCGCGCAGCTTGTGTCACTCTCAGTTCGGTCATTTCCAGCTAGTCTGTGCGCGTATTACTGTTAACTACTTTAACTTTATCATAATAGTATTAAATTTCTAGATTTTAGCTAAGTTTTTGGTATGTTAAAATGTAGATTGCTTCGTAATCAAATTTTGTGTGGAGTGATTTGGGAAATTAATATCTAACTGAAGTGATAATAGTTTTAAATCGTAATGTTAAAATTAGGATAACTCGTCCTTGACACTTTTTTTTAAATGAAAATAAATCGAAGCGAATCAAATTAGTATAGTTAGGTAAAATTAATTGTTAATTCTTTAGATGTTAATTGTTATTTGGTGATATTAATTGTTAAGACTCCTTATAACAAGTAGTGAAACGGTTTACATATAATATCTTAGCATGAATGATCAATAACAACAAATATTATGAATTAAATATTACGATTGAAGCGTTCATAAATTATAAAAAATTTATAAATTGACTACGTAGCCTACAAATCTAATTTTTAACCATTAAATATTAGTTATTTATTGTTGTTACAGAGCATGTCTCGTCCTCTGTTAAAGTGATATTGATCTTAAATATTTTTTAAATCTAATGATCTAGGTTAAAAATTAATTGGTTGCTTTATAATTAATAATAAATGTATTAATAACTTCTTACACGTAAAAACACAATCGCTATTTAAATTCGATACTAAGGATTTGAAAATATATAGCTGAAATTGTCCCCAACGGTATAAAACTAAAAATATAAATTTTAAATGGTCGGATATTCCTTACAGTCAGATCAGAAATAAATTAAAATGAAATGAAATTTAGCGAATTTCCCCTATAGGGAAGACGCTATTACCGTAGGTCTCATGGTAAGACCTAAGCCCAAGACCATGATAACTTTTCGTTTTGGGGCCCTCAGACGCAAAAAACACCATTCGTTAGAATTTGTAGATATATATTTATGTATACATCTATATATCTATAATATGTGTCTGTTAAAACGAGAGCGGCCGTAAAAATGGTCCAATCTTAATGAAAATTGGTACAGACGTGTAAAGTGGTAATCACTCGGACGAGTTCGTGAACCAGCCCGATCGGACCACCGGAAGGGGGGGGGGTGAAGGGGGATAAACCCAAAAAAAATTTTTTTTAGTTTTTTACATAAAAAATAAATTTATCGAATTTTTGTTGGCATCATTGAATTCAGCTAAATATCATATATTCAGATAAAACTTGGTAAATAGCTTCTTCTAGTTCATATCTACTAAATATTGAGTTGAAACCACCCAGTTTTAATATACCTGTATCAGCAAACCTGCATACTCATTCCTTATGGAGCTTACCAAAACATGTCAAATCTCGCTATGTTGGATTGAAATATGTTGTTTTGCATTTGAAATTCGCTGAGTATGCAGGTTTGCTGCAACGGGGGGTATTTTATACTTTTGACTACTCGTCGAAGTTATTAACAATTACAGCGGAGTCTTCTGCAATAACTAATAATTGAAGAAACAATTATTACACAAAAATATATTGTTAAAACTTTAAAGAATTTTATGAGGAAGCTAGTGTTAGGTTGAAACTATATTTACATTTAATTAGTATTAGTCTAAGCATTGTAATAAGTCAATACAGGTTTGTAAGTTTGTCTTTCATTAAATTAGTTCATACTGTGATGGATTCAGTTTTTGACAAAGAATTTCTTCATATTTTTAGTTGATATCCGATTGGGAGATGTTTTTGGTATACTGGTGAAGGCATAAATAACGTTTATATAAGCTGGTCAACTATTTGTGTTCGTCCCACAGTGTAATGAATAATGTTTAAGAGTAGGCCCTAACAACCTTTTATAAACAAGATATGTTTGATTGCGGTGAAAAATGTAAACATTTCCTTCTGATCTTTTTGAAAAGTGGAGTTTTTATGTTTAATTTTATTTATTATCGAGGGAATTTTATGTTTGTAACTGTTTGTGGCCCCAAAGTCATCATGGTCTTGGGCGTATAGGTCTTACCATGAGAACTACATGATATCAGCTTCTTCCCTATATGGGAAATTTGCTAAAACAATAATTACTAAAGGTCTATTTACTTCTAAGCTTCGGGATAACTGAAAAGCTTTATACCATGTGCCTGTGCCTTTTAAGACATCAATAGGGTGAATTCTACTCGAAGGTTGACACACATATATACGGCTAGGTTGCATTCTACACACATAGTTGACTGTGGCTTCAAATGGGGGGGGGGTATCGTAGGGGGGGGGGGGGTTGCGGCCACAATTGTGTTTGAATGGGACGCTATTTCCATTAAAAGGTCCTCACTCTAGTGACAAAACAGACAACGGTAGCCCTTGACCCAAGCCAGATCTGCTCGAGTAGTCTGATGTTCTGATGTTGTCATTTTGAACATGAGATAAGATGTTTCTAAAATAGGCCAACTCAGTTTCGCAGCAAAAACACAAACAACGGAACGAGATCAATGAAATATAGATTTAAATTTTTCCGAGTGTAGGAAAGAACGAAACATTTTTATTGGGTCTATTAGTTATAATTTTTTTGAGGAGGAAGGTAGAATCCATTTTCGGACGCAGTGTGGAACCTACTAAAGGTGCTGCTATACATACACGTCACGTCCACGGGTCCACATACGGCCAATACGGCGATTCCGGAGGGGGTGCTACCATTCTGTAGTCGCTGGGTGCTATATACATATGTTCGCATTCGCACGGTACGCAACGTCCTCAGCATTCGCATCCGCACTGGTCCGCACATCAGGTTGCGACATCCAAAGTCGCGGGGAAAAGCGTATTGAATAAGTATGTAATTTACAGATAATTTTGATAGATATAAATTTTCATAATTACTAGCCTAGCTAATAAAATACAACGTCCAAGCTTAATGTTTACTATAACTGTAACGTTTGCTATTAGGTAACACCCATATATTCTGAACCCTTTATTTTAAAGGTGTTACATCTTACTGACATTGATTAGAAATTAAAAGCGATATGCATCACGAAATAATTATTATTAATTTAATTAATATAAACCTTGAAAGCCAAAAACAACTTTTTGGACAGTTTTTAGAGTAAAATCTACTATTTTTCTAACAGCCGAATGGCTGAGCGGACGTTGGTAGAGACACGTCACGTCGCGTCACCATTCGTCCGTGTATGCTCATCAGAGCATTCGATTCCGGCAGTGACATGACGTGCCGTGTATGTGTAGCCGGTTCCATTAGATTACACAGGTTTCATTCTGCTCGAAAATGGACGTGACGTGAAGTGGCGTGGCGTGGCGTGACGTGACGTGACGTGAGGTGAGGTGACGTGTATAGCATCACCTTTAACTAGCTCCTCGTTCCGGGGCTCGCCTCTCTTCTAGTCTGGCGGGAATCCTTGGTCTTGCGTTGGTGCTCGGCGTTTTCCAGGGCAAGCCCAAAAACGCGACATAACACATATTCCCGTTAATTTTACGTAGACCTACTAGCAGTTTTTATTTCCAAAGGATGAAAATACGTCTAGGTTGATATTTATATTTTTTGAAATTAAAGTAGATCTTACTTTTTGTACGATAGTAACTTTTTGTAATAGTGCATCAGTTATGTAATTATTTTTTTCTGTGAATGCTTCACACTTATAAACATACTTCATTCGTAGATTTTGTAAAGATTTTCCTTTTAACGAAGTTTTGCATTTCAACTAGTTTTGAATAATAGTAATGGGAAAAATTCACCCGTTGCAGCAGACCTGCATCCTTAGCGAACTTCAAATAAATGCTTAGAATCATATTTCGACCCAAATCGGAATGAGTATGCAGGTTTGGTGCTACAGGATTTTGGAAATTGGATTGGCTTAAAGCTACTGTATATCCGGAAATCTCAACTAGAAGAGACCATATACCAAATGTTATTGAGATATGTCAGTATATGCAGGTCTGTTAATACGGTAAATGTAAATGTGGCCAATTTCAGGCTAAAATACAGCAAATCTCCACTAGATTAATTCACATAACATTTTATCAAGATATGTTAAGAAAAAAGAGAGATATAAAATAATATTTACTTCCCATAAGGTTAACATTGGAAAATTACACTTGTATTTACCGCTTACAAATCTCATTACTACATGGACTAAGCGCAATGATTCAAATTACGATATTGTTTGTTTTTCAAGCTGAATTCTATGGTCCAAGCAAAAGATTTGACTAATTTGAAATTTCCATGGAAAAAACAAAAAATGGGGTAGTTTTTCCCCCTTACTTCCCTTTCAATGGTCCGATCAGGCTGGTTTTCAAACGTCTGTGCAAAATTTCATTAAGATCGGACCATTCGACCATTTTTTCGAGAGTTATCGTGCTTAAAGACACGGACATATATATTTGAAAAAACGAACGTATTGTATTTTTGGCATATGGGTACCCTAAAACGAAAAGGTGGTCTCAGGTTTAAATCTTATCGTGAGACTTAATTAACCTAATTATAATAGCGTAGGTATTCCCTACAGGGGAGATTTTGCAATATATGTGGGTTACTGATTAATCATATCCAGAGGTCATTTACGAGAAAGCATTATTTTTTTATTTGTAGCTGGATTCGTAGTAGTGCTTTTGAGTTCACTCTGATTTAATACCGATCATGTAAAGTGAAAAATAAAATACAATTACATTTAATCAATATAGCCAATACGATAACTATTTATATTACAGCTGAAGTTCTCTCTTGATTTTTTATGACAGTTAATTGTACAGTTTTTCGTTAACATGATCATACTTTGACGTACTAAAATATCAGAGAAGCCTGATCAACGTCATGTTTTACAACGCCTTGCATCACATCGCGCCCAATCACCTGTTCTGTAGCATTTCCCTTTTCCCCTGCATTTCAGCTGATGCTATGTGTCTAACAGTATTGTAAACATTTGTGTATCAGCTGAAATGCGGGAGTCGCGAAAAACCCAAACGTACACAACTTTCTAATGAAACTTCAGTGTCGGGTAGGGTCTGGCTATGATTTTATGAACGATATACTGATGTGTTTATGTGTTATTGAATTGGTGACGTAGTTTGGTTACGAGGTTCACTGAAATGCGTTGTTTCAGACAATTGTTTACAGCTATGATTGGGAGCAATAGGTGACACTTGACACTGACACTGACATTGAACGAGGCATTCTGTGTTGTCTGCTGCCCAATGGCGTGAAATAAGTAAATATTTTGTGTATTCGCGAAGGTAACTTAGGCCCTACGTGTACACAATGATGTTTTCAGTAATTCGTGTCATGCAACTTGCATGTTTTCATCGAACTTACATAAATATGACAGAAAGTGGAACGTTTTTGAGTGTATTTACATGGTTTTGTTGGCAGGTATGTTAACCTTAAAATTCCTCAAGTTAACCTATAAATTCCTAACAGTACTTCAAAATATTCTTAACTACAACCCTAATGATGTAAATATGCTTCTTGCAAAGTTGTATTTCTATGATATCTAATTTTTAAAGTATTTCAAGGTATTACACTGTTAAGATGTAAAATAGTAAATTTAACAACAATAAATACCTAACTGTTTAACCTGAATCCTATCCTCTAAAATTTAAATCTTTCAAATCTTTAAATCTTTTGAGTGCAGTTAGTTTGACAATAAGTATGTCATCATAAGTTTTTAGGAGGTAAACTTGTGATATTGCTTATAAATAAAGGTCTATAGGCTAATTGAAATCCATATACAGTGGGTATCTGTTGGGCGCACAATACTTTTAATGTGTATATAAGATAAGGTGACTAGATTTACAAGCAGCCATTAGGGGATACAAAACTCCATGGGGCATGGGGGTATGGAATACTCCCCATCAAAAGGGGGTCCGGGGTTCCTCCCCTGAAATATTTAAAAAAAATAGAGATTTTTTTGGTTTGTTAACACTGTTAGAGAGCCTATTTATGGGGTTCCAGTAATACTGTTTAAATTTGCCATGGTCGCCTCTGTTAACTATAGTTAAACCTGGCACCTAATATGGTAGTTAACATGTTGTCGACCTACAGTTATTTTTCTTGGATAAAGAAAGCTAATAAGGCTATAAAAATAATGTTAGTATATACACCATACCAAAATTCTTGATTCCAGAATCAGGATACAGGAAATAGGTTGACAAATGAAGGGGAATTACAAAATCATTCCAATGACAATGCCGTACTTGAATTTAGAGTTAAAAATGCAGGTTTATTTTATCAGATGAAATTTCCTTCATTTAAGTTATACATTTAACTTTGGAATTTAAAACTATGAAAACTACAAAATAAAGAAAGGATTATTTGAGATTAGGATAGAGATTAATTTTTGTTTATGAAAAGTAATTTGGTAAAAATGGTGCCAAAACGAGATAAATGGGTGTCCTGAAGGAGTTGGTCGGGACAACAGGACAGATCCCTGAAAAATGCCCCTTTAAAAATGGGAAGTTTGCAAGTTATCTTAATTTAAGTATTTGTTTTATTGACCAATTAAGTATTGTAGGTCTAATATGTGTAAATGAGACTTGCCAATTCTTTGGAATGGAAAGCTATTTTATCCAAAAATGATGCTAATTGTTGCCTTTGATTATAAAAACTAACAGAAATTGTTACTCGTGGAAATCAGCGGCAAAAAGGTGGCCCAAAGTATAGACAAGGCTGGTAGCAACTTTAAACTATTTTTCTAATAAGGTACACCGTACCTAAATTTTGGTTCTTGTTTTGTTATGAGAAAATCATGCAAATTCAAATACAAATTATATCTATAGCTAAGTCGCATTTTCGGTTGACTGACATTTGCTACACTGATGTGTACATCAGTATAGACCCTGTAGACATATATATATGAATCTCAACACAATAACATGATAATTCTCATGAAAAATAACTGAACTTAATGAAATTTGTCACATAAACTTACCTTTTCTGTGTGTTAAGTGGTATGTACTCATACAATTTCGAGTTACAGCCCAATCAGACCATCAAAACCCTGGGTCAGTAGGAAGGGGGTAACCCTTAAAAGTAACGTACCTCTACAGATGATTCTGACCCTGAAAAGTGTGATTTTATACATAGAAAATTTCATTATTCAAATTTTGATTTGCTCTTTTGAATTCAGCTCGAAAAGAACACAATTAGGCCTAAGGTGACTTTTGAATTATTGTTCTGTTTCCATTGGGTCCTGAGAGATTGAAGACGTTCACAGTATAATGTCCCTATGTTATTTTTTAGTAAAATAATATGATTCTATATCTCGCTTTTACTCAACATAGGCTATATTAATATTTAAACTTGGTATGTGGCTTCATGTAGATGAGACATGTTATATATTAGCCTAAATTCATGGTGAACACAAAATAGGGAGAATACGTTTCATTCTTACCACTTTGGTTTTTTATAGCTCTTCAATATTTCCGGGTAGCTCTTAAAAAATAAAAAGCTAAGAACGTTGCAAAGGTGGTTGCCAACTTCATAATACCTTTTCCAGCACTCACCAATATTAATTAGTTTATTTTTCAATTGTGAAAAGAATATTACACTTATAACACATATCCTACACTAATAAAATTTCAATGATCATATATCAATCATTAGTTCTTTGCTACCATAGTTATCCAAGATCATTTTCAGATTGTCACCATGCTTTTTGTTAGTTATGATGCCAATCTATATGTAAGCACCAATATGACAATAAATGAGCACAGTGATTGTTTTGGTTCATTTGAATGCTAGAAATGGGAGTGTTAAGTTTGCTAAGTTCATAACTTTTATATTTTTAAGAACTAACAGCAATTTTGAAGAACCATTTAGAATAAAGTTAACAAAGAAGTAACGATAGGTACGAATAAAATTATGTTTGCCAACTTCGCAGACCTCCTCTGAATTCCCTCACTCTTAAATTATTGTGACAGTAAACCTGCATATTCATACTGTTATTTTTTTAAGAATACTAGAAAGTTTCGTATCCTGCTTATGTTGGGTTGGAAGATGTTTTCAGCGATTGAAATTCGCTGAGTATGCAACTCTGATTCAAGAGGGGTATTTTTAAAATTTCTAAATTAAGCAGAGAAATTGTGCTTCTCAACAGTCTTGTATCGTATAGTTTTAGGTAATATCAAAGGGTTTTGAAGATTGTTACAAGACACAAACTAGCTGGAATATTATAAAACTTTCGGTTTTGTGATAGTATTAAGTGTGTAATGCTCAGTGGGTTGAACACCACCATGAAACGTGTATACATTGAACTACAAGCAAATTTCTCCGATCGCCCACCAGATGGTAGTAAGTATTTTTTAACAATTTCTCTGTGTAGGGCCGATTGATTTTTAGCTTTTGATTTTTCTTATTTATTGAGTCTTAGTGCATTAGTAAATAAATAAAGTTACAATTTTATATACTAAGAGGAAGAAATGTTCAGGCATTAAAGAAGGAGTAATAGTTTTAAACAAAAACCGACTCGAATAAATTTTGTTATTATTTTCTATTTCATAATTACCTATTTTTAGGGGCATTACAATTAAGTCCTTCACACAAGCATTCAAATAAATTAATTCTATTCCCAACACTTTCTTTTAATCCTTTCAATTTTTGTGTGTTGTGTGTGTGTGTGTGTGTGTGTGTGTGTGTGTGTGTGTGTGTGTGTGTGTGTGTGTGCGTGTGCGTTTGGTGTGTGAGTGTGTGCGCACGTTGTGTGGGTCAAGTTGTGATTGGTGGGTCGACGAGGAAGTAGCCAGACCAGTCGGCTCGATGTTGTCGCATTAGCTGACCTGTGAACCGGCTTCCTGCCGTTGTTATCAGCTCTACTTGCATACCTTTGCCTTATCACTTTCATCCCCGCCATGTCCACCTCTTCTCAGTTCGTATTAACATTTCTAACAAATATTGTAATGGACCGACGGGTGAGATTACTTGAGTAAGGATTTTTAGATTTATGACTACTAATTAACTAGACCAGATAACCTGGTGATAAGTTATCAGTGATTTGCTATTTGCCATTTATTATTTACATTTTTCACATCCGTTTTCCTTTACTCGTTTGTTATGGGATTAGTGTGTGAACTATCGAGTAAGTAAAAGTAATAAAATTTTAATATAGGATAATAACGTTAATCACTTTTCTTTATTTTTTATTAAAAGTCAAAGTGGTAATTTATTGAATGTGGGAAAAAGATCAATACTTTCCTTACTAGTTACACCAAGAAAACAAACATCTAATAAATTGATATTAAAAATATAATTTTAATCGTTAAAGATAACTTATACATCCTCTAATGTTGGAAGGACAAAATAATTCTACAAAAGTTCATTCGAGTTTTTTTATAGAAATAAAAACGTTTTATTTATTAATTTACTAAAATAATTGTAACGGACTTAATTTTGTAAACATAATTTAGCTTATACAACAAGTTATTACGTTAAGTCGTAGTTTGTCAATCCTTGATCTAAATTGGGTACAGGGCACTATTCTATTCTATTCTATTCCAACTTTCTATTCTTGCTACAGAAACAATAAAAACTAGTTTTAGAATTCCGTCATGCTGTATCCTATATTATATAAACATTTTAAGATTTAAATTTTTTTTTTATTCATTTATTTCATCGGTTTTGTATTTTTAACCCAATAGAACTGACTGATTTGAAATTGTGGTGACTGACTCATGGCATTTTATACCAGGCTTTTGAAAAAAGGCAGTATATTGAAAAATGATGAGTTTATTTGTACAAAAACTTGACAAAAGTCTTTTACACTAGTTGTATGACTACTTTATATAAGGTATTCGTGAATAAAAAATATATAAGCTTATATAATAAATGAACCCTCTTCACTTGTTTGATAACGAATTAATGTATTTAAATGTTGACAAACTTCACTAGGAATTACATTTCATTGTTGATACCATTGTTCAACTTAATAGGTGTAATATTTCAATTGAACATAAATAATTTTCTAGTATAAAATGGGTATATCACTGACTGTGTTACGAGAAAGGGCACTCCGCAAACTGACAAGACATAACTGGATTGCAAATAACAAGGTACCAAGGGGTGGGTGGGGGTATAAATAGCTTTAGGGGATTCCTGGAATGAGGGGCTTGAGGTATGGAACTGGACATGACTGCCGACACCCATTATGCCTGTTTATTTCAATAAAAAAAAATAAAAAAAACACGTGCGGAGGAATAGTCCGCATGCACTCGCTCGAGGGTTAATATCATTACTGCTGAGCATCAATTATCAAAACAACCTTATATATTGCTGGTATGGACAAAAATATAAAAATGTCTAGGTTTGAAAGTAGAGTAGGCTGGCTAGTTATAAATCTACTTTATATTAAAAATCTTCAGGAAGTAATAAATCAGGGAACAGATTTGGATGGAAGTGTAGGTCATATAAATGTTTTAAAATGTCATTCAGCGTTTAGAAATGTTAATTTGTTTCTCATTTTCAGATTTTATTGTAATTGACAAATGAAATCTGATTTAGCATTTTCAGAGTGATGTATATAGTGGCAGATCCAGCTTTAGACTGAGGGGGGTGTGATAAAAGGGGGAGGGGGGTAAAATACCCTCTTCCTCTTTTAGAAGTTTACTTTATTTAGCAAATGCAATAACAAAATATATTACTGTAATTCAATAGAATATCACTATCAAAGACATAAGGCCGCGGTTTTATTGTGGTTATTTTTAGAAGATGAAATAAAGAGTATCAGAAATCCAACACATACTTTCTCCCTTTATCGATGATCCAATTTTATAAATCAATGACTTATAAACCTAAATTTTTATAATCACGTAGGTGGTGTCATGTAATAAGCAGTGACGGATCTAGGAGGGGGCAGCGGGGGCACATGCCCCGGGCGCCAGCCAGAGGGGGTGCCAGCGCCACCCCCTACTGGCTGGCTTTGGATAGTAAAAAAGTGGAAACTTTAATTTAAAGTCAAATTTTTCGTTTCGCGGCTGGTAAATCTAACAAGTAACACCGCTGCCGGAAAATCTCTGTGGCAATGTGGTCGTCAAGCCTGTCTTCCTTTTCGTGGCAGTCACATTTCTCTATGTTTGATGGTCGGAAAATCGCTTGCTCGTTTAGCAAACGGCAAGCGATAGCGATAGCGATAGCTCACTCTTCTCGCGGCCAGAAGATTGTCTGCTTGTTTCGCGACCGGCAGATCTCTTGGTCGCATTGTGGTCGACAAATATCGCGGATTTTGCCCCGGGCGACAGTAAGTCAAGATCCGTCACTGGTAATAAGGTGGCCAGGGATTTGTAAACTACCAAATTTTAAACTAAATTGTAAGAGGTATTGTCACCGGTTAGACACTTAATTGGAGCCAAGTGGTAAGCTTATTGGAGCGGGTTATCTAGTTCGTGCTTATTGGAAGCACTTTAGTTAGATGTCGTTGTAAAAACATGGTTTTCTTCTTCTTCATTGAATCAGCCAATCAAAACCACGATAACGATCTGCTAACTTCCTATTCCGTTTCCCCTGATTTTCTGTCATGAAGTGTACACAACCAAAACGAGTTGGAATTAATTTGAGTGTGGGAAAATATCTAAAGTACTTTTGCCACTGGTGCAAGTTGTTTCGCGAAATACTGTTCTGCGTGATTCATAATGTGCTTAAAGCGATTGATAGAAAATAAGTACGTAGATGTTTACATAAAAGCACTTAGTAAAAATTAACTAAATTAATTTTTATTAAGTGCTTTTATGTAAACATCTAAGTATTTATTTTCTATCAATCGCTTTAAGCACAGTATTTCAGTAACAAACACTTCAGTATTTCAGTAACACTGTTATTTCAGTATTTCAGTGTTTCACTCAGTACAGTATTTCGCGAAACAACTTGCACTACTGGCAAACGTACTTAATCAATTTAATCTAAACAAATCTGTAAAGCCATTAAAATTGAAAGTCTAGCAAACAAAATAAGAAAACGTAAATATAAACAAAGCAGATGAAGACGATGATCGATATATTGCATTGATATTTTTAGTTCATAGCACTTTTATCAGACAGCGCTAATGTTCCCTTACCACCGAGTTAACATGGAAGTGACAACTCTTTACGAAGTTCATTATTACTCTATGGTATTGGTCAGTAATTTACGTTTTAATTTTGAGGCTCGTCAACTGCTCTAAATTTGTTTCTGATCAAATACCCATGTCGCAGCAGACCTTCAAACCGCTAAATAACGTTTCATGCACAGGCCTGAGGCCCACGGGCAAATGCGAGGTCAAAAGAGTTACCGAACTCTTTAAAAAAACTATGAATCAAGTTCGCAATATACAATAGTTTCTTCGGTTTCAGCAGTTCTAGAAGGCGGAAGCATCTCCGATAATCTTCGATCGAATCGTTCTCTTATTATAAGAATTTTATTGAAATAATTTTATAACCGAACTGATGAGCAGTGCGTGTTGCAGATATAGTGAACGGCGGACTGTCCACATCCGCAGACGCGATGTCGGAACAAACCAACGGTGTCGGGACGGACCAGCACCTCCCCGAGCACCTGACCAACGGGGACGCGGAGCCCGCGCAGCCCGTCAACTTCATCGTGGGAGACGAGGGCGACGCAGCGCCACTGGAGAACGGACACACCGAGGAGGAGCGGCAGGAGAACACGGACGCCTTCCCAGGAGAGACCAACGACAAGAATGCCTCGTACAAGGACTTGTTCGGTCTGGCCGAGCGTCGGAAGCGACTCAAGTGAGTTTCTGCATGTTAATGTTAGAAACTAGGCTATATCAACTTCTAGGACAGTCAACCTCTCAGCTTGCTATGCTGTAGGCATAGATTCAACTCCGTAATGGATCTGACTTTTTCTGTTTCCCTTTATTGTCTTTCCCTTCTTCCCCTCTCATCGCTATTTTACCTATTACCATTTGGTAAGAGAGAGAATAGTCATCCTATTATATCGGCAGGTCACGTGCTCGGATATCTCACCCTCAGCAGACTAAAGTTATCACATAGGCCTTAGGCGACCCCTCGAGGCTTGACTATCCTAGAGAATTTTTTTGTCGTCATTGGCGATTTCTCTTGCCCCTGGGATACCGCCCAGTTGCCCCACCGGCCACAATAGATGTCATATAAAGAGCGGGCTCATAGTGCATCACACTCACGGCTTCCTTATTTATAATACTGACCAGGTTAAATGTAGTGATGCGAACGAAATGTTAGTTATAATATTATAAAAGGCGAGCCATACCGATATCTTAAATGACACTTCACTTGCATGTTTTTATGTACCTACTAAAGCTTCCTTCCTGCAAGACCGATAATTTAAGTTTGTTATTGTTTAAAAACATGAACATTTCAGCAAAATAAAAATTTTGGAATAATAGGGTATGCCAGGTATATACCTAACATTTTGTCGATGTGGAAACACTTGTGGTTATAAAGACGACGGAATGCGAGAATAACGCCCCCAAACCCAAGGTTTGTGCAACCATATAAATCTAAGTATCTTGTGCAGGTGAGAAATAAAAAGTGATCATCTTTGATGGTACTAGTCTGAAAAACTGTGATCAACATTGACACCTGTCAGTGCGCATCTTGTTTATTATCCTAACCACTTACCAGCTTACCACATACAAGTTAGAGATATCAAGAAGGGGCTCCAGTCCCGCGCGACTGCCTGCTTCTCCCATAAAACCAATGTTAACTTTCAAATTCGTTACAGCGTCAACCACTCAACCAAAATTGTTGATTTATAACTCATCTGAAAGAACAATAAATTATCCAGCGATTCCGTGAGCAGAATTTTGATATAGTTATTTGTTTAGTTGTGAAAAATTCACAAAAAATTAGATTTTCAACATTTTTTATAAACTCTTCTAAATGTGATAACAAAATTCCGCTCATGGAAATCACTAGATAACTTTTTGTTCTTTCAAATGAGCCAAAAATTAACGATATTGGTTGAGCGGTTGAAGCTGTACCGAATTTGAAAGTTAAAATCGGCGTTACAGGAGGAGCAGGTAGAAACACGATGTTTTTCGTGACTGGAGCCCCTTCTTAATATTCAGCCCAGTGTCTTCACTTTAAGGGTAATTATTCGGATATATGTCATCGCCGTAACCAGAGATGACCCTGAGATATAGCCGAGGAGGGTTGTAAAGTCCTGATTTACCCTTCCCGTTAAATGTTTAAAAAATTATTACAACAGAATTTATCTAGTTACAATCTACTTATCTAGTTTCGTCTCACATGGAAGTACTTGGTGGACTCCCATGTAGCAAAAAATAGTTGGAACTTATTGCGAAACTTCTTCCAGAGTGAGGTGGAAAACTTAGTTGGCCATGATAGCTTCTGCTTCAAATCCATTGATACCAGTGAGTTAGAGGCTGCCTGCCAATGAATCAATGCCTACCCTAGTACTGATATGTCAATTTTTAGTGAATTTTTTCTGGAATAAGTAATTACTGTCGATTCAGCAGGAGAGGCAAACAAGTCCCGTTTAGGGATAACCCCAGTAATCATATCAATAAATTAATAGCTGTCAACTAATTAATAGCTTTTTACATATACCTTCTGGATATTTTGTTCTTGCAGAAACAAATTTTTTTCTGTACAAATAACAATTTAATATGGGCTAGTATGGGATATTAAATTTTAATTTTTGAGTGTCTGTTAACACAATAACTGTAGTAGAAATTGCCCTATTTAAATGGAACAAGTAAAGAACAGTTAGGTGAAACTAGGTTCCCTAGGATATGTTTGTAAACCAGCCAGGTTGGCTGATCTAAAGTGGGATAAAAAGGAAACTTACTCCCAAAAAATGATTTTTTTAAAATTTTCATACTTCACTTTTGAGTACATCACAACTTTTGGACTGCAATGGTGACCTTTTAATTTCATACAATTTTCAAGGAAAAAAGCTGTGAGTCCCTGGAGTGAAATACCTTAAATTATTTCCTTTAATCTTTTATAGAGAAATATGAATAGCACAAATTCAGCAAAGATAACTTGAGCTGACTCATATTTGACTCTCCTTTCCTCCGCTGGCACTAGTTTGTCGTCCTTCTTTATTTATTTGTACCTTTAAGCCGTTCAGGCAATGGATAATATCGATGGGAAACACCATAGGTATGTTTGTGATCGATTCTAATGTCATAATTATTTTTAATAATTATCAAACAAGATGAGTATCTAATTAAGAAAAGTAAAACCAATCATGCAGATTTTAAATCGTTGTTGTCAGGGCCGGCTTAAGAGTTATAGGCGCTCTAGACGAAAGTATCATTTGGCGCCCCCCCTAACAGTTAGGTAAAGGGTACGTTACTCTCAGGAATAGAGGAAAAAACTTTTACACCATGAAATAAATTCAGTTACTCAAACATTTAAGTTTTTAGTGCTCTTATTTAAATTTTAATAAAATCTTAAATGAGAAGAGACTTGTAGTATCGTAGATGAATCACATTTTTTGCCCTAATTCTTTGTCACGTTTCTCTCGAGATTTTAATATATATTTATAATTATTATTATTATTTTTGTTATTAAGTTTAAACAAAGTTACAAATCGATTCGTCCTATTATGAGATTTGAAGTATTTTTTAGTTAATATTTTTAAGACGCAATATTGTTTTTAGTTAATTATTTATTACATTATACCTAATTTCGGGAACTTATATTGTTAGAATTTTATTTTCGCCTTCCTTTTTTTTTTAAAAAAAACGGGGCTGCTCAGCGTTCCCTTTGGCGCCCCTCAGGCCTTGGCGCCCGAGGCGGTCGCCTAGTTCGCCTATATGGTTGAGCTGGCCCTGGTTGTTGTCTATCTATTGAGTTTTGTTTTTAGTTGAGTGTTTATAGCTTTGATGCCATTGAATCATGGCCTCCACATTTTTGTAGGGCCCTGTTGCCAAATTCCTGGGTGGGCCCTCTTAATAATGTACTATAACACCCCTCCCCGGTTACATGACATTTTTAATAAATTTTATGTTGCATCATAAGTTAAAACAAACTCATGGCTTGGCTTAAGAAGATTGTATATCATGTCCCTTAACTTTTTGGACAAATCCATCAGCTAATTAAAAAAATTACATTAGTTTTAATAAATATTTACAAACCGACAAGTTAAGTTGAGGGCACTTCAGTCCAGTCAAAAAAACATTTTTGGTTCAATATGATTTTTATTATTTTCAAATTGTGCGAGCTTTAATCGATCATCCATAGTCTTTATATAATTTCAAACCAAAACATCCTGATGATCTCAATGATTAAAATTTACATAGGAATAATATAAGCATAACCTTTTGTGGTATATGGTCCCCTAAGGGGTGCAGAGATTATATGAGTACCTCAAGCCAACACTTGGCAGCGTTGTTGATGCATGAGAGAATGAAGGCACCCCTCTCCATGTAGGTCCCAGCATACAGTGAAGCGAAGCCATCCTCCAAGGGCTAAATGCTGTCCAAAACTGCGTCTTCTATAGCTTCGCCTTGCTCTGCTGTGAGTTTAGCCTCAGGGTAGCTGTGTAGGACGATGGCGACGTTGATTGCGCTCATGTCCCTATAAAAGATACTTTCGAAGGAGGCTCAGGAACATGGTCTTCATCAGTATTTCTGGTGCTGCCCTAGAGGGAGTCTCCGCCAAGGGTGAAGTGGCACCTCTAGTGCGTAGCTCCCCTTGCATCTGTGGCTTCGCTCTCCTCAGGGTTGGAGGCACCTCCAGCGTCAGGTTTTTTTTGGATTCTCTGCCTGTCTTTTCCCTTCACCATTTATCCAGGTCAAAGGCTTCATCCCCTAGCAAGAAGTTTCACCTTCAAGGCTTCTTTTCTTTGCTTCGTTAGGACGCTCGACTTTGAGCTTGATTAACTCCTCGTCACGGTTTCCTGTTGAAGCATGTGTTTTGGGGCTCACCAGCAGCTTGTCCTCTATATCCTCCTGATGCGGAGGGTTGGAGTGGTCTGCCTCCTTCTCGGAGTGAATATCCTGTATTCGTGGAACTTCCTAGGAGAGAGGTTGGTCCAGCCCTGAAGGAGCCAGACTAGGATTGTTTGGCGAGGCAACCTAAGGAGTCGCTTCGAGTTGTGGTACTGTTGGTTGTTTTCAAAACAGTCCATGCAGGTCCCACGAAAAGCTCGGCAAGTGGATGTCCTTTCGAGGAGAGCTCTGCATGCCTGGGTAAGGCTGGATACTCTTGGTGGTATCTCAGAGGCCAACCCGGTATCCTAGAGGTTCCATTAACACCGAATTCTAGAGCCCGGTAATATTCACTCCTTCAGCACGAGTTGCTCGACTCCACTGGGGTTAGGCCGAAACAGAAGGAACAAATGGAAAGGAAGAGGGGAGAGGAGTCCTTCAAAAGGAAAGAAGACAGAAAAGACAAACCAGCAAAAGAAGAAAAATGCTGATCAAAGAGCCCAAAACAGAAAAGAGAACTGGGGTGTGCTTGGGAACCTCACGGTCGCTAACCGTAGAGGGCCTCCTGTGTAGTTAAAGTCAGCTATCCCTGAGGGTCAACTTATCTTAGTAGTGCTAAATATGTGGCTTCATCCAGTTAAAATCGTTTGTATATTAGCTTAAAATCTCCCATTTTGGCATTTGTGTGGCAGCAAACTTGCATACTCATTCCCCATGTTACACTTATAGGAAACAAATTTTTGTAACTTCCTTATTGCTTTATTTATTTCGATGAAAACTGTTAGGCAACTGGGTATTGAATCAAAACCTCAAAATTTTACAAATCCGCTGCAGCAAACCTGCGTACTGTACTCATTCTGGATGTTAATCTTATGAAGGATAAAAGTCATATTGTGCTATGTTAGATTGAAATATGTTTTTGAGCGTTTGAAATTAGCTGAGTATGCAGATCTGTAGGAGTAATTTTACCATCATGCTGGGATGTTTTTTACCCCCAAATATGGTGATGCCTTTCACACGTCAGCAATTTTCTCAATATTCTGTTTGAACCCCTCCTTCCTTCCTTCGAAACCCGGTTGTACTTCTTTAGTACCCTCCGGTCAATAAAGGTCTAGCAGCAGTAATTGTCGTGTAGCGCTCTCATTTAGTAGCTGATATATGCTCAATTTTGCAAATATGTCTGTCAAAGTGAAAGCGGAACCGTTGTCGGCGTACTTCTAAAGTTGAAATTTAACATTGGAGTACCTAGATACATTTTGAAATTTGGGTATAGATAGTTTTGAATTTAGTTATATTTTCTCTATGACACTATTTTTGATCTTAAAAGATAATAAGAGTATCGTAAAAGGTAACAATTTCTTATTCTATAGAAGTATTTCTATTCTGATTTACTTTTTATGTGCTTAGTAGTTAAGGTTGATGAAAACTTTAAAAAATCTGTTGTGGTTATTGTTATCTACTATATGCCTTAACAGTGGAACATGAAATGTCCTCATACAAAATTGGTAGGCATATCCATCATTGGGTTCTGTCTCCTCTATTAATATGTTACACTTGAGAAAAATTATTCTTGAAAAATGTAAGTGACAAAAAAAAGAATATGATGTGGATATTTTTTACATTTTGTGTTCATTTTGCCATTATTGGAATTCTCTGTAGAGAACTATCCCTATTAAAATCATTGTTATCTAAGGCTTGTTGGTTAAAAGTAATAGGCAGAATTATCTCTGATTTATTAGACAAATTATCGTATAATCGTATCAGACTTTTCTGCGATCTTATCTTTCATTCTCAGTTTCATTCATAGAGTTTTAGAGGTATTGTGCCATATATATTTTTCTGCAAATAATCTTATCAACTTTATTTAGTGTTGAAAATCTTTTGGATCACAATGAAAAGGTAATATTGACACCTTATATAACTTTTATATTATCTTTATGCCTTTTTAATAATTTTAAATAAAATATAGGTTAGTTCAAATTTTTATATAAATATTTTGGACTTAATAAATAATTGTATGTTAGCTCAGCTATTTCAATAATTGTAATTCTTTAACCTTGAAGAAAAATGTTTAACTTCACAGTGTGTCACTGAGTTTTTTGGCAGATATGACTGTAGATAAAATGGTTTAGTGAAAAAAATTGCAAGGAGTTAGGTAATCTTCTTCCTTGAGAGTTTATTGTTTGGATAAATGCCTTTAAGTTTGAAAGGGTTGAGTGCATTCAGCCGAAAGCAAATTAATAAAAGCTTCTTTTATCCCCAGATTGGGTTCCCTGTTGGTAGGTAACTTTTGCAGTAGGTAACAGTTTCCGCAGGTACCCTTTGAATTAAAATGTTCGAAATTTAGCGGCAGGTAACATTGACATTATCTACACTGAAATGGTGCACTGCAGTCCAGGAGCCAATCCATGCTTCAATCCAGCATACTTTCCTGCTTATCATGTTAGTCTCTGTGAAATGGGCGTGGACTGGAGGGGAATTCAAAGCCGGAAGCTCAATAGATGCATACTAAAGTATCAAGGGTGCTCAACCTCATGGCATAAAAATTCCCTGGAACTACCATAAATTATCCAAGATTTAAAAACTAGTTTAATGCTGTAAAAATTTATATCAATTTTATCACTGTTACTAACCTAACCTAACCGAACATATTTTAATGCAAACAGGTATACAACTATGTTCTATTGTACATCCATGCAAATCCAGGAACCGGAAGATAATAAGCGTTAAGTCAATGTAATTGTAGGGTTAATTTTTGTAATTGACTATATTATAAGGAAGCAGGATTAATTAAGTGTTGGATAATTATAACATTGACAATTGTTCACACATTTCAATCCACAAATTAAATTACGCATTAAAATGAAAATTTATCATATTACTCAGATTTTCCCTCTCGTGGGATTTTATTTTCACTATTCACTTAGGTTGGTATTACTGTTTCTTACCACCTCCTCTGCTCCAACACAGTTCCACCTCTTTCCCACCGTACATGTATTAAATGTACTCACAATATAACCATAATGTAACCAGTAGCGTAACTGCAGAGCACTATTTCTGGGTACCTACCGTCAATGTTACCTGCCATGAAATTTGGATTATTTTAATTTGTGGGAACCTGCGGTAACTGTTACCTACCGTAAAAGTTACCTACTAACAAGCCTCCTTTCAGATGGCTTAGTTTATTAAACAGTAAAGTAATAGGAAACATTCATTTGGAATTTACTTTGGAAAACGCCTGGTAAATGTTAAGGAATCAGAACAATTTAAACTTGTTATCATAAAAACTTTAAATAAATTTAATATTCAAATATGGCTTTCATTGCCGCATTTCTGCCACCTGACCTCATGTGTTTATGCATTTAAAATTGCTTAGTATTGCTTCTTGTAGCGTATCCTGAAAACTTTTAAGCTGAATACTCGAATAAAGCATTTTATACAGTGGAACCTGGATAATTCGAACTTGTATAGTTCGAAATCTTCTTTAATTTGAATATTTTTCTTGGTCCCTAGCATTTTGTATCTAAACAATGCTAAACAATCGTGGATAATTCAAATTTTATTTTGGATAGTTCGAATTTTAAAGTGCCAAATTAAGGTACATTAATTTCATTCCACTACTGGAAATAGTTACAAATTCATTGGAAAACACGTTTTACTCCGACATTCAACACAAAATTAACGCCAGACCTATAGCGTGTGAGGTTATGGTCAAATGACTCATTCCTTCCACCTCCCACCCTGCCCCAACATCGCTAACGCAACACCAATAATGTAAACTAAAACAGTACAGATCGCTGACTGGGTTCGGAAAGGGTTGCGCTCGCCGTGGCAGCGACACTAGTCTTTTCACGCTTGATTTTATGTAGAACGGCTCCCGGCAGACGAGCCATGCGCCAGACCTGATGCGCAGTTTTCTGTGTCGGCACAAAGGCTACTCAACACTGCGACCCCCTTCCCTCCCCCCACCTGCCAAACTAACTTCCGAATTCAAGTGCAGCATTCCGTTATTTTAAATCGTCCTTCAAACAAAGTGTTTTTTTTTAAATTTGTGCAGTGTCTTGTTTTTAAGTGTTTAAAAGTTTTTACGTAACGTTAAATGAGTGTAGTGACTATGTCGACAAAATCTCGGACCTATAAAACACTCACTTTAGCGGAAAGTCAATGAGCGTGCAATTGTCAATGTTACACGAAGTTAAGTTGGTAGCTTGTATCAAGTACAGAAGTAGCAGAACATACTGTATTTTTTCTAGCAGAAATATTTCTTTGTGTTATCGTACGTGCGTCGTACGTAGTTTATACTTTAAGGTAGTTATTTTTGTTTTATGATTACAGTTTTTTAACCCTTATTTTTTATAATTAGCGTTTGATGATGAATTTATTCTTTTAGAGTGTCAATTTAATAAAGAGGTTAGATTCACAATGTGGAGTTTTAATGTTTTGGCCCCATTCTTTAGAACTTCTTTAATTCGAATTTATGGATAATTCGAAGTTTTTAGCTGGTCCCTTGAGGTTCGAATTATCCAGGTTCCACTGTAAGAAGTACGATATTTCCAACAACTTAGATACATTTCAATCGAGATTGAAATGTATCTAAGTTATTGAAATATCTAAGTATTGAAATATGCTGTTAATTCTTTTACTCCTTTAAACTGATTTATTCACTTGTGCAGGTAGAGGGACTTTTTTATCCTGTCCTACAAATGTACAAACTAAAAAAATTGTTTGTAAATAACTTATTAAATGATGAAAGAAATCAATCTCACAAATAAATGAAAAATATATTTTATTTAATTAAAATATAAAAACATTAATTGTTTTGAAATGCAGAATCAAAATCTGTTTTTCATGTGTCCGTCTTTTGACCAATTTCCCCAAAACAATTATTAAAAATACGTTATAACAATAGATATTTTGGCAGAGTTATTGGAGACAGTCATATCCTTCCAAGGGCGGTTCAGTGTCGAGAGTAAAGACTCGCAAGAAGCGAGAAATTGGCTTGGATGTGACTGAAAAATTTACCACGAGAATCCCCTGCTCCACAGTGCTCCAAAATGTTCCAATCTATAGCTACAGTGCTCCAGTGCAAGGCCTGGTTCGCACGAGGGCTGTTTGTAGGTGTACAAATACGCAGCGAACATTTTAGTTCACACATACTGTCGCGCAGTTAGAAATTGATTGATTTGGGCCAATCAAATTCCGGGAGCACTCACCCAGTACTAGATTGTTGCAAATTCACATTGAACATTCATCGCTCAGCGATGTAGAAGTACTTGGAGATGTTTTGGTATATGCACATTAGCAATTTTGGTAATTTGGTATTTTACGGAGGCCACTCCCATACAGCGCGCTGCGGCGGTTATGTTAAGTTAGGTTATCATAAATATGTTAATAGGACTTTCCTCATGCCGTTACGAATCGAACGATACCACATGAGTTATACTTTTGCCCGCCAAATCCCGTTGACAGGTGATGCTTACGTTCCGGTCAATGACCTGACCTTGGCCTACTTGGAGGGGGTTTGGTGGGCGAAAGTATGGCTCATCTGGTATCGTTTGGTTCGTAATATAACAAGGAAAATCCTACTGATAACCTAAACTAACATAATCGCCGCAGCGCGCTGTTTAAGGGTGGTGATCGGGTGTGGCCAATAGCGGCGGTGACAAAGTGTTTAACTCTATCCTCGCTGACATCACTGCCTTCTGTGAGGCAGAACACAATTACTGTTCATCGTAATTAAGTCAAATTTTGACAGTAAGTCAATTAAAGTATGTTCTTCCCAATTCTATAGTTATTTTTGGTGTCCAGTAAAACAACCTCTCTAAAAATACTGTTGTCCGTATAATACCAAATTACCGCAATTTCAGCCGGTGGGTTCGCAGCGATGATTTCTGGCTGATGTTGGCAATCAGGATTTCTGGCTGATTTAACATCTAAAGTGGCGGTAATTTGGAGCCTCGGAGGTAAATATTTTCTTGGATGGAACTTGGTGGTACTATATTAATCAGGAAATACTTTTTCCACAAATTTGAGTAGGTGGTTTTTATAATGATTGATTAACATAAACGATTGGCAATGAAACAACATTAACAGATAAAAATGTAGTAATGTATGTTGGATATTTGCTTTTACATACCTTTTGAATCAGGGTGGCAATCGTTGTTGGCCCTTTTTGGTCGTAGCTGGTGCTTGTGGTAGTAGGGCTCCACGCTCGCTGTAACCATGGTCGAGTGGTCGGGCATAATAAGTCCATAATGTATAATAGACTTAAGCCAGGTGAACAGATTAAAAATATTGTATTAGTTACCAGATGCTGCATGGTACCCGTTCTTCACGCAATGTAGAAAGCATTATCTATAGTATGTCAGTTAGATTATTGTAGCTGTTCGAATAATGATTTGAAACAGCTGTCCTTGCCTCTGTACTGAGTATTATCCACATCTGTATGTATTCAAATTTGGAAAATTTATTTACATTATTCTGCCTGGTTGACTTTGTGGCATATCTTAAAGAGAATATCAGGAACAAAAATATGCCTTTGTGTTTCTCAAATGTACTTGTATTACTTATATACCTACCAAATATTAGGCAAATTTGTCCAGTAATTTAGGTGTGATTGAGTAACAAACAAATAAACAAACTCACAAACTTTCACACTCAATATATCAGTAGGATTGTTATTAGATGTATGTACAGGGTGTCCTGGAACTCTCTACCAATAATTTGGGAGTTGTTCCTGGACCATAAACAAGACAAAATGTCATATTCACAGTTTCATCCCAAAATTTACTCTGACAGCCATTTTTTCCATTAAAAAATTCAAATTCTTGAATGGTTTATCGTAACACAATAGAACATGGTATACAGTTTTATCATTTAAAGACCTAATTACAGAAAAATTTTTTTGTGACTTATTTTTAAAGTGGTGGCTAATAAAAAACTTGAAGTGTAAATATATAAATAATCCATGTATAACATTTTTTAGTTCTTGTCTCATTTAAAGATACAGTACACTCCCAATTATCCGAGGTTTTCGGGACCAAGGCTACCTCGGATAACACGAACCTCGGATAATACGGAGTTTACGTGTGTTATGAGGTTGGGCTGCAATGAGACCACTTCAAAATGTTTTTATTATATAGTATTTACCAATAAATACAACAATGAAAGTCCTTTCGATTTGCAAATAATAGCATTTTAAGTAAAGACACTTGTTTTACTCATTGATAAAACGCTTAGTAGAAAATAAAAACATTTATTTAAGCTTAGAGCTGCCTCAGATAACCCGGAGTCTTGGGTAACCGGGGCTCGGATAATCGAGAGTATACTGTAATTCATTTACAAATCCAATTATACCAAAATTAAGTAACTCGGTTCATAACCAAAGGAGAAAATGTTTTTTAAGACATTGAGTTTGTGTCAGTGGCCACATCAATCAGCTGGTGTTAGGTTTATTTGCATTGATCAGCTGATTTAAAGATCAATCAGCTGTTTTAAGTTTGTTTACACTAATCAGCTGACTGGTTCAGTTACCAATACCCTTGTTATTTCAGAGATTAAGCAAGAGCTTATGTCAAATATAAAATGAGATCCGGTCATTGCATCGAAAGTCATTAGATCGAAAGGCATTGGACCGACACAAAATAAAGTTATTACATCGAAAGGCACTGCACCGACAGTCATTAGATCGAAAGGCACTGGACCGACAGGCATTAGATCGAAAGGCACTGCACCGACAGGCATAGCTCCGACACTGTCGGAACAGTGCATTTCGATCTAATGCCTGCCGGTCCAGTGCCTTTCGATCTAATACCTGTCGATCCAGTGCCGTTCGATCTAGTGACTGTCGGTGCATTGCCTTTCGATCTAATGCCTGTCGATCCAGTGCCGTTCGATCCAGTGACTGTCGATGGAGTGCCTTTCGATCTAATGACTGTCGATCTAGTGCCGCTTGAATATGTACGTCAAAACGATGCCATTCGTGAGATTACTTTTTTTATTCCAAATAAAGTAATTCAATCTGATCAAAATGTCACCAATATTTGAATACTTAAAACCAGTCATTCATAGAGAAAACAGGAGTTGTTGTTGTATCTTCAATAACAAATTTATTGAAAATATGCCTTTAATTTCTCTAAACAAGGTAAATTTATTGGTTGGAAAAGAAACATTAACATAGGCACAATGTTGATCTTTTTTGAAACATAAATTCACTTTTTTTAAATCTCTCTAAAAACATGTTGATGTTACGTTTGCACTAGAAAACAATTTGAATGCCTCAAAGGTAATAAACTATTATTCAACTATAGTTTTTCCCAATTTTTTAAAATCATGGGTATTTTGAATTTAACTATTCAATTAGATGTTTTCTCCATTGCGAAACTTGTGAGGACAGTATTGCCGGAACACAAAATTTAGAAGTATAACTGTCCGAACAGTGCCTTTCGATCTAGTGGCTGTCGATGCAGTGCCTTTTGATCTAGTGACTGTCGATCCAGTGCCGTTCGATCTAGTGACTTTCGATCTAATGCCGGCGCCCAATATAAAATCCCCAAACGGTGGTTTCCATAAACAACAAATGTATTTATTTACATGAGTTATGACTAAAGAATCCAAGTGAAAACCAAGCGCTAAGAAAATGTGTCATAATCGATGGCCTGAACAATTTCATTACCATATTTGATGTTTGATGTAAATAAAATTGTTCACGTTGAAGATTATTACACATTTTTCTTTACTCGGTTTTAATCACAAAACAAATCAATTTCACTGTGGTACTTGTTTAGGGTTTTTATGTTTTAAATTAGTCCTCATTTAATCCGAGTAATAACAATTAATTATACCAGTCAGGATAATTATTATCGGCAAGCTTCGGGGGACAATTTTTCTGAGGGTGACAATTTGCTTCATCACTGTAAAACATACAACATTTTTCCTCCTTTTACATTGATAACTACCGCATTTATAAACGTTTATTTTTTTATCGTAAATTGTGACAAAAACCATTCATTTCCTTTGTTCTGTATTAGCACCTGCCTGCAATCCGGGTAGCTGTAACCATTCACCTGCAGTCAGCTAATTGTCGCAATATTCTTACACGTTCTCCTAGCTGCTTGCTGTAAATATTATTCTTATGTGATTATTCCTGTTATGTGACTAATCCAGAGCATATTTTAAGAGATTTCCACTGGGCGACATTGAAACACCCAGGATTTTACATGGGGGGGGACGAATCCAACGCATGGTCTGGGGATTATCGAAGACCCCCCCTGCGAAAAGAGGGGGGGGGGGGTTCTGGGAAAAATTTGTATAAATAGTATAAATTTAAGGGAAAATCATAGATGTCTGTGTATTTTTAAATGAATTTTTCGATTATATTAGATTGGAAATATTCCATATAATCACACTGAATTACATATTCTAGAACATTGTAATAGGCAAAGGCTGCCTTCATAATCTCTTGGACCAGAATCATAGCTCAAATTCAAAAGTGTGTCACATACCTTAAACAATTAGTGAACACAAACATTTTTAAATTATTCTATATAAAACCTGAAACTACAATATAAATTTCTGCTTTTTATTTAATGGCAGGTAAAAATTATTATTTCATAATTTTGTCTTACTCAGTGTCTCTTTCTGTCTCTTCCAAAGTCAGAAATCAGTTTCATTGTTATTCACTTGTTTACTTAACGCAAGCTGACAATACTATATTCTTATATGGGCAATGTTATCTCGCGTGTTTGTTTGCTTGTTTGCACAATTATCTCAAAAGCGGCTCCCAGGATTTCCTTCGAAGTCTGGAAATAAGTTATTTATGATTCAAAAACATGTTCTATGCAGATTACTTGGCCAGAGAAAATCTAATAACGCAAAAAAAATATTTTAAAGTTATAAAATTTTAACATTGGCTTTATGAGTTGCCATGATTACAAAGAAATAAACAAGGAAAGTGTAAACAAATGAAGTAATCATAACAGCTGTCTGGAATCTACAGCCATCAAGGAAAAATACTGTGGGATGGATGAAGAGTTCATGGAGCAACAAAAAAGATTTCTATTTATCAATTTTATGACATTGAAATATTTTACAGTAATTGGGTGAACTGGTATACATGAAATAACAACGAGCAAGGCTTGATCGACCAGGTACTACTGTACTCTAAAAGATTTACGTGATGTTATTTTTAAAGTAGCTCTTAAATTCCGATACATCTAAAATGTTAATTATGAAAAAAATATGCCGGCACTACCCATAGTCACTGGGCGACAAAATCTCAGCACTGGGTGACACTTGTGTCGCCTAGTTAACATGTAATTTTATGCCCTGGACTAATCAGTTGTCAGCACCTGTAAAACATTCAACTGCAACATTAATTTTTATGTCTGTGAAATTTGAAGGAGGTCAATTTTTGAATTATTTGCTCCTGCTGGTAAACCAAGCAATCACTTTACTCCCGGCGGTAGTCAATCTAATCACTTTACTCCCGGCGGTAGTCAATCTAATCACTTTACTCCTGGCGGGAGATGTATTGTTATTTTTCTCTTTCATAACAAGGAATAAAAATCATCTAACATTTCCGGTAGGGGAAAATAAGTTTTAATCCTACATTTTATCTGTAGTTTGCTCTTTTTAAATCTTACACAATGCATAATTTCATATACATTGCGGAACAACCGCACTGTTTTTGTCTATTTTTACTACAGTGGATTCCCGATAATTTGAAACTCTGTAATTCAAAGTTCCGCTTAATCTGAAACGCTATCAGGAAAGGAAATTTTCTTTAGTCTTGGATAAAAACAGGTAAAACCTTACTAAAGACACGTTAATAGCCTAGACGAAAGTACATAGCTTTAATGTAACTATGTGAATACCTTTGCAAAATAAGAAAATGGCTGTAAAATTTAATTGCGCATGCACATTTTGGGGAGTCAGCAGGAATTAGTTAAACATGGTATAAATACTTTCAATTTTTATTTTAGTAATAATTCAGCTTAATCCGAAACATTCGCTAATCCGAAAAGGGGCCCGTCCCAATTATTTTGGATTATCTGATTTTTAAGTCTGACTTTAAAAATTATAACAATAGGGTATAAAACATGATAACTCTAAATTTTTTTTCAAGTTTTCGGTCCTTTTAAGTATTAGAAGAGGTTTTCAAATCGCTTTTGTCTTCATCAATTAATATTTCAGGATTAATTCCATCCACCTTATATATTGATCATAACAAGAGGCCAACAAGTTCTACAAAAAAATTTCCCTTCTACAAAAAAGTTTTGAAGACTTTATTTTTCATCAATGCTTTCCTCCTCTTTTTCATTTTATGAAATTATTGATAATACGTTTTTTAGGCTTTAAAACGAAAAATAACTAAATGGGATTTCATTATACCGGGTGTCCACTAAGTCTTGGCCTGATTTAATAGCTTTCTAAGTCTTGGCCTGATATAACAGCTTTACTGTACGAAAACGATTAAAGCCACACTTAACTTCTAAGCCTTGTTTTGAAGGGAATTTAATAAAGTTTTCTTTCATTAAGTTGGTAATACCTAAACACAGCCGATTTGACAACAATACAGTTATGATTCAATACATTAACAAATCAGAAATGGTGAGTTAAAGGAGAAAAATCACAGTGTTATTGTGGTTTCACGAAACCCAACCCCCTATGGCAGTTCGACGACTTTTCATGCGGACATTTGGAAGAACCTCCTGATAGAAGAAGCATCAACAGATGGTATTCACATTTTAGGGAAGGAGACAGTGAATGCGTCTCTTCAACTCACCATTTCTGATTTGTTAATGTATCATAACTGTATTGTTGTCAATTAGCTGTGTTTAGGTATTACCAGCTTAATGAAATAAAACTTTATTATATTCCCTTCAAAACAAGGCATAGAAGTTAAGTGTGGCTCTAATGGTTTTCGTACAGCAAAGCTATTAAATTAGACCAAGACTTTGTGGACACTTTATTTGAGAAATAGCGCTTAAATGCATTCATTCATTCATTCATTCATTCATTCATTCATACATTCATTATTTATTAATTGATGATTTTTAGTCCATTAATAAATCCATTAACTTATTCGTTCGTTCGTTTGTTCACTCACTTATTTATTCGTTAATTGATTGATGGACTCCTCACTCATTCCTCCATTCCCAGTGCAGGTGGTGTGATGTGGGGGCGGCGGCACTGCGGCTTGGAGTGGGGGAAAGTATTATTATTATTATGAATGCATAAGCACACATGCACTACGGTGTACATTGAGCAGACGTCCGTTTTTATGTCAGAATTTGTATACATACCTGGACTAAAAAACGCTGTGGCAGGTTTTAGAAACGCACGACTGTGCATCAACGCGCTCATGTTCCAACGTATTTAAAAACGTCAGTTTCTGCCATCCGTACGAAAACGCTTAGGAAGAAAAGACGAAAAGACTTTAGGAAGAATCTGCGCGCGCTTCCGCGAATGCTAGACCCCGGATGACTGCAGTGACGGTGGCGGAGGGGGAGGCGAGGCAGGTGTCCCAGTCAGCCGGGTCGTGGCTGTAGTGAAAGTGTTTCGGTCAGTGTGCACCGCGCTTGCGCCGTCCCCGCGCCGACTCCTCGCGTCTCCGCTGCCGCCGTCGCCGTCGTCATGGTTTGGATCTGCCCGTGTCTATATTATTTTTTATGGACGATTTTACTTGAAGGTTTATTTATGTAGTTTATTTAAACCGAATTGCATTTTGATGTAATCCAAACGTCTTAATCTGGTTGATGATTTGATGCTTTAATTGCGTAAATTTGATTAAAGTTCGATCATAAGTGTAGTTTAACGGTATAGTTTGAATCATAAGTGTATACTTTGTCTTCCGCCGGGAGTAAAATGATTACTTTGTGTCCCGGCGGGAGGAAAGTGATCCTTTAGACAAATGTAACTCGACCGATAGAAACTTATTTAACTCGAGTTAGTAAAAGGTACTCATAAAAGGCTACTCCTGCAAAATCGATAAAGTACATACTTCGTCAACCGAAATAATTAAAACAAAAAAATCCTAAGGACTTATTTAGTTACGCTCTAATAAGCCTTAATTGATCGACATAAAAATAAAAAAAAGTGTGAGGTAATTTGGCCTATAATTTTTCCTATTGAAAAAGTGCCAAAAAATAATAAACGTTTGTATGAGGAAATGTCGGAGAGTCTTTAAAATTTCAATAAAATAATAAAACTAAAACTAATTTAGATTATAATTGTTTTGATGCCACGAATTCTGAAAATTAATTAACAAAATCATTTAAAAGATTTTTCAGAATAGATTGTGCTCAAATCGGTTGGATTACCACTAATTCTCCGTTTGAAAATTACTGCATTTAAAATGTTTTCCTTAAACTAAAGTTTAAAGAACGGCCCCAGATTCATCCGATGGTAAATTAACTTTAGAAATTTTTTTGTACCGGTTCGTTTCAGCCGTTTTGTTTTAGGTATAACAACGACCAAGACATTGAAAAAATGTGAATTTTCCTTGAATACCTATCGACAATCATAGAAATCTGTATCTGATGATGGTCGAGCGTCAATCTGAGTAATCTGACACCAACCGCACGTCACGACTCACGTAATGAGGCTACAAGTATCAGACGCAGTTTTCACTCTTAAAATTGCTTTGTGCACGTTTTTTTACCTCGAGTATACTTCTGAATTTATTTAGCGGGATTTGTATCCTATTTGCTAATACATAAAGTCGTTAAAATTGGTTAATTTTTTATCAAGAATGACAAGCCTAATTTGCCAAGTTTTTTTTAGATTTTTTGTTAAAATTGTGTAAGCCATTGTATTAGCGGCTTAAATAGAAATTCTATCAGTAGGATATTCACTGCCGCTTTCTTTTGAAATTTTTACGATTTAAGTGCCTTAAGTAAACAGCTGACAGCAGTGAATTTTGTTGCCACGCCGAACTCGGTAAAAAGTGATTGCTCCGTAGTCAAAATAAAACGCTTTTTTATTGTTGTGCTAAATTGGAAGTTTTTAAAATTAAAATAATAATGCCGGTATGGAAAGTATGTCTATTTCGTTTTCTCAACTGCAGTACTGTAATTGTTTAAGACGATGTTGCAAAAGCAATTCTTGGAATAGTTGTTTTGAATGCATTGTAAAATCCTGGGAAGTAAACACATGAGTTTGTAGAACAATTTACATTTAGGATGCTCATACTAAAAGAGTTCTCTGAACAGGCGCGAACTACTCAGCAAACGGAAGAAAAAGCTCATTCAATCCCGGCTTCAGAACAGGGGAATGCGCACAATCGGGAGATGGAATTGCATTCGCGAGGGAATCCCCTAAACAGATTTTATTTACAAATCTATATCTTATTAACAGTCATTACAGTATATATTGTGTTGATTAGATTTTTAAGTGAAACAATTTAAAACGTTTTAGGCAGTTGTTCTTGTCCACCAAACAATTTTTTCCCCAATTGCTTGATGTCATTGATAATCAGTGCAACTTAAACTACTACGAACGAAAAACACAAAGCTATTGTGATACAATCATATTACAATTTTTAAAAATTGGGAGTTAAAACGTGCTCAAAATATATAAAAAAATTGTTCAGTTTTTTATATAACCCGGCGCTAATGTTGTGTCGCAGCTTCAGTTACAGTTTGATTTTCAAGGTGACGTCCTCAGAGGCATTTGCTAGGATACAAACCCTTACGGACTTAGCACAAGCCCTTCTAGGTTTACAATGAAATTGAGAAGCCAGCAGAGTATTTATTATTGATCGCCTTAATGTGATTTTGTCATGATGAACTAAAAATAAAATTTATACGCTACGCTCTCGTCCCCCATTTTGCTTTGTAATAAAATTTCAATTATTGCTAAACAGTTATAGTTGTTTTATGTTTATTTTATTTTTGTTAGTAAAAATCAAGTAAAGTAATAAAAAAATTTTATTTAGGATTTTAATGAAGTAACTCCATTGGCTATAATCTAATATAATCATAATGATCAACTGACTCATTATGTCCCAAGTATTATACTTTTTCCTGACACCAGCTGACTTAAACTGTCACAAAAAATACTTTCCCTGTCTCAAGCTGACTTTAAAACTAAAATAAATGTAAAACCGTGCCGTGTTTACTTGTGGGAAAATTACATGACGATTAAATATCGGACAGTAAAAAAAGTTTAATTCGGTTTGTTACATCTACATTAAAAAGGTATCTACTCGTCATTCGAATACCATTTCGGGCTCGATAGAGTTGAACGCTACGTTTGCCCGAAATAGGTCACAATCTTAATTATTCGGTATTCCATTGGCCATGGCACCTAAAGGATTCGGAGACCCTTACACACACAACCACAAGGCAACTACAAACGCCCCGCCTCGCCCGGCAGGTACATGAATCATGCACTGGGACCTCTAGTAAGGAATTGCAATTTTTTTAAACGACGGTTTTGACCTGCTATGATATATCTGTAATCTTTCTGCAATTACGAGAAAAAAAGATACCAAATACCTACGTGCGTGCCATTAGGGTGATATAATAATGAAATACACCAAACAAGCTTAGTTTGGTTTTGCTAATGTTTGAAAATAATTATGATTGTACAGGAAAAACAATACAAATAATTATGTATTACTGTATATACGTTTTACTAAAACAAATTATGTTACGCATTAAACTACATATTGCTTTACAGTAGGTGGCAAAATATTATAAAGCATTTGGTATTATTTTTCTCGTAATTGCACGTATATTACAAATATATTATCATCTTTAGTTAAAATTTATGTATACAAAATCTATTAACAATTGAGACCCTAGTGCATGATCTACCTGCCGGTCAGAGGTTAGTGGGGCCGGCCGCTGAGTGCGCGTGCTGGAGCAAGGGTCTCAATGGAATTGTGTGTAGTAGCGAAATAATAAACCGGTATCATCGCTGCGCAATGATAAAAAAACTCATGAAATTTTTTTGATGGTAAAACCTCGTGAATATTTCGTCATCCTTAAATTAGCTATCGCATTCTACAAAGTTACAATAGTATATTACGTTACCAGCCCGGTAAGTACCGTTTTACCGTGCGAGCATGAGAGTTCCCGCGCAAGCCGACAGGCGAGTGAGGGATTTTCATGAGAGTTCGGTAAAACTTACCGGGCGTGTGACACGTACGATACTTTACATCATACTGCTAAAAAAAGTATTTATTAATCACATAAACTATTACGCTTCTCAATTAATCAAACCTAGCATATAATGAACAAACAAACATCAGCTACTGACACCAGTGCTGCCACTACATTCCTCTGAAGTAACCAATAAACATGAACTGGACATCGGTTTACTGCAGTCAGCTGATGGTTTTGATTGTTGACTTCCGTTATTTCCATTTCCTAGTGCATGGTAAATTTACTGTGAAATGCACGGTAGATTTACCGTGCATGATCGGCAAAGAGTAACTTTCTGGTCTAGAGTAACCGCAGAAAACAGATGTTTCGGTGTAGTATGATGTAAACATCTTTTAATAGCAAGTGTAGACTAGAAGTGTCGAACGAGATATAGTTGTGCGGCAACTCACGGAATCGAAAAGTGAAACGGGACTCGGAAAACGCAGTGAAGTGAAGATAGAGACAGAAGGCGATGGATGTGGGACGTGCGAGAGGGATGGGTGAGGGTTGATGGTGTGGGAGTCAGCTTGGAGTCTCCTGCAGAGTGTCGCCTGCCCCGCCATGATCCAGCGCCGCAACTCGCGGAGGTTCATCCTCTCTGAGCTCTCGCAGGAGGAGGACGAGGAGGTCCGCGAGGAGGTGGCGCCGGTCGTCGAGGACGTCGTGCCGGAAGTCGTCGACCCTCCGCAGCCTCCAGAGCCCGGCCCCGGGACTCCGCCCCCCTCGCAGCACGAGATACTCAAATGGCGCTCCCTCAAGTCCCTCAGGTCGCAGATAACGTAAGTTCTTGTATTCCTTCCTCAGTGCTAATGGGCAGTTCCAGGTAAAGCATCCCAATAAGGATTACCTCTTCATTCGAGTCGATAAAAACCTGTTATGTAGTATAAGTTCCGTTTGTGTCTTTCGTCGTAATGTAGTGGTTCGCAGATTGCAAATCGGTGATGAAAAGTCCTGAGCCATAATTTAAGTAAGGTCTTGGAATCGATTAAGGTCAGAAACAGCCTTGGACCCAGTGTTCATAAAACATTTCTGCTAAGGCTATAAGTTCGACTACGAATTCAGTCCTCGAAGATGATCCGAGATCATAGATTTATAGTTGATTTCGAAGAGAGAATACCTTAATTTTAATTCGGCTGAGTTATAATATCGCAACAGTTAATTACCGCACTTCATTGAATCTTAAAATAACATTTTTTTAGTGTAAGCTAAGAACTTTTAATATAAAATTCACTCGTTGATGGTTATTACATATGCACTGTAGCCTTTGTGTGTTCAAATGATGTTTCCTGACATTTCTGTGAATAGATCATAAGCGAAAGACGTGTGTTTGTATCTTGTGTTTGCGGCGAGGGCCGTGGGACGAAGAGGAATTCAGGTTTTGTAACTTCAGCAGTCGCTCGTTCAGCATTTAAGTGCAGTGATAACTCAGCATCTTCGTTGTATCGGTGTATTTTTGTAAGCCCGATTCATAGGTGTTTAGATCGAGACTAATGTACGGTCTGTCTATAATTAATTGATGCCCAAATGAGTTTAAAAAAGTTATGTAGGTAAGTATGAGAGCTATAAAGGTCCAATGTTCAAAAATCATGGCTAAAACACCCTTGTTGGAGAAACTCCAAAGTGAAAACTGTTTCCTACAGTGCTTATATTTATGGAGTTTTAGGGAATCCCCATCACTCTCTCTCTCTCTCTCTCTCTCTCCCCCCTATTATAATGAATAAAATTCTTTATCACACTTATTTCTCATCATGTCTGTATGCAACTTGCTATATGGCTTCATCTAGTTGATATCTACTGGATTATTGCAAAAAATCTCTCAATTTAAACTTTCCATGACATCAAACTTGCACCCTTATTTCCTATGTTATTCGTATGGAGAAAATTGTTGTATGTTCATTTTAGGATTAAGTTGGTTTTACTTGATTTGAGGCTCCGTCTAAGTGATTTGTGCAAGCATTTGAAATTTGCTAGGTGTTCAGGTCTGCAGCAACGGGGGTATTTATTAATTAATAATGTCCAAAATCTAAAATAAACATGATTTTTTTTATTAAAAATTATTTCTTTTGTTATCTGAAATTATGTCTCAGTTCCATTAATAATTTTACAGCCTCAAAATCATGTCAATTCCAAGACCCACGTCGATCCCGTACAATGTCCCAACAAATTACAACTTCATTTTTTTTAACATTCCTCTGTTGCGTTGCATCAAGAAATCGAACCTTGCGCCAGCACAATTTGACTAGGCAGCCCGTATTACACAAAAGAATGCTACAGTCACAATGCTACCGGCACCCCTCAGTCACACGCATTGAAAAACAAATCTAATTCTGTAATTTACGTATATACGGATCAAAACGGTCCAACAACCCCCTAGTCGAGTCTTTGTATCGAAGTTAACAGACGTCTTTTAGGGAATACAAACGTACAGATCGTTATTCAAAGGGCAAAACTTTAGAACCCGTCTCCATCGTTAAAATCGATGTTAAAAATCGAAGTTTTTCGATATTTACATTCTATAGATTATTTTAATCATGATAACGTTTCGATGTCGTAATCGAGACATCACTAATTAGGTCATAACCAAACTACAATAATTTTAACTAACGTTATGAAACCTAACAGTCACATTATGCATATGAATAAAAATGATTAAGGTATATTCTAACGTTATCAACATATCATAACCCAACTATACCTTTAACTATATGACGTACTTAAAACTAATTTTACATCGTTCGCCACCTTGCATTTGATTCATTGTCAGTCGTTGTCAGTGTCGAGCTTTACTAAAGTACTCGTGCTACCTGCAATTGAGTTACTTATATCTCCATGCACATATAAGTTAGCTTCCAATGAAATTTTTGAATGTTCGGACCATGTACCTTTTACTTTTATCAGTGATTTTGACCTTTTACATCAACACATCCACATGTTGGTTACATTACTATCCATCACTATACTGTCACTTTTCACTCCTAGATTCATCGCAATTTCTAATATGAAACCAAATCAGTGAGCAAACCAAATTTTCCATTCCTTGAATACAGTATAGGGTTGTCAGTTTATCCATTGACTTAATAGGTTTCTCCACTTCTAATAGGATATTAATAATTACTGGAATCGACTTCTTAAAAATTATAACCTTCATTGTTTATTTTCAATAAGTTTTACGTTAATAACAAGAATAAAACATATGTTTAATAAAGAATTCGATAAATTATATCAAACGAGAAATCATCGATTTAAACATCGATTATAACGGTGGAGACGGTTTAGCCATTCAAAGTATTATTGCGTGTATTCCTTCAGTCCAAACATAGAGCGAAAAGTAGGTCTATTTTGTCGGAATTTCCTCGATGTCCAAGGCAGGCTGTGACGTCATTGTTAACTTACGTTTTGCGATCGCTTATCACTCAAACGTCAGCGTGTAATCAAATTCGATCTGAAGAAGAATGTTTACTATGGACCGTTGTCATACAGTAATAGTGCGTTATAATTAAATTACTTATGTAGGTTTTTTATAGATTTTCTAGTATTTGGTATATTCCGTATGGAAGTTTTACAGTTAATACTGTAACAAGTTTTACAGCTTTTGCGCAAATGGAAAAGGTCATAAATATTCTATGAATATTTATAATTATAATTAAATATTTATAGTTATAATTAAATATTTATAATTATAGTTAAATATTTATAATTATAATTAAATATTTATAATTATAATTAAATATTTATAATTGGTTCATAAATATTTTTACAAACTTGTAATTATAAGCACGTCGTGACAGATCAACAACTTAAACGTTGTTGTTTTATTTTTATTTTCATGGACGTTTGCTACCACCGATGATTAGTAAATCAAGTTTCAAGACGTTGTAGGATTTGGAATCCGATTTCGTCTTCAGGTGGAAAGGAACCTGAACATATCAAGATGAAAACAGAAAAACGGCTGGGTGGACCTGAAAAAAAACACTTTCGTGTAAAAAAAATAAATTCCTTATTTCCATAATTTATATTTACAGTTTTTAAAACAGTTACCGGGACCGGTACGAAATTGGTAAAATGCCTAATGAAACATTTATTAACTAACACTAATAAGTACATTATGCATAATTTACCTCTTAAGCATTTATTTGCTGTGCAGGGGTGCCCACCCCCCCATTGCGATAGCGCAAATACCCCCTTCCCCCAAAGGCAATGTCGCACCCCCCTTCCAAAATTATACCTTCCCATTTTATACTAACATACTGTAATCCTTTTTAGTGACGTAGATGGACCTTTGTCAGAGGGGGGTACCTTAGGGCCTGGTGGGTATGGAATACCCCCTAGCAAAAAGGGAGGCCCGGCGATGTTCCCCCGGGAAATTTTTATTATTATAAGTGTAAATTCACAATTTTAGACGATTTAGAGACATAAAAACTGAAACTCCTTAAACCTGAACAAATTTAGGCTTAGAATTTACGTTTTTTTCTAATGGTTACGACCTACAGCTCTTTAAATTCTGAGTCAATTCTATTCTTATGGAGGAAAAAAATCGTGATCTAAAGTTCGTTTGGGATCCAAGCCATTTTCTATATTGTCAGATGACGTAAATGATAAACCACCAACTGCTGCAGGAACTAATTTGCAATAAGCTTCAATCAAGCGTAATCATTTCGATCGCGTATACAATTACCTTAATAGATAATAATGTCGACTTTGCACCGGTACTTCAGAACACTCACACTGTAATGGCTTTTTTGTAACGAAAATTTTTACAATAACTCCTTGCTGGGAGAACTCAGGTATTAATTTCGGGGGACGACTCGCATGGGTCAGTACACATTTTACGTCACGTTCCCGACCAGAGGGAACTGTTCACTGGTCAAAATTACGTGCCGTAGAACACTGATCTAGTGTCATTTTGAAGCTTACAATCTCCTAATGTGTACTAAGGGGAATTATGTGTGCTTAGGAGTACAAATTAGAGTCATTGTTTTGATCCCGATATCCTTTCAAAATCTATTTGGGCTTCGCCGCAAGAACGCTCTAAAACGGCCCTTGACAATGTTTTCGAAAGTGCTCCAGGTTGTATTTGTTAAAGTAAGCACATTATATGGTAATAATTTGAAAAACCTCCAGGGACTATCGACAGAATGCAGTAAATAATTTATTTCATATATTAAAATTGTTCCAAAGTTTATTCACATGATGCATGATATATTTCTCGTGCAAAGCCGGGATCACGAGCTTATTCTGAAAACTTTCTCATAGTTTGCTATAATACGACATATACTTTGTTCTCCTATCCTGTTAGTTTATTTAGAGTTAAGATACGATATGTTTGAAATTCATTGTTGGTGATGGTGATTTTATATTTTGATTAGGATTTTTTTTTTGCGGACATTTGCCATCACTGATTAGTAAAAAAAAACAAGTTTCACGACGTTTCGGGATCTGGAATCTGATCCCGTCTTCAGGTGGAAGAAAACCTAGAACATAAGAAGATTAGTAACACATAGCCAGGAAAACCTGGAAAAGCTGTGTTTTTCTCCAGGTTTTCCTGGCTATGTGTTACTAATCTTCTTATGTTCTAGGTTTTCTTCCACCTGAAGACGGGATCAGATTCCAGATCCCGAAACGTCGTGAAACTTGTTTTTTACTAATCAGTGATGGCAAATGTCCGCAAAAATCCTAATCAAAATATACGATATGTGTCACGAAGCCTTCTCTTAAATACACTATCAAAATTCTAAACTTACTACATTGGACGATTGAGTTATTCTAAGGTCTTCAAACCGTGGACACTTGAATCGTGAAAAGCAAACGAGGTAAGGAAAGAGGAAAACTAATTAGAGTCATCGTTGTGATCCCGAAGGTTCTAGAAGTAATTGATAGGAATACAAACATGTTATTTTGACCTAAGGCCTAGAAATCGGTGGGTAAACAAACCGTTGCGTTGGTGGCGCTATAAGAAGAGTGGACAGTAATAGGTTTACGGAATGCTGTGATTTTGCCGGAAACAGAAACACCACAAATACAGGGTGTCCGGAAATTATGGTAAAACATTTTAGTATATGGTTGTAGAGGTAAAAATAAGAAAAAAAGTTTATATAAACATAGGTCATGAAGTGCTTCGTTTACCGTATGTGTGTCTGTGATTTTTACTTATTCAATCATACCTCACGAACTCGAACCTCTTAACGTATAAACTTCAAACTTGGAATATGGATGACCACTATTAAGGACTATTTTTTAAGAAGTATCAAATTTCTACTTTGTACCATTTCAAAATGGCGACTGTGTTTTGTTTTCAAAGCGATATATCGTAAAACCCGTAAATGTTAGAAAAATTATACAAGAAGCAAAAAGTTGCGAAATTTAATCTAATTAACGCTGATATTAAGATTACGTCACGCTCCCGACTAGAGGGAACTGTTCACTGGTCAAAATTACTGCCGTAGAGCACTGATCTGGTGTCATTTTGAAACTTGAAATGTGCACTAAGGGGAATTATATGTGCTTAGGAGTACAAATTAGAGTCATTGTTTTGATCCCGATATCCATGCAAAAAAACCAGGGAATCGCATAGGTACTCCCTGCGATCACGAGTTATGCAGTAATGCAGGAAACAATGTATGTTCTTGTGATTTTCTTCACAAGAGGTAATCCATGTCACTATCATAAAGGGATTTTTCAGTATTTTAACGTAATTTTAAAAGAAAAGAAATTGTAGTTATTTAAGCACCAAAGACAAGGTTTCGCTCTTTGGTAGGGTCCTCGGTCTACCTTATTTATGACCGGACAACTGATAATGAAGAAATTTTAAATTTTCCAAATAAAAACATGAAACTTTCTGACAGCATGTTCTAAAGAACCATGTTTTATTCAGAAAAGTTAAAATTTCCCCGTGATTAGTAGTCCAATCATCTTAATCTTAATTTCAGCAAGATTAACAAAACACAAGTTTGCACAAATAGGTATTGCAATGCAATTGGACTAAATTTTGCAGCTTTTATGTCTCTTTATAATTTTTCTAAAATTTTGTGTTTTTAAGATATTTAGCTTGTAAAAAATAACAGTCGCCATTTTGAAATGGTACAAAGTAAAAATTTGATACTTCGTACAAAAATAAATAGTTCTTAATACTGGCTATCAGTTAACCAAGTTAGAAGTGTATACGTGAAGAGGTTCGTGAGATATTATTAAATATGTAAAAATCACAAAGAGACACAGGCGGAAAACGAAGCACTTTAGAACCTGTGTTTACATAAACTTTTTTTTCTTATTTTTACCCCTACTATCATTTACTAAAATATTTTCTATAATTTCCGGATACCCATTATAATTTAGCTGCTCAACCGCTAAAAAAAAGTTCTCGTGAGATGAACAAAATATATGAGCTAAAAACATAAAAGCATTTACTTACTTTTTTATTTTATTTTCTTTACATGCGTCAGAATAGGTACAACCACAATGAAGCAGTTCACTTTATGAATATAATAATTTATTGTTGTGGATAATTGTCTTTTACTCACTCTTTTTATCACTGAGTGTATTATTATTAAATCGTAATGTTACGCTTGAGATCCAACATTAAAATTTAATAATTAAAAATCCGGCCATGAAAACATGTATCAGTAAAAAAGACGTAATCCATGTCACTATCAAAAAGGGATTTGTTCAGTATTTAAACGTAATTTTAAAAGAAAATGTAGTTATTTAAGCACCAAAGACAAGGTTTTCATTTACAACAAAGTGTAGTACATAATATGTATATAAAAAAAACTACAGATATATTGGCAGGTTACGCTTCTGGCTTAACAGTTTTCTTGATAATTGGAAATTTACACTAAAGTGACTGAATCCTTTTGATTATATGCTCATCAGAAATGAAATTTTGGATCGTTAAAGATCGGCAGAGAAGCCCCTGGTTTTCCCCATTCGTCAATTTCCCGACTCCTCCATTTCCCAGCGGCGCGGCGGCGCCCACCGCACGGCGGGTCCTTGGGTATCCAGGACATCGGACTGAGGTCAAGTTTTTGTCCACGGAAACTTTCATGAGAGTGAAACATGGGCGACCATTGCGACACCCGCTCTGTCTTCACCGACCCTTGTATTGAGAAACCATCGGCATGTAGCGGATAAGCTCTTCATATCCTGCATTACGCTGATTAGCGGGTGCGAGGCCCGGGGCAAAAAAAACTTGCGAGCCCCCCCACCAGCGATCCTACGCAATACATTCTTAATTTTTAGACTTTCATGGGGACTTTATGTTCTAAAAAATTACGTACTTTTTTAACTAGTATATAAGTTTTCATAAATTACTTTATCCATTGACTGCTTCAGTGCATACTTGACTTAGTTCAGGGGGAAAAATTCCCAACTCTTTAGACCTCAAATTTATATATTTTTGAAAACTCTACCAATAGTAACTGTTTAACACTATTAAATAGGAGTATTGGAAAATTCATGGACAAAAGTAGAGAATTTTAGGTGGTCTCCTCTCCCTTCAGGTGGGCGATTCTGTCGTGCGACGCCAACGCTACTATTGTGAAACATTTTGTAATTCACCGGCAATAACCTTTCCGCACAGAACGAATGAAACTAAGTGAACACCACTACTACTACCTAAGTGTAATTCACTACTACTTTTCCTTGGTACCTAGTGAGATCGGTATTAACTTTAAATACCTTCAGAAGTTCACAACTAATTATTTTCTACAGGCCTCGCGCAAACCACTAGTTTAAAACCACTTTAATTCAAGTGAAATAACAAAAGTTTAATGGTGGCTGTTCATGACAGGTGTTGACCGTGAGAAAAAAAGCCGTGAAATGCGATTGCGCCTTTACCAATTCCGGGTAAACAGCGGGAGTAACTTCTCGACTCGAACTTCCTAGTATTTTTCAAAACTTCGTGTCGGGTCGAATAGTGTGAACTCGGCTCGAAAAGAGCTCGATAATCGAGTACTCACACATCCCTACTGAATATCTTTCAAAAAGTGTCAAAAAACCTTTTGATGCCACGTGCTGGGGGCCTAGACGCCGGAGTTGCACCAAGGCGGCCGAGGCCAGTCCGGGACACGCTCATTGGTAACGTAAACATTGTGATAAACAATATTAGCTTCCGACTGCTGTTCGTCATAGACAAATTTTCAAGGTAGTCAATTCGTATTTCGTCAAGTTTTCCATGTGATTTCCACTTCTTGCATTATAAGTCATGCAGCATAACCGAGTTCGGCGTGTGTACTTAACATTTCCACACAAGTATATTTATATAAAGAAGTGCTTAACAGTCTTTTTCCCCCTTTCCTGTTTTTCCCAGGCAACTTAGATAGCTTAATTAACCTTAACCGACGTAAAAATTCCATCAGCCGATCTCACAATCTCATTAATGTGGAGCAAATGTTGTCACTTATAAAAAAAATTAGTAGCTTTAAAACGACTGACTACAACCAAAATTAAGACGTTCATTTTTCTCAGCAGCAACCTTTACCAACAGTATATACGTTTGTGTGTATTTGTAGTTTCAAGTTGATTTATAGCTTTGTAAAACAAATTATAAATATAAAATAATGTAAATATGTATTAATGATGTACTTATAAACTCGATTGTTCCGTAAACCTCGAATATACCAACGCAGGACAACCGTGATGAAAAATTTAATATTTTCATCCGATTTTCCGGAAGGACAATATAATTTTTTTACACCGAGTCTAGAAAGTGAGGGAACTAGGAGAAGCATCGGCCCGTAGTTTAATGTGCCTTGCATCGTCCTCCCGGAATAAACAAAAATAAAACAAAGTACTCGTAAATGCCGGGAAATTATGTTGTACGTAATCAAAACGGACGGGGATCTGGAATCTGGATTGTTTTGCTTCCGTCCATCGAAGAAAGATTGCGTCAATTGGATAATCCAGCGAACGAGCCAAACCGGCCGTGACAGGTTCCCTCGATCTCGTTGCGCGCTTTTTTAATCACCGTCACCGCATTCCCTCTCACCTTCACTTCATTTCATTTCATTTATTTTCCATTCAACAGTTTACAATACTGTAATAGGCATCGTCAATTTACATGTGGTTCTTAATATCTAAACTAAAACTAGTTAGGAATTCGAGGGCAATTAAATCTTTTCGAGGGTATTTCCACCAGTCGAGGGTACTTTTGGGGCTATTTGTTTTTTTTATGGTAATAACGGGTAATATGACTGAAAACTTCAAAACTTCCGGTAATTTTACGCGATTGTGCCCTAAAATTATTTTTGTGATGCATTTTCTGTGAAAATTATTCCTGACGTAAGAACCATGGACTAAAATTGAACAAACCTCACTCTTCGGTAAGGCTCTACATGACATTCTGCTAACCTTTGATTACCTAAACATTTTATTCTCTATGTCGCTTTCTCCAGTGCGTTTGCGTTACTTTTGTCTATATGCCAATTTCTTAAATTACATAATGGCCTGACCATTTTTTAATTTTTATATATTTTTCGTAGTATAAGAAAGTATATAATTGTTAAAGTATATAATTGCTGCATTATGAATTCCACTTAATATTGTAGTTTGATCATTTTTGTAACTAACAATATATTTTTTTCCGTGAGTTCTCAAGGTTACACATTTCCTGTGTAAGCCTACAGGTTCAATTGAGTCGGGCCGAGGTAATTTTCGGGTAAAAAGGGTAATTTCAGCAGGAGCATAGGGTAATTTATGAGAAGTGGTCGAACAACACTGCCCCATACTAGACTGACCATTGTCCACATAGAACAACTTCCAAAAATTATAAATTAAACTATTATACAATCGAAGTTCGGCTGGAGGGCGCTCCTTCCACGGATCATGTCGTATTCTCTCTCGAGACCGACATTTACGTTAAAGTTGGTACAGTTCGATCAATCATCCGACATAGTCAATTTGTTGCTCATTTATTTTAAAATAATTTTGGCGATTCCATCAGTAAACAGAATTTTAACGTAAAACCGATCTAAAAATAAGTTTAAGAAACCTCAAAACATTTGAGTTTTTATGTTCCCCCTAAAATTACTAGTTTTTTGTGTTTGGCATCGATCAAATCGTTATTTTTGAAATCGTTGATTATTATAACACTTAAAAAAGGAAAATTTATGAGTAGCGATTTATAGCCAAAACGCCTTCATTAACCCCTCAAACGTTTCGTATCCTTAACTTTTTCAAATTTTACTGAAATGTTAGTGTTAAATTACATCGTAATATGCGAAGATCTCTTATTTTATCCATATTTACTGTCTGTCCACTTAATCAAGTATTTTAATATTTATTATAACTGGTGCCAATTCTTGTGGCCCACGCCGCGCCGTCCATAAGACTAATGTTAATTTTAACATTGGGCCTATGGACGGCGTGGGCCCCAAGAATTGGCGCCAGTTATACTTGCTTTTCGGTCTGGAAACTTCGATCGTAAAGCTAGTAGATGAGAGAAAAGGGTATTGTTTTGAGATGTACCAAATTAATGGAAAATGAAAAATGGCTATTTTTATGCACGCTGCACGCTTGATAATTCAGTTTTGTGGGGATTTTAATTTTAAACACAGTACTCCTTCACGATGCGCGATTCCATTTCGAGTGCACCAATCCGGGGATAGACCAACTGGGCACAGTGGCCAGGATTCTGGTAAAGAGTCGAGTCCAACTGGGCTCAGTCACTTATTCCAGTCCACTCGGCCGCTGGCGCTGGCCGCAATTTTAAATTGTGTTTTATAGGTCTGTCACGTTTATGCAATGAAAATTTTGTTAAAAATATAGGTATTTTGAATTTGTTTTCGTATAACGATGAGGACAGTTTTCAAAATAATTATACAGCACGTGTGATACTAGAAATATTACCTTCCTCTTTCTTAAAACCTGTCCTTTATACGTCGAAAATTAAGACGGAGAAGTGTCACTTTTTCTACCAGGAAGTGGAATTATTGGGCCATAAGATTTGCCAAGTCGGAATTCAACCGTTAGGTAGTAGGGTTGAAGCCATGCTTAAAATACCCACCCCTAAGAACCTAAAGGATGTTAGAAGTTTAGTTCTCCCATGAGACCGATGTTAACTTTCAAATTCGTTACAGCGTCAACCACTCAACCAAAATCGTTGATTTACAACTCATCTGAAAGAACAAAACATTATCTAGCGATTCCAGTGTGCAGAATTTTGATATAGTTTTTTGTTTAGGTGTTAAAAATTCACAAAAATATATTTTCGGATTTTTTATAAATTATTCTAAATGTGTTATCGAAATGCCGCTCACCGAAATCGCCAGATAATTGTTTCTTCTTTCAAATGAGCTAAAAATTAACGATATTGGTTGAGCGGTTTAAGCTGTACCGAATTTGAAAGTTAACATTAAAGTTAACATATTGGCCTCATGGGAGGAGCAGGTAGAAACGCGATATTTTTCGTGACTGGAGCCTCCTGTTAATGTGGGAAGGCTCAGCTAGAGAGGCCAGTCCGGACAGGTATATCATCTTGACGTCGTCACCAGCGGCCCTGCCAGTCATCGGCAAACACGCCAGAGACTCCCATCAGTGACTCCGCTAATTGCACTCATCATGGCACCTCCATAAACGGAGGGAGTTGGGATTGCGAAAACTCATGTTTAATTGCTTGATAAAACCTCAGAGGTTCGACCCTCAGAGCTGAGGAGCCGTCCATAAATTTTGTCATCGCTTTTTTGCCATTATTGGACCCCTCCCAAAACTAAATCAAACCATCATTAATATTCGATTGAACATCCTCCCACCATTTGAAAAGTTACGTCCTAGAGTACATACGGCGAAACTCTAGAATCCGTCTCCATCGTTAAAATCGAAGTTAAAAATCGATATTTCGGTATTTACAATCGCGATAATGTTATCAAAACAACATTTCGATATTATCATCGAAATGATAATTTAAAGCTTAGATGTTTATCTGCATGATAGTTTAGTAAGTAAACAATAATTCTAACAGATTTAATCGAAATAAAATATTAAAGATCACAAAATCATGGTTACAGTTACTGGGTAAGTACATCAACTTTAGCTGCACCTTCTAAACATTGAGAAAATACACTTTGCGTGACACTTCGGTACTAACGACGCATACAATTGCCTAGATACGAGTCGAACACGTCCTTCCGTCTATTATATCGTAGACTAAATTAAAACTGGAATTGTTGAACCAGATAACGCATGTTGATAAAATGCTAAGTTTATGGTTTACCTGCAATTGAGTAAACTATGGCTCCACATAAGTTAACTTCAATGTTACTCGACGACATATTGGAATTTTCGAACCATTTACCTATTTACCTACATCCACTTTGGTTACTCTGCCAAATTTATCCATCGCTTCTATCACGTTTCAATCCTAGAATCATCGTAATACCAAATTAAACTGAATTAGTTACCAAAGCAAATTTTTGCAATCCATGACTAAATGATGATTTTAAGTTTGACAGTTTCTCTAAATGTAATGTAATAGGATAGTAAAAGAACTAACTGAAACCGACATTTTAATAAATAAATAAAAACCCTATCAAAATTGGTTACTTCAAATAGTTTGATATTAATAACAATAAAACATATGTATTTAAAGGAAACCGATTATTTGTACCAAATCGAAAAATATCGCTTCTTAACTTCGATGTTAACGGTGGAGACGTATTCTAAAGTTTAGCCCCATCCACCAATTGGAACATTACGTCATAGAGTAAAAAATTCTGATTTAAGTAAAATAGTCCCCCTGATTAAAGTGGATTGTTAAAAAGGAATTTATTAAGTTTTAAACCTATTTTAGAGCTAATTTGTTCTCGATCAACCATTCAAACCAGAACTTTTTTCAAAAAAATTATCGAAGTAAACTTTACAAGTATTTCCAAACCATGTAGCACTTCATTTTTGCTTTAGTGATCAACGCTTCCTGAAGTGATAAAAAACATTGCTGATTAAATTCTGCTTTATTTTGACCTGACCTGAAGCTAAAATGATAGTGTAAAAAACGAGCATATATTTTGTTATGAATTTTCCAAACTTATTAACTTTAATTAATTTAATTTACATCAATTGTTCGAATATTTTCATTATGAAACATAATTTGAAAATGTTGTCATATTAATATCTACCCTCCTCCCCACCATGCTAACAATGCTTACAATCCTATCGCAATTTTGAATCTGGACCCCTCTCTCCATTTTCAGGTGACGTAATGTATGGACGGCCCCTGACGCAACTGAGGCTCCGGTGTTCCTCATTAGGGAAAACCGCGTCACCGGGGTACCATTAGTTATAAGATGAGCAAAGAAGAAGCTGCAGGGGACTTTATAGTTTTACGAGCGGTATTAAGCTGCCAAATAATTTTAAGGGATAGCAATGACAGTTGCTGGTATGTTAGAAATGTTAAGGATATATTAAGTTTTCTCGAGATATTACATTTCGCGGTAAATATTTTCACACGAGTGTTCGAAAAGAGTGTGGAAATTGGAGTTTCTGATTTTAGAGATTTCTTGATTAATTGTAAATACTCGTGCCTTTATCTAAGGGACAATACGAGCATATTACATCAGCAGTTAAAGAAATGTTGCAAACTTTTCTTTTGCAAAAAGGTGTGCCCTTAAAAGTGTTGATCGCTCTTATGATTTCGCCCCTTCAAAACCTTAGACCGATAAAGGGGGGTTGTTGCTACGGGTGCACCCTTATTCCGTATTCCGCCTCAAAATCCAGGTGGACACTGATATTTCGCCTCAAAATTCAGGTAGACACCGATATTCCGCCTCAAAATCCAGGTAGACACCGATATTCCGCCTCAGAATCCAGGTAGACACCGATATTCCGCCTCAAAATCCAGGTAGACACCGATATTTCGCCTCAAAATCCAGGTAGACACCGATATTTCGCCTCAAATCCAGGTAGACACCGATATTTTGCCTCAAAATCCAGGTAGACACAGATATTCCGCCTCAAAATCCAGGTAGACACCGATATTTCGCCTCAAAATTCAGGTAGACACAGATATTCCGCCTCAAAATCCAGGTAGACACAGATATTCCGCCTCAAAATTCAGGTAGACACAGATATTCCGCCTCAAAATCCAGGTAGACACAGATATTCCGCCTCAAAATCCAGGTAGACACCGATATTCCGCCTCAAAATCCAGGTAGACACCGATATTCCGCCTCAAAATCCAGGGATACACAGATATTCCGCCTCAAAATCCAGGTAGACACCGATATTCCGCCTCAAAATCCAGGTAGACACCGATATTCCGCCTCAAAATCCAGGGATACACCGTTATTGCGCTTCAAAATCCAGGTGGACAGAGATATTTCGCCTCAAAATTCAGGTAGACACCGATATTCCGCCTCAAAATCCAGGGATACACCGTTATTGCGCTTCAAAATCCAGGTGGACAGAGATATTTCGCCTCAAAATTCAGGTAGACACCGATATTCCGCCTCAAAATCCAGGGATACACCGTTATTGCGCTTCAAAATCCAGGTGGACAGAGATAATTCGCCTCAAAATTCAGGTAGACACCGATATTCCGCCTCAAAATCCAGGGATACACCGTTATTGCGCTTCAAAATCCAGGTGGACAGAGATATTTCGCCTCAAAATTCAGGTAGACACCGATATTCCGCCTCAAAATCCAGGGATACACCGTTATTGCGCTTCAAAATCCAGGTGGAGAGAGATATTTCGCCTCAAAATTCAGGTAGACACCGATATTCCGCCTCAAAATCCAGGGATACACCGTTATTGCGCTTCAAAATCCAGGTGGACAGAGATATTTCGCCTCAAAATTCAGGTAGACACCGATATTCCGCCTCAAAATCCAGGGATACACCGTTATTGCGCTTCAAAATCCAGGTGGACAGAGATATTTCGCCTCAAAATCCAGGTAGACACCTGTTATATATTATATATTCCGCCTCGTCCCTGAAGTTGATCTTGGAGAGGTTCCACCTCCCAGAACCACTCCTTGGAGGTGGCTCTTAGGCATGGGATCATGATTATTTTTCGTTTCGGGGCCCCCAGATACCAAAAACACCATCCGGTAACAACTATTATATATTATACAGGGTGATTACAAAAACCCTTCAGGACTTCAGAATATAATTACTCACAAAAAAACTAAGAAAAAAGTTCCTATAAACACGGGTCCTAAAATGCTCATCCGTCTGTCGATGTCGGTCTGTATGTGTTTTAACATGATTTTGCATAACTTCGGAACTACTAAAGAAACAATCTCCAAACTTGGTACGTATATGCTGACTAATAGTACCTATTTTTGTGCGGAGTATGAAGCTTCTACTTTGTACCATTTCAAAATGGCAGCCATGTTTATATTTTAAAAGTTAGTATCTTAAAACCCGTAAAATTTACGAAAATTGTACAAGAAACAAGAAATTTGCGCAATTTTATTTCCTTCAAAACCATATAAAGATTATTAAGATTGAACCACAATTAACGGAGTTTTTGCAAGTTTTCCAACAGAATACATGCTTGTGTTATGGCAGTTATAGCAAATTTGCTTTGAACGAACAACGATCAAAGACCAGGCCAGACCACTATGAAGCACGAAATACTGTATTTATCCTTCTTTTAAAGGGAAGACATCCTTTAAAAAAGGTTTTTTTATCCCTTAGAGCTCCACCCTTCAGAGGGTCAAAGTTGCGTGTTATTTAGGGAGAATACTTTGTTTTTCCTGTGTTCGCCAATGAAATCCAAGAGCTGTCACTGTAAATGCCCAGCGAAGCGGGTTTACCGTCAGCTAGATATAAATAAAGTATAACTCACTTTTAAATTACCGGAGGAATTCTCTCCCCAGGAGCTGGAGGTAGTGAAGCAACGGTGGTTCCGTATTGCGCGACACAAATTTCTACTCGGTAGTTCAATTCGGGGTTCGCGCGAAATACCTCGGGGCAGATGAATAGCGGTGTACCGTGAGTATGTAGGTTAGTTCGAGTGCTGTCGGTATCCCACGGTCTGCGGCATGCGAGAGGGAGAGTTAAGTTTCGGAACCCTCGCTTCGTGACGCTGGAGGGTTGGACTGTTTGGAGTGTAAGGGGGTATCATGGAGACGGAGAGCACCATTTACCTGCGGTGGCGTTGAATACTGCGGTGAAACTTTAGAATTCGTTTCTACCGTTAAAATCGATGGTTTTCGATATTTGTAATCGCAATTAATTGCGATAATCATGAAAACGTTTCGATATCCTAATCGAAACATCAGCACTTGGTGAAACCTGACAGTTACACTTTGGGAATAAAACCGATTTAGTTAAATTCTAACGTTATCAGCATATCATAACCCAACTATAGTTTTAACTAACATGACGTACTTAAAACTAATTAATTTCACATCGTTTGCCACCTTTCCACCTTGCATTTCTTTCTTTGTCAGTCGTTGTCAGCGTCGTGCTTTACTTAAAGTATTCGTGCTACCTACCATTGCAAGTATTCCACATTAAATCATTATTCATAATTTTACTCAGTGTCATTTTGGAATCTTCGAACCATGTACCTATCTCAGTGATTTTGACATTTTACTTCCACGTTTCAAAACCAGAAACATGGTAATTTTCAGTTAGCGTGGTGTCACCAATAAATTACCCATCGCTACTGTCACTTTTCAGTCCTAGATTCATCGCAATGTCTCATATGAAACTGAATCAGTTATCAAATCAAATTTTTCCAATCCTTGAATATATAGTATAGGGTTGACAGTTTCCCTAATTCGAATAGGCCAGTAAAAATTACTGGAATCCACGTTTTAAATAAAGCGGCCTACATTGTTTATTTACCATAAGTTATTCAATAACAACAAGAATAAAACATATGATTATTGAAGAATTCGATTAATTATATCAAATCGAAAGACATCGATTTTAACGGTGGGGACGGGTTCTAAAGTTAAGCCAATACTGCATCAGTTCGAAGCTAGAGCAGTTACTCGATGGGTTCAACACTATTTGTAAAGACGCTCCTAGACTAGGCTTATTTAATATTTTTTCAATACGCTAGCCTCAAAAAGAGGGTATTTTTGGCCCAGTTTAATCCACTCTACTTTTGATAAAGTTACTGCTGCAACATCTTTCTTTGTGCATTGCCCTGAAACTATATTCTTAATTGTTCAGGGCAACATCTGTATCTTCTACGCCGATACTATTTTTTGTTGTTAAAATTAATTTACAGGTTAGAGTTTACTTCCGGTTTTGTTTATACTATGGCCTACGCAATTTTGTTCATTTCAGAATTATTACAAGAAATTCAGTAAAACGGATTCACGTTTTAAAGAGTCTTGAAAACGATTTACTGGTTTCAAAACTACTCTATAGTATAATTTATTTATTTATCATATATTTTTCCTATTCAAAAATATATGTTGAGTAGTTTGAAACATATTGGAGGTGTAAAATCCTCTGCTTTGGTTCTGCTATTAAAAGTCTGCCCATTATAACAATTAAATATAATCTTCCTAAATCAACGGTCGAAGTTAATCGGTCGAAAAGAAACTTGTTTAGCTCTGTGGGTTTTTATTAAAATGAGTTAGCAAGGCCGAGCCGCGACCTACCGCGCAAGGACTCGCCGACGACGCGAGGTCGCGGGTTCGATCCTCACCCATTACAACATATTGATGTATTCTGTAATCAAACATTCCAGCAATAAGTGAAGCGTTCACAATTTACAATGCGCCCATGTGAATTGCACATATTTTATTTTGGAAAAAGGGTGTACAAATTTATCTCAGTATAAGCTACAAATTTAAATATCCTGATGACTGAATCGCTAAAAACCAATAAGATGGAAAATCTCAATCTTACAGAAAATCTTTAGAGAGAGACCCTTTTATTCAACTGGAATTGAACCACAGTTGCAACCTATATTGCGTAACTGAACGCTTAACAATTTATTGTACGATATGTGACACAGTTTATGTTGATTCTTATATACATTTACGAATCATTGTGAACAAAATAACCAAAATGAGGACCTATTTGTCATATTTTGACTACGTTTGTTCTAATTAGTACTTCGAATCTACAGGTGTTTTTCGCCTAACCGATTTCCGCTAACATATCATTGACTACTCGCGAATCTCGTACATGTCAGTTGTCAGGGCCGAGAGCGTGGTGTCCTTGACAGTCTGACACCGAAAACACCCGAATAGAGATGCGTCATATTAAATATTTTATGATGTTAGTTACTTCCATATTATTTATAAATAAATATTAGTTGAGAAAACCTAATATCTGAACTAGGTTTCTTGGGTGACTGTTTTTTAAAAGCCTTGGCTAAAAATTTAGGCTAAAAATTAATAAAAATTAGTTAAAAAAGATTTATATAGGTAAAAAAGACATTAAAATTTTACTAAGATTTAATAAATTGCATTAAATTACTTGTTTGGTTATAGTGTGTGTTGTTTAATTAATGCTGTTACAGGTATTATATTTATGGAAAACTAATACTAACCTACTATTGTTTCAAAACAATCACGACGATATTGAATATACCTTTTAAAATAATGCTGTTGCAGGTATTATATTTATGGAAAACTAATACTAATGCTGCTACAGGTATTATATTTATGGAAAACTAATACTAACCTACTATTGTTTCAAAACAATCACGACGATATTGAATATACCTTTTAAAATAGTAACAATAAAAGTTTTTGTTATGCAACATTTAATAATATTTATTATTGTAAAAATATATAAAATATTTAGAATATCAAATATTAGAAATACATAACATGCAGATATTCCATGCTGGCGACACCTTGCATTAGTTAGAAATGGTACAGGTGTTTTTATAACGCAACCCATTTTTAAGATTGAATAGTGCACATATATAAATATGAAATGAGTATTGTTTTGTTAATCTTTACATTTTATACAACCTATTATTTAAGTTAGATCACATTTAGTTAACATTATGTGTTCAAACAATCCGCCATTGGCATTCGTACAAAGTGCTCTCTCCATCAAATTCCTGATCACGTGTTGCAAGGTACGTATTTGAATTTCTTGCATTACATTTGTTATGTTTGTTTTGAGGTGCTGAATATCCAGTGAATTGTTTTCGTAGGCCTTACTTTTTATGTATCCGCAAAGAAAATTATATAATGGGGTTAATTCCGGGGATCCTGGGGGGTAATAATCCTTCACTAATAAAATAAAGTTTTGGGTTGCGTTAAAAAACACCCTGTATTATACCTCTCACAAAATTTTAAATCACATTAAGAAAATATTTAACACATTAAGAAAATGTATAACTTTTTTGTTAGTATATGGGATGGAAGAAACAGAAAGACAAATTAATGATATAGTGCGTGTAGAGTGTAGAATAAGGAAAACATGCATGTATTAGTTTTAGTCTGAATCACATACTTTTGAAATCAGTTAATTTTACATATCTAACACGAAAAACCCAATACTAATACATTCGGCCATCCCTAATCCCTAAACGCGAAGACTGCGGACCCAGGTGCGAGTCGCTGAGGGAATCCCCTGTGAAGCAATCGCCTGCGCCGACCTTGTGGGAGAAAGCATTCGGGAGTTGGTAACCTCGTTCCTCTCTTTCTTCTCCCCTTTCCCCTTTGCTCCCTCGGCATTCCCATGCTGCACAACTCCCTTGGCGGATCCAGAGCATGACTTCGGAGGGGCGGGGGGCAAGTAGGATTACGAGAGTAACCTTCCGGGGATTATGGAATACCCCCTCAGCAGAGGGGGGGTCCGGGCGCCCTCCCCCGGGAAATTGGTGAAAATTTGATCTGAAATTTCATGTTTATAGGCAATCTAGAGACAAAATCATGCTCAATTTTAAATTTAAAACTACAGTTTTTATTGGATATTTTTATTAAAGTATATTTGATTAAATAATTAGGGAAATACAGTGAAAAAACTGTTTGGCGGTTCAAGCCTTAAATTTATTATTTACAGTACTTTCTCCAGAAAACTTAAACTAAACAAAACAATAAATCCTAAGTCGAGCCTTCTTTTTCCTCCCTTAGCATAACGCTCGATTAAATTATCAACATTCACATCAATATCACGATGTATATATAAAAGACATAACCCGTCCAACCTTTCTTCAAACATTCTTGTCCGTAGCCAAGATTTAACCAGCTTTACATTTGCCATTTATCAGCGATCGGCAAATACTCGCGAACGTTTTCACTGCCGATCTCGAGTTCCGCAAAGTTACATCGGCCGTTTATCCGCGATCGGCTGATACGCGCTATCGTATTTCGCGGCCGTTCACGAATTCCGCAAAGTTTTAGCCCGCGACTAACAAATACGCGCGATCGTTATCGCGGCCGATCGCGAGTTTTGCAAAGCTGTGTTTGCCGGTTTTATTCGCAATCGGAAAATACGCACGATACTTTTTGCGGCCGATCGCGAGTTTCTCAAAGATGGATTTGCCGTTTATTCGCGATCGGCAAATACGCGCGATCGTTTTTTGCGGCGCGGCGGATCGCAAGTTTCGTGAAGCTACACTCTTGTTGCGATCGCTAAAACGATCCCGTCCCGAAAATTTCCCGAAGCTAATTTATCCTGCCCGAAAATCGGGAATTCATTTTCCCGAAATTTCCCCAAATTTATGATTTTTTCCACATTCTCGGGGGGGGGGCAATTGCCCCCTTTGCCCCCCCCTTGGATCCGCCACTGGCCTCGCATCTGCGTCCGCAGTCGGGATGGCAAAATTTCCCGAAATATCGATATATCGGGGTTTCGATGCATCGAAAGAACAGTATCGATATCTAATAAATATCGGTCATAAAATATCGAAATATGCGGTATATCGAAACCCGATACATCGAGGTGTTCTTAAAAGAAATACGAAATACGGTAACATTTTGCAAGCTTGTAGCATCGAAATGGCAGTAATTACGCTGTTATAAATCATGTAAATTAAATGGTTTGATTCCCATTACTAAGTTCATTGGCGTTTTAATTTTTTTCTTGAAAATCTATTTTCATCAGGGTGTCTGCTGATACTGGCAATGCTTGAAATTCTGGAATTAAACGGGAATTCGTTTTTCACACTGGAAATACTGAAATTATACTTTAATTTCAAATTGTGTACTTGAACTTTATTGATATAAGTTAGCTAAGCAGGAAAATAGTTTTGCCAGTGGTTCAATATATATGAATATAAAAATTTTGACTTTTTTTAAAGTTTGAAATCCAAAACTGTTCATCTTTTGGTCCTGTTCAATTATTAAACGTAATAATAAATTTAAAGACTTAGCAAAAGGTCAGTGTAGCAGAATATTGTACATTCAAACTATGCTGTGGCTCCAACACCCGATTTTGTTCATAACGTATGTATTGATTTTTTAACTTGTTTGTTAGTATTGATCTAATTTATTAATATAAATTTTCGAGATTAACTCTAATGTTATTAATAATCTGAGTTAGTAATAATTTAAAAGAAAGAGTGCTATTAGGCGAGTTAAAAGCTGAAGGAGGACATTATAAATTATTAAAACTAATCAATTTAAATTGTAAATAAATGTTATTGTTTTAGCGTTTTGTAAAAGAATAGTTTTATCTCATTAAAAAAAGTTAATACATGATTGAAATTAACAAGGATTATCAACGGCTCTCCCTTGTTATATTGATGGTTCACATGGGATTGCGATACTGGAATTTTTCCAAGAATGTGCTGGAAGTACTTAAAATATATAGGAATTCTAAATCCAGAAGTTAATAGGCACCTTGTTTATGTTTGATCAATCAAACGGTTTAACTTCCATTACTGAGTTCTTATTTGGATTTTGATTATAGTAATGCAAATAACTAAATTACTCCTCCTCATATTACCAACCTGACAAAATCGTAAGGCCGCAGAATTGTATATTTCATTACTAGGGACGCTTTTCGTGAGCTAAGGTCGAAAAATTACCCGAGTAACGAAATATAACTTTAGTTCCGTGTGATGAACTATGTTTTTCGTTATACCGCTCAATATTCCTCTAACTAATAAAAAACCACAGCTTTCTGCTATTATCTCTAACTGATTTTTCCCAACTAGGCTTTAATCTTGTTCTTGCTATTTAAAACAGTCAGCTGATTGTCTGTTTTATTTGTGTTTAGGCTAGGCTGACTGTAAGCAACAATAATTGATGTTCATGTAGCAACACATGAACTATCGATTTGTGGATTGAGCGAGTTTTGCAATATCGATTTTCATCTTGACCTGTTTTTTCAGGAGAGGCTCCAGGCAAGGCCAGGATTTCTATTTTAGGAATAGCAGGATAGACAGCAAGCTTACTTTTTACTTTTGAAAGAGTTCAGACAGGCCACAGAACACATAAAGCAAAACACAATAAGAAAGTTCTAGAACTTTCTTTCCTTTACTTGACAAGTCCCTAATTGGGATGAAATATTGTGACTCGTTGTGATTTACTTTGTGTTCTGTGGCCTCCTTAGGCTGAACTTTGAAAGGTAAGCTAGCTGTCTATCCTTCGATTCCCAATTTTCATCTTAACTAGCGTCAACATATTACTGACACCTCGATTGAGGCTCTTTTTTCCCCAATAAACATTGACGTCCGGCACTGACGTCACGATCCACAAGCCTTTTGTAAGTTAGGTAGCCTTATCTTATACCACGACCGTTCTCTTCAGACTTTGGTTTTACTACAGTAAAAAACGAACAGTTGACGTCCTCGACTTCTGCAGATTCTTTTACTCTGTAGGGAGAAAAAGAGCTTCTTTAGCCCCGCAACACATGTAATAAAAACTGTGTAGTGGTATAACGAAATGTGTTGAGTGAGTAAAGACTCACTCAACATATTATGGTGTATTAACATAATATGGTGTTTTAACATAGTATGTTAATACAGCAATTTACATCTGTTTATTTTAATTCCTCATTTCCCCCCACCTGCAATAATTAGTGCCTAGTGCCCAATCTTTAAACATCTATTTTATTAACATAGTAATTAACAAACAAACTCCCCATTTCGTTTCGATCTGCAATACTTGCCTGCAACCATTCATGCACCAGCGATGAGCTGGTTGTTGCAGTTACAACATTCTTACGCGCTTAATTCGTAGACGTTCTTACAGCTGATTGTTCTCAATGTTATTCTTATGTGATTATTCCTGCTACTAAATCAGATGTTAGCACCTGCAATTTGTTGAACCTCAACATATTTGTGCGTCTGCGTAGACATTTGAAAGCGCTCGATTTTTGAATTATTGATTTCAATGTTATTCATATGGGTTTACTTTGTCTCTCTTTGTAATCACTTTATTTCTACTGGGAGACAAAATATTATTTTAGTCACTCATTACAAGGAGTAAAAAGCGTCAAAAAATAGCAGGTAGGAGAAAATCCTATTGCACGTTACCTCCAGTTAACCTCCTTGCAATGTGTCGAACTAGTCGAACTATCGATTTGAAAATTAGCGAGTTTCACGATTGACACCAATGAATTTATAATTCATAAATCACCAATCTCAATACAATCGATATCTTTCCTTCGACGCCGCCCGTCGCCGATTTATACTATTTGCAGTTTTACAACAATAAAAATGAACAGCAGACGACCTCGGCTTCAGCTGATTGTTTTAGCCCCGCAACACATGTGATGAAAACTGCTGATTTCGAAGCAAATAATAAAAACTTAGTTCATCAATCGTATGAAATTTTTATGATGAAATGTGTTTGTCTCAACCTCGGAACATGTTTGTTTTTGTCATTGGTTGAGGTGAGGTGTGCCCCCACCTGATTTTCATTCATAAACACACCAGGAATGAATCATGATCCGGGATTGGTCGTTTCAAAATCACGCCACCACCGAGGAATGGAGGATTCGAGCCGTGACGTCACTAAATTCAACAATTTACCGTATCGGCTGCTGCCTGTCACTCCGGCAGCTGATCCACATATATCGTAATATTGTGATAATTTGTTAATAATTCTTATCCCTTTTATAACAGAAAGATACTTTTTATTCCCATAGGTTGTGAAGTGATTTTGCATGTAATATCAGTTCCGTGTGTACATTTCTCGCGAAACAGTGTTTGCCATACCTAACCTAACTTAACCGTATAAATGTAAACTATCATGACTAAATGTAAGTGTGATTACACGAATTCAAATGGTTTCGAATTTGATAAACATATGAATGGACACGATTACAGCGAAACAAAATGCTCTATGAGGTATGACTGTTTATACCTAGGTATTTATTGGTTAGCTAGGCTATGGCTCTGACGCTGTAGAATGTAGGTTATATCTGCCTAGTTGTGCTATTAATATGATAAATGACTTATACATTTACGTTTTGGTGAGATTTCATCGATAATAAACAAAACAATATGTCCCACTAAATCCGTTGGTTGCACTTAACTATTTTCCTACAACTAACCTCAAACTGTTTCTCTACAATTATGTCCGCACTTATCTGGCCCTATTTAACTACCTATTTTGGAGATAAAGTGGGATATTAGGTCACTGAGAGGGGAAAGACAACTACACATCCCTGTGAATTAGGAAGCGTAAAGGCCGATTCAAATAACAAAGCCTAGTCTGTCCATAATTCTAATGTTATTCGACTCGGACTATAATTGGTTTGCACCTCCGGCGGCCGAGCTCCTCTGGATGGGTAAATTGCAGTTGGTCTAAATGCTATAATTATTGTACATATTTCTATCAGATAGCTTTTTGGGTTTACTCATCCAAGAATCCCCTATTCCTGTTGATTACCCAAGTTTACAGAGGTGTGGGATTAGGGTAACCAGATCGTTTCCAAATAAAAACGGGACACTTAAGAAAAACTCACCCCCCCCCGCATCACTAATACAACACACCTCACACCAAGGTGTTTAATTACACGGGGGTCCCTGTAATTTACAAATTTTGTAATTGAAGAAATTAAGTTTCAAATTGTTTTTGAAGATTTTAGACCATGAATTTTATTTTATATTTATATCGAACTTATTGCAGCGCATGATTTTTACGGGTTTTTCTTTAAGAATACAATAAATGGCATGTATCCATGAAACGTAATTTTTTGAATCGCCACATACTTAGGATTAAAAATAATCAAGTCACACTTTTAGGATCTTAAAATTTTATTATGAAATAAAAATTATTTTCTTGCAATAAATTATGTTAGTGGTTATATATATACTGTAAAATAGTATGATTAAAAAAGTATCATGATAATCTTAAACTTTAAGTTCTTAGCGTTAATTATTATGCTGGGAAACAGCTATACAAAAATTAAACAATAAGTTCATTAAACGTTTCAATTTTTGTTATACTATACTTGTCACTTGGTCCAGTCCTTTTTCTCTATTATTATTGTTGTAGAACTAGCAACAATCCATTTTGACGTTATATGATACTTGAAGAAGAGCTTGAAATATGTGGCGTAAAACTAAAATCTTGTTTAGCTTCGGTAAAAAGTTTGTAATATTCTTTTAACCGTAAGTAATGTGAGATGCCTCTAAATATTTAAGATCACATTAGGCATGTTTTTAATATATATAGCCTACTTTTTAAAAAAAGGGACATTTTGACGTCCCGACAAAGTTTTTCGGGACAACGAAACGCAAGGTGAAGAAACGGGACTTTTCCGTTTTTACGGGACGTCTGGTCACCCTATGTGGGATGGATAGTAAGTTATTTTTCCGATTTTTAAGTAACTGGTCCCTTAAAAATGCATTTTTACTCTTAGCTCAAGTTGAACTCCGATATAGAGGCTGATTTCAGCCAGAGTGAAGTTAAGGTAAGTTAGTTTCACACAATCAGCAATATTGCAGGAAAAAGTTAATCCATAATCCAAAAAGGCTTAATTATTTATGCTATATACAGCGGAATTATCCAAGACCATACACTTTTTTCATAAGTAGTAATGTTTATTACGTAGATGACGTGGCTAAATGTGTATGAATTTATTTTCTATTGATAATTTTGAGACAAAATATGATTACAACAGTACCGATTTTGTCTGTAATACTTCAGAGTACCTAGTGTAAAACCAAATTTACTTACATTCTATTTAAATTATGCCTCTTGCTTGTGGTTTGATAATTTTAGCTTTGTTTGAATTTTGTTTACCTTTCTTTTTGTTCTAGGCCTAATTATAATTTCTAGCCTAATGAAGTATAAAACTTTTTTATTTTATGCCAGCCTATCGTACGTGGGTACTTTAGTATTATACAGAGGCCACCCACATACATTGCGCTGTGGCGGTTATGTTAGGTTAGGTTATCATAAATACGTTAGTAGAACTTTCCTCATTTCGTTACAAATCAAACGATACCAGATGAGTCATACCTTCGTCCGCCAAATCCCCTCCAAGTAGGCCTATGTCGGGCTGTTGACCAGCGTGTGTGCATCACTTGTGTACAGGATTTGGCGGGCGAAAGTATGACTCATCCAATATCGTTTATTTGTAACGAAACGAGGAAAACGAGGAAAGTCCTACTAACATATTTATGATAACCTAACGTAACATAACCGCCGCAGCGCGCTGTAAAAGGGTGGCGATCGGGTGTTGTCGCTAGCGGCGATGACGCTTTAACTCGCCGCCATCGCTGCCTTCTGGCTCAAAGACCGCTCATCGTAATTATGTCAAATTTGCATACTAAGTCAATTAAAGTATGTTCTCTCCAATTATGTAGTTATTTTTTGGTATCCAGTTAAAAAAATCTCTCTAAAAATAGTGGCCTCCGTATAATACCAAAGTACCCGTACGTGTTACAGGAATCATTGATTAAGTAATATCTTTTTAGTATTGTGAGTCACATACAGTACCCCTTGGGCCCTCGGATTATCCGTATACAGAAAAATCCGTATAATCTGTGGTCATATAGTATCAACTAATTAGCAATTGCAAAAACCTAGTTGCAAAACTTCATCGCTGCAAACAGCGTATGGAGACTATACATCATATTCGTTTTACACCCACTCATTTTGAAACTTAATGTCAGTTCACACAAAGCTTCCATAACTATAATCGCAACAAATGATAGTAACAAACCATATTAAAAATTGCTGCTACAACCACTATAATCACATTTTTACCGTATTTTTGAAATATCTATTTCACACATAAGCTGATCCAGATAATCTGGGATCTGGATGGTTTGAGGTCCAAATAATCCGAATTGTACTTTATTTCCAAACTACATACACACCATTTTCGGTGCTCCCTTGCTATATTACTTGTAGTTAAGCTTCAGACTCAAGATGTTTTACACAAACTTCTTATTATAATAAGTCTAAAAACAATGGTATTTTCTTAAATTTTAGGTCTTAAATTGATTTTTATTTAAAGTTCTTTTTTGTAGAATCGAATATAATTTTTAAAATTCAAATACCTATTGAATATTTTAACACCCTTAAAAAGTCTGGTTATATCTACTTAGTTTTTCCCATCCTACTTAAAAGTTGGATGGCTGGGTGTATCATTGAGGTACTGGTAACTTTTCTTCCTCTGAATCTAGGCCTACTAAAGACAATAAACATAACTTTATCACAATTTCATTAAATATACAAGAGTTCATGGGAGAGCAATACATAACATAATATACTTCCTTTCTTTGATCATTTTTTATGTTTTGTTTAAATTCATCTGGCAATACATTGCTGGGTTTACAAACTTGTACATCAACATGAATGGTTGGATTGACTTTTTATTGTGAATCACTCTTTTGTCATTACTATATGTAAATTTCCTGCCTTGAAACTCATCCTTGCATCCTTTTTCCTTTCAGTTCTTTCAGGCAATTTTTCCCGGCTATGTGCTTCTTCTTCTTACTCTGTAAATAGGTATGTGATTACTGATTTCAAATGTTATTTGAAAAAGAATTTTGAGCTTTACAACTAACATTAAAAATTAAAATTCAAGAAACTTAATCTGCTATGAGGGTTATTTTTGATTTGTTTTAATTTTTATACAGTGTGTCAATTGTAGCCTTGTAAGCTCCCGTTAATGAAAAATTGACCTATGGTACTATTAAAATCCTGTTACAGGTAATGTTAATTGTATGGTACATGTGAACTATTGGAGTTCATTGATTTCTAGATAGTGTTTGTAAAGGTTTATCACACCTTTAAGGAATTCGTTAACATAGGCCCTTGACTGCTCAATTTTACGTCTGTTGGTCTATTAGGATTTTATAAATATTTTTCACAAATTTTAAATCACATGAGGTATCAACTTCGAACTTGATATTTAGATAAGGATCATCAGAACCTATTTTTGTGTGTGTTGTTGTTTCTACTTTGTACCTATCATTTCTACATGCTGGCCATATTATTTGTAAGCATAATATAAATCCAAAATGTTATAACAATTTGTCAAGTAATATAAAAGAATCAAAATCTCATTTTCATTAAAGTAATATAATATATAATTATTGTACAGAAGTATAATATTCTGTAGGTACTACTGCAAATATGGGTTATTGTTAGTATTTTTGCCTATTTAGGCGCTAGTATCTACAGAATATTGGATTTTTCTCAGTTATTTGTCTTTTCACCCTAATAAAATTATATCTCACAGTAACTAAAGGAAGTTTGATTTCTCATTTACTTTGTCCCCTAATAATTTGTCATATAATTCATAGTTTTTTGAGACATCAGAGTGGCTGCAATATTAAGATGGCACAAAGTAGAAACTTGCTACTCCACACCAAACTAGCTCCTAGTGGGGGACGTGCTAAAGTCCACCAGTGTCAAGGTCTGCCAGTGCCAAACTACCACTTTTTAGTGGTACAGTTTGACGCTGTATTTAATTTAAATTAAATTAAATTTAAATCAAATACTGCATCAAATTTTTATTTGTATTTAAATTAAATTTAATTCTGTAATTGATACTAGAGTATCTTTTAACTAAAATTGTACTTAAGCTTACAATACCATCTTGATCAAAGCATTTTTATCATTATATTTATCAACCTGCCTTTCAGCAGAATGGCATATTTCAGTTTGATTTTTAAAATAATTATTAGAAAAAAGTTTTATCTTTAATAAACATTTTTATATGAAAACAAATTGTAAGCCCATCTCATGGTTAGGAAATTGTTCTCCTCCATTCCTACCCTATCCTCAAATGATTCAAAAATATTCGTCCTTTGCTATTCGTCTTCATCAGCAAAAATAATTGGGGGTTAGCAACAAAATGATGAAATACCAATTTGAGTGGATATATTTGCTACTGTTAAACAGGTTATTTTCTTTCGTCCGGTACTGGAAATTGTGTAAGGAAAGTGATGTTTAATTTTGCTTTTCAATGTCTTAAATTCTATTTTAAGCTTAACAGTGTTCGATACTCAAGCAAAGCTTATTTTTGATAAGTCCCCTACAAGTGATCTTGTTTTGTGTTTCAGACCGAGCATGTCCCAAGGGACTGTCATCCACGCTCGGCAGTTGGACAAGGACTTCACAGTAGCCACACCAGAAGAGTTTGTACGACGATTCAAGGGAACCAAAGTTATAAATAAGGTAATTTGATTTTTAATATACTGTTTTATAGTTTTCATTTTGATTTTTAATCTGCACGTATAACTAGCTGCTCACTGGTGAATAAGTAGGGGCTTGTAGGACTATAATAAATCTCCTCTCAATTACAGGGTATCTACCAGTCGGGAATTCAGGAAAACTCGGGAAAATGTCTGGGATTTTGTAAGGTTCCGAGTTGTTGGGAAAAAGTAATGAATTTGAATCTTTTGCTAAAAAATTCAAATCTAAATAGCTGTTTTCATCATTATTATCTTTGTATTGGCTGGCAAATCTCTCGATCGTATCACGACCGGAAAATCATTCGCTCGTTTCGTGGCCGACAAGTCTCTCCCTCTCTCTTTACATGGTTGTCACATCTCTTGGTTGGATAGCATCGGGAAAATCGTGCGCTCTTTCCGCGCCCGTCACTTTCTGATGGCCACATGAAGGCCAGAATGTCGTTTATTCAGCGCCTGAAAATCCATTGGTGATTTTGCGGCCGGCAAATCTCTTGGTCGCATCAGGGCTGTCAAATTTCCCGCGTTCTTTGCAGCTGTCAAGTCTGTTGCTCTTTTCGCGCCCAACAGACCACTCTGTCCTATTGCAGCCGGAAAGTCGCTCGGTCGTTTTGGGATCGAAACATTTTTCAAGCGACAAGAAGAACAAGTTCCTTGCTCTTTTTGTAGCCGTCAAATCTCTCAGTCGTAATCTGACAAGAAAATCGCTTGATTTCTTGATCGCATGGCTGGGAAATCTATTATTTATACTGTGGCTGGCGAATCTCTTGGTGTTATTGTGGCAGTATCTTTCAGTAGCATTGCGACCGACTAATCTCACTTTATCGGCCTTAAAATTTCGGCCATTGTGTAGCTGATTGCCTCTCAATCATATTGAAGCTGGAAAATTGCTTGTTTTTTTCATTTCATGGTTTGGTCGTATTGCGGCTGGCAAATCTCAGTTGCATCATGGTCGTCATATCTCGATGGCTAATACTGTAGCCGAGAATCTCTTGGTCACATTGCGGCTGGAATATTGATTGTGCTCAAGAATTTGTTATAGGGAGCCCATGTTGCCAATGTTGTAATGTTGAAAATAGTTTGGGAAAAGTCTGGAATTTCATTTGCGTAATCTGGTAGACACCCTGAATTGCAATTTTTTAAAAGAATTATAATAAGCTAGCCTAAATAAACAGTTCCCATATGAAGTGCCTTAGTCTTTTAATGCTTTTAATTATGATTGCACTCAAAGTAGCCTTTAGTATACTGTTTTAGTTACCTTTGTAAACGAGTCACTCAACTTATATAGCCTTAAAAATATCAACTATGAAAACCCAGAGAATTTCTGAAAATGTTGTAGACGTAAGATTGCATTTAAATTATTCAGAAAAATGTTTACTACTGGTATATAAATGTAACATTACAGTTTTATTTTCCACCATGTGCAAGTGCAATGTGGGATTACAGCTGGTGACTTAACCCATTCGCCTACTTTGACGAAATGGTCTCGTCGCTGGTCGCGCGGGTGCTGTTACCGACGGCTTGGCCTAGTAGTTCACTGGTTTGCCACCAGGCCGGTTGCTCAAGTGGTTCAGTGAATCGCCGCCAGAGCCGTAGGCTTTAAGACTCAAACGAGCACTGGTCTGACGGTACTGCGCGGCCATGTGGTCTAAATCATTGACTGACGAGCCAATGATTAGGACATACGCCGCGGCGCGGGTTCAATTCCCGCACCATGCGCAATCCCTATTAGGCTTGCAATTGTGTGGCTTAGTTGGTGGGAGGGCCCGCCTAAAATAAACGGTGACCGGCTTGGGTGGAAGTTGACGGCAATTGTAGGTTTAATAGGGATTGCAGTGGACACCTGTTTTGCTTATTTTTACCCTTGTATAGAGGAGGAGGACACGTTTTTTTAATTTTTATTGATTTTTCAATACATATGGACAGGTCATAACTAAAATATTAGACCAAATACAGACAAAATAAACATATTACAAATAAAAATTGAGAAATATAAAAAAAATGGTAGGTCAATGGGTTAAGCTGGCACTTGGGCCTGACGCGGGCAGTATAGGCGCGGGGGTGGGTGGAGAGTGGTGGAGGTAAGAAAAAGACCTCCGCTGCAAACATTTCCGCTGATTCACGGGGTTGATGCCCAGGGGGGGTGGATTGCTAAAAGCCGAGAGGCCGCTGTAAATATTGTTTGTGGGCCGCTGTTGTTGTCTGTGATATTAATCAGACCATTCATTCAATATTCAAGCGTATATTTATACTCAACTTGGCAGACTGGGGGAAATTTTTATCATAGAAATTTTATAAAAGTTATTTATGTAATCAACATCAGTTGTTTAGTACCTAATACACTTGCTAATAGGACTGAGTTAACATGCTATAGATTTACTCAATAGCATTTTGTGTTTCACCTACTTGAGCGCTCTCGCGGGCCGATAGAACATTGACGCAACCCGCTTAACAAAACATAATATTTATGAAATAGGCTAGTATCGAATAAGTATCAATCGGTCAAGTGCCAGCTTAGAAGTCACCAGCCGTATGCATAAACTTATGCTGGAGTCTCAATTAGTCATGATAAATACTTGAATATTCTAAATTTGGTTTTATTTCAGGTGTTAATTGCCAACAATGGTATTGCCGCCGTCAAGTGTATGCGTTCCATTAGACGATGGTCTTATGAAATGTTCAGAAATGAAAGGGCCATCAGATTCGTCGTCATGGTTACTCCTGAAGATCTCAAAGGTAAATAAAGCATATGTGCATCAGAATTAGGGATGGGTCAGTGCTTCATTTTTGATTACTCGAGTAGTTACAACTACTCAAACTTGAGTCAAGTACTTGACTTACAACTACTCAAAAAAACGAGTTGAGAAGTTTTTTACACCCGCTGTTTACCCGAAATTCATACGCGCTTTGAATTTCATGGCCGACTTGAGTTTTGCAAAGCAACACCTGCCGTTTTTTCGCTATCAAAGTTATGTTCTAAAGATTTCGTGGCCGCTCGCAAGTTTCTTAAAGCTCCATTTTCGTTCTTTCATAACCTGAAAATACATACAATCGTTTTTTGTGGCCAATCGCGAGTTTTGCAAAGTAACATCTGCCATTTATCCGCAATCGACAAATATGCACTATCTTTTTTTGTGGCCGTTCTCTAGTTTTTCATAACAATATTCATCAACTTACAGAAGAAAGGATGTTGGGAGTTATCTAGAAATACAATCTCCAGAATTCAGAAAGTGGCAACTTTCAGCTAGTCTATAGCTCTGACCTTGCACTTATACATATTCATTTAAATTTTTGTTCGTAGTTTTTCTTTTGAATGTCTCACAGCCTTCATTTCTGTCTCATTTGATTTGCAAAAAATGTGAATAAAATTATGAGAATCAAAATTTAAAAATACGACTTTATTTGTTTTTTTTTCAATGTCCTACAGACTTCATTTCTCTCATTTGATTTGTAAAAAGTGAGAATAAAATTATGGGAATAAAAATTTAAAAAATATTACTTCATTTGTTTACATATGACAAATAGTTTAGATTTTAGAATTTTTTGTATCGGGAGGATACCTCCCTCTTATCTGATTGAAGCTGTATCACATGCTCAAACAACCTGATGTCAACAAACAATAGATCAGAGGTCAAGCAGACAAGAGAGGTGGGGTGGCGTCTAGAAGTAAACAAATAACTGGGCATAGCTCTCACTCACTTGTTTTGTTTTCAATAATTTTTTCAACTATTTCTTGGCTATGGTTTTAAAAACAATTATTTTTAGGAGAAAAATAAACTTCCTATTGATTATTAAAATGATAACTATTCAATGTGGTAAATGTTTAAATTTTACTAAATTGAATTTACTAATAGTGTAGTATAAAGTGTATAGTGTAAAAACTTAGTAACATTAAGTGATCTCTTCTTTCAAGAGATTTAGTACATTAATTTAAAAGTGGGCTCTGAAATATATGTATAATTTCAAAATTTTATTTTTTAAAAGAAAAACAAAAATATTAGTCAAAATAAAGGGATCCAGTTTTATAAATAAAATTATGAAACATTTATTTTATTGTAATTCATCGACTTATTTACTTTAAAAAATATTAGTATTTCATTACTTTTCACAAACAACTACTTGACTTGATACTCGAGTAGTAAGTTGGCTTAACACTCGACTCAACTTGACTCAAATTAAAAAACCACTGTTCGCCCACCCCTAATTAGAAGATTGATTTTTTTGCTAGTCTAAAATTTGCAATCATTTTTACGTTAAATACGTAAATATTGCAATTGTAGGTATTTGGCAAATTGCAGAATGAAGGAAGAGTTCTGTTGGAGCAATAGCCTTGATCCTGGTAAAGCAGGAAAAATAGCATTAGGCTATTTCAATTAAGTTGCAGGAAAATTGCAAATAGTACTAAATACTTAAAATGAGAAACTACTTTGGAATTATAAATAATCTGTATTGTACTGATACTACATCCTAAGTCACTTGCTACACGTTGACACTTGATTAATGAAGAAATATATCTCTAGTTTTAGCGAATTTCCCCTATAGGGAAGAAGCTATTACCGTAGGTCTCATGGTAAGACTTAAGCCTGAGACCATGATAACTTTTCGTTTTGGGGCCACCAGAAGCAGAAAATACCATTCGTTCGAATTTATATATATTTATATCTATATATATCTATATATATATGTGTCTGTCAGCACGATAGCGGCCGTAAAAATGGTCCGATCTTAATGAAATTTGGCACAGACATGTAAAGTGGTAATCCCTCGGACGAGTTCGTAAACCAGCCCGATCGGACCACCGGAAGGGGGGGTAAAGGGGGATAAACACTCCCAAAATGGGGTTTTTGAGTTTATTACATAGGAAAATAAAATTTATCGAATTTTGGTTGGCACCATTGAATTCAGCTCAAAAAAACAAACAATTTAGTATTTTGAATCACTGCTCTTTGTCCATTGGTTACCGAGATATTGAAAGTGGTAAACACAGTACGTTGTCCCAATGTTAACCTTATGGGAAATAAGTAAAATTCGACATCTCGGTTATTTATCAACATATCTTGATAAAACTTGGTAAATAGCTTATTCTAGCTCAGATTTACTGAATATTGAATTAAAACCACCCAGTTTTAATATTATACCTGTAGCAGCAAACCTGCATACTCATTCCCCATGTTATTCTTATGGAGCTTACAAAAACATGTCAAATTTCGCTGTGTTGGATTGAAATATGTTGTTTTGCATTTGAAATTCGCTGAGTATGCAGGTCTGCTGCAACGGGGGTATTTATTTATAAAGAAATAATCCTCTAATTTTTATGTTTTCCCAATTAGGGGTTTCACCCTCTATGAGCCAAGTAGTCTTTGAATTTCTTACATGAACATTGAATAATATCTCAGGTTACTGACACAAAAAATTAGTAGTATACCTTAGTTCATCGGGAATAATGAGACAGAGATCTGAAAGGGAAATTGAGAACTCAGAATAGTTTGAATTTACTATAACAGTGGTGCATATTAAAATAGCGTTTTTGTAACTATTGTCTCTGCAATATTGCCGTCATCATATCAGGCAAAGAACCCTCGTTATCAATTCAAGAGAAATCTCTTTGTTGAATCACAGCATGTGAATATTGTCATCTTTTTGCGGCGCTTTACCATGCAGTTACTTTATTTGTCTACCTTATGATGTTGTGGCAGTCACGGCAGACTAATGTATGTAGCGTGAAAAATAAGTCTTACTCTCACATGTTGAATCAAATCTCGGCAGATTTGTTATTCGACTGTCGAATTTCTTGAAAGTTTGATGGACACATCACCGTTAAAGTTTTTACGATACTCTGCTTTACAATTTTGGCTTTGCGGTTGCTTTTGCTTATATATAGAAAACGCCATTCCTTTTTGCGTAATTCCATTCCTAAACTTTGCCTGGATAATCCGTGATCAATTTGGGACCAGATAATCAGAGGTGTACTGTTCTGCTGTTCTTGTTTTGAGTTTCCAAACAGATGTTTTTAGCTTTTAAGCATTTTCTAAGTTTTTTTTTTAGATATGTATGGAAAAATATGCATAAGTACAGATGCGTGCATGATATATTTCTAGGCTTATGCATTTTTATGGCAAAGCTAGCTGTTGGAGGACTACTTGATGCGAAGAATTTTTTGGTTTCATCATGAGACTTGGATTCTTCTAATAAAATTTTGATAAATAAGAGATTGCGGGGTTATTAAACAAATTGTAATGGGCATTTATCTCAAACTATTGTGCTTTTGAACAAATTATGGAGTTTTTTACTATAACAAAACTATAAGACAGTGTTTTAATTTAACAGCCAATGCTGAGTACATCAAGATGGCTGACCACTACGTCCCAGTGCCCGGGGGCACAAACAACAACAACTACGCCAACGTGGAACTCATCGTCGACATCGCTGTCCGCACACAAGTCCAGGTAAGCTCTAGCTGCTACCAGGCACTTCCCCCACTGGGTAGTGACACTGAAGTAGATTTAAAGGGTGTCAACCGGTCCTCCGAATCCTCCAAAAGATCTTCTTTTGAAAAAAGGCCCTGTGTCCTTCAAAAGTCCTTCTGATCTAAGGTCCTGATTTTGCCAGTCCTAATTTTTACAGATAATTAAGTAAATTGTGTCTAAAAAATATTTGTATTAGTCTTTTTGTTATCTGGTTGGTGAAGTTGGTTGATAATCAATAGTTTAGAGAAATTTGGATTGATATTTACCGGTAAAAAAAAATATTTCTAATTGCTTATTTTTCACAAATAAAACAGCGCCAGGAAATGTCGTTGGGTCCTTCAATATTCCTCATTTCCACTGCCTTTGATGTGGTAGACACCCTGATTTATTTCATTTGCTATTAGTGCCTTTTTCTTCCAGCTTATTTTTTCTTCAGCATTACTTTGGAATATTGAACATTTGTTTTATGATATATATATATATATATGGTTGAGCTACACAGTATTGATATCATATTTTTTTAATATCGTAAATTAAATTAATTATCAGTTATAAATGTTTGGTGATCAAAAGATAGATAAAATAAATTTAAAATTATTATTTTCTTGTTGGCTTTGATGCAAAATATTTCTTAAGATCAGACACACTATTTGAGAGACCTTCCTTTATCTTTTTTTATCCTTTATCATCCTTCCTTTATCATTTTAAAAGCACGTCTTTTAATCTTATTTTGTTTAGAAGGCCCCACTTTTTTTAATTGATAAAGTTATTTATGCCATTTTTTTAGTTATAGTCATGTTTCTGGTAAAGAACAATTTTTATAGCTTAGTCCGAACGATTTTAATTTTTAATGCGATGACATATTTAACCTACCGACTTATCATTGGGAATAATAATTCATTCAGAGTTTGTAATTGATTTCATTAGTTGTTTTTACTGCCCTAATAACAATTAATGGTTTTATATTGACCATAGGGAGTGTGGGCTGGTTGGGGGCACGCTTCAGAAAACCCAAAACTACCCGAACTGCTACATAAGAACAACATCGCCTTCATCGGACCCCCTGAGAAGGCTATGTGGGCTTTGGGTGACAAGATTGCCTCAACATTGGTGGCTCAGACTGCCGAAGTCCCTTGTCTGCCTTGGTCAGGCACAGGTTAGTAATATCTATTGAAACATCTTCATCCGAGCTATCCTTAGATAGTTTCAAACATTTACGATAAGATTTTAGCCCTTTTTTAAGCCTCGACACCTTGTATATTACTACTTTCTGAATTGCAGTAAAATGCAGCCCACAGTGTCAAAACAATTATTTCTGTGGAAATGATTTTTTTAAAATTACTTTATAATGTCAACAATTATTTTCTGCCCGATAGGTGCAGATAGCACGAGAAATGTGCACACAGTCGGTTTCATGTTTAATTTAAATGTATGTATAGTATCTGACTGTTCAGTGTAAAATGTATTGTATGTTTGAAATTTTGATGACTACAGAAGTATGAAAATAACGAGTTATAGTGGCTGAAGATGAGTCGTCACTGCCTCGAAACCAGTACCACAGAAATAATTGTTTTGACACCTTAGGCTGCACTTTATTGCAATTCATTAAATATTAAGATTTTCTTTTTAGGCTTACCGATATGTAGAGAAGATTGTCATTGATCTTCTAAGATTGTTTTTCATTCACACTTCACACTTTTATAGACACACATCCTCGCAACGGGAATTGAATGAGATTGTATATAAAATCCAGCAGTGTTGGATATGAAATCCTCACTTTGTAGTGTAGGATCTCAATCTGGACACTCAAAGACAGAAATAATCAAATGTAATTCGAATGATACGAGGCTTTGATGATCAAAGTGTCAGTGTAAGACTTGAGTACTTTGTGACGTGAGTATACATAAAACGGATCTCGCTCAGACTCCTAAACACTCCATTATAATGATATTAGTTTTGAATCGGAGTAGAACTGGGCCAGAGTTTGGCCCAGGGCTATCCCTAGCCCTCCACAGAATTCCTGTGTTTTTAGGTGAATTTAATACCTAACAGAGAATTGAATATTTCTTCTTACCTACTTTATTTGTGATAAAACTCATAAAACATGATTCGGTATATCGAGTTCATATGTTATATTCCTAGAATAATTATGTGGACTTTCAATGTTACCACATTGTATTATTGCTGTCGTTTAACAGGACTGAAAGCTGTGTATGCCAACAAGAAGATCAAGATCAGTTCGGAGTTGTACAAGAAGGGTTGTGTGACAACTTGGGAGGAGGCTCTAGCATCGGCTCAGAAGATTGGGTTTCCTGTCATGATCAAGGCTAGTGAAGGAGGTGGTGGAAAGGGTATCCGTATGGTCGACGGTCCAGATAATTTCGCCAACCTTTTTAGACAGGTATGTAAACCACATCACCACATGCACCATCAGTTTTAAATAACTGATAAAGTGAGATAGAGTTGTTGAATACTATTTCCATTGCTCCATCTGCCATTGCCCCCATTGAGAAAATAAAATAATACATTAAGTTTTGTAAGGTTTTAGATAGCTCAAAATGCGCCCAAAATGAATCTAAATTATTTATTTATTGTCATGATTGTAGGTTGCCTACCAGTCAGGGATTTGGGAAAAATTGGAAAAATGTGGTGGTTAAACATCTGTGTTTAATCCCACAGCCGGCGAAGCTCTTGGTAGGAATGCAGCCAAAAAATTACTCGCTCATTTTGTGGTCATCAAATGTCTGTCGGCTCAAAGTCGTCAAATCTCTGGTTATGGCATTGCGGTCAGTCTTATTGTGACCGACAGTCTCTTGGTCTTATTGTGGCTTGAGAACCGCTGGGTGTCGAATATTGGTCTCATCGTGGCCACATCTCAAGCGCATCACTGCCATCAAATCTTTTGTCCGTATATCTTTTTAGCCACAGTAGTGTGGCTTGCAAGTAACGTTGTTAAAATTCATGGCAGGCAAGTAATTTAATTATTTTGGAAAATAAATTTTCCTATTGAAACTTTTGGCTGTTTTATGGCAGGAAAGGCATGCAAATCTGGCAGTCTTGACTAATATACAATTTATACAAAAATTGTAATTAAGTATTTGTCAAAAGAGGCCACATGACCATATATTAAAGGTCGGGAAAGGTCAGAAAAATGTCAGGAATTTAATATATGAAATGTGGTAAACACCTGTTAAGTGCATTAAGGTTATATAAAAAAACATCGTAAACGGTTTGCTAAAAGAACGCTGGCTTTTAAACAGCCTTAAAATAATTTTTAAAGCACTTTTTATCTTATAACCTTTTTCCATGGAAGGACTTTGGATCATTTCTTGTTGGGTGTATTTCATACTCCCGACTTCTGGAAAAAGATCCTGTTCCTCCCCCTCCTGTTTTGATCCTGTTTTCCCTGGAAAGGATCCTGCGGTTGCGGTTGTCTGGAGTAACATGCTGCAGATTAATGTCTGTTGTGCGATAACAGGTCCAATCTGAAGTCCCGGGGTCTCCAATATTCATCATGAAGCTGGCCAGTTGTGCTCGGCATCTGGAGGTCCAGTTGCTAGCCGATCAGTACGGGAATGCCATCTCTCTGTTCGGCCGAGACTGTTCTATCCAGAGACGTCACCAGAAGATCATTGAAGAGGCTCCTGCAGCCATCGCGAAACCTGAAGTGTTCGAGGAGATGGAAAAGGTATGTAAACAAATTGGGAATCGGTCAAGAGTTAATACATAAGCCATTAACCAGAGAAATCATTTCCATCAAAATTAAAAAGTGATAATAACTCTCCTTTTTAAATGAAGCATATAGACATATAAATATGGGATAGATAAGTGTTTGGCTTAGGCTCCTTTAAAATTCAATAAATTGAAGACTATAGGAAAGTAAATATAGGATAAATAAGTGTACGGATTAAGCCTCTTAAAATTCTCAGCTGAAAAGGGAAATCAAACATGTTGAGAGAAAACTATGTGATCAATGTTGAAAGATATTTTGATGTTTCACACTCAATATCGCAATACCTGAAGCTGGTTTTTCATAGTAGTATACAAATTTAGGTCAAAATAGTATTTAGGGGACGCTTTTATTTTTCAACAATATCCTATTTTTAAACCATATAAGTGTGGCTTAAAACCACATTTCTCAGAAGTATTTTAATTAGTTTAAAAGACTTACCTGTCAGATATATTTTTCTTAGTATCGATTTCATTATTTTAATAAAGTTCCGCTTATTTAATACAAAATCTTAGGTCGGGTTACAGAAGTCTTTATTTTACTTTTATACATACTTAACCAACCATGTGAAAGCTAAAAATTGGGAATCCGATTCTGGACTTAGACTGCTTCGTATTTACACCATATATTTATTTCCTGCTTTCGTAGAAGTCTACTTTTGTGAAGGCGCATTGCTTATGATTGCAAGGCTCACCGATGCCAAATGGTAATTTAATCCCACATTATGACTTTACTTCTTATGCCTCGAGTTCTCTAAAGACATCCTATGAACAAGAGGATAAGCAAGTTAAGTTTGGTGCCACATTGTTACGTTGCCTGTGTTTCAGGCTGCTGTGAGATTGGCCAAGATGGTGGGATACGTGAGTGCAGGAACTGTAGAGTATCTGTATGATCCTGCCAGAGCAGATTTCTACTTCCTCGAGTTGAACCCTCGACTGCAAGTGGAGCATCCCTGTACTGAGATGGTGTCCGATGTTAACTTACCTGCGTCCCAACTTCAGGTATGTATCGTAGAACATATCGAGGGTTCTTGTGAGTTATTTAAAGGACATTTTACTCATACTACTCCTTCCAGGGGTCCCCAGCCTTGATTAGTTCAGATTTTTTGAGTTGTGGAATATGTTTTACGCCTCTGGATTGCTTAAAAACATGAGTTTTAAGATCTAAATTTTAAACATTTTCCTCTAATTTTTAAAGTTACTTTTTCAAAGATACTGGAAACACAATTGTCCCTAACAACCACTTTTGCTGAGGGCCTCTCAAGAAAAAAACTTACCAACCTAAAAACTGAATTCTTTCAAGCACATTCAAAATTTTGTCCACAACTTAGTTTATTTAATTTTTGTTTTCTTAATTTTGAAAGAATTTGTGACTAAATAATTGCTTGCTACAGGTTGCTATGGGTTTACCTTTGCACAAAATCAAAGACATTCGAATGTACTTTGGTGAATCACCTTGGGGAGACAATCCCATCGACTTTGACAACCCAACGCACAAACCTTCACCATGGGGTCATGTCATAGCTGCCCGTATTACCAGTGAAAACCCTGATGAAGGTATGTTGCCCTGTCTTTACATATCTTCATAGGCTAATAGGGAAAATCTTTTCTACAGGAAGTAAGGGTAAGACATAAGCTTTATGCCTTGGTAACTGTGGGACTCATAGATGCCAAAATTTATTTATTTAAAATGTAAATTTTAGAAAGCCTAAAGTGACCACAGGAGAATGTGTCAAAGTTTTTCACTTTGGAAATACAAGTGGTTAATGTAAAGGTTTTTGCCACAGGTTTGAATCTCTGTATTTAAAATTATTATACGATACATTTTTAAGTTGTTGGAAAATATCTTAATTTAAATTAAACTCTCTTACCATATTCAGTTTAAAAATATTGATTAGCGTGGCAGAATATCATATCAACCTCCAAAAAAGGTAGCAGCCATGGTTGAATTACCAACACTGAAAGTGGAGTCACCGAGTTGGCTCTAAACTCAAACTCAAATCAACTTAAGTTTGAAAAAGTTGTTATTTCATTGACATAAAACCACACCGAAATATTCCCACATGAGCCTTAATGGCATGTGCGTGCAGAGACAGCAAAAGATAGCATGTTGGACTTGCGTCCGTGTTATTTTACTTTGTATAGTTGTTATTTTACCATGATTTACTGTAACTGTGTTTTAGAGATGACAGCCTCTAGAGATGTTGTTCATAGTTCATGTGTAGTTCCTGGTCGTAAAAATTAAAGGAAATTCAAAATTTTGACCAGAGATTTTATTTTAAAAATTATTAGGACATATATTTTATGACTTAATGCTTGATATTAATCAGTTCTAATAAACTCTCTGTGTGTTGGGGTTTGATAGGTTGCACGTTTATTCAATTAACAAAGTTAATTTATGAATTTGAGATTCTTTATTACTATTCTAGGTGCCTAATATTTACTTAGTATGTACTTTCCAGCTCGTAAAGTACAGGTAAAATAATTAACAACAAGTTTTTCCTTGGACTAAAGGCTAGGGTAGTGCGCTGGTAGACTCCACTGCATCTTGTTTTTACAAAGTTACTAATTTGAACATGGCGGCTTTCTTTAGAGGCGGCCATGAAAATCACATATATACTTAAACCAGTAAATCTTATCCCCCCCAAAGTCCCTAAATAAAAAAAACCTTAGTCCTTAGTTTCTAAATCAAAGTCCCTGCAATATCCTTGGATATTGAGCTTTGTAAGGTTTACAATGTCACATGGATTTCAAAAATAAAATGTTCAAAAAATTAAAACTCTCAAAAATATAAACATGTCTCTGGGTGACATATATCAAAAGCATATGTTTCTATAGGTCTTATAAATAGAAGGCTCTTTTAAATTTATACAGGCAGTCTTTTCCTATAATAACCCCTTATTACTTTGTAACCCATAATACTTTGTGTTGTAACCAGGGTAGTGGCTGTGGATTATTTCTTTGTTTGTTCTTTTCTTTGTGGCTGTTTATGCCTTTCTTCAAAAACAATGATAAAGAATGCTATGATTTTTGTTTGTTGTTGCAGGATTCAAGCCCAGTTCTGGAACAGTTCAAGAGCTTAACTTCCGGTCTTCCAAGAACGTGTGGGGTTACTTCAGCGTGGCTGCGTCGGGAGGTCTTCACGAGTTCGCTGACTCTCAGTTCGGTCACTGCTTCTCCTGGGGAGAGAACAGAGAACAAGCTCGAGAGTAAGTCACAAGTCAGCCAACTAGAGTGATCTAGTAATAAAAAATCTTAGCTCCTTGTTATCTTAATAGGAAAATGTATCGTGAAAGAAGAAAATGTGATAAAGAAAATCCTAATTCATGAAAACTGTCATATGTGAGATGGAGATAAAAATCTTTACTTCAGTAACATATAAAAAGATGTTTCCTAATTTTACTCTTAATCTAACATGTAGTGTTTGATAGGATTTAAGATTTTTAACTTCTTTACTTTTAATTCCCCTTATTCTAATTAAAAGTAAGAACCTTGCAATTTATGCCAAGCTCTTTTCACTTTCAGGAACTTGGTAATCGCATTGAAGGAGTTGTCAATTCGAGGAGATTTCCGCACCACCGTAGAATACCTCATTACACTGTTGGAGACTGAAGCCTTCCAGGTTTGTTTTTAGTGATAATTTAAGTTTTTATTTTCAAGATGTTTTATCAATGTTAAAAATATAAATACAGTATAAATAAATATAATTTTAAAAAAAATATAAAATAAATATAATAAAATTAGTTATATAGTTTAAATTAGTTTTAAATATAATATAAATATAAGATGTTTATTTAATTAGATGTAATATTTTTATATACTCCTCGATACGTTAACTTAAATTTATCTCAGACAGTAATATCTTTACGTTGTCATGCTAAAACATTTCCCAGCATGCAAACTGAGTGTAACAAAAGGAAAAAGGAAAAGTAAAATCTAAACACGTTGACATTTTTCTCAAACAGAGCTTGTGTAATTCCTTGTATCTTAAAATATTAGCAGATATTCAATTGTTTGTGGGAGCAAAACAATCACTAAAGAGAAAATTTAAAAGCAACCCTTTTTTAATCACTTTTAACATCTTACTTCCACGAGGAACCTGTATAGTTAAATCCTGTTTACTTTTACCACTGCGACTACAAAAATATTACTATCGATTTTGACTTAACAGGGCAACACAATCGATACAGCATGGTTGGACAAACTGATAGCCAAGAAGATGCAAGCAGAGAAACCGGACATCATGTTGGGGGTGATCTGCGGAGCGCTGCACATTGCCGACCGGCGGGTCGTCGAGACATTCCAGAACTTCCAGAGCTCCCTGGAGAGGTAGGATTAGTATTCCTACAGTAATAGGAGTTGTCTACAGTAATCTCTGTTTGACGAGATGGACTAGATGTTAGTTGCTTCAATGTTAGTGACAAGGACTGAATTCGTAGTTGAGTTTTCTTTCTCCTAGGCTTGCCATAACTGGAACTCGGAAATCTCAGCACGCTGCATTACAGTGACAGCTAAAATCTGCTGTCTGTCTGTACCTGATGAGACGAAACACGTCGAAACAGCAAGTCAGAATCCACTGAAGTTGCAGCATCTGCTCCTTTTGCCTGCAGTGCTTTCGCCTGCGGCCTACAGCATAGCAGTGAGGTGGTGCCTACACTACCTTAGCTCATGTGAGGCACGCTTTGTTTTTGACAAAGCAGTGAGGGGGGGGTTGGAGGTTGTTTACTCCAACTAAGCCCCTGTCCCTGTTTTTTGTCTTTGTCTGACTTAATGCTAGCGTGCGTATGTCAGAAAGCGTGAGTTAATTAGGAGATAAGGAATTCTTACTACAAAATGCAAAAATACAAACTACTTGTCATAAAATATAAATGACAGCTGGTATTTTTTGTCTTATTTTTATATATCAAATGAGGCCAAGATGAAACTTGTACGATATACCGTGTAAGAGAAAAGCCATGATAAAGCAATATACTTAAATGCTGTATTTCGCGGTTCTCCAAGTTCAACTAAATATAGCTCCGATTTCCGCCTAAATGGAGTTAATATTTCTTGTCACCTGTCAATGTCCTTTCCTTATCACTAGGGAATATTTTTTGTTTGTTTTTTGTGGGAGGGAAATTCTCTTCTGTTTCAACGTGTCCAAAAATAGATCGCAATTATTATCTTTCCGATAAGAACTCTCTTATCAAAAGCTCGGCTCGCGGGTCGAGCTTTTTCAAAAAAAGTCGAGCTGAGCTGAATACAGGAAAGCTCGACCTAAAAAGCTCGATCGGTCAAATACTAACACACCCCTAGTATTTAGTTCTGACAACTCAGATTCAAAAACCACTCCTCGCCCACCTTTAGTTAAAACAGAATTTAATCAAAAGTTTACAAATTTTTAAAGTTGAAAATAATTTTTTTTTATTTTAGAGGCCAGATCCAGGGCTCCAACACACTGGATCATACAGTCAACGTGGAGTTGATCCATGACGGGTATAAATATAAAGTCAACGCCACTAAATCCGGACCCAACCAGTACTTCCTTGTTATGAATGGTTCATTCAAAGAAATCGAGATTCATCGATTGAACGATGGAGGTAAGTGTTTCTGTCATAAAGATTGCCCACCTCGTTCGGTTATAAGGTTTTGTTCTATCGGTTGTTTCCCGAAGCCACTACCGACATTAGCATGAAGAAAGGTATTGGCATTTACACTCAAGAACGAGCATTTATTTCCTGCTCGTAATGCTAATGTCTCCCTTGCTCCATTGTGAACTGCACGGCATTTAATTTTCATCTACGGAAAAAACCCATTTTCTTTCTAGACCCAAATACAGAGTGAAATGTGCTTAAAGTATATTTGAATTATTTAGTTCAAAAATATCTTAAATTAAAAGCCAAAATAGGCAAAAATGAGTTAAGACCTTTTTATTGATACAAATGGTGATACGAATTGTTTAGTGCACAATCCTGTCATGCTCCAAACTTGTATTGCTAATATACTACAGGTTGAAATCTGTGTTTTGAGTAAAAACCTGCCAGTTAACTGTGTTGTTCTCATTTGCTGGACACGGCCGGCAGAGTGGTTGGGAGCTTAGTAGCCGGATTAAATATGGGTTGGTTGTCTCATTAATTGTTGGAACACACGTTTGAGTTGGACGAAAGTTTATTGATGTTAAGTTTTACATTAAGAGATAATTAAGAGTCTGTAAAATCATAAAATGAAGATTGAATTAAAAAAAGGTTTTAGACTAAAATAAAGTCACGAGTCCAAATTACTACAAATACTGAAAAACGCTAAGTCCCATTATTAAAAATATTTGAAATCACAACGAGCGCGGCACGGAACTAGTGGTGGACGCGTGAGGCAGTCTCCCGAGACCGATGCCTGACGCTGGCGAGAATGCTCCGATTTGAAGTGTTATCGCAACGCACATTGAGATCAAACAAAGTTAAGTGACGGCCACCGCAACTGACTTGTTATTCGAACTTTAACTTAGTAAATAATTGTACAGACTCTTGTCCAGTGAAATAAATATTGTGACTCTGGCTATGGAGGTGACTGTACAACTCCTGTGTCTGTGCTTAGGCATTCTGCTGTCCGTGGACGGAGCGAGTTTCACAACATACATGAGGGAGGAGGTCGACCGCTACCGAGTGGTGATCGGCAACCAGACTTGCATCTTTGAAAAGGAAAACGACCCTTCCCTTCTCCGATCCCCCTCTGCCGGCAAACTGCTCAACTTCCTGATAGAAGACGGGGGTCACGTCAACAAGGGGCAAGCTTACGCTGAGATTGAGGTTAGCCATTGTAAAAATATGTGATATGGATGTTGTATCATGAACCGGTGCGAGTGATACATTTAGTTTCTTATGTTAGGATGAAAGTACAGGGTATTCGGCATTCGGTAGACACTTGGAAATTTCATCTACATGATTGTTTAAAAGGTCATTCCCTGGGCTGTCCTAGATTAGATCGCTAATTCTACCTTCTTTAATCCTTTAACTTCAGTAACTAGCAAAAGGTAAAATTTATTAAATCTTCATTAAAATCTCTGATGCAGTATGTATAATAAGTTTGGCTCAGTGAATTTACAAATCGACCAGCACCCTTACCCCACCTTACCTTTTCGACTATCTCAGGTTGTTGGCCAAACTTCTTGATAGACTTTGTGGACTAATTTTTACAAACATCACATATACATTTCAAACTAGGCAGCCAGCTAAGTCAGCTGGCCAATTGAAAAAGAAATTTACGTCGGTTATGTCGGCCATTTAAAAAAAAATCATCACCAAAGTAAAAGCCTTAAAACAGTTGGTTCAAACATGATTTTACCAAAATTTCTCCCATCTATTTATTATGTTGAGATTATGCTAGGGAATATTTATGAAACAATTGGATGTAAACTGCAAAAAATACCAAGTTCCAGAATGTCAAAAACAGGCCAAAAATGTTCTCGATTTATCTTGTTGACGTAATGCTGGGGGATTTTTATAAAAAAAATGTAAACTACAAGAGCTTTGTCTAAAGTGCCAAAATCAGGCCAAAAATGTCACTATGTGTATATTTAATCTTTTAGGCCTATATTCTGGGAATTCTAATAATTTATTACATTGTAAAACTTAACATGAAAATAACTTTTTTTTGAAAATTATTATTTTTCTGCTCCATTTGAAATGTTACCGCTTCAAAAATTATGGAACTGCATCGAAGGCTGGTGAATACCATACAATGTCCCTCAAAATTACCATTTAATTTTTTTAACTTTTTGCTGTGTCGTACCAAGAAATTTAACTTAGCGCCCACATAATTCAACTAGGCAACCCGCATAAAACAAATGAATGCTACTACTGCTATACCCATGATAAATTACACTAATAAAAAATTATATGAATTCTCAACCAAACACTCTAAATGAATTAAAACTTTTTCATGGTGCTGGCTGGTGACAGCTATGTGTCCGTATGCTCAAAATTATTGATCAGTATAAAGCTAGAAGTTGGTGTGTTGCTATTTGCCAATTTTTATCAGGAGTCTTAATGAACAAATCAACCATAACTCTTATCTTTTTTGTTTAAAATCGTTATCTAAAATTCACGTTAGAACTTAAATAGCCCATCAGAATGTTGGTTATCATTTCATCATAGATAATTCGGATTATCTTCTTAAAGCTCCAAAAGCCATAGCTAAATCGGTAATTTACACGATTTGGAGCTGAACCAAAAAATAATTTTTACACTAGCGAATCAAAAATTTTGGTAGGTTTTTAAAAGGTTTTTAAATTTTCAACAAAAAATTAATGCGCCCCCTTTTTTCTGCCCGTTTTAGGTGATGAAGATGGTGATGACCCTGACAGCCAATGAGAACGGAACAGTGTTCTACACCAAGAGACCCGGAGCAGTGTTGGACGCCGGGTCCTTGCTGGGTCACCTGGAGCTGGACGACCCGTCGCTAGTGACCCGAGCTGTCGACTACAAGGGCCAGTTCCCCGAGCTCGACGTCTCCACCCCCATCATGGGCGACAAGCTCAACCACGTGCACAACAGCTACCGCACCATGCTCGAGAACATCCTCGCTGGTAGGTGACACGCCGCACCTGACTGGGGTAACTGACTGAGGTCAGATTAAGTAGAACTGTCTGAAGACAAAGAAATTCCAGAGGGGGAAGCAGTATGATGATTTTCAATGGCATATATATTAATTTTATCGACTTTAATTTTATTCTCCTCTTTCTTTTATGTGACACCCTGAGTCCCCTTTAGCGACTTCTTGCCTGTGGCAAAGTTCCAACATTGTTAGTTTCAATCAACTGATAGCTGAGGTACCACATCTGTGTTCTTCAGATTTCACTGAAGCTACATCATTTACCTGTGGCAAAATTTCAGCACTGTTGGTTTCAATCCACGCCTCAATATCTCAGGTACCATCTCTCTGTTTTTTCGGGACTTCATTGATGGCAATATGGTTTTGTTTTATGACTCCTGAAGACGCGAGATCGTCCAAAGCAGTCATGCTTTGAAGGGTTTCACTCCTTTGCCTTCATCATCACTACTGTCAACAACCTCAGCTGTTTTAATATGTTTCTCCACCTTTGGTCATGCTTCTGAATACGCAAGATCATCCAAAGCAGTCTTGCCCTTAAAGATTTCACTCCAAGGGCACTCCTTTGTCTTCATCATCACTACTGTCAATAACCTCAACTCTTTCAATACGTTTCTCCATCTTTGGACATGCTTCTGAAGATGCGAGATCATCCAAAGCAGTCTTGCTTGTAAGGTTTCACTCCTTTGTCTTCAGCATCACTACTGTCAACAACCTCAGCTGTTTTAATATGTTTCTCCATCTTTGGACATGCTTGTGAATACTTAAGATCATCCAAAACAGTCTTGCCTTCAAGGGTTTCACTCCTTTGTCTTAATCATTACTATTGTCAAAAACCTCAGCTGTTTCAATAGGTTTCTCCATCTTTGGACATGCTTGTGAATACGCAAGATCATCCAAAGCAGTCTTCCCTTTAAGGGTTTCACTCCTTTGTCTTCATCATCACTACTGTCAATAACCTCAACTGATTCATTATGTTTCTTTGTCTTTGGGGACAGAGATTAACAATTTCCAAAGGTTTAAATTGCAGAGGTTTTTTCTTTTTTAAGTAAATTCCCCAAGCCAGAAGTTGATGGCTCTTGGTTCACCTCTTAACAAACTTATTGAACAAGTTTAAATTTACTTGTTGTATTTTTAACGCTTCTCATAAAAGTAGTCATAAATCGATTTATTGGCATACATTTTGAATTGTAGTGGTGCTCTTTAATCGTTTTATTGTTAACTAGAAATTTAAGAAAAGTGTCAGGCATTTTTATCTTGCATCTTGAAAATGTCAGGGTAGCCTTGAGGGCAGAGTCTTGTGTTTGAGGATCAATCAGAAAAATTAATTTACAAATCAGTGGTTCTTAAGAATGATAAATCAAATCTCAAAAGCATGTAAATTAAAAAATCTTCAAAAAAATCAAAGATGATTTCTATTTCATATCTTCAACAAGGGTTGTCGAAGCAGAATGATGTACCTTGACTTCAAAATGTCAAACAATTTCAAAATTTCTTCAAATTTACTAAAAATATAAAACGTAACAAACCTCTACCATGTAAGCTTTTATTACCGATGTGTTGATTCCTCGACCTGGACCTTTTACCGATGTGTCGATAACTCGACAGGATACTGTCTGCCGGAGCCATACCACCTGGCGCGGCTGCGGGAAGTGATCGAGAAGTACATGAGCTCTCTGCGAGACCCGACGTTGCCGCTGTTGGAGCTGCAAGAGGTGATCGCTTCCATCTCCGGCCGAATTCCCATCTCCGTGGAGAAGAAGATCCGCAAGTTGATGAACCAGTACGAGCGCAACATCACCTCTGTGCTCACACAGTTCCCCAGCCAGCAGATCGCTAGTGTCATCGATGGGTAATGTTTCATTTTCCTTGTTATTTTTCTAAAATAAGTCGCAGACATAACTCTCTCTTTTATGTTTAAATCGGTGGATAGTAGTTTTTAAAGATAAAAATAGTAATGGCCCTCTAGTTGTAAAAAAATAAAATTATCCTCAGTTATCATATGCAGTAAAATATTGACATAAACTATCCATCAAGAGAGACATATTTTGTGCCAAGTCTCTGAGTCAAGTCAATGGATAACTTAATCTTCCCTTCTTCAGTTAAAGTCATCATTGATGGATTTTTTTGTAGTTGGATTTGGTGGTTTGGGAAGTTGTGGAAACAACAGAAGAATACCTGAAAAGAAGAGACAAAAGCAACAAATTTAAAACCTTTTTATTTTTTCCTGACACTGCTACGATCCTCAAAGACAGGTAAATAAAGAAATTATCTATTGTAATTATTAATATTTTTGTCTCTGACTCGCAGGCACGCAGCGACGCTGCAGAAGAGGACCGAGAGAGACGGCTTCTTCCTGACGACACAGGGCATCATCCAGCTGGTGCAGCGCTACAGGAACGGCATCAGAGGGCGGATGAAGTCCGCCGTCCACGAGCTGCTGCGCCAGTACTACGAAGTCGAGAGCCAGTTCCAGCAAGGTAGCCTCACTGGCTCATTTTATTTCAAAATAGTTTATTATGCTACTAGGCCAGAAAGTACTGTTTTGCCAAACGAGTTATAGTTCTCGCGCAAGCTGGAGGCGAGTGTGGGATTCTCATGCAAGTATGGTCGAAATTACCGACCGTGTGTATGATACTTTTCATCATACTTGTCAGAGAAAACATTATTTTCAATCACAACGCCTTCCTTGCATTAACCACTACGTTTCTCAATTCTTCAAACCTAACCTATTATAAACTAATGTGTTAATGTTACTCACCTGTCTCCTGTTGCCTGTTGTCCTATTGTTTGTTATCCTATTGTTGATGTTCTATCATTGATTATCCTAATGTTTGTTACCCTATAGTTGGTCACCTTTCTGCCGATTATCCAATTGTTTGTCATCTCATCGTTGATTATCCATATGTTCGTTATCCTAGGGTGTGTCTCCTTTGTGTCAGTTATCCATTTGTTTGTCATCCTATCGTTGGTTATCCTAAACTTGGTAATGCTAATGTTGGTTATCCTATTGTTGGTAGTCCTATCGTTGATCGTTATGTTGCAGGGAGCTACGACAAGTGTGTGGCAGCCATACAGGAGAAGTACAAGGATGACGTAGCCACTGTTGCATCCATCATCTTCTCTCACTCTCAGGTAGGTCATGCCAATACTTGATGTAAAAACTTATAAAAATAATATTTATGGTGATATTATTTGTTCATGTAAATCCAACTGGGTTTTCCATTACAATTGCATCAAGTTGGTTTCACTGTCAGAAGTTTCGCCCTCTGCCCCTTCTGTGTGTCTTTCTATGATTTGCCCTTACCATCATTCCTAGCCTGGCCAGTGAGGAATCAACACTCACTTTTTTTACTTGCAGGCAGTGAAATTCAACAACTCGTTTGAAAATGATTAAGAACTCTGTTGAATTTTAAAGGATAGTTTATTTTTTATATGTAAAAGCTAATTTTAACGTAAAATTTTAGTATTTGTTTACACCTTTGATTGGTATTGTACACGCGTAAATACATTCTAAATTAATTGAGTAAGATTAAGTATAATATAACAAAAAATGACAAAACAAAATCATTACCCATTCTAATCTCATCCACAGCAACCTATCTACACAATGTATAATTAAATTTGCAGCTTTAAAATTACATAATTTTATTTTTTTTAATAACACTATAATTTTACTCACTGGTAATTAATCCATTACTTACATATAGTTTGCCGACCAACATGTACCGATAATAAACTGTCATCTGAATTTTCTATTCCAGTGTTAAATCTTATAGATAAATTTCACACTTAAAGAGCATAAGTCTGAACTTTAAAAAGTTGGTGTCTCACAGAACTTCACGCAGAGTTCTTTCCAGTGACACCTAAATAATCAAAATCAGGACTGTAGGAGGAGTTGTGACTAAAAGAAGACCCTGGTGTAGTTAATTGATGAACGAACAAAGTGAAGTGAATCTATCAGCGGAGTCAAAGATTCCATGTTCGTCACTGTGAGTGTGACTGTGTACGTCACATGATAACTTGAAAATGGTGCCACCGATCATTTTCGAATTTCTCACAAATGTTTAATAGCTCACTGAAAAAATGCCATCGATTTTGAGGCAATTCCTCTGAACCATTTTTTATTTAGCAATTTAATTTTAGAAATGCCATTAAATTAGCATTGGCAAAAAATTGCGATTAACAATGGGATACAAATGGAGATGATTTCAAACACAAAAGAAACTAACACTTAAATATCCCACCAGAGAGCAGCAGCTGATCCCCATCAGTTGGGAATCAGCTGCTGCTGCTCTCTGGTGGGTTTCTCGTGTACGATTTAGTAAAAGACATTGAGAGAACATTTCCTCAGGATTTTTTGGGTATTAATTTTGGGCTTTTCTCTAGTAATAATCATGAAACCTTTCTCAAAGTAATTGAAAAATTGTTAAACACACAGAATATGATGCACCCTTTATAAAATATATTTGCCGCATTTCATTAGTTTCTTTTGTTTTTGAAATTATCTTTGTTTGCATCCCATTGTTAAAGTAACACAATTTTTCGCCAGTGCTAATTTAACAGCGATGTATTTGGTTTGTTATTGTTTGTGGGTTCATCCAAGTAAGCTATAAAAGAGCGTACTCCTAGTAAGTATATATTTAGAAGCCTTGTAATTAGAAGCTGTCATTGTTCTGGTAAGTCTGTTGGCTCCCCGGATTGACCAGCTTCCTGTTCACCTTGGTTTCTCCTTGCCTCTCTGGGAACTTTGATTCCGGGCTGAGCTTGGATACCCAGTTAGGTCTGAGTCCTGAAGGGTGTTATGGATTGTTCTGGCTTGTCTATCTGGGACGGTATGAACAACCCTTATCCGACAAACTTCTAAGCCTCTGCTAGACTGGAGGGTGAACCGACCCGGGTGAGACTCTTCACAACAAGGAGAGCTCCCAGGTGGAGGTCCTTGTCTGGGGATGCTCAGGTTAGAGGGTGAGTTGTCCCCGGAAGATCCTGGAGGATGGGTTGGATATCTTTCTCTCTTCCTTTAGGGGCGAGACTGACAATGTCATACTTTTCCCATCCTGACAATCCCTTCCTTCTGTAAGCTGCACAATATCCCTAGGGAGACATGCCTAGCTGGCAACGCTGGGGCTTTCACTCCTCCAAAGTCTTATCAGTCTATGTATATATAGATGACTCGGACGGTTATTTGTTGGTATGGAGATTGACATTTTAAATTTTGTTGGAAGGTGGCAAAGAAGAACATGCTGGTGACGATGCTGATCGACCACCTGTGGTCCAACGAGCCCGGGCTGACGGACGAGCTGGCGGCCACGCTCAACGAACTCACCTCGCTCAACCGCAGCGAGCACTCGCGCGTGGCCCTGCGCGCCCGCCAGGTCAGTTAGCATCTTGGACTTATACACCGTGTCCCAAAAAGAATGGATCAAATCTACAGCTTAATATACGTGTTACCAAGGGTCGTACAAAAGTCAACTATGGTTAATTCTAAAGGTGGCATCTTTAAGTTTTTTTTTAGTACCCTTCAACAGTAATCAGCTGTTCGATTGTTGTAAGAACGTTCGAATTTTCAAAACATAACCAAACCTTACAGTTGCAATATGGAAATACAATATGGTTTTATATGGTGGCTTCCTAGATCTCCAGACATTACGCCCTGTGACTTTTTGTCTGGGGGTTTGTAAAAGATCAAGCGTATCGTCTATCTCAAAAATAGGTTAACTAAAAGCAAAGATAACGAGACCCTTTGGGAAAATATCCACTGAAATGCACCACAATGTGCATCCACTGTTGCATCCATCATCTTCTCTCACTCTCAGGTAGGTCATGCCTGGTCACTTGATGTAAAAACTTATAATAATAATATTTAAAGATTTGTAAGGCGTTCTGTGTAATTTTGACTATGTTACTGGGTTATTGTTGAAATATGGTTTTTATTTAAATGTTTTAATTTTTGATTAAGGTTAAATGATGTTTCTAGTGTAAATATGGAATATGAATACTGTTAGATGTTGGGTGACTTTGTTCAACTCTGGATTGTTGTAATGTTATTGTCTCATTTTGTTAATTCATAACCTATGAAAGTAAATCGATGTTTCATACATGGTTTTTACTTATTTTTTATGTAGTTTCACCCTAAACTAGTAAAAAATGCCTAACCGTAAAACCTAAATATGATTTTTTAGGGTAAACAATACCCAAAAATGAATATGATTTAAATTTTTTCAAATTTACGAACATTTATTTGTATTAGAAACATAAAATTTGCCTTTCTTCTTGTCATTTTTAAATAATACAAGTATTTAAAAACAAAAAAGAATTCTATAGAAATTTTAATACATTTTTTTGATTTTGTTCCTGAACGCTTACATTTTTGCTAAAAAAGGCACGTCACTTTATGCATGTAACAATGAAAATAGGTCCGGCACTTTTCATACATGTTTTTATTTTACGGCACTAAACGTCAAGTCGTGTTCGCAGGTGTTGATCGCCGCCCACCAGCCGGCCTACGAGCTGAGACACAACCAGATGGAGTCCATCTTCCTCTCGGCAGTGGACATGTACGGCCACGACTTCCACCCCGAGAACCTGCAGAAGCTGATCCAGTCCGAGACCTCCATCTTTGACATCCTCCACGACTTCTTCTACCACACCAACCGAGCCGTCTGTAATGCCGCTCTCGAGGTTATTCGCTTGTTTGTTTTTTTTTGAACAGACATAAATTGTTTTTATTTTTTGTAAGGGGGATTTGATAGTTTGGGTTTCCCCACCCCAAAGGAAAATCCTGTGGGGTTGCTTCATCCATTATTTTATCTTTTTAAATGGCTACCAGAAAGGAAAAGAAGCTTCCCTTCTAATATCCCGTAGGCTCAAAGGTTTTAGAAAAATTAATACGAGGGAAGCAAAGGGAAAAAGGAATAGGTAGATGGAATAGGTTCGGCCAAGCTTAGACTGATTGGGCAATGGCATACCTCTATCCAATGGATGTCGAGGAGGGTCTCAAGGGATAAGGTGGCTCTCATATTGGCTCTCATCTTGGTCGCCAGTACATCCCCGCTCATCCTGCTGTCAAGCCCAGCCTCCCCTGGTGGGGTACTAAATTTTTTCACTGAAAGACAGCTTCAACACTGCCTCAAATCATAACTTTCGTTACTGTACCCAGTATTGGTACCTAAACTAGCAAAAGCCAGTTAGGATCCACTGGGGGGGGGGGCATAAATTATTAATGGTTATGTAATGTGGTAATCCCACCGAAACATAACACACTCGTTGACAAACATATACCTATTTAACACGTTGACTACCGACTGTCACAGTGAGAGGTACATGGTACAGCTGCACCAGCGGTAGGGAACGTGTTGAATACTAATGTGGAAACTTTTTAAAACCTGACTCAAGGCTAGACCTACACTAGGAAGCTCACTTCTCTTTACCTAAAGTGTATTCGGTAAAGTTAAGGTTTTATTTTTTACAAAGACAACTTGGAAATAATATGCCCCCCCTTTCAGAAGTGTATCGTCCTCAGTGTGTCGATAGCACACTAAGCTCTCTGGGAGCCTGTTGGCCAAGATTTTTACTTTTTACTTCATGTCCCCATTTATGGGCAAAGATCAAAAATATAATTAGTATCGGGTTTATTATATCAATCAAATAACTGATTAGTCAGTAATTTTTCAGGTTGTAAATACTAAAACAGTTATGGATCTCTACCAAAATGTTGGAGAATTTTAAAGAAAGTAACACTCATGAGGCATGCATTAAAACCCTTTTTATATTGCTGCAATTAATTTCCATTAATAAATCATCTTTGAAATGCTTGTAACAAAAATTAAGTCAAACTTATGCCTGTTGATTTTTTACAATGTATCCACAAGATTAATATTTGTGTTCTTCTGGTCATGATAAAAATATAAGTACTCTGAGATATATTTTCAGGGCTCCAGTAGTGACTGAATGATTCTGTTGACAGGTGTACGTCAGGAGAGTCTACATCTCGTACGACTTGACATGCCTGCAACATCTCGAGCTTTCAGGAGAAATTCCTCTCATTCATTTCCAGTTCCTGCTCCCTACATCTCATCCTAATAGGTTGGTACTAGACGTATGCAATAATGCTTCTTGAAAACCTAAATATACATATCGGCCATTTTAAAATTTCATCAGACCCTTTTCGACTCACAAAATTGTGACCAGGCAGTCATTAGAATATCAGATGTTATAGGTTACTGAGGTACTGCTAAAAATTGAAAAAAAGTTCTACAGTAGATGAGTATTGACTATGCCACAACCATTCATATTTAGAAATTGGATCATTTTCAATAACAAATGTATTAGTTAACAAAGTTTATTTAATTTAAGTAAAAAGTGTATACAACAACTGAAGACATTTTTTCATACAGTTTAAATGAAAAAATCATACTTTGAAGGCTATTGAACTCCAGGACGTCAGATATACTGCTGATTCATAACGCATAGATATTTTTGGAAGTGTAATTTCATTTCGCTATGGTATTTTGCTGTAGTACACGTTTCATAATGCTAGATCCATTTACGAATTTACGTTGATCGATAATTCCTTTAATGTTAACAAAGAATACATTTGATTAAATAAAAATATTTCTTTCAGGCAAAAGCTGACAGATGCATTGAAGGAAAACACAGTCGCCTTGAATGGAGACAACCCAGAAACCTTGGGCCAGACGATGATCCACAGTTTCCAGCGGACGGGATGCATGGCCGCCTTTGAATCTTTCCAGCAGTTTGAGAACTATGCAGACGAAATTCTAGATCTGCTCGAGGTATGGGACTCGGATTCTGAAATGATGGAATAATTGAATCTGTACTTTTTCATACTAACATACTTAACCCTTCTGCGGCCGCACCCAAAAACTTACGTTACCAGTTGCGCAGTATCAGATGGATACTTTAGTGTTTACTTTAATATACAAGGCTATTAAGCAATTTTTTAAAGTTATTTGTTTTGTGAACTTAATTCTTTTGACTGACTAGATGCCATTTAATAGCTCTGTAATTTAATGTATTTGAGAAACATTAAAAAAATGTATATCAAAACCTTACAGAATGCTGCTCTTTTATAGACATATCAATTATTTTATAATTGTAACTAAACTACTTATTGGTACGTTTAAGACCATTTTCATACATTTAATGATTTATAATTGCAATACATGAATTGTTGAAATGTATCAATGGTTTTCTTCATATTTTAAAAACTTTTATTAATTTTGATACAGTGCGACCTTTCCAAACGGGCATGGTTGCGCTATATCAAAGTGATATAATGAGAGCTTGTGTTTACACGACGAAACCAATGATGAGTTAATATTTACAACCAATCCGCAACTCAACCAATCCAATCCAATTTACTCATCCGCAATTAATGATGAGTTACATCACTGGATTAGTTAACTCTGTGTTAACATTTTCTCTTTGACTGAAGTGTTGAAGCTGGAAAACACTATTTCGGTGTATTCCTGTTCTCAATGATTCAGTCTTAGCTTTAATTTTTGTCATATGTTGTAGGACTTTGCCAACCCGAGTGTAGTGTCTCCCAAGATCTTAGAGGCCATGGAGAGCGGAAGTGAATCTCAGAACATGAGTACATCCATCAATGTGTCCCTCTCGGCCGATGTCAAACCTGCCACTGAAGAAAATATCATTGTAAGTTTTTCCAACATACAAACTAAATTACTTGTCATGTAGCCATTCACAAGTAACACTTCCCATGAGTAACACAGTATCGTGTGAGTTACATCTTAAACGTCTTACACCTACATCTTTTACTGGAATTTTAAATTACAAGAAAAAAATTATTTATTTATTTACGTCCTATTGGCATAGCTAATATTTAACGTACAGTAACCGACAATACTTTAATTACAACGCTAAATATATATACCAAAACTTTTATTACAATATAGTGGACTAGTGAGTTGATTGAAATATGATTTAAATTACAAGACAACGGAATTGCAATTTGTTATCTACTCATTAAAGCAATGGAAAATTCACATGAGATGAGCGATCATTGCAGACTGTAAAATTATAAAAAGAGGAAAAATCCTTAGAAATATTTTTAGAATTATTTTCGTTGCATGTGTAAGAAAGTAATTATGTAAAATTTTGTGATTTTGTAATGTGTAATCTTATTTTCTTTGATTTTTTTGTCTGATGTATTAAGATTTTATTTATATTTATGAGGGTATTTATGAGGTAACTATTTATTTGTAGTAAACCTATTTGATGTAGCCAAAAATATTTATTTTATTTCTAATTAGTGGTAACTTCTTTAAAAAAATCACAATAGGTTTAATAACGTGCATATGTTCTGGTTCACCTTCTCCCAGTGTGTGACTGGCAGATCTGGAGTGGCACAGTAATATATTTTGGAAATAAGTAATACGGATGTAAAAAATTCTGAAACACTTTAACTTATGAAGTCTGTAAAAACATGGCCATATATTTGAAAAATAATAGTGCTTCAAAGAATAAAATTGTAACTAGTTCTCAAGTTTGGGGTTGACAATAAATAAGTTGATTCACAAGTAAATTAAATTTCTTTGTCTATTTAACTGTCTACACAAAGATACCGTTTGTGGATAAATTTTTAGGGTCTTATCTAGGTATTTTATAAATCAATATAATAGTCCTTGATTGTTGTAGATTTTTAATTGCATATGTCTATGTATTTGATGTTGGCTGCCGGTGAAAATAAACTATTATCGAAGAGATTATATTAAAAGTTTGTAAAATTAAATCTGGATAGTTGTGCGATCGTAAAACATAATATTAAGTCAAATTAAAGCATCCCTGTAGTTGGTACTTAAAGCTTGTGATTAACTGAATTATCTTCTAAAAAAAATGTAATTTAAAGATGATTACGTAAATAATTGTAACACCATTTACAACAACAAAGGAAAGTTGTACTTAGTCCTAAAATTTTGTGATTAACTGAATAACCAATCCCTCAAAAATGAATTGTAATCATTAATGGCGGTAATGTAAACCATCATAAGGCATCTGGGATTCAAGGGATAAATAAAATTTAATAATACACAGAAAATGTCACTATAATTGCATTGGACAATTTTTTTGACAGCAATTATTGTTTGAACAATTACTAATGAGAAAAAAGTTACTCAAGAAAAATTTCCATCGTTGTTATTGAATGGTCCATAATATTAAAGATTCTTTATTTTTAACATTATTGTAAAGTCACGGAAATTATCATTTGTTAAAGCCAAAAGTTAATTTTATATAACTCATACCATGTATAAAAAGGTTTAGTACATGTGTGAGTTCTTATGAGATTGCTTGTCCCAAGTAGGCCCCGAATAGGTTATGGGATGAACAGTATTGAATGTTTTTAGCACTGTCTTCTCTAAATGCAATTAAAGATTTTATATAAAAATCTACCAAATATAAAAGTTTTGCATAAAAATTACACTCAAACGAGATCAGTTCTATTTAACATACCCATTGAATGTATCAATGATTTTTAGACTCCGAATTGCTTGAATACAGTGTATGAAAATGAAGGCGTTACTTCATCGATTTTCTCTGTGCTGACCTTTTTTTGTGAACAATGCAGAGACTGAAAGAATTCATTTCTCTCGCATGGGTGCATATTGGCATATTGCCTATGAGGGAAATATTTCAAGCTAATTGTATTTTGTAGGCAAAGTATTGTCTTTTATGATTGATTTTGGATGTGTTAATCCATCAACGACGAAGGATCCAGACCGACCAGATAAGTACAATGGCTGTGTCTCAGTTGGCCTGCATCCTGAGTGATCATAGATTTACAGATCCAAAATAAATTCATTAGGGTCAATATAGAAAGGCCTTCATCTTCATTCACTAAATCAATATATGTTATACAGAAATAATTATAAAATCCATACAACAAATGTTAAGGGTAATTTTATAACTTATTTTATAAAATTTAAACCACTAATAAAATTTAAAGATTAGGTTTTGTTTAAATAATAGGTGCTATCATCTTCATACTTTAAATCAAGATAGGTTATAAAAAACATTAAATTCATCCAACAAATGTAAAGTAAATTTTATATTCTTTATAAAATTTTCAAACCTTTAAGAAAATGAAAAATGTAGTTTTTTAAATAACAGATGTTATTTAATTCTAGAGGAATGATTTAATTTTGATAAATGATTGTCTAGAAGTGGTGTCATAATAGTATGAGGTAAAATTTAATTTTAAATCGTGCATATTAATATTACGGATGCGGGATCTAAAGTTCAGGAAACACTTAGATCCTCTATTTTGGAAGAAGAGTCCTGAAAGCGAAGCGATAGGCTGAGTCGATACTGGACCCATGGCGTACTGTTTTGCCAACTGGATATTACAGTACTTGCTGGTAGCTTTCTTCGTTATTTATTTTACTGATCCATTGACCAAACATCACTGCGCCTTTAATGACTAATTAATATTGCATGTATTGTCTCGATCTATTTTCCCTTATTAGGACTTATGATCAAATAATTGTCTGTCTGCAAAGGTTTTGCTGTCTGTAGATTCACGCTTTAAGAATAAAATAAACATTTTTTTCTGGTATCTGCTCAGCCTTAACCCATCAAATTATTGCAATATTTTGAAGGGACATTCACGTGGATGCGATTCATTTACGGAATCCTACGATTCAGCACAAAATATTGCACCACCACTATCAGGAGTCATCACAGAGGATGGAAAAATAGTAAAGCAATATGTTGTTAAAAACACGCTCGTACTGAGTGATAGTATAGGCAGAGGGGTGTCTCTGATATTGAGTGATAGATTGGGACCGAAACATAAAGTGAGTGGTGTCGTGAAAGCCGGTGCTGGTATTTTTGAAGTCATTAAAGACACGACGAGCCGAGACAAGTCAGAGGCAGATACGATTGTATTTATTGCCGGGGGAGATTCCACAAGGCTCGGCCAATTCAAGTCTTTGTTCGAGAAGATGGAACAAGTCGTGACTAGTTTCCCGCAATGTGACATGATTGTCGTCACGATCCCAAAGAGAGTCGATCTGACCGAAGAAGATCCCCTCAACTGCGAAATTCGCCTTTTGAACGCATACTTGAAAGAATTGAGTGAGAGGCTTCCTAATGTTCGAATCCTCGATCTAGATGTTCTCAAGCGCAGACACTTTGCCAAAAACGGTATCCACTTGAATAAGAAAGGCAAACTGCGCGTGGCCAAACTTTTGATACCTATGATTCAACAGAACGAAGGGAGAAACAACAATTTTGTCTGTGAAACAAAAAAATCCGACACCTCGAGTAGTGTCGGAATCAATAAAGATAATGGGATTGATAAAGATGATGGAATTGATAAAAATGGAAAAATTGACCCTACGTCGAGTCCACAGCGCAAGGTACATATCTGGATTAAGCTGCACGCTATGATACTCGAGGTGTTTTTTAGAATTAAATGACGAGAATTGAAGGCATGTCGAAAAATAGGTTAAGCACCTTTGCAGTCATCAGGTCAATGAGTACTCGGCAGATGACTTGTTTAAGGAAAAGCCGATACATAAAATTTAAAATAAGCCGACTTTCTTGGCATGAGTCATCTGATGGCAGATGCTTAACCTATTTTTTCATGCATAGAGATGCAACAATTTCCCATGAGCCAAATGAAAAATAATATTCACTCTATGTTTTGGTTATGGTACATGCCACTCGTTTTAAGTAGTAAACCGTTTTCTTTACCTATTTTGTCACAGTACAATAGAAGTATTAGATGTTGCAAGCTTCTTATGGCGATATCTTTAAGGGCTTTTTTATACAGAAACCTCTGCATATTTTTTTTTACAAGTCAATTTCAATAATGTAATCATATTGTAAAAAATCACAAACTAATGGCTAGATATAAATTTTAATATGTAGGATACTTTACAGCAGCGCACCACAAAATTTGCTGGTTTTAAAGACTTGTGCTTTCCAGATAGTGGTAAAAACAAAACTTTTTTGGACTTTTTATGGTTTAGACATATTTTAAAAACCTCAAATCTCACAGAAAACACTGAAACGAAGAATAAATTCCTTTCAGTTTAAGTGCTTTTGCAGTTTTGCAGCTTTTTTGGTTTCGGGTATATGGTCATTCAAAGACATGCAATACTTAACATCAATCGATTAATTTCTTTCTGTGTCTTCCACTACGGTATTTTTCTATTCTTAATCAAACTTACTTGCAACTTTAAACTGGCCTTAAAAAATAAAAGATTTTCTTCATTTTATAATTAATTGTTTGTTTAACAGTTAGTCCTAAAGGTATTCAACCATTGCAGAAGGCCAGCAGAAAGGTGAAATGTTTTTCAACACTTAATAATGTTATTTTTGTTTTTTGTGACCTTATGCTTATGCAAAATTGAAGTGGAAGACATCCCAGACCAAAAAAAGTATGTTTTTTGATGCAACGTCAGATTAATGAAGGATCGTTAAAATTAGTTTAATTTAAGCCACCAAAACATATCCCCACAAAACTTTCCTCAGCAATTATTAGGTCTATATTCTTACAATTATGTCTGGATGTCAGAAGGATGACTTCTCTCGTCACAAAACCGATCACATCTTGAAATCTGAAAACTGTTATTGTCCCCTTTGGAAGAAACAAATTCTTAAAATAGAGATCTTAAGATTTTTAAAATTTTTTTAGAAGTGAACAACAAATTGTTGCATCCTCGAGTTCCTTTGAGTTGTTTTGAATTTTGTTTAATGTTATAGTTCACCTCAGCAATGTGTAACCTACTCAGTTTTTACTCAAAGGGTCTGTGTTTTGCATTGTTCAGATGGAGCCCATCCATATCTTGTGCATCGCAGTCAAAGACAATGGAGACATGGAGGACTCCAAACTCTCCAAGATGTTCGGAGATTTCTGCGCCCAACACCTTGAGGAGCTCAAGCAGAGATCCATCAGGCGAATCACATTCCTTGCTCTCAACAAGTAATTTCCCTCTTTCTTTCAATTTACAACTTTGTTTTGAACTGACAAATTTTATGAGATATAAATTTATGTTCATTTCACAGGGTGTCCACAGAGCAGGAATTTCGGGAAAACCGGGAACTATACGGAATTTTTTTTTACCTGGAAATATACCTGAAATATATGTGAATTTTGTCGGGAAACTCCGGTTTTGACAAAAATGAGTGAAGCAATGGAGGGACGATTTTTTCGGCAAAGATTTTTGTCTTTCGGAAAGGAATAACAGCGATATTATTCACATTTAAAATATAAAAGAATTTGATTTTTCAGTTTCTATTCATTCTACCAGGAGCCTATTCCACAAAATCGTTTTTGCATCAGTTGTCTTGGTTTGGATGAAATAAGAGAAAGCAACGAAAACGAACGACAACGAAAGACTGGTTACGTGTGCATGCGTATTTGGCCAAACACAATAAGACCGAAAACAATGAGACCGACGTGTAGTAGCCTTGTTTCTTTACTTTCCCAGTTCCTCAAGACGAATATGAATAAAAGCTTGGGACTGAGTTCAACTGAAGAATGTAACTGTGAAATGATTCATTGATAACGCCAAACGAATATACAATCATAATATTCTATTTTGTACTGAAGATTTTTAATTGTGTTTTAAATCAATTGGAGTAATTATAGACCATACCTCACAGTTCCTTGCTGTTTGTTTTTCTGTAATAAATAGTTGGGAATTATATTTTCCTAACCCTCTTTTTGTAGAGATAACAAATTTTGTACACGCATGAAATTTTGTAATTTGTTGGGACAATACTTTCTTTATCTGTGGTGAACAATAAATTATAGATTTGAGTAAAGTAAAATGATGCTGATGATTCAGAAGATAAAGCAATTAAGTTGTATAAACAGGTAATCAAAGATATATCACTGTTATCACAATAGTTTGAAATAGTGGACAAGGAACTATAATTCATAGTGATGGGTGAGTTTGACTTTCTCGTTGTTACTAGACTTTTTACAACTACTTGATCATGAGAAGACTAGTTAAACTATTTTGCAAAACAAGTCGAGTAGTTGGCGAGTATTTTCATGTAATTTCATTGGTAAGATAATAATAATCAATCTATTTTGCAGTTTATTTTTGAACACATAGGCCTAATACGTGATAAACAACAGGAAGAGTTCTGCTTAGCAACAATATTCCGTAAACTGTTAAGAGAAAGGACGTAGACAAGTTTAAAAAAATATGATCTCTCAGAATTGGGAAATTGGAAATTCAACTATATTAGCTTGGACCATGAAGAACCCCGCACTCATACAAGCTATCAAATTTTTATTCATGATTTATCTCTTGAATTGAATTTCGCACCGCTTTCACTTTGTCTATTTTGATTTATAAAAATCAGGGGAAAAATATGACATGCAATTGATTTTTATATGACAATTAGTTTAGGTTTTTTCATTTTTGTAATAGGGACCTTATCTCCTTTTTATCTGATCACGACGGTGACCAAATAATTTTGTTTGTTGTGTCTTTCTTAGTCTTCCTTAGGTTGAGTATGGAACACAAATACGATAAGAAATTAAATATCCTTAAGGCGTTCTAGTAAAACCTACGGTACAATGCATTTTGATTACATTTTACATCAAACAGTTGGTTTTTACACTAAAACTTTTGAGGACAAGTTTTTCTCAAGTATTTTCAAACTGTTGTACGGCTGTTGCACCGTCTGCCATGAGGGTAGAGAATCAACGACGATTCGCTGTCCACCGGTCACAGTTTTTTTCAACTTGTGTTTGTGTCTTCTGGCTCATTTACTAATTGATTGAATGCCTTATTGGTTCCATGATTGGGTTAACTTCTATTCTTCAGCCAGTGATAGAAATTTAAAAAATGCTAATTATGAAAATGTGTTTTTTTAGTGCATACTCAAGTTAACACATAATCAATCACCCAGTGTGAAAATTGTGATTTCGGCGTGAAGAATACAGATAATATACGGGAATTTTTTAGCTTGATTTTGTGGACACCCTGCTTTTAAGAAGAGTGTAGGCTTCCATTGTCATTTTCATGTGATGTTGACTTGTCCTCTAGGTTTGACTGCGTTGTATCAATGTTGAAGATTGCTGCTGGCGATGTTTCGGAGACATTACATACTCCATCGTCAGAACAAATGAATGAAGACCACTAGTTACTGAGGGGTCAGCCCATGGTGTAAGCTTGTATTAGCCCGCCTTGCGAATGTTTATTCTATTTCTGGAATATTTGAATTGCGAATGGGACGCATTCCTTACTGGAGATGTCAATAGAGCGAGAGGGTGGGGACGACCAACGATCCCGAGCATTGTGTTTTGTTAGCCACAGATGTATTATGACCTGGATCTACTGTACGCTCATCCTCTACAAAATACTGAATCTTCCAATTTTGTTCAAAACTGGTTCACAAATATTGGTGTTCAGCCATTAACAAACAGAAATTTCAGCCGTAGCTCATCACGCCTACATGACAAAACTTATTAAATTTGACAAAATAAAGTTCAGCTTATTCTGCCAACTTTTTCAAAAACAAATGTTTAGAAGCTATTGAGTTAAGAAAACATTCTAATAACTTTTATAAAGACCACAGTCAGGAATTATTTTTAATGATGGAGTATTGTATTGTCTTTGAAATGTCGGCAGCAATCTTCGACATTGATACAACACATTCAAACCCAGAAGACAATGAGTCGACAACTTAGATTTGTTTATTATTTTAGTAACTAAATTCTACACAGACCTAATAGTATTTCCTCTGCATTAAAATAGAAAAATAATAAAAGAGCATTAAGAAAATAGGAAAGAATTTTTAAAATAATTTTACTGTCTGGAATTGTACACATAATACTGCAGATGGAAGAAGTGCAAGTAATAAACTTAATGAATAATTAAGTATCGTATATCAGTATTCTTTAAACAGTAAGAAATAACTCTGGCTTTAAATAAATCCATAAATTTTTGTATTAATTCAAATATTGAGCCCTTTAAAACTAGAAACTTATCTAAATTTAATCAAGTGGTTTTGGGTTACCTTTTACCGTCTTTATGAACTGAAGACTACATCTCAGTGAAAACAGGGGTACTTCAAGAAATTTATCTTACTTGTTTTCCTTCAAGTCATCTGTTCTAGAAAGAAGAAGATAACATTTTATTATTGTCGCAGCACTCTTTAAAGTATTGTTTTTTGTTCAGGCGCCAATTCCCCAAGCTGTTTACCTACCGCAACTGCGACAACTTCGTAGAGGATCGCATCTATCGCCACCTGGAGCCCGGGATGGCCTTCCAGCTGGAACTCAACAGGATGAGGACTTACGACCTGGAGGCTCTGCCCACGTCCAACAGGAAGATGTACCTGTACCTCGGAAAGGCCAAGGTCAGCCGTTATTGATTACTCATCACTGATTGATTAGTCAATTGATCATAGTTGGTTGATTAGTCAACCAATATCATCACTGACCTGACTACATACTGTAGGTTACAAAAACTAACTCGGGATCAAATTTACTTGGGGTTGAAATAATGATAGATGTTTTTCTTTTCTGCTTGTCCATTAAAATCGAAGTGCTCAATAAAGAAATGGATTTGTTTAATAGTTTTTCCTATTTTAGTTTCTATACAAAACAAATAAATATTGTCGACTCTCAATAACTAGAATTACTACGGGAATATGATTTTTGTTCGAGTTATTTATAGTTTGACGTACGAATAGTTCTAGTTATAGAGGTAATTCCTGGTTAATTTCAACTTACAGGCATAATGTGATAAAATTCTATATAAAGAGGTAAACTAAAATACTAACCAAAACATATAACCAGACTTTGAGTTATAGAGGTAATTGTTGCGTTGCTTCGACTCCCAGAGGAAGTGTGACTGTAAAACTATTTCAAGTTTCGCACGGTTTTTATTTCCACTCAGACAGGTTATTCATTGGGAATTTAAAATAATTTGAGTTATGGAGGATTTCGAGTTATTGAGGTTCGAGTTACAGAGAGTCGATTGTATGAAAAAAATTATTCCCCTTTTTAGAAGGGTTGTTCTGCATGTTATAAACAGGGTCCATAGGCGGTATAGGTGTGGAGATACTTTCCTTAACATCGGTCATTGATGTAGGATTAGTGAATACGATCGTATGTTTTATTTTTTAATAATTTGTTTGGACTAACTTGTATCGTATATTCATCCACCATTGTTTTAATACTAACTGCAAATGAATAAATAAATAGATAATACTATCATCTACTTACAGTTGAACTTGATAGCATACAAAACAAATAAATATACAAAACAAAACAAATAAATACTAAAAAATTTCCTGCTAATCTCTTGCAAAGCAGAAGAGCAGTCCGGTAGAGAACATTTCAAACGTCAGTCGTTTAGAACGTAATAACTCCCAGAAAAACCACGTAAAACGTTTAAAAATGCTTAATGGAAAGTAAAAATTTAATATAAGGCTACATTGTGATGTCTAAAATAGGGTATTAAAAAATAATACAAAGTTATAAATTTTAACCGTGAAAAAACCTAAAATTTATAACTCAACTTTCAACGCTTGAATTCTTGAAAATAGGTTTTTGTCGCTTAGAACGTTTTACGGGGGACCCCCTTCATAAATTACAAATAAAACTCTGTTTTAACTAAAATCAAAAACTAACTGTGGTCGGGAACAGGTGGCGAAGGGACAAGCCGTCACGGACTACCGCTTCTTCATCCGCTCCATCATCAGACATTCGGACCTCATCACCAAGGAAGCCAGCTTCGAGTACCTGCAGAACGAGGGGGAGAGGGTGCTGCTGGAGGCGATGGATGAGCTGGAGGTGGCCTTCAGTCACCCCCTTGCGCGCCGCACCGACTGCAACCACATCTTCCTCAACTTCGTACCCACCGTCATCATGGATCCTGCCAAGGTACACGATTCTAATAACAATTTAAGTTAAATGTAAGAAATGGCCGAGTGGCCCTAACTTTGCCTGGGTAAATTAACTTTTTTCTTTTAATCTCTCATTTTATTACCCTCAAAGCGCTACGCGTCGAAAAGTTGACCAAGGTTTAGTTTGAATATTTTTATTTTGTCCGTGTTTGGTTTTTAATTGCCCAATGACTGACAAGTCAATGTTGAAGACATACGGGGCGGCACGGGTTCGATTCCCACCCACGATTATGATTCCCTAAAATAGTGCTATAATACGTAGCACTTCTAGGGTTAACATCAACGACATTTTTGAATGAAAATGTCTGGTTCTTTGGAACATATGTAATTTGATAACACTTGTTACGTTTTGTTAGGAACTAGCGTAGCAATCAAATGTGTTTTTTTTCGGGTGATCTCAAAAACACTTTTTTGGTGCAAGTAATTAGCCATAATTAACAGTTTGTGTGTCGGCTCGTCCCCAGATCGAGGAGAGTGTGACGAGCATGGTGATGAGGTACGGCCCGCGGCTGTGGAAGCTGCGAGTGCTTCAAGCTGAGCTGAGGATGACCATCCGACCCTCCCCCAACGCCAAGACCTCCAACGTGCGCCTGTGCCTGGCCAACGACTCCGGCTACTACCTGGACATCAACCTGTACAAGGAGATCACCGATAAGACCGGGGTGGTGAGTCAACAGAATCTCTCTTTTATATCTTTCTCGTTATATCTGGACATCAACCTGTACAAGGAGATCACCGACAAGACCGGGGTGGTGAGTCATTACAATCTCTCTTTTATATCTTTCTCGTTATATCTGGACATCAACCTGTACAAGGAGATCACCGATAAGACCGGGGTGGTGAGTCAACAGAATCTCTCTTTTATATCTTTCTCATTATATCTGGACATCAACCTGTACAAGGAGATCACCGACAAGACCGGGGTGGTGAGTCAACAGAATCTCTCTTTGTTGTCGTTCTCGTTATACCTGGACATCAACCTGTACAAGGAGATCACCGACAAGACCGGGGTGGTGAGTCAACAGAATCTCTCTTTTTTATCTTTTTCATTATATCTGGACATCAACCTGTACAAGGAGATCACCGACAAGACCGGGGTGGTGAGTCAACAGAATCTCTCTTTTTTATCTTTCTCGTTATATCTGGACATCAACCTGTACAAGGAGATCACCGACAAGACCAGGGTGGTGAGTCAACAGAATCTCTCTTTTTTATCTTTCTCGTTATATCTGGACATCAACCTGTACAAGGAGATCACCGACAAGACCGGGGTGGTGAGTCAACAGAATCTCTCTTTGTTGTCGTTCTCGTTATACCTGGACATCAACCTGTACAAGGAGATCACAGACAAGACCGTGGTGGTAAGTCAACAGAGTGTCACTATCTGTCTTTGTTATCGTTCTCGTTATACCTGGACATCAACCTGTAGAAGGAGATGACGGACAAGACCGGGGTGGTGAGTACAGAGTGTCACAGAATCTCTCTTTGTTGTCTATCTCGTTATACCTGGACATCAACCTGTACTAGGAGGTTACCGACAAGACCAAAGTGGTGAGTCAGCTGTGTCGCAGAATCTCTCTTCGTTATCGTTCTCGTTGGAAATATCGTACTGTATTTTCTAGGGTTGGACGAGAAGGGGATTTTAGATTTGAGTTGAGAAAGTATTAAGCCTACTACTCGAGTATTGAGTCAAGTAATTGTACGAAGTAAAATAATATTTAACAGGTAATTTGTTTTCATTGTCAAAGTATTTAATCATTAAACTTTAAACACAAAGCCCCTTAGCAGTTCATTCTTTTCAGTTAACAGTCTTTCTTTCTTTTACATGTTTCTACAAGTTTATGTCGATTTATAGTGTACACATATTACCCTTTACCCATCTATCTACACACTTAACTTCGGAGAAACAGAAAACTGGATCATTTAGTTAATGATTGTTCCAGATTCGCCTTGAGAGCATGGGAGCCAAGCAGGGAGCCATGCACGGGATGCCGGTGTCCACGCCCTACCTCACCAAGGACTACCTGCAGCAGAAGCGGTTCCAGGCCCAGAGCCAAGGCACCACGTACGTCTACGATCTGCCGGACATGTTCCGCCAAGTCACCGAGCGGCTGTGGAAGGAGTACATCGACGAGAGACCTGACGGTAACTATCTTACGTCTGACATTCATCCATATCGTAGTTTGAGACGTTTTCTGCTAAGGATGTTAGAAGTAGTGGAATTTTCCTGTTTTAACTGGGGGGTATGGTCTGGGAGGCAAATCAGACATCAAAGTGTGATTTTCACGTGTTTCTTGTATTATCAGTCTTTTGAATATTTACTGAAAATCCTAAAAGGACTGTTGTTTTTTTAACTGTATGCTTAATATCTGTTTCAAAGAAATTAAATATTTTGACTTAACCATAAGAATGATTTTTTCTCTTCTGTTCTGCAGAGGCGATTGTAAAGCCAATTTCTGTGATGGACTGCATCGAGCTTGTTTTGGAGGTTGGAGAAGACGGTCAAATGAGTTTGGTTGAACAGAAAAGACTTCCTGGTGAAAACAACGTTAGTATTATTTTTTTATATATCTAACTGTTCTCATTGTGAAGAAAATTTACCTAATGTGTTTTGTTGATAACAAATTTTTAAGCTTTATGTGTAATTTTAAACATCACAATCAAACCATTCACATTTTTAAGTTATGAAGGATATGCAGGATGTTTTTTTTTTACCTTGTTTCTTATTTTATACAAAAACTAAAATAAATTTTAGTGTTATGTTCCCTGGAAAGGTCACCCAATGAAGGGGGAAGTAAATGTCACATGAAAATTAAATCCCCTCAACAATCCCCTTCTTACACCAACCCCTAACTTAAAAATTTCAAATGGCAAAGTACCCTTTGTGACATATCACAATAAAGACCTGGTAGACGTTTTCAGCCAATAGAGTACTAAAATTTGTTTTAGTTTTTGAATAAATTAAGAAGCAAGTTTTGAAAAAATATTCTGTTATGTGTCTTTCTTCATTCATTAATGTATAATGTAAACTAACAACAAAAACTTAACCAGTAAATTTAATTGCCTTATTGAGTTAAAAAGTTAAAATCCTAGATTTGTCGCTTTTCTATTTTAATATAATTTTAAGCCTTCAAAATGTCCTAGGTAATTGTTTTGACCAAGGGGTTCTATTTGTTCCTTTAAAAACGCCTAAGACTGAGATGTTGTTTGACAGGTGGGTATGGTGGCGTGGAGGCTGACCCTCAACACCCCAGAGTATCCTGAGGGCAGGGATTTGATCCTGATATCCAACGACATCACATTCCTCATTGGATCCTTCGGTCCTCGGGAAGACATCGTGTTCAATCTGGCCTCAGAGTATGCGAGAAAACTCAAGATCCCCAGGGTGTACTTTGCTGCCAACAGTGGTGCCAGGATAGGTCAGTGGAAAAATATGTGTTTCCTGGCCAAAGTATCAGTTTATTATATCCTTTGACTTTGATCCTGCACACAAATTTTAAACAATATAATGTTGTTCTTCTAACATGTTCCTCACATTACATGTAACTCTTGTCTTGGAACTGGGCTTGTTGTACATTAAAATTCTCTTACTAAATAATATTATCTTAACCCTTCCTGGGCTAAAGGTGGATGTTTCCACTAATGTTTGGCTCTGACAAACGGTAGGTGGTAAATTAATAGAAAACTCTGGGTTTTAAACAAATTATCAACTTTAATAAAATAAACTTATATTGTGTTTGTTCAGTTTTTAAGTAGTTTGTAAACAGAATATAATAAATAAAATCATATGATAAATTGAAAATCTTTCACAACAAATGTTGCTAAGTAGTCACTACCGTGGATATATATCCCAACGGTGGGCAACTCTGGTTCCATTTTGACCTCTGGGTGGCTTATGTACCTATTGCCGCTATGGTACCTCACTGAAGATCGCCGCACAGGCTTATTGACCCATGTCAACGGGCAGTTTAGGGTTTTTTAAGAAGAAAAAAAACCAATGTACTTCTTTTGACTAGTTTTTATACTTTAAAGGATCAGTCAAGGAAGGGTTGATATTATTTGGTCTGCTTAAAATTGTAATTTTTTCTCCTTGCTTGTATTATTTAAGAGAGGTTTTTTAACAAGGTTTTAAAAATTTCAGGTCTGGCTGAAGAAGTTAAAAACTTGTTCAAGATTGCTTGGGAAGACTCAGAAGAACCAGATAAGGTACATAGAGTATATATATTTTTTATCTTATCTGCATATTTGTATATATTTTTGTCCCAACTGTATTTGGGGAGAGGGAGTGCTTTGCCTGTATACTTTTATCCTGTTAAAGTCATTCCATAAAATCAAGTATCATATAAATGCATTTCAGCTTACTCATGTATTATTTCCGTGCAAATGTTCTCAAGCCGATATTGGGCTATATATACTAAAAAAAAACTGTTGTTTCATACAGTAATATAACAGCATAATGACTCATGCTGTTTAAGTTCGGATTTTTACTTGACATGTTAAAAGCCATTTTAAATAAATATTAAACTTAATCTTTGATTGTGTTAGAAATTCGGAGTATATTTTGATAATCTTGTAAATTTTAGCTTCATTTAAAGCAACTAATGCTTGAAAAAAACTGTTTCTCATCCAGTGTAAAAGATTTTCAGTCACCTATAAATATGAATTTTTTACTAATAAAACTCTATTGTCTGTTGTAGGGTTTCAAGTACTTGTACCTCACAACAGAAGACTACACCAAAATCTCCGCTCTCAACTCTGTCAAGGCAATACTCATCGAAGACGAGGGCGAAGCCAGATACAAGGTCACAGATATCATCGGTTAGTGTCAATTTGAAGATCAGGGACTCTTAAAATATTTGCGCATTCATAGTAGGTGCTCAGTGGATCTTAAAAAGCAAGAATTTATTGGATCAAATTGTTATCTCTTACTGGAGATCTCTTCTAGTTGAATTGGCTTGACAAGTTCATAAGGTGGAAGTTTTGCTGTTTAAGTTCCTGTTTTATTTGCTTGCGACTGACCAGAATAGTTCAAAATTTGGACCAGGTGGGGGTTTCCTCAACTAACTGTCTGCAACTCTCTTGGAAAATTACATTTAGGAATGGAGAGTAAGCCATTACATGTTTGCTGACCAACACTGTAATGTTAAAGTTTGATACTACTTTATTCATGATATCGATAAATAAAGTGACTGAGTCCTTGAGGGCCATTTCAGCAAACACTTCAAAGCAAACACTTCAAATTCTGTCTTGTAAATATTACTCTTTATTACCACATGACTTTGATGTATTGACAGAATCTCAGGTGCCTCTAAACAGTCAAATCAAAATACTTCTTGATCAATTTTTTTATTATTTGTTTATATGTAGGTAAATGTCAAAATGTGAATTAAAAAAATCAATAGGCGTAATGTTGCTGGAATCACTTTTCCTCTCCTAAATAATAACTATTTTCATGAAGGGCAGCCAGCTGTTTAAAGAATCCCAAAAGTTGTACATCTTTTTTATTTCAGCGATCTGCTAACGTTAAAGCGAACCTCATTTTGCCATCCGAACTTAACTCTTACAAGTGGAGGCTCAGAGCTAAGCCTATTTGAATGTCATAAATTTTACAATATTATGTTTGTATTCCCAAATGTAGTTTAAGAATTTCAGCGATGTGATCCATTTGCAGGCAAGGACGATGGTTTGGGTGTGGAGAACCTGAAGTACGCAGGTATGATAGCCGGAGAGACGTCGCAAGCGTACAAGGAGATCGTGACCATCTCTGTAGTCTCGTGTCGTGCCATCGGTATCGGTTCCTACCTCGTCAGGTTGGGCCAGAGAACCATCCAAGTAGACAACTCCCACATCATCCTGACCGGGTGTGGCGCCCTGAACAAGGTAAATATGCAGAAGTATCTACATTTAAAATGTTGAAACTTTTCTGTTCAAGGACCTGAGGTCTTGTACCCATCCCTGGATTATCTGATAACACTTTGAGCCTCCAAACCTCCCTGCAACCCTGTCCTACGAAGTAATATTTGACCTTTTTAACACAAGACCAATGACATCCTCAGAAAAATTAACTGATAACTAGGAATTCTCGATGGAGCTACTTGTCCTGTTTTATATGAAAATATTAAACCATGTACTAAAAGGGAAGAAATCATCTGGGATGGAAAGGGTGGGATGGGGTGGAGCACCCTTCTCCTTATATTTCTGTGGTGTAGTAGGCCAACAGATACATAAAATAAAACAACAAAGGAAAGAGTCCGATGTTTCGGTCAAATTTTTGTGAACCAGAAAGAAAACAGACTCTTTCCCCTCTCTTTTTCTCTTCTTTTCTTCTTCTCAAGAAAGAGAAGAGGAAGGTTCTGGGTCGGTCTTCAATAGAGCGGTCACATGACCAGCTCTCGGCCGATCACCAGTCTGGTATACCATCTCATCAAGTCTCCTCTCAACAGATAATTTCAGTGTTATGATAGTTTCAATGTAAAACAGGACTCGAAAGTTACTATGGGGTAGAATAAAAAAACTGTTTATCGATTACTGATTTGTAAAACCAAATCTTTTTTCCTCAGCTAAATCAGATGAAATTTACTCTTACCTCTTTCATATAAGGTGTTGGGTTTGTATTGGTCTGGAAGTCCAGTGGTGCCGGTAGTGAAGTGACTGACCTCAAACTACCAAAAAAGCATTAATTCATAAATTTTCAAAATATACTATATCTTCAAAGATTAGCTTTAATGTAATTTGTCTGTGTTTATCAGATCCTGGGTAGAGCGGTGTATGCTTCCAACAACCAGCTGGGAGGCACCCAGATCATGTACAACAACGGAGTAACTCATAAGACTGAACCACGGGACCTGGACGGAATATATACGACGATGAAGTGGCTCTCTTACATTCCCAAGGACAAGGAATCGCCTGTTCCCATCATCAAACCCGTGGATCCTGTGGACAGAGAGATAGGCTTCATGCCCACCAAGACGCCCTACGACCCTAGGTGGATGCTCGGAGGAAGGCAAAACCCTAGTGAGTCATTAGTTTGTGTTTGAGCTCGAGGTTAAAATGAATTGCTTTTGCCAGCTCATCAGGTAGATTTTGATGGAGCTGTGTAATACTGTTTGTCATATGAACAGAAGAAATTTTGTAGGCTGATTTGAAACTTGTGTTATTTGTTTAACAATGTTTTGTGGAAAATCAATTTTTGTTCTGAGATCAGTCAACTCAGTGTAAGCTTGTAAGCTTCCTCCTTTAAAGGTTTTTTTTTTTAATTTCAATGCCCATTCGCCATTTTTCATCACAATTAATGAACCCTACTGTCAGGAGGGTGTTAAAACTCTTATTTTATGACTAGAGCCACTAGAGCGAGACTTTGGAATCCAGAGTTCGAAGTTTAGAACAACGAACACCATGGCAGCCGTTGTTGCCTGGAACTTGTAGTTGACTCCTTGTCGATCACGTCTTAGGTAGACGAGGTAGTTAATTTGACTTGGTCCCTTTGTACATTACTTCAGTCCGTGACTTGCAAACTTAGGTTCTTTCAGTTCTTTCTTTTTAATTACATGGATTACTTGACAAAACTAAAATGTCTCTTCTGTCATATTTATAAATGTATACAAAAATATTACTTATTGCCTTTACACTTCAGCTTTAATACAAGGAAAATATTATCGTTTGTATTAATTATCCTTATTAAATTACTGTTTTCTATGCTTATTCAGTTATCGAGTTTAAGAGAGCGATTATCTCCGATTTTAAATGTTTTGTGTAACCTTTATTTACCCATTCATTTGTTTTCCTCGGATATTTGTATTCTGTTGTCGTTTAGTATTTTTATTTTCACCCTTTGTGATCGTAAGACTAGCAGGAGTGACCACAATGCAGTCAAAAGCGAGTCGGAATTAATTTCCGTATGGCTTGGTTTGGACGGTCAGCTCTACTGGCCAAGCCCCACTCCGCGCCTGCACAGCATTCATTATGGCGGCTCACTCCTGTCAGCTTGGAATTGTTTTCACGCCCGGCAGCTCGGATCTGTTTGCATTGAAATCCTGCAATGTTATTGTAGGAGATTTTTACAATTCAATGTTGCACGCCTGCTGACCATTTAGTTAAATAACTCCTCACTAGGGGTCAGCACTCTACAGGCATCATGCAAAATTTAGAAAAACAAACAAATAACATATGTTATCAGCACTATCCGCCAGTCCTGCGGGACACCTGAGCGTTCGCTGGATTTCATGTTGGCCAGCACTGCTGGCCGTCTGATCGCAAATGACAACTGCTGTGTGAAAAAACCTACTTCCGCGCACTAATGGTGGCGGCCAGTAGAGCTGGCCGTGCGATCGCTACGGAATAGCGGTAAATATCCAATCCGATTGCAAAGGGTTAAGAACTTTTTTAGTTAGCCTATTCATTTATTCACTTTGATTACAAGAGAGAAACCACCAGAAAGAATAGGTATGCCCACTGACAGGTGGATGCTTCCAGGTAACACGGCCCAGTGGGAGAGTGGGTTCTTCGACCACGGGACGTGGGAGGAAATCATGCAGCCGTGGGCCCAGACCGTTGTCTGCGGCAGGGCCAGGCTCGGCGGCATTCCCGTCGGTGTCATCGCTGTGGAAACGAGAACCGTCGAACTCAAACTGCCTGCCGACCCTGCCAACATAGACTCCGAAGCTAAGGTAAGCCGTTACATCCTGTGAATGGCACATCAAAATTGAAAAGTTTAATGTGAAAGATCAGATTTTTTGAAATAAGGTCTGTGAACACTTATCCTAAGTAACCGGTGATTTTCTCACCTCTGTTTCCTTATTTTCAACATACAATGCTCTTACTTACAAAACTAATCGCAAAAACTCGGATAACAAAACTAAAAGCATGTTTATATATTTACAAAGTAAAGATGGTGCCAATTCTTGTTTTAGTGATGTTTATGAGACAAAGATCACTGAACTTTGAATCCACGGATTGTCAAATATTGATTCTCCTTTAAACCCATAGGATTTTAATCATACAATGAGGATTATTTTGAAGAGTAGTCTGAGGCTACTGGATAAATAAGTGGCAATTTACTAGAGTTTTCAGACGAAGTATTTTTTGTGAATTAGGCCTCTTGTATCTTGTTTTTTGATATATGAGACCACGGCTGTAGGAGGGTTATATGGGGCAGTTTCTCCTTATCCTGCTATGAAAGTAATGAGCCCCTAAAATAGCCCAGTGTCTCACATTTCACTTTTTGGGCTATTTTATGCCAATATTATTCTGAGATGCCAGGCTATTTTATAGGAATGGACGGCTAACAAAATTTCTGGAAATTTAAAGACTCAATTTTCGGGTAGGGTTTATTTTTACTTTTGGAAATTTTTGAGACGGGATCGTTTTAGCAATCGTACAAAATGGCAATTGTAACTAATTGAAACTCACGATCGGCCGTGAAAAACGATCGCCCATATTCGCCGATTGTGGATGGACGGCAAATGCAACTATGCGAAACTCGTGATCGGCCATAAAAAACTATTGCCTGTATTTGCTGATTGCGGATGGATGGCAAAAACAGCTTTGTGAAATTTGTGATTGGCCACAAAAAACAATAGCGCGTATCTGTTAAGTCCGAATAAACAGCTGATATAGCTTCACAAAACTCGCGATGGACCGTAAAAAACTATCGCACATATATACCGATAGCGGACAAAAGGCAAATGTTGCTTTATGAAATTTGCGAGAGGCTGCAAAAAACATTAGTGTTTAGTTGCCGATCACTGATAAATGGCAAATGTAACATAGCAAAACTCATGAATCGGAGTGAAAAACAGTCGCATGTATTCACTGATAGCGCAAATAACTTTTCAGAAGGTGTATATCAGAAAAACACTTCTTGGAACTTAAGGGAAGTAAAATTCTGTCCCGATCCCATCCCAAATTGACAAGAAAACAAAAAATGCAGCCTCGACCCAAATTGGAAATCCAATCCCGTCCATCCCTACTACCTTTATTAATTAAGTTCGCTCATGCCTGAGTCACTAGACTATTTTGACATAAGTGAGCTGGCTGGGCCATATTTTGGGATTCATTTATGCGTAACAGTAGTGATCGTCTTAAGTTTTGTTTAACCTTCTTGCCGACAAACCTTGACTTTCAGCTATTGGGGTAATGGTATTTTTCTTTTACCAGACTGTATCACAAGCCGGTCAAGTGTGGTTCCCTGACTCGGCGTACAAAACATCTCAGGCCATCAAAGACTTTAGCCACGAGGGGCTCCCACTCATCATCTTCCCCAACTGGAGAGGTTTCAGTGGTGGTATGAAAGGTAAGTGTGCAGCTCTTCCCATAATGCTTTTGATTTAAGGTAATGAAAAAAAAGAAAAGGAAACAAAAATAGTCATAGTATTGAGGACTACATATGGTTTACTCATTTAGAGTAAGGGAAACCATACCTCTTTTAAAACTACTGATGAATAATCAATTAAATGTAATTCAGTACGAGTTAAATGTCTATTAAATACAAGGTTTGGCACTAGTGATGGTCAAAACCAAAACTTGAATCTCAAACTAAGGAAAAGGAAAAGGTTTCAAGGTTTGATAAGCAAGTTTTAATAGTTAAATATCAAAACTGGGAGATTTGACGCTGTGACAGCAAGATCCGTCAGCTGATATTTGTTGGTCGCGGAACAAAGATGAGATCCATTTGAAATGACAGGACAGTTTACTGAAACTTGACGACGTTATCATTGTCAATTTTTATATAGTGACATTATTGGAGATAGCAACAAAAAGGAAACATTAGCCTAAGAAAAGTGCTAACATCTATTGCAAATTGTCATAAACTAACTCAAGCAAAACAATTTGGTTTTGATCTTCGAGATTGGAGATTCCATCTTTGAAGTTTCGGTTTCGATATACAAAATTTATGGTTTTGACCATCACTAGGAAACACAAATTGAATAGTGTTATAAGAAATTCAGATATTCAATTAAATAAACAAACTCATCGATTGAGTTTTAGAAATGATACTATTGTGACATAGTGTTTTGTATCTCTACTCTGCCATATCACTCTTGATAAATGGGTTAAACTGTACTATATTCAGCATCGTACAGTTGTAAGCTCCCCTTTGTTAAATAATTAATCAGCTATAAAAGTAATTTTTTAGCTTGTATTTTACGATGTCGAGTATATTGTCTTTATTTTTATCTCATATTTCAGTACAGATTTTTTTTTCACATTCCAACGCTTCGATTTGGTTTTATTTTTGTTGTAAACTAATTTTAATCGATCATTTAATTTTTTCCTAATTCCTAATTCAAAATAAATCACCACCAGTATTTATCAAACATTCATAAATTTTAATGCATAACCCTCGTCTTGTCGGTACCAGATATGTACGAACAAATCCTCAAGTTCGGAGCGTATATCGTGGATGGACTGAGGGAGTACAAGCAGCCGATCATCACATACATCCCGCCCAATGGGGAGCTGAGAGGAGGCGCCTGGGCCGTCGTTGACTCTACCATCAACCCTAACCACATGGAGATGTACGCTGACCCCGACAGCAGGTCAGTTACCTACCTTAATGTCTTACAACATGTCCAATATCAAGGTGAAAATTTCTGCCCTGTCAAATTGAGTCAGCCTGAAATCAAATTTTATAAAGAAAGGGCATATAAAGTATCTAAAGGAAAATTGAGTCTAGTTTTCTCTCAGTTTACTTGTAAAAAGGTATGCCAGTAAAAAAAACAGTATTAAAGTTAGGGATACACATTTTATTACTAGTATTTTTATTGTCAGATTGTTTTTATTTTCTGATTTCAGTTGGAGTCTTGAAAATTCATTGATTGTTAAACTTATTTTTCTTTTTATGATATCGAGAAACCTGATATTTATCACAGTCTTTAGGTAAAAAATTGGAATCAGAAACTATCAGATTAACTATTTTAGTTAATCGTTATGGTAAATTATCAGAATCTGTAGAAATAAGTAAATTATAAATAGAAGCAAAACTCAAATCAATATGATAATTTCGGTATGTTACAGGGGAGGTGTCCTGGAGCCGGAGGGTATCGTTGAGATCAAGTTCAGGGAAAAGGATCTGCTGAAAGTGATGAACCGAGTGGACCCGATCCTACTGCAGCTGAAGTCGAAGCTGGCGAGTGGAGAGCTCAGCACGGACGACAAGGCCAACACGGAGAAAGCCATCAAAGAGAGAGAAAAGTTCCTAATGCCGATGTACCACCAGGTCGCGGTGCACTTTGCAGATCTGCACGATACTCCGGAAAGAATGCACGAGAAGGGAGTCATTGTGGTAGGCATCATTCTAGCAGCAGTAAAGGAAATAGGAATGCACGGGATTTAATTTTCAGTGCAGGACAGGACGGAAGAGGATTTTTTTCTACCCGCTGAGATTTGGGACTGGATCAGGACAGAATTTCACTTTCCTCATGATATTTTCATTCACAAATTTCTGTCATTTTATGAAGGTATTAATCTAATAAACATAACTTTTAGTACCAAATGACTTCAAAACATTTCAAGAAAAAAATTTAAGTGAAAAAGTTGTAACTACTAATATATATATACTATGGGAAAAATAGCAAACATTTAAATAACACTTTCTAAAATAAAATGAAAAACTAAAAAAAGGATAAAATGTCTGTTTTGGATTTAAAAAAAACAAAAAAAAACTATAAACACGAGGGTTACACAGAAAGTAAAGAACATTTCGTCAATACACCTAGTCCCGTTGCCCCAATTCCGCGACTAAAAGTGTGGCCTAAACCACTACTCCAAATCTCAGTTTGAGCCAAGTCTCGTTGCCAACCGATCACATATTTCATTCTTATAACGTTTCTAAACAGCGGTGTCTACTGTAAATGTGAATGTGAATGAACTGAACCGAATGTGAAAGAGCTGATTGCAGCAGTGTTTTATGTCCTAAAAAGTTTTCTCCATGTTGAATTCATACCTAGAGGAGAAATAAATTATTATGAGTCTCTTGTGATAAATTGACATGCCAATCAAAATAAGCGATGTGGAAAAGTCCCATCACAGATAAGGGTGTTCCTGACCCATGATGACGCGACCCCAGCCCCCATGCCGCAGCAACTTCACAGAACTTTGTTGCAAAAGGTGGGACATTTTCGGACAAATTCCGCATAATCCTTACCTGGTCTCTCGTGATTACTTCTTTTCGAGGTTAAGGTAATTTTTAGGCTGGAAAGTGTTTTCAAATCATAAGAAAACTGAAAGAAGCAACATAATTAGGTCAAATCCACTTGGGATTTTCAATGGACACCGCCATTTTGAAATGATTTAAAAATCAAATGTGACATCAGTTGGGAACGAGACTTGGCTCAAATTGAAACCAGGGATGGAGATTCGGGTCACACAATTAGTAGTAGAGATGGGGCAACAGGGCTAGATGTACTGAGAAAACATTCTTTCTCTGGCCAAGAAGCATTGGGGATGATTTTGTTTTAACATGGTGATTCAATCAATCAATCAATCAATCTTTATTATCCAATGAACCCAGTACAGTGTATTGATAGTGTCAAGACTAAACATGCAATTTGCAAATTGTCAACAATTCTTCAAAAAGTACAATGACTATGAGAATAAGAGTACAGTTATAATACTAAAACCAGCAACAACAACAACAAAAATGTATATATATCACAAATAAAAACTTAACTAGGGCTTCAAGTGAGGTAGTTTATATTAGGCCAAGGCTATCACAGATTAATTCAAAATTTTATATCTGAAGAGGGGAAGTTAAAAAATCCTCTACACATTGTTTACGATGTTAATTTAATTTTAGTATATTTAATTTGGTTTTGGATACTAAATGTATTATAATAAATAAACCCTTTGGCAGTTATTTACCTTTTTGGTTACTCTGTACAGGATATTGTTCCATGGAGGAAGTCGAGATGTATTCTTTACTGGAGGCTAAAGAGGCTACTGTACGAGAATGAAATTAAGAAACAGATCATCAAGACACAACCGAACCTCAATGAGAACCAGCTCAAAGCAATGATCAGGAGGTGGTTCATTGAAGACAAAGGAACTACTTATGTAAGTGGAACATCAACTTCTATGGATGGATAAATTAACATCTAACATAAGAAATCACTTACTCTGATTTAATGGCATTTAAGGTTTTCTGAGAAAATTATTTGTTGAGTACGACCGAAAAAGAAAGTTTTTAATCTTGATAGAAGTGTAAAATTTTAAGAAAATGCACTCACCACCATAATGTTTTTAAAAGGATCGTGGTTAGTAAAAACGTGTCTTTTTAAGAAAGAAATGAAAGGCTAATTGCCTTTTTTCTTCTTTCTCTACTGGAAAAACATTCTGCAACTATAGAATGTACCAAGGGGATTGGCTATTATTATGTATATATAGATGTTTCCGCTCTACTTCAGATTGAGCCAAATAATTAAGAAATACTCTTTCTTCTCTTTGTCCCAATCTTTTGAAGTTTTCCTCTTAAAAGATGAGTCTTCAGTAGTTACAATAAGATACATTTTTGTACAACTCCTGCTGTTTTAAGCATAATCAAATTTGAGACCTTTTACGTCTTTTGCGTAGTTTCGCCCGTTTGTTAATCTTCGATCGGGGAAATTTTCCTATTCTGAAAGCATGTCAGATTAAACGGACTTTTGGATTCGCAAATTTTGGATTATCGGGACTCCACTGAATGTTATTTTGGGTAATATGAATATTATACTACAATTTAGAGTTCATAATGCCACAGTTTAGAGTTCATAAAAAATGGGGAGTTCTTTTATGGAAATTTTTTTTATCAATTAGTAACAAAAAAAGTCAGGAACTATCAGCAATTTCTCTTTTGGAGAGAAATTCACTCTCACCTTCAGACATGAAAAACTCGTTCGTTTCAAGTACAGTATCTTATGTTGGCCACTAACAATTTACCGGTACTCTACAGGCTTACCTGTGGGAGAATAATGAGTCTGTGGTCCAATGGCTCCAAGAGCAAATCAACAACGCTGACTCAACAGTGCACAACAACATCAAGTCTGTGATGAGGGATGCAGTCATTCAACAAGTCAAGGCTGCCCTCGAGGTAAGCATTTTGACTTATTTTGTGAAGTAAAAGTGTAAGAATCCTATGCATCTTACCAAATACACTCTGGCAGGGAAAAGTGGATTGATCGTATCCCAAAGAATTCCTGAAATATAAGTTTTACCCAAAAATCGAAATTAATCGTTTTTCAAAAATTTCCCTTTTTATATTTTTTGTATACTTGACTCATTCACACAGGACTCAGACTCTTATGTGGGAAGTATCGCATAATAAATACGATCTTATATGGATTTGAATCCCATAAAAATAAAGGAATAAGCTGCTAAACATTAGCGGTTACATTGACAGTTCTAGTCAGTCGAGAGTTAAGATAATAGTGATACTAATATAATTTAACAACACCACCATTTTGTTCAGAGAGTTTTGTCATAGTTTTAAAATTGTACATTTATATTTGTCTTTCTTTATAAACTACTATCAAATCATGATTTTATTAAAGAACATGTTTAGTTACCTAGATTTACACAATCCCTCAGCTTGAGTAACTGTTGTAGCTATTTTGACTCTTTTCACTTAAAAGTTGTGTTAAGAGGGGGCTCCAGTCACAAAAAATATCGCATTTCTACTTGTTCCTCCCATAAGATCAATGTCAACTTTCAAATTCGGCACAGCCTCATCCGCTCAACTGAAATCGTTAATTTTTAGCTCATTTAAAAGAACAAAAAATTATCTAGTGATTTCAGTGAGCAGAATTTCGATATCACATATAGAATAATTTATAAAAAAATTCCAAAATAAAATCTTTTTGCCATTTTTTAACTACTAAACAAAAACAATATCAAACTTATACTCATTGGAATCGCTGGATAATTTTTTGCTCTTTCAAATAAGCTATAAATCAACGATTTTGGTTGAGCGGTTGACGCTGTAACGAATTAGAAAGTTAACATTGGTCTTAAGGGAGAAGCAGGTAGTCGCGCGGGAATGGAGCCCTCTCTTAAGTCCTAGCAGCATCGATTTATGATATGTGGCACCTTGCGTTATATGCTATGCTGCTGAAAGTCGCTCTATTGTCGAGCGTTAGTATTTTCCTAACGGCGTTGTATAAGAGAGCAATCTACAATGAGGGCTGTCTTTTATCAACAATAACATTTTGATTACCAATTTTAACTCTTGATATCAATTTGATTTTCTATTATCAAAAATTTTGATTATTAAATTTAACTATGTTATAAAACACTGTATACAGTAGAGCGCCGATCATCCGAATGTCGGTCATCCAAACCGTCGGTTAATCGAACGCCACAATAATTCACATTTTGAACATGATTCTCAAGCGATTCAAATTTGCGCGCCAAAAAAGTGTCAGGGCTAAAGCAACAACAAATTTTTGAATTTTTCTCTAAATAAAAAGTATACAGTTTACTGTATCTATGTATGGTAAATTGTTCTTTAAAAATTTATACCCATGTATTCTGATCGATTTCATAAGAAAACTACGTGAATAATTCTTGTTTTATCATTTTTAGCCCTTTTACTAGTAAGAATCACGTTACATATATAATTTTTAAATTTTGTCTTTTCATGTCCGATTATCCGAATAGTCAGTTATCCGAACACCCATTGTCCCCATTTAGTTTGGATGATCGGCGCTCTACTGTATCTCTAAACGTGGTTTATCAATAGGCAGTAAGATTAAATTAAATCACAAAATACTGTGCCACTTGAGATCTTTATTGTTGTGCTCTCCGTCACAGAACTCCCCGGACGTCGCGCTGGACGCACTAGTCGAGATGTTCCAAGCCCTTCCGCCATCCAAGAAGTCGGAAGCCGTCAGAACTCTCTCGTACCTGGAATCCATCCCACCTCAGCAGCCTCCTGATGTGCAGAGTGATGGATGAAGCCCACTCCAACTAGACTTCGTAGTACTGAGTACTCAGGTAAGATCGATCGTCATAGTCAGGATGTCATTTATATTAAATGCTCTCTGAACACTCATGACATCTGAGCGTGTTGATGTCGGTATGTTTAACACAAAATCGCATATGTCCCGTATTAAGAGTAACTGCCCGGACAGTGGAAGTATTTAAAGAGTTAAGCGCTGAAATAAAATAAAAAAATTAAATTACAGTGGGCTCCCTCTCATTTGGAATCAGTTGGTTTAGACATTGGATGGTTCGGACAGCTTCTTGGAAATCAGTCATCGCCGAACAATCGTCCTTGGACGGGTTTCTCATGGCATAAATTAGGGAAACACTTTGTTTATTACTTCTACCTCAAAATAAGCACAGAAAATACGAAAAGAAATGTTTTTTGAGTTAGGCTACATTATTTATTTAATTTAAAAACACGCTACTTTTTTTATTTTCTGTACTTCTTATAGGCCTCCGGATGGTTCGGACTTTTTTTAGTTCGGACAAGGATCTGGTCCCGAAGTGTCCGAACTACAGAGTGTTTACTGTACCGACCTCTTTGGGTGAGGTGAAATATCCATTGGGGATCTTTTTTTCTCCAAAAATCATAAAATACAGTAGAACCTCTCATATCTGGCCTCCACTCGGACTGAGCCTGGGGCGGATAATCCGACCTAGTATGAAAACTAAAATATAAAAATTATACCTAGTTAATAATGTATAGTCAATGAAAGAAGTCCAATGTAGTGTTTAGGTCTTTTGATGGGTCATTAAAAAAAGTTTCAAAAACCTATTTAACACAACACTCGAAAAATCTGTGAAAAGATGGTATAAGCATTTTTGTTAAGGATATTTTATCATTCAAAACGGTCGATGTGAGTGAATTTTTTATTGAGGTTGATGTTATGAACTTATGAAACACTTAGGACACCTCGTTTATTATTTTTCATTTGTTTATTCTTTTAAATTCACTATTGGACATCTTCAAACATCTTTTGTGAAACCATTTTTAACATATTCCCCCACATAACATCCCAGAGTATTTAACTTTTTTCATGCATACACCTCAAGGATAATTGCTCATTTTAGTTTTTAATCAGTTTTACTGATTAAATGTTTAAAACTAAAAAAATCAAGTGAATGAATCAGGTAAAACAGTTCTATATCAGGTAAACATCAGAGATACTTAATGTTTAGTAAAAATAAATTTTCAGGTTTTTTAATAAACTATATTTATACAGTGATTACAGTACAGATTCTTTCATCAACATTGTGTAGGCTCATTCATGGAACAAATAGTACAAGGTTGGCAGGTGGGCTGGGCAGTGTTACCAGATTCAAAAACCCATATTATCATATCAGGGAAATGATTTTAAATTCACTAAAATTATTGTACCCTTCCAGTAATGTTCATAAATTTGGCATAATTTGACCAAGTAAATCTAAAAACCATGCACAAAAACCATGTTCTACTGTAGAAAAATATTTTTGACATTAAAAAATTACAGATTATCCTTTTAAAATGAAAATAAATTGTAATACAAACTTCAAAACATCATCAAACTATCATACTGGAGAAAATTTGGATCGTACCACATTCAAAATTATCGTATAAGTACGATATCGTACATCTGGCAACACTGGGGCTTGGGGGCTTGGGTGGGTCCAAACATCAGAGCACTGGGAGAAAACAACTTGGCCTACAACTTACAAAAGAGCCTTCTGCTGATTCGTCTCTAGGTGTTATTTCTGATACCGTAAAATCTAGATACCTGAAATTTGGTATGAAGGTTCCCATTAAGTCTTAGATGATCGCTATAAAACGGATTCACAATAGTCCGTTGTGCTTGGGAATGCCAGTCGAAAACGCAACTGTTAAAAGGCTCTTTTCAAAGTTGTCGACCTTTATTATGGTTACTATTTCCTGTCGCCTTAGATTTTCTTTAATTCTTAGATTCACTTTAGTTGAGTGACTATCGAGTGATAGCAATCTTAAATTTGTGCAACAACACTGCAGTAACCCTTAAATTTAATTTTCTTAAAAGTTTATGTCAAAACTGTGCTCTTAACACTTATTTTGAAATAGTTTAGTATGAGCTAAAAACATGTGATCACGTAAAGGACACACTGAAAAGACAACTGATAACAGAGAGTATTTATATTTGTTATTTCCTTATGTCAATGATAGTACATTACGAAAGTTTATTAGTTCAGTTGAAAATATTTACTTTACCTACAAGTTAAACCCACTGTCAGATCACAGAACTGGTAAAAACACTAAAATATAACAGACATAATTATAAAACATTCTGATATCAGCCATCTAGAATCAAAGAAAGCTCTAAGAAAGAAAGAAAGAAGTACATCTGTACTAAATGTTGTGTTTGTGCAGGGCAGATGTACAGTAGCGAGCGCCGCTCCGGTGGTGAGGGCTGCAAGAGTCGGACTCTTGTGACAGAGACTTGCGCAATCTGTACTAAATGTTGTGTTTGTGCAGGGCAGATGTACAGTAGCGAGCGCCGCTCCGGTGGTGAGGGCTGCAAGAGTCGGACTCTTGTGACAGAGACTTGCGCAATCTGTACTTAATGTTGTGTTTGTGCAGGGCAGATGTACAGTAGCGAGCGCCGCTCCGGTGGTGAGGGCTGCAAGAGTCGGACTCTTGTGACAGAGACTTGCGCAACTCAACACCTTGCGTCATGTGCCGCCGCTCAATCCTACTGCGGTCTGCTTTCGTACATACCTATATATATTGTACATATATGAATAACAGCAAATACCAAAGTGCCCTTGTTTGTTTTTATTCATGTTGGTAATTTTTTTACTGGATAAATGTTATTTATTGTTATTTCTATTATTTAAAGAGAAATTGTGGATTCTATACGTGTATAAATTTGAGTAAAAATTCCATAATTGAATTTTTATTATTGTTCATAAAGAAAGAAACTATAAAAAAATAATAAAAGTAAACTGAATTTGGCTGTGTTTTATTCTCCTAATATGGATAGTAAAGTTTGGTTGCCATCATCATTAGACTACATTCTGTTGTGCTGGGTTTTCCTCCTCTCAATCTTAGGCATATTCTCCAGCAATTCTTTATTGAGTTTGTAAAACTAAAGATACATAATTAATTATTGTTCTTGTTTTGATGTAATTAATCAGATGCTGTAGGATATCAATGCTTCACTTCAAACTGCATAAACATATCAATCCAGTAAGTGAAGTGAGGGCTCTAGGCCTGAGTTGTAAGAAATCAGGGTAGGACAGGGGAATCAGCAGGCTTAACTGGTGGTTAAAGCAGCTGAAAAGCACAAAAAAACTCTCTCCCTCTTCAGATTGTAGGGAGAGACTCTCTACAATCTGAAGAAGGAGCCAGTGGCAGGACTTGTAACAGGTTTTTTTTTCGTTTTTTTTTTCGCTCTTGGTTATTTTTTATTATTTTTTTGGAATTTGGTTATTTTTGTTATTCTTTTTGGAATTTTGGTTATTTTTTATTTTTTTCAACCTCAAGAACAGCTACAAGCTCTGTTGACACTATTCGTCTGTCAGACGATCTCGTAGCAGCATCGCGGCAGACGAATCTCGTCATCCTACATTGTGTGAAAACCAAGTCTTGTTGCATGAAAACCAAGTCTCGCCGTCAAATCTAGGCAGATTTGTGATTAGTCTGTCGAGATTTTCTTTTTTACCAAGGTTAAGAATTTATTATCCCCAATATAACGCCGGTTTTCAAACTTTTAGCAACATTTTTGTTTACAAAAGTTTATTATTTGGTTATTTTTTTCTTATTTTAGTTTTTTTTTCAACCTCAAGAACTTACAAGCCCTGCAAGTGGCTCTGAAAATTCATTTTAATGTTGTGTTTTATGTTTTTTTTTGTGTGCTCTTCAGCTGCCTTAACCACCAGGTAAACCTGCTGATTCCCCTGCCCTACCCTGATTTCTTACAAACATATCAATCCATTTAATAAATCTTTTATGAAATATTTAACAAAATACTGTGTTTATAAAGTATTTTACATGTCTTACAACTTGTCTTCTATTGCAGTGGATCTTATTATCAATATAACAAGTAATGAAAAGACATAGAAGGTAATGAATGAAGGTTTATATTATGTAAAATGAATGCCAGCGATGTGATAATTTATTCATTCATTAATTTTCTACTTACATTCAACACATGATAATAATTTATAATTAAGTACACTATTCAAAATCCTTCTCTAAAGACTGATGCTTTCTGAGAGCCCGACAATGTAAAGCATTTCTCACAGAAGGTTACCTATAATTAAGTTTTGGAAATTTTCTTAAATTATCTAACAGATGTTCATGACAAAATTAATTATTTAAAAACACATTTTCGAAATGATGAATACAGTTTAGCAAATTGATGCATATTGAGGTAATGGGTGGGATGAGTAAAACCTAGCAACTACTTCACAGCAACTGACCCCTAGCCTTAGTATTTGCTCAAAACAATTTAAATAACTACTACTCAGCAAGAGCAAGGCACATCTGTGAAATCCCCACAATTACATAACACCCCTGATAATCCGAGGTCGTTGGGACCGAGGCTGCCTTGTATAACGAGAACCTCCAATAATATGGAGGCTGCCTTTATTTTGAGGTTAGTATGGTTAGAAGAGACCACAATAATGGGTATAATTCTAGTAAAATATTAGTTTTTTTCAAATATAGAGAATGTAGGACAAAATAAAATATTTTGTAAAAAAATTAATTAAATATAGTACCTTCATCTAAAAATAAAAATTAGTTAAAACATATACTTTGTCAAGGGAAATCGGCATTCTTCTTGTAACGTCTATTTACATTTGTGCGAATGTTTGTTTATGATGGGAGTTCACTATCGTCGAGCAAGGGTGAATCTAGGCTAATACCATCGACCACATAGTACAAATAGTTGGAGCATAGGTCCGTACGCGATGAAGTCTGAGATTGTCCTTAGTCGGTGACAAGATGGCGGAACAAATTACGTAAAAGATTAAAAATAGGGTATCAAATCATAGGTCTGAATCTCACAATTACTATGGTACCAGTAATAAATTGTTTAGAGGCAGTTTACACATCGTAAAAATTGATAACCTAGAAGCTTGTCCTGACATTTTTTAAGAGAAGCTGCCACCACGGAATGCACCTGTAACGTTCCTATGATGTGTAAACTGCTTCTAAACCATTTAATTGGTACCATAGTAATTATGAGATTCAGACCTTTAATTTGATACCACATTTGTATTTTTGTAGTCAACTATATTTTTGTAAAAAGCAGTTTGGGATTGAGTTTGTTTTTATGCAGGTGCCTCACGGATAAATTCTCCCACAATAACTAAGTTATCGACCAAACTACGGCAGCAATTTTTTTTTCAAAAAATATTATTTAAAAACTTCAACTCTTTAGTAACAATTTCCACCGCTTTTATTTTACCTGACCAAAAAATAAAAAAAGTAGCAGCTGACTACTTTTTTCATGTCATGTTTTAAAGTTGAATAAAAACTTGTGAATTCTTGAAATAGAAAAAAAATTATTTTGGAAATATAATTGATACTATTTATTTATTCTATGCTATTACTGTTCAAAACTAAAGGGCTCTTCACATGCAAAATTTCAACCTTAGGCTTCAATGCTAAATGGTATAAACTATGAGTTATTTGAAACATGAGCACTGTCAGATTACGCGGTTTTAGGCGTAGTTTTGTGTTTCTATACTGAAAGAATATGGCGGCCCCTGCTTCATTTGCTCCCATGCTATTAAGATAGGGATGCTCTGTCTATTTGTACTATATGGTCGATGGCTAATACACACTACACTACACTTCACAGAGAAAGAATAAATTCTTCCCTTTGGCCAATACGAATGTGGTAGTAAACTGGTGCGATCCCGTTTCTAGGCCACTCTCTCAAGGCCTCATGTGGCAAATAGTTCGCCGAATACTTAAGCAAATCAAATTCACCATAGTTCGACGATAGTGAACACCCACCTTGCATCCAGCAGAAAAACGGTCAGTTCGCCAACTTGTCATTTTGTTGTGGAGCACAAATATAGGTTATTTTGGAGTATTCGTATCCTCAAAACATAGTGGTATATTGGTGTGATTTAATTACGATGTCACTCTCATAAGGCTTTATCCGGCAAATAATTCGCCGAATATTTGGGAGTTTTTGTATCCTAAAAAAATACTTTGAATGTATTCTCAAATTATTAAACTAACATATTATATTTAGCTCCACTTTAAACAAAATACATGTTAATCATGTCATTATTATGTTCCAAACAAAAATATATTTTTGAACAACCTCAGATAACCGGGGCTTTGATAATTGGGAGTGTACTGTACCGGGCTTGACAAGAACTAAGTCCACCAAGAACTAAGGCTAGGGCAAGGCCCTTGTTACAACTTCTAAATTTCCAGGACTGACTTTTGGAGGGGCCACTGGATCCTAGAGTGGTTGGGGGTGTGAAAGTAGGCAGTACCATCCCTCCCCTTGTTTATGCAATTGCATCAAACCACCACCCCCGCCAGATCAGCACCTCCTTCAAAAGGTAGCAACTTGTTAAGGTAGCATCCAAACATTTCCGCTCCAGTATCATAGCAATAGCTAATCATCTGTAAATCTGTACCACCTGCTTGTCTTAGTTGCAACTAATTGTCTTTGTTCACCTTAAATGTAGTAATTGCTTTAAAAAAACACCTGGTCAGCAAATGCCAGGTTTTATCCACTCCACCCGGTAATTATTTCTTTGAATATCGATATTATGAAATACAAATATGATATTTCCACATACAGTAGAACCTCGCTAGTCCGACCTCCAATAGTCCGACACCTCGGTTAATCCGACCATGCCGCCGGGGAAAATAGGCCTCCGCCAGTTCGCCTAGTTCGCCCTCAGCGGGGTTTTCTCATCGGTTAGTCCGACCATGCAATCGGAAATTGATGTTTGTCTTCATTTCCGGTGCATTCCTCCGTTCATGTTGGCTCCTGTCGATGACGTATTACTCATTGGGAGTGCGTATATCGTTCAGTAGAGCAATAACATTTGATGCGGTTAGTTTTTTTTTGGTCCTAATGTCGTTTTTTACAGTACGGTAGCTTGTTAAACATTCTTAATGCATTTTTTTCTGATCGAAATACAGTTTTTGTACGTTTTCATGTCAATAAAATGAGTTCATCCGAGAATCCGACCTTTTTGCTGTTCTGACCATGCCCCCGGTCCTGTAGGTGACGGATTAGCGAGGTTCTACTGTACAACTTATTTCATGGGATAATTGCAATTGGAGAACTTATCCTTATAAGGAATTGGATTTGGATCCTCATTTCATGGGATACAGTAACATGCCCTGTAGATAATTCAAAGTAGAAACTCAGATAGTTTTTTTTTGTTTTTTATTTCAGTATTTTAGTTTATTTTCACTAAAATCATTAGGTGTTTAGTCATCTCTGGTTTATACAATATTTATACCCATAACAGCCAAGTCGTACGGCTATGGCAGATATGGGCTCTCAGTGTATATACAGTGTTTTAATTTCTTTGTGCACACCTTTGGAATCTCTCAAACTGTAAGAGATACAAGGAAGGCTAAACTAGCAAAGAAATGCATTATAATTATTCAAGTTAAATGGCAGTTAGCAATTAGAAATATTCTTCAAAACTCATTTACTATGCTAAAAAAACCAATTTTTGCTCAAAAATAAAATTGTCAACAAAAAAAGCTGTTAAGTACTAATCAGCTGTTTTCCATCATTGTTATGATTAAATCCAGTACATTATTAGAAATTATCACGTGTGGTGTATTTGTTATCAGGAAAAAGTACCTTTTGAATGTAAAATTAAATTTTATATGGAGGTATTTAAATTTTGAACTTAGGCATTTTTCTCGAAAACCGATATCACATTTGTATCTAAATATAATCCCGCTAATATACTATAGTACTCGTATCTTAAAAAATAAGCAAGTTATGGACAATTTTAGTTTTGGGACAAAAATTGTTTTTTAAGTATTCTAGTAGGTAAACCATACTAGTTAGGTAGAATATTTGTAATTGCTTACCACCATTTTACTTGCACTCTTATTCTTATGCATTACTTTGTTAATCTACCTTTCTTGTATCTCTTATCCCTATGGTGTGCACAAAGACGTCAAAGTACTGTATAGGATTAATTTTTGGGGGGCCCACCCCAAAAATGATACCCTTCTTTAAGTGATAAGGAAAAGTAGTTTTTACCAGGAGGTATAGAATAACCCCCCTCCCCCACCAAGGGGAAATTTTTGAGATGAAATGGTTAGTTTCAGAAAAGGTTTTTGGTGTAATTTTAATTTCAAGTAGATATCTAATCTGCCCAGGAATTTGAGACAAACTTAAGTGTTTAAATGTTTATGGTAAAAGTTATCAATTTTTAAGAAAACAGCCATTCCAGAATAGATGGGCCTAAGAGAAGAAAGACTTAAATATACATTTTCTCATTTATTTAAGCTTAAAACCCATCAGAATTTATAAAAATACCCTAATACCATTAAAAAAGGTGGTCAACATTTCACTATTAATGATTATTTGACCCTCCAACTGAAAACCAACCATTAAACAACTATTTTAGTAATTTTTATTGATCTGTCCCTATTTCACACCATGGAGGGCGGCTCTGCAGAATATCATGTTGGGACTGGACTAACAGATAAACAAGAAAGTGCCCAAATAGTAGTTTATGCAACGATTGTATAATGAATGCCTTTAAGCCACGAGTGAGATGCGCGAGTGTTCTAAATATCTCACGAGATTTTTACCATTTTTAGTGAGAAATGAATTATTTATTCATTTCATAAGCCTAAATATAGTTACTTTGAGGAATAACAATTTTGTACATAGTGACAGCATATTGAATTAACTAAAATTAATTCAAAATACTCGTAAATAAGTTCAAAATTTGGTATTCTTTAAATGATTAAAAATACATACCATTTAATCCATCCGTATATTACAGCTTAAAAATTGCTTGATTTAAAACATCCGTTCAAATGAGTCCTGTAAGGAACCTTTTCATGTCCCATACGCAACCTGAAAACTGAAATATAAATCTTAACTAACCTTTGATGAACATTAAATATTTTTATAAAGTGGTGTAGAAACATGTCTTGCATTGCTCTGTATACTTTGAAACCCTTTTTTACAAATAGAACAAGAGATGCAAAACAAGAATGACATACAATTTTGTTAAATCCTGTACAGAACCAGCCTTCTGCTAATTGTTTCAAAGAATATAACACATTTACAATAAATCCAAAATGTATAAAGTAATAATTGATAAATCAAGATTCAAATGAAAGTATTTTTATCCTGTAAAACCAGTTAAAATATTTTTTTAAGTCCATAAACTAGTTGTAAACATGGTCTAACTCTCCTGTACGGAACTTGGAATGGCTGAAAACCTACCTACACTCTGGGTAAAAGTATGAATAGTTTGAAGCAAAATGGTAAATTGCACATTTTAGCTGATTCAATTTGTTTTCAACCCTATTTGAGCACTGAAAAGTTTTTAGGCAGGCTTGTATAATCCAAGCCCAAACTACTAAATCTATTGAAAACTCCTAATAAAAATTGTGCAAGAGACTAATGTAAGCTGTACTGCCTCGCCTTCTAAGTAAATCCACCCCTCTTCACATCTTCATAATTCTTCTTCTAAATTTTACTTGGAATTATTATTTTAAATAAGATAAAATTAAAACGGAATCAACTGCCAGTATGAAGAGATAATGCACAAAATACTGTGGGCAAATATAGAACATTCTACTATCAATTAGCAACCAGCAAAAATAAACAATCCCCAAAAAAATCCCATGTGGGCAATTAATGGGCAATTAAATGCAATTATTTGTATTCGTTTGCCCCAAAGATTAATATAAATAAATAAATAAATAATAGTTTATTGCAGGAAAAAAACATTACATGCGAAAAAGCAGATACATGCATGATAATTCTTAAAAATAAAATTAATAGCTATTTACATAAATTCATGCTTAAATAAAATAGCAATCCTGCAATTTCCACCCCAACAGGCAAAGCCCAATTACAGGGGTAGAACTCTAAATAATTAAGCTTATCACTATGGCCCTAAAATGTATAAAAATATTAAATAATAAAAAACGTTCACATGCAAAAAGCGTTAGCGCACAGACATCAACAAAAAATAATAAAACTAAAAATTGAATTTTAATGGATACAAAAAAAATATAGAAAATATTTAAAATGCATGGTTTAAAATTTATTGCAGATATTCCGGTCATCGCGTGATACTTCTTAATCTATCTAAACATTTATTTTTAAAGACAGTAAGAGAATCAGTTATATCGACCGAGTCTGCCACCTGATTAAACAGGACAACTGATGCATTGAGATGTGACGCAGCAAACTGTACAGTACGAGCGGCGCGCGTGTAGAGCGGCCGGCTAGCCCGACCTCTGTACCCCGGCACATACCACCGCACCTCGGCTAGCGTCCCCGCATCGTCCACCTGCCCGACCATTACCCCTCTCAAGAAGCACAACTGCGCCAATTTCCGCCTGACTTCTAAGGAATCAAGCTCAAAAATAGACAGCATTTCTTTGTATCTAACCTGCCAAATAGGATAATTGAGAGGACCAAAAGTTTTAAAATATATCATCCTTAGAAATTTTTTCTGAACCTGCTCAATTAATCTTGACATAAGATACGTGGAAGGAGACCATATGACACTGCAAAATTCAAGCCTGGATCTGACTAACGATAAAAATAATAACTTAAGCGTTTGAGTTTCTTTGAAGAGCCTACCCATTCGAAAAATAAAACCTAACGTGCAATATGCTTTTTTACCATAGACAAGATGTGCTCTGAAAAATTAAGATTTCTTGACATTGTTATACCTAAATCTACGAACTGGTTCACTCTATCCAAAGGTACTTGATTTATTACATATTGAACCACGACGGGATTGCTTATTCTGTAAAAAGACATTGAACAGCATTTTGCAATATTAAGCTTGAGCTTATTAGACATGCACCAGTCAGAGACAATGTCCAAATTATTTTGAAGATTAATGCAATCCTGAAGGCTATTAATGGGTGAAAATAACTTCAGATCGTCTGCATACAAAATGATTTTACAAGTAACAGAAGCAGCTAGGTCATTGATAAATATGTTAAATAACAGGGGCCCTAAATTGCTACCTTGGGGGAAACCAGAAAAAGCTATGAATAAGTCAGACTTGTAACCAGCACGAGAAACATATTGCATGCGACCTTCTAAGTATGAAGCAAAAAAAGAAACAAGACTGTCAGAAAATCCATTAAAGTTTAATTTACGAAGCAAAATGGAATGATCAACCATGTCAAATGCTTTCGACAGGTCTGTGTAGATGACATCAACTTGCCCTTTTTGATCAAGAATCGCAGATGTAAAGTTTACAAAATTAGCTAAGTTTGTTACTATAGATCGAGAAGGGAAAAAACCATGTTGAAAAGGCGTGATATAACTCTTCATGTGAAAAAAAATATTATTATGAAGAATTATCTCAAATATTTTAGCTGGAGTAGATAGTATAGCAACTGGTCTAAAATTCGAAATTTGAAATTTGTCTCCTTTCTTGTGCAGTGGTAAGATTCGGCTGGTCTTCCAGCAGGACGGAAAATTATTTTTAGAAAGGCTTAAATTGAATATATGATGAAGAGGTGGAATTAAGAATTCCGAGCAGGCCTTAAATATATAGGGGGGAATAAGGTCAGGACCAAACGATCTCTTGGAAGGCAATCTTTTAATTGCAGAAACGATCTCATCAACACTGACGTGGCGAATGTTTAGAAGCTGCACACCTTGCATAACAGGAGAATCAATCGCCGCAGAGGCACTGAGAGGGGGAGAGGGGCTCTGGCTTTGTAGACCGAACTAAAATAATTAGCGAATGCCGAAGCAACAGAAGGTCCGTCGCTAAAAACTTCATCGCCCAATTCAAACAACTGTGACTCAGAAAGCCGACTAACTTTTCTCTGCCGCACAAAACTCCAAAATTTTTTCGGGTCAGTTTTCACTGTTGACTCCATATCCGAAACATATTTATTGTAAGCATCTTTAATTAAAATTTTTACAGTACGCCTAAGTTCCTTAAATCTTTCTAAAAACCTGTTATGCCCAGTTCTAGCATATCTTTTACGGAAAATATTTTTTTGCTTGAGAAGACGAATAATCTCAACAGTATACCAGACGGGGTATTTAATTTTATGCGAAGACATTTTCGGGACATTACTTTCCAAACAATCATAACAAATTTTATAAAAATTTTCCACCGCTATGTCTACATCAGTAACCGCAAAAACTCTTTGCCACGATGCATTGGAAAAAGACCGAAATAGGCCTAGAAAATTCCCCTTAGCATAATTAAAACTAATTTCATTTGTTGGTCTTAGATTCCATTTCGATTTAACAACTGACAGCTGAACGGACAAAACAGGATGATGCGTATCTATCGGTACCAACGCATCCTCCTCGCCTATCACTGATAAGCCAGAAATATTACTGATAACAAGATCTAAAGTTCTGTTGTTTACATTAGCCACATTATTTAACAACTTAAATTGATTGAGAGTTAAATAAAATTGTAATTCACGATAAATACTGCCTCCACTGAGCAGATTGAAACTAGCGTTTGAAATAAGAGGTAAATTGAAATCGCCCACAATACAAATACATTTGTTGGTCAAGTTTAACTCTACGTTATTTTCAAAAAGATTAAACAAACAATTGTAACGTTCTAGTGCGCTTCTAGGTGGAAAATATACTGTACATAAATAACAAAAGAAACCCTTAGAATTGCTTAATCTAACTAATATTAATTCCAAATCATCGCATACCAGGGGAAACAATTGCTCAGCATGCCATGCACTATCCCTAACAGCGACCAAGACACCTGAACCTCTACATTTATGCTTTCCATCGAGCCTAAACACAGTAAATCCATCAGGAAATAACTCTGACGAAATAACGGAACTATCAAGCCATGTTTCTGTCAAGCAAATTATGTCATATTCAGAAACTAAAATATTTTGATAAAAATTATTGGTTTTCGACTTTAACCCTCTAACATTTTGATAGTAAAGAAAATTATTGTCACCCATCGTTAACAAACATTACGTGCATTATAAAATACATTGGCATTAATGAAGGTATATTGAAATTTTAACAATAATATAAAAAAACAAAGTCGACTATAAAAATGCCCTTAAAAAGTATTACACAAACTTAAAATCAGTGCTTGATACGTTATTCATGCAGAAATAAATAATTATATAATTGGATTCATGCAATCTTAGACTAAAATGCACAAATAAATAAGCTTTTGAATTTGCATAGAATTATAGTTTACTTGATCGAGAAAAAAAAAGACAACCCTTTGTAACTAATGATGAGTCTGATAGCCAATCGATATAACACAGTAATAATCTCATTATGAAAGATAACATCCGATTACAAGATTAAAAGGAGTGAGTTTAATAGGGCTAACTTCAATAAAAATAATTGGTAAACAATAAATAATTAACTTCATACTAGCAAAAAAAAACTTTGTTTCATAAATAAGTGGAAAAGCTTGGCTACAAAGTATTATTGATAATAAACAAAATACCTCACTAATTGGATTGTCCATGCACAGGTTTGGTGTATATGTTAAGTTGAGAGGGCCGAACGAAGTTAGTGAACTGTGTGGCGTCTTGACCCCTAGCCCTGGGACTGCGGCGATGTAGGCTGCTCCTTTGAGTCGGCGGCCGGTGGGATGCGCCTGGCCATGGTGTCCAGCTGCTCCTTGGAGGTGATAGGTATTGCGGGTTGTCCTTGCGCCTTCCTCATCATCACCTTACCGTTGCTGAACCACACGTAGCGGTAGCCACAGGTGCGCGCTACCTCCTTCGCCGAGGCCATTAGTATCCGGTTGTCTCTGCTCATTGACGGGTTTATGTAAATCTTTGAGTCGGAAACATAACCAAGATCGGTGGCGGGAAAACCTCTTTTAACTTTGGCTAGGCGGAGAAGTTCATTGTAGTCCTCACGGCGAACTAGTTTCAAAATAATCCTGCGCGGCCTGGGGTCAGACCTGTTACCTGAAAGTCTATGAACTGCGTCAATCATCCAAGATTCCAACTTAAAACGAATTGCTTTGCAAACTGCCAGAACAACTTCAGAAATATTTTCTTGTTTATTTTCGGGAACACCCCGAATTTCAATACAATTCGCTCTGGTGTACTGCTGCAGTGCTGCGACTTCACGCTTTAGGTCCGACACCTGCTTTTTCATGGTATTATTTTCCATTTTTAAAGATTCTACATCTTCAGTGCATCGATTAATATCTATTTTTTGTTGTTGTAACATTAACTTACAGTCATCGATTTTTTCGTGAGTTGATTCCAGCGAAGTCGACATCGATTTTTGTTCGATGCGCATTTCCCGCATTTCTTTGATTAAACCCTCCATTTGTTTAGAAATATTAGATAAAATCTCCGAATTGTCTGTACTACTAGAACGAGATTCTTGTTTAGATCCACTGCCGGGGGCCATAGCGATGATTGACTGTTTGCGTATAGATAACAGAGTAACCACGGAACCGCGCGCGTGTCTTGCAAACCAGTCTAACCTCAAAACTTGCAAACTAACAAAAACGTTCACTGTGGGTTAAATCCTAAATGATCACTCAAAAGGTTGCATGCACTGATGAACTAAGATAAAAAATATATTAAATCAGACAATTAGATACATTACGTGCCTCAAATACCCACTCAAACACTGATAACACACACGAGGCAACACACGTCTACTCCGGTATCATAGCGCTCCTCGCTCCCCAAAAAAATAAATAAAATGCACTTAACTGATTTTTTTATTATTAAAGATATAACTGCTTATGTGTTCATTGGTGTTTACATTTGAACTACTTAAATAATTATCACTGAAGATAAATTCCAAACGAAAAACTGTTATAAATATATTTCAGCCAGTATAAATTTATTATCATAAGTTAATAGGCTTTGAATTAGTATTTAGTTTTCATGGAAAGTTGAGAAGGGCATTGTCATCATTTTACAATGATACTATGTAATAAGAGTTTACAACCAAACTTAAAGGTTTTAAGAATGTAGATTCTGTTGATTGTAATCTGCTCTAAGGCAAAGCTAACGTCCTATATCCGCTCCGTACCAAAGTGGATACTATCAGTGATGATAACTCGGCTTATCATTTGCATCAGACACCGCACTGTATGCAGCGTGCAACCACAGAATGTAATCTCTTGTAGGGATATCAGTCCAGGATTCCTACATGAAAAATATAAGCTCACCACAAAATCATTCTATGCTTGGGATCAATGAGTCTGAATTCTCGCTTCAGTATACTTAATTTTCTCGCCTACACTCCCTGGACCCCCCTCTATATATACCACTGTATGCTTTAGCTGCACTCCTTGGCTGCTAGGGGTCTTAAAGTAATGAGGTATTTTAAAAGATCTTATGATTATTTTTAGTATTATTCTTTTTGGAATTTCATACTCAAGAACGTATTCCACCATAGATTAAACTTTTTTTTCCAAAACTGTTAGTTTAGCTTTTAGAAACTTGGGCTTAATTATGAGGGAAGGGAAAAATTTTAATTCCATGAAAACGCTCAAAAATTTATTTTTTACTCTAGTTTGTTCTCACTTAGAATACGCCTGTGTAATTTGGAACCCACATTTTGCAGTTTTTAAAAATTATATTGAAAAAGTTCAGGTACGGTTCCTAAGATATTTATTTTTCAGAAGTAATGGGTACTATCCTCATTTAATTTCGTATTCTCAGTTGTTACAAATGTTCGATTTTAAAAAACTGGAAACTAGGCGAAAAATGTTGCAATGACATACTTTATATTTATTCAAGTTGTGTCGAGGGCTCATTGACGATCCTGAAACTCTGCAGAAAATTGGCTTTCGTGTCCCTCCTTTTCGTAATAGACACCATAATCTTTTTCATATTCCGTTCTCCCGCACCAATATTCACCATTTCTCGCCATTGTTAGAAATAGTGAGACAATGTAATGAATTACCAGATTCTGCGGATATCTTTAGTGATAGTCTTGACTCTTTCAAAAATAAATCTTTATCTTATTTCCAATCATTTGACAGATAACAAACAATATCCTTGTCCTGCACAGACCTGTCGTGATGGCTGAGGTAGCCTCTCAGTAAATTGTTTTGACTCATATGTTAACTCGTGCGAGCGTTTCTGCTGTGTCATAATTTCTCTCCGTAGGCCTACTCTGCTTGATTCTTTAAAAATTCATGTTTATGTATATTTATATTAAAGAATGTAATTCAACTTATATTTTACTGTAGCCTATATGTTTGTGATTCAGTTACCTCCAGTACATCTAATGGACATTAATTTATTTATTCAAGATGTGGACATTTTCACCGTATTCATTTATGTAATATATATATATGAACTGCATTATTGTAATTGGGTTTAAACCTGTTATAATGCATGTAAATAAATAAATAAATAAATTAATTAAAATTAGCAAAAGAAACCTGGAATCAAACTAATGCAATGTAAATATTTTGTCCTTAAGGAGGACCTCACATCTTGCCACTCAATACGAAAAATCATACCGACTAACCAGAGACCAGAAGTTAACATTAGTATGATTAAACTAAAGTGTATTCGTGCGTATACAATAGAACAGATCTTGCTATCGTTAAACTCACACTTCCCAAGGGCAGTGAATACAATTCCTGTTAACGGACATCAATATTTATTTGTGTGTTGAGGGAGTAAAGTACAACATTGTCTCATGAGTGAAAATGTTGGCGCCCGAGGCTTGCCAAGGGTGACAATTCTTTTGAAGGAGACAATGTCCTTTTCTCCCAAAATACATACAAAATTTTTTCCTCACCTGCAATAATAAATAACCAAATTATAATAGTTTATTTCATTACTAGGGACTAAAGTGATGTTTTCGTACGAGGTCAAGTTTTTCCGAGTAATGAAAAGCAACTTTAGTCCCATGTGATGAACTATATTTTTCAATAATATAACAGGTTACTACAGTTGGCGCACGGTTATCCCGACCATTTTAAAGAACATGTGTGAGAGAGATGGACAATTAATGTTTAGAGAGAGATAGACGATTCCTAAATAAGCGTATGACATTGGCTGCCGCAAATTGGTTTTTTTGTACCCATTTGGTTTCCTATTGGGCGATCATTTTGTTTTTTTTTTCTTGTTCTTGAAGTGATTTTATATCCGTTAGATAGCGACTCCTAAACCTCGACCGAGTTGACAGCTGTCATCAATCAAAGAAAATAAACAATGCTTGTTTACTTTTGGGAAAATTATTTTTTAATTAAAACTTGGAAACACAACTATTTCAAGTTTAAACTCTTATTTAATAACAAGTACATACAAATTCGGAGAGTACAATGCATATTTCCAATTTTACAGGTGAAATGACAAAGATAAAACTTACGTAATCAAAACCTCAAACCATAACCTTAAATATATTTTGACAACCAAGAATTTTACTTTTTGTTTTGAATATTAGTTCACTTATTTACAGCTTGTAGCAGTAGTAGAGGGGCGGGGCTTGAGTAGGGGAGTGACTTCCCCTCCTCCACCATACCCCGATGCGTCAAAATTCTCGCGCTGGTCGGGATGATCGTGCACGAACTGTAACCTTGATTTTTCAATGATTAAAATTGAAGAAACCTTATTCCTTAATCCTTACCATGTAATCCTTATTGGTTACAGAGTTTTGGCTACATGTAACTATTTTCAAACCAAAACATCAAACTTTTTTATGCATTGAAAGATTGTCAAACTTTAAAAAAATACTACACTTACACATACATGAGCAATTAAAACAGTCAACATTTAGAATTCACTTGTTAGTGGCCAGACCAAGAGATTCCACTTGTCAGTGGCCGGAAATGAGTGAATTTGCTCACTCATTTCAATAGTAAAATGTGTCAAAACATAGCAGGTGGGGGAAAAAGAAATTGTCTGCCAGCATAGCAATATGTATGTGTTAACTTTTTTTTTGAGACACCAGTGAGTGTAACATGTAAATAATCCTACAATATAACCCACGAAAATAAACCTATATTCAATAAATATGTAAATATCACTCATTAAATTCAAATTTAATCATGACTAAATCATAAGATGAAAGCTATTGACGTGACTCTGTTTGAAGCTAATGACCTACCTAAATACAGTATAAAAATAATGACAATTCAAAAATGTAGAAAAGTTTTTGAACCTTTGATTTTGATTGTGTTGCCCCTTTTGATAATCGAGGATGTTTGTTTTGACTCTTCCAGAGCTAAGCAATTGTTCTTCCATTTATGAAAAGCTTTAATAGTTTTACGTGGTCATTTGGAAAGTAGTAAGACAGCCAGGGAAGAGGAGGCTAGAGTTAAGAGGATAAAAATGTTAGCAAAATGAAAATGTGACCCATAAATATATATTTTTGAGTTGATATTATCGGGTTTAGTTTAGTTTGTAATTTAATGAGTCAAATGTACTCTGAAAGAACAACTGCGTGAACTGGTATATAGTAAAGTACAAACTAGTATGCAAAAGCACAGTACACATATTTGGACCTTGACAACACAGCAGTCTGGTTATTTCGGCTACTCTGACAGGAAAAGTAACTTGTAAAATAAGGAACATCATTGGAAATGAGGAAATTCCATTAATTGCTGAGTCGATTTTTTAAACTAATTGTTTAGGCTTTGAATTGATCCACTGTCGACAAAATGCTGCATCACATTTTGTCAACAGTGAAGCATTTCTGTGTCCACTACGGAAACATCAGGGAGACAAAATCTCTCTGTAAGTAGTGTGTCCAAAGGGACGAAAAACTTGCCAGGGCGCGGTAAAAAACCCACATGGTCTAAGCTGAACCATTCATGTGCGGTAAAAAATTGTTTAATTGATGTTTTTTGTTAATTCATAGTAAAACAATAGCAAATCATTGGTTCAGATTTAGGTCTCATTAAGTGAAACAAATCCTCAGTTGCTGAATGGTTTAAAACGGAAAATTTGTTCTTTTGTTGTAATATTGTTCCAAAGCTTTTGTACCAATGGTTTGTAAAACATAATCTCAGCAAGGGTTTTACTGTTGGATTTTCAAATAAAAGAATAGTAAAAAATAACATTTTCATCTCTTTAACTACAAATAATTTAGGCCGTTAATTATAATTACTGTAAATGTAATTGTAATACATACTAAAAAATATAATTCTGTTATAGAATGTAGGAGAACTAAGAAATTTAAAATAAAATTAAACTTAATTATTGTGCAAGAGAAATAGTTAATTTTAAAGCAACGTACAATACAAAATCAACTTAATATTACAGTGGAGTCACAGTGATCAAAACTTGGTAATCTGAAATTCCGCTTAATCCGAAACGCTATTGGGACAGGAAATTTTATCCAATTCTGGGCTAAAAAAATGGGCGAAACTTTTCTAAGGACGTAAATGGCTTTAAATTCGATTGCCCGTAAACAGTGGGAGTAAATGACAATCGCACATGTTTATCTAATGCAGGAGTATAGACAAAATTTATATAACAGATCACAGATAACGGTAGGGATAATTTTGCCAAAAAGATAAACGAAAAGTATAAACGACTGTGAAATTTGATTACGTGTATTTTTATTCGATCGTAGGAACAACTTTGTAAAAGAAGCAAATGGCCATTTAATTTTATCGTGCATATTCGGCATGGTAGCGGAGAAAGAAGGTTTGCAAAGACGATTGTGTGTCTTAACAAATCGCGGATAAACAATGTTTAATTATGCATATTTGCTGATCGCAGGTTAACAGCAGGATGAAATTAAACAATGTATTTAGTTATTTATTTTTATTTTAGCAATAATTCCGCTTAATCTGAAATATTCACTGATTCAAAATAGGTCTGGACCCAATTATTTCAGATTATCTGTCCCGATTATTTTGGGTTATCGTTTCTGATCATTTCAGATTATCGGTCCCAATTATTATCGCGACTCCACTGTATTCTTATTGGGCCAAAGTGTAGCTAGAGTCTAAATAAGCAAAAGAAATATTAAGACTGAAAAAATTCAATTAACTGAAAATGCAGAGATTAAAAAAATCCAAGCAGCAATGCTATATAATGAACTGAAACACCATATTTTTAATAATTATATTAATCAATATATAGAAGTTAGAGCAGTCTGCTTTTGTTGTGGACATTAAAAGTCAAAAGTGGGCAAAGTGTTATTTGATTGCACAAACCAAAGCTCTCGCCAGACAAAACCGACCAGAACACCCAGCGACGATTCATCAAGTCTTGTTGCTGCCTCTACAGTGGATACGCTCCCAGTTACTGACACTGGTCACATCTTGGCAACAAAAGTATTATTACATTTTGTCAATAGTAGCCTCAGAATTTCCTCATTTCTCATAAATAATATGAGGTAATACAGCAATACAAGTAAACAAATTAGTGCAAGATCTTAAAGAATGTTTTTCTCACTTTTGACCCTGATTCCCAATGATTTGACATGTCACAAATTCAGCACCCTCCTGCCCCACACATGCTGAGTTTTGATGGACCCCACTCTACTCAAGTACTCAGAAACTACACAATATTAACAGTAGAGTAGGAGTCATCCCAAAAACAAAAAAAGAATGGAAATAATAGAATGAGTTGTTGGTTTATAGTACTGGAAGGAGCAACCTTACTTAATGGTAAATTTTAAATTTAAGGTGTCTTATTGAGCGGTTTTAAAGAACACTGTGATATTTTTCATCGTTGAAAGGATAGCAAATTTAAAAATAACACAGTTTTGACATTATCATCTTTGTATGATGTTTTTGAAGTCAGAATGTTCATGTTTGGTGAAGCGCCGGTCCCATGAAGTCCGTCGGATCACTTCACTCAGTCTGCTTGAGTTCTGTGTATTACGAATTGCGTTTAGCAGTTCATCGTATTCATCGGTTCGAGTGGTGCCTTTCTCATATTTTTCTTCTTTCTTGAGAAGTCTCTCCCTCTGAATTTGAGTCCTCACTTCCCTCGGCACATCCGGGATTACATAAGCCATTATCCCCGTCAACGCGAACACGATATGCTGTAACATGTACCAAAATATACTACAAATATTAATATTTATTCTCGTATTAAGGGAGTTAAATACCCGTGGGCGACAATTTTCTTGAAGAAGTTACTGTAATGTATAAACAACAATTTTATCAAAATTGTAAAATCGTAACAAAGAATATCCATTATGTTTCATTCTGCTGTTGCACCTGCAATAGATAGCTGATTACAGTATCAATCAGCCAAGTGTCCCGATCTGTTGCTTGTAGTTTCACTGCCACTACTGAAGTCAACTTTTAGCACCTGCAATCCAAATAGCTGCAACATATTGTATTCCTTCATTGAAATAGGTGACATTGAAATATTAGGTATTCACGCACTGTTATTTTTATGGGTTTACTTTACAACCTCATAACAAGGCAAACAATATCCGTCTAAATTTACAACAGGTGGGGAAAATATTTTTTTGTATTTTTTAAATTAGAAATTAATTAAAATAGAATACAGTATATTTGTTTCATCACTAGGATAGAAAGTGACCATTTGTGGGCTGTGATCGAGTTAGCGGAATCGTCGATATTAATCAAGGCCGAATTACACTTTAGACCCGAGTTATGAGCAATATTTTCACCACTGTAATTAATAGTAATAAATTAAATCATACTGTTTTCAAAATAGCTTATGGCTCTTCAATTAATTCCTACAAAATAATGACAACATCGATTACATTTACACATTTAAAAAAAGAAATCACCACTGTCCAATCAGAAAGGATTATTTCTGATATTGAAAACAGCTGATTACACATATATAACAACCATTGATCAATCAGGAAGGCTAATTTCTTATATACTCTTAGTAGCAGGGCTTAATTTTTAAAGAAAAAAGTACCAGAGCTAAGGCACATACATATGGTACAGTAGAGCCTCTTATATCCAGCCTCGGTTTTACTGGTCTTCGGTTTATCCAACTGCTTCTCAGAAGCCAATATCAAAACGCATATCCCACGGTTTACAGACGCATAATCTCTCTGATACTCTCTTGTGTATCCTCTGTTGTTTACGTTGTATTATTTTATCTCTCTCCTTGTTTTGGCTAGTTTACTACCGACAATCAGGATGAATCCACGTAAATGCGAGCGTCTACTGGTGCGTCACCTACATCTCTCTCATTAGGCATCATGCAGCAAATTGATCATTGAATATTTCGGCAAGTCAGATTTGCTCTGATTCAGCAATTGTGAACTTGAGTCAATAAGTCAATAAGTACTTTACTCAGTTAAGCTGGTAACCTCCTAACTGTTAATATCTGTAGCCAGTGTGGTTTTAATTGTTTTTTCTTCCCTTATAATGGTAGGCATACAAACACCGATGACACCTGTGGCTTAGAGAATACTACTGAATAGGGAAATGATTAAGTTTAAAATCAATAACATAGGTAATAAAGTAGATTAATCAGTGCTCAAGTGATGTGCTGTGTTGGTTTTACTAACCTGTGTGTTTTTAAATAACCCAAAAATACAGTTCAAACTTCACGTAGGACTTAATTCATTAGCCACAAATTATTAATTAGGTATAAATACTCGTTTTCATAATGCGATGGATTATCCAGCCAAGTCGTTATCCGGCCTAGGCTTGGTCCCGTGGTGGCCGGTTATGAGGGGTTCTACTGTATGGGTATGGAATATGCCTCAGCAGGACGAAGGGTCCGGGGGACCACCCCTAGAAAATTGTTATAAATTGCAATGAAAATTGGTCTTTTTTATATTTATAACCACTGTGTAATGTTTAGGCCTTGTACACTTTTGCGCTAGCTAGGGTTTGCCCTGTTCGGCTGAAGAGTGTACGTACGCTATAGTAATCGTGTAAGCATGTGCCCCCTTTGTGCCCTCCCTTCCCCTGGTATGACACCTATCATAAATAGGCTAGGACAATTCATCTAAACGTGCTTAGAGTTAAGAATTTTTCTATGAAAAATTTGCACTCTGTATTCTATGTTATTCAGGCATCCACACTTTCATCACTTTCCACTTCATCACTTCATGGGCTGTCTATCACTTTCTTAACAAGCCTTAGACCGTTGTCGAGTTTGTTCTCCTACGCAAGCTGATTTAGAGTTTTAAAACTAGCTCAAGAAAAAAGTGAATTGAAATCCTCAGGTTTTTACTCACCTCGAACACCACGACAAACGCGAGCCTGGCCGCGAAGACGTGCCAATACTGCGGCGAGAGGCCGTACTTGTCCGCGTGGTCGGGCCCGTTGCGGTAGCCGCGATACTGACACGTTTCGGGCTCATCGTCGTCGTAGTTGTCCTTATCTATTCCCATGTCCTCTTCAAAATCTGATGTGTTGAACACTTGAAAACATCCACAAAATAGTTAACATTCCTGCAGTTTAGCTTATAAAATGTTATAAAGAGCGACCTAGTTAGATCTATACCACTTAATAGCTAACAAAAATACATTACATTAGTTAATACTAGAATTTTTAGTTAGAATTTCAAGAATTACTTCCCACGATCATTTCTTTGTACCATGTGCCCTGCACCTGCTGCTGAGGCCACCACTGTTACTTTGTCATGAGTTTTTTTTAACTGGCATGGATTTTTTTAAATTCATCTTCACAACAAAAAAAACACATTTTTACTACTTGAAATATTTGTGTTACGTACAATTCACATTAAGTTTATTGTATGTCTCTCAAGGGCAGATAAACCATGATCTCTCAGGAGATTAAAAAATGTGTTCATGATTGGCAAAAAATAAATTAAGAAGTAGTTAGGTTTTGTTTTTTTTTCGCTTGCCGTAACTGGAACTCGAGGTCATCAAGCGTGATCGACGGCTCTGCCTCTCATTTGACTCAGGCCCTGGTAAACGTGTGAGTCCATAATGTCAAGCTACCCTAGTCAGTAAGGGTTTTGTGACAGAGAGACAGACATCTCAAAACATAGAAAAGAAATGTAAGCGAGCGGCTCATCTGAGCCTTTTCCTCTTTCGGTTACAGAGGTGTAGTCTGTATTACACATAAAGCAATTTATGGTAGTATGGCAAAACCCTTACTGACCAGGGTAGCTTGTTATTTTGGCCTCACATGTTCACTAGTGGGCCAGAGTCAAGTGAGAAGCAGAGCTAGTCATCAAGCCATGTGCTGGCTTGCTCAAACTCAAAGACCTGTTGGATTCCCGTGCTACCAGTTGCGGGTATACCACATGTCATGGTCATGCAAACATTTCTGCAGTCTCCACAAGTATTTTTCCTCTGAGGTTGTTCTGGTTTTTCAAAAACAAAGTGCACCCTGCGCAAAAAGTGCGAAGGCACCACCAGTGAGGCAAAAGCTCTGCAGGCTGTTTGATGGAGCAGATGCTCCAACTTGAATGGATTCGATCTGATGCTGTCTTGATGTGTTTTGTCTTATAAGGTACAGACAAGAGATTCCAGCTGTCGCTGTATTACAACAAGCTCGGCAGATTTCAGAGTTCCAGTTATGGCAAGTATACGAGTAAGAAAACTCAACTGCAATTAATTTCTTTACTTATAACATTGATGTTACTAACATCTAGTCCATCTCTTCTGAAATTCAGATGGTTGCAAACAATTAAGGAACAAAAATGTTCTTAAATTAAAGTTTATAAAACTAATTAAAGACAAATTTTTAAAGAATGTTTTAAGTAATATAGTAATACTAATGATGCAAAATTTGGGGCTGTTGTGCAACCTCTTACATACCCATACATCGGATCATTGTAATGTACAACATAGGATTATTACCTGAACCATATGTGAGCAAAACAACGTGAAATAGAGTAAAAGACATATTGTTTCAATGCCACTGTTTTTAGAATATCAAAAAGAGAATTTAACTTATTTATCATATTGACCTTGAGCCAGGCTTAGTATTTTAAATCAAATAGACCTGTATAGGCCTTAATAAAATTGTGTTTAAAACTTACCTGAAAGAGATGAATCAATGTATCCTTCTAGTGTTTTGGTTTTTGAGTATACAAATACGTAGACCATTCGAGGGATGTAGTCACTGGTATAAGCAATCACAAATGCCTAAACAATACAAAATTAGAAATTGAAGGAATTTTCAGATATTCGTATTTCAGTTATTTTGTACACTGTAAAACTTAAATTTGAAGATTAATACTTTACATACTAGATGTTATATTAAATTTGTATTTGCATTTTGTACAAGAAACTTACGAGATGTGACAGTAAAATAACAGGATTGATTTTTTCTTCAACAAACAGTAAGGTCAAATGCTAAGTACCGTGACATGTTCCCTTCACCTGTTCATCTTCCCTTCCTATTAGATCAGTTAACAGGCCTATAAGTTAAAGACTCACTTTTTATTTATGTTACATAATCTTTCTATATTGTGAATTCATTACAAATTCATTAAATATAGTAACCATATCCTTGGTTATTCAGTTCAAACACTCTCAGCATGCTTCTCTAATAACCAGATTTGAGTTAAAAAAGCAAAACCACAATAGACAAACAAACTTCTTTAGCTCTTTATTTTTCTGGGTTACTATAAGGCTTGGTTTGTAAGACGACCAGACAGTAGGACAGTAGAAAAAAATTCTTCTGTTCTCTTTTGTTTAAAGGTGTTACTGTCCACTATACTGGTCGTCGTGCAAACCAGGCTTCAGTGACTGGCGATGTCTTGTTTGATCGCGCTTCAAACTGTCCTGGGTTGGCCTCAGAAATATCTGGAATCCCTATGAATAGAGGTTGATTTGATTATGAGTGATCGACAGGAAGACAAACTCACATTGGAGACGACGGCGCAGTAGGTGATGCCTTGCAGGATGCCGTACCAAGCTCCGATGTCCTCGACCCGCTCTGCCAGGGGTCGCCTCGCTTGCGTCACCATCTTGAAGGCATCCAACCGGATCTCTCCGATGTTGTTGAGCAAGGCAAACAGTGGAGCCAGTGGAAAAGCAGCGACAAACAATGTCACAAATCCATACTGGATCACTGAAAATAGTAAAAATATTGTTTGGCCAATGGGATAGAATAATTATTACAAACTTAATACTTTATAACTGTAATGAATAAAAAAGGGTTCCTCCCTCTGAAAAATTGTAAAAGTGGTCACTCTCTAGCACACAATAAATCACCTCAGTTTTTTTACCTTTTCAGACAGCAGCGTGCAGTGGAAGCCATTCGATTTAGTTGAGTTTTCGGTGCTGGACCAGAATTAGGAAAAAATGCCCAGAGATCCTTGGGGATCTGGGGAGAATGTTTGGTTTTCTTAATACTACACTGAATTTAATTTTTTACAACCACTTCTTGAAATAAGAGATCAGTATTTGATCAAAGCTTGCTGTGTTGAGAAGATTATATTTGAACCATATTACTTGTTTAATAAAATTACAGTACTCAGTTTATCTGATATGTTGTAAAAGGATGTGAATATTACTGAACTGGCGTAAATTATGAAATTTACCAGAAATCTAAATTACTAAAAATAATAAATCACAATGATCTGTCAAATGAAATATTTGAATGTAAGACTGAAACAATGAGTTACACTGTACTACAGCAAGTAAATATGAAGATGATATTAATTAATTAATAGAACTTTATAAATTTAAACTGAGCGTATTCAATATATGTTACTACGAAAACACTGCTTCAAAAAGATTAATTATAATGTGTACTTTGCCACTTTACCTTGATAACACAGGTTAATTAAAATGCAGGATCCTTTAACACACGTATATTGAACCAAAAACATACATATTGCAGACAGTATTATGAAAACGTTGAAGAGCTGACATACAATATTTATTGGTCTATATTCACTGAACTTTTCTTTTGCACAGTGTCTGAATTTATTTTATTAAAACTGAAACTAAGTTGAAAAACAAATTTATGCAGTGAGGGATTGGCTCGGGACCTAGAGATCTATGTAATGACTCCCTATTTATTTATTTAGGCTATTTTTGAGGCTGTCGAGTACCAAAACATTATTTGAGACAACTGGCCAGTTGTTCGATATGGCAAAAGGGATAATCAGGTGGAATTAATCACACCAGCAGTTGTATTTGCAGCTTCAAGGGGGTTCAGGCTAGCTCTGAGCTAAGCCTACAAAGTTGTTAATTTATTTTGTTATTTTTATGAAGTTAAACGGTACTCATCCTTACAGCCTATAAGACAATTTGAGATTGAAACTGTTGTTAATATTTTTACTCTAGGTTACCCAATATTGCCACCCTCAAAAAATTATTTTACCCCAAAAATATTCAGACACTAATTTTTTACGAATACTAGACTTGTCAGCAAATGTATTATAAAATGTCAAATCACAGTTTGAGTGTTGGATCCTTTGATTGAAGTTACAAGGCTTAATAGATAGAATACTGCAATAATTTAGTGATGTTACAAAAAATATAATAAATTACGGTATTTTAAATAATTTGGCTCTTTTTAGGAAATATCACAGAGAAAAAACTTGGCGATTACCAGACCATTTTGAATAAATCTCTGAATACGTGATAACAAGATTGTAATAAATATAAATAATTTCGATAAATAATATTCTTAATAAATAATGTGCTTACTCTAAATGCAAGATTGATGGGTGGCTCTGGCTGAACTAAATATAATATGCAAAGAAGACTTACGTTTTTGCGGGTCGACCCTCTATCACTATAAATTAAAAATAATATATAATTAAACACTGTTGTCGGTGGTCAAGGTGGCTATACGCTGGCGAATTAAAATTTTTCTACCGAAACGAAACAAATTATTAATTCTCGCGTTTCCCCTGGTCGGGTTCTGCGGTCTTATAAAACTTTTAACTACTCAAAAAATCAATTTTAGAAAATCATTTTTACGGCAATTGTATTTAAATCAAACACAGGCCTGATACAATGATATTCTAATTTACACCGCGACCAAGAACGCAAAGAACTTTAAATAAATTTGAACGAATTTACCACACACCCTAATTACTCTACATTCGACCACCGACTGCGAGTTTGCCGGCACATCAGGTGATCATCGACGCTGCCCCCTCCCCTCGGACTTTTTAACGGTCAGACAGCTGATTGGCTAGTTTGAAATTAATATTTCTTGTTTGCGGGAATTGCGATTTTCATGATTTTAAATCCAAATCGGTACATAACCTTTTTACTGAATATTAATGAAAGACGTCTCACGGCACTAATAATATTTACACTAATGATGCACTTACATTTAAGACGGTAATAAAGCCAGGCGGCTTCCAAACAAGGTGTAAACATACATGCAACAAATCTTTAAAAATCAAAAATAATATGATTATTTTATTGTCAAAATCTTTACAAAGGAATGAGTTTAAATGGAGTTTAGATTATTAACTTGTAATAGTGGAGAAGACAGTGGATATACTGTTTATCTTATTACTTGTGGTGGTATCCTTTGTGGGTGTCGGTGAATGCTTAAAACATCGTACTACAAAAATTAGCACTCTTCTGGTTAGACCCTTTGATGAAACTATGTATTTTTACTACACAAATTTAGAATCCATTTTACATCAATAATATATTCCTGGCTATCCCTAGTATATTATTACAAAATGGGACAGACACCAGCTCTGACTGTGTTGTGACCTGGCACTGCAGACACAGCTGAGCATACCTTTTTTGAGTGCGAACGAAGGCACGCCCATCGAGCCTTGCTCCAAGATATCAGTGCCATCGCAACTCCACAGACCATTGTCAGAGCTATGCTCCAGGGAGAGGGCAGCTGGATCTGTGTTAGGCATTTGTCCGGGCCATTCTTTGGGCGATAAAGGTCAATCTTGACCGGTCTTGATCCTCATCGATGCCCACAGAGGAAAACTCTGGTGGCATAAAACACAAGGCCTCGCCTGAAGTAATGTGTGAAACAGTTCCAGGCTAGTGGCCTTAGTGCTGAAGGGAGAGGTTATAGTCGTTAGTCTGAGGAATAATCAACTCACGGGAGTCAGACACTTTTTTTCTAGACGAGAGGCAGGCTTAGAAGTTTCCAAGTAAGTACACCGCACTTCATCCTGTCAAATAAAAACTTTTATATCTGAATCGGTTGAATATAAAAAGTTAATATTAGCTCATTTCATTACAGTGTCAGCTCTAAAGTCAAAGACAGACCCATTTCCAGGTATTCCTCAAACAGAGCCAGTCGGCCAGGGTCCTGCAGTTGGTAGTCTTCTTCCCAGCGAGTGTAGGGCCTGTTGGTGTCCTTGGTGTCGCTCCTCTGCTTCCTGTACCTCCACCAGTTCAGGATCGCCCTGCAACCACACACAGTGTGCAACCGGATTCACAAAAAAAGAGTTTTAATAGAAATCCTTTAACCCCTTATCTACTGTGCACGAGTTAGCTCGTGGTATTATTCTAAAACCCGCGACTGCTGCGCATGAGATATCTTGTGCAACACCCTTGCTTCGTCAACTGCGAAGCCCGAGTTTACTTGGATTTGACGTTCCCAGCTGATTTATTTCGTTATTTGTTGGTACAACTGTTCTGCTAGGTTTTTTTTTCATTCTACGGCTGTGCAGTTGACCCTAACGAGTTGCAGACTGTATGGTGCTGCACTCTAGTGGATTTTTCTGGAACTACGTCCACTCCACGACTTCTGCAGTATCGCGTTCGTCGTGTTGAGACGAAAACCCCACAATGTGGTGTTGATCGTGTAATTAAACTGCGCACTACTGATCACGTAAAAAACTGCGGGGGGCAAATTACTCTGCAGTTAAGGGGTTAAAGAATTCTCAAAGGATTTCACGAACCGCTTTCGGTACACCTCATTATAGGATGACAGTCTATGACAGGGCTTTTACTGCCACTGCTTCACTGGTATGTGGAATGACTTAACGGACTCCATAGAATCCTCAGATAGCTGTTGTCAAATTGTGGTGGTACTAAACATATTTTTAGTATTTGTCCTTAGCATGTGTTCCCAATGGGGTCATGTTAGGCGTGGGTACCGACAAAGAGTGAACCTGTGAAAACCTCATTTTAAAAGATAATTTTGTTTTTCTTTATAAATTAGTTTACAGTCATACGATTTGCAAAGTTTATCAATTTATCTAAATCGATATGCAGGTTATTGCTTGAAAGGGCTATGTGGTCCTAACTTATTTGTCTGTAAAAATAAAATCAACTAAAATAAAATAAATTTCAAAGACATCCTCACGGGTAAGCCAGTTCCAGGAAGTTGTTGAAGCACTGTTTGCCAACCATGATGATGGCCAGCTGGATGCAGAGCTCGCTGAGGCAGCCCGCGGGGTCGCAGATGTCTCCCTTGAGCCGCAGGAACTGCGAGCTCCTGGCGTCCTTGTCCCCGGGGTGGCTGTAGAACCTCCCCTAGCAACAGGAAATACCTGGGTAGCTGCTACGGAATTGAATGTTTATACAATATACAGGTTGTACTTGAAATACAAAGTTCCAAGAGCTGATTCTTCCGAGAAAGATGTTTTCTCTTACACCCGGTCCTTAGTCTTGATTTTCAGTCTTTTAGGTTAAGTGTGTTTTTAACTTGATTTAATGTATAACTTTTGAATTACTATAGGAATAGAGTTTGACTTTGACTTCATATATATTTGATAGTCATGAAATTGGCAGCCTTTTTTAGTTTTTAAAGCTTTAATATTACATTTTAAAACCATAAATTAAAAAAAAGCTATCACGTGTCATAAAGATGCAAAATTTAGTAATCGTGAAATATATTGAAATGTATTGGATTTTCTTTTATTGGTTAGCTTTCAGTACCTCGCTAACCAATGGACATGAAGCACTGATTCAAAATACAGAGACAGGCTAATGCCGTTGAGTAAAAAACAACATAGAGTATTTATTTTTACCAATTGATATTGTACTAGAATAAACTAAGATTTAAATTAAACCTCTATATCAACTAAGAAATGTTTGTTGTTTTTACATTGAGTTTCACATAAATATTTATGATTGTTACCAAACTAACAATTTTTTTCTGGCTAATAATCAAGAGTTAAAGCTTCTGTCAGGGTTGTTTGTTAAAGTGCCTGTTTTTTAGGACCCCATCTCTTTAGAGCAGTGGTTCCCAACCTTTTTGTGCTCCCGTGCCTCCGACGTTTTATCAATGTCTTAGCATACCACATCCAGACACTCCCACCCCACTTGCCTCTGAGGGTCCCAGCACTTTTGGGGGTATAGAAAAACATTATACAAAAAACATAATACACTCTGCAATTATATATATCTTCAGAAAAGCTGTTATCTGGGAGCCTATACTAATATTTATTTTATCACTTATTACCACTCTCTCACATAGCACCCAAAAGACTGCCTTGTATCTCTGGTGGTACACATACCACCGGTTGGGAAACACTGCTTTAAACTGTCTCCTGTTGATCCCTATACTCATCTTAACTTTGTTTAAACACTTTTCAGTCAATACTATTAGTTACTTTGGATGGATAGAGCACTAAACACTTATAAAAAAGAGTATTTATATAGTTCTAGGATAAAAATATATCTTAATTCATTATCTGAGCTCCTCAGTATTTGTGTACATGTATAGCTTGATCTGCCTTCAAAATGTGAGCTTTATTTACCTTAAAAAAAGCAATGTAGATGAGAGATGAGTAGAAATTCATGAACTCAAAAAGAAATATCTTAAACGTGTAGCTATCTTCATACTCGGTCTGAGTACGTGGATTTTCTTTATTTGTAAGCCACAAAGCTAAATGGTGGTAAACCTGCAATGTTGTAAGTTATAATTATTATAATTGTTTTCGTTGTTGTACTTTATAAAGTAAGATTTAATGTGCTGGTCTTACTGTTACCAGGCACGGAACTAGGGCGGAACAATGGGGGGGGGTGTTAGCCCACAGCAGCAGATTTTAGGGGGTAACAAAAATGCAAAAAGTCAGATATTATAGACCATCAAAAAGAGAATATGGAAATTGGTGAGAAATGCAGTCCCATAATCTAAAACATAATACTACTTCAGATTTTTTCCCCAAACGGATTTTAGCCTGAAAATAGTTTTAGCCCAAACGGATTTTATTGGCCTGAGGTGTGGGTGGAATATAAAGTACTGAAAATAGTTTAGTAAACTGATATTTCAAGGATATGTGTGTACATACATTAATCATCTCCACTTCCCTTAACCCAATTAAATACTGTGATTCAGGGTTTCTTCTAAGTAATGTTCATGAGTCCAAAAGTTGTAGAGCAAAACTACAACGGTTTGTTTTTTTACTGTTAAAATACATTCTGTGAAGTATATATGTTTTTTGCTGTGAAAAATCAATGATTAAAATAAGCGCTTTATCAAAATGTTTTCATAATGAAAATAAAGACCTGAATGTGGTCCCGTTGACAAGGTTTTTACCATGATTTTCGTGGGCAGCAACATACCCTGGGGTTATTAATTTTGTTTATGATACAAGTTTTAAATAATTGTTAACTTATTCTGTATAGTTAATATTTGTGAGCTATATATTTTTTAACACAATTTACATATTCAAAATTCTAATTGATGTGCTATTTAAAAGAATTGAATAACTTTTTGTCTAGGGACATCGGAAACATTACCAAAGAGATCCTTTAGTGGGCTTTCATAAGATCTCAAAATCAAATTATAAGAAATTTGTGATTAATAATAATTAAAATATTTATTTATTCCCAATGTACTGTCAATTTCACTGTTAAAAGGTGTACATCGAATTCCTTTGAGTAATGTCTGGTTTGAGTGATGTGAGAGAGAATTAACTAGCATTTTGTAACTTTCAGAAGATATGTTTACCATAAATACAAAATTTGAAAACTCAAAATAGAAAAACAAGGAATGAAATTTTTTAATTCCAAAATAGTGTTTTAAATATATAATTTGTAATATGAACTATATGGAATAAGTTATAGATTATGTTAAACTTGTGATAAAAACATAATTGACTGAACATTAGAATCAAGATAATTGCAAATTTTGAACAGTATTTTTCAACATCTCCACATTATTATGAAGAAGGGTGTTTTTAATGCTGCGATGTAGCTCCTCCAAACCGAATGAAGATTTTAAGCCGAATGAACGTTGGGAGCGGCTTCAAAGACAGGTTGTTTCCCGTTTTGTCACATTCACATTCGCAATTTGGCCTGTAGGCTCCTCAGAGCATTTGATTCTGGCCATGACATGAACCTGTTTAGCCGCTTCAATTAGAATACACAGGGACCGTACACCTCGAAAATGGATGGGATGCGGTGTGACTAGTCTATACAGCCTCAGCTGAAAAATCTCCTAGTTCTGGCCCTGGCTACTACTGATACATGAGTTTACCAAATATGTGATGGGTATAATCCCCAGTATCAAATATTCAAAATCAAATGAAAAGTTTCTATCTTATTTCCAAGTTGTAATAAGACAGGCTCGATGTAAACACATACTATTCATAATATTTTAATATATTTACCACTCTACCTTTGTGAGGATCATGATGATGATAAGATTGATTAGTGCAGCAGTCATGGAAGTGAAGATTTTGGCATGTCTCTTGACGAACACATTGCCTCCGTTGTAGATCACAGTGACAACCGACAGTCGATAGATGATCGTCCCCAGCACTGCACTCACCACCACACAAATCTGGACAGAATCAGAGTCAGAATCAGAATATTTTATTCCACAAACAAATTGACAATAAATACAATGATAAAAAACAATGGAAATTAGACATTTCATGGGCCTGCAGGCTTGTGTGCAATGCCGCGTTGTTAAAATTATAAATTGGAAATTAGGCATGCTGCCCAAGGTCGCAAATACAAGTGTTAAGTTAAGGCATTCTTTAACCACGCTGTTAAAATTTGAAAATTTAAACAAAAAAAAAGCTTTAAATAATAAGTTCTACGGAGAACACCAGAAAAGTGCCAACATCCATAGGTGTCATGCCAGGGGGGGAACAGGGGGCCATGTGCCCCCCCCAACATGAAAAGGTTTATTTCTGTGGCAGACGACCAACAACAAAAATCAAAATAAAAACTATTTCTTCTATTTTCTGAAGTCGTTCACCTACTCACAAGTCATTTAAACCAATTGTTTTTAAATAAATTTAATGCTGTATATTTCATAGGTTTAAAGGCTTAAAACCCCACTTTTAAGTACTAAAAACCAATAATTTTCTGTGGGAGAGCCCCTGGACTCCCTACTACTATGGGGGTATTCCATACCCTCCAGACCCCCTGGTAGGTTGTGCCCCCCCAAATCTTTGGTTCACGCGTCGCCACTGCCAACATCCACACACAGTCGAGTTCATCAGTAAACCCACCCATCACATATTGTCAACTTGACATCGCTCTTGTTACTTTAAGCCAGATTAAACTTAAATTAATACTACTTCGGGGTCATCTTATAAATTTTTTGCGTGGCTTATTGTTCTTTTGGGTCGGCACCAGGTCATTTCAGAGCTGTGATCAAAATTCAATTTCATTAGTCTAGTTTAAATTTTGAAACTCGTTTTTTCATGATTCAAAAACCTAATCAATCTGAGGGAAATTCGTAATAGCTTCCATCAAATGGTCATAAAAGCATACCATAAAAAACACCATACTGCTAGTGACAGCGAATCGCAGCATTTTATTCCACGCAGGGATGTACGGCTCCTTGCGCCGGGTGACAGGGTTGGTGCGGAAGGTCTTGACCGTAGCCTCGAACTCCGGCCGTGGCTCCTCGTCCTCCTCCACATTCTGCAGGTCCCACTCCCACGCCACCACCGCCTGCTTGCGCTTCCAAAGCTCCAGGAACGTGGTGGCTGTAAACAAACCATGTCTACAGGTCCCACTCCCATGCCACAGCTTGCGCTTCCACAGCTCCAGGAATGTGGTGGCTGTAAACAAACCATGTCTATAGGTCCCACTCCCACGCCACCGCCGCCTGCTTGCGCTTCCACAGCTCCAGGAATGTGGTGGCTGTAAACAAACCATGGCTGCAGTCCCACTCCCACGCCACTACCGCCTACTTGCGCTTCCACAGCTCCAGGAATGTGGTGGCTGTAAATAAACCATGGCTGCAGTCCCACTCCCACGCCACCACTGCCTGCTTGCGCTTCCACAGCTCCAGGAATGTGGTGGCTGTAAATAAACCATGGCTGCAGTCCCACTCCCACGCCACCACCGCCTGCTTGCGCTTCCACAGCTCCAGGAATGTGGTGGCTGTAAACAAACCATGGCTGCAGTCCCACTCCCACACCACCACCGCCTACTTGCGATTCCACAGCTCCAGGAATGTGGTGGCTGTAAACAAACCACGTCTGCAGTCCCACTCCCACACCACCACCGCCTACTTGCGCTTCCACAGCTCCAGGAATGTGGTGGCTGTAAACAAACCATGTCTGCAGGTCCCACTCCCACACCACCACCGCCTACTTGCGCTTCCACAGCTCCAGGAATGTGGTGGCTGTAAACAAACCATGGCTGCAGTCCCACTCCCACACCACCACCGCCTACTTGCGCTTCCACAGCTCCAGGAATGTGGTGGCTGTAAACAAACCACGTCTGCAGTCCCACTCCCACATCACCACCGCCTACTTGCGCTTCCACAGCTCCAGGAATGTGGTGGCTGTAAACAAACCATGGCTGCAGTCCCACTCCCACACCACCACCGCCTACTTGCGCTTCCACAGCTCCAGGAATGTGGTGGCTGTAAACAAACCATGGCTGCAGTCCCACTCCCACGCCACCACTGCCTGCTTGCGCTTCCACAGCTCCAGGAATGTGGTGGCTGTAAACAAACCATGGCTGCAGTCCCACTCCCACGCCACCGCCGCCTGCTTGCGCTTCCACAGCTCCAGGAATGTGGTGGCTGTAAACAAACCATGGCTGCAGGTCCCACTCCCACACCACCACCGCCTACTTGCGCTTCCACAGCTCCAGGAATGTGGTGGCTGTAAACAAACCACGTCTGCAGTCCCACTCCCACATCACCACCGCCTACTTGCGCTTCCACAGCTCCAGGAATGTGGTGGCTGTAAACAAACCATGGCTGCAGTCCCACTCCCACACCACCACCGCCTACTTGCGCTTCCACAGCTCCAGGAATGTGGTGGCTGTAAATAAACCATGGCTGCAGTCCCACTCCCACGCCACCACTGCCTGCTTGCGCTTCCACAGCTCCAGGAATGTGGTGGCTGTAAATAAACCATGGCTGCAGTCCCACTCCCACGCCACCACCGCCTGCTTGCGCTTCCACAGCTCCAGGAATGTGGTGGCTGTAAACAAACCACGTCTGCAGTCCCACTCCCACACCACCACCGCCTACTTGCGCTTCCACAGCTCCAGGAATGTGGTGGCTGTAAACAAACCATGGCTGCAGTCCCACTCCCACACCACCACCGCCTACTTGCGCTTCCACAGCTCCAGGAATGTGGTGGCTGTAAACAAACCATGGCTGCAGTCCCACTCCCACACCACCACCGCCTACTTGCGCTTCCACAGCTCCAGGAATGTGGTGGCTGTAAACAAACCATGGCTGCAGTCCCACTCCCACGCCACCGCCGCCTGCTTGCGCTTCCACAGCTCCAGGAATGTGGTGGCTGTAAACAAACCATGGCTGCAGGTCCCACTCCCACACCACCACCGCCTACTTGCGCTTCCACAGCTCCAGGAATGTGGTGGCTGTAAACAAACCATGGCTGCAGTCCCACTCCCACGCCACCGCCGCCTGCTTGCGCTTCCACAGCTCCAGGAATGTGGTGGCTGTAAACAAACCATGGCTGCAGTCCCACTCCCACACCACCACCGCCTACTTGCGCTTCCACAGCTCCAGGAATGTGGTGGCTGTAAACAAACCATGGCTGCAGTCCCACTCCCACGCCACCGCCGCCTGCTTGCGCTTCCACAGCTCCAGGAATGTGGTGGCTGTAAACAAACCATGGCTGCAGTCCCACTCCCACGCCACCACCGCCTACTTGCGCTTCCACAGCTCCAGGAATGTGGTCGCTGTAAACAGACCGGCTCTAATAGACAAACAATAGTTTATGATATTTATATAGTACATTGAATAAGATTAATGTAACCTTCCCTAGGGCCTTCATTTTTAAAATTACCGGTAACCGGTACCTCTATTACGTTAATAGGTAATTTTCTGTATTTACTGTGAGCAATGTAAAATAAAATGGTTCTTGACAGTGTTAATCTCAGTCTTGGAACATCAAAGCCATAATTTAATCTGTTGTGAGTCGGATAAAGTGTTCTAGGTTTGTAAAAATATCTTATTTATTGTCTCGAACAAAAATAATTAAACTACCGATATATAATTGACGAACGGAAAAAAACAGCAAAATCAATGAATACATTTTGAGTTGGGTATCTGATGTATTTTTTTAGTATTGCTTTGATTATGGCCTTCTGTGACACCTCCAATGGCCGCAGCACCACGGCTGAGACGCCGTCCCACGCCAGGATACTGTATTGTAGCACCGACTGCATGTAAGCACAGTACACTGTCCTGCACTGATCCACGTTCAGCACCTCTCAAGCTGCTTGAATGCGTGCACCATCTTTCGGAGTTTTTGCTTAACGCCCTGGACGTATGGGATCCAGTTTAGTTTGATGTCAACAATTACACCTAAATATTTGTACTGATCTACACGCCTAATGATGTCACAGCTGCAGGTCACCGACCGAGGATCACCGCAGGAGTGCAACCTGAGCGACCTCAGATCCGTTATGTAAAGTTATTGGAATGTACTTTGTTTTGTCTGTATTAACTGTTAGAATGTTTTGATCAAACCACTGCTTAATCTTGGATAGGTCTGAGGAAGATTATTACTTCCGAGGAAGTATTACCTGTTTAAAGCTTACAACCCCAAATTTGGGGTATGTCTTCCTAAATGTGGCGTTAAAAGTGCTCTAAGTATTTTTGCCCAACAAACTTGACCGAGATATAATAGAAAGGAATGTTCCTACCAAATTTAAAGAAATCAGACACAATTAGTGACTGCTACAGTGACGTATGTGTATATACATAGTGCTTGATTTGTAGAAATTTGGGTACCAGAACTACATCCAAGCAGGAGATACATGACCTCCCTCGGTTCTTCCCTTCGTCAAAAGATTACTTATATATGTGAATAGTTAGATAGATTTCAAAAGTTATATTTTGTTGAACACAAATTTTTAATGATTAAATCAAAACCAACAATGTATTATTTTAGTTTAAAAAATTCAATTAAAATATATATTTTCTATGATTAGCCTTGTCCAAGTATTTTTTTTTCTTTTTTTGGAATTTTTCCGAAGTTTTTCTTAGAATGAGACTATAGGGGCCATACACAAATTACGTAACACATTTTTTCGTCATTTCGAACCCCCCCCCTCCCCCATGTAACTCACCGTAACGCTTGAGCGAACCCCCCCCCACCCCCCCATGCGTTACGTAACTCAATCGTAGTAGGAATTAATACAGCTTAAGCATAATTTTACTAGTGGATTATCGATATAAATAAAGAAATAAACTTGTAATGACTTTTGTTAAAAAGTAGTATGACAAACGTATCTTTTTATATAGCTAACTGTAACTTTGATTTAGATATCAATTTGATTATTTTTGTATTTTTAAAAGAGGGACAACATTTAAGAGTTACGTAACGTTGAGCCAAACCCCCCCCCCACCCCCATATAACGCAGCATAACGCTTCGCCATACCCCCTCCCCCCCCTTAAGTGCGTTACGTAATATGTGTATGGCCCCATAGATAAAAGAGCATGTCTTTCGGTCCGTAATAACTTAACGCATAACTACTATACAATATGCGCGATCGTCATATACGTCAAATTTCCTTTTGCCAATTAAGCGCTGTGATCTTTATCATGTAATCAAAATTAAAGATATTAGCATCACACTCATTTACTAAAATTTACTTTCTCTCATTACACGTGAGCGTCACTCACGGCAAAATTACTCCGGCCAATTATGCACGATCGTCTTTAACGGCAGAAAGAGGTCCCAAAACACCGTTTAGCCATGTTCTGTTGCAAAACAAGCACTGTATTGATTTAATGTTTTTAACGGATGGTAGATTTGGCATCTGTGGGCTCCAAACCAAATGTTATCATGGTCGTGAGGGTAATGCCGATAGCTCCCTTTTCCACAGGAAGCTCGCTAATAAGGTAAATATCAAGTACAAAGTAACAGTCTAAGATACCCAAAGTATATATTAGTTGGTTGGCCCATTTAACAATGAAAATAATTAATTGAAATCATTGGTCAGTATTGATGCCTGAAATGCTGGTATGCTTAAAAAAATTAAGTATATTTTTTGCATAGTTTGATACATACCCCAGAAAGACATAAATATAGCAAACAGTACAGTGGCAGGGTTGTCGAAGAGATAAGTGATCTTAGCAAAGACGCAGCTCTCCCCTAGCTTCTGGTAGTCGCAGGCTTTGTCACACTGTGGACACAATGTGATGTTACCTGCTATCGTCATGTCACAAATCTCCTTGCTGAAACAGCCAAAAAAGCACTCAGAGTGAATTTCTCCCAGGGCAACAAAAATAACCTGAAAACCAAAGCTGTGGTACAATAGTTTTTAAAATTATCTCAGAGAGGGGATCAGAGTAGAGATGGGGTAGTCGACTAGTCGACTAGTGGTTTTATCGACTAGTTGGTCATCTAGTCGACGAGTAGATTATTTTGACTAGTCGATATTTTATTGTTTTAACCGACTAGTTGGCAACCTAATTGAATAGATAATAGGTATTTATACCAGTTTATGCTTGTTCGACTAGTTAGAACGACTAGACTAGTTGATGTTTGATAAGGTGAATAATCGACTACTGTCAATGTCTAGCAGGGCCGGCTCAAGAGTTTTAGGCGCCCTAGGCGAAAATACTGCTTGGCGCCCCCCCACACTTCATAACATTAAGTTTTAATGATTTTATTAAAATTTTAATAATCACTTAACAATTATTTTTACTTCCTTGTGTGGTTAATATTTTATGAGTACTTGTGTACAAACTATACAATAAGATACTTGACTTGTAGTATTGTAAATAAATTACACTTCTTCACCTAATTTTTTGTCAGGTCTTTGAGGAGACACAAGCATATCGTTGCTATTAAAAAATAAAGGTACGAATTGAAACGTCCTATTATGAGATTTTTAGGATTTGTTATTTAATTCATATATTTTAAGATTATTTTTTTATTATTTATTACATTACACACATAATTTTGGGAATTAAATTCTTTAATTTTATTAGAATCTATCACCACAGTAAAACCGTAGGTGATATGTGTGTGAAAGTTGCTTTGGGTCATTGGTGACAAGGGATCGATCAGTGCACATTACCTGAACAATTTTATTTGCTTTAAAGATAAAACAATAAGCAGCCAATAGCAGAATTTTTTTAATATACAATGCAATGAAACAATTACTGTTTTATGATAATGCTTTTTGAAACCTGTCAGTTGTTTTTCCTTGGTCCCGAGTTTCTTAAGTAAATATTTTTTGTAATGAAAGGAAACTCAGCCCGTGTAATTTGGGTATTCCCAAGGCCACACTTGAAAACCTCAAATTTGGAAATGGAAAATTTTGTTCAGGTTTTAAACCAGTGACTTAGTGATTATTGAAACCCCTCATCGTCTTAAGTAATCCATGTGAACAATTGATTCGCCCCTATTTATTGAGGGGTATCATTAGGACTATCCAAATTTGGTTACAATTAATGTTTTTTCATTAATTAAACAGCAATTCCTTGTAGCCAACAACAATAACTAAACCAGTGAATTTGAAGACAAATCACACTTACAACACTGTCAGAGTCATATAACGTGTATGCTCTTTTGAGTGATATTTGACTTTTTATGCTTGGTTGCACAATTATCTCAAAAAACGGCTTTGAGTTTTTCCGTCATATTCTGAAAATGTTGTAAGTTATTTCTGGATAAACTCGAGAGGTGTTCCAAGTCACATCGCTGGAAAATAATCTAATGGTGTGGGTAATAAAAGAAATTTGAGTATAAAAATTCAGTGCTGTATTTAACATTGGACCTCATGGGTTGCCATTTTACGTATTGAAAAAATGAAAAAGAAATAAATGAGAAGTACAGTTATAATTAAATTGTCAATTTCCAGCTCCTACATTATATTTTTACTGTACCATACTCAATATTGAAGACTGCACATCGAGTAATCAATATAACTTACATTAATTATATCCTCTGAAAAATTGTGCTCATAAAATGAGGCTTTATAAAATTGAGATGGACATGATTGTTTGGGGAAAAAATATAAAAATAATGGTAAGAGATTTAAATTAGATATGATTTCAACAGTTTATGAAATAAAAATAATATGATTAATGTAGAACAAGAGCCGGATTTACGGGTGTCGCGGCCCTAAGCCCTGTTTTTGGTGCGCCCCCCCCCCCCGAGGCTCCCAACGGCCGCGTGAAAAGTGTTGACCTTTTTTTAGTTTAATTATGTAACCTAATTATCCCCTCAAATTCACTCTAAATGCCTTTTTTTCTACCATGTGTGGCCCCCTACGGTCACGCGACCCTAATCCCGGGCTTTCTGGGCCTAGTGACAAATCCAGCACTGTGTACAACTCAAATAATCAAAAAACCTTTTAGGCAAGTTATTAAGAACAATAATTTATAAAGCAAAAACATACTACTTGCCAGTATTGGGAAAATAGTGGACTACAGTGGACCGGTCTTGAATTTGGCTATCAAGATAAAAATAAATCTAAACTACTATATAGCGGCCAGGGCGACTAAAGAGCAGAGAATATCGCATGCTTGTCATTGGTTTATAGTCATACGTTTAGAAGGGTAGGGGTTTCCCATTGGAAATAAGTTTATAAAGTGTTTAGAAAAGTAACAAGCAGAGCGTAATTACCGAGCTATTCCCAGATTATAAACTTGTAATTTAATAAAATGTAAATATAAATCAGCATTTATGCTATTTTCTTAATTTGCCTTCCCGAAATAAAAGTTTTTGATTGTTTCCGCCATAGCTTTTTTGACAAGCCTTTGGCGCCCCTCAGGCCCTGGCGCCCTAGGCGGTCGCCTAGTTCGCCTATATGGTAGAGCCGGCCCTGATGTCTAGACTAGTCGATGTTTGAAAGTAATCGACAAGTCACTAGTCGATAATGAAAAGTAATCGATGCTCCCATCACTAGGTCAGATGAGAGAATCTTATGGTGACAGCACACAACTTGAATGTAGACCTGTGGAAGCTGAATACGAGGATCATTATGGGAAAATGGCCCCCATCCCCTCGAGCCCCTGAGACAAATATTGTAAAGAGTAAAACAATGTAAATCTTAGAACAGTCTTCACAATAAGAAGATTGCTATCCCTCAAGATGGATCCACAACATTGAATCCAAAATAACTTTTTCAAATGTAAAAGTGGTGTGTTGTGGCCCATTATTTCAAACTGTAATTTTCCACTGATTACAATGCCCCAATCTGTTTTTTAATATCTTGATCGGTTCTCAAGATATGAGAACTTTTTTTAGTTTAATTTCAACCAATTTCAACTTTACAAATTGATAAAATAGTTCCATAACCACAAAGTTATGCTAAATAATGACAATTAACCACCATTAGTTATTGTTAAGTAATTCCAACTTCATTTAATGCAAATTTTTCAGCCTCCATCTTGGATCCGACATTTTGAAATAAGGTAAGTCATTTCAAATGTGGAGATGGTATTCAAAACCGCAACCTGTTTTTCATTATGGTGTTTAGTTGACATTTTTCTTAGAAAATTGTTAATAATTGAAATTTTTCAAAAATTAAAAACCATGTTTAAAAACAAGTTTTGCGGCATTGAATTCAGCATAAATGTTAGTTTGAAGTGATGGGTCACAATACCATCTCCAAATTTGAAATAACTTACCTCAATGCAAAATGGCTCAACCAAGATGGTGGCAGAAAAATTGGCATTGATGAAAATGAAGTGGGAATTACCCAACAATAACTAGTGATTGTAAATCGTCATTATCTAGCATTATTTTGTGATTATAGACATATTTTATCAATTTTTAATGTTAAACTTGATTGAAATTGAATTAATAAGAGGTTCTCATATATTGAGAAGCAATCAAGGTATCAAAAAAAAAGATTGCAAAATCGTAATCAATAAAAAAATCTAGTTAAAAATTTTGGATTACAACACCACTTTTACATTTGAAAAAATTATTTTTGATCCAATAAGGCGGATCCAAGATGGCAGCTCATATATTAAGTACCCACTCAAAATGAAGTACTGACTACCCAGCAATGTTTGGGAGTGGGGTGGGGTTTATATTTGAAGAGATGCAGAAAAAAGAATGGGGGAGGTAACTGTGGGACACCCGGTATATATAGGTGTATCGATACAAACACGTGAAAATGAATGAATGGTGTTTTTGGCATCTAGGTACCTTTAAATGAAAAGTTATGATGGTCTCGGGCTTAAGTATTACCATGAGATCTACAGTAACAGCTTCTTTCCTATAGGGGAAATTCGCTTCAACTTAGAAAATAAAAAAAAATTATTGGGAAGTAGCAAAAAATTAAACCTTTGAGATCAGTAGCCAGCACAGGACTACAGCCTACTTCCTCTGACTCACTGGATTTGAGATGCTAACTCTTAAAGCCCAATGTTACTGGTTCACATTCCACCCGATAATGTATTTTTTGCACGGAGATTCAATTTTTTATTTTCCCTTTGCTATTATTTTCTTAATATTGTCTGTAAAATGTATTTTGATTCACAAGAACATTTTAACAATATTTTAAAAATACTAATCAATATTCACCAAATATTTATCAATGTTGAGAAAACATTGTCAACAATATTGAGACAATACTGTTTTGCCACTTATACTTGAATTAATACAACTATGAAGCACGAGAGGGAGGGAAATTTATATACTTATCATTCACCAGCGACAGGCCACCCCCTCGAAGGCAGACGAAAACACCCAAGTTCCGCAATATCCGAAAATTTTGAAGTCTAAGTGTTATTATTTAGCGGACAATCAGTAAAGTTTTAGGGCAACACATAAACAACAACAAACCAAATTATTCATCCAATAGGAAACGACGTTGTGACACAAAAACTCAACTGCTCCAGCCAATCATATACTTAGCAGGATCTTGCGAATAATTCTCGTTGGTTTGCGTTTGTTGTCCGAGGGACATACCTGGCGCTGGGGAACGATAAGTGAAATTTCCCTCCCTCTCACACTTCCCTCTCACTTAATTCTACTACAAGTAGCACAATACTTGAATAGAAGCTGATCCACAGGATCATTATGGGTAAGGCGATAGATCCTTATAGTGACCTTGTGTGGCTTCATCAATGATGAGTGTATTGTTCCGTAGCCAGCTGTAACAGTGACCTATTTCCCACAAATAATAAACAAATATTTAAACAAGGAAAAGGAAGTCTCTTTTATCAAGCTAGTTTATATTAGAGACCATTACGAAGAAGGTAAATATTAAATGGCCAAGCCATCAGTGGACGCCATTGTGACTTTGGTGATTAATTCTTCAAAGCCATTACGTATTCCCTCTACGAGCTTGATATGCCCTAAAATACTCAAATGTCAGATCGTTTTGACGTTTTTTTGTACTTCATGCATTGATTATAGGCAGATGATACGTTATTAAATAAGAAATAAGGTGATATAATTGAGACATTCTCTTATTAGAATTATATGCAGGGAATCATTAACATTTACAAAACGTAAATATACATATAGAATTGTGAGTTAAAAGACAACGCTCATGAGTTGTACAAAATTTTTACAGTTTCACAAATATAATAAGAGGTCAATACACAGTATACGTCAATAAAGAATGAATTGTATATACAATTTTTCATTTTATTATATATTAAACAGTAGAAAGTAAAATTAAAAGCCTACTTCAAAGCTTTTTAGTGCTCATAATGGGTTCAAACCAATGAAATTGGCTTAAATATAGTATTTACCATTTTGCTTCAGACTCTTCATACTTTTTGCCAGAATGTAGATAGGTTTGTTTAAATATCGATAACTTGTATTATAAACATTTAAATACTTTAGTTTTACTCAAATTTCTGGGCAGAATAGACGTCTGCTTGAAATTAAAACCATGCAAAACAATTGTCTGAAACTAACCATTTCACCTAAACAATTTCTAAATTTTCTGGGGGATACCCCCAGACCCTCATCATCTAGGAGGTTATTTCTACCTCCGGTAAAAACTACTCTTCTTGATCACTGAAAGAAGTGTACCTTTTATTTGGGCTACATTTTAAGGGTTCCCCTCCCCAAAAGTTAATTCTATACACATCACTGATTATAGTTATATTACTAAGGAAGAGCCAAGGGCTTGGTAGGTTTTAAGTGAGGAAAGGGATAGACTTTCAGCTAGCTTACCTGAGAAATAATGTTCATGGTAGCAGCTACCTGAACATTATTTCTCAGGTAAGCTAGCTGAAAGTCTATCCCTTTCCTCACTTAAAACCTGATTATAGTTATAAAAATTGTTGGCTTCTTTTATTTTTTTTGAGAACTCTCAAAATCATGGCTACTATTGTTAAGTAAAAAGCTCTAATGTTTCTATTTGCTCCCTTTTTCACTCTTCGGCTTATACATTCATGACATATATTTATATGAAATATAGCTAACTTAAATATGTCTTGAAAATATAAACCTATACGTTAAAAAATGAACAAGTAGAAATATTACTGTTTTTTTTTTTTTTTAATTAGAAGCCATGATTTTTTTTAAACCTACCTTCTTCAATCATTTGTTTTCATTTTAAATACCTTCTTGATCAGCATGATAAGAGTTGTTTTATTTACAGAATATAAATAAAAGACGTCTTACAGCACTAAATAGCTATTTGTGCCTTCAGTGAGTAAAGTACAACATTGTCCCAAGAGTGAAAATATTGGTGCCCAACTTGTGAGAGCGACAATTTTCATGAGGGAGACACCATTTTGTTTCGTTCTGCTAATACCGCCTGCATCCGTTCATCTGCATCTGCTAATTGCTGCAGCGTTCTTAAATGCTTAAGTCTAAGACGTTCTCACAGATGATTGTGTGAATGTTAATCTTATTCAATTATTCCTGCCACTAAATCAGCTGCTAGCGCCAGTGTTCGTTGAGCTGCAACATGTTTGTATGTATGCATGGAAATCTGAAGGCACTCTAATTTTTTAATTATTGATTTCAATGTTATTCTTATGGTTAGCATAAAAAGACCCACATTTAACAGTAACGTATATCCTTGCCCTTGTCCCGCCGGGAGACAATTAAAGTTATCACTTTACTCCTACTGGGAGACTAATTATTATTTTCCCCCACCTGCTACGTTTAGACCTTTTTACTCATGCTTCTACTTCTACTCTAGCTTTTTGCTTTTAGCGAATTTCCCCTATAGGGAAGAAGCTATTACCGTAGGTCTCATGGTAAGACCTAAGCCCCAGACGATAACTTTTCGTTTTGTAACCCCCAGAAGCAAAAAACACCATTCGTTCGAATTTTTAGATATATATATATATATATATATATATGTGTCTGTTAGCACGATAGCGGCCGTAAAAATGGTCCGATCTTGATGAAATTTGGTACAGACATGTAAAGTGGTAATCGATTGGACGAGTTCGTGAACCAGCCCGATCGGACCACCGGAAGGGGGGGTAAAGGGGGATAAACCCCCTCAAAAATGGGTTTTTTGAGCTTTTTACATAGAAAAATAAAAGTTATCAAATTTTTGTTGGCACCATTGAATTCAGCTCAAAAAAATAAACAATTTAGTATCTTGAATCACTGCTCTATGTCCATTGGTTACCGAGATATTGAAAGTGGTAAACACAGTACGTTGTTCCAATGTTAACCTTATGGGAAATAAGTAAAATTCTATATCTCGGTCATTTCTCAACATATCTTGATAAAACTTGGTAAATGGCTTCTTCTAGTTCAGATCTACTAAATATTGAATTAAAAACAACCAGTTTAAACATACCTGTAGCAGCAAACCTGCATACTCATTCCCCATGTTAATCTTATGGAGCTTACAAAAACATGTCAAATCTTGCTATGTTAGACTAAAATATATTGTTTTGCATTTGAAATTCGCTTAGTATGCAGGTCTGCTGCAACGGGGGTATTTACTTATGTTTCATTCACGTAAGAGATGGTAAATGTACTTAAAAGATGGAAAATAAAATATCCATCTTTTATAAATGTTTACCATCTTTAATGTGAGTGAAGTATAAGTGTAAAAATATATTTTAAGTGTTGAAAGACGTTTTCATTTGGATTATTTCAAGAGGCTTTCTTATTGTTATATAATTAGCTAGTTTATGTAGATTACGCACCATATTACCTGATATGGTGCAGGTGACTTCACTGTTTCAGATACCTGGGAATGTTGTCCCTAGACTCCATGGACAGGACACCATACATGAAGCAAAGCAGGCCGGCAATGGATGCAGGAATAAGCATCTTAGTGTAGAAACCCAGCCATGTGAAGTAGAGTGCGATTTTGTCCCCGAAGTATTTTCGCACCAACCACAGTGGCTGCTTCTTGTACCAGCGACCCGGCCGAGCCCATTCCATGTATAGCAACTATACAAACAAACAACTAAACACAGCGGCTGCTTCTTGTACCAGCGACCCGGCCGAGCCCACTTCATGTATAGCAACTATACAAACAAACAACTAAACACAGCGGCTGCTTCTTGTACCAGCGACCCGGCCAAGCCCACTTCTTGTATAGCAACTATACAAACAAACAACTAAACACAGCGGCTGCTTCTTGTACCAGCGACCCGGCCGAGCCCACTTCATGTATAGCAACTATACAAACAAACAACTAAACACAGCGGCTGCTTCTTGTACCAGCGACCCGGTCGAGCCCACTTCATGTATAGCAACTATGCAAACAAACAACTAAACACAGCTGCTGCTTCTTGTATTAGCGATCCAGCCGAGTCCATTCCATGTATAGCAACTAAACAAACAAACAAATAAACTTAAATGACTTGTCATCAAAATGCTTATTACTTATAACACTACTTTTTTACTTTTATTTAGGAGTATTAATCCTTAATGGAAAGAAAGGCAGTGACTCCAGTGCCATATATTTCAATACCTTCAGTTTAGAATGTATGGTTTTCCTATTAAGCAAAAAAAGTAAAAAAGAAAATAAAGAAGTAAAAAATATGATTGAAAAAATATTAATCTTAAACAACACCGATCTCTCCTTTTTACAAAAGTATTTGTTTATGTTAATTCATCAATAATTTAAAATTTGTTTATAGAATCTGTGCACAAGAGTATATTTCTAAAATTTGATAATTTTATTGAGTTTAAACTGTTGACTACATGGCAGGTCACTCTAATCCATAATTGAAGAGCTGGGGACTGAAGGTCAAGACTCTTTCTATTCGCAGTTTTTCCAAGACCTAAACTTTTCTTTCTTCTTTTGAGTCTAATTTCACAGTCTTATCTTTTCTCCAGGCTACTCCTCCCTCTCTTTTTTTAGTCATGACTATCTATTTCAATTTACAATAATTGATTTCTCCACGGGACCCTAGGAGTGCCCCTGGTTTGTATTCTAAGTGCTCATTTTTTTAGAAGGTAATGACTTTACTGACCCTCCGATCGTAGATGAAGCCGTTACTGGAGGTGTGCTTGTAGCTGCCTTCGTGAAGGGGGAAGGCACAGATGTAAGTACCGTTGTTGAGCAATCTTCTGATCCCAACCTGTGCCAAAACGAATGATTTGTTTTGATGTTTGGAAATAACAGGGTTTGGATGCAGATTTTGTTCAAAAACATTCAAAATATATGTTTGTTTGGTTGAGGTAAAGCCATAACTTTAATCAGACTGTAAAACTACAGTATATTTACCATTCACTGTAGCCCATCCATGAATCCTTCTACACCAGGAGCCTACAGTACCATTATCATGATCAAATTAATCACTCAATATCAAGTGGGTAGCGCACTCGCCTCGGAACTGTGGGTGCAGCGTCACAGGTACGAGTCCCAATGATGTCGCATACATTTAGCAGTACTGTTCACCCTTTGTACTGTACGGTACTGGCTCACTCCTTGCCTTTGCTTGATAATTTCTACGCACAGATCAATAGTCTTTGTGGGGGGGGGGGCAAAGGCAAGGTGGATAAGAGGCCGCTATCCTCTCTTTTATTTTTTTATATATATTCTACCTATTGATTTAAATATTATGTATAAATATTATTCAGGCAGCTTTCTATTGATTTGTCAAATAAACCTACAAGAGAAATAAATCAAACTAAAGCTTGCATTGACCATATGTTTGCAAACCATCATGACTTTGATAAGTTTACAACATGTGTACCGCAACAATTTATATCATTTATCATCAAAATACACTGTTAAGGCAGACTTGAACATTAAAACTAGGTCTGAAATGTGTAATATATACTTGGACTCGAATGTTTATAAAATTAAACAGCAAAATCACTGACAAAAGTATCATACCCTTGCACCATCATCGTATTTTGTCCTGAGTAGAATCTGCCACACGACTTGACTTCTTTGAGCTGAAGTGTAAAATGACTCTCGGTCCTTGACCACAAACCTGAAAAAATGAACAAATGAGACAATAATCAAAACGTTCCGCAATCCACTTCCAGTAAAGTAAATTCTCCATTTTATATTGCTCACATCCTTTACTGCAACTTGCCCCCAGAAATTGTAGATGGGGAGGGGGGCAGTGTCCCTATATATAAAAGAACAATAAGCGATTGGCTTTTTCGTTTTGGGCAGTCTGCTGCTGAGACACTGATTTGCTGCCCGTATATGAAACATTTTTGATCATTTCAATTGTGTAATTGTGACAGACATGTTTTGTTTCCATGTTTCTACATTTCCATATTCTCGTCTACCCATGTCTCCCTATAACGATGCTTCTTAAAAACTTAGGTAGTGGCAACAAAAAAAAATTATAAAAGTGTTTTTGTGCAAGTGTTAAAAAAACTAATGGACTGTGCTGACCGTAACTCTTCTTCTGTTCACAGATTTAAGGCTATACCACACCCCACATCCATCCTTCCACTGGAAAGATTGATGTTTTCAAAACATCAAGCCACGCTGCCATGAGCCATTCCACATTGCCGCTGCGACTGTCGCGGGTGCCGGCCACATTTTCCGCCAGTATTCACGCATCATTAATGTTGTCTCCAACACAAGGATTTTCGACCTGCTAAAAAATGTTTATCTTTTATTCTCTCGTTGCATAAGTTTTGATTTGATTCCGTTGTTTGAATGGAAACAATCTGCACCAATAACAAGTGATAACAATAATCATAACAAGTGATATTAATCATATAGAATTACCATGGTTAAAAATCTTAGTTAAACTGCTAGAAATGATAGTTGAGTTAACCATCCCACCTTAACATCTACTAAAAGTGTACAGTTAACTTCTAATGTATTCTATCGCTGTCAGTTATGACATAGGCTAATTAATGTCTTTTGACAAAACTTGGCCGATTTCTTCCCAAGCCTTGTTCTTGAAAAGGTTATCTCTATAAACTGCGTTCACTTATACATTAACATTTTCTAGAGAAGTGTACCAAACTACAGGCTGAGAATGTACTTCTCCTGTTGACTGATTCATGTCCAAATGAAAAGCTCATCACAATGCAGGGCTAGACAAGGATGTGGCAGGTAGTAAGTCGCCGCTAGATTAGGCCAGTTCTGCGCAAGCGCAGGCTAAACGTAGCCGCCATGTTTTGGAAAAATCTTTCAATGGTCGAACTGTAGCCACAGCGTGGCCTTGCTAGCGACGCGTGGCGTGTGGTAGCCACGTGCCACAGTGCAGTGTGAACTGATAATTTGATAACCTCATTTGATAACATGGGGAGCGATTTTTTGAAATGTGGCGTCCATCCTTCCATTGGATAGATGTATGTGTGGAGTGGAATGGCCTTTACAGTATATGCGGAAGAATATTTTCCATATGATCATGTATATGTTTTGTCTTATAAAATATTTCTGGGAATAAAATATTTTAGACTTTTACTTCGAATTCCAAATATTTTATTTTTAAATGAAAGTTGGTACTGTGTATTTAGCATTGTAGAAGAGTTGATTGCTAAGACCAAAGCTAGCTGTGCATTAACTAGTCCTGAGCTACAGAGGTCGAGACTTACTGCTCCTCTCTGTCAGTGCTGTAGGTCGCACTGTAGAAGGAAGGTTCCTCAGCTATCACCCTGGGGTCGAGGTCAAACAGTCTCCACAGTGAGAATCCAATCCCATGGTTCTCAGGCTCCTTCTCCGCCCCCTCCTGAAGAAAAACATAGGGCTACCTGTACTCTAAATTTTAAACAAAGGATCTCTCAATTTTGGCATATTCCTGAGAATGGGCCTGTGCTAGGCGGGTGATGGGTGTCCGAGGAGGTACGACTGACATTTATTGATCTCGAGCTATGGAAGACACTCGGGAGGGGTTGGCAACACTCCCATGGACCGGAGACCCTAAAAATCGACAAAACTAAATGGAATTGACTGTCTGAAGCATGGCGAACATGCAAGCAAATGGCCAGAGTGTTCTGGGATCCGGATCGGGGGGCGAGCCTTTGCCATGGGCCCAAAGTCGGAGGATGCCAGGGTGGCAAGGCACCCTCAGTTAATTGAGGAAGCCATCAATGTGCCTCCCTTAGCCCTGTTGAAGTCCTTGGGCTCCAGGGCTGACGCCTCAAAGGTGAAGCCCGAAGCCACAGCAGAGGGGCCGTCACCAGAGAGTGTGGCCTTGGAGACCGGGTATCAAAAGGGTGATGGATGTCGGAAACCGCAGCATCCGAGCAGCCCGTTGGACGATTCACCACCTCTATGGCTGTCCAACTCTGTTGAACATCATCCAAAGACAGGTCGACAACTGTGACCTGGTGGAGTTTGAGGCAATCGGAGAAATCGGGGCCGCACTGGGGCAGATCCGCGACATCAGCAATGGTATTCGGATGTGGCAGGAGTGGGCTACTAAGGAGCTGCATGGGCCAATGAACTTATAGGTAGCCAGAGATGGATGAAACGGCTTTGAATGATTGGCTTAATTTTGTGATATATTTACAGGGACCAAATGGTTTATGATGGCAATCCTGGACAAGGTTGTATTGTGCCAACTGAGAACTTTCTAAAATATGCTACCTAAGCACGTGTGCCAGATGACAGGTGTAGGAGAAGTGCGGAAAAGCCTGTGGGAATTTAAGTTTATGCTCTCGTAAAAAAAAATCTTGATTGCTGGAGACTATAGCATTGACAATATCAAACAATATTATAGGTGTAATAAATCAAACATATTAAGGAGCTACGACCTGTACCTAATTTTGAACACACCGACTAGAGCAGTTACAGAGACATCATTTTCATGCATTGACAATTTCATTACCAACATCAATCATTCAAAAACCTCTGTTATATCCCCCCTTATCTCAGATCATGATGCCACAGCTAGTTTTGTTCCATCTTTTAACAACAATGAAACAAAGTCCATTTGGTCTTGGGATAGGGACTGGGACTAAAATAACAGATAATCTGGCTAATACCTAATCTGTTATTAGCTGCTTTGCAGATTTATTCTATGTCGATCACCAAATTTTGCTCAATAAAAAATTAGTCAAAAACAGAGTTCCTCAGAGATCGATTCTTAGCCCGATACTGTTCCTGACATATATAAAAGATATGAAAGGGATGGTGTCAGGCGAGAGTCTATTTATTTTTGTGGATGGTACCACTATTTTCACAAAAAACAAAAATCTCCAAGATCTTGAAAATTTTATTTTTGTTTATTTCAACACCAGTGGCATTTTTTAACGTTTTGATTGGGAACGGTCCAAACCCGGGTCTTGTTACTATCTAACGGCGACCTTGTTAGATACCATAATTAATTCATAGCCCAATGACAAATGGCAGCTGGACCCAGTTTCGATCCTGTCAACATTTTTTATATAAATTTGCATTTTTTAATTATCTATAACTCTTTAATTATCTATAACTTATTTATTTATCTATATTGCCAAGCCAAATGATATCTGGCAAGACTAAGTTTTTAGCGGCTCGTGCCAACGCACAGGATTTCACTCCTATGTAGGCACTATATTACATTGTAATTTTTATTTTCTATTTGTACTATTATTAATATGTACTATCAGAATGTTTTTGGGTCACATCTATGTAACTTTTTTTTATTGGAATAAATGAATTTGATTTGATTTGTCAGGAATCGAACCAGCGACCCTCAGGTTAAGAGGTGAGCGCTTTATCCACTCGGCTATCCAGTCTATTGTCTATTGAAAATGACACCTTTCAAAAATTAATGCAATTGCTCAATATTTCTCCAGCAACACACTAAATTAAGCTGAAAAGATAGGGTATCTCTGCATAAGTATATGTCAACTGAAGAGGTCCACAGAAATTGATGATTTAAACATCTTTATTGTGGAGGACATGCTAGATCCTTCCAACTCTTCTGATTTCCTAGGAATGAGGTTAGACGATGGATTGTTATGGGCCGACCAAATAGAAAAAAAGCTTGCTTCAGGGCTGTTTGAGTTGAGAAGTGCTAGTAATTTTTGCAATTTAACTGTTTCTAAAATAGTTTACTTTAGTGTACAAGAATCTCACATCGTACTCCATCGCCTCATGGGGGGCTAAAAAACTCATTTAATTTAGGGAAAGTTTTTACCTGGCAAAAAAGGCCATTAGAAATTATCTTTAGCTCGCTCCTTGGGAGCATTGCAAGAATTATTTCATAAGCCTATAGGCTTATTTTGACTATGCCAGCTTTATATTTTTATGAATTAGTTATATACAATTGGGAATCAGAAATTAGTTAACTCATGACAAAGAAATCACACTCACAACACTCCGTTCAAATCAAAGTTTTCTACCTTTCACAGACTGTCAGTTTTTCAAAAAAACCTATTTACACCAGCTTGAAATTTTATCAGATGCTGCCTAACTTTATTTCTAACAAAACATTGTTGATAACAAAAAAAATAATGCAATACTTAAAAATTACCTGATTTTTTTTATTCTTTGGAAAGAATTGTAGAACACCTCAGGCAAAATAACCCCCCCCCCGTGTAGGTCTCTAACCCCTCCCCTCCCAACCAACCATAAGCCTATATGGAAACTAGTAACAAAGTAAGGTAACAAGTTAGTCCACATTAGAGTCAAAAACGCTTTAGACAATAACAATTTTTTAACTGCTTCTTTATCTGATACAGTTTAGAATTAAAGTTTTGATATCTATAACTTGGTCTAACTTACTTATATATCCAAGCCTTATCTGAATTGAGTCATTCGTGTGCAAGATATTTATCAGAAGGTTTTGGCAAAACACAACAGTTCACTAATAATATGAAATAAAAATGCTTTTATTGAATAAATATTAAAAAGACATACTCAATTAGAAATGACTATCAAAGAGGTTAAAGAGCAATGTCCAAGGGCAATAAAATAAGGTCTGCAGAACTGGAAACTATTCCATTTTAATGTTTTAATTTACAAGTTTCAAATTCAATATAACTATAATCGTTATTTAATTGTGTGTTTGTAAATCTTCAACGATTACATTACATTTTAACAAATTACATACCAAATTACATTATACCTGTTATACCAAAAACAACACCGTAGACATAAAAAACAAACAGAAACTACAAACTCGGAAAGACTAACTCTAGTTTTCAAAATCCTACCATTTAATATTTGTATCTTCTGATATTTTGGATACAACTTCCATGCTTACTAAATTAGGAAAACGAGTAAAACTTCTATTCATGGCTGAACATAATCACAGCTTTATCATGTCAAAAGCGATGGTTTTAAAAATAAACTGTGGAAAACTGGTTGCAGTTGAAGGGAGACAGCAGCGAACTCTGGTGTATATGACTGCAGAGAAGAAAATTGCTAGTGATGAAAACATAAACTAAACATTTTTAAGCAGCAAAGTTTTACATGTTTATCTGTTAAGCTCTTTAAGGAGTGCACGATTTTTCTCACAACCGGAATAAGTAAGTTGTGAGAGAAGTTTGACACTCTAAAAGCCCAATTGAAATCACAACCTTGAATTACCTGTTTTTTAATTGGAAGTCGGTGTAAAACTAATAAATTAATTTTCTTTAATTGTACTGTCAACATTACATTAAGGCCTATATGTCTTATGATGAATATAATACATTGCAGCGGTTCCCAAAGTTAGATAAGAAACCCTAGCTTATAAACAGAATCGCAAAACGGCTGTGAAATAATTGAAATAGGACGGAGGAAAGGTTGAAAGTGTGTCAAATATGATACGCTAATATTCCCTCTGTCGATGTAAAATATTGACAAGCTCCAGCACGAATACAACCTGTTGCCTGTTGGAATACCTTGATTATACACGCAGGCAATCTACTGCCAGTGTTGCAAGATAGATTTTCATTGATTCCCCACTGGTGCCACCGGGAATTCCCAACATTTCCCCACATATGGAAAAGACGAAAAATCCCAAAATTTCCCCATTTTAATCATATTTACAAACTCAAATTCTCTTCTTTGAGGCATAAATTTACCAAATTGCAATTTAGTACGATGCTATAACACTAGTATATTATATTCTAAAACACAAAGTTTATTCCTTGTCACAGCTGTTCAATTACAAGGGGCACCTAAATTTCTAATAACTTAAGAAACATATGATTGTGCTTGCCCATGCTTTTAATAAAAGCAGTCATATACCACGATTGCCGGAGCGGTTTTTCCCGGTTTCTTCAGCGGTCATACAATTTAACCAACAAAAATCGCTCAAAATTCAAAAAATCTCCACTTAATTCCCCGCAAACCTGGCAAAAAAATGGAAAATGGAAAAATCCCACAGCTGACAACATTGCTCTGTGCTGTGTACTGCCAACTCCACCTCCACCGCTAACTGCAGTTACAGCCACCGAACTATCGGTTTGCTCGCTCCCACTTTGCCAAGTACATCGTGATTTGTGGTTAATTAATTGCACTATTGCACATTTTAACCATGTTAGTGTTTTGATATTTTTTTGTTTCATTAAGTAATTTCTTCAAATATCTTTTACTGATGGTGTTGTCGATGAGTGTAAACAATATATTTAGATACCACAAAAGAAGTACAGTATTAAATAAACAGATTATAAAAACGCCTTTGGTTTAAATTTTGACCCAGAACCAAAATTTATCACTGGATATAAAATATTACAGATTGTGCTAATAAAAAAGTTATTTCTAATTTAAACCTAAGTTACATATTTAATTTATTGAACAATATTATATCCGGATTATATATGTTTAAGCCCACCTAAGGCTCATGGGTGAGAGTCTAGTCCATTCGACTATAGGTTGGGTCGTGATTTGTGATCTTATAAAGGTTGGATCAAGTTCTCTTTTACGCCTTGTTGAGGATTAAACTTAATTTACTCTAATTTCAAGGACACCAAAAAATATATCCTAAATAATTTTAAGGATGTGGAAAAATTCAAATCAGGTTCAATATAATCAAAAATTGCCCTGTTAATAAAGCTACACTATGAATGACTTCTTATTAATCTATATCACCCGCCATTAATTAATGCAGGGCATACTTCCACAAGAGAGCGATAGAAATAAACTAGATTTATCTTATTACAGTTTAAACTTAAATTAACAACTAAAATTTTAGCGAATTCCCCCTGTAAGAAAGTCTCATGGTAAGACCTAAACCAGAGACCGCGAGAAAAATTAATTTTGAGGTCCCCAGATGCAAAAATCGCACTCGTTCATTTTCAGCATTTTTGGTGTGTGTGTGTGTGTGTGTGTGTGTGTGTGTGTGTGTGTGTGTGTGTGTGTGTGTGTGTGTGTGTGTGTGTGTTTGTGTGTTTTATCCTTATGGAGAATATTGAAGTGTCTCTTTTATGGGCTTACTTTTGATGCTTCTTACTTAAAAATGAGGCTTTATCTAAATAATTTATTTGTACTTTTGAAATTCACAGTGTATGAAACACATTTGCTGATAGGTGTGAGTGCTAGCTGCACTTTTTTATACTCAAAACGAAAATAATATGAAATGAACTTACCCATGCCTTTACACTAATGGATAGAAACCTCTGGGAACAAAAGAACAAAAAATTATATTATATAAAATTGTATTAATAAAATTAATTTTATTTACAGTTTTTGAACATTCTTCCAACTATCGATAAATTATAAAATGTGTACTTTAAATGAAGAATTTTATAATAAATTAAAAACTCAGTTCGATTACCTAAAGGTGTAATTTGACAAGAATATTATATTAAAACTTCAATTCAAACTGTGGAATTATTGTGAAACTATTTAAACAATGGAAACACAAATGAGTGGTTTACAAACCAATGATTTTTTTACTCATGCTAAAAAGTTGCTCTCAATGTTGTTTTGAATCTTTAGCGATTCTACAATGAAATACATTGAAAATAGTTTGAAAAGATAAATAGCCAAAGACAAATCCATACCAACATATACAAATTATAAATTTCACTCCCAGTTATAATTTGTTTACGGTAAAATAATTGTTGTAAGTCAAACTGAAATATAGTTAACATATTAAAAATCTATCTATAAGATATTCCCACACTTACTTTGGTTGGAGTCTTTAGGTTCATGGCCTCAGCGTATTTTAGTATCACCCTCCAAGGAGCGTGAACTTTAAGGAAAAAAGTCTTTTGATTGAACGAACACTGGAAAACAACATGAATCTACATTTAAAATAAAGTCTTGTAAAATGACAAAAACATTCACACAAGAATATATTTAACTGGAAAAGCAATTTCTTATCGTATTTGTAATGGTTAAGTCCTGGCTCAAAGGGATGTTGGTGCGCATGGGCGGATTTACAGGGGTGCTACCTCCAAAATGTTTGGAATTACTTATTATTTTTCAGCTCTAGGGCGTGAAAATATAGGGCATGAATCTGGTGCTCCCTCATTCCTCAATGGTTTAGTAATGAGCTTAGAGACTTAATGATTCTCGGAAAGAGCCTTCATGCTCTTTCCGAAAATCTCTTCAAGAGATCTCTCACTGTGATGGACTATTATGATTTCTGCAGGGTCAGGGAACAGTGCAAAATACTCTCGAGGAAGGATCGAGCTGATTACATTAGTCATGTGGATGAAACAGTTTAATCGAACCCCAAGATATTTTGGTCAAAAGTAAAGAAAACACATCACAAACCTTCAGCACCACCGTCATAAAAAGACATTCCTTTTTTGTTTGAACGGTGCGTTGTTAAAAGGATATGTGACTGTTAAAAGTTGAAATTGAATTTAGGCTTTCACCAGTTTGCGTACCTAAACTGGAGCGCTTATAGGAAATGAATTCAGTGAAACAAAGACTTACTTAATTCATTTATACATTTGATAAGTGTTATCAAAATAAATAATTAATATAACAATATAACAATTAAGGTTTTACAAATATAATTTGACTTTTAATAGTCTATATGATTAACTACAATTGTGAATATAAATAAAAAAATCCTATAACACCTATAACATGTTTTTACACTTATAATGCAATCACAACAGGAGAAATATACATAAAAGATTGAAAATGGCGATCGATTTCTATTAGCCACACCAATTATCGTCAGTGCAACAAAATATGTAATAACAGAGTTGTCATGCTCAACTGAGTTGAGAGAGAGAGTTTTTTCGTCTGTTTGGGATATCACCATTGAGCGTGCTCATGACCCACTAATTGCCGAAGAGTCCAACCATCCTGCTTTGAGCTTGGATCTCGAATTTGATTACTTTCCTCAATCTCGCCATAGAGATTACATTCCTGATCTCAAACGCTGTGCTCTTTCTGCTGTCTTCGGTCAGATTTCCAGTTAGCGATATCCTCAGATGGAAGGCAAAAACGTTGACAAGACATTTACAGACTTCTGTGAAGAGTTTAGAAACGTCATTGTGGAAAATTGTTCTCTCAGGACAATCCGCACATCTTCTTTTCTGTCATGGTTTTCTCCAAAACTGAAACTCTTAATAATCGAGAAAAAGTCTGTACAAAACCTCTAAAAATCTACGCTTGATCTCAAAAACCCCCAAAAATATTCAACCACAAAAGCACGATGGTGCACTTGCCATTGATGATTTATGGTAACTAACCTCAAAATGACATACACTAACCAGACCAAAACTGACTGCAACAATGAAGTCTGTCAACGTTATAACAGCTGAGCAATCACCGCATAAAACAGTCAGGTTTTTTGGGACTATCTATTTTGCTGACCAGGTGACTGAGCAGAAAACTCGACTGACTGGGTGCTTCCTGATCAACTTCAAAATTGGCAATTTTTGGCTGCCAACTATCCCACACTATAATAATAAACAACCATCCTCCTGAACCATCTCCAAGGGGCAGTCAATAGAAAACACCCTACTGACTGGGGCGAAAACTCGACTGACTGAGTACTTCCAGTTGACCGATCACCTTCAAATTTCGTTATTTTATATCACCAGCCAGTCCTCATAATAATAACTTACTTCTTACTTCTGGAGAGTCGTCCCGATTGACCACGTAGTGGCATGAGACCAGTCAATAGAAAAGGAAAGTAATAGGTTAGGGATTTCCCTATAAATACTCCGGGGCCTTACAATTCTTCAAGAGTATATAAACACCTTTCAACAAGAGCTTAAATCTATTTTTATTTTCAATTTGCTTAATTTAATTCGGAAGCTTTTGGAAAAATTTTGCCCCTGTATTTTCAGGTTTTGACTCAAAAAGCTTTAAGTTGTGCATTACAGAAGTACTAATATTTCTATTTCTAGTATTATAATGATGTGTTGGTTGTACATACAATTGGCCATGCCATCTAGCGTACAATACAGTCTCATAGATGTATAGGCTGGGAATAGTTAAAAGGCCCAAGTTCTTAAAAGAGTCGGAACAATGATCTCTAGGTTATAATTTACCCATTAATCTTACAGCTCGTTTTTGAAGCTTGAAAACTTTTTCCAAGTTAGCTTTAGAAGACATTCCCCAGAGAATTATCAAATAAGTTACATGGGATTATATGAGGCTGTAATACACGAGCAAACAAAGATTTATGCAGTTCAGCCGCGACATATACCTCAAGACAAATAAGCCAGCGGATATCATACTACAAAGGAGGGAGACATGAGCATTCCAAGTTAGGTTTGCGTCAAGCTCCACACCCAGGAACCTAGTTGTTGTTGTTAGATTATTGTTCCGTCTCCAGCCCCTCCTGCAGCATGTTGGGGTGGAACTGCCGCCGCCACACCTGCCGCAGCGTGTCTACGTCCCTACTGTCTGGCAACACAGCGGGTCCTACCTCCTTGTCCTCCAGTTCCGTCTCCAGCCCCTCCTGCAGCATGTTGGGGTGGAACTGCCGCCGCCACACCTGCCGCAGCGTGTCTATGTCCCTACTGTCTGGCAACACAGCGGGTCCTACCTCCTTGTCCTCCAGTTCCGTCTCCAGCCCCTCCTGCAGCATGTTGTGGTGGAACTGCTGCCGCCACGCCTGCCGCAGCGTGTCCTGCTCCGTCAGCACCCCCAGGCTCACGTCCTCCTCCTCGTACACCAGTACCAGGTCGATCCTGCGCCGCCCGTCGCGGAAGAACAGCGTCTCAGAGTCAGTTGTCTAAAGAAGTAAAGTAACGTTAAGTTAGGTGGCTAAACTTTAGAATCCGTCTCCACCGTTAAAATCGATATTTTTTGATTTGATATAAATTATTCATTTCCTTTAAAGATATTTGTTTTATTGTTATTAATGTGAGACTTATTTGAAACAAACAATTTATCTACGACCATTGCTATAATCGCCAATAACGATGTTACAACTATTGTCATAATGAGGTCCATTATTAAACAAGATACAAACCCGTTGCATGCATCAAGTTTCACTTTATGATACAGGTTTTAGACCAATGGAAGCAAGGCATTTGACGAAAGTAGTGTCATAATGGCAATTCGCACATCAGCTGATTGTTGCATTACGATTCATGTTTGAGTTGACTTATCCCATCAGCTGATTGTTACACAACGATTCCTGGATAAGTCCGCTTATGTGCCTAAACTATCCCCGTATATAAGCCCCTTAACCTCAAATTTGAGTTGACCTATTCCATCATTAGTAAAAGTGATGAGTTTTGTTTAACTTCGGGGAAAATTTTGTCATATATTGTTGGTCGTAGATAAAGTAGAGGGTATGCAACGATTGTATTATGCTTTTAAGCCACTCGTAAGATATTTAGAACATATCTCACTCGTGGCTTAAAGACATTTATAATTCAATCGTTGCATAAACTACTATTAGGATACTGTTTTAACCGCCTATTAAAATGTCAGTTCAGTTAGGTCTTTTACTATCTTATAACAATTAGAGAAACTGACAAACCTTGAGTCAAGTCAGTCATGGGCTGCAAACATTTTCAGTCAGCTAATTCTGTTTCGGGTGGTATTCCGATGATCCTAAAATGAAACGCGATAGAAGTAATGGATATATTTCGCATTGTAAACAACGTGGATGTAGATAAATGGTTAAAAAATTCCAGTGCGTTTAAAAAATAACATTAAGAGGGGGCCCCAGTCCCGCGCGACTACCTGCTTCCTAATTTATTCTTCCGCGCTAATTTATTTTCAGACGCTAATTTATTCTTATATCTATTTCCGATACATCGACATCTTTGAAGGTGTTAACTATTTAATATTTATTAAACTTTCTAATTCTAATGTGAAGTAAGATTAGTCGAGCATTATATAACAATGAATATGAATGAAATAGTAGATCAAAATAGCAAATCAGGTTATATAGTGCCATCTTTTTTATGAGAAATATTAACAGTTATATTTGTAACCGCCAGTTTGTCTACGTCTAGAACAAATTTATTCCAACCGAATAAAAAAATCCGATCCCAATAATGCTTCGAGTAATTTAAGAAAGTGGAATAGACATGTGAAAATTTTAAATACCACTTTTTAAACTAATTAAAAATATTAATTTACTTAGAACCACATACTTAGTGTGACATAAAAAAATTAAGAACCTCATAGTTTAGACCCATTTTATTTCCCGCGAGTCGAAACTGGATTCTCTGTCTGGACCTAAAAGTTGTATAATTGGTTCAAGGACAATTGTTGCTGCAGCGTGTTCGATATTTTATTTATCTTTGCCTGACACTCGACGGAGATATGTGACATAAATGACCGGTCGCACGCCGCTGGAGCTTCCCCGGTCGATATTGATAGCTGATATCGCCTGCTGATATATCACGAAACGACTTGTATCATCGCCACCGATCCGAAATAACAAATTTATTTATCGCAGAATATTTAATTCGTAGATCAGGCTGTAGGTAAATTTCGCCATCTTTGTTCCGCTAAGTGTACTTCCACAGGTCGCTGTAAAACTGTTAGCAGTACGATTTTTGGCTCAAAATCGAATGAAGAAAATAACCGTAATATGTTTTATTAATGTTATTATTGTTATATTTAAACATTGCATTTATTTGTTCAGTGCTGGTTCAAAGTTGCTCTTGAAATGAAGTTGAAGATCAAAGACTAAAAGACTCCACCTCAAAAACCAATATGTAATTTATAAGTGAACTGCTTCTTTATAATTGGGTTGTACCTGTTTTGAAGCATGTAAATAAAATAAAATAAAAAAATGTATTATTATGTTGTATCGAACCAAAGCAATAAAGACGCCCGTGTTTCGGCCATTGAATTTTGTGAAATTAAGTTATTTAAATAGTGTTTGATGCCCGTCAAAATATCGGTGCACCACAACTGATGGGCGACGAGGACTAACTGAGCCGCAGTGATAAGCGGCACCTCGAAAACGCACCGCAACTGAGCCACCCGTCACGTGCCGCGCAGCCGCCGCCGACCGCGTCCAAACCGCATGGTTTGAAATAGGTACATTTCAGTTAAAAATAAAAATCATCGTATTTTAAAAACTTGAATTAATTAAGGTACGAAATTACATGCGGTCAATCAGATTCAAAAGATTAATTAAATGCTGTAAACAGTACGTCAAAGACGTCTTTAAATATATTATAACACTAATACTTAAGTTACACATTCACACGTTCACATTAATAAGTATTACATTTAAAACTTTTTAAATATAATCGGTAAATTAGAAACAATAAATTTATCAAATGCTATAAACATTACGTCAAAGAATCAAAACTTTAAAATATAATAATATAATACATAATGTATAAACTTTGTAATTATAGCCTATACAAACAACCTGGTTACTGTATAACACACTTAGCGAGATTACAATAAATTTTGAATGTCCCCAAAAATAGGGGATTTTGAGGGCAACTTGAAATTTTCAAATGCAACCCCCTTTTGAGTGACCCCTGCTCATTTTAATCCGTGTAATAAATGAATAAATACTCAAACAGAAACTTGAAATTTTGGGATGAATATTCAATAGGGTTTGCTTATGTTATGGCGATTTCGGTTCCAAATAAAATCCCACCACTACTACGACCACCACCACCACCACCAATATTCCCACTTACTATTTTTACAATACATTTACGCCTTTATCAACTACATTAATTCTCTGATCTGCAAGAAAAGTTGAATTCTCTCTCTTCAATGTGCAAGATAGTAGTTTATGCAACGATTGTATAATGAATGCCTTTAAGCAAATATCTCACGAGTGGCTTAAAAGCATAATACAATCGTTGCATACACTATTTTATCTACGACCAACAATATACGACAAAATTTCCCCCGAAGTTAAACAAAACTTATGACTTTTACTAATGATGGAATAGGTCAACTAAAATTTGAGGTTAGGCAAATAAGCAGACTGAACCATGAATCGTTGAGGAACAATCAGCTGATGGGATAAGTAAACTCAAACATGAATCGTAATGCAACAATCAGCTGATATGCGAATTGCGTAATTATTATTATGGAGGCTGTGGTGGAAGCCACATCGCGCCTCATTCATCGCGCTTGCGACGCGTCGATGTCCCGCAAGTCGGCACGTACCGGAAACCGCCCGATGTACTGGTGGACTGACCGCATCGCCGAGCTGCGGCGAAACTGCCTGAGACTCAGGCGGCGAGCCCAGCGTTCCCGGGACAGACCCGAAGCGGCGGAGAGGTCGAGCCAGTACAGAGCGGCAAAAAGAGAACTGGTTAAAGCGATCAGAGAAAGCAAGGCGCGCTGCTGGAGCGCACAGCGCGAGGACGTGAATAGCGACCCCTGGGGACAGGGGTACAAGCTGGTCATGAGGAAACTCGCGCAAGGACCCTGGTACGTGACGATGGAGGCTGAGAAGATGCGGACCATCGTGGACGGACTCTTCCCAGATCACCGGGTCAGAGACGACACCGCTTTGCGGGTGATCGCCGAAGAGGTCCCTTTGTTCACGCGCCAAGAGTTGGAGAGAGCGGTCAGCTCCATGAAGAACAAACAAGAAGGCCCCGGGCCCGGACAACGTACCGTCAAAAGTGCTGAAACTGGTGGCGAAATGCCGCCCTCAGCTCCTGCTGGACATGTACAACGTCTGCTTGAAAGCGGGAGTGTTCGCATCCCGCTGGAAACTGGCCAAGCTCGTCCTTCTGAGCAAAAAACGGGGCCCACCGGACGCTCCATCGTCGTACCGCCCTCTGTGCATGTTGGACACGGCGGGAAAACTGATGGAGAGGTTGTTGAAACCGAGAATCGGAGAGGCTGTGCGAGCGGCAGGGGACCTCTCGGCCCGACAACACGGGTTCAGAGAGGGCCACTCGACACTCAGCGCCATCTCGGAGGTCGTAGCTTCGGTGACACGAGCGGATCAGGCGTGCCATGCGGCTCGTCCGATCGTGCTGCTAGTCACGCTTGACGTCAAGAACGCGTTCAACTCGGCATGGTGGTGCGACATTCTGGTCGCACTGGAAAGAACATTCAGGTTGCCTGGGTACCTCCTCGCCATGGTGAGAGATTACCTAAGGGACCGGCGGCTGATGTACGAGACGGACCGGGGTTTCGTAACCGGGGCCGTCACCTCTGGGGCAGCCCAGGGATCGGTGCTGGGGCCGGATCTCTGGAATGTCTCGTATGACAGCTTGCTCCGCACTGAGATGCCACACGGAACGTTCCTCGTGGGATACGCCGACGACGTGGCGGCGGTCATTACCGAACGAAACGCGGAGTTGGCCCAATTGAGGCTGAATCAGGTCATGCGCCTGGTGGAAGGCTGGATGCGCGATCATGGCCTTCAGCTGACTCTCTCCAAAACGGAGATAGTCATGCTGACGAGGAGGCGGATACCCACGATCATTCCGATGCGGGTGGGTACCGAAGTGATCGAGACGCAGAGGACGGCCAGGTACCTGGGGGTGGTGCTGGACAACAAGCTCACCTACTGGGACCACATCAGAAGCGTGTGCGACAAGGCGGCCGAAGTGACGTCCTGCCTCGGAAGACTGATGGCCAACATCGGAGGACCGAGTCAGGGGCAACGGAGGCTGTTGCTGTCGACGGCACAGGCCATCATGCTCTACGGAGCGGAGATCTGGGCAGATGCGACGAAGGTGAAGAAATACCGCACTCGCATGCTGGCGGTGCAGAGACGCGGCGCGCTCAGGGTCGCGTCCTCGTACCGCACGGTCTCGCAGGCGGCGGTGCTGGTCATTGCGGGATTCATCCCAATCGACCTGCTGGCGCAAGAGAAGAAGACCATCTGGGGGCGTGCTCCCGAGATGGATCGGGAAGAGGCTGCTGAGCTGGCCCGTGGCCAAACAATGGCCACCTGGCAGCGTCGATGGGACGAAGACACGACCGGAAGGTGGACATGGCGACTCATCAGGAACCTGGAGCCGTGGGTTTGCCGCGACTACGGGGAGGTGAACTTTTACCTCACCCAGTTCCTGACAGGTCATGGCTACCTCCGTCTGTACCTCCACCGAATGGGCAAGGTCGACTCGCCCAGGTGCAAGTACTGCGGACACGACGGAGACGACGTGCATCATACTTTCTTCGTGTGCCGTCGCTTTGACGAAGAACGGACTGCCCTCGCCGACTCGGTCGGCGGTCATCTGACCCCGGACAACATCGTGGGGAAGATGCTGCAGGGCAGCGTCAGCTGGAACGCAGTGGCTGACATTGTCATGTCCGTCCTGCGCCAGAAGAGGACAGACGGGTGTCTCGAGTGACCCCAGAATCGAGGACAGCAGAAGAACGGTTGAACACCAACTGAGGAGTCCCGAAAGGGACAGCAGCGCGGAGTCCTGAAAGGGACAGAGGCCACGCATTGCGATGTCGCAATGAGCTCGGGTCGATCGCAATGATGTGGTGACATCACGCGAGGGTTTTTTTTAGCAGGTATGCCCAAGGAGACGTACAGACAACTGCACGCTCCTAGCCGCCTCGAGCCTCGAGGCGGGGCCTCTGACACTGATGTTGTCTGTCAGAGGCTGGAGACCCCTGCTCGTCGCTTTGCTCTCTTGGGTGAGCGGCGTAGAGGGCCCGCATTTCGGTGCGGGTAAGGGCTATTTTTAACCTCCCTTCCAGCGTGGATAGAAAAAAATTGTTATTATGACACTACTTACGTCAAATGCCGAGCTTTTATTGGTCTAAAACCAGTACTCTAAAGTGACTCCAGTACTCTAAAGTCGTCATTAGAGTACTGCTTGGTTTTTGGTGTTTTAATGTATATCATTATAATGTTTATTGTAATACCATAATTGGTGCTTATTGCAATGGTCGCAGATAAAAAACTTTTAGGGTTAATAGGGGGTTGGCCAATTTCATTCACTGTTTACTTTTTCTCATGGTTTTCGATGTTTTTTTAACGTGCTAAATTCAGACTGATGTTAATTAAGTCAAAAATCTGCCCTAGCATTTTTTTACCCCGGGTTAACTCTCATTCCCTATGTTGGCATATGGAAGGAAGCTTATTCATCCCACTTTCTTATCTTTAGGGAAACATTTTTAGGGGGAACGTTACACCTTCTTATTTCAATATGAGGTGGAATGAGTTATTAATGGAAAGAAAGCCAAAATTTAAAATGAAAGCTTTGGAATATGTAAAAAGCGATCGACATTAATCTGTTATTTGTTATGTTTAATTGTTTCACTTTTATGACTGTTACTGTGCCGTTCTTTTTTTGTTGCCTTCATATAGTTTATTTTTCTCTGTTACTTCTGATAACTTTATGTTTCGTTTTTTATTGTTTAAGTAATATTTTTTTATCATAAATAGGCCTAGAAAAAAAAATGTTTGTGTTAATTGGTTCGGCACGCCGACAAAGGAAATGGTTAACTGTATGATTAAATTAATAGATGTTAAAATTAATTTTGCTCATGCCACATTTGGCGTTTGAAATGTATATTTGGTATGTGTATTTTTGATCTATTAGGATATTTTGAACTTTGAATCACCAGCTGCCGCGAGCTAATTGGAACCACACAACCAAATTCAGTCTATTTGTGAATTATTCGCAAAAATTGCACATCGATAATAAGATATTATCAAAAATAGTTATTCTTTCAGCGGGCGAAGGCGCGGATTAATCTGCTGCGAGACCCGTATAAACTCTACACTCATACATTCGCTCAGACATACTTGGACTAAATATGGAGTCGATAGTATTGAATAAATAAAAGCCAGCGCTTGGCTCTGCCCACGCCGCAAACCTCCCCCTCGATTGGCCGGCACTGTCGACCCCGCGCCCTTCCGACTGTCACTTGGTATAATATGTATAAAATCGATAAAACTAAGTGGTGGGTGTTTGATAACAGTAAACAATCTGAAAAGTTTCTTTGCTCCAGTTCGAGTTTGTATTTGATCCAGTTTGAGTTTTTGTTGATCTTCTATGCCATGCTGAAAATGTAATAACCGTGATTTTCAAATAATACCATAAAATTTTCATTACGAAGCATTTCATTTATGGTTTTTATATCCCCTTGGAAACAAATCATAAAGAGGAAAGCCGTAAAATCAACACAAACGATGACGAGTTTTAAGATTATTTAGCTGCTAAATGTGAGATGTAAGAACTACTTATAGCTAGGCTTAAGGCCAATTTTGTTAACATAAAAATATAAAGTATTCGATTCGTATATGTAACGTCCGTTTGATGTAAAAATATGTTTTCGTGCCATAATTTAAATCTACAAAAAGGTGAACTGTGAAGGTGAAAGGTGAAATACCGCGTCGCGCGGTATTTTTAAAGCGAGAAAAGCGGTATATAAAGCTAGAAAGACGCTTTATACGCGAAATACAAATTTTTCCTACAACTGTAGTTTTAATTTCCCAAACGATAAATACAATCATAGTTACTCATAACCACTGTAGCTGAATGCGCCATTATGATTTTGAGGTTATAAACAATGTATAAAAATAAAGACTTTTATCTCCGACCATTGCAATAATCACCAATAACGATATTACAACTAATGTCATAATGTGGTCTATTATTAAACTAAATACAAACCAGTTGCATAAAGTTAACATTATGCAACTGGTGTCACTTTATAATACAGGTTCTAGACCAATGGGAGTGCGGCATTTGACGAAAGTAGTGTCATAATGACAATTACGCAATTCGCACATCAGCTGATTGTTGCATTACGATTCATGTTTGAGTTGACTTATCCTATCAGCTGATTGTTCCACAACGATTCATGGTTAAGTCTGCTTATGTGCCTAACCTCAAATTTGAGTTGACCTATTCCATCATTAGTAAAAGTCATGAGTTTTGTTTAACTTCGGGGAAAATTTTGTCTTACAAAATACGACTTAATCGCACTTACGACTTACGACTAAAAATGGCACTACTTGGTCGTAGATAAAGTAGTGTATGCAACGATTGTATTATGAATGTCTTTAAGCCAGGAGTGAGATGTAAGTTAGAACACGAGCGAAGCGAGTACAAGAACAAACACGATTTATTGAATACATATTTTAGCTTATAAATAAAGGAACATGAATTCGTCATCACTTATTACATCCATTGTAGATGAATGTGCCAGTTTGAGGTTATAAGCAAGATGAGCTCAGTCGAGAGTGGAAGGGAGCACTGTAGCGCGCCGAGTAACAATGCAATCAGCTGGCGAGCGTTAAGGGGAGTCTCTACTTAAACTGGCCAAAAATTTGGAAAATTTCACAAAAAAAATTTACACCTAATTTTTACTTGTTTATTCCTGAATACAAAAAACACATTTCATAGTTTTTATCAACTTTATTATGGCATGAAATTCATATTATACGTTGCTATGCAGAAAAACAAAATTCGCGGTTTTCGTATTATTTTCGTGTAAAAAAGTTATTTTGACACTCTTATATTGTTACTGTGTCATATTTAATATGTACCAATTATATAAATTGAAAATATATCAATAAATATATTTTTTGCTTTATTTTGGCATATATTTCCATGAAATACTTCTGTAGAAAACTCGCGATTACCGAAAGTAGCATTTTGACTGTCTCTAGCATATAACTTTTGATATTCCAAAAAAACGACTGAAGCTAGTCTTCAAATTTTTTTGGGTTATCTAAGATAAATTATCAAAATAATCACGTATTTGAATAGGTTTGGATCAGTGGAGAAAAAAAGTTTAAAATCTTAAATTTTATTAAAAATTATGAAAAAAAGTACAAAGTTTGAAGGAAAATTAAAAATAGGAATTTTTGGCTTACATAACTAAACATACGTGATTTTTAACAAAATTTAATGCTGAAAAAAATGATACCTTTGAACATTGTGAAGGTCCAATACTTTTCATAGAATAACGGTTTTAAAAAAACCTTGAAAATATCGGTAAAATCGAATTTTAGGCCCTATAATATTTTTTAATAAATGACATTGGGAATAGTGGTTTTAGGTCCATTTTAAGTATAATTCATGGTTATATACTTAAAATTACCTTTAATAATTATTTTAGGATTCTTAGTAGAGACTCCCCTTAAGTCAAGGAGGTTAGAGTCTAAACTGGAGGTGCCGCGACAATACTTTAGCTAATGAAAAAACGGTCCTTTCATTTTGCCAGGTTGGCAATGATGAGGGGGAGTAATGCAGTCATTTTTAGTAATGAGCTACTGTTCTTTGAATGGTGATATAAAATGACTCGAATCTTATGAGAATTACCAAAATTCGAATCAGTTCTTAAAAATATGTCATAAACGCTAACAAATAGATTAATATCTATAATCTTTTGCATACTTTCTTAAATTGACGTACGGGAACACGATTAAATTAATTAAATATCTTCAAATATTAGAAAAATTTTTTTATGTTCGATCAATCAAATGGTTTGACCCCCATTACTGAGTTCATTGGATTTTAATAAGTAATGCAAAGAACGAAATTACTCCCCCTTATAATTGCCAACCTGACAAAATTATAGGGCCGCAGGAATAATATTGCGTGTTACCTCCAGACAGACTCTAACCTCCTTGGTTAAAGTAATCACGTGGCGGGCATTAAAGACTTTAACGCTCGCTCCAAAGACTTTCAAAGACTTTATCGTCCCCTCCTCAGTAAACAGCTGTTTTCCGATCGGTTTTTGATGCGTAAACTGACACTTTACGCGCGGTTGTAGGAAAAATTAGTTGCTCTTTCAGCGGGCGAAGCCGCGGTTATCTGATGTCTAGAAACAAGCAAACATGACCAACACTAACCTGCTTGTCAGAAGAGGGGGGGATGCCGCCGGTCGAGTCCTCCAGTCTCCCCTCCTCCTCCCCCTCCTCCCCCTCTTCCTCCTCCTCTAGTGAGGTGCCCAGGGGGAGGCGCACGTCCTCCGGAGGCGACGGCCCGGGGGAGGACGGCAGCGGAGTGCCTGGGATCACATCCTCACCCGACTTCCCAGAAGAGACTTCGTTGAGCGGACCTGTTGAAACGACCGTCATTATAAATAAATCTTAAATCGAAGTTTGAAATTACTACATGTATCGGAAATGTCATTATTGCAACAAAAGCAATAGTAAAAAGTGCTTAAACAGTGTTTTACTTGCTAACAATGCCTTAAATGAAGCAGGTATTTGTAAATTAAATACCGGGTGTCCGAAACGAGGTATAAATAACCCCGTTGCAAGAGACCTGCATACTCGGCGAATTTCAAATGTTTAAATTCTAATCAAACCCTAAAAGAATTAAGTAAAATCAAATTATATCCTGAAGAGAGCTCACAACAATTTTCTCCATACTAATTTCATAGGATATGAATATGCAGGTTTACTGCATAAAAATGTAAAATTTCGAGATTTTTTGCAATAATCCAGTAGTTCTCAGCTAAATGAGGTTTATTCATCTAGCCGTTTATATTATATTCATATTTATTAATCTGTTGCTGAATATTACGTTTTATTAAGATGTAATGAATGCTCTATAACATCTTCATTTAAATCTTCCGTCTGCACGCACTGATTCACACTTCGTAGGACACGTGTTTCGGCTGAACTGCATCACTGATTATTCTTTGTGTAGTGGGGTCCCTATATATGTAAAACAACAACTCTAGAAGGCTCTCACGTTTTCGATTCTTGCCAAAACCAAGAATGCAGGGGGCGAGGGTGCATTACACACGCGGCTCGGTATTTCACTTTTAGTCCTATCTCCATTGTTCTAGAACGTTCACTCTAATTTTTAATTTATTCTGTGAGTACTGTTTTTCACAGGGAACATATTACTAACACCTCGATTGAGGCTATATTTTTACACAATAAACATTGACATCCGGCATATGTCGCAAGCTTTGGTTTAACAGACCTTATGGAAGTAAGGTAGCCTTATATTATTGTTCTCCTCTTCTCTGCTTTGTTCTCTGCTTGTTCTCTTCTTTGCTTCAATTTTTGAAGAGACCTTTGTCGGAGGGTTGAAAGCTTTAGGTTTCTTTTTGAACCAAGCAACCCCTTTTAATAACGTTAACAATACAATACTCTTAGAGCAGATTTATTCTGTTAGAGGGCTGTCACTACATTGGCTTTCTTCCTCCTTGATCAGCCGTAAGTAATACGTTTAGATGAAGGCAGTGAATGGCTTTGGATGCCTACGCCCCTACAGATCTTCCATAGGTACCACCTTGACTGTCAGCGGTGTACCCCAGGGATCTGTCCTCGGTCCGGTACTGTTTCTGCTGTTTGATATCGATCTCCCTTCAGTTGTTCAGAGAGGCGAAATATACAAGCGAGTGGCTTGATGTAGTGGTTTGGAAAAGATGTTTTGAATCAGAGCTCATAAAAAATCAGCTTTTGAATTTCTATTCCAAAAAACAACAACAAAGAAAATTTCATTTTGGACGAAAGCGAGCTTGAAACCACTGCTCAAGTCAAATTTTTGGATTTGCTGGTGGGCAAAAATTTGAACTTCCATCTACAAATTAGTGCTACCTGCAGGAAAGTCAGATCAAGGATATTTCTTTTGCGTCATCTGGCGAAATTCTGTAATCAGGATGTCCTTCTGACTGCTTATTATGGTGTAATCTTTCCATACTTGGTAAATTCTGCGGCGATTTGGGGTGGCGAGAACTCTAGAACCCTCTTTCTTTTTAAGCAGAAGAAGAAAGCGATCCGCATCATTTTTGGCCTTGCTAGCAGACATACCTGCGAAGAGTCCTTTGCTTCATCAAGAATTCTGACTTTTCCCTCAATTTACATCTTGGAAGCACCGAATTTCTCAAATTAACTCATCTCAGTTTCTAAGCAGCACCGCCCATACATATCCACTTCGTAATAGTTCTAGCTTGAGAGTACCCTCACATTTCATAACATTCTTTAAAGATCTTCTCTCTTTCAATGCTGTTAAACTCTTTAATGCCTTACCTAACCAACTCGAGCGACTCTAAAAGCTTTAAAAGGCACCTTAAGCATTTTCTCGTGCAAAGGTGCTACTATACAGTGTCCTTGAATTTCTCACTAACGGATCTTTTTGGCACACATTTAACGTTGTAATTGATTGACTTTAAGGATTTATTTTGGGAAGGGGTTTCTGTAGTTTTTAATGTACATGGCTAATGTAGTATTGTGACATGGCTAATGCAATGTACTTTGTCAACAGTTAAAATAAAATTTGCTTTAACCCCCCCCCCTTGAATAATTAATTCCATTCTCAAGGTTCTTTTTACTATTTTAGATTTCTCCTCGCATATACACAACAATATTATTTGATAAATATTTCGGACTGAATTCGCGAGAAGCTTATTGACTTTAAGATTCAGACTACCCCATGAGGAAATCTTCATGAAAATAATTTTTTCTGTTATTAAAATTATAAGTCGGACCTGCCAACATTGCTACGATCCTGGAAAAGATTCTAGATTAAAGTTTTCATCAAACTTCCACCTTCAACTTTAAAGTTACGATACATCAACGTTGTCTCGTCCACACTAGTATTGAATATCTGAAAATTCAGACTACCCCATGAGGAAATCTTCATGAAAATAATTTTTTCTGTTATTAAAATTATATGTCGGACCTGCCAACATTGCTACGATCCTGGAAAAGATTCTAGATTAAAGTTTTCATCAAACTTCCACCTTCAACTTTAAAGTTACGATACATCAACGTTGTCTCGTCCACACTAGTATTGAATATCTGTAATTCTGTATCAAAATGTTTTCGAGGACTCTTTGGCTAAACTTTAGAATCCGTCTCCACGAAAATCGTAACTAAAAATCGAAGTTTTTTAAATTTGATATGTATAATCGATTTACTTTAAAAACATTTGTTTTATTGAAACTATTGGGAAATTTATTTGAAATAAACAATTTAGATTACTGTTTCTTACGATGTCGATTTCAGTTAGTACTTTAACTATATCCTACTGCAGTTATTAGAGAAACTGACTAACTGGAGTAGAAACTTAGCTAATTCATTTCCATGTGGTATTACAATGATGTCAGGAATGAAACGTGGTAAGAATGATGGATATATTTGGCCGGGTAACAAACTTGGATCTAGGCAAATGGTTCGAAAATTCTAAAATGTCGTCAAGTAACATTGAAGATAACTTATATGTAGAGCCATAAGTTAACTCAATTGCAGGTAAATCTCGAACCTAGCATTTGATCAGAAACATGCGTTACCTGGCTCAATAATTCAAGTTTTTAATTTTTTTGTACGATTATTAATAGAAGGAAGGACATGATCCACTCGTACCTAGGCAATTTTATGCGTCCGCGTCGGTAGTATCAAAGTGTCGTGAAAAGTGTAGGCCTATTTTCTCAATGTTTAGAAGGTACAGCTAAAGTTTATGTACTTACACAGTAATTGTAACCATGTTTTTGTGATGTTTAATGTTTTATTTCGATTAAATCTGTTAGAATTCTTGTTTATTCACTCGGGCAGATGAACATTTATGCTTTCCATTATCGATTCTATGATAATATCGAAATGTATTTTTGGTTAACATAATCGCGATTATAAATATCGATTTTTGACTTCGATTTTAACGGTGGAGACGGATTCTAAACTTTCGCCGACTCTTCGAAGACTTCACCTACCGAAAGCTTCTTGGATAGCGAAGCTGAGGGCGGGGGCGACGGAGGCGCGGGACGGTCTCCTCTGGCGCCCCGGCGCGGCCCCTGCAACCCAGAGTCACAACATGTCAACAGATGGCACTGCACATATTGTATATATTCCATGGAGATATAACTGTTAAATCAAGACTGTTTCACAGTGGCATATAAATTATCGAAATAAATTAAAACCGAGTTTTATTAACCTCTTTAACAGGCTTTGTGATTATTTTGGTTTTTTTGTGATCCCCATCCTCATTTTCACCCTAAAAACATAGCTCTGCACCAAGAGCGATTTATTAAGATAGGTAAGGGTAAATTATGACTAGTCCGTTTTTTGTTTACTCCTAAGATCTGGATACGTTATAACCTCTTAAAAAGGTCCTGTTAGCTATTTTAGCGGATTTACCCATAGAGAAGAAGCTGATACCGTAGGTCTTATGGTAAGAACTAAGCCCGGGACCATCATAACTGTTTGTTTTGGGACCCCCGGGTACTAAAAATACCATTCGTTAAACAACCCAGAGTCACTACAGATACATTACATGTCAAGAGATGGCACTGCAAATATTGTATATATTCGATGGAGAAAAAAATATAACAACTGTTATTGATATATATACATACATATATAGACATAGCCTTGTAATATATATATTTGCGTGTGCCTGTAAGCACGATAGCTCTCGCAAAAATGGTCCGATCGGAATAAAATTTGGCATTGGCGTGTAAAGAAGAAATTATTTGGATGAGTTTTAAAACCAGCCGGATCGGAACATCATAAAAGGGTTAAGGGGAGAAAACCCCCCAAAAATGCTTTTTTACGTAGAAAATTTAAATAATATCATGTTGGTTAACACCGTTCAATTCGGCTTGAAAACAAATAATTTGGTATTTTGAATCATTGCTCTATGTCCATTGGTTACCGAGATACTGAAAGTGGTAAACACAGTATATTGTCCCAATGTTAACCTTATAGTGAATAAATAAAATAAATCCTACATCTCACTTATTTCTTAACATATGATAACAGTATCAATAACAATTTATTTGTGGCGTTATTTAGACGAGTTCTAATGTAAATTAGTAAAAATCCCCGATATTTACATTTTCGTGGCAGCAACTCTGCATACTCATTTACCATGTTAATTTTTTGGGGAATTAAAAAAGTTGCGTAGTTTACTTATTTATCAACATATCTTGGTAAGACTTGGTATGTAGCTTCATCTAGTTAAGGTCTACTTGACTATGGCATAGATTCCTCAAATATTTAGATTTCCTGAGGCAGCAAACCTGCGTACTCGCCTACCTATCAATGTTAACCTCATAGAAAATAAATAAAATTGCATAGCTCGCTTATTTTTCATTACATATTGATTAAACCAGACTTGGTCTTTGGCTTCATATAGTTGAGATCTACTGGACTACAGCCTGGAATCCCTCATTTTACATTTTTGTGATCGAACTTACATACTCACTCACCATGTTATTCTTTAGATTATTTTTGCACGCTATCTATATAAGGACGTACGTTGATTTGACTTGATGTGGAGCTACTTGTAAATTATTTATTCAATCATTTGAAATACAATTAGTAGGCAGGTCTGCTGCAACAAGGGTATTTTCTTTTTTATACTGACAAGTTTGCGTAAAATTAATAAGGATAAAACAGTGATAAATTGATTCGCTCTTTTATAAAATTGATCGATTTACTGCTCTCGCTGCCAAGCATTATCTGACGATGCGGAACACACTTTTTACCGCGGATCTCTACGAAGTACTATACATACCTAGGGAGAAGCCGCGGTGGTAGGCAGGACTCATGACCCCGTCCTCCGACTCCCTCGGCGCGGACCCCAGGTCGCTGAAGGACACCCGCCGTGCCAGCGCCGCCCGCAGCTCCGTGCTCCCCTCCGCTGCTCCCCTCCTCCTCTCATTGTCTGTAACCACAGTCACTGTCTGACTACCTGCAGTACCCGCCCTCCCCTACCCCAGGACGCTGAAGGACACCCGCCGTGACAGCGCCGCCCGCAGCTCCGCGCTCCCCTCCGCTGCTCCCCTCCTCCTCTCATTGTCTGTAACCACAGTCACTGTCTGACTACCTGCAGTACCCGCCCTCCCCTACCCCAGGACGCTGAAGGACACCCGCCGTGACAGCGCCGCCCGCAGCTCCGCGCTCCCCTCCGCTGCTCCCCTCCTCCTCTCATTGTCTGTAACCACAGTCACTGTCTGACTACCTGCAGTACCCGTCCTCCCCTACCCCAGGTCGCTGAAGGACACCCGCCGTGCCAGCGCCGCCCGCAGCTCCGCGCTCCCCTCCAATGCTCCCCTCCTCCTCTCTCTGTCTGTAACCACAGCCACTTATTGTCTAACTACCTGCAGTACCCGTTCTTCGCACATAGGTAGAAATTTTCAGGCCGATACATTACGGTGATCCTTCCAGTGCCACATTTCCAGACTTCGAGAACTATGCCATGGTCTCTGTGCGCCCCCACCCTTCCCATTTTGTGTCCGGAAAACTGAAAGATACTCTGCAATTTTTTAAATTGTAGAATTTACTCGATAATAATAAACTTAAAATAAATTTTTAAGATGAAAATGGCGATTTTCACTCGAAATAAATTTGAAAATACTGCATACAACTTGGTTTGTACTTTACGCGTCCACCTACCAGCCCAGCCAATGCCCAAGCCTAGCTGGCCTGTAGTCTATAGTGGTTAATCCGGCACTGTGCTTTACCTAGGACTTTAAAATCTGTTATTATGTATCAGAGAAATGCACTTAAAATATTTATAATGTTAGGCGTAATGATAGGAGCAGTTGTAATGATAGGCGTCGGAAGTCAGTTAATCTTTCAACAAGTGATTAATGTTTGCAGTCTGAGTGACGTCAGCATTGATCGGAGTATCACACCTATTTCTTTTTATATTTATTGTCTTTCTACCATGGTGTATGGTATTATACATGTTAAGTGTAAACGTAACTAGCAGCAACCCACAGCTTCGCCCGCTGAAAAATAGCCAACTTTAATTGAATTAAAGTATGTAATGTGCCATTTGTACAATTTACCGTTTCTTCTATATGATTTTTCCCTCGATTTTGCCAAATTGTATGAATTGGCTACCACTTAAAAATACAATCTTAATTTGCAATTTAGTTATAAAATTTTGAAATTTCCTTATCAACATATTATAAAATTCTTTTCTAGTATAGTGTTTGATTAGAAAAAAATCATTGCCACTTCAGGGGGTTGAACTCAGAACTTTCATCACACCGTGCACTCAGTCAATTTTGGACTCGTGAGATTATGAGGCTTAGCCCTAATATAAGTCTTATGTCGACGAAAAAAATGTAAGGACAGATTCTCAACTTAAAATATGAATGATATTGAAGATCGGGTAATCATTTAGCTGCTAGAGGCGAAAATGTACCGTATAGAAGTAGTCTATTTGCTGGAACTTAAATCTTCCTCATTTACATAAACCCTCCTAAATTTTTTATTTTCGAAAACATCTTTGTTAGTCGGAGGTCTTTGCTTGTAATCTGAAAGGAATATCCATGCAGGGACTCAAGATTTTAGAATGAGAAGACTTACTTTGGGCGGGCCACAAAACGCGAGTAGCATGTGGTATACTTGACATATATATATATATATACGGTAGGTGGCCTCAATGTAACTGCACGTTTCATTCTTTTAGTAAATTAGATTTTTTGTTTTTTTTGCTCCTTCAGATTGCCTTATAGGCCATCTATGCATACATGCAACATTTGAAACTGAAAATGACCACCGCATGCTTAATGTTGTAATGTAACAAAAATATCTTTAGTCTTTTGAGAGGAAATACTTTTTTAGTATGCGACTAGAGTCTCAAAAGAATATTTATGTCAAGTTGTATAGCCTACGAAGCCTTCAAAAGCTTTGAAAACTGAATAATGGCCTCCGTTTTGAATTTTATAATATACACCCTATTTTAGCCTTTAGAGAAAAAAATTTTAAAATCCTTTTCTTAGTACGCATTAGAGACTATAAATCAAATTAAGTTCTTCATTTGCCATTGATACATAAAATAGGCATTGTCACAAAGATTAAGTAGGCCTAAAATAATTGATTTAATACATGTAAAGAAAAATTAAACAATGAGTAAGTTATAATTATGAAATCATGAATGAACCTAAAATACATGCCGTTTTCTTAAAATCTCAGCACATTACTGGAGGTGCCAGCTAAAGATTATTTGTGCCAAGTTTCATGGTTCAAAGCATTATAGTTTTTGAGAAACCATGATCGGTCAGTCAGTCAATCAATCGTCAGTTAATAAGAATCAGAATATTTTATTTCCACAAACAAATTTACAATAAATACAAAGATAAAAACAATGGAAATTAGACATCGCATGGGCCTGCAGGCTTGTGCGTGATGCCGCGTTGTTAAAATTATAAATTGGATATTTGATGTGCTGTCCAATTAAATTAAAATGACTACCTTAGTTAGAAACACAAAACTCCAAAGGTCGTAACTACGAAAATTAAGTAAAGGCATTCCTCAACCACGCTACTATTCATGATTGATTAATTAGTTTTATATATATATATATATTCATTTATTTATTTATTTCAAAAATGCAATTAGAATTTCAAAATTTTAACAAAAACAAATTACTTTAATAATAAGTTCTGGGAAGAACACGAAATGGCATTAAGTGGAAGAAAGAGGATGATCCCAAGTAAAAAAGAGGTTCAATGTCAAAATCAGTCAACGTGTAGTATAAATGGATGACAGGAGGGCCTCAGCAAAGGCCAATGAGTTAACCGTTTTTGACTTTTATGTAAATCGATTTCTAAAGAAAGTATGTATGGTCATAAGGGCACCACAACGTGAGATGATAGTTGTTCAATCCTTAGTCAAGGAATCCAGATGATATAAATAGCTTAAATAGTAGACAAAATTCTTTATTTGTTTATATATCGTCAAGAAATGCAATGGCATCAATTTTGTTATTTAGGTCCTATGCCCTTCAATCATTTTATTCAGTCCATGGAATGTATTTTTAGAAGACCTAAAGATAAAATGTAAATAAAAGTGATCGAGTTGGTTACAAACCCGTTGCATGTTCATTTTTTACACTTTAAAACGTCTATTATCATTTTTGCTTACAATAGAGTTACATGACAAAACTGTTTTAAATTATATGTTTTTTTCCTTAATATCAATAAAGGTCTCGTAACAGATGAAAAATACGTGTGTTATATATCTGCGTGCGAGTACGAAGACTGTTTCGTTGCCGTTTTTTGCATGTTACGAACCCAGCATTCCAGCTTATCTGTCTATAAGAAATAGTACAATTATGTCTTATAGAGTCATAAAGTTTATTTGAAAAAATCAAGATCTTATGCAAAATCTAAGAGTAATCTTAAAGTGTCGGTCCTACTATATAATATGATGTAATACCGTATACAATTATATAACAAATTATTCGGAGTTAAAACATTCTTTATTATTACATTCTTTATTATTATTACAAATAATAAAGAATGTTTTAATTAACATACATACTATAAATGTGTTGTGTCTTAAATAGACACAACACAATTATAGTATGTATGTTGATGTCAATGTCTAATAGTAAGGATAGGTTGCGTTTTATCGATTAACGCTGACTAAAAATAAAACGGCTGATCCAATGATCCAAAAGGAATCGTTGATCGGAAAATGAATCTTTGATGGTTTCCTCAATTACCGACCGAGTCAACCCTATCCTTACAGTTTACTTCTACTTTACCCGGCTAATGACAGAGATCTTTCAGTTGGAACCTTAAATAACTGTTACTAATTTTTAACTTCCTATTTTAAGTTCTATTCTTACTTATTATGCTTTTAATGCTTTGAGTCGAAGCTAGGAGAGGTCGAGTGCGACCACATTGCTGGTTCAAGGGCGTGCAGCGTTTTTAGACTTGCCCTGGAAAACGCTAAAAAAAACGGAAAGCCAACGCCAATGAAAGCCAGCTATAGAAGAAGAGGGAAATAGTTCCCTCTTCTGATAGGCCGTACTAGTTCTCAGCATGGGAATTCCAGTGGGGGGCCTCCCCCTAAAGTTAAGTGAAAAACTGTCCCTGGGGGGATTCGCCCAGAACGAAGTGTTGATTAAGTGGGTAATGGGTATGGCTTTGGCGAGTCCCACACTTCGTCCTTAAGTAGATTATACCCTCCTATAAAAACAAATTAACTGTCTCATCTTAATGAGAAATAAAGTATGAATCACAGCATGGCAGCCCACAGGGGGGGGGGTGCTAGTAGTGGAGGGTCATCGCCCCACTGAGAAAATGTAAAGACATGTTAAACATGCATGAGCTGTGTTATGTAGGGGTTTTTGCCTAAAAGTTAGAACGACCGTTAGTGCTGTCGCTCAATATGCGTCCAAAATAAATCTCTATTATTTATGTAAGCCTATAATCATATTTACAGGGTGCTGACTAATTACTATTATGAGCATTGAAAATGTTGTGTCAAGCAAAAATTACTTCAAATGGTCTAATAAATAAAAAATACAGTAAATAATTTCCAAATGTAAATTTTAAACGCAAACTAACAGTTACTTATATTAAATTTTGCGAATTCATGCGTTGTAGTGAAATAATTTAATGTTGAAAGTAAATTCAGGCCTAACTATATAAAAAATAGAACAAATTATTTAAGTTTGAAATAATATATTTTGTTACTTTTTTAAACAGACCGCAAGCCAGTTTTTAAAAAGTGGCAGTGACTTGTTGCAATCATTTTGCTCCTGCTTGCAAAACAAAACTTTTTTTTGATTTCAATGAGGGTACAAATCTATTTTTCTTTTTATCAGGTTCTGTAGCTCGCTTTGCGATCCACAACAAAGACATGAGAGGGCGACGACTCCGCGACCCATTCGTCGCACCTTCGTGAGAAACTGACACATGTGTCTTTATTCTTCGGGATAGAGCTGGGATTGGAAATGGAAATATAGAAAATCAATAAGTACTGTCCAAGGGTAAAATAAAATTGGTCAGTAAACTAGTAATTCAAATTAGGTAATAAGTTTATTTGACCATTTCTGCTCGACACGATTACCAATGATGGAATCATTGTATTTTATATATTTGTTGACAGTTGACATGCAAGTTTTATGTATTTATTGACATGCAGTTCGTTGCCATTGGCTATAATAAGTATTATAATTTCAAATACGTTATTCTAGACTGATGCAAAATATTATTTTTTCTATCGTTTTATGGTAAAGAAACAATGTCTCGTTAGACTGACGCCGCATCGGCGGGATTTTTATGCTTTATTTCATACGGGAAATTTGTATTCGGCTTAAAAGTAAAGTGTAGGTGACTATGCTTTTAAGAAGAAGGAGAAAGTAAATTAATATAAAGAATAATGTTAATTAAGTTTATTGTTAAAGTAGCGTAATACAAAAGCTATTAAAACATATCGCCATTATATTTAAACGATTAGTACGCATCTAGAGCCTATAGAGAATATTTTTGCCAAGTTTCATGGCCAAAGATTCCTCCATTACCCTTGAAAAATGAATAATGTGCGCTATTTTGAATATTAAAACTAACCATATTTACTATTTTGAGTTGAGAAACTGTGTTGGGTCAGTAAGTCAGGGAATCAGTCAACAGTTTTTATTTTACTTTATATGTATTTTATTATATTATTTATAATGTATATATATATATATATATATATATATATATATATATATATATATATAATATATTTGTAAATGTAATATCATTTTTTATTTAATGAGAAGACAAAAATAACGTTTTACGAATAGAATCAGCAGGTTTTCCCATGTTATTCTTATGGGGAGTTTTTGCTTCGACCCCCAGTCCCGCCCTTGTCTTGGGAATTCCAGCCAAATCCAAGTGTACAGCAAGAGGAAAATGTGCCTTATCTGTTATTCATTTAATCTGTCTGTGAATATTATTCGTCTATATCAATTGGATTGGTATGACATTCACTTGCTTAGGTTATGTGCGTTTAACATTTGTGTAAAATGTATGTTGGACTTACAGAACGTTAAAATCCACATAATTTTGGCGTATAATTTTATCCCTGTTACTCTGTTTCTCGTATCTTTCACCCAGTCTCTGTTTTATTCCTGGCACATGCTGACTTTCGCCTTTTTTGCTCGTTTTGAATGAGATTGTGGTACATAGTTGTCCGAAAAAATGCATTTGTAAATGGCATATATTATTTTCTAACAACCTTGTATATTTTAAACTATATAAATATTGGCTAAGAACATAGCTTAGTTCTTTATTGTGCGGTCTGTATGTCGTTTGGGTACGTCATAGTATAAAACAAGTGCATATGTAAACGACATATATTGATCTTATTTACCCTATATATTTTAAATAATAAAATTATAAAAATGGATAAAACTATAAACTTTATTGTTCGATCTGCATAATTTGGTATGTTGCTACACTAACCTAGTACATTCGTAAATGGTATATATTAATCCTAACTACCCTGCTGTATATTTCAAAATATAAAATACGCCAAAAAGGTAACTTTAGTCTTTATTAACTGGTTTGTCTAATATTTGGGTATTTTATTAACCTAAGCTAGAATATTTGTAAATTATATATATGGGTGATTCTCTAGAAAGTGGGATATTTCATGTCCCAACCGGAAAACATCATTTAAAAATAATTTTGTACTAAATCACATAGCGTATTCTGATTAAATTAATAGTAAAGGATGACGTGGTGAATTCCATATGCCTGAGTAATTTAACATTAATTAGTAAGAAAATATGAAACCCGCTGTTTGTCATTCCTCTGGCATGTCCCTGCCATGAAATACGACAGAGTTTGTTGATTATAATACACTTTAAATAGTTAAAAAATGAAAAAAATAATTTTATTTTGTTTTATATTGTAAATATAGCGTCATATTTTATTTGGACAAATTTTTTCTACCTATTTAACAATTTTATAAGACATTTACTTTTGTCCCTTGATTTTACTCATCATTCATTTGGCAAACTGTTGCTGTCAGATTTAAAAAGAGGGAAATTTAGTTGGCAAAAGGAATACCAGGGATATTTTGTCCAAAGGTTTGGCAAGACTATTTCCTTAAAAGCACATGTACAGTAGCTTTCTGAAGTTAGTGAATGGCGGATGTCTGGCTTCACCTGCTGTTGGTCACACTGACTGTCATCATTCCTCTGGAATTTTTTTTATTTAAATTCATATTGCATTTTTTATTGAAAGCTAGAAATCTAAACTTAGTAGATAGTAGTTTATCATAGTTATATTATTTTTATTTAATAAATGTATTTAATAGTGTAAAACCTAACTTAAAGCTGTAAACATCATTCCTCTGGCTAATTCTTGTCATTCCTCTGGAAATCGTCATTCCTCTGGCAAACTGTCATTCCTCTGGCTACAAAATTATATTTATTTTTATATAAAAAATCCAATGTCGTATATTGTTAAGGACTAAATGGTAAATAGATAATATTCTCGGAAATTTTAAGTCATAAATATCGAATATAGATCCTCTGACAAGTCGTATCATTCCTCTAGTAATCATTTCTTATTTTTTGTTCATAAATAAGAAAAAAGATTTCAAGTGTTTCTTCTGGAAAAATAAAACTTGAATATAAATCAATTAATTAGAAAACACCAAGAACAAACATTAATTCAAAAATTTTTTTTGCCATTTATTGGCATAAAATAACCCACTTTTCATAGAATCACCTTTATATATATATATATATATATATATATATATATATGATATATTAATTTCATTTACTCTCTATTTATTTAGATATAAAATTTATATTTTAAGTTATAATATTTCAAATAGACCAACAAATTTTAGTTTAGTCCTTATTGTCCGTTCGGCTTATTATTGGATATGTGGTTGTCCTTTGCTAGTGCATGTGTAAAACCTGTATGTTATTTCTATCTCCCCTGCATATTTTAAATTATAATAGTGCAAATATAGACTAAAAAATAATGTCTGCCTTTATTACTGATCCATCTAATATTTTGGTACATTATTAACCTAAACAAATGCAATTAATTGTAAATGGCATACAATAATCCTATTTACGCTGTAAATTTTAAAGAAACTGGATTAAATTAAATGATGTATGTTAACCAAAATTCTGTCTGTACTTTAGTACATCATCAACCTAAGTGATTGCATGAGTAAACGCCATTTAATAATCCTACCCGCCCTATGAAATTTAAATGATAACGGTTTAAGCAGTTAGCATAAGTCTAAATTGTTCGATTTTCATACTAGTAAACTCCCGATTATCCGCGAGCGGATTATCCGCGCGTGCTACGAAAAGCGAGAAAATACGTATTTATAAAAAAAGACTGAACTGACAAGTTTTTTTAGTACAAAACGCGCGCAGGCTTTCTCCGTCTACCGTAACGCGAAGACGATTTTCGTTTACCGCGACGCGAAGACGATGTTCGTCTACCACGACGCGAAGACGATTTTCGTCTACCGTGACGCGACGACGATTTTTGTCAACTGCGATGTGACAAGAATATTTATCTATTGCGACAATGGTATTCGTCTACCGCGACGACCATATTCGTCAACCGCGGCGTCTACCACAACGACGATACTCTTCTGGCGCATCGACGAACTAAGCCTACCGCGACGTCTATAATCGTGTAACCCGACGACGCCGATATATTTTCTACCGCGGCGACGATACTCGTCTACCGTGACAACGACATCCTTCTACCACGACGACGATTTTCGTCTACTGCGACGTGGCAACAATATGTGTCTACCGCGACAATGATATTTGTCTACCACGACGACGATATTCGTTTACCGCGACGTCCATATTCGTCTATTGTGACGTGATACTCGCCTACCGCTACGTTATAGGTTATCCCTCCCACGAAATTAAATCTGGGTTCGCCCCTGACTGTATTAAATAAATTTATTTGTAATGTTGAAATTGTTTTTCTCTTTTATTCTCTCCCATTTTCAACTCTTGCGGATTATCCGCGATTTTCGTTATCCGAATTCCGCGGATAATCGGGAGTTTACATTTGGATATGTGGTAGTCCTAAGCTTATGTATAATGCTAAAGCACAGCACTAGCACCATACAAGTGGTTAGCGCACTTTTTGTTTATGGGTAAATTCTATGATCAATTTGTATCTAGAATTCTGATATACTTATGCATATATTATTCGTACCAATTCTGTCTATATAATAGTGAATATTTTTTACTATCCATCCATTAAATTGAAACCTTATGAATTTCCAATAAATTCAAATTTATTAACTTACGAAAACTGTCAAAAACACCAACTTTTGACCATCCAAAGCTAGTACTTGTGTAAACATCGGTATACTAAGACGTATTGTCTAGACAAATTAGGTGTACATTTTAACTGCTGATAAATTGTAACATTTTAGGGGGTAGAGAAACGTTGCACCCTTTAACATGGTTGTAAATTTCCTGTTAAATGCCTGTAAACCAGCAAGTATATTGACGTTACGTGTAACATTTGAGTAAAAATGTATGTTGGACTTACACACACTTAATTTTATTAACATTTACAAAATTTACACAGTCAATAAAGACTAAACTAATCCGTCGATAATTGTGGCGAAGCGCCGAAACCATGGTCCTGCATTAAAAAGGACAGTGCGTTCGACGGAATCCATGAGTGGTGATGAAAGACTAAACTATTTTTTTAGTCTATTTTTAATATTATAACTTAAAATATACAAAGAATAGTATTTGCAGTTTTCACGTGCACTAGCCTTAGGTAACTAAATGTCAAAATATTAGACAGATCAGACAACAAAGACCAAAGGTAATTCTTTCTACCTATATTGTAATTTTATAACTTTATACCTGACATGATTAAATAATTTCTAAAAAATAATTTCTGACTTTATTGCTGATCCATCTAATATTTTGGTACATTATTAACCTAAACAAATGCAATCAATTGTTAATGGCATATATTAACCCTATTTACGCTGTAAATTTTAAAGAAATTGGATCAAATTGAAGGGGTCCCCCGTAAAACGTTCCAAACGACAAAAACCTAGTTTCTAGTAATCGAGTGTTGAAAGTTGAATTCTAAAATTTAGGGGTTTTCAAGGTTAGAACTTATAATAATGTATAATTTTTTAATACCCTATTTATAACATCATATTGTAGCCTTATATTAAATCTTTACTTGCTATAAACCATTTTATATAACGTTTTACGCTTTTTTGTTTTGGGTTATAACGTTCTAAATGACTGGCGTTTGAAACGTTCTCTGACGGACTGCTCTTCTGCGTTGGAAGAAAACATCAGGGAATGTGTTTGGAAAGCCAACATAAACGAAAATAAAACTGAATATAAAGCAATTTTATTGATATAAAGTACAAGAAAGTAATATTGTTACATAACGTGATACGTAATTTTTCTAAAAGCTATCCAAAGGTGGCACTTAAAACGTTGTTCTACCCACCTGTTTAGGCGGCAATTTCTAGGCCTTGGCGTCTTACTTTTTGAAATAAAGGGCATTCTAGCATTTCTATATTCCTACCTGGTCTTATTCTTCCATCTTCCAATTTTACTTTTCGTATTTTATTTTTATTTAAGCGATTTTGGTCGCTAGATGACAACGCAACGACCGGCATGGAGTCCATCTTTCGGCGAATAGAACGTTATTCCCCAAAAAGTCCGTGCTGTCCCACGAACCGCGCTAACTTTGACAGCCGAATCAGGGCTGCTAACTCAAAGATCTTGAAAACAAAATATACCATGGTGTAGCTCGTGTCCTATAGAACCTTTTTCACTGAATATCTCCGATTTTGAAACTTTGTCGCTTAGAACGTTTTACAGGGGACCCCTTCAATTAAATTATATCTTTGTTAACCAATAAGTTAACAAAGACATGATTATCATCTTATGCCTTTTACGCATGCACATGCTTAGGTAAACAGCATTCCCAAATTATTGACGGATCGGACAGTAAAGACCAAAGTTAATTTTGTACACTGTTTTTGTAATTTTATCGTATACAATTTAAAGAGTAAATAGAAATAATATATAGGCTACTGTTTATGCATGCACTTGCTTAGCCACTTGATTTCTAAAAATGCAGTTACAGATGGCCAAAAAAATAATTTTGGCCTTTATCATCCCAACTGTCTATGATTTGGGCAAGTTGTCGCCCAAATTACAGACAGATGGGATGATAAAGGCCAAAATAATTTTTTCCGCCAATGTTTATAGAATTTAAACATACGAGGTAGAAAGTATTGTGTGTTGTTTATAAATGTGCTTGCAGAAGTTAGCTGCATACCGAAATTATGGTTAGATGATAAATAACCCTTTAATAATAAATAAACCTGCAGATTCTATTCTCAAAAAGCTATTTTTATCTACAGTACATTTTACTATATATTTTTATCTATTTTTTTTGTATTTTCAAAATATAAATATATACTTAATACAGAAATACGTACGCACAATACTGAAACCAGTGTGCTAGGGTCAACTAATCAAAAACAAAAATAAACAAATGTTTTTTAATGTCAAATGTAGTTAAAAAATATTATTACATCATCAATAATTAATATTTCAAAATTATTAAGTAGTGATAAGTGAGCAAGTATGCAACAATTTGTGTTAGTAAATAGATTAGACTAATTACATAAATAACATAAATACTACATAGAAATCAAGCAAGATAATGTGTGTCACTCTCCGCGGAGTGCATATAGTTGACATTAATTATCATGTATGCCTAACGATTAAAAAAGAACGGCGAATTAACGGTTCGCTTACAACTTACACCAAAGATTATATGGGTTTATGGTAAAACTGTAGCAATATTAATTTCAAAACTATAAAAGATAATTTACTTACTTATAACATCCCCGAATTCATTGAAACGCGTCTGTAAAATTTCGAAGATCAGAGATGTCTCGCATTTTGACTGTTGGTTTGCTCGAACGGTGCACAGATTGAAGATAAGGATAAAACTACGATAAAATCCATGTTTAATGGGATAGAGTGTTAGATTATTAACGCGAGGCTATTGCCAAGAGACTACTGTACTGTGGTGGCGCTGTTGCCAGGGTCGCCTCGAGTGTGCGAGTAGGGGGAAGGTGGCGGTTCTAGGGCAACATGCCAGGGTCGCCTCGAGTGTATGAGTATGGGGAAGGTAGCGGTTTTAGGGCAACATGCCAGGGTCGCCTCGAGTGTGCGAGTATGGTGAAGGTATAGCGCTTCGAGGGCAACATGCCAGAGTCGCCTCGAGTGTGAGAGTAGGGGGAAGGTGGCGGTTCTAGGGCAACATGCCAGAGTCGCCTCGAGTGTGAGAGTAGGGGGAAGGTGGCGGTTCTAGGGAAACATGCCAGAGTCGCCTCGAGTGTGAGAGTAGGGGGAAGGTAGCGGTTCTAGGGAAACATGCCAGAGTCGCCTCGAGTGTGAGAGTAGGGGGAAGGTGGCGGTTCTAGGGAAACATGCCAGAGTCGCCTCGAGTGTGAGAGTAGGGGGAAGGTAGCGGTTCTAGGGCAACATGCCAGAGTCGCCTCGAGTGTGCGAGTAGGGGGAAGGTGGCGGTTCTAGGGCAACATCGACAAACTCTCAGGTGGTATTTGTAATCATATTGACAAACTGATTACAGGAACGTTCCACAATCATCCTACACTCATTTCTCATTCATTCTTAGCTTAGAATTCCTACTAAGGTAGGTCGCCTTTTCAAATAATAAAGAACTAATTAAAGAAGTACAACCTGTAACCAATAGTTTTTCAATTACTTTTCCTCTTACTATCTTGTTTTGTCTGATTAAATTTCCTAGTTACAAATTCACTCGTTATATTTTGGTGCTTATTTTCCAATTAACAAGGTAAAATTAACTTTTTTTACTACAGCAGACGCACAGGTAATATGGCGATGTCTGCTGATTCTTTAAGACCATTCAAATCAAATCAAATCAAATATGTTTATTCCAAGATTTAAAAAGATACAACATTACAATACATATATATTACAGGAATTAATTCCCCGAATAGATTTTGAGTCCGTGCTCGGGGAATGAGTTCGTATCAGTGCACATCGTATTGCAATATTGTCCAGCTGACACACAAAAAAATCTTCTAATACAAAGTAATAACTGAAACTAATTACAAAAAATTATCCAGAAAAATATATTTTTATTAAAAGGAGCTACGTACAAAAAAAATTTGATGTAAATGATACATCAAATTGTTAACAATGGAAAAAGGTGATAACCCATTCTAACTGTTAGATGTAGATAATCATGAGTATGGAGATTGAATCAGTGTCTCTGCCGCCGCCCGCCCGATGCGAGTCAGCCACTCGGCCATCCTTCGTTTGAACACGGTGACACTGCCTCCCTCAGCGGCTACAATATCAGGTGGAAGATTGCGGTACAAGACATGGGCTTCGTAAAAAGGATTGGTATTTACAGAGCTTAGGACGGCTTTTGGAAAACGGTATCCAAAGTTCAATCTATGTCTTGTTGAATAACAGTGCTCGGTGTTGGAAAAAATTAACTCTTTATTATTTTTTATGAAAATAAGTAATGATTTTATAAATAACTGCCTAATATTGAAAACGGGAAATTCGGAAAAGAGTTGGTCTGTTGAGTACCGGATGGATTTTTGAGAATTGCTTTTATAAGAGATCTTTGCGCTACAGACAACGGGTTTAAAACAGCCGACGAGACGCCTCCCCACGCCAAGATACCATACTGCATCACCGACTGCACGTAGGCGAAATAAACAGTCCTGCAGTGATCCACCGTCAGCACCCGGCCCAACTGGGCAAAGGCATAGACAAGTCTTCTAAGCCTCTGCTTGACGTACCAAACGTGTGGAGCCCAGCTCAGTTTTTGATCGAAAATAATTCCTAAATATTTATATTGTGTCACACGCTCAATAACGTCACATCCACAAGCGTGCGACAGCGGATCACCACAGGAATGCAGACATAAACGTCTCCGACCAGGGTCGCTCTCACTTTTGAAAAATGTAGGCAGACATTTTGTTTTTGAAACATTTAAAGTCAATGTATTATGATCAAACCAGTTTTTCATTTTGATTGGGTCACAAGACGCCTGGTCAAAAACATCATCCCACGTGCAGCCGGTGGACACCAAGGCCGTGTCATCTGCGAAGAGGAACAACTTACCCCTAACACTTAGTTTAGCTATATTATTTATGTATATAAGGAATAACAACGGACCTATATTACTACCTTGGACCACCCCGTAATCAATAGCTTTTGGGTCACTTTCTACCCCATAAATTGATTTTTTCTAATTCGTTTTTCTTTTAGCAGCTGCAGTAATATAAATTATAATAAAATCTTGAACATTTCTTTCGCATTTTCAATAGTTTTATGTTGAATTAGAAACGTAAAAGATACACTTTTTTATTAAAGGTTTCTCTCATTTCATTTGATAATATAAGTGTGATTTGTTATTGCATCGATCGAAAGAGCATGTTTTCAAGTTTTATTCGCATAATTTGCTTTTTCTGGATGGTCGACTACCTTTTACAGACATAACTGTAATGAGAGTTGCAAAAGAAGAAAATGCCTATTCGACTGGTGATGTCTGCTCAAATTGAAAATGTTTGTCGAATTTCTCATTAAATATTTTTTTCTTTAAATCTGTCAGTAGACAAGAGGAGGGCAGTGTTGCCAAAATATGACGATTTAAAACATTTATTTAAATTCTTAGCCGCCATTATTCGCATGGCGAAAAATCTTTAAAAAATCAGATAAAGAAACTTAAACTTGGCTTCAAGTACAATTTTCTAGTGTTTTTTTGCAAAATGCATTTGAACAGGGGTTGGATTAGGTTAGATTAGATTTAACTTATATATAACCTGACATATATTGATAAAATTCACGAGCTGCTACTATACTTATGAAAAAAAATTAAATTTGTGATGAGTGCTAGATTACTCGGTTGCAGCTTTGTTCACAAGCAATGCAATCTATGGTTCACCTGTAGAACCATTTCAAAACCATATTTTCATTTTTAAACAAAATGGACCAATCTTGGTCAAATTTCGATGGATAGCGCCATTGTTCCGAAACTTCAGCCCTTTACTTTAATTTAGTGACGCCCTTTTTAAAAGTTCTGAGACGTTTTGACAAATCTACATAAAAATCCGTTCAATTTGACACCTCAAACATCCGTCCAGCCTTTAATGAGGTTTGACCGTTGAAAGAAAACCGCTTGCGTATTAATATATAGATTAGACCACAAGATGGAGAAAATTTAACTAGGCTTCATATACAAGTTTCTAGTGTGTTTTCCCGATTGCATTTGAACTGCGGAATTAGCGAAAGACAACCACACATTATCGGCCGCGATCGGCTACCAAATCTGCTTTCAGCTACATTGATTCTACTTCTAAGCAATGGAGAATAAATTGTTTTATGCTGCCATTGTTGCCCAAGTTAAAGTGGACCAGCTTTGATTGTTTGAATTACGGTAGTAAAGTCGCAAATATGTTGACGTCTTTGGAGCCACAGAATGTAGATGATATAGTTAAGGTTGTTATAAATTCAGCTCATTTTAAACCAAATGTAAAAAGTACAAAAGTTTTTGAGGGGAAAAATGTTTGGTTTGATTACCAATGTTTAAATGCAAGGAAAAAGGTTTTTAAATTATTAAATATGTTCCGTAAAACTAGCTCAGCGGAAGTTAAAGCTAAATATCTTGAGGAAGTAAAAAAATACAAGCACTTGTGTAAAAGTAAGAAAGAACAATATAGCTCCAGTTTAATCTCAAATTTAACATTTTCCAAAGATTCTAAAACGTGCTGGCGTGCGATTAATTCCTTTAAATGTCAAGATAAAAAACGCATTGGAAATATAAGGCCGGAAGAGTGGATAACACATTTTAATACCTTATTAAATCCGCCAGTAGAAACAAAAATTTCCTTCGTTGAACCATATATCACTGACGATTTTCTAGATCGGGATTTTACATATTTGGAACTGAAGCTAGTTTTGAATAAATTAAAAAATGACAAAGCACCTGGTATGGATAGGGTTCCATATGAGTTTTACAAATATGCGCCTGATGTATTTTTAAATAAATTGTTAGGAATTTACAATGATATTTATCGAAACAAAGTCATCCCAGACAGCTTTAAGAAATCTATTGTTTTCCCTTTATTTAAAAAGGGTGACGTCAATTTAGTGCAAAACTACAGGGGCTTATCGTTTATAAACTGTGTGGGTAAAATTTGTATGGGATTATTAAATAACAGAATTCAAAATTGGGTAAAAGAAAAACAAATTTTATCAGAGTTTCAGGCAGGGTTTAGACAAAATTACTCTACTCTAGATAACATTTTTAACTTGGCTTCAATGATTAAATTACGTTTATCAGAGAAGGGAGGTAAACTATTCACTTTTTTTGTCGATTTTTCAAATGCGTTTGATACTATAGACAGAAGATCACTATTTATAAAACTTTCATCTATTGGTGTGTCAACGCATGTAATAGATGTGTTAAAAAGTTATTACAAAGATACTTCTGCAGCGGTATGGTGTAAGGGAGGGATTTCAAATGAATTTGAAACTAATACAGGCTTGCGTCAGGGCTGTTTGTGGAGTCCGGTCGCTTTCAGTTTATTTATAAATGATTTACCAGATGTGTTGGAGGGTGGTTGTAACTTTGGTGGCGTAAGGGTAAATGTTCTGATGTATGCGGATGATATCGTTCTCCTGGCCCCCTCGGCAGCAATGTTACAAATCATGATTCGTAATTTGGAGCGTTACTGTGAAACTTGGAATCTTAAAGTAAATTTAACAAAATCTAAAATTGTAGTCTTTAGAAATGGTGGTAGATTACCGACTGATAATAAGTTTTGGTATAAGGGGAATCAAATTGAGGTTGTGAATGATTATAAATATTTGGGAATTTTATTTACTACAACAATGTCTTGGGAAAAACACTTTATCGAGAAAAAAAGGTGTACTAATTATGCAATAAATTCAGTTTGGGGAAACCTGATTAATAATAAGAAAATTCCGTTGAGGATTAAAATGTCTTGTTTTGAGTCTATTTTAAAAGCTATCTTGTGTTACGGTGCGCAAGTGTGGGGTTTTTTGGAAAATTCTCACTTAGAAAACGTTCAGAAAGCCTTCATAAAGAAGTTATTCAGATTACCTTTTAATACTCCTAATTATATCCTTTATTTAGAAACCGGTTTTGAAAAAATCCATTTCTTTACATTAAAACTGAATTCAAATTACATTTCTAAAGTACTAGACTTGGCGGATTATCGTTTACCTAAAGTTGTTGCAAAATGTGTAATCGAAAGAAACATTTTTTGGGCTAAAGAATGGAAACTGCTTGGGCAAAAGGTTGGGATGAATGTAGATTTTAGCTCAGCGGATTCGAGTGTTGTTTTGAGTCAGTTAGTTAACGTAGTAGAGGCGGCGAGGTTTAGTTGGAGGAGTGAAATAGTTGGCAGGGCGCGTACGTCGCAATATCATCAGCAACTCCTCACCGTCGACCTTGACCTGGGCCCTAGGAGCTTTCTGACTGATAACAATGATGTTGGTCTTATCTCATGGATTATTAAAGCCCGAGCAGAACTTGTAGATCTTAATTACAAGCCTTGGTTGACAAACAAAAATTATTGTTGCAGTTTATGCAACTTACATGAGATTGAAACTGTGTTTCACTTTGTAGCTGTATGTCCCATCTTGGCAAATATTAGGAAGCGCTGGTTTGGCAAAATATATTTGAGCTCGGAGGAATTTAAAGAATATTTGAACGGGAAAAATTGGCTAAAATTGGGTAATTTTATGAAAGAGGCGTGGAAGGAGAGGTGGCAGTGGGTTAAAGAATTTAATTATGAATAAAAAAAAAATTGAAATATATTGGGGTTTTATTTATTTATTTATTTATTTATTTCGTGTTTAAGTCAAATATCTAAAGTAATTTAATAAATAAACTGATGGACCCATGGGGGATTATACAAAGTACTATTAAACAGGTGAAATCGTAAAAAAAATAATAGTGTAAAACTTCTCGTTACAGAGATAATATGTTAAGCTTCCTTAAATTGTTTTGTAAATATATGTAAGTATATGTATATATATATGTATGTATGTGCATGTATATATATGTATATAAGGATAACGTTTATTTATATTTTCAGGAACTTTGTTTTATGTGTTTTAGCTGGACGTGTAATAGTTTATTTCGGAATGACCAACCGGACAGACGGTCTTGAGACTATTGTTCTACAAGTGTGAATTTTTTCTATAGACTATTGATCACTGTACTTTGATAGTAAAATAAAACACTTTTTTCATTCATTCATTCATTCATTCATTCAAATTGTTTTATGTAGTTTTGTAAATTAATGAAAATGTGAGATTTATGATTCGTAAGACTTTATAAGTTCAAATTTCAAAGTTTCATATGAACATTTTATGAAGGTTTTAAAAAATTGATATTTGTGAGTTACTTAGTTAATTACTATTACTAAATATTTAAACTTAATTATCATTCTATACCATGCAGACATTTTAAAATGAGATAAATGTTATATTGTTATTTAATTTCAAGTAAAACGTCTCATTGAACTTTTCTTTTAAATAAAAGCTGGAGAACATGAATTTAAAAAAAGTCATATACATGCATAGTTAATTCATTGACTGTACGCATAACAGAGTGAACATAAAATAAAAGTTTAAATTATTAAAAATGTGTACTCGCCAAAATTTACATTGCAATGTTAAAAAAAATAGATTAATCAGAGGAGACGTATTCACCAACATAGCATAAAATATTTCTTGAAAATATTACATTTGATAGAAGTCACTAAAAAAGAAGTGGTGAATAACCGGGTTGCCACTCACTTCGGATTAAGCCCGACTGTGTCCACAAACATAGTAAAAATGATATTAAAGTAAAGCTAAGTTTATTTCCAGCTACTCATTGTTCATACTAACCAATGAAGGTTTCGCTGAATACATTTTGAGAGATTTTGGCACTAGGTTGCTTTTTGAAATAAAAAACTGTTTATATTACCTTTTTCCGCCAACAATCCAAATCTTGCACTTACTGTATAAACCATCTTGTGTTCCCTAAATACAAATAATAATATATATGTACATCGATTCAAACATAAATATTTGCTATTGACCAGTTTTCAAATTGACAAAAAAATAAAATGAAAATTGCATAACAAATTCAGTAGGTCTACAACACTTTAGTCAGCGATGACATGCAAAGATTAAAAAAGCTAATTATATAACAGTATAAAGCAGGTTACAAAATTTGCCAGCATTGTCGACTTTTGTGATCCAAGATTTTCAATTACTAAAATAATTATTTCTGTTACTGTTTTGCACTATTTTTCGGAATTTAATATTATATAATGTTGGGGAATGAATGTAAACAAAATGTTGATATATTATTTGAAAACTCTTTAGAAGTGGCATGATGATCAAACTGCAGTCTGTAAAGTTTTGATAAAATCACATTGTTAGAAACCCATTGTTAGGATAACTTTAAAAACTTACAAATACACCAGTTTCGGAAGAGTTCTCGATGACCAAAACAAAGGAACAGTATGCTTAAACCTAAGAGGAGCTAACCGAGTCTTTTTCATAATTATCCTTAGAATAGTATTTTTTGTGATACGATGAATGACTTTGTTGTTGATAAATAAGTTCCTCCGCAATACGAGAGAGCATGATTTAACCTAGATTCCACCAGGCATTGACAAAGAGATATTATTAGCTTTCTGAAACATGAAGCACGCAACAGGTAAAACTTTCGTATCACCGCATAAAATTATATTTTAAGTTTATTCACATGGACCTTCCAAGAAAGATTCGAACCTATAAACTAGTCCAAGATATTTAATTACAACAACTTTCTCTATCTCTACGCATTTTGTACAGTTGGTATCCTAATTGGTTCAAAACGTAATGTAATCCAAAAATTTGCGAGAATATTCGCTATTAACAAACACTGAAGATCACTCAGTACATTAGTGAAAAGGATTCAGTAATCCAAGACGAAAATTATTAAATGTTTAGCAAACAAAATTATGTTATACTTTCAATAGGTAACTGAGTATACTTTTCTCAAGATTAGATGCCATCAATTAACTTACAAATTAATTTTGTTCGGCTAAATTAGTGAAACTTTTGGCTAAGTTAAGTTTGTAAAAATTCTACATAAATTATCATCTTATTTTTGACGTATAATATCAGGTTAGTACGAAAATAAATTTGTTGGATTCGAAAAAATGTCACGCGAATTTCAAAAGAGGCTTACTCTCTGACTGGGGGCGGCTGGTGGACATGCGGGCGGGCCACGGCAGGGCGGCCGCGGTCATGTGGTCTCGAGCCGCCGGCAGACACTGACCCATCGATCATCCAGTTGAAACAATGCGCGATTCAATCAGGGTCGATCGACGCTCTGAGCTGCTGGAAATCCGCGGCCTGCCGTGTCCTCACCGCCGTGACGGCCTCACGAGGCGGTACACCCGCGGCCTGCCGTGTCCCCACCGCCGTGACGGCCTCACGAGGCGGTACACCCGCGGCCTGCCGTGTCCTCACCGCCGTGACGGCCTCACGAGGCGGTACACCCGCGGCCTGCCGTGTCCCCACCGCCGTGACGGCCTCACGAGGCGGTACACCCGCGGCCTGCCGTGTCCCCACCGCCGTGACGGCCTCACGAGGCGGTACACCCGCGGCCTGCCGTGTCCCCACCGCCGTGACGGCCTCACGAGGCGGTACACCCGCGGCCTGCCGTGTCCCCACCGCCGTGACGGCCTCACGAGGCGGTACACCCGCGGCCTGCCGTGTCATCACCGCCGTGACGGCCTCACGAGGCGGTACACCCGCGGCCTGCCGTGTCCCCACCGCCGTGACGGCCTCACGAGGCGGTACACCCGCGGCCTGCCGTGTCATCACCGCCGTGACGGCCTCACGAGGCGGTACACCCGCGGCCTGCCGTGTCATCACCGCCGTGACGGCCTCACGAGGCGGTACACCCGCGGCCTGCCGTGTCATCACCGCCGTGACGGCCTCACGAGGCGGTACACCCGCGGCCTGCCGTGTCGGCCTCACGAGGCGGTACACCCACGGCCTGTCGTGTCCTCACCGCAGTGACGGCCCCACGAGGCGGTACATCCGCGGCCTGCCGTGTCGGCCTCACGAAGCGGTACATCCGCGGCCTGCCGTGATGGCCTCACGAGGCGGTACATCCGCGGCCTGCCGTGTCCTCCTCTATCCTGTGTTTCCAACCTGAATTAAGACGTGCTCTTTTATTAGTATGGATATATGGACATAATATAATAATAATAATAATAATAATGTTTACATCGATTCGACCTCCTTTTTTCCATTATTGCCAACCTACATTATGTTAAGCTTTTGTGATACTGTCACTCTGGCCGTTTCTTTTGTTCAGTGACACCAACTCAATATATGTTCCTCACTACGCATATGATCGTTTTACCCTAACCCTTCTGTAATATGAGTTTGCATCAGTGGGCAAAAGAAAGTCAACCTGACATAACCATGTCAATACATGTAAAAAAAGCAAGTCATAATTTAGGTTGGCGACACTACAAAAATCAGGAGGTGACGTAAACAGTTTTATACGCATAAAAGAGTATACGTATAAAAGAGAGTGACATAATTTAGGGTGGCAACAGTGGGGGAAAGTTTTAGGCTGCTAGGTTAGGTTAAAAGCGAATCTCACAGATCAAATGTAAAAAGTCGCTCTGAGGAGGGGGACAGGGTCCATATTGGTGACGGCCTCATGAGTCAGTATATATGTAATTTGTGATTATTAAATATTTCTCGCAATATAAATTATACATAGTAATATAATAATTATTTTGAGCTTTTCATTCAATTCTCCAATATAAATATCTCACTCTGCGTTTTTTATGTTCATATCTAACCCCCGATTTAAATTAGGACTATTTAATTCAAATCACAATACTTCTCAAGTGATAGATATTTTTCATTATTTTTCGTTTTCCACATGACAACTTTTTTGAATTTTTTCCCCATCCCGCCATTTACAACATTGGAATCAGAAATGAACCATTTTCTGAAGGCCATAGGAGAAGTGTGCTATTAAAATCTTGAAGCAACAAATTTGTCCCATGAAATTAAATGTAGGTTATAATAGGCCTGCCATGAAACTCAAAGGAAATACTGTTAAACCTAAATATTTTTGAGGGATTTAAAATATAAAATACTGTGTTTTTTCAGCAAAAGAAGAGAAATAAAAAAAATTAGAAAACGGCATCACAACAAATATTCTATCTCTTGCAGTGGCGGATCCAAGGGGGGGGGGGCAGAAAGGGCAATTACCCCCCGAGAATGAGGAAAAAAAGAAATTTTCGGGAAAATGGAATTCCCCATTTTTGGGTGGGATATAAAATTCAGGAAATTTTCGGGACAGGATCGTTTTAATGATTGCAACAAGTGTGTAGCTTCACGAAACTTGCGATCCGCCGCAAAAAAAAACTATCGCGCGTATTTGCCGATCGCGAATAAACGGCAAATCCAGCTTTGAGAAACTTCGCAATCGGTCGCAATCGCGCGTATTAGCTGATCGCGAATAAAAACGGCAAACGTACTTTTGCAAAACTCGCGATCGCCGGCTGCGATAACGATCGCAAGTATTTGTTAGTCGGGTGAACGGCTAAAAAAAACTTTGTGGAATTCGTGAACGGCCGCGAATACGGTAGTGCGTATCAGCAAGGATTTACTTAGTGTGGCCTTGGTATCAGCCGATCGCGGATAAATGGCCGATGTAGCTTTGCGGAACTCGCAATCGGCCGTGAAAAACGATCGCGAGTATTTGCCAATCGCTGATAAAAGACAAATGTAAAGCTATATAGTTAAATCGTGGCAACGGACGAAAATGGTTGAAGAGAGGTAGAATGGAGTATGACATTTATACATACATCGTGATATTGAGGTGAATGTTGATGATATAATCGAGCGTTATATCAAGGGAGGAAAAACTGGAAAAAGAAGGCTCGACTTAGGACTTACTTTTTTAAATTTAAGTTTTCTGAAGAAAGTATTGTAAATAATAAATTTAAGGCTTGAACCCCTAAACAAGTTTTTTTTATTTCCCTAATTACCTAAACAAGTATTCTGTAATAAATTAATCCAATAAAAAATTGTTGTTTGAAATTGAAAATTGAGCATGTTTTTGTCTCTAGATTGCCTAAAAACACGAGTGTTCAGTTCAAATCTTCACCAATTTTCCGGGGGAGGGCCCTTGGACCCCCCGAAAGGTTACCCTCGTAATCCTACTTGCCCCCCCCCCCCCGAACTCATGCTCTGGATCCGCCACTTATCTCTTGGGGGAGGTATCCCATCATAGCACCCATACCCTGGACGCTCGGAACTGATAAGTTTACCATGTCACCAATGCTGAAGGTAAAATCTAAGCGTGTGAGATAGTATGCTATGAATCATTTCCTTTTTGTCTTTGGGATCTGCAGTATACTTGGCCCTGCAACAGTGACTCATACTGCAACAGTGACTCATACAAAGATAAAGTGCACCTGTACCTGATAGGAGGTTGAATTTCTGGTTATGTGCCAAATTAAGTTTTGATAACATGTTAATATGTATATTTTATCTCTGAAAATACCTTTTGTTTATTTTCATAATTATATACTCCTTTTTTGATGACTTTGTATTGTACATACAACAATGCCGTAATACAACACATAAATAATACATTGTCGAACACAGTGAATGCTATCCTTCCCCAGGATATCATCGACCATGTCCCTCCTTCAAGTTTGTTTTATTTTCCTGAGTAATATAATGTGTGAGTTCACTATACTCACCAGGGCTACAATGTAAGAGGAAAAATATATATAAAACTAATATCCTTGATTACAATTTTAGATATATGAACAGAGACCGAGAGTAATAAACAACTCAGCCATCGATCATTGAGTTGAAAACCTTTAGTTGTTGTTTTATAGTTTTACAACATAAATTTACTTCTATATATTTACTATAAAATAATTAGGTATAAATAATGTAATAAATGGCAGACAAATATGATGTATAGAATATGCATAATTATTTCTAAACTTTTCGTATTAACTATTAAAGAACATATTAAAATATACACACCAATTGTATGTGCATCAATTTACTAATTCTTCGCCTCTTTTATTTTACTAAAATCATTATAAAATTCAAGGTAAATTTATTTATGCTTATTCTTAAGTAATAATGTTAAAATAGTTTTTTTTTATTTTACCCAAACATGGTTGTAATTGGTCAAACCAGCTGTTCTCAATCTATTTTTCTATATGAACCCCTTAACTCAGTGTATTTATATAAACTGCACTCTCCCTCAACCATACTAATTTATTAAATGTATTGAATTTACTATAGTCCCAATCCAAAAATTCATTTTTATGGGTTCTTTATTTTCAATATTTTATCTAAACTTAGATTATAAAATTCAACGAACAATAATAAAAAAAAGATCTGACAATGTCATACTATTGATTGAGCTAGAAATCTGTAGGTTTCTAAATGTGTTCTTTCAAAACAGAATAAAATGTACTATATTATTAATGACTCATACAAAGAAATCTAACAGAGACTCAAACAAGTTTTAGGTTTTAATTAACTCATTATATTATTGGGTTTCATTTAAGCTTTTATTCATTTAAATCGGTTCACAATGAGGTAAGGTGTGGACCTCCACCAATGCAAAAATTAAATTTCCAAAAATTTTATAATTATTTAAAGACTGATATCTCCAGCCCAACTATAGCCTGCAGGTCAGAATGGTTTTAAGACGACCGGTGAACTTTCAGCTTTCATTTGAGCTATAAATAATGAAAATCATCAAAATTAGGATCAAGTATAAATCTTTAACTAAAAATAAATTTTGAAAAATTAAATAATTTTCAACTGCTTTTGGTCTTATAGCTCGTCCATCACTTATCCAATTTTAATGATCAATACCTCACATAAAAGCCGTTGAATCTCTGAGTATTTTAAGATCAAACCATGCTGCATATTTATTTAAAACTGGAGATATAAGATAAATAATCCCAAAAAATATTGAAAATATGAAACATCCATAAGAAATGTATTGGGCTGAATTTTTATAAGAGCATAACTTTTTAACGAACCGAGATTTTTAAAAACGGATTTCAGCATTGAGTTCAGGTTAAAAATCTAGTCTACAGTGATGTGTCACAACACCATCTTTACCTTTAAAAAAATAATTTATATCCAATATGGCGGATCCAAGAAGGCCGCCAAAAATGAGTACCCTGTCAAAATTAAGAACCAATCACCCAACAATAGTTGGTGGTGGTCCAAAGTCAATACAGTAATTAGTCAGTCCTTGGAATTTTTAACGAAGTCTTCTTCTTTATGAGATTGTGGGGGTTTGCAAATCCCATGTTAAGAAACGCTGACTTAAAGAGATGTATGTAAACTGTAAACACCTAAAGACTAAAGACTGTACAGACTAAAGTTTACTTTGGTTTTTCTTTCTTTTATCTTTTTGTACCTAGAATTTATTTCTTTGTTTTCATTTATTAGAAATTACAAAGAGTATAAAAGTTCCGTAATCATTTCACTAGTTTGAACCTCGATAAGGTAACTCTAAAACCTCTATAATTAGAATTTTTGTCTCTTCTTTTAAAAAAAATCTCTGATATTTAAAAAATATATAGGGATAATTCTGCATGTTTTTGTTTTTAATGCATAATTTAGCCTCTTAATTCAAATATTTGCCTACTTGGGCCTCTAGAATTCGAATTTTGTTGCTATTTCTAAATGTTACCTCTTAAATTCGTAGTAACCTTCAGAGTTCAAACTGAGACCACCTAAGCCTCCGATATTGGAACTAAGCATAAGAAACAAGCCTGTTGAAACATGATTCCTATCCTCTGAATCTATTAGCAGCGATAGTTTTCTTTGCAATGTTGAACGAGTTCGTAAATAGTCAGACCTCTATAATTTGAATTTAATTCACAATTAATTGCCTTCATAATTCAAAACCTCAATATTTAAAACTTCTTATGGTAAAAAAATGGCTGACCTCTGAATTCTAAATAAGTGGTGTTCTACTGTTAATCCTAACAAACATCAGATATTTTAAGTACGTTAACAGACGGTCTTTTAAATTTTTTATAGATGTAAAAAAATGTATCAGGCCATTTTTTTACTTAGGAATGAATGTTTTGTTAGTTTATCTAATATACCAAAGTCATATTGATAACAGTGGTACATGTTTTATTAATTCCAAAATTAAATAAACTTATTGAAAACATTGCTCAGAGAATTCTAAATTGTGTATTTTTTATATTCAAATCCCGACTTTGGACAATGTCTGAATTCCTACCCACTCTGCGATGTGGATACTCAAAAATACTCACAGTGTTGTGTTAATTGAGTTATTAAGCCACGAATTTCCCCCTTTTATTACAATAGTCCAATTTAAAAGGAAACTTGTATTTTATTATATCTATACATCATAGTGTAAATGGGGGGTCAAGGAAATCAGAACTACAGTAGGGTAATTTTAGGGAGGGGGGTCCAATTATGGCCCCCCTGGTGAAAATCTATGACATAATTTATGGACGGCCTATAAGTTAAAAATGCAGTTTAAGGAAAATTTTTTACTTACTCCTAAACTAGCCTTCTCCATTTTAGGGGAAGGAGGTAACATTTTTGACACATCCCCAACTCTCTCCTTTAGTCATATAATCGTTCCCAAAGGCTAATACTTTTTAACTCCAGGAATATGGAGGTGAGTGTTTGGAAACACACGGCATGCTTGAGTAAGATTCTTGGAAATACACACGTCACGAAATGGGCAACCTGTTTTGCGCATGTTGCGACGTGAGCATTATGATTTTACTCAAACCCCGAAGAGCGCTATGACTTCGGTGATTGAGTAAATGAGTTTACCCACTCCGTCATCTAGGTATTTCACGTTGGAAAATATCTGTATAAAATGCTCACTCCGCGTTGAGGGTATTTTAGAGTGTCCAAGTTGCGGTGTAGGTAGAAATTTTGAACACTGTCTGAATTCAGGGTTTGGACATAACATATTAATATTTTTAAACCATTAAACCATTTTTAGTGTCTAGTAATAGGACTTGATACTGATGAATATTAAAAGTTGGATGGATTATTAAATAACTTTTTTTCTATCTCACCTTTCCAATAGTTTTATTATACATATACTATTCAATGTACAAATAAAATAAAAATAAATAAATAAATAAATAAATAAATAAATATACATGTACATAAATAAGGGCTTGATTTTTAACATCTAAAATAGTGCGAAGTTTCATGTGAGAAAGGGAGCGCGGGTTGCGGCAAGGGGGACTGATGACCCCGTCGATGTTTCACCAGCAGACCAAGAGGCAGTAGAGTAGCAAGGAGTCAACATGTAGTCCAGGTGAAATCCGCGACCCGTCTCATTCTGGTTTGTGCGGAACCGCAGAATTAAAGGCCCATTGGTGTTATCTGATCAAAAAATTTCAATTAAGATTCTTGGAAAAACTAAGTATTTAAAGCTAATTAGTCTATATTTAATATATTTGATGGCATTTACTGCCAATTAAACAACATCATGATCATCATGATGTTTTTTTTGTGCTAAAAACATCATTGAATTTGACAGGCGATGCATATGGCTGCTGTGCATCTCATGTTAAATCAAACATACAAATAAACAGCTGACATTGATACAAAACAATTTTCTGAGTTTGAGGTGGCATCCAAATGACGAATTTTTGTTTGTCGTATTTTTGTTTAGTATATACCAAAATTTAGTTCACCATTTTACCACAAGGTTCACTGCTTTTCAAAGAATATAAGAATTCAGTTTGTAATCTCAGCTGGAAAGAGGCAACACTGTCAATGGAAAATGTTTGAACCAATCACAAGTTTTTGCTGCACACATGGCATCTGAACGAACTTCGGTTTGATCTTTAATGCGTTACTCTTTATATTTATTGTGCATTGAAACAGCCTTATTTAAGAGCATTTAATTTATCTTTTAAAATGTTGTTATATAGGCCTACTCCCACCAATTACCGTAGCAGATAAAAATTCCCAAATCCAATAATCCCTAAATCAATTATCTTTATAAATAATGGACTTCAACCATTTAAAAATTATGTAAGTTCAGTAAGTAATTTATGTATAGTTTTCTCTTCTTCACGGCAAGTTTAGTGATACTATCCCCACCCAATGAGCGGGATTAATCTCCAAGAAAATTCCCCACAGTCCCCAAAATTTTGGGGTGGGGGAGTATACAGCTTGATCCCCCCCCTGAGTATGCCCCTCCTGATTTATGGTGTAAACCAGTGGTTTCCAAACTTTTGTGGCTAGCGACCCACAAACGATCCTAAAAAAAACCTTTGAATGTATATCACTCTCTCAAAAAAGTTTGGAGTTTTATGTAGATCATTGCCTCATTCAACAGACAAAATATTGAAAATCAAAGTCATAGATCTGGAGTGTTATATAGTACCTTAACCAGCCTAATAGTCGAAAATAAACATGCTTTCTTTCATCAAAATATTGATTTAAAACCTCTTCTTACAGTAACATGAGATCCTAATGGTCATTTTACATACCATTGACAGGGGCGTCTCTGGTGTAGTCTACGGTGGAGGAACCATCATTGAACCTGTAGCCACAAAGTCTGATCGTGGATGTGGACAAGAAGTCGTCAGGACAGTCGAAGCTCTCGGCCCCGGCTTGGCCTTCTGGCACTGTGGATGTCCCGTCTGTTGGGAAAACCATAGTTTATTTGGACTGCTACACCAGGACTATTTCAGAGAAAGACTTGTGTCTGTAATACATGTAGCCATTAGGTCAACTGAGTTTCTTAATAGCTGTTAAGCATTAAACTAATGTAACAATTTTTTACATCTTTAGTCATAGTCATAGTCATATTTCTTTATTTACATGATCTTTAAGAAAAGTAAACAAGTCAATGTATTTACAATATTGTTTGATTAAAAGTTCATTGTTCATTTTTTCCTTCATATACCTCATTTTTTGTCTTCAAAAATTCCTTAAGGGTGTAATATGAATAATTCAATTATTGTCAATCAACCACTTGTGAAGTGCCCTCTTTAGTTCTTCACCAGTTAGTGTCTTCATTTTTTTTTGGTAGGGCATTGCGCAGTTTTCGGCCAATGGAGGAAGGCTTTTCTCCAACTGAGTTGTTTGATGGGTTGGCAGGTAGTAGGTATTAGCCTGTCTTGTTTTGTAACAATGTATTTCTCCAGCTCTTGGGAATTTTCCTCCATCAGCAAACTGAATTACCGACTGAATTTAGAGCTTCACAATGGTCATTATCCCCAGAGTTTTGAAGGCTTCCCGACAACTGTATCTGAAATGTAGATCAGCGAGGATTCTGATGGCCCTTTTCTGCAGAATTAGAATCCGGGTAAGATTTCTTCAGACGTGCCTCCCCATACTGCGAGGGCAAACCCTCACTATTTATCTCAATAAATATCATTATTTTGCAAATTCAAAATCTTGATTTATTACATTACATTATATTACTTAATTTCATTCTCTTTGTCTGTTGCACTCAAAGATCAAGAATAAAGTTCCTACCTATCTCTCAGATAATTTTGTATTTGTTTCTTAAATTAGCAGTCATTTTACTTGAAGGGGATCCTTTCTGTTATCCATTCCAACTCGCAGAACAACAATTTATAATTAATCCTTCACTGTTTCAGCCTCCAGACTCTGGAATACTCTCCCTGATTCTGTTAAAATTCAGGATAGCCATGCTCGGTTTGGGGCGGAAGACAAAGATCTTGTACTGTGTGGTGGGCGGGAGTGATGGCCTTTGGCGGTCACATGACGGGATATAGGGCGACTTTAGTGTTGTGGGGATGTTTACCTGTTATATTAAGCTTCGTTTACAAAATGTATGCGGGTGCTATTTTTTTACATAATTTTTAGTTTTTTTTTAAAACCATGTTATTAAAACCATGTTTATGTTTTATCATGTATATGTTTTAGTCGAAGTTAAGTGGTAGAAAGGACTTGCAAGTCCTAACTTTGCTTCGATAATAAAGTAATTTTTCATTTCAATTCATTTAATTTCCATTTCATTTCATTACCGAACATTTTCGTATCACAACCACTTTAACAAGTTATTTGTCTATAAATTAACTAACAATAACAGTATACGACTGAAAGGTTGTTATAGTCATTACGTAAAATACACCACATTTCGCAGTAGCCAACCTTTATGTTCTTTGAAATTCATTGTCGTTAATGGTGAGTTTATATTTTCATTTTCATTTTGTAGACATTTCCCATCACTGATTATTTGTTGTTATATTTTGAAGATATTTACCTATATTTTTCTACTATTCTTGTAATTAATGCATTTGTTAATAAGTTGTATGACTTGCTCATTAGATCTCAGGATGTTATTACTGTTATTCTTGCTAGTATATTACTCAATTCTTGATTCCATCTATTTTGCTGACTGAGGAGAAAACTTGACTGACCGGGCACTTCCAGTTGACTGACCGACTTCAAAACTTGTAATTTCATACTACCAGCTATCTCACACAGTAATAAAAAACAAGCATCCCCCTAAGTCAACTCTAAAGGGTAGTTTATAGAAACACCCTTACTGACTGAAGAGAACACTTGACTGACCGGAAACTTCCGGTTGACCAAGTGACTTCAATGTTGTAGTTTTATGCTACCAATTATCCCACACAATATTATTTGAGGTCCTTGTAAAGACAGTCCCTAAAAATTGGAAAATATTGTTGTTTGGGGGAAAAGGTCAATATTTGTATTTTCCTTTAACAGGGTTGCCAGCAAATGGTTTCCAAAAAATTCACGCATCTTTCCCGGTATTCCCGGTCAAAATAGTCAAAATTCAAGGCCTATACTTGTCATTTCTAAGGGCCAATTCACACAGAACGGACGAGTGGCGGAGTCGTGGCACGGACATATGTCCTTTCGCTGTCGCTCCCATGAAACTTATCGCACAATTCACAGACGATCGCGGGCGGCCGCCCTCCCGCGCCACGTCGATCGTGTGTACATTGGATGATGGGAGCGACAGGGAAAGGAATATGACCGTGCCGCGACTCCGCCACACGTCCGTTCTGTGTGAAACTTGGTAAGTCAAGTTTGAGTTTGGACGAATAATTTTTCTTCACAACTTTTAAATAATTTTTGTTGTACCACTAGGCCTATTTAATACATCCATTAAAATAGTGTGAGTATGAATTATTATGATTTAGAAAATGCACCCCAATGTATTGACGAATGAATTAACTAAGCTGTGCTCTGATAAAATAGGTTTTATTTTATTTTTGGTTATTTATTTTATTTTGCAGTTTTGGTTAAATGTGTCCATAACGATGACATGGACACTTCAAACGGATTATGATGACAGGGAAAACGGTTTGGACAGGAACCAGATTTTTCCCAGTCTTGAAACCAGTACAAATCGATTCCTCGTGGCCAAAAACTCCATCTAAAAATGAAATTCCAAAACCCTTGCACTAAAAAAATTGTTGCTCGTACAAACAGATTCATTTAGAGTATATAAGACTGGATTCCAAAACAAAATCCATAGAGAGAATTTGATGTCACGGGTAACTTTAAAATAGAAGCAACAAAGAAACATCATAGCTTAAACATTTATTTGTTATTTCGACACCGCCACTACGGATATCAAGTCAGCCGAGTGCAGGCCTTCACACACAGCGCAAGAGCTCATGACAAAGTAGTGATGGACTGACGGCAGCCCTATTCGGATTTGGCGTCCGCAGTCCCTATCAATGAAACACTGTCATTGGTCACTGCGCATGCTAAGAACTTCGTGAACTTCGTATGCACAGTATGAAGGCGGGGAAATAGAATACGAGTGATTTTGGAAGCAAATAAATTACGATTGTAATTTTAAATATAGGCCTACTGCTGATACACGTCTGAGGACATTACACTCCACCATGCTCCTACCCCTTGTACTAAATAAACGATGGACTCGTCCATTTTTTGAATATCGACGTTTTCCTTCAATCGGTAATCGATGTTTTCTCCGTTTGCTGTAGGACGTAGGACATTTCGCCGTCATTAGCGCGCGAAATACCCGATCACTTGTCTGTAAGCGGTAGGTAGCGCATGCGCACACTGCGAAGGGTTGGAGGAAGAATAGCGTTGAGTTCACAACGATAAGGAAGGCATTCGGTTAAAATATCGATCGTCGTAGTACGAACTACTATCGAATATCGTAAATCGATTGGCTCTTTAAACATTGTCGTCTCAACATAAAAACGCCCGGCCCAACTTTCCAAATTATATAAGGATAAAATTTAGGTCAAGCATGGCCTGCAGGCTTAGTGATGGCTGTTCAGTATAACAATTGAGGATAAACTTTTTCTAATAGCCAGAGAGTGTTGAAATCATGAAATAGGCTCTCTGCTCGGATGCTTACAAATAAATGTAAATATTTATTTGCCAGTTTGTTTGCTTGCAATATCTATAGGCCCTGAGAAACGTTTTTAGAGTAAAGTGTTATCCCAATATCCCAAAGACAGCTCAATTTATAGGAATGTAGGATTAGGGCCTAAGTTATTTTTGAATTAGGAAAGTTTGGTTAATCTATCCGACGATTGCGTACGGTACTGGAAGATTTTTAATTCCTCTGTAATTTATTATAGTCATCATAACTGTTATCAGCGTACGGTTCTGTTAAAGAAATCAACATTAACAATTTTTAACATGGGCAAATTTGTCAGTAGTCAAAGTAAAATATTACTCATCGTCTAAGTCTTCATTGACATTACAGTACAATGTATAGAAAATAGTATCCTGGCCACTGCATTTTAATAATCTAATACATTTAATTGCGTAATTGTTGGACAGTCATGTCATACAGTCATTTATTTATTTGTAAACTTGGAAGAGTCCCAAAAGAAGAATCTGTGGTACAGATATGACGTATTTATTAGCACCACCGATTCACAATAATGACTAGTTAAAAACGACAGGCATTGGAGTTTGGAATTAAAACGAAAACAGAGGGATGACGACGACAGGAAGCAGACAGCCGAGCCGAAACTAAAAAGTTGATGTCTGTCATTCGGTAGATAAGGTCGATATTTAACCGAACCTTATCGTTGTAAACCCAACGCTATCCTTGGAGGGTTCATGGACACGTTAGTGTTCCCAGGTTTTAAAAGCCACATTATCGTACCAGACCAGGAAAGTTATTTTGAATGTACCTAAATTACCGTACTCTTCCAATGAAACTCGTAAATTTGGTGAAATGTTAACAAGAAACCCCTGTAATACTGCCAAAAATCCATTTTTAATACTAAAACGGTATTAATTTATCTTTAACAATAGTGAAAATAAAATACAACACGGTGTTTAAAACATAATCAAACTATCGTACCAGACACAAATTGGATCGTACCACATACAAAATTATCGTACGTCTGGGAACACTGCCACGCCCCCGAATCAGCTGAGTTTTCTCTTCGACTAGTACGTCACTGGTGTCTGCTTTGCAGTTCCAGAACGAGAACCGTTTCGACCGTCCCATATCGGCCGCGGAACATGTTCTCTTAGTTCCGTTCCGACTGTAGTTACGGTATTTCTTGGTGAAACGAACGCACTGACATCGGCTACGCCAATAAAAGTGGTGACTCTTTATAGGACAAAAGCCCTATAATTCCGTTCCATGGATGAGTAGTACCTGTTCTTTCGTGCCATAATTCGTTGCGAGAATTACGAAAACTACATCGGAAAAAGATCTCGTTATGGAACGTATTAACAGAGAGTCGAAACAGTTCCCGGAACCAGAATGGAATAATATAACAGTTCCAGTTCTTTTGGCAACGCTCTCTCAACGTTGGAATCACTTTGTCTTCGTGTTTCGTTCGAACGGCAACTTATGCTTTGTCAAAAAAATCCACGAAACTGACCGATCTGATCGATAAATAACCATATTATAGACCGACAGGCCAAACTATCGCTATCTTAGAGTTTACATGATTTTTATAAAATTCAAGGATCTTTCGAAAAATTCACGCATAATTCATAGGTTTTTTCCCGGAGTGTGAAATTCACGCATAATTCCCGGTTTTCCCGGAATTCCCGGCTGCTGGCAACCCTGTTTAATTTAATACTGCTCCTGGTTTCTAATCTACCCACCTCTCCCCCCCCCCCCCCACCTATCCCTACCCTCTCATTGCTATCACACTTCTCAAGGTCATTCCCCCCAGCCATTGCTGGGATATAGAGACATTTTAGTTACCTAAATCAGTGATCCCCAATAACATTTTAATCACTCACATACCACCTGCGGCTTTTCTGGTGCCTTGGCATACAAAAAAAATTTTTTTGACTCAGAATGAATAGCCAATATAATTATACAACCTAGAAGTGTTAGATGAATTGAATAAAAAATCATCAAGTTAGAAGTGTAATTATTTTAATTTCAATTAATTTTAACGTAACTTCTGTTAAAGTAACAAAAAAAATCAAAGTTATCAACACTAATACAATCGGGACAAAGGTGATGCAAACTACCTGACTACAAATTATTTTGTGTGTGTCTATATTGCAATATTGTGTGCTTGCAACATGTGGTATATTTACCATTCTCCTTGTTGACAATTTCAAATGTGTATTCCTTGGCGTCAGTATTTGAATACACGATTCCACACAGACCAGCTGTTTTCTTGAAGCAAATTGCGTAGTTAAGGTTGTTCTAACAATACAACAAAATTATATAGTAAATTATAAAGGTGTTCATTAAATTACTGTCGTACAGAATACAAAGTATTTATACAGTATTTTATAACTATTTCAAAATTTGGTGTAAATAAGAGAAAAATTTATGTCCGTTCAAAACACCTCAGAGATGCTTGTTATGAAAAACGCATAACATTTTGCACGTTATAATGCAAAATAACATGGCAATATGACTTTAAAAAAAATTGTCATTCAACAATTAATTTTTGGGTATCGAGATTTTCAACATTCAGGGTCGTCTATAGGGTTTTGCCCATTAAACCATTCAACTTATTATTTTTAAATGATGCAGTTAAACAAAAAAACTTAAAAATTGAACTTTTGTAACACTGGGTGTAAATTGCAAATTAATAAATGTTCATCCACTATGTTAATGATTATTATAAATGTGATATAAACCACTATAAACATTAATTTTACACATGTTTTCAAAGATTTATATAAGTGGTTTTAAGTGGTTTTTAAGTAGTTTTACTTCAAGTGACCTTGTAAAATTAATAAATATTTGACTTAGCTGCAATCAATATTAAGGACAATAGAAAAAGAAATTACAAGGCATATTTGCCTATTCGCTCAAATTTATCTGACAAATTTTACTGCAATTTGATGATCATACTCATATGAGATAGTTCTATCATAACAAATATATAATTGTTTATTGATTCACTCGCTAATCATCAGTCTTTACTAAATGATTATTGGAAAAGTTAGGCTATACCGTAACAATGAAATGCAACACCAGTTATTTCTTTGGCTATTCAGAAGTAATTTTACAAATCAGCACAGCTACTAAGAGTCACAGGGCTGCCACGAGGGGGGAAAGCAAAGGGGACGATTTGTCCCAGGCCCCCAGTAACAAGGGGCCCCCGGCTCCCTAACAGAATCGTGACTCGGCCCCAATTATATGCAAAATTAGAATATAGTAAATTAATAATTTTTCAAAAAAATAAATTTGCCTTCTAGTCGTGGTTAATGTTTGGTAGCAATTCTCTAGCTAGCAACTTGAAATTATTAATCTGAGCTTGGTTTTGATTAACGGTTCAACCACATGGTAAACTAACTGATAGCGTTCTCCTGAACTGTTGTATGCCGTGTGTATGTTCACTGATACCAGACGATACTAGCCGGTTTCCAGGCAAAATTTGAATTTGATACATTATTTCAACATAATGATCCAATTCTTGTGTCTTATGATTGATTGTGACTCAGATGACTGTGTACCGGAAAAAAAATTGTTCGTGTTAAGTCTTCTGTTGTAGTCAGACTTATTTCTAAGACATGCAGGTATTGATTTGTAGGTTAAACCTACCTTTAGCCACCCTCTTTTTTAGACAGTCTCAGTGAAAAGAATACAGAGAATCTAAGTAGTAAAATCCCAGTAATCAGAAATACTATAATGCCTGTGTATTTAACAGTAATATAAACACGCCGTTGCAGTTAAGGATAAAAGTTCTACGGAGGAAACAATTATGGCAGAAAAAACAGTTGTAGGTTGAATGTATAGTTTTGAATGCAGGAAAAGGGCAGCAACAACTTTAAAAAATTGTGCAAGGCAGCTGGCCGTGAAAACTTGTTTTTTTTTAACAATGATAGGAGTTTTAAGATGCAAATAAGGCCATAACAAAAAATCTTACTTATTTAATGATAGTGGATTGGACTAATAGACAGGAGTATTTAAATTCCACTTTAGTTTTTTGTTCAGGAAATATGACGGAAATTTGGTGAGGAAATCACCCTTATTCCTATCAGGATTCAACAAAATTTGTTGGGATTTAAGAAGTTCTGCTGCCCATTTTTATCCCTTTAGATTGCGGGGAGGAGGGGGGGGGGGTTATTACAAAGTCCCTCAGGTGGTAATCACACCTCTTCCGAAGACCATCCTAGTTATACCTATGGGGGCCCTCAGCAGAACTTCTCTCCCAGGCTTCCAAGCTCCTGGCGGCAGCCCTGAAGAGTCATGACTGAACAAAACATATTTACAAAATATCCTGGGCTGAAGGTGGACGAGGTGGCGGTGGCGGGGATGTAGTTGAAGGACTCTACGCTGCCACTTGGCTCTGTGAAGTACTGAAGGCAGTTGTTGGGCGCCAGGAGAGGATGGTCCCTGGTGAGCTGCGTCACCCGGACCCGGAGGTCCCTGGGCACCCCCTGGGCTCCGGAGGACAGCAAGGTCAAGGTCACTGGTCCCTCCGACTCATCCACATTGATGTACACTACAAACACAAACACTTGTGAGAGAGATCGGTCAACACACTATTGTTGTTGTAGCCAGTGTACTGTTTGACAAGCTTTAACACATTCGATGTACTACAAGTGACAGGAATGGAAGCCACCACCGGCTACTAAGTTTGCTACCGTTTTAGCTACCGTTACTTTAAATTGTTTAAGACGTTGAGTTATTGCATAAAAAAAGGCAGCAATATTTTAGGAGGCTAGTATTTTTACTTTCCAGCTAACCTTTACAGGTACAGTACATCTCTTGTGATCACTAATTTAAGATACCTACAGAAGACGATTCACTCATTTCTCATTCTGTTGTCTTTGAAAGGCCCACTGTATGCTTTTTGTTATTATATTGTTTTGATAACTGCTCCACTCGTTTTATTGGCAATCAAAACTAACACTTAGCTACACTTAACTCATTTCAACATTAACACTCCAACTACTACTGTGAAACTAAGAGTACCGTAACACGATTGAATACAAAAAATGAGTCAGGACATTCCATTACCTTATTTTTACCAACGGTTTGGGATAAAATATAAATAATATATACCGTTTTAAAGGTATATATTAATTTTTACCAAACAAAAAAGTACATTACACAATCTATGCTACATGCAATGGATTCCATGTTATTTAGCAAAATGTTTTTAACGACTCAAAATAGAAAACAAAAATTTCAATAAAATTACAAACATTGTTAGTATTATGAATCTAATACAGGGCCAGAAAAATTTGTGTCCTGAGCTTTTTAGACTTGTCTACCCATGTACTATCTAAATCCAAAGGGGCAATGTGGTTGCCAGATTTGAATTTTTTTTCAGCTAACATGCCCCACAAAAGGTTCCACCTGAAGACGGGATGAATCAGATTCCAGATCCCGAAACTTTGAGAAACTTGTTTTACGAATCAGTGATGGCAAATGTCCCCAAACATCAAAATCAAAACAAAAAATCACTATCACCAACAATGAATTTCAAACAAAGAAACAGAATGACTTTGAAACACTTGGAGGATTACCATGTTTTCCATTATTGAAGCCACAGATGGGAGGGACAATATCATTTTGGTTTTGTCCTGTCACCAAGAACCGGTCCACAATACAGTTCCCTTCTACTGGACCTGCTAACTGTTCACAACATAATATTAACATTCATAAACTCCTTATTCAGAAAAATTATACAAAAATACCATACAATTCCAATGCTACACATTCCTTACAGAGAGTAAAGTTATACATTTTAAAATAATTTCTGCAATTTTATCCAAAAAGTTGACTTTTTTATGATATAAATCATTCTATTGGCAAGTATTTTTCGTCCACCTGCTATGTTAGACACTTTTATCCTTGTTATTCATGAGTAAAATAATAATTTGTCTCCCAGAAGGGCAAAGTGGTTAATTTTTCTCCCAGCGGAAGACACCACATGCACAAATGTTGCAGCTCAACGAATGCAGGCGCTAACTACGTATTTAGTGGCAGGAATAACCAAATAAGAATAACATTACCAACAACCAGTTGTGAGAACATCTAACTAAACAAGTAAGAATATTGCAACAATCAGCCGATCGTTGGTGCATGAATGGTTGCAGCTACAGATATAGCCAGACCAGCGGCTACCAGATTTAGCCGCTAATAGCAGAACAAAACCAAATGTATTTATATAATCCATAATAGCGAAGGATTTGGGATTATTATTAAATTTTTTGGACTTTCCCTTTCGCTTCTAGTGTTTAAACTACACTAATTTCGAGGGGTATTGAAACTCCTCTCGGTGTCAAGTGACCCTACTTAAAATTACATTACCTACTTATTTCTATTTAACCGACTTTTTTATTTTTATTTTTTTAATTTTTACACACAATTTACATTCATCCAACATTCAACAACACAGAAATTTCACTCACACAAAAATTCATACAAAATACATTGAACATAATACAGAATATACAAATAAGAAAATTAAAACAAAAACATATACCTTACTGACGGCAATGCCTCCAAGCTAGCAGCGACATGACACACACACACAACCACGCTACTCAAATGACTAGCGCTGGGAGAGCAAGAACAGGGGGGGAGCGGCCATACCCCCACCAGGGGCGTAAGTCAACGCCAGCAGGTCTAAGACCCGCATTCATGATGTAATCTCGGGAACATGACACATGGCACGAGCTAGTGCATTTCCTCCAGGCAACAATGGATATTTTTTATTAATTAATAAGTTAATAAAACAAATGTTTATGGTTTTGTTTGTTGGGGGATTTGGTAGTCTGGGTTGCCTCACCCCACAGGACAATCCTGTGAAGTTACTTCTGCCATTATTTTGTCGTTTTGCAGGGCTACCGAATGGAAAGGAAGCTTCCTCTGCAATATCCCTCAGGCCCTTGGGTAAGCCTTTAGCAGATTAATACAGGGGAAACAAAATGGAAAAGGAAAAGGTAGAGGAATAGGTTCGGCCATGCTAAGACTGGGTGGGCAAAGATATACCTTTATCCAATGGATGAAAGAATAGGGCCTAAAGGGTTAGGTGGCTTTCACCTAAATGTGATGGACACCTCAGTAAAGAGAAAATAAAAAAAGCTCGCAATTCTTTATAATTAAAACTGATAGTATTTTATCTACAACCTGGAAGTTTTCGAAAGTCAGTCTCAGTTGGACGACATCAGGATGTGCTTTGTAGATGACGACAGAGCAAACGTAGACCCCTGTGGCCGTGTCCTGAGCGACTCTAGAGGACGTGAAGTAAGTGTTGTTGACGGCTGAACTCTCGTCACATGTCCTCGAGACTGTGGACACATCACACAGAAACATCACAACAGAGTTGCGTACATTCGAGTTGCATATGTGAGTGTGAGTGGACGTGTGTGTGTGTCATGCCACTGCCAGCTTGGAGGCATTGCCGGCAGTAAGGTATATGTTTTTGTTTTAATTTTCTGTGTTCTTTATCATGTTAATATGTTTTAGTTTTAATTTTCTTTCTGTATAAGTATGTTAAATGTTTTTTATATGAAATTTTGTGTAAGTGAGATTTCTGTTGAATGTTGGATGAATGAATGTAATTGTATGTCAAAAAAACAAAAAACCCCAAAAAAAGTAGGTTAAATAAACATAAGTAGGTTAATGTAACTTTAAGTAGGGTCACTTGAAAACGAGAGGAGTTTCAATACCTCTTGAAACGTAGTGTAGTTTAAACACTAGAAGCGATAGGAAAAGTCCAACAAATTAAATAATAATAATAAAAAAATACAATCACAACAGACTCGGCTCCAAGCTCAAGTGTGATTTAAAATTTTAAATGCTCTTCTAATGAAGCTGAAGGCACTTCTTCTCATGGTCTTAGAAATGTGACACATAATTTTGACCTTTCCCACAGCTTACTAATATCAGTGTTTATTGAAATTTGGTTTGGAAGATATGCATTTCAAGATTAGACTTGACCTTTGGATTTTCTACTTGATGTATCAAAAATAACTGGTACAGTGCACTCCCAATTATCCGAGCCTTGGTTATCCGAGTCTCTGGGATATCCAAGGTCGTTCAAAGCTAATTTTTTTTGTCAGAACATAATAATAATGTGACTAATATTTATTTTCTTTGAAATAAACAAAAAACTATCAGTAATTTGTTAGGTTATTCACTTATTCCAGCAGGTAATTTAAAGAAACATTCAAAGTACGGTGGAACCTCGATAAATGGAATTCCTTGATATATAAAAGTTTTTCAATTCCCCTTGAACCTTCCTATCTTCCCAATGCTAATTTTGCCTCTATGTATCGAAGTACTGGCCTTGAAAACCTTGATATAACGAATTTTCATGGTTTCTGGGTACGCACTTTTCACCTCTATATATCGAAGTTTTGACTGGGAAACCTCTGTATATCGAACCAGCCACCTCTATATATCTAGATTTTGACCGGAAACCTCAATCAAACGAAGTTATTTTGCAAATATGTAATTTATCTTTAAAGTCAACAACCTGTCATTCGTGTTGCATCCTGCTGCCGCGGGACTGTCGTTCTGCGCACGTTTCCTAAGTTTTTTTTGTCATTATCGATTGTCAGTCCCGGGTAAGACGCAACAACAAAAAACCAACTGGGGCTAAATGGTTTTGTTTTTCTGGATTATAAAAATATTTTTTCTTACTTCCATCCTGTCTTTCTTTCACTAACTGCTCAACTAAACACACCAATAAGTCCCCAGGACAAGGGTGGTTGTCATGGTAATCGAGGTTGTCATGGTAACCACACTTCCGTCCAATCATATGTCGTAACGTCCCTCTGTACCATTGCAGCGACTCAATTATTGCGCTGTGAAGTTATGAGAGAACAGAAGCGTAAAAACAGGGCTCAAGCCTCACGATTGCGGAACCTTGAACAAACTTATCGATTTACTTTTTCTACTACATGATTCTAAAACTTTTTTTAGTTCATTTTTTTATATTTTACGATTCAAATTGAAGTTCTACTGACATAGATTGAGCAGTACAGTAGATATATACTAAATAAGTACGTAACTGTACTGTCGATAAGTATTTTTATAACTTAAGACTTCAATTTACTTGTAGATTTTTATGGTTTATCTTTACTTTCATCAATATGTTTTGTATTAGAGAACTTTATAATCTATTAAAATTGGTGTGCTAAATTTGAATGCGTATTCTTTACATATCCCTTGTTTCAACCCACGCTGTTACGAACCTCTATATATCGAAGTCAGTCAAAAATCACCTTGATATAGTTCGATATATCAAGGTGATTTTTGACTGACTTCGATATATAGAGGTTCGTAACAGCGTGGGTTGAAACAAGGGATATGTAAAGAATACGCATTCAAATTTAGCACACCAATTTTAATAGATTATAAAGTTCTCTAATACAAAACATATTGATGAAAGTAAAGATAAACCATAAAAATCTACAAGTAAATTGAAGTCTTAAGTTATAAAAATACTTATCGACAGTACAGTTACGTACTTATATCAAACCTCGCTATATCAAAACCCTTGATATATCGAAGTTTTCACTTTCCCCTTCAGGTTCGATATATCGAGGTTCCACTGTATTGTTTTATGATAAGAATACCTAGATTTGTGTTTAAAATCAAAATCACAACTAGACGAACTGCCTGCTAGAGTAGGGTGGGAGTTCACTATTGTAAAACAATGTCAAATTCGACTTGTCCAAATAATCAGGGAGTAAAAGTATTTGCCGCATGAGGCCTTTTAATAGAGACGTAGAAATGAGTCACGCCAATCGCACCGTACACTCCTACATTTGAATTGGAACTCCCACCATAAAAAAAGTTCGTAAATACCTCATATGGTGAATGATGATTTTCCTTGGCAAAGTGTATTTTGTAGCTGATTGTTAAGTTTAAATAAAGGTATTGTATTTAAATAATTTGTTGACTAGAAAATCTAGAAATTATTTTGTGCTAGTCTACATACTTTATATATTGATAAAACTAATGTTTTATTTGACTTACACTTACTATTGTGGTCTCTTAAGACTGAAATCGAAAAAAATATGAGCAACTTTCGTATTACCCGAGATTCTTGGTATCCGAGATAGCCTCGGTCCCGATGACCTTGGACAATCGGGCGTACTCGAAGATTAATTTAACAGCCTTTCTTGCTTTTGTGATTTTTTTTTTAATTAGATCAATACTAATATTTGTATACAATTTCATAAAACATTCATTTTTTTACAGTATGGTCTAATAATGTATCAGTAATAATACATTCTAATTATTTGTGACAACTCACTCTATTCCCATACCGCTGGTCATCATACCCAGTACTCTCAAACTTGTTTAGAAAAAATTAATTAATACCGTACCGTACATAATAATACAAGGTAAATTCATTTAGGCCTGCATTTGAATTTCTTTTACTTTCATTTAAACCAAAACTTAAATAGATCTGAACCAATAATTTCCAATCCTGACATAAAACTTCTACTTTGAAAAAAATTGGTTTTCAGAGTGATCCGTCCGTGCTGAAACTATGAAACGGTTTACCCATAATTGAAAACTAAATTATTGGTAAAGGGAGAAGATATGATGTGTCAGATTACTGATACCGTTTATAGTTCTACTATTTTGGACTGCACTGTCACTTGTCACTTTGCGTCACTTGTCATCAGTTTTAATTGTCGATAACTGGCAATACTAAAGCACAGTACACTGAAATTTCATTTTGAAAGGTGCATAAGCAAGACAATTCATAATATTCGTTAAAAAATATGCCTAATGTGCTATCACAGTTGAGGCATCGTATCTAAGTTAATTGAATTAATTTTAACTTTTAAATAAATAAATAAATCAAAGTCAAAAATCAGTTTTATTATTTTAAAAAGGTAAGAAAGACAAAGTTTTTCAAACATTCTTGAGTTAAAAAATACAAATATCCCAACCTCTCAGCACCTCTGATGGTAAATTTGTCAAGAGAAAAAGTTACTTGTAACTTAAGGGCTCAAACTTGGACTCATTGTTGATTGGCCAATGTAACTGATTGCAAAAATCTTCTTTTTAACTAACTATTTACAGCTAGGAAAGATAATACTTTCCTTTCTATAAGTAGGGATATTATAGAGCACACATACGTTTTTTAACGCTGAAATCTAGTCAGCTTTGCTGAATAACCAAAGCAAATCGTTAAAAGCTAATGGTTAATTAACCATTAATCATAATCCAAAGCCAAAATTAATGGTTGAAATTTTCAATGTTCCCAAATCAAATTTTTTTAACTTATTGAATTATTGTCATGAAAACGTTTTTCTATATAAAAATTTCAACCATACTCCATAGTGAAATGTTTGCAGCTTTGTTTGTCATTGAATTTTGATTGAAAAGAAGTCAGATGAAGAAGAGCAGCCATCATGCTATTTTGATGTGCTGCACCAAGTGTGACGTACAGGGAACCAAGTGTGCTGACAAATTCGATCTTGTATTTATTACATCCAAGTATTTTTTTAGTGCTTTGGTTTCATTGTGGAACTTTTTGTACAGGTAAGTAGAAAATAATTAAGTTGTGTATATTTGGTTTACTAACAGTAAAAGCTTCTTTAATTTTTTTTGATTAAAAATGGGTCAAGTCATACATTATGTGCAGTTAGTATTAAAATTTCTTTTTATTTGAATAATTATAGGTTCTTCAGGGAGAAATTTCAAACTTGCAACTTTAAGTTTGTATTATTTTTAAGCAACAACAATCTGGATTGATTCAAGTTATTTCCTTAAAAAATTTTCGATTTATCAATGATTTTTTTGAAAAAAGAAAAACACAAGTTACAAGTGATATTACATTTTGTTAAATAGGTTTACGAACAATGTAATTTACATGGGTAAAAATGGATGTAACTTAAGGTTGAATTGACATGTAACACATACCTATATTCAATGTTGATTTTAGGACTCAATTCAACATTAATTTTTAACACTTAATCAACATTAATTTCAAATGTTGCTTCAATGTTACTTTTGAATATTGTTGAAAGTTGACATCCTGCCGATATTTCAACATTGTGCATAAACTTCATTTCAACATGAGTGGTTCACATTGGTTTTACATTAATCAAACGTGTTTATGCTACATGAGATATAATCATTCATCGTTATGCACTTCTTAATTACACAAAATTTCCTATTTGATTGTGAACTGACTTTTGCAATACTATCACGATCACTAAGACATGAAACAGAAAAACTATGAACCTCAGTAAAACTAGAAAAATTCAATGCCATACAGATGTTAAAATCGACTTACCAAAGCAGCAGACCCCGAAACCCTGGGCACATGGACCACGAGGCTCTCCTCCGAGGATCGTACACTCCGAAGCATGGTAACACACACCCACCGACCCATCCTCCGTGTCACATTGATCATTGGTGAAGTTCACGATTGTAAATATGTTCAAAACTGTAATCAATCTTCAAGTTACTCCTACACATTCATTATTGTAAGCTTAATCAAAGTTAAGGAGTCATCCATGATTAGATAGCACTGATTTTGAGGTTTAAATAAAAATTATGCGAAGCAATTGAAATTGAACATCTTCAATACAACAGCAACTTCTGCCCATAAACAAGGGCAGAAGGGGGGGTGACTCAAGAAATCCCTGTTCTATAAACAATGATGAAGAGAATTCTCCGTTGCTGGCATTCCAGGGAATTCTAGAATAGCTGAGGCCCAAGCCAGGCCTGTTTACAACCTGTGGCCTCGAAACTTAGCAGCGCTGATAAGGGAGAACACAACAGTAGAGGAGTGAATTTTAGTAAGCTGCGTGCAATTCATACACCCTATAGATGGATGTTGCAATAGGTACAGTATATGTGAAATGTTGGCAGTCACCTTGTGGAACCCGTAAACTCTCTATAGTGGATCTTCGGACCATGGAAGCTTACACAATAATATTACTGATTAATCAAATAATTCTTAGTTTTAACCTTATTGGTATCTGACAGTTTAAATGACTTATATTACTGGATACTGGACATCAAAATATTGAAATTAAATTCAGTTTTAAAATAAATAGCAAAAATAAAATCTATAAGGTAATTTATGTCATTGGTACCTTTTAACTTTCAAAAAGGAACCGTCCAATCCTTTATATTTTTATCAAGCAATTTTTATATAGTATTTTGTAGACATTCTCAATCGATGATCAGTAAAAACAAGTTTCATGATGATTCAGGATCTGGGATCTGATCCTTTTTATTCGTGGAAATAAATCTAGAATAAGACATAACAAGATTAATAACAAACAGCCAGGCGGAGCGAAAAAAATAACATCGCCAAAACAGAGAACTTTAAAAGCAATCAAATTACAAGTCAAGTGAAACAATTTATTTAAAACACATGAATGCACAGAAATCTCAAATTTGCCAACCAGAGCAGTAAGACCACACTCAATCAGAGCTAAGGAAAAACTATCATTTTTCTGTGTTTTAGTGGTTTCACTATTTTGAAAGTTTTAGTTCTCTGTTTCTGCTATTTCTTTTATCAAGTCCGCCTTGGCTTTTTGTTACTAATCTTGTTATGTTCTAAGTTACTTTCCACCTTAAGACAGAATCAAATTCTGAACCCTAAAACATTGGGAATCCTGTTTTTAGTTAGTAATGGCGGAAGTCGACAAACACATATAAAAAACATTAACTCATCATCACCAAAAATGATTATCAAAGATAGTCAACCTATTCCTGATAAGGGTGATTTTAAAATAACTAAAAAATAAATTACTTTGGGTCGAATACAAAACATTTGAAGCTCTTCTCGATTTTTATCAAAATTCATATAACTATACGACCTAGAAAATGTTTTCAATGCATTTTTAAAGAATAAATGGTAGAAAATTTGAACAAGTTGATTTCTTAAGGACTACATATAAAGTTAACGCATACTCACGTTTTGCAATTTTATCTGCACTGACTTTGATTTCAACTCCAGATTTTTTGGTTGGAACAGTATTCTTCAAAGGCCTCTTTCTCCATATCTTCAATGAAGGTGTTTCTTGATAGAGATCTGACGTGTTGGATTTCTGCATCTTAACTGAATCTTTTAGACTATCAGGACAACTATTTTCAGCAGTTTGATTTTTTAATGTTCGATGAGGTTTCTGGATGTGAGAATCATGATTCCCAAAATGGGTGACTCGAACAAACTTGTGCCCATGAAGAGAATCATTGGTTTTTTTATAGTATTTTAATGTTTTAGAACTTGAGGACGAGGGTTGTTTTGGGAGATATATTGTCCTGATTTCGGATCCGTTATTCTGAATCCGTATGACATTAATGTCATCGTTAAAGGGACCCTCAACACATAGGACAATCTGGATTACTGTAGAAAATATACAGCATTTAAGGATTGAACCTATCATGTTGTTAGTTTCTTTCAACACCTAAAAAATACATGATTTTATGTTTCAGAGCTATCATGAAGGCAAATAATTCTCTTTTCAATGGAAGATTGAAGAATATTTCCATTAACTACAGTAAAATTTTAAACCATTTCATGAAAAATCATCAAAATGAATTCAAACAATGAAAAACAAAGCATAAAAACATCAGATATTAAAACAAAGCATAAATGGTGTTCTAGGTGTGGCATGCATAAAAAAGGGGGTTCAGTAGCCTGCCCTCCCTAAAAAATTAGTGGTTGAAATAAAAATTAATTCAATAGTGAGAATTATTTTCATAGTTCATACTTAAGGTTGTCTGCAGCAGCAAGAGAACCAGAAATTCGTTGCTGCAGAATGCTCGGCATAAGGATTTATAGAAAGCTTTTCTCAATACTGGAGACTACGATCTAATTTTCAAACAAATTAGCTAAATTATGTTACCACTTTAAAGTCCTTTAAGTTATATTATCTCAGGGCATCAACCAATCAATAAATCAGAATAATACTAGCACTAGTAATGCAGAATAATATGGTATACAGTACACCTCAGATGATCCAGACTTGAATTTATATGAATCCCGGATTATCTGGACAAGGTTGAGCAACACAATTCATGTTCGAAAAATTGGATTTATCTTGAGTGTAGCGTTTTCAACACCTTGGTTTAAACCAAAATGCCATAACTCCACACAAAGCATTATTATACATCTAACAAGGAACCTATTGTAACATATTGGTTTTGCGTCAAACCCAAACCTTTGAGAATGGTTTAATCTCCAAAATTTGACAGCCAAATATAAAATTAGCACAGCTTTGACCCCAAAACCAGACTAGTTTTCCCCTATGTAGACGAGATTTTGTCTGCCGTAGTGCTGTATGAGAAAGGCCAACAGACATTTTGTGTTGTGCACAGTACAGCACAGTATAATAAGAGAACAGAAATACTGTAATAATATAACAACACATAACACCAAAACACAGGCTGTATTAATTACACCAAAATATAGGCTATATGCCGAAATTGCAGGTACACTTGGTGTGCGTGCTGCATGTGATTTTTCAATTATATTAATGAAGATAGTCTTATATGAAACTCAATGTTATATCGAGAGTCATTTGCCACGATCTGACGACGACAACGGCAATATCGGAAACTATAGTTCCGGGAACACTATTTTTATACTTTAATATGCACTGTTTTTTTACTTTAATATGTTTTTTTACTTTTTTATACTTTAATATGCACTGGATAACCTGAAGTACTAACATCTGGTACTTCAGGTTATCCAGATTTATCATTTTGTTTCCCAGGAAATTTGTATGAATTTAACTAAACTCACAGTTTTTGGCAATCTAGAGACATAAGGACAAAATTTCGAACTCCATTAATCCAAAAAAATCAGCCTCTAAATTGAGGCTGACCCTTGTGTCAGACTCCGGAAAAGTTGGATCATCCAGAAATTTTAGTAAAACTAGTGTACACGTGCTGATCAGCAGCTTTTATTTATTATAATTAATTAAAACTGGCAGATATATCCGCAGCTTCGCATGCTGAAAAGATAACTAATTTTAATTCAATCATATTATCATGTATGATAATACCAGCAATAATATTTTTATCTTTTTTCATTATAATTAAAATAAAATAAAAATTCATTGCAAATTTCTATTTCTGTGTTAATTTTTTTAAAAGTGGTCAATTTCTTTACATTTTTACCTATAAAGAGAAAATGTTATTAGGAAATTTTTATGTTCCATTCAATTTGCAGTTTTCATTCAAGTGTAGTTGATGGGAGTCAGACTTGAGATTTCCTCAAAAGTCCCTCGTTAAGTGAGTTTTATAAATATTTAGGTGCCTTTAAACAACAAAAACAGTAAGATATTAATCTTAAGCATAGTGCCCTCATTAGTTACCAGCCATCGGTAAATTAGCCTACGTGCAATAATTTTTCACGGTCAATCTCGTCTTTTGCATGAAAAATCCTGTTTGTAGTTGGTAACTACACAAAATTGTCTTTCATGACTGTTCGCGTCATTAACAAACATTTTCCTGCCGTTTTCTACCAGGTATAGATGTGACTTCTCTTAAGACAGCGTTCACGCTTTGTAGCGCTGTACTTCCGTTATCCCAGTGTACCCGCAATCGCAAACACGCTCGGTTGTTTTTTTACAGCCAATTACAACCAAACCATCAAATTTTAATAGATCATGAACATCAATAAATTATTACTTTTGTAAGGTTGTGTTGGTATGAGCCCTTTCATAATTATTGTGATTATTATTACCAACATTATTTCACTCTTTACTTCTGTTCAGTAACTATTATTACTTCTAACTTTTTTCAAGGCCCAAAAAAATAAAAATATACAGAATACTTTATATCTTCAACCTTTTACGAACCCCTGACCCTTCCCAAAATCTCGAGGGGTCGACTAACCCTTCTGACCTCTCGGTTCTGACACCACTGTGCAACTCAATGAAAAATCGTAGTCCCAGGGAATTTTGAGTTAGCGAAAGCCAAAGGTAGTTTTAAGTAAATTGCTAAATTGCAGACTTTAGATAATCATAACAAACATTAGAATATGTATAAACATCTTATTAATTGGCTAGTTCAAGCAACTATAGCAGCTTACTACTTGCTGTCACAAATTTGTGTTTTATTGAATGGTTACATTTTAAGGTCATTCGTTTTTTTTAATGATTAATAAGTTGTTTTTGTCAGTCTCCACAGTAATGGATAAAATCATTTCCAGTCATTCAAAAATATCTTACTAATTTTTATTATGTCTTGAAATCATTAACTCATTTTAAAAACTGAGGAATCTAATTTATTTTTGGTTCCTAACTGGAGACTTACAGTATTTGCAAAAACAACTAAAAAAACATAACATAAAATATTTATAACAAATTTTGAGCTGTATGCATTTTTTTATTTGTTATCAACTGACTGTTTCTTTTTAATGAATGTGTCATAATGAAATCCTGTTATTGGTTGTTTGCATACTGATAAATAAAGAAGAATTTACCGATATAGTTAACTTGAGACTTCCAGTTAAATGTTTGTCAGAATAGCAAAACTTCTTTAATTTCACACTAATCTCTCAAACTAATTGACAAAAATTAAATTTTGTTTGTTCTACTTGTAAAACTAGTCTGTTAGTTATAAAAATAGGGTTTGCAGTGAACTGACAACAATATTTTTATCATCCCAACTGAATAAAATAAAAAAAACTACCTAAAACTTGTTTTAAATTAACAAACGACAATTGAATAATATTTTATGTACTTCTGAAATGATAATATTTAATTCAAAACTAAATATTCGGTTTTCATTGCACATGTAAAGGATGGCACTTACAGGCAGTGATCTGAGTAGCCGTTGTCAGTGTCATCTGAATACTCCCGACACACATGTGGGGCATTGTTGATGGTTCGCTGGTCGCACTCCTTGTTTCGCTTCTTACACACTGTCTCGTTCTACATTATTATTTACACTAAATTAAGTTCCTCGAACAAAATTGTCATCATCATAATCATAATCACATTCCATATCGCTTTATATATTTAGGCCCTATTTTGAAACTTCAACTATTATACATGCTACCTCTTGTTTGTTGCAAGGAAAGTAGATTTGTAATAGAGGAGGAGGAATATGTTTTTGGAGTTGTTTTCTTATTAGTAATTTCTAATTCCAAAGATATTATACCTTAACTATATACTACACTAATATTTTATGAATTTCTCTCAAATGTAATAAGCATAAAACAAAAATGCTCTCCACATAAAAGCATGTGTGTTGGTGAGACTCTCTGTGGGCACAAGACAAAAGCTATAAAAAGAAGTTCAGTTTTGTTTGATCAGACTTTTGAAAAGCAACATTCTTAACGTTAGATCAGAAGAATACATTGATCACATCAATAAATGAATAAAAGGCTTTAAATGAGTTAAGAAATTTTACAATTTAGAAAGCTTTGTTGAATTTATACATTTTTCCACATTAAAACACATTTTTTATTTTTTAATACATCAGTATTTTGAGTGATTTCAAAAGCTGTGGATTTTCCAAGCAAGGTGCACTTGCTGTGCACCCTGGGACGGCCAAATCAACCAAACTGGCATTTAAAAAACAATAAAATGATTGAACTTCTATAATTTTATATCATATTCTACAACTTGAAATGACAATCAATATGGTATTCTTTATGATTATGAAAACAAAATGAATCATTTTTAATAATCATTTTTAATTTGTTAAACACAAAACTTTTTTGATACTGTCAAAAGATATACATTATATAGGTATAGATATAAGATTATAAAAGAAGTAAGCTGGAATTTTTATTTCTTGGTCTGTTCAAAGTGTCAGGGACAAAGTTGTAGATAACAATCTGAAGTTAACTTTTTATTTCAACAATTTCTTTTGTAGGATCCCACAGTTTCACTAAAGATCGGTGTTAATAATTGATCATCAGATTAATTTAATAATTGATTCTCTGGGGAGGCATGGATTAGGAATTCCATGTAATTAACTTTGGAAATACTTAACTATCTTTTTACTATCTTTTTTTATTATATTGGGGGTATTCCATACCCTCCAAACCCCTCAGTCATATTGACCCCCCTATTCCCAAAATCCTGGCTGTGTCCCTGGATACAATACTTTTGATTGGTGAACTTGGTTCTCCTAAATTTGGAAAAAATACATTCTAATAGCTTTAAGTAACCTATAACTTCATTAATGTAAAGAACTAATCAAAGACCAGAGCATTGTGAATTTCACAGGTGCCGAAGATCTGGCAGCATCGACGATGCGTCTCATCGCGACCGCGTGTGAGCAGTCGATGCCCGGAGTTTCCCGCCGCCACAGGAAGAAGCCGGTTTACTGGTGGACGCCTGAAATCGCGGAACTCCGGAGGAGATGCCTTGGTCTCCGACGAGTTGCGCAGCGAGCCAGGAACCGCCCTGATGCAAATGCCAGATCGGCTGAGCACAGAGCGGCCCGCCGAGAGCTCCGCGGTGCCATCAACCGGAGTAAAGTCAGGTGCTGGAAGCAGCTGTGTCAGGATATCGACAACGACCCCTGGGGGATGGGCTACAAACTTGTAACCCAGAAGCTAGGGGCTCGCTCACCACCTGCGGTCATGGAACCACAAGCCATGGCCGTCGTCGTCGATACACTGTTTCCCAGCCACCCAGTTCGGCCAGTCAGGGAATTCGGAGAGGTAGGCGCCTTCCCAGTTTTCCGGGAAGAGGAACTCACCGCCGCCGTCCGATCCCTACGACCCAGAAGAGCGCCCGGTCCCGATGGCATTCCGGCGGAGGTGCTCAAGCTCGCTGCGGAGGTGAATCCAAGGCTTCTGCTCGATATGTTCAACGCGTGTCTGGCGGAAGGCGTTTTCTTTTCTTCGTGGAAGGTTGCCCGCCTTGTTCTTATTCCGAAGGCGAAGAGCACACCGGGGACCCCTTCTTCTTTCCGACCCCTGTGTATGCTCGACACGGCCGGGAAAGTGCTTGAGAAGCTCCTACGTGTCAGGCTGACCGAGGCCATCGTCTCTGCGGGGGACTTGTCCCCGCAGCAGTACGGCTTCAGATCCGGTCGCTCTACCATCGACGCTATCCAGGAGGTAGTTGAGGCAGTGCGGAGGGCGGAGGACCACAACCACTGGTCGCGCCGCGTGGTCCTTCTCGTCACGCTCGACGTGAAGAACGCTTTTAACTCCGCCAGGTGGAGCGATATGCTGTGGGCGCTTGAGCATACGTTCCAAGTTCCCTCCTACCTCCTGCGTATGTTGGAAGCGTATTTGTCAGACCGCGTTCTGTTGTACGACACGACCGAAGGTCAGCGGCGCATTCCCATCACTTCCGGGGCTGCGCAGGGGTCCATTCTCGGACCAGATCTCTGGAACGTGTCTTACGACAGCTTGCTGAGGCTAGACATGCCCGATGAGACCCGCCTCGTTGGCTATGCTGACGATGTCGCTGCCTTGATCGCTGCGAGGAACGTCGAGCAGGCAAAACTGAGGCTCAGCGTAGTGATGGCCAAGGTCAACGGGTGGATGCGAGATCACGGCTTGTCCCTGGCTATCAGTAAGACGGAGATCGTCGTCCTCACCAAAAAGAGGATTAACACCGTGTTCCCGGTGCAAATAGGTGACGTCACACTCGAGACTAAGCCTGCTGCAAAGTACCTGGGAGTCATGGTCGATAGCAGACTGTCTTTCGGCGAGCAGATCCTGCGCGCCGCCGACAAAGCCGCTAAGGGTGTCGCTGCCCTTGGTAGGCTTATGCCCAATGTCGGCGGGCCTCGCACCTGCAAGCGCCGCTTGCTCATGACTGCCGTCCAGTCAGTCTTGCTGTACGGGGCGGAGGTATGGGCTCACGCACTCGAGAAGCGAGTCTACCGAGACCGGCTTGCCCGAGTCCAGCGCCGAGGAGCTCTGCGGGTCGCTTCGGCCTACCGCACAGTCTCCGAGCCTGCTGTGATGGTGATCGCCGGAGTCATTCCCGTCCTCTTCCTCGCGAGGGAGAGGCAGGCGATTTACCGGAGGAGGCCTGAAGTGGGCCGGGAAACAGCTGCCAGGGAAGAGCGCGATCGCAGCTTCGACTCTTGGCAGCGCGACTGGGAAGCCGAGCTGAGGGGACGTTGGACCTTCCAGCTCATACCTTCCGTCCGACCATGGGTGGAACGGCAGCACGGCGAGGTCGATTACTACGTGACCCAGTTTCTTTCTGGACACGGGTACTTCCGAGCCTATCTGCACCGGATGGGCAAAGTCGCCAGCCCGGACTGTCTGTATTGCCCCGGCATCCCAGACACGTCCGAGCACACTTTCTTTCAGTGCGACCGTTGGCACGTCCGCCGAGCCTCGCTTTCATCTGAGATCGGCGTGGTCGTCAGCCCAAACAACATCGTCGGAGCTATGCTCCAGGGAGAGGGCAACTGGAACTGTGTCCAGCACTACGTCCAGGCCATTCTTCGGGCGAAAAAGGTCGACCTCGATCGGCCTTAATCCTCAGCTTTTCCCCAAGGAGGTTGCCCTAGTGGCGTAATATCAAAGGCCTAGCCCGAAGTAATGTGTGAAACAGTTCCAGGCTAGTGTCCTCGGTGCCGAGGGAGGTGGTTTAGTCGGTAGTTCATGGGACATCGAGCCCGTGGGAGTCCGACACTACTGAGGGGACAATGAGCCCCTCAGTGTGCGTAAATGCATTCCACCTCCTACCCAAAAAAAAAAAAAAAAAAAAAAAAAAACCCTCCAAACCCCTCAGTCATATTGACCCCCCTATTCCCAAAATCCTGGCTGTGTCCCTGGATACAATACTTTTGATTGGTGAACTTGGTTCTCCTAAATTTGGAAAAAATACATTCTAATAGCTTTAAGTAACCTATAACTTCATTAATGTTTATGATAATGTTTAGGTCTTTGTAGGCTCATTGAATAGGCGAAAACTGAAAACAGAATGACTACTAAGACTTCTAGATGATTTAAGTTTTATGACTAAGATGCTACTTAATTCATAACATTTTTTCATGTTTACTGTATCTTAAATTAAGGTCAACAGACATAATATTACACAAAGCAATAAAACGAGGGAAACAAAAAACTGAAAAACCCTTAAAAACAACAGAAGTATATTTATAAATGCAATATATATTAACAAAGTGTCTTTTTTCAAAATACTTAAAAATCACAGAACGTTGGTAAACTATAATAAGAAGTCTCTGGTTGCAGTCAAGGCAATAGCGCTCTGCAACAAAACCAAAAAGGGAGTCATGAAACATTTGGTTGATTATTGCCTTATATTAATTTTATGTATGGTATACAAGTTTTTTCAGTAGCCTAAGGTGTCCTAACTGTTGGTATGATACTTTGAGACGTGTTTTGTGTAAATTACAACAAATAGGGGTCAGGGGGGGGTCATGGCCCACCCCAAAATCCTAAAAATATATGTAATTTTTAACTACTAAATGATACACTTTACACTTTTTATTGCTAAATATTAAGTATTTATGATTTTTAAACACAATCATAATAGGGAAAGCAAAATTAGGTGGGTGGCAAAACCTAAACATATTATCAGTAAATAAAATATAATGGTTTTGTCTAGGGGTGTGCGAATAGTGATTTTTTGGTTGAAATCGAATCAAATCGAATAGTTTATAACTATTCCGAATATCGAATATTTTCGAACGAATATTTATGTTAATGGTTATTTCTTCAAATGAGATCAAATTTTAAATAGCAGCATGTAAGTATAAATACCCTTTCGCAGGAAACCTGCATACTTAGCAAATTACCACGCATTTTTAGCAACTATTCAATAATAAATATAATGTTATCAAAACAAAAGTGTTATTTCATTGTGTTTTCTTGATTTTATTTACTCTTGTCCTTACTTTCCCCCTCTCCTCCCTATATTTATCTTATTTAATTATTAATAGCATTATAACATGTCAAAATAATACAGGTCAAATATCAATTACTCAAGTACACAAAGGTACAACTAATCAATTGTTAAGAATTTAGAAATCTATTGATTCCCCCCTTAAGCATAGGTAATATTCATTTGAATAAGCATAATTAGGCCTATATAGTAGCAATTTCAGGATTAGGCTACTTAACAATTCCTTTTCTGCCGCAACCTAAATTTGTTCACTTTTAGGCCTCTGCATCCCTTTGTTCCTTTTCCTTTTAATGAACCAATAAATTATTTGATCAGGGGCTAGACCTAAGCGATTAGACCAAAGAATTACATATAAAACTTGGTTCACCAACTACTTCATATTTGAAGAAAGCCTTACAATTTTATTTGTGCATTAATTCCTGAGAACAAAGATTTTGGTTTTCCTAAAGTAATACTATAAAATAATAATAAGCCAGACCAGTAAACTTAACCTAAATTTCAAGATAATTTACATTGGCCATTTACTTACAACAAAGATTATTTGTTTTACATTATAAACAGCAAGCAAACTCATTAATTAGGCTTAAGTTGTCAAACCAACATTGTGCCGTTATCTAAAAATGACTATTTTAATCATGTATTGAAAAAAACACGCTCCGCCTGATTTGTCAGATTTCAACAAAATAAAACCACTTTTTGATCATTCAACGTTTCTATTTCTACGTAATTGATTAATTGAAAAATAAAGAAATCTGAGCAAGTGAAACAAAGACATTCTCGAGTTATTAACAACAACTAAACTTCAAAGCAGACGAAGATTAGAACAACAACGACATATTTACGGCCTGAAAAAGTCGTACGAAACACCAACACGACTATTTATTAATGGGGTATTTACGGTATATTTTGTTTTGGCAATTGAAGACGACTCTGGACACTGTCGGTCATCGGTGAACTCTGATTGGTCTTGATTGCAATTCTCTCTTTTACCAACTGATGTTTCGTCGGTATTGGATACTGGTCGAGACAGAACTGAAGAAGGATGGACTATTATTTTTTAAATGATTTAATGCTGTGATACGAGAATTTATCTTACGAAAAAATTCGTTGTCGCGTCGGGTATTGCGCAGTATATTAACCTAAGTACTGCACGACTGATCAACACGGCAGAGGGAATTTGGTGGCAAAACTGCGATGTCAGTATTATTTTACAGCAGCTATTCATCTGTCGTCTGTCCACGTGAGGACGCAACTGTTTCTGATGTAAAAAATGGATTCGTAGTTGTTGGCAACTACAAAAAATATACTTTTACTTTGAAAATGGGTACGTTTAGATTTTATGCCAGTCCTTTAAATATTCGCTTCGGTAATATCGAACTTCTTTGCAATCTCAAATCGAATCGAATATCACGATATTCGATTCGAAAAAGTTCGAAGTTCGAAAATTCGCTCTCTTATAGCGAATTGGACACCCCTAGTTTTGTCGAACTATCAGCAAAGCTAACAGTGGTCTCTTCTTGATTAACTATGTTTGTAAAATTTTTACTAGCTTATCAAATTACAGATTACTCAAATGGGTGGATGAAAACAAAGTAGTTACAGAGTTTCAAGGTGGATTTAGGCGGGGCTACTCTACTCTACTACTAGAATAACATATTTAGTCTTTTGTTATGATCAACTTATGTTTATTGCTAAAAAGATGAAAACTGTATTTTTTGTGGACTTCAAAGCAGCTTTTGATACCATGGATAGAAATGCATTGATTTATGAATTAATATTCATAACAATACTCAAGTAAACTTAACTTGAGTCAGTCTGGTGCCAGTTTTGTGTTTTGTCTATGGTGGCAGTAGTGTCGACAAATTTTCCAAGAAAGAGAAAATCATTACACTGGTAGTAAAATAGTCCAAAGATATTTATACAAACAAGGTAGAACAAATTAAAGGATAATTATAACTCTTCAAAAGAATGTAAAGCCTAGTTGATAAGAAATTTTAAATTTAGGGTAAAATTAAATTTTTGAAATTTATAATTTATTGTTGATGGGAAATTGTAAAACAAATAATCCAGCATACTTGGGTTTCTTTCTTAATCAGTTTCACAGTGTGAGAGCTAGTTACAAGGTTTTCCCAATTTCTGATGAATTAATTCTGCGAGAAGATGCCATATATTGATATGTTGACATTTTCTCATTTTAGAGGAGAGCTGTTTTAAGTTATAATTACAGTGAAAATTCCAAATTTTGAAAAAATTTGGCAAGTTAAATGTTTTTTATGCATATAAAACTGTAAACTTTTAATGCCATAAAAATAAAATCAACGTATAACCCTTAAAGTGAGATATTTACGATTTTATAGCATAACAGGTTTTGACATCTTTTATGAAGAAGCAATATTTTGTGTTATACACTTGATATGTTGACATTTCAGGTTTTGGATATGGTGACATGTTTTTTGCCATCTTACAAATTGATAAATATTGAGTTAAATGTTTGCAGCAGGGGCTGTTATGACCTACAAATCAAGTTATGGCACAATATACTTTTACAGAAATTGACACATCAGATTTGGTATTGTTTTGTCACATCGCTGTTAGTGGGAATTTATATCTGGTTTTACCATATTATAGATCTCGGCGAGATGAATACGGTTATGTTGACAACTCGATTTTGGTAAAAAAAACAACATATTAAGTAATGACTTCCACCCACAGAATTATGATTATTTCCTACTGTAACGTATCATGTAACACATACCCTTGCCTACTGAGCCACTTTTTGAGAATAGGCACCAGTAAACCACCCAGGATGATCTGAGTGGGGTGGTATACCAGCAATGGAAGCGTGATCTGGGAGAAATGTGCGTAGCCGGAGAACAGAATTCGTAGAATAGGAACACCTGAAATCAACATTTCAGATTTGTTTTATGGAATTTTTGAATTTTTCCCTTAAGAGGAAAGGGTTGTATTGAATACTAGTAGAGATAATGACTGTTAAAAAGTGAGATACCTCTGGAACAGTGCTTGATTTGTAAAAATTGAGACAACCTCCCACACTCCATCATTCTTCCCTTCAACAAAGTTATTACATGTCTATGTGAATAATATGTCACATTTTATCTAACTCAAATTTTTTAATAAATAAATTTAAAACTAACAAAGCATTATTTCATTAAAAAATAAATTATTTTAAGAAGTTTTAGAATTTTTTATGATGCCTTGTGCGAGTATTCGGGTCTTTTTAGCGTTTTCAACATTCGGCTTACAAGACTAGACAAAAGAGCGCTAACTTCAGGCCGAAAGTCCATGTCTAATTTAAGTACATTTTAAGCAATACTTTCGTTAAAATTAATCCAGTCGATTACACGCCATCATCCCTTCCGACAAATACTCCGGCTGGTTACACATGATCCTCTCTTACAGCGAATTCTCCGGCCGATCAGATACGATTGTCTTTTCCAGTATATTCTTCTGCCGATTATACACGATCATCTCTTACAGCAAATACTCCGGTTGATTACACACAATTCTCCCTCGAGGCAAATTCTCCAGCCGATTATACGCGATTGTATTTTGCGGCAAATTATCCGTCCGATTATATGCGATCGTCTCTTACAAAAAATACTCCGGCCGATTACACACAATCAACTCTTGCGGCAGAAAGAGGTCCTGGAACGCTATTCCGCTGCTGCAAATCAAGCACTGCCTACGAATTCATCCACTGGACCAACATGAAATTTGAAAAAACGTTTGGAATGGCTCAAGTATAAAGTTGTACGTCGCCAGTAATGTACGCTTGGGATCATTTTGGAGGGGATCAGGAGGGACAGCCAAAATTGAAATTTCCCTATCTGAACTCCTGACGTCTAGGAGTGCACACTATCACACCTAATGTGATACTGTATCTAATGTAATGCATCCTACAATACAAAGACAATTTAACCAACCATGGACAATTAATAAAATTTAAGCTTGTTTTTATTGCTCATTTTATTGAATTTTGTGATGGTTAAGATGCCGAACACTCAGTACCTTAAGTAATACACTCTAAAGATGATAAACCTTTGGGGAAAAGATGAAAATCCACTTTTTTAAATAGGCACCATTAAGATCCACAAAATGCCATAACAATTTCCATAAAATAATCAAAGTAATTTAATATAAATAATTTAAAGAAAATACAATTATTAATTTGGAAACAATAAACATAAAATCAAAATTTAATAAACTATGTGGTCAACTGACATTAAAGATTTTATGTAGATCAGTGGCATAATATACACATCTGACAACTGCAAACCTACTTTATTTATGATTGAGCGATTGGATTCATAACTGAAACCAGTGTGATGCGGGTTGTGATGGTAACTGTGTGTTGTCATAACATTAGGCTCTGTATTGTGAATGTACGTGGATAGACAGCTGTGTAAAGAAAGCAGGGTGACAGCTTAGTGCCTAGCGCATGTCTATGGCTCAGTAGTACAGTGTGTAAAAGAATTCTGCCCCCCCTCTTTAATTTTTTGTTTATTAAACAACATCAAACAAATCACCATTGGGAAACGATACTAACACAACCTAAAGTATCTTTTAACGTTATTGGAAATTTTGAGTGTCCCCCAAAAATGGGGGATTAAGGGGGCTACTCAAAATTTTCAAATGCAAAATCCTTTTGAGTGACCCCTCATTTTAAGAGATTTCCGACTTATTTATTATTCTTAGATTTTCCTGTTCTCAATATAAGACAACTGTGTTTGAAAACTTTATTGATTAACATTATAATTAATAAAACAATTTTTATTAAATAAAACACATGTGTATTTTCTCAACATCCTCGCATCAATACACAAATAGGAATAAACTCAACTTTGGCTTCCAAATTCCTAAACTGCATAATAAACCTAATCTATTTAATTCTATTTAACTTGCCCATCAACTCTTATCTTAATCTGCCAACCGAAATTTTGAATGCATGGAATGATAGCATCGCCATATACAAGCAAAAAGTGGAGATCTGGCTGTTGCAAATCGGCGCCGATGCTGCTGAGCTGCTCTTGCAGTCGCCATACTCATGAAGCACTTACTTTTACCGAAAAGCAGCCTCTGAATTCTGATGAACAGCCCACTGTTTTTTTTATTTGTTTCTTAACTTATCTTCATATCTGTTTTTTCCAATTTTTTGTTGCAATGTTATTTAGTTTACATACAATCGGTAGCCTAGTTATATTTAATTTTTACAGGTCACCTTATTGTTAATTACCTTTTTTATGAGCCAATGTGCGCTTTGCGGACTAATTATGGACTCCTCCTCACGCACAGATGTATAGTCTTGAGGGGAATATTTCCATTTATTTGTATGTTATTTGTAAGCGCTGATTTATGTAAATATTCAAAATTTCATATAACATCAAAAGATACTTTGGATTAAGTTAGTATCGATGCCTAAAGGTTATTTGTTCGTTGTGACAAACAAAAAAAATTAAAGAGGGGGGGGACAGACATTTTATACACGCTGTATGTAGCTTGATTAAAACATCAACAACAAAGATCAAGTTCTCAAGACTTAAGCACTCCACTTTCTAGAGGAAGTTGAAGGAATGTACATGTTGCTTCGTGAGTAGGAAAAACCAATTCAATAAATTAAAACATGTTCCAATTCGTCATCTTGCAAAAATAGGTTAGGCATCTTGACTGTCACTTTGTTCTGTATGCTGATAAGCCTGCATCCATCCACAACAAAACTTCCATTTTTCTCTGCCGTTTTCGCTCTTGGTTTATAATTCGTTATGAAAGAGTATCAAGATCTGTTCTATGGACTACCGATAGGTTAGATTTTGAAACATCGATGCTTCAATCACTTCTGGACTGACCAAATTACATAAGTAATAAAACCAAGATTACCCAAGGTGAGAGACTTGTGAGTTGCACAGAAAGTGATAGTTATGACATCGGCCGGTGTGTAGAAAAACTCTGCCAAATGGAAGCTGATGTAAAGCAGGACCACCTGAAGAAGCAGGACTGAAAAACAGACATATTCTTATTTTTGCTGATTGTTGCCGTAGTTTTTAAGTATCGGTAATTATTCTTAGGTTTTAATGTTTTACTTAAGTACAGAAAGGTCATATACTTTTCTTGTAGTTTACAGTTAACTCATAATCACTAGAATTTATGAACTCATCAAAGTTTTGGGAAAAATATATGTTTAAAGTGTACCAGTTTTAGTTTGAAGAATATTTGTTAAATAAAAATTGTCATTTTAATAAGCATGCTGGTGTAGAAGTTTGTATGTTCGTTTTAGTAGATTCGCCAGTCTTTCCAGTTTCAATGCGAACAATATCGAACACCATATTGGTCAAAATTAGAGACTCACATGATCACCACCAAAGTTGATAAATAAAACGAGCAGGCCTTTTGCCGCCACTCTTAATTATGGTTAATGACTATGAGAATTTTAACAGTTGTTTGTGAGTATCCGTTTTGGGTAAGTTTTCCATTATTTATTGTAATTATATTTTAAAGTGTTTGATTATGGCCATTGTTGGATTTAATTAAATTTTGCAGGTTTTGTCAAACTATCTAAAATTGTTTGGAAATTGAATTGTATTGTTTTTGGGCTCAAGTAATTACGCAAAAAGAATGTAAACACTAAGAAGAAAAAATATAAAGAGATAATTGACTTAACCGGCATGTAATTAAATAGAATATTAACTTTGAAATATGAAAAATGACAAGCTAAAACTTCCAAGTACATAATAAAATCAATTTTTAAAAATTCTGAGTTTTATTAGTTAAATCATGGACAGTTACAAAAACTTAAAGGTGTGCCACACAAAAAAATGGTACAAATGAAATTATAACAATTTTATAAAGCAACAGCTTTTAACATAAAACATACCTAGGCCAAAGGTGATGAGGATGTCGGCAGCATTCATGCCTACATCATGGGTTTTCAAGGCATCGCAGAACGTAGTGAAGATGATGAAGAGCAGAGCGGCTTCCCCCACAGTAGAGAGGGGCAGACGATGTACAAGACTGGCCAGCCCGTACCTGCCGTGTCAGAGGTACGAGTTTCAAATCTGACATTCTGCCTTTACAGATTATGTATATACTAATTTTTGTTTTATATTTAAGGCATTCAGAAGCCAAACCTATTAACTCCACTTATTTTAATTTGAGGTAATAACATGGTCTGGTTGCAAATTTCAATTTCTTTCAGTGTTCAATAATACTAATTCCACAGTTCAATGGTTTGCCACCAGAATGCGCTAACTACTTTGGCAACTGAATGTTTCCCCAGATGTTTCAGCGGCCAGTTTGATTAACTCCAAATTAAATTTATTATCTTATTATTTCTTTACACATCTAGATAAAAGTTGGTATGGCTTTTTCTAGTTGAGTTTTACAGGGTATTGATATAAAACACCCAATTTTGACGCTTCTGCAGCAGCTAATCTGCATGCCCATTTCTCATGTTATCTTAATGGGAAATAATAAATTCTATATCTTTGTTATTTCTTGATATATATTGATAAACGTTTGTACATGGCTTCTTCTAGTGGAGTTCTACAAGATATTGATATAAAAACACTAAATTTTCATGCTCCTGCTGCAGAAAAACCTGCATGCTCATTCCCCATGTTATTTCTTATGGAGCCCAGAGTATTTTGTTGAATCCTTTCAGTTGGCAATTTGACTAACTCTATACAAAGTGTATTTTTTCTATAGAGAGCCATTGGAATTTTTATTAATATTTATATGGTGCTAAAAAGATGCCCTGCAATTTTACAAAACTAAGAATATTAATCTACACATTCTAAAGCAATAACAGATTTTTTTATTAACTCATAACTTTATCTCTTTATACAGAGCATTTTAATTTTATGGAGTTTATGGTTTGACTTCTGGACACCTCATTTATGTTTTACTCAGGTTTAGTAACTGAACTTCTCAATATAATTTAACGTGAGATCAGTTTCATTTTCACGTAAGTGTATTCTGTTTAGGATTAGGTAATCCGATATCAACTATCAACCTATCGTGTTTAACTTAATCAATATACTTTTCCAACAACCGTCAGCAATGAAGAGACATCGATATCAAACTGTAACCGAAACTATTGCCAATTATATGAATCGATTCTCTCACGAACAATGAATCATACCTGACCTTAATTTATCGAATTTCGACTATTAATAGATCGAACATCAATAGATTGAAAATCAAAAGATATTGTTTTCTGAGAAAGCCAGATGTTGAATCGTCTGCTATAGAACCGAATAGCAAAAGATCAGATATAAAACTCATACCATGTCAGGTTATCACAAATAAGGATCAAAACTGATAAATACATGCATTCTAAAATGTTAAATATGTAAATTAAAGGGGTGCACCAGTCATAAAAATATTGTGTTTCTACATGTTTCTCCCAAAAAAGCCAGTGTTAATTTGAAAGAGCAAATACTAATCTATGAGCAACCGATTGTCTAGCAATTCCAGATATCAGAATTTTTTTATATTGCTTTTGGTTTGGTATTAAAAAATTGCTAAAATTGAACTTTTTGGGATTTTATATAAATTATACTGATTGTGACACAATATTAAAAAACGGGATCACCAGAGTGGTTCGTTAGATTTATTTTTATTTTTCAAACAAGATACAAATGAACGATTATGGTTGAGTGGTTGAGTGTCCCAAATGTGAAAGTTGATATTGGGCCTTATGAGAGGGGGAAGTAGAAACACAATAATTTTAATAACTGAAGTCCCCTCTTAATAGACTTGGAAACATTTTTAGATTTGTTTGATGCCACTAAAGAAACTCAATGTGTTAGTGTTTGTAAAGTTTCAAATGATAGAATATGCAACAAGACTTTAGACTGTTATTCCTTTTTAAACGCTAACCATATCAAAAACAACTCAAGAATTAACTAGAACTGAGTTAAAAAGTATAATGGCATCAATAGTTTTAAACTTTGATTATCAAAAGTACATGATCGATGAAGCAACTACACAACAGTAAAAACATTCTTTTTCATAGTGCTGTAGAATTCTAAAAACATGGTTGAAATTTTGCAGGCAAGTTTATTTAAAAGATCAGTCAGTTACAATTTTAATAATTTTTAACTCATTCTGGAGAGAGTTAACACTGCAAGTTGTATTTTTGAAAACACTAATTTTGAATTAATTAAAAATTCCATTCCTTGTTTTTGATTTGCGATAACTTTGCTGAAGAGCATATAACAGACCTTTAATCGACTTTCTTGAGAAAAGCATATCATAAATTGAGACAACTGTGATTAATATTTATGACATTTTAAATTCATTTCTAATGTAATATTAATAAGTTGCATTAAATTAAAACAGTAGTTAACTCTGTTATTACTAAGTTACCTCATTTTATTTTTCCGAGATATGCTTACTAATCAACTGTGGTAAAATTATATCGTGAAAGATAGAAAATGTTAATTAATTTTTTTCACCGTTATTCAATACAGCCGCGATGCGACTTTTAACAATAGAGTTAACAGTGCATTGGAAATAAATTATTAAGCATTAATAATATTAGTAACAGGTATCTCAAATTTTGGAATTGTGTTACAATTTGTTTGCAAATAAAACTTATGAAAGTGCTACATGCTAGTGTAAACCTCGCTTCAGGCCCTAAGCCTTTCGCAGATCAATGCTGGGGAAGAAAAAATAAATAGGCAGATGGAATAGGTTCGGCAAAGCTTAGATTGGGTGGACAAAGATATACCTTTATCCAATGGATGAAGGGATATGGCCTCAAGAGATAGGTGGCCCTCATTATGGTCGCCAGTACATCCCCGCCCACCCGGTCGTCAAGCCCAGCCTGCCCTGGTGGAGATCACTGCAAGACAGCACAACACTGCCTCCAATCGTGACAATTTCCATTACTGTACCCAGTATTAGGACCTTAGGAAAAGCCAGTTAGGTTCCCACTGGGGGGGGGGGGCTAATTACGTAGTTGAATGTTTAATAGAATAAAGATTGCCGAAACTTTTCCACAGCTATTTACTTTCTACAGCATTATGGACATGAATGATTTATCTGCCATGCGGTTGCTCCGCCGATCACCTTCTTGCAATAATGAAGGTACCTGCGAGAGAGCTGACCCAGACACAAGGGAAGCAGCACAGTCTGGTACAACACGGCCACAGAGCTGAGGAGAGACACCACAGCCGTCGACCCCAACTGGCACAACAATCAACATTTGTACCTGCGAGAGATCACTGCCTGCTACACTCTCACTTATGTTTATTTTATATCAAGTTTTTATTTTTCTTTTTTTTTTGGAAAAGCTGCATGAACGATGTCTCCAAAGTACCCGTGTGCTATATGTAATATTGGAGTAAGATTCTCGGGAATCAAATGCACAGGCCCAAATGAAAAATGGTACCATGCAGGATGCTAAAGCACTCTGGAAAAAACTTTAACGAAATTGACATCTGATGACATTGTAACGGATGGAAGGGTTTCTGTGTTGGCCAAACAGAAATAAAGCCCTCCACCCGATACGGGGACGTAGCTCCAACAAATAAGAGACATGTTTGCTGACAATGAAATATGTTTTTTCTCAGGCTAAACAAAAATGCTTACCACAAAGTAAACTACTTTACAAGTTATGATTTTGATACAACAAAAACTCTCAAAAACCAACAGACATTGCAATTCCTTTTAAGAGTTGGAAACAAGTGAAAGATTCTAAAAAAGTTAAAATCAATTAATGATAACTCAAAGGGTGAGCAGCTTGGAAGTTGTCTGAATATAAAAACCTACACCTTAATTTAGAAGGAACCAAAAACCTACTCATAAAGGCCTTAAGCCTATTGGGCCACGAGCCCTGAGGCCCCTCGGTCCCCCAGCACACTCCCCTGTACACCCTACTAAGAAAATGACCCCCAAACACTTGTTAGCTGACCTACTTAAAGCCAGAGCTCTCAGTCAGTCAGCATAACGAGAGTCTGTTTAATAACAATTCCAGTCTACTCACACAACATACTCTAATACTTCCTCTTCACAAAGGTTGATACCCCCTATCGTCACAACATAAAGGTTTTGAAATGCACCAACTGCGAACTAGACCAACTACCAGGCATACCAAACCACTCAACTCTGATAAACAGTCGAGTATCCCTTCAAGCACTGAAACACAGTCTCAATGAAAATAATATTATAGAAAACTCAAACAAACAAGAGGAAATCTTAGAAATAGCAGCAAAATTAGGGTCAGCGATATTAGAAAACAAGCACTCGAAAAAATAAATAACTAAATTACAGACCAAAATAATTAAAATTGAGGAAATAATGAAAGATAAGGAATATTATGAAAGGAGACACGCAGTACAAAAGAAAACGTATAGTGTTTCTCTGTAAGTAGCAACAGCTGCTGCTGAAAAACCTTAACACTGTTCAACAATTAACCTCTCAGCTAAAAGCCAAACTCAAACTGAGCAACCTCCCCCCCCCCCCCCTTTAAATGCAAAACTGAAGAGAAGAGATGAGGATTATGAAGACTTTTTCATCAAACACATTGAGTTTTACAAAGAACACATGAAGCAGAATTGCAGCTACACTGAAGCCAGGGGTGGTTCGCTACTAACTGCAAGTGAACTCGCCTTACCGCCATCAACCCTGCCTTTGGTAAAAATAGATAATGCATCACTTCAAGAGATCCATCAACCTGAACTTTCTTTAGGCCACAACAAGCTGATCAACACCAAAGTAAAAGAAAAAATAGCCAAAACAAACATAATAGTTCACCTAAAAAAATAGAACATAAACCACTCACAATCCTACATCTAAATGCAAACAGAGTTGCCAATAAAATAAAAAAGTTAAGCACTCTCTTCTCTTATCATCACTTCACCCTGATGTAATACTCACAGAACGAGGCAAGAAAAATGAAATACTTAAGAACACAAGACTTATAGGGTGCTTATTAACGGCAGAGTACTGAAGAAAACAACACATACAAGGTGGTGTAGAAATTTACATCAAATATATAATGAAAGGCAAAGTGGAAATTGCTGACATCAGTTATGCAAGTATAGAACTTTCTTGTGAACTGGCTTCCATAAAGTTAAACTATTGCAAGACCTCCCTTTTCATCATTGGAGTATACAGGACACAAGGCAATCCTCAAACTGGACTGGGGGCTATTTTAGACGCCATTGACAATGGTGAACTGGCTACAATGGTGAACTTCTCTGACTTAATGCTCTTGTGAATTTGTACATAATTAACAAATTAATACTTTACATGTGCACTTAAGAGTGACTTTTTCTTATTCCAATAGAGTTTAGGAAATGTGAGGAAAAGAGAGGAGGAGATCAAAAGACTTAAAGATGAAGTGAATTTTTATGAAATTAGTGAACTGGTGTCTCAGCCTAGTAAAATTAGTAGTAGTGAGAATTGACGATAGACCTATTTCAGACTTTTCACCTTAAGGTAACGAATAACAGATTGTCCTGTGATGAATCAGAGGAGCTCCTGTCAGAAAGGGGGGGGGGGGAGATCAGGGACAAATATACAAAGAACAAAAATGTACCATCTGCCTCAGCTGATAAACGAGTCCATAATTCAAGCCAAAGGAGAAATAGACGAGTACCACCACAGCTCTCTACCAATGAGGGCTTCCCTCCACTATATAAGGGAACAAAGCCTATATGATTTTAATTTCGAATTAGCCAAACTTGAAATCAATGATCATAACTCAAGGTTTTTCTTAAATCTTAGTCTCCTGATTTATTTTGTACATATAAGTTGTTCAGATTTGAGAATAAATTGTAACCTTGCAATCGCTCTTCCTAATCACTTTAAAAAGGCTCAACTTTTTTGGGGATCAGCCCTCACCAAAGATAGTTCCTACATGTGCCAATGAGTCAGACAAAAGTTGAGTTATAACACTGCACTTAAATCAGGAAAGGTTAAGGTATTTAAACCCACTTTTATTAATACCAGTAAATAATTCTGGGAGGCTTAATCCTGAATAAATTACAGGAATAGCTTAATAGGTTAGGAATTAATTCAGGGAAACTGACTTACAAGAAATAATAAGATGGTCGGCGTTATGAATATTCCCAAAAAACTTCCTACGACTGAATTGAATATCGCAGCGGCTTCGCTCCCTCCAACAGCCTTGGTAAGAATGACAGCTGATGACACTGGAGGTGGCATACAACTCACAGTAGCCAGCCTGCAAGACAGAAAATTGCAACACAACAATGTAATCACACCACACTAACGATCTAAAAACAGGAGCAATATTAAAATGCCGAGTTACAGTTAGGAACATTGAAGATCAATGCCAAACTAAACATTTCATAATGGATTGGCCTCTGGATAAAAAAAAATTTAATGCTATAAAATGCTATAAATTACCTGATTGTCAATTGATTCCATACAGTAAGGAAAAAATTCAGCTGTTTAGTGCTGCTGAGTGAGCACATCTTCAGTTTTTGTACTTGAACATCTCGTTATTAATTTTTTATCCCACGTAGGAGAGTTATTGAAGTTTAAAATAGCTATATACACCCAAAAACATTAAGGACGAACTTCATAACCTGTTATCTGCCGGTGCAGCACCATTACGTGTTCGGAATTGAATAGTTGGCCAAATATTTTTCAATGTTTATAGTTTTTTGTGTCTGTTCTTTCTTGGTGTTATAGTGCGTCCCTATTTTAAACTTCAACGAAAACTCCTTCGAGGAAAAAATAATTAATAATAAGACGTTCAAGTACAAAACCTGAAGATGTGCTCAATCAGAAGCACAACACAGCTGTTGTTTTTCCATTCTACATTGGATGAATTGACAATCAGGCAATTTAAGCCATTTTATGGAAAACATTTTATTTTGGGGCCCCAAGTTGCCAGGAACACCAATTTTTGTCCATTTACCTAAAGAAAATTCATATTTCAACAAATGTATTTTGTTCGAGTTTAATAACATGATAGCGCTCAAAAATATGGTACGATCTTAATGAAATTCGGAGCAGACATGTATAGCAGTAATTAATTAAACAAGTTTGAAAACCAGCCCAATCAGACTGTGTCAAAAGGGAGAGAAAAGGGGGTTTTTCCACCAAAAACGGCTTATTTATATAGCAAATCAAAAATAATCAAATTTAAGTTTGCATAATTTGATTCAGCTTTAAAAACCAACAATATAATATTGAATCATGGCTCTATGTTAATCGGTTACCAAGATATTGAAAGCAGTAAACACAGTAACTCGGCCGAATGTCAATCGCATGGGAAATAAATTTAAAAAATTCTACATCTAGCTTATTAGTGCATAGGAAAATATGAGGCTGCTATGTAAAGGTTGGCAAGTTTTGATTTTTGAATATATGTTGTTAGAGTTGGGCTCATGACATATCGGGCTCATGGCAAGGCGCTCCACAAGACAAGGGCACCACAGGACATTCCACTTGTTAACAAAATATATAAAATTTGATCGTTTCTATATTGTTTCACTCTACCTCATAAATGTTTTACACAAAATTTACGCTTATTAAATTGAAAGGAGTCTCAATTCAGTTAATTTATGTTTTGAAATCTTTTCTATTTTTTGGCCAGTATTTATGCCTTAGAGCTGGTGTTGGGCTTAAAATGTCACAAATTTATCCTCCTTTAAATTTAATGAGAGTGAAATTTAAAGGCAATTAAACATTTTTAATTGAGAATAAAATTTTAATCCTTCAAATTTCATAGTGAGCCGGTGGCGCAGTTGGTAGCGCACTCGGCTTCGGAACTGTGGCCTCGAAGCGTTGCAGGTTCGAGACTCGAGCTTGTCACGTAGTTTTAGCAGTACTGTTCACCCTTGTACTGTACCGCCTCACTCCTTGGCTTTGCTTGATAACGTCCACGCACAGTTCAATAGTCTATGCGGGCGGGGCAAAGGCAAGGTAAAAAAGAGGCCGCCACCGTCTTTTTAAAAAAAATAAAGTCAAATTGGCCGTTCAAGAGATAGTGCTGAAAAACTTTGAAATGGTCAAATTTTTCTTCATGTTAATGGGTGCTGCACCCCAGGAACGCCATGGCGGCCTGAATTGGAAAACATGGAAATAGTGTTTAGAACCCAACACTAACAATGTATTCAAAAATAAAACTACTCGATCTTTTCTATACCACAATGTATTGCTTTACTGGACAGTTAACAACCAATTTTAAATATTTATTATAATTGAAAGCAATTATCATCACAATAATGACATAAAACATAGAAAATACTTACCCTTTTAATATCCACTCATTGACTCCAAAAACTGCTCTTAAAATACCATTGACGAATAGGACAAGTGTTGGAATGAATATAAATGTAAATGTAAGAATAAAAACATGAACCTTTACTTTAGTGGCAGCGAAAAATAAATCATTAAAACTCAAAGTCAAACCGCTAATAAAAAATATTAAAGCTACAGCTCCATATTTCACTGTCCATTCTGGTTTCAAAGGCCCTGAAAAAAATACAGTATTTTAGTTTTTTTCAAAATATAGGCTAGATTTTATTGAAAATGAAATTGGTTGAATTGATATTATTAAGATACAGTACCACACGAAAAAAGGGGGTACATGTGCACATATATATTGGTCGGTATCATAAGTCAATCCTTGGTACAACAGGTTCTTTGGAAAATTGCCTGTTTCGAGAACTGATGATAAAATGAAATGTAGTAGGCTACCGGTGCTTTTGTAATTGCGGGTAAATAGTGGGAGTAACCTGACAGTGAAAAAAAAACATGTGTCATTGGCTAAAGTAACTTTGTCATAAAAACAAACATGTGTAATTGATGAAAAGAACAATTATAAAGGAAATCGTTAGAAGAAACTTTTCTGTAAAGGAAGGTTACATCCAAACAGCGGGGGTAACATATGAATAGTCCATATTAAGCTTTTTTATTTAGTCTCAAGTCGAGCCAAATATTGGTGGCTCAAATCCTCAAACCGCCTTTTTAGTAAGTAACTACTTTAAACCCTTCAACCAACATTTTCTTTAAAAGCTTAAATAAGAAGTACCATTAAATAAGCTATAGACACCACAGTTGATCCAGTGAGTGTGTTGTTCTAGAGGCAGCGTTTGCCTACCAATAAGCGTAAAAGCTGCAATCCGCTCGACAGGCGACAGCGAGTCAGCCTACTCCCAAGCGTCGGCAACCGTTCAGAGCCTTTTCACTCCGTCCAATCAACACTTTTTAAGATCAGTTTTGTATTTATTTTTTATTTTTAAAGGTAAGAACTAGTAATAAAGGCATATCTTGATGTATAACCTATCACAGACGAAGAAATATTCCGTTTCAAAGTTCAAAAATAACTTTGGATCTTTTCCGTTATACGTATACCACCATTCCAAATTTACCCTTCTAGCTTGATTTTTGACCGAGCACCATAAACTAGGTCAAATAATAGTTGATTGATTAATCGTTTTAAGTGGAAATTCCTTGTAAGAATATTTTACCTACGGTTTCGTTACCTTATCTACCATTATCTTTGTTTGGACGCGATAAGCCAGCGTCTGGCCTCTAGTGGTCCCAGTTGTAGTAGGTTAGGTTAGGTTACCTAACCTAACCTATCCCAGCCTAACTTACCAAAATCAAGCTTGAAAAACAAACCCGAAACAGTGGTATACGTATAACGGAAAAGATCCATAACTTTTTTTCTAGAACTTGCCTCACTGAAGATTGGGAAACTAGGATCCAGTTTACAGCCAATTTATAACAGATTAAACCATGCCTATCCTGTAACGTTAGAGTCTGACAATTATTTCATTAAACTACTTCATACTTCAAGGGTTGAAATACTAACTCTAAGACGGTATTAATTATGATTGTACTGAATTTGAGACTTAAGTGCAACGTCCCACAATGTGTTTCATCTAAATCCAGATTAGAAAACTATTAGGGCCTATGGCAAATAGTTCTATTCGACCTTTTGCGGTTTATTTGGGATTGAAGGAAAATATTATGTATCATGGATCCAAACAACTAAAAAATAAAGCCATAGTTTGGAAATTCATTGATAGACAAAGAATAAAAAATAACGTAGTATGCTCATATTAATAAAATATAATGGGAATGTAATCAAGGTAATTCCAGATATTACTCTTTCAAAGAGCAATGTGAAAGATCAACGGGAAACACTGATTAGGGGTTCACTGTCAACAGGAAAAACAAGATTAGGGCCTATTAAGGTTTTATGCCTAACAAATACTGCAGTGCAAGTTACTTCATGATCTAGCAGTTACTTTAGAGGCCTAATATATTTTTAAAATCATAATTTTTAATATATTGTTTGTAAACCAGACCGATTATTTTGCTTGTTGTAGATTTAAAATATAAATCAATCATAAACAAAATTTAACCTTGAGATTTAATTACTTATTAATGATAAATTTTCAAAAAGTAACGAAATTTAACTAAAATTATATAATTAAAATCAGTTAAAACAAAGTGGGTAGCAGCGTGGATTGAGCTGTAGTCCAGCGTGCTTTTAATCATAACTTGTACCTACTACCGTAAAAAATTCAAGCTACTACTATATAGGCTTATATCCAAGCTAATTTTCAAAAAAAAAAAATTAATACAATTGAATTAATAGGCTCAAACTTTCACGCTGACACTTTGTCTCTGACCAAAAAAAACAAAAAAAATTGCAGCAGGACAGCTTTTTTATATCATAAAATGATTTATGTGTATCAAACCCTTCTTTTGATAATTTATTTTTACAAAATAATGTAGTTTTTATCAATAAACTTTAAACCAATATTTACCCACAGCAATGATCTGTAAGTATGTAAAATACCAAAGCAATCTTTGAGTTCTAAATCCTTCAAACAACAATGTATGTGATGTTAATCAGACACATCACAAATTTATTGTTTCCGAATGGTTCACATTCGAACGCATTTGTATTAGTCCTCTTTAACCTGCTGTTAAAACTAAACTACTTGAGCTAATTTTTTGAAAAATATTTTTCATAAAATTTAATTTATTGGCTCAGCTTTTGCGTGTACACTTATAGTCTCCGACCGAAATACAAAAAAGTTTTTAACAGAGCAACTTTTACATGTCATGATTTAAATTTGAATGAAAAGTTCTAATTTTAATAATTTATTTTAATAATAAAAAGATTTTTATATAGTACTACATAAATTTCGTACCATTACCTGCCTACACTAATAAATCTCTCAGGAAGTAAAATATCAAAGTTAGGTAGGTTCCAAACAACGGTGTATGGTATTTGAAATGTGCGCATCACAGCTTAATCGTAATTTTTCTGCGGTTTGCTGTCTCTTGGTAGGCAAACGCCTGGCGGACTTTGCTTCACTTCTCATAATGTACCTGTATAGGCAATGCCCAGTACATTTTATTCTGTGGTCGCTGGTTGTAGGCGGTGTTCTATTATGTGTTCTTTTTGTTGTCCTTCTATTTCTAAACTGTTTCAGTTTCTTGGTCCATCTCGCTCTTTGTAAAGAAGCTCACCCATCACTTCTGAGCTCCCATCACAGCTGATTGGCTTCTTGAGTTCACTTTCTATGACAAATCTGAGCTTTTGCCGTACTATCCACCAGGGAAAATCCAACAGAGATGAGGGATCACTGATAGCGGTAATTTTTAATCAGATCAGACTGTTTTCTACATCCGACCAACTATTCAGCCTCAACTGGTTCGGGTTTTTGGAGTTCCTGATGTTTCACCTCTAGATTGCCTAAAACACGTGTTGAAAGATCTAATTTTCGAAAATTTTCTGGGGGAGGGCCCCCGGACCCCTCTTTCACTGGGGGATATTCTATACCACCCACCCCGCAGAGGGCCCGTGCGATGTGCAGACTTGGGGCCCGGCTTGGCTCTCGGCGGCCCTGCTATCCACAATCATAACAACATTTCAAATAGGTACTTATTAGTCAACAAAATCAACTAGAAATATTGACTGGTCAGAACAATTCTAGAGTTGACTAGATAATTGGACCCTATCCCATCATTAAAGTACTTGAAAGTTTACAAACTTACCTCCAGTGGCACCTAAAGATGGAACAAGATCTGCCAAGGTAATTGAAAAGAGTAACCCAAACAGGAACCAGTATTTCTTGAAAAGATTTGATAATTTTTGTTTAGCCATCACATACTGCGTTCATTTAAACTGAAACACGAAAGGTATATTTTAAGACTGAGATGTTAGACCTTACCAATTCAGACGACTCTCATAGGCCTAGGTTATTACTAAATTAATCGAGCGAAAACTTACCATTCTGTTATGATTTTAAGAGAATTAGAAGTAATTTTTAGAACCAATTGAAATTAATGGTCATTGGGCCAACCTCCCGTCAACCTTCAGGTAAATAAACAAATTAGATATGCACCGGTCTCGTTATGTTGTCATGGTTTAAACAACATAACCTTCTTTCTGCTTCAGTGCTTTCTGCTTTCTGATTCTGAGCCTGAGTAGCAGTGTTGCCACCAACTCTGAGTAAAAAGTCCATAGAATAATGAATATTTGTCCCTATAAATACCTAAATGACCTAAAATGTCCCTAAGGATGTTCCTAGACTTATAATTATTTGCGGCAATAAAGATATAAAAACCGAACAACGATAAAAAATTAACCAGCAACAAGCTACACATTGACACCATGTTTGTTTTATCTATGCTGACACTGTTGAAGAGTTAGGAGGAGCAGTCCATAAATTACGTCATCGCTTTTTGGTAATTTTTACCCCCTCCCTATAGTCATCCTACCGTCATAATCCGCCTAACCCCCTCGCCAGTAAAAATAACGTCATGGTGTGAAAACTCTTCAAATAATGCCAGTCTTTGGGAAAGCCCCGTCAAAGTTTTCTTCTGTTGTGTTGTTAAAACCATCAAATTAATCTGAAGAATGTTGTGGAGTTATCCATGCACCGATCATACAAACTTCAACGCTGTTGAAATCCGTCGACGGTGACACTGTCTCACTTAAACGTGGACTAAAAACCCCTAGAAACACTTGGAAACAATACCTTCCCTATGTAAGCGAGAATTCCAACGATTTACATAGCTGTATCCTGTATTTTGTCCCCAAAAAATCCTTAGAAAATTATTGCCCCTAGAAATCCGTAGAAGATCCTTCGCCCCTGAAACGTCTCTTTCAGTTTGAAATTGTCCTTAGACTCGGGAAAAATCCCTAGAAATCGGACACTTCTGAGCAGTGTCTCACTACAAGCCAATATTGCCAATATTAACTCTAAAGCCCAATTCACACAGAACGGGCAAATGGCGGTGGAGTGGCGTGGGCGAGGCACAGCTGCAGTTCCCCCATTGCTCCCATGTAGACTAATCACCAAACGCAAACAGAAGCGATTCGGCGCGGGCGGCCGCCCTCTCGCCACCGCCACCGCCTTGCTACTAGTGGCGACCGGCGCCGGAACACAGGCATGCCGGTACCCGGTCGCTACTAGTAGCGAGGAAAATGTGTGGCGGCCACCCGCACCTCACCGCTTCTTTGTGCATTGGACGAGTATTCTCTATACATGCTTCGACTAGGGAACAGAATACTCCCTAGTCTAAGCTACATAGGAAAAACCGTGCCGCGCCCGTGCCACTGGCCTGATCAAGGAGGATAGAGTCTATACTGGAGGTACTGCGACAATGCTTTAGTTGATGAAAAAACAGCCCTTTCATTTTACCAGGTAATAATAAGGGGGAGTAGGAGTAATGCAGTAATTTGGTAATGAGCTACCGCTCTTTGAACGGTGATATAAACCGATTCAAATCTTATAAGAATGACTAAAGGTTCGAATCAGTTCTTAAAAATACGTCATAAATGCTAATAAAATTATTAATCTCAATAAACTTTAGCGTATTTTCCTAAATTGACGAACGGCAACATGATTAAAATAATTTTATATCTTTGAATACTTTAAAATCTATTTTTATGTTCGATCAATCAAATAGCTTGAATCCCATTACTGAGTTCATTGGTTTTTTATTAGTAATGCAAAGAACAAAATTTACTCCCCCTCCGCAGGAATACTGTTGGTTGCGTGTTATAAAAATACCTCCAGTTAAACTCTAACCACCGGTCTGACACTTAAATGGAGCCAAGTGGTAAGCTTATTGGAGCGGGTTAGTTCGATGCACTTTATTCAGATGGCGTTGTAAAAACATGACTTTCTTCTTCTTCACTGATTCAGCCAATCAGAACGACGATAACGATCTGCTAACATCCCGTTCCGTTTCCCCTGATTTTCTGTCACGACGCGACGTGTACACAACCATAACGAGTTGGAATTAATTTGAGTGTGGGAAAATACCTAAAGTACGTTTGCAGAAAGTTGTTCTAGTGTAAGTTATTTCGCGAAATACTGTAATGCGTGATTCATGTTGTGCTTAAAGCTATTGATGGAAAATAAATACGTAGATGTTTACATACTGAAAAAAAGAACTAAGTTAATAAAAATCAACTAAGTTAATTTTTATTAAGTGCTTTTATGTAAAGATCTACGTATTTATTTTCTATCAATCGCTTTAAGCACAATAAGAATCACTCAGTACAGTATTTCGCGAAACAACTTGCACAAACGCACTTAATCTAAACAAACCGGTAAAGTCATTAAAATTGAAAGTCTAGCAAATAAAACAAGAAAACGAAAATATAAACAAAGCAGACGACGACGATCGATATGTCGCATCGACGACGATCGATATGTCGCATCGACGACGATCGATATGTCGCATCGACGACGATCGATATGTCGCATCGACGACCATCGATATGTCGCATCGACGACCATCGATATATCGCATTGATCTTTTTAGTTCGTTGCACTTTATTCAGATAGCGCTGCAGTTCCCTTACCACCGAGTTAACAAGGGAGCATAGAGTAATAATGAACTTCGTAAAGAGTTGTCACTTCCATGTTAACTAGGTGGTAAGGGAAACAGTAGCGCTGTCTGATAAAAGAGCTACGAACTAAAAAGATCGATGCGATATATCGATCGTCGTCGTCTGCTTTGTTTATATTTTCGTTTTCTTGTTTTGTTTGCTAGACTTTCAATTTTAACGACTTTACCGATTTGTTTAGATTTAATTGATTAAGTACGTTTGCCGCTAGTGCAAGTTGTTTTGCAAAATACTGTACTGAGTGATTCATTTTGTGCTTAAAGCGATTGATAGAAAATAAATACGTAGATGTTTACATAAAAGCACTTAATACAAATTAATTTAGTTAACTTTTATTAAGTGCTCTTATGTAAACATCTACGTATTTACTTTCTATCAATCGCTTTAAGCACAGTATGAATCACTCAGGACAGTATTTCGCGAAACAACTTGCACTAATGGAGTGGCAAATGTACTTTAGGTATTTTCCCACACTCAAATTAATTCCAACATTCCAACTCGTTTTGGTTGTGTACTCGTCGTGACAGAAAATCAGGGGAAACGGAATAGGAAGTTAGCAGATCGTTATCGTGGTTTTGATTGGCTGATTCAGTGAAGAAGAAGAAAACCGTGTTTTTACAACGACATCTAACTAAAGTGCTTCAAACTAACCCGCTCAAATAAGCTTACCACTTGGCTCCATTTAAGTGTCAGACCGGTGCAACAGTATTCCTGCGGTCCAATGATTTTGTCAGGTTGGCAATGATGAGGGGTAGTAAATTTTGTTCTTTGCATTACTAATAAAAAACCAATGAACTCAGTAATGGGATTCAAGCTATTTGATTGATCGAACATAAAAATAGATTTTAAAGTATTCAAAGATATTAAATTACTTTAATCATGTTGCCGTGCGTCAATTTAGGAAAATACGCTAAAGGTTATTGAGATTAAAAATTATTATAAAAATAACTTTGAATGATTTGTTGATTTTGAACTTACCTTTAGGGGTTTTTACTTTTTTCCATATTGAATATGGCCATCAGAGCCTAAATCACTATATAGAGTGATTCTATGTAAGGCAATTTTAATTTTTTCAAATTCACGGCTGGCTAAATACTTCTTTGTGTTAGTTTTAGAGTTTAAAACTGTAAAAGAATAGTTTACATTGTGTTTAAATCGTCTGCACATGATCTTTAACGGTATTAATTAAGTTTTCAAGACCCGTCATTTACTAAATCAAAATTTTGATCAAAACTAGTAAATGACCAACTAGTGAATGACGGATTTGGTCATTTACTGAATTTTGACATTAATTATTCAATTGATAAAAAAAAACCACAAATAGTAATAAATTACTTTGTTTAGGCCTACTATTGACAACATTTAAGGGGGTTTCTCATCCTATTCAGTAAATGGCCGAGGGTGTAAATGTCTCGAATTATTTTTGGCTGGTCACGTTCAATCGCTTAATTTTGACAGGGGAGCTATGGCAGGTATATAAATTACAGAATATAAATTCTAAATTTTGTGGGGGCATTATATGAAATAGGATGAGCTCATCTTCAGGTATTCATCATAAAGAAAACAAAAAAACCTGGCGAAACTGCATAAAAAATAGAAGTAATCAAATTACATAAAAATAAAATAAAAATTGAAGTAGAAGGAGAGGAGAAAAGAAAAGCCTATGATGAAGAAAGAAGTGGATCACTCAATGATGAAAGAAAGAAGCAAGCAAAAGTTTTGAATGTGGATACAATAATACAATAAAATACAAAAATTGAGGCTAAACAAAAATAAACTATGCATTTATTAATTTTATTAAAAGTAACTTCTAAAAAGTGTCCTTTATTATTTTTTTACAATTATTATTTGGAGCTTTATGATAAAATAACTATCCAGACATATTTTTCATCTGTGTTAGTAGAAATCAACCCAGTCATTCACTAAAACATGACGCCGTTCATTTATGGCACAAGGCCAGTCATTCATTGAAACCATGTCATTGTTTTCTTAAAAATCTAATAAAACCTTTTTATTTCTATTTAGCTTTGTAATTAATATCCTATGTCAATTCATTGATGTTATGCACAAGTTAGACGATACAGAGCACATTGAAAACTATTCAGTGTGGGAGTAATCTTAATTTGATCCGAGATCTCACCCTGAACTAGTTTTTCACTGATACACTCACCCTACCCTAGCAGCACAAAAATATTTTTCAGAAATTCACCAATATTATCACAAATGTTTTTTGGGTTTTGTTGATTTAATATATTAAAAGTATTACAAAAGTATGTCAACGATGTTTTTTTTTTTAGTAATATAAGAGACAATTAATTGTTAGTATATTACAAGAGTGTTTTGGTGTTTTTAAGCCTTCCACTTTAATACACTGGTCTTATCACTGCAGTTTTTAACAATACAGGAAATTCTGATCTTTTAATTGAAGTATTTATTAATTTACACATGGACCATAGACTGACTTAAAACATCAGCATTATTCTTAATGTCTTGCACTCTGATAACATTAAAGCCTGGTGCATTTTTAGTTTGCAAGTGCAATATCTCAACAAAAGTATTTTCATTCAGGGCGGCAGTATTTTCATATATAGTGAAGCTGGGCATCTTCTTATAAACCCTGTTTTGAAACATAGTTGTCCCTGTCGAACAGTTGAACTGTTAAGGTCTCCATACTTTGTTTTAAACCTATCTCAAAAGTCAAAAACAATCATTTTATTAAACTATTGAAAATGTTAACCGCAAATACTACTTAGGATAAAAAAGTGATACAGTATTACAGAATTATTAGATTTCATCATCTAAAAAAATTATCCTACAGCTTTTGGAAAAGTATTAGTAATTTAACTGCCTTGAGAGAAAAGGTTGAATAAAACAACAAAATATTTTTCTATTCTATTGATAGAAATACTGCAACAATCACATAATGCTGTAAAAGAAGGGCCAACAAACTTGAAACTATAAACACAATTAAAGCTAACATGTTTACAAAATCTTTACAAAGTAAATCATTTACAATATATACTCTCAAATGTCTCTATATGCTCTTCGGCAACAGAAATAACTAAATTTATATTAATTCCATATAAAACATATTGTACAAATAACAATGGTAAAACATTAAACCAACCACACGATTTTACACTTTTTACATTTAGTTTGGAGACAATTATTTGTCCTCTGATCTTCTTGAATGGGCATTTTGCCTTATGGAAAATAACAATTATTTATTCCAGGAATTTTTGCAATGTCAAATAACTCTTTTAATTTGAGTAATAACTCTTTTGAAATCTTTCTCTCTGAAGGAAATAAGCAGTTCTCCAATAACACCTACACGCCCAAAACATTGAAATAAAACACATTATTAATCACAAGTATAGTTATAGTCAAATAACTTGGCCTAGTCCACTCATAAGGAATGGTTTTGGCCACATTATTTGACTAGGACTATACAGTGAACAAGTTTTATTCAAAACTATCTCATTGAAGCAAACTAAAACCAACAGTAATATAAATTATGTTATTTTAAATTTTGCTAACTCTCTTTAAATCCAAACGAACTGTCTCGTATAATTGCTAAATAGACTACACATCAACAACATTAATTTTGTCTCAGGTTAAATATGTCATAACATAGAAAAATACTTTCTAAAATAAAATAAAGGCAACAAATTCAAAATACCTCAATTCTGGCACTTTATGGAGACCTTAAGTAATTATCACTCTGAAATGAGGCGTTGGCGCCAAAGTGACCTTAGCAACAAATTCGCGGTTTTTGAGATTTTTGTTGCAATAAATTCTTTGAAACAAGAAGCAACCAGCCAAACTTGCCTCATAGACATGAAAAATAACAGAGTATTTTTTAAAGGTAAAAGTTTTGTTTGGCATGGCTGGAAAGAGGGGGTTTCCTTAGTGCCAAAGTAATTTAACTACTAACCTAAGCACCATTTTACATCATTGTTAAGAATATACTACAATGCAAAAGGGATCTAAGCACCACTGAATTTGCAAGATGTGCATTTCTGCACAATAAACACATAATATGTGTGCATATTATATTTTATTTAGCTAAAAGTGGCAATCAAATCTACCAAAATATACAGTAATGTTTAATTTCAAACACCTAGAGTATTATTGGGCACTTCCCACCTCCAGGTTGACAGCGTTGGTCCAATTATTTAATAAAGACTGTAAGGAGGTCAAATCAGTCCACTAGTCACATTAATACACTACAAGCAACATAGACGAAGACACGTAAAAACGTTAAAACGATGCATACCTTAAACAAACCTGACGTTTTGAAAAACCAATAAACGTTTTTTGTTGTTAAAGGTCTCCGGCGAAATGCTTAATTATTTACATACTTATTCGCGGTCGCGGTCAATCGAGCTGAGGGCCTAACCATGACTGTCAATGTTCGTCAATGTTGTTTGTAGTGTATTAATTTGACAAGTGGAATGATTTAACCTCATTACAGTCTTTGCTAAATAATTGGACCAACGCCGTTAACCTGGAGGTGGGAAGTGCCCAATAATACTCAAGGTATTTGAAATTAATAAAGCCCCACCTAAGACATGTCTTTTAAAGAAATTCATGTTTAAATTATCAGAAATGAGGAATGAAGGTCTATCTTTGAACTCCTTTTTCTCAGTTTCATCATTTTTTTGCTTAGGTCACTTTGAATATTAATGTATCTTTAGTATCTTTGGATATTGTTGGATACAGCCAAAAAGTCCAGCAGGAAAAGCCAAAAAGTCCAGCAGGAAAATCACGGGGATATTTATTTATTTAAAAAATTTGTTTGGTATGAATGGTCAGAGATGGTTTTCCCAGTGCCTAAGAGGCTTGATCATCCAGCCACTAGCTTAGTGTACTTAGCTGGTTGGTGGGTGGTGTGGCTTTGGTGGGTTAAAGTCTGAGCACACTTTTACATCATTAAAACGATTAAACGGGAATACCAAAGTGATCTAAGTGCCACTTAATTTATACAAGACATGTATTTCTCAACAATAAATACATAATCAAGGTGCATCATTTTAATCTTAGTTTAATTGGGATTTAAATAAAATACACTACACATAGTAATATTTAGATTATCAAGAATGAGGAATGAAGGAAAAACTTTAAAACACTATTTTCTCAGTTTCACCATTTGGTCTTTTTAGGCCACTTAAGAGCTGAATGCCTCAAATGTTCAGTGATAATTGGTGATCATTTATTGTCAACTGTAGTTTTTTTAAACTATGATATACTTGGTTATAAGTTAAATTGTTTCCAAAATTGTTAGGAAATAAAATAGTTTGATAACAAAAATATTGCTTTAAAAATAATCAGTTTTACCCAAATATCATCATCTGTGAAAGTTTTACTTTAGGACTTTCAAACATTAATATTTTATAGAATGGCATTGAAAATAGGGTTTTAACTTGACATTATTCTGTACAAGTATGTTAGTATGTATGAATAAGGATGATATTCTTGATTTGAAATTAATTGTGAGATATTGCCAACTTCAGAGAGCACTGTTAGACCCATAAACATTCACTTTATTCCCCGAGAAGAAGATGAATACAAAAATTAAACACTCACATTTATGCATATCCGATTTTAGTGAGAACCAAACTTTTAAATTTTATTGATATCAAATAAATAATGGTGATAAAAAAATCTACTGATTGAAATACCAAATACAAAAATATCCTGGCCAGAAATAGAAAAGAATTTGGAATTTTTTAATGGCATTACATAAAATGTATTTAAGGGAGCTCCAGTTTATTTTCTGTTTTAGCTCAGGTGATCTGCTCCTGAGATGGCTTTCAATCTCAGGGACAGCCTATATTTTTCGCCCAATAGCGGAGTCCATTGAAAGACCATCTTTTTTTCAAAAGGTCAAGTCAAATTTTATCTGCAGCATCATAATAAAATAACTCTATTATTTTTTATTTATTTACAGAAATTAACCTCCTTCAATTCGCCAAAAAGCCACAACATTCGGAACAATTTTTAACTACATTCATTCCTTGATTGTAATAAATACAAAATTACAGTAGAGCCCCTCTTATCTGGCCTTGGTTTTACCAGACCTCGGTTTATCCGGTTCCTTCTGAGAAGCCGATATGAAAGCTATTTCCCGCGGCTTACAGACGTAATTTCTCTGATACTCTTTTAGGTATCTCTCTGCTTGTTTACGCTGTATTATCTCTATTATTTGTTTATGGCTCCAGTTTACTACTAACAATCACGACAAATCCAAGTGGCGCGTTCGTCATGACTCATTCTGCTTCACTCTCATAAGCCGTATGCAGCAAATCACTTGCCAAACGTTTTGGCAAGTCAGATTCGCCTTATGATCTGATAGTGAACTTGAGTCAATAAGTTGTACTGTTTACACGACTCAGTTGTTCTAGTAACCTCTAAACTGTGGTTAAATATGTGTCCGGCAGAACATATTGGCAGTGCATATGTATGTGGTGAATTTGTTTTTTTTTTTCATAAAGTCCCTTTGTATGGTAAGCATAGGAACACCTATGAAAGCTGTGGCAGTAGCAAATACTACCGAATAGGGAACTGGTTTCGTTAAAAATTCATTCAATACCTGGTGAATCGAGAATAGGTGGTATTAAAAGTGATGTGTGGTGGTGTTTTTACTATCATTTGTAGTTTTTGAATAACCCAAAAACACTTTAAGCTCTACTTTGGATGTAATTCATTAGCTATGTGTAATTGAAGAATAAATTATCGTTTTCAAAATAGGTTGGATTATCAGGCCAAATCGTTATCTGGCTTAGCTTCGGTCCCGTGGTGGCCGTAGTGAGGGGGGTCTACTGTATTTATTTAATGCTACTATATAACTTCATGAGTTGAGCGAGTTCTTCGAATAATAGGCAAAACGAATTCAAAATCAAACACATTTAAAAAACGACAATACTATCTGCAATTTTAACAAATCATTAAAATAAATAACTATTAACATGATAAAACTTTATTAATTACAAACAAAACTCATAAATCATAAAAACAAAACAGTATGCTCTAAAAGTAAAATTTATCTAGCTTAGTTAAAAATCATATGATCATTTAACACTAGTTATTAAAATACATAACAGTTTACGATATGAACTAAAAATACAATTTATTTTTCTACATGTAAAAATATGCTGAATATATTTAAATAATTAGACTAAAAACTTCTGTTGCCATGCTATATTTTCTGAGACAGTCAATATTAACTCTTTATGTTATAGCAACTCCTTGCAACTAGAGTCAGCGTAAAACAAATTTTATTGGGATAGACAGGTCCCTAAATTTCGATAAATTTTCAAGAAAATTAAAACCCCAATTTTCAGGTAGGATTTCTATTTGCTTCGAGAAACTTTCAGGACAGGATCATTTTAGCGATCGCAACATAACAGCAAGAGTAGCTTGTTGAAACTCGCTATCGGCCGCGAAAAACGATACCCCGTATTTTCCGATTGCGGATGAACAGCAAATCCAGCTTTGCGAAACTTGTGATTGGCCATAAAAAAACATTCACGTGTATTTGCCAACTGCGGATGAACGGCAAGTGCGGTTTTGCGAAATTCCTGATAGGCCGCAAAAAATGATAGCGCATATCCGCCGATCGTGGATAAAAGCCGATATGGCCTTATGAAACTCACTATCAGCCATGAAAAACAACCGCGTGTGTTAGCTGATTGCGAACAGATAGCAAATGCAGCTCTGCAAAACTTGGGATCGGCCCTAAAAAACTATCGCGAGCGTATCTGCCGATAGCGGATAAACGACAAATGTAGCTTTGCGAAATTCGCAAATGGCCGCATAAACGATAGCGCATATTTGCAGATCGCTGATAATCGGCAAATGTAACACAGAAAAAACTCATGAAGGGTCGTGGAAAACAATCCTTCAAATTCACTGATGGCGCAAATGACTTTTTAGAAGGAGTATACTATCAACATGCAACACCACTCTAGTAATTTACATTTGGCTTTGACGAAACTAAAAAATAAAAACTAAAAGTGAAAATACATATATTTTTCTATTGAAAGTTTAATAAATGATATGTTATTTCTAATATATTGTTAACTGTTTTTCGATGCATTCAAATTAGGAGTAAATATTCTAATTTGGTAAAAAAATACATACAATAATAAATAAAAATTTTAGTTTTTTTTACATTTTGGAGAGTGTTTTTGAATGATTTGGTACTTAGTACAAACAGTTATGTTGTACATTGATTTTAATCTATGGCTATTATGATCATAAAATAAAATTGAAAAACGAACATATCTTGGCGCTTAAGGAAAGCATAATCCCGTTCAAATCCCATCCTGAATTTTTGAGGGAAGGAAAAAATTCCCTTCCGTCCCGAACTGAAAATCTAATCCCGTCCATCCCTAATATTTTTTTACTTAGAATTGTCTACAAGGAGTGATATTACATAAAGGCATGCCCAAATTTTAAAATTGTTTTGTACTTCTGACAAGATATACAAGTTAAAGTAAATATTTAAAAGCAAAATAATAGTGTTCAAATTCAAATGGATTTTCTAACAATGCAGACCTTTCATTTATACAACAAGTAACTATACAATATGCAGTGATACATATTTTAATTCCTGGACTCTTAATAACTCAATTTTAAGGTCAACATGTCATGAGAATATGTCTTGTGTTGGTTTTAATGTGAAAAGATGGAATCACTTAACAGGGTAAACTAAAACTACAGCTAATTATCACAAAACTATCATCAAAAACAACTATTTTTAATCCTTCATCCAAGTTTAATAAGGACAATAACTAGTTCTTCACTTAAAAGCTGAAATATTATTGTCCATGCTATGAAAGGGTTCAATCCATACTTTTCACCCTGGCATTGATATTGTAGATAAAGTATACTACTGTATATTATTATTTGCTTATAACAATTAGCCATGACTCAAATTCAAAAGTAAGTTATAAAGAAAGGATTTTAAACCTTCTACAGTGTCAAAATTATTTTCACACATGCCATACCAAATGTTCATGATACCTGTGTTAAATCAATAAATACTCATGCGATAGCAATTGGATAGCTATTTAAAAAATTATGTATTGATAATTTCACGATGAAAAATTTTTGACAGATGAAAAATATAATCACTCATGATAGATAATGAAATACAGAGTTTGAGGTGGTACAAAAAAGGTTCATTTTAGTGAGAAAAATACTGTCAGAATGTCTACATGAATGTTATTTTTTAGGGCTACACTTGATTTTTGATATAGTACTACCTGACTTACTAAAAAACTGGAATTAATTTTTATTTACGGCACTAAACTAGGGTTGCCATATGTCATATTTTCCCCAAATATTTTCCTTTTGAAGTAAATAAAAACAAATTTTAAAAAGTACAGCCGAATAGATCTTTTTTTTTGGCTGAATGCATACTTATTTTTAATCAGCTCCAAAATAAAATAAATTACAAATTTAATTTTTAATTAGGTACTCAGGAAGTCGATGATAGTTTGCTCAGCTTGCACTTTTGTTGGTTTTTATTATGGTTTTGTTTATTTGTTGTTATGAGTTTTTGTCTTTTTCTTTATCAATTTGATTAATTTTTTCTTCACTAGTTTTCAAACCAACTCTAATTAAATTGCTACTAGATTTGGTTTTGGCAGTTATAATTACATCTCTTAACATATCCAACACGACAGGAAAAGACAGTCAGTTTTTACACTTACTAAATTCCTGCTGGAAAAGCACCAGTGGCACAATGTTTCCATTTGACTTTATGTTTTTCCAAAGGTCATTCAGAGTTTACTGGGTTGTATTCACTATATATTCGTAGTTCAGGTTTCTTAAGACACACCTTGGCCACCAGTGACGCAGGACTTTTTGGTTGGATACTGTTTTCTGAGTAATATTTTTACTAAGTTAAAAAATTCTTAAGTGTACCACCAGTGGAATATGTTGGGCTAATATGCCTATTTCATACCACCTTTTAGAACAAAATTGTCCATTCGAAATAACGTTTTCATGACAGTGTCTAATGATTCTTGATCGCAATGCTTGTCAGAATTTTACTTATTTTTGTAATAAGCCTAAACACAGATAGGCCTTCAGCAGAAGCAACAAGACTTTAGTCACAGGCTCATGAAAGGTCGTAACAATAGCGCAAGAAAGGGAATACGGGATTATTTATTTGGCATTTTTCTTGAAGAATGAAGTACTTTCCTTTATTTGCCAGTTCTGCTGAACAAAATGTACTTTTAAAAGTGATTATTACATAGATTTATTAACTTATAATCTTAGCAAAGACTAGTTCTTTGCCATTTCATTAACATTTTTATGGCATCTCAGTCTAGTCATCCAGTTTAATTAATCCTGACATTGTCCTTCAATTAAAATGTTAATAGTTGTTACTTCTTAGAAAACATCTTGGTATATTAGTTTTTTTTATTGAGAACATGAAAACCAATGAATGAAAGTTTGGTGTTATTACTGTACTTAGACCTGATGTATAAATTATCACAGTAGGCCCAAATTAAAGTACAGTATAGCCTAGTTTGACTTTGAATCGCCAAAACATGAGGAAATAACTACAAACTTGTTCCACCTTGTACTAAAATGCTGGTATACCTTATTCATTTAAGTTTAAGATTAAATTAAATAATATATAAAAATAAAACTGACAAAGATATTTTTCATCACTTTCTTTGGGTATTGTAGAACATAATCATGTTTCTACAATAGCCAAAGGAAAGGTAATGTAGCAGTAATGAACCCAATGTGAGCTTAGCAAGACAGAATCCCACAGTGGTAACAGGAAATGGGGGGGCCTTGCAGTGGTACGCTAAAATAATTGAAAAGTGGTAGGTGGTATGCAAGCACAAAAAGGATGGGAACCACTGCCGTAGAGGGTTCTTTTCTTGACCAAGGTAATATGGCAACCCTACACTAATTAACTTTAAAAGTTGATTTTAAAAGACTGACAAATATTCTTTGCAATACAAAGATTGTTCAGGATTAAAGCTACCAATACAATAGTGAGATCAAATGTTTTTCTATTGCTAACTGTATCTATAGAATCAAAAAAAGTGCTTAACCTAGGCCAGTTACTATCTTAAATGAAAAATGCTCTTTGGTCAGAGTATGTGTAGCGTTTATTAAACCTGAACATCTATACTATTTTTAACCACCAAAGGTACATAACTTGTTTAAAAATTTTGTAAAGTTTTAATTAGTAATCAGGTTTTAACCTTTTTGTGGAATATCGAGTAATACTGAACACTATTATCATGAGTAACTACATTATTTGATAAAACAGTACAAAAATACAATATTATACATAACTTCAATAAAAAAATAAGGTTTTTTCATAGCATACCCAGGTGAAGGTAGACACCCAATAATATATCCCCTAAACAAAAAGGAAGAAAGGTATATGAGGTTAGGGGGTTGAAACCACTCACTAAGGTTTCACCTCCCAATATTTTTTAATAATATCCTCCCAAAAAATACATTTTTTGTATGCCATTGGTTATTTTTAATAGCGTGTTTGCATATAAATCAGCGATAAGGGGTGTGGCAAAATGTCAGTAAAGAAAAGCCCACATTCGGAATGGATAAAATATTTACAATTAATATTACAATTAATTACAATCAAATGGCCACACCATAAAAACCATCCAAAATATTGGTGTTTGACCACCACAGGCTTTCCCTGTCTAAAAATCTGTTTTTGATACAAAACTCCTTCACACAAGAAACATCTCTCTTCGATATTCCAGTTACAGCTACTAACTTCAATAAATAACGTTATAAAAATATAAAAGGAACACGAGAGGGGTGTCACTGTCCGTTGGTGACTGCAGAGGCGGGGGCGACTGCGGGCGGCCGCAGCAAGTCACAGTACTGCAGCAAGGCTTCCCGCAGCGAGTCACTCACTTGTGCCGACGTAGTGGCCGTGCAGTCCACCAGGCACGGGTACAGCTTGATAAGTTGGTCCCAGACACTTTGCGAAACTGAAATTCAAACACTTTTTCAGTTTCCTCAATCCTGAAATTGCGAGCAAAACTGTATGGAAATGTTTTCATCTGGTGAAATTAAATTTTTAAAGCTGGCTTAAAAATTTAACAAAAATAATTAAAAACCCCTCTATAAAGATAATTTTGGAAACCAAACTAAATTTATAATGATTATATTAATGATATAGGTTGAATTCCCATTTTTTCGAAACCACAGTTATAAAGAGCACACGGTTTCTAAAACTTTCAGACACTGGAGAAATTACCTTGTACCCCCGGATTAACACATTAACTGCCACGCCAGTCCGATCATATCGATCAGTCAACAACCGGATTAGTGCAGCAGTATACTAAATCCACTGGAAGTGTCTCAAGCATTCGCATCAATTTCGCTGACCCAATCGCGCGACATTTCTCAATATTATAAATTATTTAATATCGTTCAGTAAACATAATACATCATTGCTCTTGAGTTTATCTTATCTGTTTTGTGCCCAAAAATAGTTTGCAATTGGTATATAGCATTGTTTTCAGAGGTTCTAATTTGGCTTTACTATGTAAAATGGTATCAAAGTATCAAAATGGTACAATGGTATAATTTGTTCAATTACACCCCAGAATTATTGACTTAATTCAAGCCTAAAACTTGAAAAAACGCCTAAATAGGGGATTTTTAGAAGGCCATAGATCAATAATACTGTTGTCTAATCAGACAAATTATACATTTTTCAAAATGTTTTTAAGAGCTCTTTCCATTTTTCATGGAAATACTTTTGTACGATTATCAATGTCCAGCATAAACCAAACTACGACTATGTACTAATTCTCTTGTGGAGTTTTATATGTTAAACGTCAAGGTCATTGTGCGATCGGAAGATCTTACATGATTTTTTTAAAGTTATTTTTTCCGTATTCTACATGCTATTTCGCAACTTTTGAGACCTATAGCGATTCCAAATTCCAAAATTTTGTTTTTTCACACCACCCTACTGTACATATCCACAATAGATCCAATCAGCATTCAGAGTATTTGTAGTGTTTAAAATAAACAGAGGTACTTGACAAGAGGTATCAAAAATAGTTTATCAAAGGAAATTAATTCATTTAAAATACAGTACAAATGTTATTGACAAAGAATAAGGTATGGTTATGATTACATTTTTAATTCACACAGGAATTTTTTCTTCTTAATCAGATTTTGGATCAGATTGGGATGAAATTTTACTTCTCTAAAGCTATGTAAAAATTTGTTCTTTAATTATCCTATACTTTTATACGAGCAATGTTTGCTTGTATTTAATTTTGTTCGCACAATTATCTCAAAACTGCTCTGAGGATTTCCTTCAAAGTCTGAAGATACCTAATTTCTGGCTCAAAACATGTTATAGCAGGTTACAGTCATAACCACACACTACTTTGTGGCCTCAAAAATCCAAAACTGTTGACTAACTAACTCACTGATCACAGTTAAGGATATATTATAAAATTCAAACCGGCAGCAATTTTTTATTTTCAAAGCTTATTCTCTCAATAAATGTAGGGCTTTAAGCCATGAAACTTGGTAAAAACATTTTTCATTGGCTTTTAATACATGTTAAGGAAGGATTTTTAAACGTTTTGTCTGAAAAGGCTAAAATATCGGAGGGAGAAAACTCCATAGAGGAATCATTCTACTTTCTGATTTCAATCTGGGAATCACTATCTGCTACCTTGAAGACATAATTAAATGCCTAAAAAATGATTGTTCGGACAAATAATTCAAATCAATAAGTCTATTTGGTAATTTAAAAAAATTCCATTTTACAAATAACATATAATTAAACTAAACATTTTTTATTCCGGCAGGCAAAGCCGTAGGTATCAAGCTAGTTTTTTATAATTTCAAATTTATTTTTTTACAATTGTCAAAAACGACTGTAGAACGATTTACAATCTCGATCTATAGAGATTGAGATTGTGCATGTACACATGAAAGTACAGTACTTTTCTAATGGTGTGCTCACATTTTCCCTACATGGCACACAGGTCGAGAAAGCATATTACAAAAATCATGCTTGTCTATTAGTATAAAGTTTGACATATACAGTATGCATTAGATTTTATTATTTAATGAATTTTAGGGATGTCCGTTTAACCATAAAAACCATTATCTTGACGGACCTTGGTCCTGTGGTGTTCGTATAAGAGGGAGTCTACTGCATTAAATCCACCTGATTAATCGGTGCACCTTTAAGGAAATATAAAGGCTCCTAAAGTAGATTCAAGCAATCGATGGCCAGTTGAATCAAAATTATTGGTGATGTGTGTACCTTTATTTGATATTTTTGTTCCCATATCAAACTTTTTACGAACATTCCATTTTATCTTAAGCTGCAATTAAAAACTTATATAACTATACAGAACATACTCATACCTTTTTCAGGGGATTTCTTGAGAGATACTATGAGGGTCGCAACTGCTTTTAACACAAATGATATTTCAGACAATCTGTACCTGAAAACAATAACCTCAATCAGGGTTATACCGCATTAAAAGCAAAGCAATAATGAAACTCTCAGCTACCAGATATTACATGCAAACATATTACAAAAAATATTTAAATAAAACGAAAATGTTTATTTAACCGGGTTATTGGTTTTATTTAAATGATTTGGAATAAGTTTTTCTGTTCTTAACTTATTGAGATAAGGCTAGAGCAACAGTGACCCAAAACATTCATAAAAAATAAACTGGAAATTAAGCTTAAGCATGGTTTCAAAACCAACAAGGCAGAGAGTAGTAGCATCTGCAACAACATTTTGGTTGACAATTACAACAGTTAAATGATATAGGCCTAGGACACAATGATGATTAAAAGTCACAAAAAGGGTGAAACTGATGGATGAAATGGTTATAAACGAGAATGTTTTAGACAGAACATTCAAAAGATACCAAGTTTTATTGAGATTAGTTGAGAACTAAGCAAGATACGCAATTTTATTTATTTTCCTTACTGTTAGCACTGAGGAGGTAAATACACAGGTTTGCTGCATCAAGAATCTAAAGATTTGAACATTTTAGGCCATTATCATGTGGATTTTAACAAATTGAAGCCACATATCAAGTTTCATCAAGATATCATGAGAAATAAGTGAGAAATAAATTTTATTCACCTCCCATAATGTTAACAGTGGGACAAAGTACTGTGTTAACCACTTAGCCTAATCATTTTACGTCCAAAAATTGCCCGAAAAGAGAAAAATTCTTATCTGGATATTGATTTAAAATATTCTCCTAGATGTATATTTTAACATGCCCAAAAGCCCCATTGGTGGAAGGTCGGCAACTAACCGCCATCTTGGATTTTAGGTAGAATTTTTAGCTTTTCCTAAATATCTCTAAAACTATAAATTTGTAGTATACTATATTACATTTAAAATGAAATTAGATTAAATTTTCTGTAAGAAAAGTACCAATATAATATATTTAATTTGGTCCAACCATTTATAAGATAACCACTAGAAATATACCTTGTTTTTTATATCTTAACAAATATTATTTCCATAAGAAATGCATGTAAATTTGTGTGTAAAAATAAATGCCTGATGGGTCAAAGTCTATTCACCTAAAGGAAAATAAACTATATTCATGAAATCTCAACAAAATTTATGGCAATTTGACTCAATAATCATAAAGATAGGTCAAAAATAAAGGTGGCAAGCTCACAAAAAACACAAATTTGTAATAGTAACCCCTTAAGAAATATGTTTTTTAAGAGCTCACCAAGGCCTTTACTTATGAGCAATCTTTATGACTAAGGTATCAAATTGCTGTAAATTTTGTCGAAACTTTATGAATATAATTTATTTTCCTTTGAGTGAATAGGCTTTGCCCCGTTGGTTACTTATTTTAGACACAAATTTACATGTTATTTCTTATGGAAGGAATATTTGTTGAGATAAAAAAAAATGGTTATCTTGTAAATTGTCGGACCAAATTAAACATATTATATACCTTCATTGTAGTAATATAGTATACTAATAAAGGACGTTTTGAATTGAAGTGCATTTAAAAGTTAATAGTTTTTGAGATATTTAGGAAAAAAAGTGGCTACAGAGTAAGGATTAATAGTGAAATGAAATGAAATCTGTTTATTCAGCAAAATAAAGTTACATTTACATACAAAAATTATAATGATAATCCACTGAATTATTTCCCCACATGGGCATAATAAGCCTGTGGGTGGGGAAAGAGTTCAAAAAGTCTCTAAACAGTGTATGAATTGCAACGTGCACATGTAAAAGAAGATTAATATAATTAATTAGAATTAATAAGTAACAGTTGAATTTAAGATATTATTTTTATGAGAAAAACTAATTTAATGATAGTGAGAATAGATTCAAACAGATGAAATTACGCATGCACAAATGATATATTTAAAAAAGTATTATATAATAAGAAAATCTAATTATTTCTTAACGGAAACCGGCAATTCACGCAGACATTCAAGGTCACAAATTCAAACTGCAGGGACATACGGACAGACCAAAGTTCGCATCGCAACCACACACCACCCCCCCACCATTAACTCACACTCACACACACGCACACGCACACATACCCGCACTCAACAAGCAAACACACAATTTCACTAGCAGCTATTTCGAGGGATCATTAAACTTATATTTTTAAACATATGGTGATACTAAATAAGATCTGATTCTGTCCTGTTCTATAATCACAAGCCACTGATTCACTACTTTCTTAAAATATGTTATGTTACGAGTGTGTGGACTTTTTATTTCATTCGGAAGCAAGGGAAAAATCATGGACGCTAAGTAATGAGAAGACACTAGTGTACTAGATATAATAGATATAATAGTGTACTAGATTATTAATTTTTTCAAGCTCAATTCAACAATGTAAATAAAAAATAGATTACTTCAATTTTTCAAAGTAAAAAAACCTAAAAAAGCTCATTTTTGGAGGGGTTCCCCCCTCTTTGCTCCCATGTAGGTACAGACCAAATACCTGCTAGTTAGTATGTTCTGATTGTCTGATCAGGCTGGTTTTCGGACTCGTCCGAATAATTATTACTTTACACATCTGTGCCAAATTTCATTATGATCAGACCTTTTCTGCAAGATTCATTGTGCTCATAGTCACACGTACATGTATAAACACATATATAAATATATAAATTTGAACAAATGGTATTTTTAGTATCTAGGGGCATCAAAAAGTTATGATGGTCCCTGGATTACATCTTACCATGAGACCAACGGTAATAGATTCTTCCCTGTAGGAGATATTGCTAAAAATAAAAAAACAAAAGAAAAACCTCTTGTATTTGTGGTTTTTACAAGAAATGCAATCAAAACGATGATCAACAGTTGATCAAAACACCATCCAACCAATGAAAAAGTTGTCATGAATCAAATTAGTTTTTACTTACGAAAACATTTTTTCTCTTAAGATGATTTTGAAATAAAACTAGGTAGTGTAAGCAGCAAGGAGGAAGCAGTCGAGACCAGAAGTTAGTCGTGGTTGGCTGATCATTCAAAGCCGATTCGCAGAATTGTCGGCTGATTGTTATATGGGGTTTTGGACGTTCATCAATGCATCAGTCACAAAAGCAATCAAAATTTTATCAAATTTTTAGAATACCAAACAGACCACACAGATGACAAAAGAAACAATTTATGATTACTTCTACAGAGATAAATTAACCAACTTCACGGCTTAACGACATGCAAACTTAACTGCTATCCACATATACTAAGTTATCCTCAAAATGTTACACAACTTTTAGGTAGGAGGGAAACATATTAGTGATGACCTCACATTGCCAGAATGGTCTGTTACTTGGATCATGCTAAAATACGCAAGCACAAACCACCATCAGGATCTTAACAATATGAGGCCATGGGTACATTTCCTGGGAACAGCCTGAGCTGAAAATTCTAAGTACAAACTATTTTTAGCTCACTTTATAATTTGATCTGTCTTAAGCCATTTTCTGAGTGACTATATGAATCATGGTTATTTTTTAGTAGAGTTGGATGGCCGTCCAGTTCATTTAAAAAACAATTTTACTACAGAGATACAGATCCAATATATGCAAGATTCTTATTATAAACTCTGAAATCTGCAGATAGCTTATTTAATGTCAATTAAAAACTTTATTGGCCTACTCGCACGAGTGGGGGTGTTCACATTAGTTGCAACCGCAAGCATCGTTTAAGGAACTAGTTATTACTAAGATGAAGCTGTGAAAATGTTAGCTATATTGTTTTGGAGAATTTAGTTTATATCTTTTGCTGTAATTAAAAACATCTCAATTCATAATTACACTGTAATCCTCATTAAACGATTCTCAAGGTTTCAACAAAATATCCGTTATTTCATGGATCATTTATCATTGAGGTTTGTTAAATTGAAGTTAAGCTAGCTATGATTTCCAGTATCGTGGTTCTCAAAAATTTTTAAGCAGAAACCTATTTGCAACCAAACAGTATTTAAATCATCCTAATAAAGAAAAATCCCAGAAAAAAATTTATTTCAAAATTAACATGTTTACAAAATCTTAAAAATAAAATTCTTTATCATAAATTTTAGAAAAGAAAGAAGCATATCTGCTTATAAGGTTATATAAAATAAACATCTGCTGTTCATAGAATTGTCATGTCCCAATTCTTTAGAACACTGTTGAGCCTTTTCCTGAAGTGTAGGACCATCGATCAGTACATTCTTGTCCCTACACTTGAAAACACATTCTTTAATGTCCTTAAATTCACACGACTTCACTTGTTTAGTTTACGCACACATTCTTGTCTTCAAATTTGTCTTTACCTTTTAATATTGTGCCTTGCATGCTAGGTCAAATTCCCAATTCTACTGCTGTGTCCGTTTTTTCTTAATCGGGTTATCTTCGGCGGTTTTAATTATTTTACATTTATTTCAATACTTATGCAAAACATTTTTGTTTTTCCGCCATTTCCATACACGCCACACTCTCGGACACTATTGCGCAATACATTTTCCCATGGGAACTGACATGTAAGTTCAGACTTCACGTTCTGAGGAAGGAAATGACGAATCTGGTCAAGACACAGGTTTGCCGTCTGTTATACTGAGATTGGGACATTAAAAAAACGTTATTTAAAGGTTACAACCATTTTAAGGACATGCTTTCATAGACGTAACCAGGATGACCCAAAGGGGGGGGGGGGTTACACTGGGGAGGACTGGGTTGCAGGAAAATTTGGAAAATAAGAACCATAAACTTGTTTTTTATGTGGTCTACAGGCATAGGAGTTAAGGATGGTGTGATGGTTGCGGGTGTTTTGACTGAGGGATTTAAAACATTTATAGTATATTTCTAATGGTTAGACAAATGGGCGTGTAATTTCAGCATTTTGATTGGGGGACAAGATTTTCAGACCTTTGCTCTATAGCTCAATAATGTAAACCCTCCCTCCCCCCTTTCGATAAAAATGCGTACAAGAAGCTGAGTTTTAATCGAAAATCTTTGGAAAATGATGGCTGTGAAATGTCTGACAGATTGACCGACAGCGATACAGCAGAGAGATTTAACGCACGATAACAACAACAGATTTGATGACCACAGAGTACGTCCGCCATGTTAAAACTGAGACTATCGGCCACGATAAAAACCGTGAAATTTTATTACCACGAGAAATTTGATGATCGCTGAAAATCTTAGTTTGTTCTGAAATACAACCAAAATTTTTCAGCTAAAAATAATTGAGGTATTTGTCTCAAAATACGATCGAGATTTACCGCATGCAATACAACAATGCAACCAAAAGATGGCCGCTTCAAAACAGACACGGTCACCGTATGACCATGAACAGAAAAGTCATGTCTAATCTAAACAAACTGTTCAATCTTTTGTTGGTTTGGGCAACATTGTACAGTAAAGCCCTCAAATCCGGCCTTGGTTTTAACGGTCCTCAGTTTATCCGGCCGCTTCTCAGATGCCAATATCAAAACGTATTTCCCATGGTATACAGATGCATAAAATCTCTCTGATACTATTTTGTGTATCTCTTCGTTTGTTTACGTATCATCTCTTTCCTTCTTTTGACTCCAGTTTACTACTAACAATCTGGATGAATCCATGTTAATGTGAGCGTTTACTGGTGAGTGCTACGTGACTCATTCTACATCACTCTCATAATGCCTCATGCAGCAAATTGATCGCCGAATGTTTGAGCAAGTCGGATTGACTCCGATTCAGCAATAGTGAACTTCAGCCAATAAGTCATACTTAAGTCAGTTGAGCTAGTAACTCTTAACTGCTGTTTAGTATATGTATCCAGTGCGGGTTTTAATTGTTTTTTCTTCAACTGCTGTTTAATATATATGTATCCAGGGCGGGTTTTAATTGTTTTTTCTTCAAATCTCTTTGAACGTTAGCCAAACAAACACCGATTAAAGCTGTGGCGGTAGCGAATACCAAGGAATAGGGAAATGATTTAGTTTAAAATAAAATCAATACCATGGGTGAAACTAGATCAATCAGTTTTTAACAAGTTGTGTTGATTTTACTAATCTGTGTATTTTTAAATAGGCCTAACCCAAAAACACACTTGAAGTTTTACGTAGGACTTAAATCATTAGCTACGAATTATTAATTAGGTATAAATAATCATTTTCATAACAGAATGGATTATCCGGCCAAGTCGTTATCCAGCCTACACTTAGTCCCATGGTGGCTGATTATGTGGGGTTCTACTGTATCCTAATAACTGCGATTATATTTTCAGATATTTTAAATTGTTAATCTCCCAAAATTATTACCCTTTTGGCTTTCTGAGTAGTGCCTGGGTTGTTGTTAGTGGTTAATATAGTTAATGCTAGTGATGTGTCGGTACCAATGGTCAATTTTACCACCAGCACCGACCGGTTCTTGTGAATCGTACTGGTACTGAGCCGATGGTTAAATAAATGTTGGTTTCGGTACTTCAGTACCTTAATATAAAATGACGTTTACTTGTGTACTTGTGAAAACTAAAGCGTATAACAGCAAGAAAATTATGGCTCATAAGACGACTGAGTAACTTCGGGTGAAATACTGCTGTAGAAAACAGCCTAAACAGCTGTAATAATCCTGTGAAAACGCCTGCAGAAGCAAGCAAAAATTTTCAGTAAAAGATTATTGCGAGTAATTGGAGGGGGGGAGGGGAACCGCTCTAAGACTTGGCTTGAGCGTCCAAACTTCCTGTTATGTTGAATAGCATATTACAAAGCTCCATGGCTCAAGTACTTGCAGAGTCCCAAGGATAAATGATTACTTTATAAAGCACCGGTACCGTGAGAACCGAGAACCAAAAATGAGGTACCGACACATCACTGGTTAATGCCTATGTCAGAGTGAAGGTACGTACATGAGCCGCCCGGGGTGAGTGGAGGGGGGTCTGTGAACCTCGGCCAGCCCACTCATCTTCTCTAACCTTAAAAACAACGATACCTTCACTCTCCTCTAATACTATAACTCAGACCTAAATGGCATTTACAATTTTTTATTATTATTTGTTTAGTTTTCAATGGTAATTAATGCTTAGTATTTTTCAAAGAATTTGAGTATAACGTATTTAAAAGTATATTGATCATGGGAATAAGTTGTATTGGTCACAACAATTTGTCAACCAACTAATACAATTAATTAATGATTTTTGCCTCCAGAATCCATGTTAAGTAACAAAAATAGTTAGGGTTATTCCCCCTGATACTGTCGTCGATCCTTTTGTACAATCAGCGACGACTATCGTTTTGGCCCCATTAGGCCATTATCACATCAAAAACAAAAATGTCACGTTCCATTCACTTCGGTGATGAAGGTCGTCATACTATTGACACACTTTGACATAAATCACGTAATACAACACCAACAGTCACACATTTTAAATTATAAAAAAAGATGTTTTACAAAAACATACATAGACTCTTAACTAGGGATGTGTCGGTACCTTAAGTCGGTTCTCGGTACCACCGGTTCTTGGCAAAAGAACCGGTACCGAGAACCGAAGTCAAAATGTCGGTACTGGTACTTCGGTACCCATAGTAATCGGCGGGAGTAACTACCGGTCACGAAAGACGATCGATCGCACCGCGCATCGCCGCGGGCGTTGCGTCGATGGCGAATGCCACCGCGTACTATTAATGAAGGTCAATAATTTTTCTAAAATTACTTTTGATTTGAAATTTATCTTACATTTTTTGACTCTTGATTGATTTTTTACTCTAATACTTAAAACTAATGGGAATGGGGTTATTTTCTTTGGGAATTGTAAGATTATGAATGGAAACTAATTTGGAAACTGTTATTTTTCACCTTGGAATTTGTTCTTGATTGATTTTTTACTCTAATTTTTAAAATTAATTGGAATGGGTTTATTTTCAATGGGAATTGTAAAATTATGAATGGAAACAAATTTGCAAACTGTTATTTTTCACCTTGGAATTTTTTTGTTCACATAGTATATATTTTTTGTATTATCTGTTAACAGAGGGATAAACAATTAAATTAATAAGTGAGATAGTATTTTATGTCTTGGTGAAACTTGCACTTAAAAATTTAAACATTTTCAAAACAGTTACATACAACAGATTCTGTAGGTTTGAGGGTACAATACATTATATAACACGTTTTGACAAACACTTGGTACCCGATGGTACCGGTACCGAGAACCGAGAACCGATCTTGTCAAGAACCGGTACCGGTACCGACTTTGAAAAAAGTGATACCGACACATCCCTACTCTTAACGATGTCACTGTTAAAGAATGACTACAGAAGTGAGGTACAAATTATTAAATACACAGAGCCACTGCCAACGGATATCAATAATGAATAAACATAAAAATAAAAAAACTCCCAAGAAACACCTTCCTCTAATAGTAGAGGTTAAACTAAGTATGTACCCATAGAATATGGTAGCACCTTAAATTATTGTTTCCGGCATGAACTTAAACCACGCAGCATTGTACCAGCGTACAGGACATCAAACAAATTAGATAGACTTGTGAACGAACGTGACAAGTCAGAAATAAACCTATAGCCACCAGAGCTTAACTGTTATAATACTCTGACTGTCCGAAATTTAATGTTGGGCAGACTGGGAGAGGATTTAGTACTGGGTTCAAGAACACTTGCCTAACCCCAGACTACACCAGCAAAAATCATCTTTTGTCAAGCACCTAGTCATAAACAACCAGTGTCTGTAGTTAAGATAATAATACGGATGTTTTACATGAATTAAAAAAGCCAATTATCAAACATTTGCGAGGAAATAGAAATCTACAAAACCTTCAATAACAATTCAAATGGCATCCTAAATAAAAAATTAAACTACGGTTCCCATATACTATCCTATATTCTATTTAATAGAATACTCTATCTCTCATAAGACATGCAGGTGGACAGCGGAAAACAAAGTACTGGAAGGGGAGGGGGGTAAAAACAGATAATACCAGTGGAGGTAACCAGTTCAGTATTACACGGACGGCTGGGAACACATCTAAATCATCTTTTGTCAATCTGAGTGTATTTTTGTAAAACCTATTTATTAGAAAAAAAAATTAAATTTGAGACTATTTGTGTTTTACATAATTTATGTCAAAGTGTATGAACAGTATGACAACCTTCGCATCACTTAAGTGAATGGAACTCGACATTTTTCTATTTTCATTTCATAGTGGCCTAATAGAGCCGAAACTATAGTCATCGCTGATTGTATAAAGGATCAATGACAGTATCAGGGGTAAATAATCCTAACTAGTTTGGTTACTTAAACCCCAAACTATACATAGATCCTAGAACTTCGCTTAGATTCTAGAGGCAAAAAACATGAATAAATTTATCAGTTAGTTGGTTGAAAAATTATAGTTTGCTATAAAATAAAATGACCAAAGATTAAATAAAGTCAGAAGCGCAAAAAGTACTGTTTTTGGGGGTTATAACCCATATAATAAATGATTTACATGTATCAATTTAAGATTTAAAAAATTAACCAAAGTTGAAGCCACTGCAACTTATATTGGTGCTATTTTCATCGAGATTTACTTACAGGGTGTTCCGGAGATGAGGGTCACATGTTCGAATATCATAATTTTCAATGTAAGCCTACAGCAAATTGTGTATATAAAAGGTCTTACTGAAAAGAAAATTTGTGTGAAAACAGAACTAAATTATCTCAATTTGTTTCGAAATAGTGCCTTTTTTGTACATAAAACCCTGCATTTTCCAAACCACTAAACATTTTTCACTTCTGATTGAAAATTCTTAATCCTTGTTAACTAAGCTTAACTACACGGACAACCAACACAACTACAACTACAATGTCACATGACAAGATTGTCACATTATTTAAGTTTTCAAAAAACTTTAATTTTTGGAAAAGTTAGTAGCTTTGAAATGTTAAATCAAACATATGTCAAAAGTTAAATCATGTTAAAGGTCTTCAAAAATACTAAATTTTTTAATTATGGTTTTTTAGTTATGGTCAAAAAACTCTTTTTTCCCCTATTAAACACATGCTCATTGTCTCAGTCTGTATAATCCCCCATCCATTCCAATCTTCAGTAATGTAAGCTGTAAAAAATTAATATAAGCAATTTTTGTGCATAACTACAATAGAAAAAATATAAGTGTACATTAAAAATTTTAGTTTTTTTAAGACTTTTGGAATTATATAATTTTTTATACAATACATTGCCGTTTGAAGTTTTCAATTTTCAAACTACCAACTTTTTCAAAAATTATAGTTTTTGAAAACTTAAATAAATGTGACGATCTTGTCATGTACCATTTCATAGTAAAGGCCATTTCAAACCGAGCGTGCTACTACGGTGGGCGCGAGATATTGCGAGATACTGAAAGTGGTAAACACAGTACATTGTCCCAATGTTAACGTTATGGGGAATAAGTAAAATTCTATATCTCGCTTATTACTCAATACAGTACACCCCATCTTAACCGACCCACACGGGTCCGGACCTAGGTCGGATAACTTAAAAGGTCGGTTAAAACGGGTAATCCTCTAAACACCCAAAAATGAAAGCTTATTGATTTAGGGATCTATTAACATCATTATAAAGCCGTTCGTTGATTATATAGACGATGAACGATAATTATCAACCTATTTTCTAAAATAATTACTGTAGGTATCATAAATAACCCCAAAACACGGTAAAAACAAAACCTTGTTATTCAAAACAAAACCTTCTTATAAACTAAATAGTAGACGTATTTAAAAAAGATGTTAACACCTTTAATAACGTGTTCGTATTTTTAACAAATCTTTTGTAATGGGGTATTGATTGTCAATGCATCTACTATACGTTTTCATAATTAATAAATGCCGTATCCAAAATATTTTAACCCGTAACAACCTGTTGAGTTGAGAGTAACACTTCCACCATGAGAGTAACGTTCCCATCGCCGTGAGCTGGAAATGCCGCAATTCATAGAAAAGGGCGGATAAACCGAACTGATATAAGAACACGGTCGGTTAAAACGATCTTTAATATTTGATCAGCAAGGGCGGATAATTCGATCGTCGGTTAAAACGAGGTCGGTTAAGAGGGGGTCTACTGTATATCTTGATAAAACTTGGTAAATGGCTTCTTCTAGTTCAGATCTACTAAATATTGAATTAAAACCACCCAGTTTTAATATACCTGTAGCAGCAAACCAGCATACTCATTCCCCAAGTTATTCTTAAGTAGCTTACAAAAACATGTCAAATCTCGCCATGTTGGATTGAAATATGTTCTTTTGCATTTGAAATTCGCTGTGTATGTAGGCCTGCTGCAACGGGGATATTTAATTTAACTAGGAACTGACAGTTTATAACACTTGGTCTGTCATCTCTGGATTTGATTTCAGCTTCAGAAACTTACGAAGTACCTTTAAAAGAATGAATTTACAATAGCGGATATAGTTATTTTTTTTTACTGAAGTATCTGATATTTTTGACATTATGAAAGAGATCACCATAATCTAATTTTTGTTCCTAACCTTAACGATTGAACTAAAAATCGCAGAGAGAGGTATGCTTTACTTGAGCTTGTTCATTATTCGCTCGCATCGACTCGCTTCCAGCTCGTTTTCAAATTGGCCGATTTGTGTGTGCTAAATATTAATATTTTTGTTGAACGTTTTTAAGTGTAAAATTATGTTTTTAGGTTGTGATGTCCAGGAAGATTGAAGTTCATGTATAGATTTTGAAAATGGCATAATATAATGCCGAAACTTGAGTAAATCAACTCATGATTCAATTGAATTGAAGACAACATGAGGTACGTAACCTTTTAATGTACTTGAGCGCCTGCGCATAGAGATAATAGAAGAAAATAGTTGAAAATACAAAAAGTGAGTGAAACTAAGATAAAAAACTATAGTGTGTTTAATCCACATTATTTTGATCGACATTTTAACCAAAGGAAAGGGCTATTTTATCTCGCTGAAGAACTGATCCACATTTAGCAAGTTTCAATCGAAAGCAAAGTTATTTAAGTATTAAAATCACAAACCATATTTCAATTGTTTTAATAATTATACAAATTTCTTTGATTGAATACTTAGTTGTAATGACCATAAGTCACAACTTGACTCAAAAAGTAACATTACTCTGTGTTTTATGAGGTTTTTATATTACCTTTTTGGAAAAATCTAGTAATTTTTTCTGGTAAATGTAGCAACAAAATATCTGAAAACTGTGTCTCACATTGCACTGCATGGCACTGCACACCATCTGTACACATATCTTAACCTAAAGTGGTAAAGCCGTGGTTTGCAACTGTAATTTTTCATGGCTTGGAAAACTAGATGATAATAATACTTAAAAATCAAGTACTGAGACATCAACACCTAAACCGAGCCCGGCTTTCTGGTCAAGCGGAACAAACAAAACACAAATTGTTGAGGCAGATAAACCGATATGCATCGATGTTGGATAAGTTCCAAAACCAAGACTCCACAGTGCTTGCACATTGTGTCTCCGCAGACACGTAGCATGAAAAGAATATGTCGGAGGGGGTGGCAGTTGTCTTCAGGGAACACTTTGGAAAACCATCCTCAGCTGATACCATTGAATTGATACACATCTGGCCTACCAAAAATGAATGATAAATCTGGAATTTACAGTCTGATCACCAAGCAAGAACTTTTCCACAAACCTACTACAGCAGCCCCCCTCTTAACCGACCCACACGGGACCGGACCTAGGTCGGATAACTTAAAAGGTCGGTTAAAACGGGTAATCCTCTAAACACCTAAAAATGAAAGCTTTATTGATTTAGGGTTCTATTAACAACATTCTAAATCCGTTAGTTGGTTATTTAGAAAATAAACTATAATTATCAACCTATTTACCAAATTAATTACTGTAGGAATGTTACAAATAACCCCAAAACACGGTCAAAACAAAACCTTTATATAAACTAAATATTAGACGTGTTAAAAAAAAAATTCTTTTGTTGACGCCTTTAATAACGTGTTCAAACTTGTAAACAAATCTTTTGTAATGCGAGATGGATGTCAATGCATCTGCTGTACATTTTCATAAATTAATAAATGCTGTATTCAAAATATTTCAACTCGTAACAACCTGTAGAGTTGAGCGTGACATTCCCATCGCCGAATATGGAAACGGAAATCCGCTTTTCCTAGAAAAAGGCGGTTAAACCGAACTGTTCTTAAAACAGGGTCGGTTAAAACGATCTTTCATCTTTGATCAGCAAGGGCGGATAATCCAATTGTCAGTTAAAACGAGGTCGGTTAAGAGGGGGTCTACTGTATTACTATTGACAAAAAAGCCTTCCAAATCCTAGCACAGGATTTCAAAAGAAGAAATTCAATTTAAAACATCTCATATGTTCCCCATTGGGATGCACTAGAGACAAAATAAAAGTGGAATGGTTTGCAGCAAATATTATTAAGTTTCAAGCATACACAGGTGCTAATTAATGTTGATATAGATGTAATTAATGAACAGCCGACCGGGAAACTGAGAGGATGGTATGAAGGTTGTGTCAGCTTGTGTATGCAGAACAGCCAGCTTCCGATCAACCTGGTGCTACAATTCAGTATCTTCGGAGTAGCCGAGAAGCTGACGACAACAGTGAAGACTCAAAAAATCTGTCTATGATGAACTATCAATCAGCAAATGATCACAGTCACACATCCTCACTCCTGCTGCCTCAGCTTAACAAAAATTGTAACTCCACTCCTGCTCCCCCACCACCTCCTTGCACTGAAATGGAAACCCCTAATGCCTGATTTTTAACTAACCTCGACCACTGCCCTCCTCTAATATAAATATTGTGTATGTTTCTCAGAAAAGATCAAAAAGAAGGAAACGTGAAACCTTGTAAAGTAAAACCTTTATGCTCTAAATCCTTCAAAATATACCATCAGAATATTCAAAGATTGGCTCCTAGAATAGATTCTTTAGATGTTACTCTAAGTGAAATAGACCCTGATTAGGTTATACAAACAGAACATAAAATTACACATAATGAGATTGAAAGGCTTAATTTATATAATTCTTATTTAAATCATTCTTTGTGAGGAAAATTTTTATAGTTGGAGGTGTTTTAATAATGGCTAAGAACAGGCCTACAGTTAGGTTTAAAAAATAACATTAATAGAATTAATAAACTTATTGAGGGGAAAGAATTCAACTTATGTTGGTCAGAATTTAGGATACAATCTTTCCGCTTTGTTTTGGTAGGTGTGTATCGATCCCCCCATTACTGATGTGCATGTGTTCCTTGAAAAATTGAATGTAGTATTAACTGCTCTTAGAGAAAAATACAAGTATGTTGTTTTAGGGGGGCATACATATTGATGGCCTTGAAGGGAAAAGTAGTAAAACAAAATTGCTAAATTACGTAGCCTATTTAAGGCTGGTGTATTTTATAGACTTCCCAACTAGAGTCACTGAGTATACTGAAAATGCAATTGATAATATTATAATAAATTTTGATGTAGACATGGTTAGGATATCAAGCTTAAACACCCAAATCTCTGATCATGATGCTTAGAAGTTAGAGTTTGTAAAATTACCCTTGAATACCACTAAGCAATATTCAAAATTATTATGTTGATGGTTTTCCTCACCAAATTTAAAGACATTTTCTGAGCTGCTGCAAAAAGAATCTTGGATTGATGTTAACTATGCAAAGGTAGGTAGTAAATTTTATGTATTTTTAATATATTTATGTATTATTTTGACATTAGTTTTCCTAAAGTAAGGGTTAGGCAAATTACAATTCTTGCTCTTCTTGGTTAAGTGATGAACTAAAATGTGAGGAAAGAGGTAAGTAAATACAGAATTCAAACAATTTAGGCAGGAAAACAACAAATAAATAAATTATTAAGAAGACTCTTTAGTCTTCTTTATTACTTGTCTTATTGCTAATCTCTTTATTGATCAGACCCAAGCTGTTTTGTATGGATTATTTGAATTCACTACTTTTTCACTCGAATGCTGCTGTTAGGTATCATTCAATTATTCTTTAAATTTAAATTCATCTCTTTAGTTGAATTATTGAATTTAGTTGAATAATCCATGCAAAACAGCTTAGGGTCTGATCAATAAAGAGATTAGCAATAAGACAAGTAATGTTAATAATGTTAGTGAAATCACTGTGAATAGCCAGTGTAACACCAGTACCGGATAAACATGAAATTCGATTAACAACTATTTAATTACAGTAACTGACACTGACATAATCGGTAAGATTAATAATAAATCTTTTTTACAAACTGGTCTTAGTTTACCTAAACAAAATACTAAATTTAGATGTAATGTGGTCTCTGACCCCGTATTGGATAAAATATCTCTTCATTTGAAAATAAGTTCTCACCGGATTCAATGAAGTGCCCACAAAAGTAATTTAACATGCAAAAAATTAACTCTTCCCTGATATCTAGAATCTTTCCTCATTTTCCTCAATTTGTAGACGTTCTTAACGCTGATGTCAATGTCATTCTTTTATGATTATTCCTGCCACTAAATCAGCTGTTAGCGCCTGCAATTTGTCGAACCTTAACATATTTGCATGTCTGTGTAGAAATTTAAGAAGCTTGATTTTCTAATTATTTATTTCAATGTTATTCTTACGGGTTAACTTTGTCCCCTGCCGGGAGACAAAGTAAACACTTTACTCCTGCTGGCACACAAATTATTATTTCACTCACTAATTACATGGAGTAAAAAGCGTCTAAACATAGCAAGTGGGGGAAAACACTTTTTATCATCACTTTAACATCCTTACAGCATGGGATTCGCAAAAGAAGTCAGTCTCCTAAAAAATTCATTGAAAAACATAAATACCCAATTTTTGGGTACTTTTTAGGTATATTTTCAGATAATTACAATAAGACATTTTATATTTACCAACACGCTGGTTATTTACCCGGCCCACATCTATAGTCAGTCGTAAAAGAAAAAATCACTGAATGTCAATCACCTGGGAAGGGGGCATTTCCCACTGCGGGCCTCGTCCTGGACGTACTGATGCAGCACTTGCTGGAACCTGTGGAGGAGGGCGGTGACGGCCAGCCTCCCCGCGAGCCCCTCCTCCCCCCCCTCCTCCTCCCCCTCCAGCCCCTCTAGCAGGGAGAACTGCAGCAGTGTTTCAAAGCACATCTTTGCCAACTCCTCTCGAAGGTTCGAGTCGTTTTCTGACCCTGTCAAATGAAAATGAAAATCGGTTAGTCGATTTTACTATAAATTATGTTCACTTTTAAACTGTCATTTACAGTTGACAACCCCTAACTTGACATTCGAGGGGCTACATTGTTTCTTAATGACTTGGTGTAACTAGTCCTCTTAAAATTCTGGTTGATAAAAAAATTGATTCACTTTTTACGAAGGGTAAGTCTAATTGTAGTAGGTAAGTCCACCACTTTTTTGTAAGTCTAATTCTATGAATAAAGTCAATACTAGAGGGTGGTGGGGGACGTCCCTGATTCAATAGTTTTGTGCTCTTATATTATAGCGAATTTCTCCTGTAGGGAAGAAGTTGTTACGAAGAAGCTGTAGGGAAGAAGCTGTCATGGTTAGACTTAAGCCCGAGGCCATCACAACTATTTGTTTTGAGGTCCCCAGATGCCTCAAAACTCTATTTGTTCATTTTCATAATTACGTATTCGTAAACTCTTATAAGTCATTAATATACACGGGGATATTCAAAATGAAATATACACTTTCTAATGAATACTGTAAACCGGGTTTAATCAAAATAAAAACATAAATATTACTGTTAAAAAGAGGACACTACAAACAACTACTCAACTCGATCCAAATTCAAAAACCACTACTCGCCACCCCTAGCAGAAATGCAATAATGAAGTTTTTGGTTTTTTAGAGTATTGATTAGTTATTTCTGAAACAAATGTAACAAAAATATATAATTGGGTTATATATAGCTGATTCACTGATGTTCTAAAACTTATATTTCTAGGCTTCTTTGAAAATAACTATAACTGATTCATTTGGATTGGCTGAGTCATATTTGAATAATTATTGTAATCAGTACCATGGCAACTTAATGAGTTTCATGATTTGGGATTCGAGATTCAATTTTTTAAGATTCGGATTCGGATTTGAGATTCAAAATTCCTTGATTCGGCCATCACTAATATGAATATATATGTAAAATAAAGTCTGATGCCATGTATTGTATTTTATGCACAAAGACAAATTAAGATGTTAACAAAAGTGCTAGAACCTTTTGTAGGTTACCAAAGAGAATATACTCGCGAGCATTTTCAAAAAATTTTCTAAAAAAGCAGAAAAATAAGAGGTTTCTTTTCACACCTTATTGCTCATTGTTGCGCCAAGTTAAGTTACAAAAGGGTGAACCTTTTTTCATCATTCAAAAGAGTGTCGAGAGGTTTTGGTTTTTGAACTTTACAAAAACCACACAATAAACATGAATTAATTGATGTCAAATTATAATGACCAGTGAAACTGATTTGAATGACCCTTAAGTTTCTTGTAACGTAAACAAAGTACAGTAAACATTTTTTTTAATGAGGGCAATATTACATTCATTAGTATGTAACTGGAACTAACTAATTTATACTACAGTAGAACCTGGTAAATTCAAACTTCTATTATTCGAAACGTTCTTTCATAGAAAATTTACTCCTCCCCCCCCAGCATTTGATATATTATCAATCCTAAAAATTGTGGATATTTCTAATAAATTTGGGAAGTTCAAATTTGTATGTCAAACTTATAAAATATTTGCGGTTTTCGGACTATATAAATTTCCGAGTAGAGATGAAAAATTCCCAGTCTAAAATCCGCTTTGAACACTATATTTTCATAGGACACTTCTACCAACCGATTTTGCGTCCAAATGTAACAATATCATTACCAAAGCTTCTTGTGATAATTATTTGCATATTCTTATGTTTTGTTCTTTTCTTTATGTTTTAAATCATTAATCTCCTTATAAAGTGGGTAGAGTAATCAATTTTCAAACGATTATCACAGCTTTTAATGGGACCTTTGATCAAAAGTTTGAGGTTCAGTGTTTTCACCAGTTTTTGACCAACTGGAGTAATTCAAATTTACAGTTGTTTTGAGTTTTTTCATCAATCACTCGAGGTTTGAATTATCCAAGTCCACTGCACAGGGTTTTGAAAAGACTCGACTGAAATAAAGGATAAACAAAACCAACACTAACCTAGACAAGACATGTGAGTCGTTGAGAGTATGGACCCTTTGTTGAGCAATACGACGACTTTGAGAATGAATTCCTTGGGAATGGAGTTGGAATGTGAAAGGATTTCTTCTTTGAGCAAGTCTATGACCTGACAATCAACTCCTTCCTCCTCCAACACTTCGTCGGGGCTTTGATCTGGTGGTGGCGAACTGCACAACATAAACACAAATGTTATTAAGCTATTAACTACTAATCGGTTATCATTCTTCCAATTCGTCCCAAACCCGCTAGTGGTAAGTAACTCCAAATAAAATATGAATGATAAATTTATTTTAAAACTCATAAACTGCAGAAAGGAAGGTTAGTTATATAAGTTATTTTGGTTTATATCTTCTTTTTTTTTATTTGCCTTAATTCAAAGCGAGTCATGCTGAAATTAATCAAACAAGGAAGCAGAAGAGGTAGGCTGATTCATATACTTATCACTTGCCAACGACAAGCTGTCTCCATGAACACAGACAAAAACGCATGAGGCATGGCCGGATTCAAGCATAGGCCCTCGCCACACAAGAACATATATGAATCCTTTTTAAAAATCAAGGTTTTTTTTAATTGATGTAGGTCAGTACTCGATAAACTTTGACCAAGAATAAAAAGATAATTAACTTATTTGGTATCCCAATTGAACAAGAAACAAAAACAACCTAATTTAAGTATTTAAATAGCAGACAGTGCAAAAGATAAAACATCGAGTCGACTGTAGGTCAGCTGGTGACACGGCGCCACATTGTCGGCCCCAAAGTTCTGGAGGTGGTGGTGGTGGAGTGGGGGGGAGGGGGGTGCTTGAACGCTAATCTTATTTTTGTTCCCATTCCCACGGTCATGTCACTGGCAACTTACAAACAGTTCACCCTCATCCTTGTGGAACTATGAAGTACACACCAAAAGGTATTACGATTTGTTTTCTTATGTCGAGTGAAGAATTTAATTTTTCATTTAGGTTGAATATTAAAGTAAACCTCCATACAATTTTACAATAGAGAATTACCATAGTGTACTATTTTGTTACAATTATATGTTCACATTTAAAGTAATTTCCTATAGGTTTTGAAAAGGCTCGACTAAAATAAAGAATAAACAAAACTAACACTAACCTAGACAAGTCATGTGAGTCATTGAGAGTATGGACCCTTTGTTGAGCAACACGACAACTTTGAGAATGAATTCCAGCATTATCATTGGTTGTTTTTTGAATTATTAGCAGTTTTTACTTTTATTATAAGCCTTATTTTACTATGCCGTCCTTTGGTGTAGCATAACTTTTGGTATTTAACTCATCAGTCTTCGTAGAGAGATAAACCTTGATTTAGATGCGAGGTTCTAGATCTAGTTCTAGTAAGCAATTCTATGAGTTGCTTTGTTGACAGCTGGCCTGTGTTTGTAATCATTGCGCAATGGCTGACCAAAAACTTTTGAGTGGCCGTGAAATTAGTGAATAATTTGAAATTAGAGGCCTAAGTGATTTTTGGACAACACAGATAGTGAAAGCGACGATGAATAGATCAGGAAAATTGTGAGTTGAGTGTTAGTTTGTGAATACTGCAAGATAAATCGGTAGGGGTGGGCGAGTAGTGGATTTTGAAGTCGAGTCGAGTCGAGTATTAAGCCAAATACTCGAGTATCGAGTCGAGTCGAGTCGAGTAGTTGTGAAAAGTAATGAAATCTTCATTTTTTTAAAGTATAAATGTCTTTGAATTACAGTTAATTAAAATCTTTCTTCAATTTTACTTATAAAATTGGTCTAATTTATTTAAGCTTATGTTTTTATATTTTTCTTGGAAGAATAAAACTCTGATATTCTAATACCCTACATTGCATAAACCCTACTTTTAAATGAATAATTTGACTATGCTAAATCACTCAAAATAACATATCACTTAATGTAACAAGATCATAAAATAAATTTATGAAGAATATGCAAAGTTGTAAAATTTAGGGAGTAATAAGATTTAATTAAAAGCATATTATCTTAACAGTCAAAAACAGTTTTATATTTTTCCTAAAAATAATTGTTGGCCCTCATTAAAACCTCAGGCAAGAAATTGTGCAAGAAAGAATTAAAAACATCAGGGAGGAGAGCTATGCCTATGCCCAGTTATTTGTTTACTTCTCTAAACCCAACCCCACCCCCTTGCCTGACTGCTGATCTATTGTTTTTTAACATCCAATCACTTGAGCATGAGTGTCATAGCTGCAACCAGATAAGAATAAGATATACCCCCAATACAAAAATTACAAAACCTTAACTAATTGTTTTATGAAGTCCATTTTACCAATTAAGTCCACAGTTTTCTTTTCATTTTTACAAATCAAATGAGACAGAAATGAAGGCTGTGTATCATTCAAAAGATAAAATATTATTACAAATTTGAAGTTGTTAAGAGTAAGGTCTGAGCTAAATATAGCTGTAAGTTTTCAATTTCCGAATCCTGAGAGGTCATGTTCAATCTCTCAGAATCTGGTATTTCTAGATAACTGTCAAAATCCATTCTCCTATGAGGTAATGAAATGATGTCGAGGTTATTGTTATGAAAAACTCGTTAACGGCTGCGAAAAATGATAGAGCATATCTGTCGGTCGCGGATAAACGGCAGATGTAGCTTTTCAAAACTCGCGATCGCCGAAAATCGGCAAATGTAGCATTGCTAAAGTCGCGGACGGCCGCGAAATACGAGCGCGCGTATTTGCCGATCGCCGAAAATAGGCAAATTTAGCGTTCCTAAAGTCGCGGTCGGCCGCGAAATACGAGCGCGCGTATTGCTGATCGCCGAAAATCGGCAAATGTAGCCGTGAAAAGTCACGGTCAGCCGCGAAAAACGATCGCGTGTATTTGCCGATCGTAAATAGACGAAATGCATCTTTGCGAAACTAGCGATAGGCCGTAAAAAACAGTCGCGTGTATTTGCCGGCCATAAATGAACAGAAAATACTGCTTATTGTGAAACTAGCGAGCGGCCGCGATGAACAATCTGCCGATTGCGGTTAAACGGCACAAGTAGCTTTGCGTAACTCGCGATCTGTTGTAAATTTTGATCGCACAAACGTAAATCGCACGTAAACTCGGCCGCCGCGTAAACGGCGGGAGTAACTGCTACTCGACTCAACCTTGAGTAGTAGCAACTACTCGAGTAATTACTCGACTGTCGAGTACTCGCCCACCCCTAAAAATCGGTTATCATTCTTCCAATTCGTCCCAAACCTGCTAGTGGAAAGTAACTCCAAATAAAATATGAACGATAAATTTATTTTAAAACTCATAAACTGCAGAAAGGAAGGTTAGTTATATAAGTTATTTTGGTTTATATCTTCATGTCACATTCAAAACAGAGAAGTGACAAATTTAATGGTTCTTGAAAAATAAGCCGAACTGGAAGTTTACAGGGGTACCAAATTACTCGTACTTTAAGAGGTCACTTCCCCCAGTGGGATCTTAAATGGCTTTTACTAATTTAGGTACCAATACTGGGTACAGTAACGGAAGTTGTCACGATTGGAGGCAGTGTTGTAGCTGTCTTTCAGTGAATAACTCCAGTTATTCCCACCAGGGGAGGCTGGGCTTGATGGCAGGGTGGACGCGATTGTACTGGTGACCAAGATGAGGGCCAATATGAGGACCACCTGAGGGGTATACCTTTGTCCACCCAGTCGAAGCTTGGCCGAACCTATTCCACCTACCTTTATCCTTTTACTTCCCTTGTATTAATCTACTAAAGGCTGTGAGCCTGAGGGATGATACAGAGGAAGCTTCCTTTCCTTTCTGGTAGCCGTAAAAAAAGACAAAATAATGGCTGAAGTACCCTCACAGGGTTTTCCTGTGGGGTGGGGAAACCCAGGCTACCTAATCCCACCTACAAAAAAAGAAGAGGTTACAGGTACAACTCTAGTTACAAAAACCGCAGTGATAACTGAAGAAAAACTCACTTTTTGGGAAAGAGGACTTCATCGAGGACTAGGGCGAGCTGCGGCCACATGGTCTCGAAGTGGGTGTAGTGTGTCCGGGCCAGGGGGATGCCCGTGGTCAGCACCGACATGAGGCTGGACACGGCGAGCTTCCACGTCGTCTGGCAGCTGCGGTTGTACCTCCGCGACAGCGGCCCGTACAGCATCTGCCGACATACCAGTGGACATTTGAGAAATCCAGATGATAACAGGGTGACCACAAAATAGTCGTAATGATTTTCTCTTACTTTCTTGTAACTTTCCTGACCACTGGCCACTAATTTTCTGACTCACGAACTGTTATCAAGAATGTTAAGTAAACATTTCAGAATGATACTATGAAATGTTACAAGTTTGCTTTAAATTATACTGATCAGAATTTCAGTTTTATTATTCAAAGAAAAATGTTTAATTAATTGTGATTCAATTACCTAATTAGATTAAAATGATATGAATATTTTATCCCTTTTCAAAAACAACTACTCGACTTGACTCAACTCGATAGTCAAATTTGGCTTAATACTCGACTTGGCTTGAATTCAAAATCCACTACTCGTCCACCCCTAGTATTAAGTTAGGTTAGGTTATTTTGCTTAGTTACAACCTTGACCTATCCGATTCCTTGTGGCAAAGGGTTATAGATGGAGACATGTTGTATGTATATATTGCTTGTATACACTACACAGATCAAATCTGACCAAATTTCAATAATTCTAGATTTAAAAATTATGCCTATTGATCAAAAGAGGATTTAGGAATATTCAAAAAGGACGAAAGAAGAAGCACTAGGATAGCATCAAAAATTATTTCTTGCTTATGAGAAAACAAATGATTATACTCACTTCTAGTATACTTTGTAAAACACTTCCTTCGATGACTGGAGCTTCGTGAGCTGTTTTCATGTAGAGATTGACTGTGATGGTCATGGCTTTCTCACCAAAAGGAACGTAGTTCATCACAACCCAATCTCCCTGAAATAAGAGGGTAAAATGTTACTCGGTTCAATAACGGATTTTAAGAGAGACTGAAAGATCGAATGCAGACCACTGTTTATTGAAATAAGTATTCCCACGATCAGAATTAGTATATTTTAGAGGTGATAATGTTTGTCAAGTCAAATGAAATGCATATCCTGTTAGAAAACAATTTCATGAACATGACACAAGGTTAAATAAACAAAACAAGTTAAAATTGACTAAATCAATAAATTATCATGCATCATTAGGTGAATAATCCCTGTGAAATTTTACAACAAACTTCCAGCCAGATTTCATACTTTGCCAGAAAATAAATTCCATAAAAACTTGTGTACTTCCAGAAAATAAATTCCATAATAACGTCTGTTCTTCAGGTGCAATCTTTCTATAACATTCACCGTTTTAATAACTGTGAATTGGAAGATTGCCAAATAGTGCATTTTTGTCCAAATTTTGGTAGTTAAAGTTGATCCATCTGCTGTTTCCAGGAATTGACCAATTTTATAAGATGTTCAACTAGAGAATAATATATATAGCACACCAATCCTTGGTAGATTGTAGGTAGAGCTGTGTAGGGATCTAACAAAGAGTTTGGTTCTTTTTGTGAATTTCCCCTTAGGGAAGAAGCTGTTACCATAGGTCTATCCAACCAAGGAATCACTAAAATATAAAATTAATGAGGATTTAGAACAGATTTCTAACTGGTTGATAAGTAATAAGATTTTAATAAATTCCTCAAAGTCTAAATGCATGTTGTTTTTTGATTACAATGTTGCAAGAGAAATTCTTAGAGAAAGTTTCAATATTGTATGTCATAAGCATCACTGTATATATGATTGTGCATGTTCAAATATCGAAATAGTAAGCAATGTAAAATATTTGGGTTTATTTATAGATGAGCATCTAAAATGGGAAATACATATAAGTTATCTCTGTAGTAAATTAAGAAGAATTAATTATGCATTATACTTTTTAAGGAGCCACATCAAAGTGTGCATCTAAAGAATATTTATATTTCTTGGTTCGAAAGTGTCTTAAAGTATGGTATCATACACTACGGTGGCACGTACCCTACCCTTTTAGCACCAATTATTATGTGTCAACGTCACGCCATTCGCACTATGTTTTATGTAGGTCGCACAGATAGAATGTCTCATTTGTTTTTAGAACATAAAATATTAACATTCAAGCAGTTGCATGTATATAGTATTTTAATGTATGTAAAAAAACACAGCTATTTATTTACTTTAAGACCTGTTGCCAGATTAACTCGCTCAGCTCAATATATTTTATTTAAGGAATATTTTTATGTGAAGGATATAAGCTTGCATCAGTTTTGTGCCCTGGGCCCTAAGTATTTTAATATATTTGTCCAGTGCTTTGGAAATCAAGTGCATTTTGATTCGCGTCCAATCTTTAAAAGGAAAGCATTACAATAGGTCTTTGAATTTAATATTGAATGAATCTTGTTGCATGTGGTCTATAGTATCTAATTATTTATTAAATTGCATCTTATTTATTTATTTAATTATTTATTTATTTATTTAACTTCATATGTTATTTGAAATTAATTTATGACACTAATGGTTGCCAGAAATGAAAAAGAAATAAAAAAGAAGGAAAAAAAATATATATATATGTAATAATGTATTAAAGTAAATGTAAAACTTTTTCCCGCGCGTGCCTTGCAGGCACATGGGATTTTGTAATATGCATGTATTTCAAAAAATAAAATGTGTTGAATTTGAATTTTGAATAGGTCTCATGCTTAGACTTAAGCCCGGGACCATCTTAACTTTTTGTTTTGAGGTCCCAAGATATCAAAAACACCATTCATACATTTTTAAATTACTAACAGAATGAAAAAAATGTGGAGCATTTTGCTCTTTCTCTAAGCATTTCATAACTTTATAAATATTGCATAATAATGGTTCGATCTGAATGAATTGTGTAAAGTGAACACGGACTTTATACCTTGAACTTAAAGACTTAATACCTTAGAATGTATCTTATTTTTCAAGAATTTCAGAACCCAGACATATTTAGACCTAGCTTCTCATCAGTATGATACAACAAAGGGGATGGAGGAAGGGGGTGAAATAAGGGTTGATTTTGAGTTCACCACACATTCCCCTGTCATTAATTAGATGTTTCCCGCTAACATCATAATTTATGTCTGTGTTAATTTTTAAATGATAAAAATTTGAAGTTAAACGAAAAACACCCATAAAAACTGAATATCTCGAGAACGCATGAGGCAATTTTAATTTTTCTTCCACCAAAATTTTTCTTTTTTTGTGCTCTTTAATTTGATATGTCACAAAGGGTATATTGTAGAGGTGTGCGGATATCCGAAGATTCGGATCAGATTCGGATCGGATCGGATATCCGAATCCGATCCGAGGGTTTTGTAACTATCCGGTAAGACTGACTAGATATCCGACTCTATCGGATAGACTGCATATTTTGGGGTAAATTTTTAAGAAGGATCAAATTTTAAAGTTTGGAAAGTCTTCCAAACAAAACTAGTCACTGCCAACGAGAGTACAGTGGTGAGAGAAAACATCGCAGAGCAAAAATGACACTTTGAAATGCGACGATTCGTGATTGCGGCTTGAACAACGCCTCGACACGATGCGATTATGTAGTGGTGTGCATCAAGCGATGTATTTCGGTTGCTGATTTTGCGACTCGTGATAAGATCGAGGTCGTTGTATATGATCAGAGTATTGCGCAATACCCGACGCGATAACGAACATCCTAAGATAAATTCTTGTATCGTAGCATTAAATCAGTTAACAAATAATAGTACATCCAAATTAGTTCTGTCTCTGTCGTGATCTCGATCAGTATCCGTTACCGACAAAACATCGATTGGTACAAGAGAGAATCGCAATCAAGACAAATCAGAGTTCGTCAATGACCGACAGTGTCCCCACAGTCGTCTTCAATTGCCAAAACGAAATATCCCGTAAATGCCCCATAAATAAATAGTCGTGTTGATGTTTCATACGACTATTTCAGACCGTAAATATCTTAAGTGGCCTGTTGATACGATAAAATAAAAAGCCTACAATAATTTTGGGCTGCCAAAGATTAGGCCAACCTGTTCATTTCATTGTTTGTCTTTCCATCTCACATCGTGTTTGAATGTCGTCTGCTTAAAAGCTGATTAATTAACTCAAGAATGTCTTTCTTTCAATTGTATTAATTTATTTATCAACTAAGCTATTTCCTATCTAGAAATACAAAGTTGAATGATCAAAATTAAGTTTTTATTTTGTTGAAGTATTAATCTTTGACGAATTTAGCCGAGCCGTATTTCCAATACGTGATTAAAATAGACATTCTCAGATAATAGTAAAATGCTGAATTGACAACCTACGCCTCTGATAATAATTAGTGAGTTTGTTTCTTGTTTATTTTCTAAAACAAATAGACTTTTATTTGTTCTAATTAAATGACCAAGCTTTAATACTGAAACCTACAACATTTGAAACTCTTGAAATTTAGGTTATGTTTACTGCTCAGACTAATTATTTTTTAGTATTATTTTTTAGTGAATCAAAATCTTGGTTGTCAGGCATTAATGCATGAATAAAAATGTAGAGCTTTCTTCAAATTTGAAGAGATTGGTGAAACAAGTTTTATATTTAATTCTTTTGTCTTATCACTTAGGCCTAGTCACTGATCAAATAATTTCATGATTTATGAAAAGGAAAAGAACAAAAAATACAGAGGCATAAAAATGAACAAATTTAGATTGCATTGAAAAATGAATTTGTAAGTAACCTAATTCAGAAATTTATTTAGGCCTAATAACCTTGTTGAATTAAATACTAACTATGCTTAAGGGGAATCAATAAATTTCCAAATTATTAACAGATAATTAGTTGTACCTTTGCATACTTATTGACATTTGGCCTGCACTGAAAACAATATATCTGAACAATCAACAACTCAGGGCTATCAAGGCAAACCTTAGCTTACACATTAGGATAATATGGTAGTTCCTTGCAATTACCTTAGGCTTATGAGAAAACTTAAATCTGCTCATTACGCCGCGCTGTAAATATCCGAATCCGGTATTATCCGATCCGAACCTGTTGTTATCCGATCCGAAACCGATCCGAACATAAGCTATCCGATCTGAATCCGATCCGATCCAAAAATTCACTATCCGCACACCTCTAGTATATTGCCATTTGAAAATTTTAAGTTAGGGGTTGGGGTGAGAAGGGGGTAGTTGGGGGGATAAAGTTTTCCTGTGAAATTGACTTCCCCCTGCGTTGGTAGACGTTTCCAGAAAACAGAATACTAAAATTTATTTTTGTTTCTGAATAAATTAAGAAGCAAGTTTAAAAAAAAAACACCCTGTATATGGGAAACAATGTTTTGAAGCACTCCCAGTTGATTTAAGACAAGAAGCAAATGGATCACGATTTAAATCAAAATTGAAAGTTTTTCTATTAACAAAGCTATGTACAATTTTGAAAAGTTTAACAATTAAGAAAAAACTGAATATACTTTTATTTTTAAGTCTGTTTTAATAATAATAATAATAATAATAATAATAATAATCTCTTTATTGTCTTTCAGCACAAAGCAATCGACATTGTCAAAAAGTACAATAAATCTTAAAACTAAATATGCAACTTTCTAAAATTAGAAAATCAAGTCACTAGAATCACTATTTAAAAATTCTTCTATAGAATAAAATGCTTTGCATTTTAACCAAGTGACAATAACTGCTTTAAATTTATTCATGGGCGAAGTTGATGCAGATGGAGGTAATTTGTTAAAAAATTGCACACTGAGGTATTTATAATTATTGTGTGTAAGTGTAAGTCTTGTCAGGGGCAAATTAAGGGAATGATTATTTCTTGTATTATGGCTATGAATTTCTGATCTATGAATGAATTGATTGATGTTTTCTTTTACATGCATTAAACAACTGAAAATATACATACTTGGGAGGGTTAAAATTTTAAGAGTTTTAAAATGATCTTTACAAGAGATCCAAGGCTCTAAACCCAGAATACATCTGATAGCCTTTTTTTGCCATTTAAAGACTGTTTTTGATCCCACTGAGTTGCCCCATAATAGAATACCGTACTGCAGATGAGAATGAAAAAAAGCAAAAAATGAAAAAAGAATTAATGTATTGCTAACATTGTTTTTTAATTTTTTCAAAAGGAATAATGATTGTGCCAATTCGTTGCAAAGAAATTGGGTATGTTAACTTTTTAGTTTAGCTTTTGACAGTTTTAGTTTAACTTTTGACACCATTTATTGTGCAATAATAAATAAAGATGATTTGATTTGAAATTAATTTTCAATTCGTTAGAACTGAGTGATTTATATGAGTTGATTCGCCAGGAAGAATCGAACTACCCATCACTAGATTATTAGACTTAGCTTGAATGGAGGGGCCGGGTAGAGACAGACATGAGAAAAAAGAGCACAACACAGGCTGGGATGTAGGCAGACAGTTGGCAGGGCCAAAAACCTTTTATGGTTTGAGTGGCCACCTAAATAAGTAATGAACAACACAGTTTCCCTGGTCAAGTGGCCAATGCTGTCAGGGACCACAGAAGTAACTGCTAAAATTGGCTGACTGTCAAATTATGCAACTCTATAAAAATAAATAAATTTTACCTGAAGTTTTTCATCAAACTTTTCCAGTGTAGGTGGCTGATAGGCAAATTTGCTCAGTGTTAAAAGTTCCTTAAATATCGGACAGATCATTTTTCTCATGTTCTCTTGATTTGACAGGGCTTCCTGGTAAAAAGGGTAAAAAAATTAGTAACATTTGTTATGCTAGTTGTTCAAATCTACTTTTATTTACAAATCTGAAACTAAATTTCTTTGCTGAGTAAACCTGAATTGTTAATCTAACTTTTAAAAAGTGAGTAAATGTAGCTAAAGAGCTTAAATCTACTTCAAGATTTAAGACAACATTATTTCCACAATGGCAAATAAAAAGTAATTATTGGCAGCTGCATAGTGAATGCTAAACTGAATATTTTCATTAATACACTAAATACAGATTTTCTTTTCATTTAAAACTTAATGACTTTACCAATGCAGCACTTGTACATGTTTCAAGTTTTAAGATAATTTTATGCTAAAAGTGACAAAAAACACTGATAACATGACTATGAAAGTAAAAGTCAAAACCAGGGAATTTACTGAATTTTCTTTTGACTATCTTAAAGTTCTATTGGACCTAAATACTTTAACCAGATACCAAAATAAATTAAACTAAGCTCTTTATTAAAAATATTTTATTCACGTAAACTTATGGCTATTATCAAAAGCAGAAATTGACTTCTTGAATAAAACATGTATTTAAATAGGAAATTTAAAGGCATACAAAGTTTTCTCTTACAACAACAAGGTTTTCTCTTATCCCGCTAGATCAGAATATTTATACGTAATTCGCAATAAGTGGATTAGTCCTAAACAAACTTATATGAGCCCCTACAGGGTTGCTGCATCATTATCAGACATTCATGTGTGAACTGAGCTTACTTGTTTTCAAGTTTATAATGTCCCTACAATATATTCGTGAGCACACTACTGGAAACAGTGACCAATGCATTATTTTAGCTAATAAATTGAAAAAAAACTATGTATTTTATTCTTGGAATGAATATCATTATTTCATACCTATCAAATAATAGAGACAACAAAATATTATTACATCATAGAGCCACAAAGATGATAACAAACTAATTATAAAAATATGTTTTTTATAAGAACACTAGAAAATGATAAACAATTTGTTATGTTTACAGTTCTCTTGAAACTAAACTCTCTAAATATAAATATTAATTGAAATAAGCCTGCATTCCTACCAACCCTATGAAAGTTTATGAGAATACCAAGCAGGGACTCATAAATTGTACAGGCTTTTCTTAGGCTTGATCCAGGATTTTTACAGGACACATAAATCTTTGAAACTTATTTTCATTTCTTATTTGAATCTCTAACTTTTAGGAATGTTTTTACACTTTTCCAGTTAAAATATGAAACTTACTTTGATCAGGAGATCGAAGGAATGCAGAACCCCTTCTTGCAGTTGAGTCAGGGAGGTGTCGGTGGGAAGAATGAAAGGTGAAACTTCGCCGTGCACAGGCATTGCAACCACTGTTTCCAGCACTCCACAAAGCTTTTCCAGGTCACTGCTAGAAAATCTGAAGAAAAAAATTAATAATATAAAAACTTTGTTCACAAAAAATATAAAATGCAATTCCAGATTTTGACACAAGCATGTAAAAGAAAATGCCTGGTGTGCTAGAAAAACAGGGCCAATTTTAAAAAGTAATTCTGATCACAACAAAACTTAAGAATACTATAATTAAGGTGGATAAAATTAGGTTCCCCCTAAGCAATGCCCATTTGGGTTACCCTCTCACAATAGCAATCAAATTATGAAAAGGAAATGTTACAACCTTGACTATCGGTAAAATTACTCTGTATCTATGTATTTTGTTAATTCAGGTACTTTATATCTGTACAAAGTTGGTTGGTAAAAGTTCAATTTCCTTTTCCATTAAAAAACATAAATTTAGTTTCACCACCATGAACAATTTTTAAACATTAAAATTCAATAAGTTCTAAATCCTACTTCATATAATGTAGTTATTTTTTACATTAGAATAACTAAGAATAATGTCATCAGCAAATAAGGGGCCAGCCTCATGTCTTTTTGCATCTTACAGGGAATCGATGTTTCACTTTATATTCAAGTTAAATCGTATTAGTTAAAGTCTCACGTTTGGGGAACAAATATTAGATTTGCAGCACAAACGTAAGACAAAATGTTCCAAACACTACAAAATGCCCCTCTTTTCTTGGCGCATGACATTTTAGCTTTGCCTCGACTGGCCCATCTAATAATTCGGTGAAATTGTCATAAGCCTCCTTGTGATAGTCGACTATTAAAGGGATTCTCAGGCTCACCTATTCAAAATATGACACCTACTTATTCCTCTAAAATCCAAATACCTATGTTTAATATGTTGAAATACAGCGGGAAACATGTGAATGAGTGCGGTGAGGAAAGGCTGGGAGGGGAGGTAAGGCCCTTCGTCTGAGTCGACCCGCCGGCTCTCGAGAGCTATCTTGAGCCACACCCGCCAGGCCACGCTCCACATCTCCCCCCCCTCACTGGCCGCGTCCCCGTCGCTCTGGTACAGCACCTCTTGGAACGACCTCAGAGCTGCCAACGACACCTGCACAGACCGATGACTGCAAGTTACCTTAACATTTTAAACAAGGAATGTTTTTTCTCTTTAATTGTATGAGTGAAAGTCAAACATAAATAATATTTGTTTTTTAAGGATTTTAAAGCTGTGTTCCCTGAGTGATGATTTATTTAATATTAGTAGAGGTCTTCAACAATTAACCCTTTGCGATCGAATTGGATATTTGCCGCTATTCCCTAGCGATCACGGGGCTAGCTGTGCCAGCCGCCACCGTTAGCGCGCGGATGTCAGATTTATTCCACAACAGTTGTCATATGCAATCGGACGGCCAGCACTGCTGGCCAACATGAAATCCAACCAACGCTTGGGTGTCTAGCAGGACTGGCCAATAAGTACCGCACATATATTTTTGTTTGTTTTTATTAGGGGTGTGCGAATAGTGATTTTTTGGTTCGAATCGAATCGAATCGAATAGTTTATAACTATTCCGAATATCGAATATTTTCGAACCGAATATTTATGTCAATGGTTATTCGTTCAAATGAGATGAAATTTTAAATCACAGCATGTAAGTATAAATACCCTTTCACAGCAAACCTGTATACTCAGCAAATTACCAAGCATTTTTTAGCAACTATTCAATAATTAATATAATGTTATCAAAACAAAAGTGTTATTTCATTGTGTTTTCTTTACTCTTGTCCTTACTTTCTCCCTCCCCTCCCTGTATTTATCTTATTTAATTATTAATAGCATTATAACAAGTCAAAATAATATAGGTCAAATATCAATTACTAAGGTACACAAAGGTACAACTAATCAATTGTTAAGAATTTAGAAATTTATTAATTCCCCTTAAGCATAGGTAATATTCATTTGAATAAGCATCATTAGGCCTATAGTAGCAATTTCAGGATTTGGCTACTTAACAATTCCTTTTCTACTGCAACCTAAATTTGCTCACTTTTAGGCCTCTGCATCCCTTTGTTCCTTTTCCTTTTAATAAAACAATAAATTATTTGATCAGGGACTAGGCTTAAGGGATTAGACCAAAGTATTACATATAAAACTTGGTTCACCAACTACTTCATATTTGAAGAAAGCCTTACAATTTTATTTGTGCATTAATGCCTGAGAACAAAGATTTTGATTCTCCTAAAGTAATACTATATACTAAAAAATAATAATAAGTCAGACCAGTAAACTTAACCTAAATTTTAAGATAATTTACAACTGCCATTTACTTACAACAAAGTTTATTTGTTTTACATTATAAACAGCAAGCAAACCCATTAATTAGGCTTAAGTTGTCAAACCAACATTGTACGTTATCTAAAAATGACCATTTTTATCACGTATTGAAAAAACACGCTCCGCCTGATTCGTCAGATTTCAACGAAATAAAACCAATTTTTGATCATTCAACGTTTCTATTTCTATGTAATTGCTTATTTGAAAAATAAAGAAATCTGAGTGATTGAAACAAACACGCGATAGACGTTCTCGAGTTATTAACAACAACTAAACTTCAAAAGCAAAAGCGGACGAAGTTTAGAACGACGTGACGACGAAATTCGAAAACGAAAAGACAAAATAATGAACATGTCCGCCAACTCTTTGCCAGCCCGAAATTATTGTACTTCATCGTATCAAAGTTGGAAGCGATGGTGATCCCGGATTCCGTTTAAGATATTTACGGCCTGAAAAAGTCCTACGAAACACCAACACGACTATTTATTTATGGGGTATTTACGGGATATTTCGTTTTGGCAACTGAATACGACTCTGGACACTGTCGGTCATCGGTGAACTCTGATTGGTCTTGATTGCAATTAATTCTCTTTTTTACCAACTCAACAACTCAACTGATGTTTCGTCGGTATCGGATACTGGTCGAGACAGAACTGATGAAGGATGGACTATTATTTGTTATATGATTTAAAGCTGTGATACTATAATTAATTTATCTTACAAAAATATTCGTTGTCGCGTCGGGTATTGTGCAGTATATTAACCTAAGTACTGGCTGATCAACATGGCAGAGGGAATTTGGTGGCAAAACTGCGATGTCAGTATTATTTTACAGCAGCTATAATCTGTCGTCTGTCCACGTGAGGCCGCAACTGTTTCTGATGTAAAAAATGGATTCGTAGTTGTTTGCAACTAAAAAACGTACTGTTATTTTGAAAATGGGAACGTTTTTACCTACTTTTGATTTTTTGCCAGTCCTTTAAATATTCGATTCGGTCATATCGAACTTCTTTGCAATCTCGAATCGAATCGAATATCACGATATTCGATTCGAAAAAGTTCGAAGTTCGAATATTCGCACACCCCTAGTTTTTATAAATTTTGCATGATGCCTGTGGAGTACTGCAACCTAGTGAGGAGTTATTTAACCAAATGAAGGCTTGCAACATTGAATTATAAAAATCCCCCACGATAACATTGTAGGTTTTTCAGTGAAAGCAATTCTGAGCTGCCACACGTGAAAACAATTCCGAACTGACGGGAATGAGCTCCATGTTGGATACTGAGCTGACACGGAGTGGGGCTTGGCCAGTAGAGCTGGCCGTCCGACCATCGGAACCAGGCCATAGGGAAATTAATTCCGACTGGCTGCTGACTGCGTTGTGGCCACTCCTGCTGGCCTTACGGTTGCAAAGGGTTAAACTGTTGATCTTTAATAGTGATAACTTTTTACTTGTACTACGGGATCCCGAGATGACGATGAATCCTTGAAACACCTAATCCATCAAAGGATAGATCTAAATTACTCTGGTGGCATGCTCATGTAAATATAGGCACTTATGACAGTCTACTATGCACGAGTTTACTTGCACCTGATTTATGGTGTAGTCTCCTGGGGAGACCATGGATTAGGGGAGGGTTTTAAAATCCAAAAAATCATCAAGGTAATATTTTGGCTACGGTACAGGCAATCCTGTAAACCGCTTTTCATTGGCTCTAAATTCTACTACTTGCCTCTTTATGCCTTTTTTAATAAATGTGTTTCTTCAAATCTAATCCAGATTTTTTCCAAAAAACCAAATCATACACACCTTCGAGGGATGACACACTTCACTACCTAATACACCACCTAATCCTACATGTAAAAAGGGAGCCCGTCAAAATGCTTTGAAGCTTTTCAATGAGCTGCCTGAGCCAATCAAATAATAGTCCAATTTAAAGAGGTTAAGGCCCAACAGAATTATCTCACGAGTCGGGCATACTACAAAGAGTACAATGATCACAATTATTTTTGTATTGTAGTGTCATGACACTTTTATAAAAATCTGAATTCTTATACTTTTACGCCTGTTTAATTAAGTCGTTAAAAGAATTATAAAGTTAGCAATTGCAACAGAACTAAATTACATTAGGCCAAAATGATTTTATTATAAAAAAAATGTGTTGTGTTTATATTAGGCCAAATGTAAATATTTTTTAATAGTTAATTTAATTGGTATATTTTGATAACCAAGAGATTTATTTGATTTTGTTAAAATAAAACGGTGTTGTTTATTTATTTTGCGTTTATGAATCAAAAGTAAGCGCTAAATCAAAGTAAATTACTTTCTAAGACTTTAATTCTTTCCACAGCATATGTTTCTTGTACTTTATTTAACACTGAATCTAGTTATATGTTAATTAAACAACTTTCTACTTACCCCAATAAATTATAGAAATTCTTAATTAGCTTCAGTATGACAATTACACCTGGCGCATTATATCTTGACCCTTGGCCTAGTCCATTGCTGGAGTTGTCAGATATTGTTTACTGTCAATGATTTTGGACAACAAACAATGGAAAAACTAATTTCTACAAACATCAACTGTATTTTGTTTACAAATGACAATTAAGATATACACCGACAGCTGTTGGAAAATGCTAACACGTCAGGCTAGTACAACTTTGCGTATCAGCTGTGGTCTTCTTATGAATTTCACTCAACTCCAATTGCTTCAGGTGTAAAGGGTTCCCAAGGGTCAAGATATAATGCGCCAAGTGTACTAACCTCATTATTTTTGCTAAGAGCAGAGTTTTCTATGAACTCCAAAAGCAGGGACCAAGCTCGTGGAAAGTCACCGAGGGTTTGGAGTAGTTGTCGTTTGTTGTTGAACACCCTAGCCACGCCAGACAAACTCATCACCTAGAAACAAGTCATTTTCATTATCCATATTTAATCAATTTCATTTTTATAAATTTCACATTATTTAGCAGTTTTTAATTTTGGGCTTTGCACTGTAATTGAATACTAGCTAAATTGATAGGAGAGGACATAGAAAAATGTAGATGAAAGAAATAGGCTGAGCACTTCTTTTGGCCAGAACTCTCCTGCCACACATAAAAGAAGAAGAAATTCAGAGTTCAAGTTGAGTTGAGCAACATGACTGACCTTTTTCTCTATACATTTAATTTTACAGGGAAGTCTGAGTAATAGAAAAAACATTCCAAGTTGCTTTGTACTGCTTGGGGTGAAAGAGCTTAACAGCCAAATCCAAACAATTAAACATTGGTAATTTGAACAAATGAAACATCACTAAGGTTAGAAGTAACAGGGTGAAACTTGTTTTTTACTAATCAGTGATGGCAAATGTCCACAAAAATCCAAATCAAAATATAAAATCACCATTACCAACAATGAATTTCAAACAAAGAATAGAAGTAACTATTGATCACCTGAGTTTCTGCCCACTGTTTCTGAGCTGTGTTGCGAGAGTGGTGGATCAGAATGTTTCCTCCGGTATCGACCTTCTCACTGCTGGCTGAACTCGACAATCTACGCACCTTGTCCAGCAGTGGAAACAACACCTTTCAAACAGAGTTGTAACATTACAGTCAATGTCTGTAGGTGCAAGACAGAAAGATCTCATTAACATACTTGTTCCACATGTTGTAACCAATCAATTAGAGTTAGTCTATTTAACTTAATGGTAATCACGGTTATAATTTACAAATTAGTGTCATTAGTGTGTCATTTTCACCAGAACTTTGGATCATACCATACCAAATCCGGCTTTTTTGCAATTCTGTGTAAATAATAGATATTACTTATTTCCACAATTTAAAATACTGTTACTGGCAAGCAATCCAAAATTTGGAGGGGGAGATTTGCCCATCAAAAAAGGGTTACATAAAGAAATAAAATAATCAAATTTCTGTTTGCCAAACTTTTCTGCTTGAAAACCAAAGAATTTAGTACTACAGGGTGTCCCCACAAAATCAGGCTAAAAACATTACCGTATATTTCCTGTATTTTTCATGCCGAAATCACGTTTTTCACATTGGGTAATAGTTTTATGTCTTATCTTAAGTAAGCACTAAATAAACCACATTTTCATAATTGGCATTTTTTTATTTCAATGGCTGGTTGAAGAATCAAGGATTACTACTAGACACCCTAATGAGCACAAAATTCGTATTACCTGCCAAAGTACAGCCTGCCATGTAGGCTGACTCAGGAGACCCCCGTGAGCTGAAATGGTAGAAAACAACGTCTGGCCGGCTGACTTGCGCACTGCCGGTCTCGAGTCCACACACAGGTGTCCTAGACACCATTAAATTCAATTAATTTAGTTGTCAGGTACATGCAATTCATATAATTACAAAAATTACAAAAATTGGCATGAACAGCTAAAATTACAATAAAACTGCAAAAACACTAGCACTATTTACAAAAAAAGAAAACAAAGATTATCTCATTAATAAAGAAATTTATCTTTTGGCAGTTATTACAGTAGTTAATCAACTATTGAAGTATATGAAATTAAGTACTATTAACAGTATTTAACAGTTGTTGTACAATTAAAATTTGTCATTTTCCTTTTAAGAAATTATTGCATTTCTTAGTCTTTTTTATTTTATTTTTTCCCCCTCTAGACTTAAGATTATCATGTAATTTATCTTTCTGTTCTTTGACACTATTAAATGTAATATTTAATTACTTAATTAATAAATATATTTGAATTGAATTGAATTGAATTGAATTACTCACCCAGTCTTGTATACAGGCACATCCACAGGCGGTCAAACGGAGGAAGATCTTGAGTTCCAGGAAAATCTGGGAATGTCGACGCGTCACTCTGCAGCGACTGGTACAGTTTGTCTTTGTTCTGGTAGAAATAGTCCGATATGTTCCACTGAAAAAATTTAAAGTGAATTAATGACATAATCTAGAGATGATTTTGGAAAAACTTAACATATACAGCAACGTTTCAATGGATAAGTTTTGTTCATTTGAATTTTTTATAAAGTTGTACTTTCAATAAAATATTCTACATAGTGGTTTGACAATTAACTTCTTTCATATTAAATTATTAAGTCTCAAAAATTATTACTTTTTAGGCTTTCATGAATAATTTGTTAAAATAAGTTTTCCAGAATATAAAACTTATTTATAAAAGATTAAATCTCAAAGAAAATCAATCATGATTAGGGTTTATGCAAAAAATATACAATTCACTTAAACTTAGTTTAGATTAAATAGTTTTTCGTTATATAATTTTGTTTTTTAGGCCTGCTGGTGATAAGTTACTCCGAGTAAACAAATAAATATGATAAATTTATTTTAAAACTAATAAACTGCAGAAAGAAAGGTTGTAAGATATTACGGTTTATATCTTCATGTTAAATTCAAAACAGAGAAGTAACGAATGTACTAGATTCTTTAAGAAATAGCCGGCCTAGGGCCAATTGCACAACAAATTACAAGTTAGGTTAAAATATAGACAATTCACCCAATCAGATTTGGTAGATCACTGATATTATTAGCTTGTAGTTTATTGTGCAACAGGCCCCTGGTGGTTTACTGTACAGGGGTATCAAATTACTAGTACTTTACGAGGTTAAAACCAAGCAGCCAATTTTAACAAACCTGCAGCAGCAAACCTGTATACTCATTCCCCAAGTACTTACAGAGTCATATATAGCTTAAGTTGGGTTGAAAAACAATTCTAAGCATTATAAATTCGCTGAGCATGCAGGTCTGCTGCAGGGGTATTTGTAAATGTGTTAAATGTTTCTCACCATCAGACCTATGGCAGTAAGGGAAATGTTGAGCTCTTGAGTCTGAGAACCAAACTTGGAGGTTGTCTCCAGGCACAGAGGCAAGCACCTCCACGGCATCAGAGGGAGGAAGTCTGTAACAACCAGCTGCAAACACTGGAATGCAACTCGGATTAGGTTCTCCCTGAAAAAGAGCAAAACTCAATTAATTATTGATTCAACCTGAGTGATGGGGTAAATAATAATAGGTTCAAAATTTTTCAACCAACCAGGTTTTTTTTTCAATCGTATCAGTAGGGATATGTGGTACCAAAAATATTAGGTCGGTAGGGTACATGTTTTAGCTCGATGCTCGGTGCGAGTTTGGTACCGACACGGTGCTAACTAGGGATGTGTCGGTACCACACATCCCGACTTGAAGTCAGAACTTTCATTGCACCGCACCGTCCCCTAAAACCTATCGTCCAATTTGACATATAACAATAAGAGGCATATGATATAAAACTGATGTAAGCAAATTTAAATACCACAAACGGCGGACTACATAGACCTAACATATGAATTTAGTAAGTTTATTAATATACAAAAAACTGTAAAAAAGTCAAATTAATGTGAAGGCCAAAATGGGGAAACCTCAATCCCCAAATGTTTTTCAATCATATTAGAGATTGGATTACTCGTTTAGTAGCTGGAGGCAAACATTTACAGTAGAAATAGTATATTTGTTTGAACTTAGCCTAGATCGCTCTCAGCCAGCATGCAAACCCTCCTACAATTTTTAATTTAGAATCCCCCATTCTATATAAATAACGGAATGATATGTCTGTGCAGAGTTTCAAGATTGTAGTTCGATTACTTTGGGTGATCCAAAAAACACGAGCAGCCTATGTGGTATCTGACAAATATATCATAGAAGATGCTGTAATAGTTTTGTACAGTTTTGTTTATTTATTTTTTTGTCGCTTAAAATTTTTTTTAATATTCATATTTTGTAATCATAGCTCTAAAAACTGAAAAGGCCGTCATTTTGAATTTTTGAATGTACCTTATTGTAGCCTTTCCAGAGAAAACATTTTAAAATCCTTCATTAGTAAGCATCTAGAGCCTGTAAAGAATATTTGAGCCAAGATTCATGCCTCAAAAGCCCTTCGTTGTTTAAGGAAATAACCTTTGAAAACTAAAAGTGGCCGCCATCTAGAATTTTATAATATACTCTATTTTAACATTGAGAGAGAATATATTAAAAATACTTTCTAAGTACGCATCTAGAGCCTATAATGATTAACCGTGCCAAGTTTCATGGCCCAAAGCCTTATATTTTTTGAGAAACTGTGATCAGTGAATGAGTGAGTGAGTGAGCCAGTCAGTCAACCGTTTTGGCTTTCATATATATACATAGATTTACTTTAAATTTGGTAGAGATTAGAGGTGTGCGGATAGTGATTTTTTGGATCGGATCGGATTCGGATCGGATAGCTTATGTTCGGATCGGTTTCGGATCGGATAACAACAGGTTCGGATCGGATAATACCGGATTCGGATATTTACAGCGCGGCGTAATGAGCAGATTTAAGTTTTCTTTAAAGCATAAGGTAATTGCAAGGAACTACCATTTCATCCTAATGTGTAAGGTAAGATTTGCCTTGATAGGGTTGAGTTGTTGATTGTTGTGATATATTGTTTCCAATAAGGCCAAATGTCAATTATTAAAGTATGCAAAGGTTCAACTAAATATCTGTTGAGAATTTAGAAATTTGTTGATTCCCCTTAAGCATAGGTAGTATATAATTAATTGAATAAGCTTATTAGGCCTAAATCAATTTCAGGATTTGCAACTTAAAAAATCCTTTTCCAATGCAACATAAATTTGTTCACTATTAGGCCTCTGTCTTTTTTGTTCTTTTCCTTAGCCTATTTGATCAGAAACTAGGCCTAAGTGACTAGACAAAAGAATTAAATATAAGACTTGATTCACCAATCACCTCATATTTGAAGAAAGCTTTACATTTTTATTTATGCACTAATGCCTGACAACCTAGATTTTGATTCGCTACAATAACACTAAAAAAACAAAATAAGTCCGAGCAGTAAACTTAACCTAAATTTCAAGATAAGTTTCAAATGTTTAAGTTTCAGTATTAAAGCTTGGTCATTTAATTAGAACAAAGGTCTATTTGTTTTATATCACAAACAACAAGCTAACTCACTAATTATTTTCATAGACGTAGGCTGTCAAGTCGCATTGTACTGTTATCTAAGAAAGTCCATTTTAAAATTTTAATCACGTATTGAAAATACGGCCGGCCGGCTTTGACTAGACTTAAATCGTCAAAGATAAATATTTCAGCAAAATAAAAACTTATTTGTGATCGTTCAACTATCTATTTCTAGGTAGGTAATTGTTTAATTGATAAATAAAGTAAGAAGAAAGACGTTCTTGAGTTAATTCGGCTTTAAAGCAGACGACGACATTCAAAATGAAGTGATTTAGTGATTTGGAAAGACAAAACAATGAATGAACAGGTTTGCCAGATCTTTCACAGCCCAAAATTATTGTAGGCTTTTTATTTTATCGTATCGACAGGCCACGTAAGATATTTACGGCCTGAAATAGTCGTACGAAACATCAACACGACTATTTGTTTATGGGGTATTTACGGGATATTTCGTTTTGGAAATTCAAGACGACTGACTGTTGGACACTGTCGACATTGTCGGTCAATGGCGAACACTGATTTGTCTTGATTGCGATTCTCCCTCATACCAATCGATGTTTCGTCGGTAACGGATACTAATCGAGACAGAACTATTACAGTTTGTACTACTATTTGTTAACTGATTTAATGCTATGATACAAGAGTTCAAGAGTTTATCTTAAGAAAATGTTTGTTATCGTGTCGGGTATTGCGCAGTAATCTGATCGTATACAACGATCTCGATTCTCGATCTTATCACGAGTCGCAATATCGGCAACCGAAATACATCGCTTGATGTATACCACTACATAATCGCATTGTGTTCAGGCGTTGTTCTAGCCGTTATCGCAACCGTCGCATTTCAAAGCGTCGTTTTTGCTCCGCGATGTTTTCTGTCACTAATGTACTTTCATCGGCAGTGACTTCTTTTGTTTGGAAGACTTTCCTTACTTGAAAATTTGTTCTTACTTTACAATTTACCCCAAAAAATGCAGTCTATCCGATAGAGTCGGATATCTAGTCAGTCTTACCGGATAGTTATAAAACCCTCGGATCGGATTCGGATATCCGATCCGATCCGAATCCGATCCGAGTTTTCGGATATCCGCACACCTCTAGTAGAGATATTATTTCCTATGATTTTATTGGCCAGTAATTTTGGTGAATAAATCGGAAGCCCCTTTTGCCATTATTGGGGGGAGCATAGAGCCCAAAATTTGTTTTCAGGTCTAAAATCGACAATTTAAACCCTAAAATTAATAGAAATTGGCTCCGTCATGTCAGCGTGCTGCATGAGCACTCACCCGTGCTGGTCGCTGACAGCACCGATGATGGTGAGCACCAGCGGCCAGCCGTGGGACAGAGTCTCCCCCGACCCGTGGAGCACTTGCAGCACACACTCCAGCTGTCGCTGTCGGACGTCTCCGTGAGGCACTGACGACAACTCCGACAACGGCCCCAGCAGCAACGTCTGCAGCTTCTGAAACACAATGAGGCTGCAATGATTAAAAATATTGAAAATTCATTTCTCTTTTCAATTTTGGAAACTAGTTTCCCAGATTATTTTTAACGTGACTTTAAAGTGTCTCGAGGTAGTAAATAGATGTTACGCTCTGCTTCCCTCACACTTCGGATACCTTATGACAGAACAGACGTTTATGTTCTCGTTTTGTTGGGGAGCAAAAAGCCTAAAATTGGGGCTTTTCGGGTCTAGAATAGACAATTTAAACCCTAAAATTGAAATTGGCTCCGTCATGTCAGTGTGCTGCATGAGAATCCTCTCGTTTTGTTGATACTGCTTGCTGCCTCAGGAATGGCTAGCCAGAATCCATCAAGTCCTTGGAAAATCGTCGTCGGTTTGTGGATGCACTAGAGATTTTTTACTTTCAGACGATGACCTTGGCTGTTGTGTCCTTGGGGGGTGTTTCTTGGGCAGTTTGGGCAGTCGAGTAAAAAGTACGTTGTTATTTTATTTTTTGTTAAGTCTACAGTTTTTTTAGTTTTTTTTGCAGATTTCTGAAGTATTTATGGATCTTTCTTGTATCAGGAAAAGTGTTTTAGATAGGGCTGTATGGCCCTAACTTTTCCTGCATTAATAATAGTCATTTCCCCCACGTACTAAGTTTAGACACTTTTTACTACTTGTAATGAGTAAAATAATATTTTGTCTTCCAGCGGGAGTAAATTGATTACTTTGTCTCCAAGCGGGGTCTGAGGTTCAATAGATTGCAGGCACTAACGCCTGATTCTGTGGCAGGAATAATCACATAAAAGTAGGGGTGTGCGAATAGTGATTTTTTGGTTCAAATCGAATCGAATAGTTTATAACTATTCCAAATATCGAATATTTTCTGATTAACACAAATATCACTTGTAATTGATAAGTTACAGGTGATTAGTGCACAAAGGTACTAATCACTTGTAACTTATCAATGATCAATCAATTGTTAAGAATTTAGAAATGTATTGATTCCCCTTAAGCATACGTAATATTCATTTGAATAAGCATAATTCGGCCTATAGTAGCAATTTCAGGATTAGGCTACTGAACAATTCCTTTTCTACTGCAACCTAAATTTGTTCACTTTTAGATCTCTGCATCCCTTTGTTCCTTTTCCTTTTAATGAACCAATAAATTATTTGATCAGGGACTAGGCTTAAGCGATTAGACCAAAGAATTACATATAAAACTTGGTTCATCAACTATTTCACATTTGAAGAAAGCCTTACAATTTTATTTGTGCATTAATGCCTGAGAACAAAGATTTTGATTCTCCTAAAGTAATTCTATAAAATAAGTCAGATCAGTAAACTTAACCTAAATTTCAAGATAATTTACATTGGCCATTTACTTACAACAAAGTTGATTTGTTTTACACTATAAACAGCAAGCAAAAACAAAGTTGATTTGTTTTACATTATAAACAGCAAGCAAACTCATAATTATTATCATAGGCTTGAGTTGTCAAACCAACATTGTACCTAAAAATTACCATTTTAGTAATGACGTATTGAAAATAAACACACTCCGCCTGATACGTCAGATTTCAACAAAATAAAACCAATTTTTGATCATTCAACGTTTCTATTTCTATGTAATTGCTTGATTGAAAAATAAAGAAATCTGGAAGCGAAACAAAGACGCGTTAGACGTTCTCGAGTTATTAACAACTATTAATTTCAAAAGCAGACGAAGATTAGAACGACGACATTCGAAAACGAAAATATAAATAATGAACAGGTCCGCCAACTGTTTGCCAGCCCAAAATTATTGTAATTGTTTACTTCATCGTATCAAAATTGGAAGCTATAGTGATCCCGGACTCCGCTTAAGATGTTTACGGCCTGAAAAGTAAGTGTTACTTACTAACTTATAATAAGCTTGGCTGATTTATCCAAAGCATTCGACTGTGTTGACCCTTCCATCCTATCTGAAAAGGTTGACTGCCTAGGCATTAGAAACGAGGTTCTGAGGTGGCTCGAATCGTACATACTGGGCAGAAAAAAGGTTACAGAAATAGACGTCTTCATAAATTCAAGTTCAAAGTTTTCCGTTTTATCTGATGTGCATGAGGTGAGGTATGGAGTGCCGCAAGGCTCTATACTTGGGCCCCTCCTCTTCCTCATGTACATCAACGATATCCAAAATTTTTAAACCTCAGATGATCTGATCATTTATGCCGATGACACTACTCTTCTCACAAAGAACCATGATTTCAAAAAGTTGGAAATTGAATCCTTTATTCAAATCAATGAACTTGCTCAGTATTTTTCTGACAACAAACTTTCTCTTAATCCCAACAAAACCAACTACATCTTTTTTCAAACAAAACAGAGACAAATTGTGAACTCAGATTACCCTCACCTAACAGTTGGGGACACCCAGCTGTTAGGCTTGAGATCAACTAAATTCTTGGGAGTGATTCTAGACGAAAGCCTAGACTGGAATGAGCATGTCAGCCAGCTCAGTGTAAAGCTCTCGGCGGGCCTGTTCGTCCTGAGACACGTCTCCAATTTTGGTAATTTAAGTCTTTCAAAACTTGCGTATCATAACTTAATAGCATCACATATCAGTTACTCTATTATCCTTTGGGGCAGATCATCAAAACGTAACTTAGAAACCATTTTCAAACTGCAGAAAAGAGCTATCAGGTAGAGCTAGAGACCATTGTTCTGATATTTTCAAACAACTTAACATCTTAACTGTACCATGTCTTTATATTTATGAAACAATTTTGTATGTCAAGAAAACCAATCAATTAGCAAGTACTCCTGTCCACAATTACAATACTAGAAATAGAAATAATAGAACTGCCATCACACATAATTAGTCAATGTTTGAGAAAAAACATAATTTTATAGGGCCTAACTTTTTCAAAAACTTCCGGCCAACATTAACACGTTAAGTGCCACGCCGTTTTTTAGCTACATTGCCGCAGTGCCAAACAGAAATGTAGTTCTTTTTTTTACCATATGATGTTTTTTATACTTGTTTATCGTAGTTATAGGGTTTTCATAAAAAAAATTATGATTTTGACCAAAAATAAAATTTGGACCAATCGGGGCGGCAGTGAAATTTTTTAGCAAAATATTGCTAGAAAAAATCAGTGCCGCCCCGATCGGACCCCGGGTAATCTTTCGGTATTTCAGGGTATTTTGCCCCGCGAAGTTGGCAGTAACTTAGTTTCCCGCCAAACCTGGTTACAACATATGGTTTTGTACACATCCCCGGGCTTTACACGTCTTCCCCCTCCCCTACCACCCCTCATTCCCCGCCTTGACTTCGTGACCTTCACTCAGTTCTAGTTGTTTTGTAGGTTCTTGGTTATTAAGTAGTGATGTGCGATTCGCGAACGAATCGTTCAATTTGAACGACTCATCGAGTGAATCAAATGAATCATGATTCATTTTTCAAAAGAATCGATTCGTGGCGCGAATCAGTTGCAGAAAAACGTGCCGCAGACGACGCGCAGGTTTTGTTCATACTGCGCGTCAGTCAATTGGATTTTGAGTCTAATTTCGTGTAGGAAAAAGGAATGGGCATTGATGTGTTTGGAGCAGGGTGAGGGGTGAGGGGTGAGGGGTGAGGGGGAGGATGGAAATATGATTAGGGGACGAGGGTCAAGGCGCTCGCTTATTGGTTAGCGTTTACGCGGTAAAATATTTCCACCAATCACACAAAACCTCAAAATCACTTTCCGTTTTGATTTCTCTCTTAGCTGAATCGACTTCAACTATCAATTATTGATGATTAGACTTCAACTATCGGTTCGCGATTGTTTCTCTTTATTATTAATTTTCAATGTACCCTATCAGACTCTTTTTATCAGACAATTTTAGGTTAGAAATAGTTTTAATACACCATAAAAATTAATTAATTGTAATTAAACATTTAAAAACTACTTTATAATCCATAAAACCGATTAAAGTCGACGTTATTTGGTATGCAGTGGAGTGTGAGTCAAATGAATCAGAAGAATCGATTCAATTTTCGATTCTTTGGAACTGAGTGATTCAAATGAATCGACTCACCAAAAAGAATCGAACTGCGCATCACTATTATGAAGGTTATGTAGGTTCTTGGTTATGAACCTAGAACCTTCATAAAGGTTCTAGGTTCTTGTTTTGTAAATAAATTTGTCTAAAATAAAAATAAAACGTTTTTCTCAATCACACCCAAAAATAACAATTACGATGGGATTTAGGTTTTTTTAGAAAATATTTATGAATTAATTTTCAGGTAAAATAACACTTACTGACGTAGTTTTAGTGAATTATTAATATTAGTTGTGCATTCGCAGTCTATTTTTAAGTTACAGCAAATGAAATGTACAACACTTACGTGAAGTGAAACCACGCCGCTCCAGTCGGGGCGGCGTTTTTAGAGCAAATTTGGAAGTATATTAGGAAGGCTGTGGGAGCACTACGAGGCTACGGCAACGCCATCTGTGAGGCACGGGATCTACTTTGCCGATTTAGTTCATAAGATTGCCGCTAGAGGTCCACCAGTGAACTCTATCGGCAATTTGGTGAAAGACTGCTCAACCCAGGGCGCCGCCCCGGTTGGAGCGGCGCGTCACTCCGCCCGACCTACCTATGCCGCTCCGATCGGGGCGGCGTGGCACTTAACGTGTTAAAGCTATTCAACCTTTCTCTAAGTTTAAAATGACCCTCGAGCAATATCTTGTCTCACAGTGTTTTTACACTATTGATGAGTTTTTGGTACCACCTTAACTCCTTACCTAACCTAACCTACATGTACCTACATTTAACCTTTGTTTTATCCTATCTAACCTGGGCTAATAGCTCATTAACATTGACTGGTCTCATGCTGTGATACCACGGTCAACGAGACGACGCCGAAGGTAAAAGGTAAAAGGTTAACCCTAAGAAATTTATGGCTTTAACACCAACACGACTATTTATTATGGGGTATTTACAGGATATTTTGTTTTGGCAATTGAATACGACTCTGGACACTGTCGGTCATCGGTGAACTCTGATTGGTCTAGATTGCAATTCTCTCTTTTACCATCTGATGTTTCGTCGGTATCGGATACTGGTCGAGATAGAACTGATGAAGGATGGACTATTATTTGTTAAATGATTTAATGCTGCGATACGAGAATTTATCTTACGAAAAAATCGTTTATATTACTGCGATGCCCGGCGCAATCGCGTCGGGTATTGCGCAGTATATTGACCTAAGTACTGCACGACTGATCAACACGGCAGAGGGAATTTGGTGGCAAAACTGCGATGACAGTATAATTTTACAGCAGCTATTCATCTGTCGTCTGTCCACGTGAGGACGCAACTGTTTCTGATGTAAAAAATGGATTCGTAGTTGTTTGCAACTACAAAAAGCGTACTTTTATTTTGAAAATGGGTACGTTTTCACCTACTTTTGATTTTATGCCAGTCCTTTAAATATTCGATTCGGTCATATCGAACTTATTTGTAATCTCGAATCGAATCGAATATCACGATATTCAATTCGAAAAAGTTCGAAGTTTGAATATTCGCACACCCCTACATAAAAGAAACATTGACAACAATCAGCTGTAAGAACTTCTACAAATCAGCGTATAAGAATGTTGAAACAATCAGCTGATGCATGAATGGTTGCAACCACTCGGATGCAGGCACTGATTGCAGATCCAAACAAAATGGATATTGTTTGTTGATTAGATGTTTAAAAATTGGGTAATAATTATTGCAGGTGGGGGAAAAATTTTGTGTGTATTTTGAGAGTAAAGCAAATTGTCACACTTGTAAAAATTGTTGCCCTCGCAAGCTTGGGCGCCAACATTTTCACTCTTGAGACTATGTTGTACTTTACTCTCTCAACACACAAATAACTATTATGTGTTAAGCGTGTAAGCAGGTCTTCCTCATTTGAGCCAAACAGTCACTGCGTACTGCGTAGAGAAGTGCGGTAATTTTAGCGAAAGTGAGAGAGAAACTTTACGCGCTAAATACATACAACATTTTTCCTACTACTGCAGTTTTGGATTCCAAAATACAATCCAGTTCTTCACGTCCATTGAAGCTGAAAGCGCCAATTTGAACTTATAAACAAGTTGAGCTCAGTCAAATCAAAATAGCAGCAGAAGTACGTAAGGTAATAATGCAATCAGCTGGCGAGCGTGAAGTACTTTTTCACCCACTCCTCAGTAAAAAGCTGTTTTAAAATTAGTTTTCAGTGCGTAAACTGACACTTTGGGAGCAGTTGTAGGAAACAATTACTATTCCAACACGATGACCTGCACTTTAAAATATGATATTCTTTTTAACACCCAGTACTCTTAAACATCGAATACACTAGAGTTATGGAAACAGAAAGAAAGTTTCAAAATCAAATTCAGGTTTCTATTGTTGGTCATAAACAAAAAAACATAAATAATATTTAATAATAATATATATTTACAAAATAACAATATAAATATACAATATACAAATAATAATAATAACATAATAAAGTATATTTATTAAATATACACAATAAAAGTAAACAGGCACCAAGGTAGGTATTTACCTGATTATCTTTAAGGGGAGGCTGATATTTGTGTTGTAAGGCAGCCTTGACCAAGTACGTGATCGCTTCCACTCCCCACTCCCTCATGCGGATGTGCGGGTGCTGACACACCTCCAGCAGGTGATTGGTCAGCGGTCGCCACAGAACCTCTACCCTCGGTAGATTCACAAGACCTGTCTCCAGCAGCTTGGCTACTGCGAATAGTGATGGTTCCTGTTGACAAACGGATAATTTTCATCCCACATTGACAAAAGGATAATTTAAAACTTACCAAATTTTTTGACAAACGGATAATCTTCATCCCACTGAAAGATGAAATATTTGCAACTGGGTGGTACCGGATCTATCTCTATGTCAGAGGTCTCCCAATGGCAGACCCTCTTTGACCTTCGACAACTGGGTGACAAACCAGATACTAGCACCACGAAAAAACTTTTAAGCCTCGCTGAGGGAACTGTCATAGGTCTGCCAAACTAGGAAACCAGGAGAGCACAATAAGCTTCGGTCAACTGCCGGGACCCTCGAGTCTATTCCTCCTATACAATCAATCAATCAAAAATCTTCACTAAAATTTAAAAAAAAAGGTATAGCTTACTCTGTTGCAATAAGCCAGTTCCATGGCTTCGTGGGACAGTTTGCAGAGTGCGTCGATTAGATGGTGGAGAGCGACGTCGTTGAGGAACTGGCTGGATTCAAAGAGTCGACTGAGCATCGCAGAGAGCACGGGGAGGTCTGCCATGACTGCGGTGGTGATGACGGCATTGGAGTCGGTGGTCCCACGACCCGCCTTGAGGCTGCCTCCAGTCGACGGCTTCAGCCCCAGGATCCAAACCAGGTGCTGAAACAAAACCACAACTCATCAGTTCTTCCAAGTCCCTCAATCTAGGTAGGTTCAACCCTATTTTAAACACTTAACTTCGTCTTCACTGCCACTGTCCTCAAGACTGGGAGATCAACAGGATAAGAAAAGCACTGAAGATTTCCTGATCATTGTATAAACAATTTACAATGGAACAATGATGAATAAATTAGGAAACCCATTACACAGATTTGTATGATGTTTCTGAAGGAGGATATACCTCTCCAGTTATGCCAGTGGATGTAAATCTCTTTCTCTGACAGAGAAAATTTAGACCCTTCCACTGTCAGATAGGGAATTAGGGTTCCTCAGAAAATGTGACACTCGGCTTCCATTATTTTAAATTCTGTACAGACCACCTGAAAGCAGGGATCTAGAGGAATAGTAAATGTAGCAACAGATTGGCTGCCCTACCCTCGAGAAAAGGTTTGTAACTTCAAACCTGTCTGTACCGTAATTAACGGACCTTTTCCGTTAATTCACTACCACTACTTTTTTTATTCCAATTGCGTTTATTGACTACTAGAACTTAACTTTCCGTTTAGTAAGTTGGATTCTGATGACATATAGCCGGAACCTTTAAGAGGAAAATATTTGTATAAGACTAAAATAAAAGCATAATGCAGATTTCACACATTTTTTATGTGAACAAATAGTTTGAAACGGAATCAATTTAATTTGAAATGGGTACATAATTGTGCGAAAACATTACAAATAAAAGTTAAAGTATGTTGGGATTGGTTAAGTTTAGATATGGAAAGGCGTCGCCGTGAAGGGTATGCAGTGATCCTTGTGTTGTTAATGTGATTTTAACCCAGCCTAACCTAACCAAATCTAACTTAATCTAATTACTACTATTTATTTATAAACAATGTTTTCAAACAATTATATAACTGTTTTCATTTCAAGTGAAACTGTAGGATATCAAAAATATTAGATTGTGGGGAGATATAATATAAATTTGATATTATCAAACAATTAATACAAGGGCCAGCTACAACGGATTTATTGTGGGTAAGGAAGACTACAGTAGAAATAAAAATGGTTGGAGAACAGTTTTTTGAAAGAGCAATAGAACATTTATCAAGCGGTGAATAAACTAAAACCAAAATACTTATTTTGGTGAATCAGCGAGAAAAGGTCCTAATAAACAAATCGGAGAGGGTGCTAGGGCGGTCGTTTACCTGCAGAGTGGTGAGGACGAGGTGCCACGACGACCCGAGGATGCTGCCGTGACAATGAGCCAGGCTCAGCAGCGCCCTCATACACTGGAGGTTCTTGGCTGTCAACATCACGGGCCCTTGATGGGCTCCTGTCAACAACATTCAAATTATTGCACCTCGAGAATAAGACAACAAAGAAAATATCTTGAAGTTTGTGACCTTATGAGAATTGAGGATTGAAAAGATTACTATTACCAAATTACGTACATGTCAAAGGCATCAAAGGTTTGGAAGTGGTTCGGATTCAATATCTATTTACAACTGGGAAAAAATTGTGATATTGGTATCATTTACAAAAAGCCTAACAGAGAGCCTCCAACTGATAATGGGGATTTATACTTTATTCGAAACGTATGTTGTTTGTTACAAATAATGATAAATAAATCTTGAGACATTTTATTTTGATGAGTAGAAGTTAATATGATTAACATACTTTTACATTATCATCATGTCAAAAATACCGATCAATCATCAAATATAATAGAATATTTTAAAATTAAATTTGACATGGAAGACTTCCTGAGCTAAAATAAACCTTAGTTTTCAAAGGAAGTGATATTGACTGGGCCTGGTGGCTCGTAAAAGGCTCGATACTCGAGTACTCACACACCCCTGCTTCAACTTAACACAGGTAAAGTAATAACATATCAGTTACGTACATAAAATCCCTTAAAATTTCAACTTTCCTCCTTTAACAATCAACCTTCTTCAAAGTTCATTATCTATGCATTTTTTAACCCTTAAAATTTAAAGCTACTGAGTACTAAAACTCGTCATCATTAAAATGTTTTCATTCAATTTGTGTCAATTTTTAAGTTATTTCAGAATTAACCCATTGTCGACTTTACATGGGACTGTCTCGTGATGATCTCCAGGATCTGTTAGTGAGGGCTTGACTTAGTAGTTCACTGGTTTGCCACCAGGCCAGTTGCTCAAGCAGTTCAATGAATCGCCATCAGGTTTTGCTAGAGCTGTAGGCTTTATGAGTCAAACGAGCTTCCGTCCGACTGGTTGTATGTGGCCGAGGGGTCTAAGGCGTTGACTGACAAGTCAACGTCGAAGACATTCAGAGCGTCGCAGGTTCGAATCCCATTCACGCGCAATCCCTATTAGGCTTGCAAATGTGTGCTTAAGTTGGTGGGCGGGCCCACCTAAAATAAATGGTGACCGTCTTGGGTTGACGGCATTTGTACGTTTTTTAGGGACACCTGTTTTGCTTCTTTTTACCCTTGTATGGAGGAGGAGGACACGTTTTTTTATATTTTATTAATTAATTCAGCTTATTTTCAATACATTGGACAATCAAAAAGGTCATAGCCAAAATATTACACCATATAAACATATTACAATTAAAAATTGAGAAAAAAAATGGGACGTCAAAGAGTTAATAGCTTGTTAACAGATACTGATATAGTATATGACTCTCTGACAAGTAAAGAAAGGATGATTCGACTGACCTAAAGGCATAGAGGTGGTAGGCAGGGGAGTGCCTACGGCCACCACCTGCTGCTTGTAATCCATCTCGTTGCCATACATGCCCATGTTGTATTGCATGTTCACATCTTGGGAGCCTGAGTCTGCAACACAACATACATTTTCACAAAATAGTGGAAGTTTTATGTATCAAACTTGAAGGGGAAAGGAGAAACCTGAATATATCGGGGTATTCGATGTACCGAGGTTCAATGGATTCTTATTGTGTCTAACATATTTGACATATGGAATTCCTAACTTTTTCCCAATCATTTTTAAGAAACTACCAAAATGTTGGCCTACGGCCACATTATGATGACGCCTTAGCTACTAGCCAATGAGGCGAATCTCCACGCACCTCCAAGTAAGTAGTTAAAAAATATGAGAATTTTATTTTTACTTTTCACAAACAATTACTCAACTAATTTTATTTATACTTTTCACAAACAACTTCTCAACTCGATCCAAATTCAAAAACCACTACTCGTCTATCAGAAATGTAAATGAAGTTTTCAATTCTTTAGTTTGTTGATTATTAATATCTGAAACAAATCTAACAAAAATACAAAATTGGGTTCTTTGAAAATCTTTTCTAGGTTTCTTTGAAAATAACTATTAGTGGTTTATTTGGATTGACTGAGTTATATTTGAATAATTGTAACCAGTACCCAGGCAAATTAAGAGTTTTATAATTTGGGGTTCGAAATTCGAGAATCAAGATTAGATTTTATTAAGATTCAGCTATGGATTCGAGATTCGAAATTCCTGTATTCGACCATCACTAAACTGATCCAAAAATAAAATTTTAAAAATGAAGTGACTAAGGAACCAAAAAAGGTGGCTTGTCTACCTTTTTTCAATTTTTTCCATTACTTAAATCAAAGATAAACATAAACCTACACTGTATTAACATTCTCACAATGTGTAAAATAAAAAAAAAAATTCAAGTACAAATTAATAGTTATATTAACCAAGAACTATTTTGATTTATACTATTGATGATTATGAATGTTCCCATTTTCATTATGAACATTAATATAAATAAATGCATGTGGTACAGTAGTAAAAATCAAAATCCTCAATAAAAATATAAAACAAACTAAAAAAACCTGATACTGAAATAATAAATAACCAAGGCCCCAAAAAATAGAAAAAATAACCTGTAACAAGCCCTGATTTAGGGATGGACTCACTACGATAGCCGATGCCGAGGTGGGCGTTGAGCACGGTGAGGGTGTAGTGGGGCGGCAGCGAGGCCTTGCAGATGGCCGTGATGAAGGCGTCCCTCGGCGTCTGCAGGTCCAGGCGGCCGCAGATGCTGGCGAACGTCTGAATCGCTTTCAGAACGTTCTCTGAAGTCGTTTCATCAGTGCTGTGGACAGTCCGAACACAAACTAGATTAGATTGTAAAGTATCGCATAAAAACAGGGTAAAAGCCTTATGATTGCGTAACCTTAAACAGACAGGAAAATTTTCGATTTACTTTTTCCGCTAGATGATTCTAAAACTTATTTAGTTAATTTTTTAGTATTTTTACGATTCAAATTGAAGTTCTACTAGACATAGATTGAGCAGTACAGAAGACAGAAACTAAAAAATTACGCAACTATACTGAAGATAAGTATTTTAAAAACTTCAGACTTCAATTTACTCATAAATGTTGATGTTTTATCTTTAATTTTCTCTATATGTTTTGTATTAGAGAACTTTATAATCCATTAAAATTAGTGTGTTAAATTTGAATACGTATTCTTTACATTTCCCTTGTTTCAACCCACGCTGTTACGAACCTCTATATATCGAAGTCAGTCAAAAATCACCTTGATATATCGAAAATCGCTGTATCGAAATCCTTGATATATCAAAGTTTTCACTTTCCCCTTCACGTTTGATATATCGAGGTTCCACTGTATATACAGTACACTCCCGACTATCCGATGTCTTCGGGACCGAGGCTACCTCGGATAATACGGAGTGTGTTTTGAGGTTGGGCTGTAATAAGACCACTTCAAAATTTTTTATTAGAAATAGTATTTACCAATAAATACAACAATGAAAGTCTTTTCGAGTTGCAAATAACAGACTTTTAGATAAAGACACTTGTTTCACACATTATTATGATGCTTAGTAAGGAAAAAACATATATTTAAGCTTAGAGCTGCCTCGGATAACCCGGAGTCTCAGATAACCGGGGCTCGGATAATTGAGAGTGTACTGTGCTTGCAGTTCTGTTTTGATAAATTGTAAAAATTAAATAATTTTTGAGTAACCTTTTAAACTTCAATAGGTTCTACTAGAGCTTCTAGTACTGTACCAGTACCGAAATCACCCTACTGACATAAAATTTCTGGTACCAGAAATCCCTATTATTAGAAATTAATTACCTACTAATGAAGAAAAAAGTAACATTATGTGCAACATGCATTTCTATCTTCATGAGTAATATTGATAGCAATAACAATGAAACAAAGCTTATTGTTATAAGCCTACGTAAAAAATAAAAAGCAAGAGTAAAACTGTACTATTCTTTGAAGAGTACTTCTTAGATATACCTCGAAGAGGAACTTTTCATTAATAAGCTCGATCACAACTTGTAAATGAACCCTTGAGGTCTGAAACCAATGGTCGTTGTAGCCGATAAAGAATAATTTGGGATTATACTAGGTAATTTTATACCTTTCTTTAATATGTTGTAACACGGACTACTTCTGTTCCATCATTAACCTCTGGCTAGCCTTAGTGACTGCCCCGCAATGATACCTAGCTGTCTTTCGATCCCTGCGAAGGATTATTCCAACCATAGCGACGGGCAGTTAAGGTTTTTCAAAAAGAATAAAAGAAAAAAAGTTAGACTGATTACCTAGCGTCTATAAGGGGGCTGAGGGCAGCCAGTAGTCCACACCAGCTGGAGTTGATGAGTTGAACATGTAAGCGAGTGTGAGCTTCCGAACTGTCTCCTCCCTCCCCTCCCCCTCCCCCTCCCCCTTCCTCTGTGTTGACCAGCATTGATATACTCCGGATGATGTCCATCAGGCAGGCATAAGCCACTGAGATGCCGTAGCCGTCCGGGATGGCTGGTGGTTCCACCTTGTCCATCATTTCCAAGCTGTAATAGAGGTTTAATATTGTGAGTAATTGGGGTGTCTATCACAACAAATGCAGTAAAATGGGGGACATTTAGAGGGCCTTTGGAAGAGCCTACAGAATTTTGGAGGACCCGGTGATATTTCTTGCCATGGTGTTTACGAAAAATATCATGGTAAATCAATAAAAAAACAATAAGCTAAAGGTTTTTAGTCGTAATATGTTTTACTATGAAATATCTCTCAAGACTTCTTGAAAATTGGTAAATTAACAACATAATATAATGGCACTAAAATTCATATTTTACAGCTACATATTTGTAACATCCCCAAAGTCAAGTGAAATATTTAAACAAATCAAAAATTTTTAACAGGCTGGAAAAATAGGGCGACCTTCAGGTCAAAAGTAGGACATTTGGAGAACTTGGAGGACCGGTAGACACTCGGCAATAGTTTGTTTGCTATAATTACTTAGTAATGTAGTTACTGATTCTCAACCTATCAAAACCAGCGTTTGCACGAAAACATAACTTAGTGAGCTACTACAAACTTTGGCCTACTTTTGAAATGAGTTAGTAATGACATACTAATTCATTGTATGCCATTACTCATAAATGAATATCTTAATGGACTGATCACCAACACCAACTCACTTCATCTTTGATCAAATCTATTTTTGCCTTAAGAGTGGTGTTTCAGATACTGGTTTAAAATCAGCTCTTATTGTTTACCACTCGTATTTTATGTCTAGGCATTCTATGGTACTGTCTCTTGGGTGAGTAACTCATTAATAATGAATCATTGTTTTATTATTCAAAAGAAGGCCTTAAGGATTCTAGCTAATGTTGGACCTCGTGCTTCATGCCGCCATCTCTTTACTCAGATGAATCTCTGTTAACGATTCATGAAATACATACATACATGGAATTTGCATGTTTGTTATGAAAAACTATGAAAATTTTGTTTTAGAAAACTACGTTCATTCCTACAACACTTGGCAAAGATATATTTTCCAGTATCCGATACACAGAACTACCTTGTATGAAAAGTCTCCATTGTACATGCGAAGGAAAATCTACAATAATCTCCCCATTCATATTAAATCTAAGAAAGTATCATGGAATTTAACAAAAAGTTTAATAACTTAATAACTAAAAAATATTACATTTTATGTGACCAATTATAAGTGAACAACTATTAACTTCTACTATTCAAAATACTCGACTCGCAAAAAAAACTCGAAAACTCGTAAGTATTTTTTAAAACTCGACTCGACTTCAAAAACCACCACTCGCACACCCCTAACGTGACGTATGGTGCTTACTATGTGGACTTGGCTTGGCCACTGGGGAAGGTGATGACCACGGGCAGCCAGACGCCCCGGGAGAAGAAGCCGGGCTGGGGCGAGACGCCGGGGCCCACGGGCATCCCCGCCAGCAGCGCCGGGGGCTGGCCCTGCGCGTTGCTCAAGTTCCCTGCAACAGTCAATAGTTAAAAAATCTAAAGTCGTCTCTTAGTCCCTGGAATAGAATACTAAAGTACTAGTTTATACTCTATGGGACTTAACGTGCTAACTTTTTCTCCCACGGGACTAAAAGTAACCTCATAAGAAATTAATAGGAAGAAATCCGGAAATGCCGCGATGGACAGATAAAAAATATGGCAACATGGTAATTTTCATCTGCATACTCTAAATTTAATTTAAGAACTCCAGTGTTTCAACTTAAATACACAAAATGGTATGCATTTAATAGCCGGGTAATAATTGTTATGTAAGAATTAAGTTGAAAATAAACATATGCTCTAGAGTTTGTTATTGCCGAACGTTTTGTAAACATGATTGTTTCTAACCTACAAATTTTGAGGGTATGTTTTGTATTCACAGACAGCAGGCCTAGAGTAAATAGTATTTTTTTAATATTGTGTGAAAGATAAACGACCCATATGGGGTAAACAACGAATGACCCTTCGGAAACAAGTCTTGGAAATCCTGCTCCCTCCCTTCCAACCCTTGTCAGACAGCTTTGACAAATGACATGTCTGTCATGTGTTCGTCGTCAAAACAAAACGGTTATTAGCGATCAAAACAAATGGGTTATTAGCAATCCTGTTGATACTGTTGTTGTCAATGTGCATTGTCTTAGTGTAGCCTAAACAGAATGATGTCATTAAGAAACCACTGATGGTAGTTCCAAATTCAATGTGAGTAAAAATGTCAAAAATGAAATCTACTAAGGGAAATCGGTGTTCTTTATTGCTAAATAATTTATTATTCCATCTTATATACTCCTATTGATTTAGGTAAATTTATCAACCTTTATTCTATTTAAATAATAAACCGATTGCTGACGCATTTCTAGGAAAAGGACACTAAAGTTTAAGCGAGGGTTTCTCTGACATTAACCAATTATAAAGGGGTTCCAGAGATTCCAATAACCAATTCCAATAATAATGCGACTGTTAGCCAAAAAAACCTTATTATCACAACCCTCAATAACAAGGGCTCCTTTATCAAAGATTGTTTCCGAATCCCCTTGAGAGTCTTATTAAGATGGACTCTTGTAAAATACCACTGGCATAAACTATTGAAAAAATACATGAAAAAATACCTCCTAACGAAGACTGACTCATGAGCTGGTTCATGAAGAGAGATTGAACATAGGCCCCGAGAGAGTTGACGATGTCCTGGAAAATATTTGTGGTATGTGTCTTGAGGTCGTAGCATTCACAGAAGGCGTTGAGAAGCTCCGGTTGGACGACCAGCTTGTGAAGCACTTCCAGAGCCAGGGAGCGCTGCCACATGGGCTTGTCGGGGTCCAGGAACTTGACTATCAGCGACAGGAAGATCTCACACTCCGTTATCTGTGAGACAGCGATTGAATTAACATCGAAGTGATTGTATACATAAATTAATAAATGGTATCATCAAACTGACATATACTTTCTCCCTTAAAGCAAGAAAGTCTACTATAAGTTTACTATTATTAATCCTACAAATTCATACCAAATTTTATCGAAATCAGTTAGCAATCAACGGAGGCTTTTGAATATTTGCCACAAGAATAACAGTAGAAAACATAATGTGTTTAACACCAAACAAAAATATCAATTATCTCTGCAATCAGTTGATGTAGACTAATTCAAAGAACTGGATCATTTATTTTTTCAAGCCAAATTTAATGGTTGCAAGTATATTTTCTTTAGAAGTTATTGATTTCATGAAATTTGAAAAATATGAATATTTACACTTAAACCCCCATAACTTCTGGACCTGAATTTTTACAGACATGCGGGCAGTGTAATTTTATGTGTCATCTTAAGCATTAAAAACATGATTTTTTCATCAAAATTAGAACCATTATTGAGAAATTTTGATTCTTGTCGATTTTTATGGGTTTTTATGGAGTAAATACCCTTTCAATCAATCAATCAATAAATTCTTTATTCAATCAATATACATCGTATACATGAATGGTGTCATGATTCTTAATAATAAACTAAAACTAAATAAAACTAACACAATACTGTACAAACTCTTCAAGTTCCTGAAACATTATTTACATCATTGGTCCAAAATTCATAAAAATTGTAAAAAGCAGCATCAATGAGAAATAATTTTAAGCCTTTCTTAAATAGTGTTGTATTTATTTGATTTCTTATTGACAACGACAAATGATTAAACAATTGTATGCCAATATAAGTTGGTTTCTTTTTAAAAATCTCTTCATGGTGATTTCCTACTTGAAAAATATGCCTATTTCTAGTATTGTAATCATGGTTATTACAATTCTTGGGTAATGTGCTTGAACTATTGTGGATGTGAAGAACTGTTTTATAAATATAGAGGCTGTATACTGTCATTATTCCCAGCTCCGAAAAATTATTCCTGCAATGTGCATCAAATTTAAGATTTAACATGGTTCTGATAGCTTTTTTTGTAGACGTAAGATTCTATTTAAGTTACAAATTGATGTGGAGCCGGATACTTCAATGCCGTATGAAATATAAGAATGGATAAGAGAAAAATTCATGATTTTGTTAAAATCAAAAATTCAAAAAAAGAAGAAAATACCTTGAGATATCATGGCTTTATACCTACATGCCAAATTTCATGAAAATCGGACCACTGGTATCGTCTCTAGCTCTGTTTACATACATCCATACACACAAAAGGACAGACATACACCACTCTGAAAACCATTTTTTTTTTATTCAGAGAGCACTAAAACGAACATATACACTAACAACTCAAATTCAAAAATGTTGACGGAAACAATACTTTCTCCATATACTATGTATAGGGGGGAGAAATTTAAATGATAAACTCAAAAATGGCTACCGATTTGAATTTAATAATCGACTCTAATTTACCCTTGAGAGAGAAAACATTTTAAAATCCTTTCTTGGTACTCATCTACAGCCTGAAGGATATTTGTGCCAAATACCATGGCGTAAGGCCTAACAACTTTTAAGAAATCACTCAGTCAATGAGTCAGTAAGCCAGCCAGTCGGTCGACCATAATATTTTGCTTTTATATAAACAGACTAAGATTTACATCAGATGCCTTACCAGTAAACTGTGATACTTCTGGATGAGTACGGAGACGACTCGCAGCAGCCTCACGCTGATGGGGAAGTAGGGCTTGTCCAGGGGCGTGGCCTGCTGCACACTGGCCGGCATGGAGTTGCGGTACTTGATGTTGGGGGAGAACAGCTTGATGACGAGAGCACACACTCGCTCCTTCAGCAGGAAACTGAACTCTGGATGCTGCCGACATGTTTTTCAAATGTAAAAATTTTATGGTCGCTGACAATTTTTACACAACGGTGCCAGCTTAATGCCGATACCGGTACCTTAAATAACCTGGCAAACGGCTACTCAACACCCAGTTGTGATAGTGATATACATATTGTTTTACTTGCGGTAAGAAAATACATGCGATAGCATTTCATGGCTGTTTACGTCTTTCACAGCTTTATTACTGTCATTAACCTGAGGAAATTGTTTGCCATGGGCATTCGACCCGATGGCAAAGTTACACCCGCATTAACTATGATCGGTTTAACAATCCCATCCCAATAATTTTCCAAAGTTATTCAAATCCAGCTTGACTGATAAGATATTAATTTGATTGAACAAATTTCCCCCAACCTAAATATTAGATAAGCCTAACCTATACCCAACCCTACCGTAACCTTACTATCAGCTAGCTTTAATAAAATAGTGCATTTTGGACAAAATCAGTGATTTTTAAATATCTTAGTGAATACTTCAAAAACATTATTTTTACATTTCATATAGTCAAAGTAACATAGTGTCCAAAGAACTTTCATTAGCAATAGTTGGCAACAGTGGCAGTGGAAAGTTTTAGTTTAATTTTCTTAAATGGTCTTTTCAGTCTCTTTCTGAAGAAGTACTCTAGAGGGACGAAATATCAGTGAAAAACAATGTGTGCATCTTAGTGTTTCTCTGTGCTGACTTGAATACTATTTCCTCAGGTAAGCTAGCTGAATTCCGTCCCTTTCCTGATTAAAATCTTACTCAGCTACAGCTTTTCACCAAAAATATTAACCATTATGAGAAAGAGTACACTGTTGACTATTAACAACCAATAAAGTTTTTTTTTTAAGAGAATATAAACAATTTTAGCGACAAATTCTTACCTTAAAAAATACTGAAGAAAAATTTGTAAGAACAGATTCTAAAAGCTCTAAGCCGAAGGTTCTTGTCATTTCTGTCATTCCAACCAACCAAAAAGGTTGATCTGCATTCACCAGTTGCACAAGATCCTATTAAAATATTAGAAAAGATTGTAGAGTATATAAAACCACATTATAGATTTGCAGCTATCAGCCAAATAAATTATCCGATATGATCTGATAACATCTTCCATTACAAGGTGTATAATAAAATAAAATCTCCAACCAAGCAGTGCCAATCTCTGGATAACCTCAAAGTAAAAAGTATTTTTAAAATAATTTCACTTGTATGCAACATGAGCAGATAACCTTGCTGACGATACAAATTATATAACCTTGATAGAATGAATTTGAAGGGGCTAAATAAAAATATGTTATTATCAAGGAATCTGTAATATTGAGTTCTGTTGATGTGTTATGCCGGGTTGAGAGTTTTTTTAGTGTTTTTATGTCAAGATTTTGTTATATATCAATGGTGGTTCTTTATATCAAGGTTAAACCGTAACACTTTAATCTCAAGTAATAAGTCCTCCAATATTTATAAACTGAGTGACTAAATCTGCAGATTCTCATTAATATTTCCAATAACATAAATAACCTTCCACATTTCTTATAAATGGTAATAAATGGCTCAATGCCGTTTTCTTCCCCACCATTATTAAGTTTCTTTGATATCTAATATTCAATCATTGCTCAGTCGAATTATCTAAGATACAAATCCTCTTAATTTTTTTTTCTCAATGGTTCTTAAACTCAAGATTTTTTTTTGCCCAGTAGGCTTTATTTTTGTGATTTATAATATATTGGTCTGGTAGCCTACGTTGTAATTTTGTTCTCAAATTCAGTTCAGATCAACCTTAAGAATTTTCCTGAGCCAAATAAGGTTTTTTTTGTTATTTATTACTATGTGCTCAGAATTCATGATTTTAGTTTTGTTATTAAATAAGATTTCTTGTAACCTGTTAGTTTGATTAAAAACCCCTTGAGTTGCTAAAGTGTAACCATGGTGCCGTTCCCTACTGAGCGGCAGGTGCTCTCTTTGATGTCTAAGATTTTAGTAGAACTAATTGATTTGGTGGTCTGAGACAAAACTTACCCCACCCAAACTACCTTCTGAGCAACCAGGTTAAATTGTAACTGTCAAGGTAAGGTATGAAGTTACAATATATATCATCGGGTGTAACAATAATAAGTTCAGGATTCACAGCACTCCTCTGAGGCTCAAGATAACATAGACTCATGTAACCAAGGTTGTAGCCCTTTCAAGTTCAATTCAAGCCCTAGCAATCATATTTTGTCACTGTACGAGATAACAAAAATTTTTGTCCTGGTTTGCTAACATTTTTTTCTGAACTTTGAACAAATCTGCTCAAGAAACAATTTTTTTTTTCAATATCAAACAAAATAAAAGTGTAACATTTGTTATACTATTTCTCAGCAATAGTTTAACCTCAAATAGTTTCATTGTATACCTCTAGGACAAGAATTACTGGTTTTTGACTGGATATTTTTACTACCCTAAATTACTTTTTTTAATGACCTGAAACATGAGATAAGCGTCCCCGGCACAGGGTCGGAGCCCTTTAGGGGCAACATTTCGAGGGATCTTGAGCTCCTCAAAGTTGACCTCCGCGACAGGAGTGTCCTGCGTCTTGAAATGTTCGTCCTCGGCAATGACTCGCTCAAACACCAGAGACACCAACTGCCTCACCGTGGCCCCAGCCGTGTTTATGGTTGTTGAGTCTTTGGTAAAATGGAGTCGGAAGCAAAGAACCAAATTCTGTAACAAAAATCAGATGGACTTCACTGTACAAATCGGATTACAGTATTAATGTTGCAGAGAACCGATCAAGACTGGAAACAAATCTGGATAGTTTAAAGTGCATATCATAGCATATCATAGACTATAGTGCATATCATAAATGCTGTTCACCAAATTATTTCTGCGATATCGCTGTTATCATCATCGTCGTTGTTGTCGTCCTCCTCAAATTGTATCAAATGACTTCCTGATGAATGAGATCTTCCTGGTAAAAACTCACACTTTTGAATCGTTTCATACCAATATTGTTGTCTTCTGGCAAAACTTACCATTATTAATACAGTGTTCGTCTGCTGGACGAATCTCATGGCAAAATCGTATACAAACAAATATTGTTAATATAGCACAAACAATGAGTCTCCCCATCACACGTCACTTTCAAGGATACAAAAGTCCTTTGTCAAGTCTCAAGGACCAAACCTTTCCCAGCAAAGGTTCATATTCTATACATCACTAATAACACAGTTTTTATATTTTACGTTTATATCACAGCATTGCGGTTGCATCTGAAACTGAGTAAATGTTATATCCGAGAGACAACCCACATTTTCATTATAATTCTATTGTTCAACCTTGTCCGGATAATCCTTGATCCTGCTGAGCCGTGCCCAGATAATCTGAGGTGTACCGGTACTGTTAAATCAGATTTTATATTATCATGTTTCAAAAAGAACTATACCTAAAAGACATTAAAAATTTTAGATTCAACATATTTCTGTATAAAAGTAATTTTTTTCTTATAAAGAAGACTATCAGGTCCTGAGAGGCCTACACTACCTGGATAGCTACCGAGACGTCTTCAAGATACATCTGGAAGGTAAAGATTTGCAAAGGAAGATGGACATCCACTATTGCAACACCAGAAATTATGAGATTTACACCCTGCCAGCGAACAATCTGAAGCTGTTTGAATCTAAATCATCATTCATCAACAGAAAACTTTACAACTCACTGACTCAAAAAGTGCACTTGAAGGGAGGAAACTCGCTCAGATCGGCCCCGAAAGCATGGCTCCATAATTCACTCGAAGAATTTTTCAATTTCTTTACAACATGGCATAAATCACCTTCCTCACACAATAGAAGGACTAAAAGAAATGACATGAGAAATATTTTCATAGTTGACTCTCGCTAACTGAAACTTCATGGGACTTGGGTGTACAACTTTTCTTCGAGTTAATATAGTTCGACTTTAGCATAGTTCAAGTTATAAAGGTAATCCTATATTAGATTCGATTTAAAAAAGTAATACAAGGTAAGTTCAAGATATATAGGTAAACAAAATGATAATTCGAGTTACAGGGATAAAAAATACCGGTAGTGACATAGGACCCGGATTTGACTCACTGAATGTTGTGAATGTACAAGTCACACTTATTATCTTGTTTATTCATACAGCTTGAATTTCGAACACAGGCCCGTTGAGAAAACTTTTAAGATATACCAAGAGATCAACTTTGACTAGTGGAGGTTAAGTGCAAGATGAATTAATTCATATTATAAACTGAACTTCGAGTTAGAGGTTATTTTTATGTCTCTTCAAGTTTTAGAGGTCAAATATAACCGTAAAATTATTTTGAATTAGGTATTATAATTTTACCAACGGTTTTCAAAAGGGATTCAAAATAATTTCATACCTTTGTTAAATACACCGAGCTATGAAGGTTCGCATTAGCCGAGATTCGACATTAAAATATTTGTTAAATGGTATTACAATTCTAAAAGAATTTGTAAAAAAAGATTACCATCTATTGTCTTACTCTGGCCAGCGTATCGAGTATCACCTTCTGTCTTACCCTGCCCAGCTTGTCGAGTGTTACCTATTGTCTTACCCTGGCTAGCATGACGAGTACCACCTATTGTGTCATCCTGTCCGGCGTGTCGAGTATCACCTATTGTCTTAACCTGGCCAGCGTGACGAGTATCACCTATTGTCTTACCCTGCCCGGCGTATCGAGTATCACCTATTGTCTTACTCTGGCCAGCGTGTTGAGATCACCTATTGTCTTATCCTGGCCAGCGTGACAAGTATCACCTATTTTCTCACCCTGCCCGAAATGTCGAGTATCACCTATTGTCTTACCCTGGCCAGCATGTCGAGTATCACCTGGCCAGCGTGTCGAGTATCACCTATTTTCTTTCGCTGGTCAGCGTGTTGAGTATCACCTATTTTCTCACCCTGGCCAGCGTGTCGAGTATCACCGATTGTCTTACCCTGGCCAGCTTGTCGAGTATCACCTATTGTCTTACCCTGCCCGGAATGTCGAATATCACCTATTGCCTTACCCTGGCCAGCATGTTGAGTCTCAACTACTGTCTTACCCTGCCCAGCGTGTCGAGTATCACCTATTGTCTTACCCTGGCTAGCGTATTGGACTATTGAGCCTTACCCTTGCCAGTGTGTCACCGTGGACCACGGTGTTGGTGGTGAGCAGTAAGGTGACGGATTGCAGGATCTTGACCTCTTCAGTCCCTGACTCCATCAGCATCCACAGTGTGTCGGTGATGTACCGGGCTCCTTTCTGGTCCACCACTTGGTTGGTAATCAGTCTCTGAATGATCCCGAGGCACATCTAAAATGAAACAAATTGAAACCTTAGCACATGAAAAAAGGTAAAAAAACTGCATTAAACTAGAGTGTTACAAGGGAATAGATAAAATTTACTATACAGCTCAGATTATGTAGATCAATGTGGAGGAGTCCCAATCCGAAAAACTAAAATAGAGATAATCCTAAGTATTATACGGAAAAACTGCATATAACGTACAAAAATAGCAATTGCAAAACTACTGTTGTCGTCACCAGATTGCAGCAGACAACTCTCGTATAACGTGTTTGATATCTCCCTTCACATCCAATAAAATCCACTCAGTTATTGTTATATCATCACATAGGAATGGGCCCTCCACTATTTCTATTTCCTCATTTTACTTTTCAGTGTACAATAAAAAATATTTGCTGGCTGATTTGGTAGCACTATTGTCTTAGACAAATTCATCCATTTTTCGTGAAAACAAGTCTCGCCATCACTTGTCACATCAAAGCTCGTCAGGTTTTATACTTGGCTGTTGACTTTTAGACATTAAACTTTGAAGATTTGTGTTTGACACAAAACTACTAAGATGCAATAGTTTCCCTATTACAAGTATATTGATAATTTGAATGCACATTATTGCATTTTTGTTTGAAATGAGGTATTAAAAATGCTACACTCGAGAGAAATCTACATTTTCAAACCTTAGTTTTATTCCTCAACCTCGTCTGGATAGTTTGGGTCCGAATAATAATTTTGAATCATAGGGTTTACTGTATTCATCTGCAGTTTATAAAATAAATAGTTGATTTGGTTTGCAATTCAAAAAATACACATTTTCTACAACATTTTACGGCCAATTTCATGGCTCATTCAGTTTTCCCTGGTTCCTAAAATCCCAAGCTTTACGGTTCCACATTGTAAGATTATACTGCGGAATGAACAGCTTTTAATTTTTTATAATTTAACATACAATTTTCATTCTCATAAAAAAATCTTACCTTAACAATTCTTTGATCTTTGGTTTCACATCCTTGAACAACAGGATAGAGGATCTGATTAACCAAATAATAAATTGGCGTCTGTGGGTTTGAAACTCCATTTCTCAATTTTATGATGCCCTCTTCACAAGACTGAAAAAAGTGTTAAGTGGTTACTGAGGTAATATCCCAATGTTAACATTAGAACAAAAAAATAAAATTGTATAACTTGCTTATTTCTCAATATGTCTTAACTTGGTAGCCTATACAGCATTTTTCATTTGCTTGGGATCCACTAGATTATGGCCTATAATCTTAATGTTAAATTTCCAACATTTACTTAGGTTTCCAACATTTACTTTAAGGGAAATAGATAACATTTTATATATCATTTATTCCTAGACAAGAAACCCGTATTTACTTCTAGATGACATCTGCTGGATTATGGGGTAAAATCAGAATTTTTTATTCCTGCAACCTGCAACCATTTATATTTGATGGTTTGTTTACTGTAGTTGTAAATTATAATCTTGATGTTATTTTGTCATAAAATATAGAACCCTACCCGGTACTGTAGTGCAAAAAGATTTCTTGTATGAATTTAAAAACTATTAGTCTAATATTATTGCAAAAGTAATCGAAAAGGTCAAACATTGAAACATTTGTGTTTTTGGTATTGTTAAATGTTAAGTTCAATTAATTTAGAAAGCAACTATCCTATGCCAAGAACTCGAAAGCACAAACAAAAATTAAAGATGTAGCCTATAATGTTAATTAATTTCAGAGAACCGACTAGAAATTGTAGAGCCTCAGTAAAAGAACATATTTGCTAACACAAAACCCGTGATTATGAGAGCACTTTTCTAATCCTCTTGATATTGCCTGTAATACTTATTGTCTTGATAACACAAACCTCAAAAATTAAAGCCCTTTGATAACAAGACTGTTTTCTTGGTACCATTGAGAGTCTTCTTATCAGAGTTATCATGTACCGGTACCAGTAGGTACCTAAAAAACATGCATACATGGACAATGATAAGTTAGTTTAAATTATGGGCCGGGTAAATACCTAAATGGGTAGGTAAATAGAAAATGGGTATTCATCCAAAACTAGGGTAGATATCCAAAAACTGGGTATTTATCATTTTAACTGAATTTAGAAGAGATTGACCTGTTTTTTTGCTTTTCCCATGCGATAAGAATGTTAAAATGATGATTAAAAGAGTTTTCAAGTTTTGATATTCTTTCAAACAAGATATTTCAATTCTTATAAATTACCCATATTAAGCTGGGTACTAATGATACTCATGGTGATTTTGTGATAATTTTATTTCACAACTTTTCACTTTAAATTTCATACGAAATATTAATTTTAGGACTGCCAGGGTTGCTACACAATTACAGTATCCCAAAATATAATACTCAATGATAGTCACAATGAAGTAGGGAATATGATTATAAAGGGTTTATTCAATTTTTCTTATTGGACTACTTTTATTAAAATATCTCAATACAGCATTTCTAGGCAGGCCACTTTGCAATTGTGGATAGGCTACTAAGTTTTAGCTAAGGGGCCGTCCATAAATTACGTAACACCCCTAGGGGGAAGGGGAGGTGTTCAGCAGTGTTATGCACTGTTACAAGGGTGGGAGGGGGGTGCAACGCAACATTATATAACTATTAAATCTTTATAATTAATATCTTAAATTCTTTGAAAAATGTACAATTATCTTCAAAATACAAATTTGTTGACTTTTTTGGGGGGGGGGGGGGGTGATAGCACAGTGTTACGTAATTTTTGAGGGGGCGTTAGTGCCAGTGTTACCAGTCCGTTACAAGGGGGGGGGGGGGTTTGAAAAGGCCAAATTTAGCATTACGTAATTTATGGATGGCCCCTAAAGATAAATTTGTTATTAATAAAATTATATATTAGATTACGGTGGCCATGGGCTAGGCTATCATGTTAACAAATAGGCCCCTTTTACACTAGGTCACTGATACCCGTAACTGTGTCCGGCCACTGTTTCTCGACTACTCACTAACCATTGTCGCTTATGGAGCCTTTTTAGACTAGGTTGACACAGTTGCCCGAAGGGACACAGTGGCCAAAGGGACACAGTGCCTGAACTGTTTCTTCTCGCGCAACCGGTGTTGGCCACCGAGAGCAACTGACAGTGGCCAACACTCGAAGCGGGCATTGAATTAAATGGGGCCGTTTAGACTACGCCACTGTTAGTTACCAGACACCGGATATGCACGCATCATATTTCAAGAAGCTACTAACAAGTCAAAATGGCAGACCTTGTCCAGATCTGCAAAATTTGTCTGTCATAGTTTCCGATAGGAATCTGACCTACACAAGACTGTTTAAAATTACAGTAGGCCTACTCATGAATGGCTTATTTACTTGATTTCCTTAAATTTGTTCTCTTCCATTGTTATTGTAGAAATAATTATTCTATGCAATGACCAAGCAAAAACTTTACACCCGCCACTGCTACTAATTAAAGTAGGATAAAATTAGCCCTTGGTGAAATAAACTGAGATATTCTTAGACCAACATATACAGAGCACTGTGTAATACTTCCCAGTCAGTGTTCTGACCTTAATATGTTTGCAAGGGATTTGGGGACCGGGAAGTATGACTCATGGTCCGTTAGAGTCAAAATATCAACAGGGTGTAATTTCAATCCTTGGTCACTTACAACTGTAATTTCAACCAATAACTTATTCAAAAATATTTTTTGGTATTGATATTTATCTATATTTTAATTTCCATAACATAATTATAACATACAGCTGGTGACTTGTAAGCACTTGGGCCACACGCGGGCAGTATAGGCGCGGGGGTGAGAGGAGAGTGGTGGAGGTATAAGAAAAAGACCGGTCTGCAAACATTTCCGCTGACGAACGCCTTCACGCGGGTCGCGAGGACGTTGCCGCAACCCGCTTGACGGAACATAATGTTTTTGAACTAGGCTAGTATCGATCGGTCAAGTGCCAGCTTAGAAGTCACCAGCTGTACATTGTGACATACATTTTGGAAAAATATATAAAATAAGAGAATTATGACGGCGGTAAAGTTTCCCTGACTATGGGTCACAAAAAACACTTGCTGCTTTAAACCCACCATCGGCTGCTAGAAAATAAGAATGTATAATTTTTTATTACCTCAATGTGTCTAATTTATTGTTAATTAGGCTACTTGGAATAAGTTGATTCATCAGCGATAAAAAAATAGCGAGCGTTTTGCGGTCCCAACTTATGGGCGTGATGCTGGTAATAATTTTTTTAAGCAGGCTACAAGTTTGCGCCGAGCTCTAGTTTGATGAACCCGAAATAGTGTCATGGTTGACACTGAGACGTATTCACATACATCTGTTGCTCTATTGAACAACTAAGATAAAAAAGTGATTTACATACGAAAAGCCATGCAGTAACTCAAATTCTAATACATAAAATGGTGATGACAATTACGATGAAATTTATTTGCGTCTCTAGTAGACCAGATCAACATTTGAGGAGGATAGGGCGAACACTTTTTGCGGGAATTATTACCAATTGGTGACGGCAGTAACCATGACGAAGGTGACGTTTTTAGACAATTTCGGCAATACGGCTGTCACCAAATGTTACCACTATCATTTCATCGCTATCACTATATCTTAGGTCGGATAATCAATTCTAATTTTAATAGAATTACTTTTCCACTGGCTGTAAGTGAAGTCATAAAAATAATTTTGACCTTGAAGTTTAACTATTTATTGTTAGGCCTAAAGAAATTTTAATTTTTAGAATTTAGATGTTAGGTCTAATAATCAATTCTATTTTAATTAGAATCACTCTTCCAGCAGCCGTAAATAAACTGATATTTATAAAAATAATTCTGCATATGAGGTTTGACTATACCTAGCTATATTATTAGACCTACAACAATTTTACTTTTAAGAATTTTAAGATCTGAGATTTTAACTAACATTAGTTAACCATTATTATTATTATTATTATTGTTTGGCTTAGGCTTATTTGAATTGTTTTGCTTACAATTTGGAGACAATAGTTATCTTTCATGTGTTACAAATCATAATATAGCCTATTAGTAAACTTGATTATTTGTTTCAAAAACTGAAAATGTATTAAATAAAATTTAAATTTTTTTAATGTTTAAAAATATAATGAATTTATTTTTAAAAACTTTAACTTCATTGTCACAATATTCATGTTTTAATTTTACTGCGCTTACTTTTTATCTTTATTAGTTTTTGTCAAGGTCTTAAAAGTAAAAGTTTATGAGCTTTTCTATACATATTTAAATGACTAAATAACTTACAGATGATAATTGACAACACTAATTTTTTGCAATGTTCAGTGGACAGGAATTTAACTAACTGCCTAAATTAATTAGAAAGACTAATAAAATATAAATAAAAAATTGTCCCTTACACCTGGTCATTCAACTTCTATTGTTAAAATTGCATAAAATTACACCCTATAGGGTGTAATTTTATAGGGTGTAATAACTATAGGGAGCCTACTAATAATTTTTACATTTACCAACTATTGTATAGCTATTTTTTATACTAATTTAGATTAGAATAGGCCTAGATGTGTTACCTCCGTCACTCAAATTTGTGATTTTTCTTTCTAAAACAATACCCTTATATATATCTTGAGTGAGGCCATTATCTCTGTATTTCAATCTACATATCATTAGGCTCCAGAAAACATAAGAGTTGATCGCATCAAAGAAAAATTTTTTTTTAATTGCCTTTGGCAAATTACATTCTGTTCATATCTTGACCTGCATCGCTAGTGGCGCCCAAGCGACCACTTCAAACAACTCTAGACCTTGAAGCCACCACAAGAAACGAAGCAGTAGAGACTAGGGAGTCTGGTTTCGCGGATCTTGCAAGTCTCATAACCCCCCCCTTGCACCCATCGAAGAAGGCCCCCTCCCGTACCTGAAGCCAATCACAATGCCCTTAGGCTCCCGCTCAAACACGTCAGTTCGAGTGGTTCCGGAGATTGACTGCCGCTTTCTTAACTTCTCGATAGCTTCCGCGGGGCTTCGACTACGGGTACGATTACATGACTGGAGTGTTCCCATCAAATGGAAATTTCTGTACCAAAATATGGGATACTGATACTGTTTGAAGGACACAATTAATTAATACTTAGTTTTACGACTATATTTCAACACTAACCAAATTAAATTATTAAAGAAAAATGCTGGGGAATTGAAAAGTGAGGGTTATTTCATAATGGGATAATTTAGGACATAGGCCCTATTGTTGTATGAAGAATATTTTTTGTTTGATCGGGTGGGAAATTTTTCTCATTAATTGGAGAAACACTACGAGACTGCAATATGATACGGTATGCGATTCTGGACCTTGGTCTGGGATCTGTAAATGTCAGTATACATTGCTGTGTTAAGTTATGTCGTTTGTTTCTGAGATTTTAAGTTGTAAATGATTTATAAGTTACTGTGCCCTTCTCTCCTGTTGCGGCTGGCTGTGAAAGGAAAGTAAGTTCCTTAGATAATAATGGCAGAAGTTACGGACAAAGTTGTAAAAATAAAAGAAAAACCGTTCAATTCTCTTTGTTTTGAAGAAAAGCTACTAACAAGTCAAAATGGCAGACCTTGTCCAGATCTGCAAAATTTAACTGTGTAGTTTTCGACAGGAATCTGTCCTACACAAGACATTTAATGTTTCATAATTACAGTAGGCCTAATCATGAATGACTTATTTAGCCTACTTGATTTCCTTGTTCCATTCTTATTATGGAAGTAATTACCCTATGCGGTGACCTAGCAAAAACTTCACGCCTCGCCACTGCTACTATGTAATGAGAGTAGGTTAAAACCAGCCCTTGGTGAAATAAACTGAGATACTCTTAGGCCAACAATTAAACAGAGCGGTGTGTCATACTTCCCAGTCAGTGTTCTGCCCTTATATATGTTTGCAAGGGATTTGGCGACCAGGCAGTATGACTTATGATTCATAAGAAATACAGTAGAACCCCTGATATCCGGTCTCCACGGGACCAAGCCCAGGCCGGATTACGATTTGGCCGTATAATCCAACCTGTTATGGAAACGATAATTTATACCTAAATAACAAAACATAGCTAATAAATTAAGCCGAAAGTAGAGATTTAAATGATTTTTTTGTTATTTCAAAAAACACGTTATTAAAACCAACACATCACTTGACCACTAATTGATCTCGTTTTACTCATATGTTTGAATGAATTTCAACTAAATCATTTTTCTAATCATTAATATTCCCTACCACCACAGCTTTCATCGCTGTTTCCATGCTTGCCATACTATGGGGCTTGACAAAATAAAGCAATTAATAACGTCACTGGATACATATTAAACAACAGTTTAGAGGTTGCTAGTCGACTGAGAATTGTTCACTATTCACTATTGGCTCAAGTTCACTATTGCCGAATCAGTGCGGATTCGAATAGCTACAACGTTTAGCGAGCAATTTGCCGCATGAGGCCTTAGTACATAAAGTGATGTAGGACGAGTCACGCCGAACGTACCAGTACACGCTCACATTCTCGTGCACCAGTACACGACCATTCTCTTTGTTGGTAGTAAAGTGGAGCCATAAACTAATAGAGATGATACAGCGTAAGCAAACAAAGAGATAGCTAAGAGAGAATCACAGGGAAATGTGTCTGTAAGCGAAGGAAATATGTTTTGACATAGGCTTCTGAGAACCGACCGGATAAACCGAGGCCGGATATGAGGGGCTCTACTGTATAAGAAAGTAACACCGTACACACTAACGTAGGCCTATTTAAGAATTGGTTACCTGCCTTAACTTAACTGCTGCAACTGGCTGTCCTACAGACCTACACATAGCATCAAAAATCTGCAATGTTTATAATTATGGTCATTCCAATTATAATCCAACAAAAAACCAGTGAGCGTCTTCAGATAAATTTTGAGTAGACTAGCCTAGACCTAACAGTTTAGCTATAGTTCCGCAGAAGGTACTGTACATGCTTCGACTCACTATCTAGGGGACTTGGTGGGACCCGGGTTTATTGGGTGGAGAACTATCGATAGTCAAAACACCTCATACGAATGACATATCGATATTTCACCAATTTACTGCACCGTTAAGACATTATCTGATAACGGGTTTTGGCCCAGCTGCAAATTTCCCACATTGGGAATTTGACCAGACTACATATTTCCTTTCTCTAAAAGCTTGGCTGCTGCAGCCAAAAAAACAACTGTTCAAATTGATAATCGGTACTGTATGTACATTCAATAAACTATCGATATAAATCAAACCAATTCGATTGCGGGCTTTTGATAGTTAGTTCCCCCCGACAACCCTGTTCCTACGTGGTCTCGAGATGGACTGAGTGTGCACCTTCTGCGGAACTTATACCAAAGGTTTGCCATACACAATGTTACTTATTATTGACCTTAGAGACTGATTAGAGGCCATTTGTTTTTTAATTATTTAAATTTTTCTGTATTTATGTGTAGCGCTCCTTCATTTATCCAAAAGACAATAGATTGAGAATTCTATTCTGCCACTGATTGGCAAGTTAACAAATTTAAAGTATTTTTCCTTGTGGTGTACCTGAATTCTAATAGTTAATTTTTATTATAGGTCTGAGTAACCAAGCAGACTAAAATTGGTGAGCGAGAAAAAAATAGAATTCATAAAAAGTGATTTACTGTACTATGACAGTTTTTGACACAAAATCATAACAATATCTTGACATAACCCTACTTCGAAATTGTTATCTTCACACTACTGAGGAACAAGCAATACTGGGAATGGTACTTACTTCTTTTATTTGTGGAAACTTTTTCTTCGTTTCAATAGATAAATTTTTCAAATCATTCTGCAATATTTCTAAAAATTTATTTGAAACGTCACTCCCACTAGCTCTCACAAACGCCATTTTAGTAACCTGCCGTGCCAAACCATCAACATCATCCAACGATTCCTCTCCTCACCTCACCCATCAGGGTTGCCATTTGAATCAGTCTGGTTCACTTCAGTCTGCTCCGGGTCTGCTTAATTTTTCATCGTAAAAAAATTAAGCTTATTTTTGGCATTGCCATGTTGGCAGCCATATTGCCGTTTCCTAGCATCCAATGTTACTCTATGCGTCCCTTTCGCCGCAGTACGAAGGGGCAGGATTTTGAGTCGTCGTCAAGAATGAACTACTCTCGTTCTTTTGATTAGCTCTTTATTCATGAACGACTTTCCAAGCGTCGTACAGTTCATTATTACTCTATGGTCGTACTTTCCGGTCGCTATGTTGATGTTGCCATAATATAGACCGGGAGCTGTGAATTAAAAAATTGAGGCGGTAGCTGGAAAAAGGGCATTTGTTAAAACAGCGTTTTGAGAAAGAGAGTTTGAAAATTTTCTTTCAGTCCACCATAAAATTATGAAAAGCAGTGATAATATTGTTAGGTTTATATGGTCACAAATTTATTCAGGAATAAAAAGAGACTAACATCAATAAAATCGGAAAATAACTTATTTTATTATTTTAGTTTTTCTGAAGATGTAAATATGCCCTTTTGACCATAGACAGAATTCCAGGTATGCCCTTTTTCCATAGACAAATCCATTTACATGTAAAACAAATGAGAAAATAAAGATTCTCATTATGATCATCATTAATAAATAATTATTATTTATTAATAGTTTAAAATTTACTAAAAGCCTATACGAACTGTTAAAATATTGCAGAAAATTTTCAAACTCTTTTTTCTCAAAACGCTGCTTTGACAAATACGCCCTTTTTCCAGCTACCGCCTCAAGTGTGTACTTAAAATTTTGATAACAATAAAAATGTATTATCTTATTCAGGTAAAACTAAGTTATTTGTTAACTGATATCAACTTAAACACACACAACTTAGAGTTTAACTGAAACTGAGACCATTTCAGCTGTATATGAAAGAAGGGTGTAATAACCACTTCACAAAAACAGCTGTATCTCTGTGAATTTTTGTCAGAGAGTAATGAAATTTTTTACTGATTTAAACAGATATGTGGAAAATCAAAAAATGCAATCCCCGAAAAAAGGGCGTGTAGGCCATTACGCCCTTTTTTCAGCTACCGCCTCAATTACATCATAAGATGCACAAGTAAAAGCTGTGCCATTTTGAAGGGGCATCCTGTGGGTTTCACAAATCGGTTTGTGAGCCCTCAATCTGGGGGCTTTCCCAATGTGGACAAACTTGAATTTTTTTTATTCTCCATAAGAATAACATGGGGATGAAGTTTGCAGGTTTGTTGCTACGGTTATGTACAAATTGGGTGGTTTTAAGTCAATATCCAATAATCCTCGACTAGAAGAAGCCAAATGCCAAGTTTTATCATTATATGTTAAAAACAAGGACGATATAGACTTTTATTTTCTCTCCGTAAGAATAACATGGGTAAAATGTGTGCAGGTGTACTACCACGGAAATGCAAAAATGGGGGGTTTCAGGCTAATATACAATAGTTCTCAATTAAATGAAGCCACATATCAAGTTTCATTACGATATGTTATGACATAAGCGAGCTATACAGTTTATTTCCCATAGTTTAGCATGGGACGTTTTGAGTTCATCACCCTCAGTATCTCGGTAACCTATGAACATTGCGCAATGATTCAACATACCAAATTGTTTGTTTTTTTTTAAGCTGAATTCAATGGTGTGAACCACAATTTGATTATTAAATTGTTCTACATACAAATTGCAAAAACCCCATTTTATGGGTTTTTGAGGGCTCACAAACCCATTTTTGACACACTCCAGGATGCCCTTCAAAACGGTATAGCTTTTACATGTGCACCTTATGATTTAATTTTCGACCTCCCAGCTCCCGGTCTACTATTAATTATTAACATTTTTTTGTGGTCTCTGGTACGTTAGTAACTTTGTATTTAAAATATTTAACTTAAATACAAGAATGTGGTAAGATGGACTCGATGACTCGAAACAGTTTGTCTCAGACAAATAAATTATATATTCTATTTGTAATAAAAAAAAACGTAAGAGTAATTTAGACTTTTATGAGTAAGAGACATATGAATAATATCCATTCTTCTATGAAGAAAAATGTTGTGGGTAGCAGGCCATGCAGGATTTTGTGCCCAGGGGGGTGTTTCTAAACGGGTTTCACAAGTACTAGCTACCACTAACTACTAGTCACTAACTACTAGTTACTATCCATCTCCATTCTATCTTTACGGTTTTGAAGCGGAATCTTAGTATTACAAAATACAAAGTCAATTTTATTAATTCACCAACATCATTTAGAAACAGCCCCCAGGAAGTTGTGAAGACAAAATAGTTTTGAAATAGTATTCTTAATTTTTATCTATGTAAAATCTGGCATGTGCCCGGATTTGAATCACTAGTTGCTGCAGTTGCAGGTTATTTTTTGTAATCTATGTAAATAACTGTAAAATTTAATGATAAATAAGTGATTCTACAAAATTAAAACTTACTTAAAGTAAGCAGGTATTACAAGCAAGCAATCAGTTCTGGGTAATTAAAGGGTTTTAATTCTAACAATGTTCTCAGTCCATATTATATTTTAAAACCGTTTTAAGAATTTGAACTTTAATTCATGTCTCACTGTGTTAAATGTCATTATACGGTTTATTGGCACTTTTTTGTGTTAAATATTGAGTTGTGATTTATTGGTAAACACTAATAGGATATGTTACCGGAAGACGAAAACAGATAAAACAAAATACAAGAGCAGAGAGCCGTAACGACGACTTAAAATCCTTCCCCTTCGTATTGCGGCGCAGGGGACGCGTTTCCTAAGGCCCAATACACACATTACGGGCGTTTGGTGGAGTCGTGGCTCGGGCACAAGAGGCACGAGCAATTATGGCTGAATTCACACTGAACGGACGTGATGCGCAGCGGAGGCGCGGCGCGGGCGTGGCGCAGTCGTTCCCATGTAGACTGCACACAAGCGGTGTACATGAAAACGACCGTGCCGCGCCCGCGCCACGCCTCCACTGCGCCTCACGTTCTTTCAGTGTGTATTGGGCCTAACGTGGCGAGGCCAGCAAGCACAGACTCAGTATAGCTTATTCAATAACCAAAACCACCATTGGGGAATGTTATTATTGCTTTGAACTTTTTTTATACCAAGAAAACGCTACAATGGTTTTACCAAAAATTAATGATTTTTTGCTTTTTTAACAAGAGTAAGAATAAGAGCTTTACACCCATAATATCATTTCCAAGAATTATTCTGGCAATTGCAGTCGATTGCCATATTGTCCGATTTCAATCATGATTGGTCTGTTGTTATCGGGATGATATTATCAACACAATTGAAATCATAGCATGTTTTAATTAACTAAAATTTAAATGTTATAGCTTTGTTTACCTATTTTGTGTGATTGAATTTCTGATATTAAAAAATGATACAGTAATTATTTGGCTATTTAAGCACCCAAGACCTACCAAGGGTGCCAGGCAGGGCCGTAGCCAGCTTCGGCGGGCCCCGTAAATTTATTAGGCCGGACCACTCATGTCCTGGTAGGCCTACTGCACCCGTTCCCGACCGTCTTACCGCTGCGAAAAAAGTTAACAGCCATGAAATTTACCGTCATAAATTATTCGTAATTAATTGATCATTATAGCTATCAGACTTAGCACTTCCGTCCGTCTAGGCCACCTCTTGAAATAGATGTTTTGCGGGGCCCAGCCCCTCTTTGGGCCCGGGCCCCGGTAAAACTGTCCGGAAAAAACGGTCTGAGTACGGCCCTGGTGCCAGGGTAACTATAGCACCCACAGTGCTCATGCCTGCAGTTACAGTAACCCAACAACAATAATAGTTATCAAATTTCCCTAACGGCGCACACGGCGGCCGCCGAGGGCCTTGGGCTTAAAAGGGGGCCTCAAGGGCCGGTAAAGAGGCCCCAGGATGGGAAAAGCGGACGAAAAACGCTGGCGGGTGGGAAAGTTTCGTACCGCGTAGGGTCGTGTTGAAGAAATTTGGAGTCAATCTCCTAAAAAAAGTCACCACTTTTGCCGAGGGGCCTCCTTTTACAGCTACGTCTGAGGCCTCTGGGGCCCAAAGTACAGCCCTGATAGTTATTTGTGTGTTGAGTGAGTAAAGTACAAACATTGTCTAACAAGTGAAAATGTTGGTGCCCGAGCTTGTGAGGGCAATAATTTTCTTGAGGGAGACAATGTGGTTTTCTCTTGAAATACACAAAACATTTTTCATCTATCTGCAATAATAAATACCCAATCTATAAACACATATTTTACTAACTTAAAAACAAACAATATCCATTGTGTTTCGATCTGCAAATAGTGCCTGCATCCGAGTAGCTGCAACCATTCATACACCATCGATCAGCTGATTGTTGCAATATTCGTAGATGTTCTTACAGCTGATTGTGTCAATGTTATTCTTCTGTGATTATTCTTGCCAATAAATCAGCTGTTAGCGCCTGCAATCTGTTGAACCTCAGCATATTTGCATCACTTTACTCCTGCTGGGAGTCAAAATACTATTTTACTCACTCATTACAAGGAGTAAAAAGCGTCTGAACATAGCAGGAGGGGGGAAACGTATCAGCAAACTGACACTCATACTTTCCCCCAAATTAAAGTCATTCAAAGCATGAAAACCTTTAAAATGAAATAAAATGAAACCTGTGTAACAAATTTAAAATCATCTCACAAATATATACCAAATTTTATCAAAATCAGTTAGTAATTAACAGAGATCTTCATCACTTTTAAATTCCGTCAAACACCAATAATACCGACGGAAATACTATCTTACTTGGTTCATTGTTGAATTCCAGTTTATCGCAGGACCATGGTTTCACCGCCTTGCCATCTTCAGCTACTAATGAATGTTATGAATTATGCTCCTTATATATATATAAAATGGGGGGGGGGTTCTCGTGTTTTCTAGGGTTAACGGTGACGGGGAATTCTGGGTATTCGAGACAGTTCCACTGTGGTGATGGGACCATGGGGTGAAGACCATAGGCGTCGCGATGGGGGGGCACGGGGGGGCACGTGCCCCCCCAACATAAAAAAGTTAATTTTTGTAGCCGCCCACCAACATTAACAATCCAAATAAAATTTATTCTCCACTATTCTCTAAAGTCGTTTCTTTACTCTCAAGTAACTTAAAGCAATTGTTTTTAAGTTAGAAGTTTATTTTTACCATATTAATCGTTCACATACATTTTATTTTTAAATTTCATCATTATTACATTCATTTGAGATGAGATTAATCATTTGGCTAAACAAAGAGGTTGGATGAAGTCATGATTTTAGATATTTGGTTGACTTTCCAACTGGAGTTTTGTGATACCTCTGCAATTTGCAGTGATACCTGCAAGCTGCAGATGAGAATGACATTAACGGCATTGAAACAGCCAGGAAAGTAGGGGTATTTTGAATAAGAGTTTCTTTTTGACCGCCTATTTTCTCATCATAGAAAACAATAACTGCAATGGTTTTTAGGTAAACATTCTTCAACAGTCACGTGTTAAAAACCTAAGTAGTATGTAGTGGAACTTTTCCCGCAAATTTACTTAGAAAATCGTAAATAAACTAAGCTTTTTAGTGTAGTATATTTCACAGTTTTTAAGGTTTAAAACCCCACTTTTCAGTACGAAAAAACTAAAATTTTCCGGGGGAGGACCCCCGAACCCCCCGCTGGGCCGGGACCCCCCAGACCCCCCGGTCAGTTGTGCCCCCCCAAAAGTTTGGTTCACGCGACGCCTATGGTGAGGACGGATCATCGTTCTACTGTTTACGATGGTCTGGAATGTTCTCGTGATTTCTAGTCTTTGTAAAGAATTTTCTTGAATTCATTCTATTCTTTTAAGTAATTATTGAACAATATGAGAAAATCTGATCCAGAAACTTTTGTTGTTGGTTCATGATTCATCCTTTCAATTTTCCTTTATTAATGTATAAATGTTCTAACATATCTAATTTTTATCCTTTATTTAAAACTGATTATTTCTAAACTGTCTTTTATTTATCACGGAAAAATAGAAGAGAGTTTAGAAATAATCACAGTTTTAAAGCTTTATTATTTGAATATGAATTTGTACGAATGGTGTATTTTATTGCTACTTCGAGCCCCAAAATGAAAAGTTATGGTCTCGGGCTTAAGCCTTTCTATGAGTACAACAGTAACAGCTTCTTCCCTATACAGGAAATTCGCTAAAAGAGCTGACCACAAAATATCTATGAAGGTGACTAAGCAAGGGGCGGAAAGAAATTTCAATTTCTGCAGTATTGATGAGTTTTGATCCTTAAATTTATCCTGTTTGTAAGTATTCAATTCAGTATTGTATTAAAAATGTAGTTTTTTCTGTGGGAGGGTAATAAATATGTCTTTGACCAAAAATCTAATTTATTTTCATTTTAAAACTAATGCTGTACAATAGGTTTGAATCAAGAACAATTTTTTACAATACCTTGACGTTATAGCTAAAAAAACCAATACAACATTTATTTGAAGTAATTAATTCTAATAAACACAAACACAGTGGTAACTGTGTAAAATAGAGTTTTCATATTAAATGCTATATATTTTCATGACTAAAATATAATTTAATTAGCATCTCACTGCATCCTCGCTGTATTTTAAAGTAATCTTAAACAAATGAATATGGGATTTCTGGGAGGATTAGATACATCAGACAACTCCAGTCAAAATACTCGTTAATTGCAACATAGCCATCTTTAATGGGGTTCTGTTTAAAAAAGTATGGATTTTAATATATCCAAAATCGGTCCACTGTAAACCCCAAATTGTAAACCACAAAGAATCATTTTTTCAAAATGGCAGCTTTTCTCAGCATTGGAAAATTTTAAAAAAAGGTAGGTACTCCACAGGATTCTTTTATCTTCATTTCACAAGATATTGTCATAGGACCATCATAGATAACTGTTTGGTGGTTAGTACTTCATTTTGGCAGGGCACTCATTTTTCGCTACCATCTTGGATCCGCCATATTAATTTAAAATCTTTCTTCAATTGTAAAGGCAATGTTATGACACATCATTACAAAGTAAATTTTCATGCCAATTTAATGCCAACATATTTTTTTAAGGCCTGATTTTATATACTCAACCAAAGATGTTTCCTTATATAGGCCTTATGAACATTAGGTAATTTATTTTTTTTAGGATTAATTTCTTATATTTCAAGTTCCAATTCAGGCTTGCAGTTCATTCTAGTCTTAAAATACCCATTTATTAAATGGCTTTTATTTAACAATTAATTATTGTAATCAGACAAGTTTGAGACAAGCTTTAAAGCTCAATGTGACATGAAAATTGTTGTTTTAAATTGTTTTTTATTATAAAATTATGTCATAAATAAGACATAATGTTTATTCTGCTCTTAAATCAATTAGTGGTTTTCAACTGAGCTATTCATCTCAAAAATTGGACAGATTGAAAGTGAGTTATTCTTTTTTATTTTATTAAAAAAAAACCTCAACTGCCCATCGCCATGGGCCAATAAAAAGACAGCGAGGTACCTTTGCGGCAATAGACACATAGGCTAGCCTAAGGTGACTGCTCATGATGGAACAGGAGTCACCCGCAGCTGAGAGTAAACCAGTAACATTTAAGGTGACCATTCACGTACCGTACGTCCTTTGCACGCCGTGCATTGCTCATCATGGAATTCTACAACAATGATCTTATGAGTAAAAGCATGCCGTGCCGTTATGGGTGTGGGTTTTGGCATGTGCGGCACAACGTGCTTTGTCTCATAATGTTGTAGACTTTGCATGACATGCAATATGCACATTGTGCAAAGCACGTACGTGAATGGTCACCTTTACATACAGAGCAGTCATTGACCACTGAGCTACCACCTTGGTTAGGACCACTTAATCAAAATGAAGTACTAACCATCCAACAATTGTTGTCGACGGTCATAAGTAAATGACTCGTAACATCAAGATAAAAAATGTAGTAGGTAACTTTTACCAAACATTTTTCAATGCTGGGAAATGCCACTGTGATTTTTGGGCGTTTCCCGTGGATCAGTTTTGGATATGTTGAAGTATAACATTTTTCTAGCAGAGCACCCCCTAAAATGGTCTTGTAATTTATCCTAGGTTAACAGGGGTGTAGTTTTACTGGATTATAAAGCTGTTACAAAGCTGTAAATTCTTGAAAGGTTGATACATCAAATTATCGTTTAGAATATTAATAGAACATATTTTTATTAATTCAGTATTGGGATCTGGTGTAAAAACAGAGGGATAAAATGGGATCACAGCAAAATATTCAGGTTAGTATACAACACTTGTAACTACCTCAAACGCCTACAAAATCAATGACCATTCTTATCAGGTGGGGTTTCTGCTGGTGTCACAGTGAATCGCTTGGGCTCAAGTTTCCGAGCTTCTTCGGTGAAGGGGGAATGAGCTTTGAGCTCTCTCGGACTGGTGTAAGGAGTGGTGAGTGAGCTCATTGCCCCCCAGTGTCGGGTCAAGTTCGGTGCCAAGTGAGGCGAACCTGGAATAAAATTATTTTCATTTTTATCTTTTTCTTTTTTTATACTTAGTGGTTAAAAAATCTCTGAGATCTGATGAAACTTTTTAGGCACGATTAAAAGGAAAAACACTGCTTTCCTGAAATAGTTTTTAGAACAGTTCAACTTCTGGGTGCAACGTCTGAAACATTTCTGCAACTTACCGCAAAAAAATGTATTTTAATGGGGCTAAAATTTAACCTTTCCTGCCAAAACATTTCGCGACACTTTTTATTTAGATATACTTAACATGGCTTTGTGAATGTTTCACGAAACAAAGTTGCGCCTGGTTGCACTAATGGCATATGACCTTAAGTATACATCTAGAGCCTCCAAAGTTGATTTGTGCCAAGTTTCATGGCCCAAAGACCTATAGTTTTTGAGAAACTGTGATCAGTCAGTCAAACAATCAATCAATGAGTTATTTTACTTTTTTATAAGATTTGTTTGTCTTCAAGCAAGGAATAAATTTCCAGGAGCAGGGCCGGCAACGGGGGGGGGGTCAGGGGGAGCAAATGCCTAGGGGCCCGGGCTTGCAGGGGGCCCGGAAACACCCAAAAAGGGCCCGAAAGGCCTGAAAAGGGGCCCAAAAGCACACAAGACAAGTAAAAAAATAGGTCGTCAGATCTCAGGGCCCAGGGTTGTAGATTGCATAGGGGCCCGAAAATCCTGTCGCCGGCCTGTCCAGGAGATCTCTATGTATATATATTTACATATTCGCTGCAGGTGGGTCAGTACTGACCCAAGACGGACTTTGCTGAGATGCGGGTGGGTCAGTACTGACCCACGGTGCACCGGCCTATTCAATGGCTCCGTGTGCACCGAGCGCGTGGCAAAGACGGACCTGTACTGCGTTGCCGCATTCTATAGGAAACAGTAGTTTCTCAGGTAGTTCAGTTTCCACGTCGCCCTTTCGCTCACCCGGCAGGGTCAGTACTGACCCACGGCTACTTATTCTCGTCGTGATGCAAGTACGGTATGTTAGTGCTTAAAAAATTGATAAATAAATTTTTTAATAAATAGACCAATAAAATAAATATTTTCTGTGTTATTTGTGGATATTTAAATTTTTCCCCATTCTGATATCCTTATGGGTCATTACTGACCCCTGACTTTGTCAACACCAAATGACGTCATACATACTTCAGGGAAATTTTTTTCACCCATGTAAACTTTTTTGACTTTATGTACACTTGCATGAAGTTAAGTTTATAGCGTAATACAAACATTTTTGTAAGATATGAGATTTTTTAAATTTGTCCGTAACATAATGCGGGTGGGTCAGTACTGACCAATAACTTTGACGTCACCATTTGACGTCATAAATACTTCAGGGGAATTTTTGCACCACGGTTTTGAACTCACCTTATATAAAGGTAAGTTTTTATGGAAAAATAATTTTCAGGACCTGGGGAAGGTTCACCATTTTTTTCCGCAGTGAATGTGTTAAGAGGATCTCCATGTATATACATTAAATCAACTGTAAAGTATGAAGGCTGTCCAGAAAGTAAGTTCCGTTCGTGCGTAACTGGAGAAGTAGTTGAGGTAGCGCAATAATTTACTTATCAGTGTGTGCAGAGACTCAAAATGTGAGGCATTGGACTGCCGTGCATTTGCTAAATATAACCTTTTAAATGTGAGCGCCTCAAGAAAAAGCCTTACCATACTGGAGTGACAGTATGCATTTTAAGATTCTTTTTTCAAAAACACTATAAGTGACCAAAATTCATTCTGTATATCCTGTTCGGGAAACTATCTCTAGTATAAGACTTCAAGAAAGATTTATTTGTGATTGTAAAACAATTGTTTCTCATTGATTTTTTTTATCCACTTTGTTTTATCCACTAGGTCATCATTGAAAACATAAGGTTACCTTTCCTGTCACTACTGTCGATGTTAGTCCTTCCACTTTAAAAAATCATACTCTTCATTCAAACAACACCTTCACTCGTACTTTTAGGAAGATACAGTAAACAGAATTCAGGAGTTACTTTGGTTGCTGGGTGTTTTTTGAAAAAAATAATCTTAAAATACAGCACAACTCAGATTTGGCAGGACTTTTCCTCAAGGTACTCACATTTTAAAGGTTATATTTAGCAAACGCGCAGCAGTATGAGATCTTCGTTATATAGCCAGAAACATATTGAGTCACTGCACACGCTGATGTGTAAATTACTGTGGTACTTTGTTATTATAAGGAGGCCACTATTTTTTGAGAGATTTTATTTATTGGATACCAAAACCAACCATATAATTGGAAAGAACATTCTTTAATTGACTTACTGTCCAATTTTGACATAATTATGATGAGCGGTCTTTATGTTCGGCCTCCCAGAAGACAGCGATGTTGGGGAGGATTGAGTTGAACGCGTTGCCTTCGCTAGCGGCCACACCCGGTCGCCACATGAACGACAAGCCTTATACAGCGCGCTGTGGCGGTTATGTTAGGTTTGGTTATCATAAATATGTTAGTAGGACTTTCCTCGTTTCGTTACGAATCGAACGATACCAGATGAGTCATACTTTCCACGGTGACAGGTGATGGGCGCGCTTCCGTTAACAACCTGACCTTGGCCTACTTGGAAGGGATTCGGCGGGCAAAAGTATGACTCATCTGGTATCATTAGATTTGAAACGATACGAGGAAAGTCCTACAAACATATGATAACCTAATCTAACATAACCGCCGCAGCGCGCTGTATACGGGTGGCCTCCGTATAATACCAAAGAACCATTATTGCACTCCCTCCACTACTTCTCGAGTTATGCACAAATGGAACTTACTTTCTGGATGTCCCTCGTAACCGATAATCAAAAGAACTATTGAGTTGTGTGGACTGACCTGCAAGGGTGGCGGGGGCCCGGCAGACAGTGTGGGGGTGGTGGGGGTGGCTCTGCCGCAGGTGGGCGTTGGGTCTCACAGTCAACTGATGCCACATGGATGCTAGGTCTTGCACGGTCATACGGTTCAAGTCCGGTACTGCCCCGTACGCTGACCACGTGTTCTGTTGTAGGTCAAATCTCTACAGTAGAACCAATCAAACAAACTTTTCAGAGGAGGTGACACATTAGCCTAACAAGCAAATAAGGTTGTACTTACACATTTTGCTGTTTTTGATATTTTTGGCCTTATAGTATCGCTCATCTGTCTACAGAAAGGCTGAAACCCCCAAAAATCTATCTTGTGTTACAATGCAAATTATCAGAGGTCGTAACTCCAAAAACTGAGAATCGATTAATGAGAAATGGCCATAACTCCTGGAGTTACATCTTGTGCTTTTAAATAAATCATCAGTAGCAAAAGTTGTAACTCCATTATTAATGTAAGCTAGGTCAGTTGCGGTCTAGCCGTCGATGGGAGCGGACCTGTTATCAGTGACCTCTCTTATCTAGAGTCGTGCCGCTACCTGTCTGCCTACTAGTGCATGTGAATATTGATTATTTTAAAATAAGTTTTAATAGACTTTATCATTGTTACATTTCTTTAATAATAATGTCGAAGTGTGGAAGGTGCTTTATTGAATTGAAGCAAAGTGACTTAAGTGCTAAGTGCGTCGAGTGTAACACAGAATACCATCCTTCATGTACACAGCTCGGAGGTCAAAACTTCACAAAAGCAAAAAGCAAGAACTGGAAGTGTGAAAATTGTTCATTGGAAAGTAGTTCGACGACTTCTCAACGAAGCAACGAATCTGCGACCGCCACTGCCGTCGACAAAAGGACACTGCTAGAGGCTTTAAATAATTTTAAGGCCGATATAAAAAATCATACGGATGCTGCAGTTGGAGGTGTCATTAAAAGACTGGACAGCCTAAAAGACGAGGTTCAGTCAGTTAATAATAAATTAGATCGGTTAGAGGAAAAACAAGCAGTCCTCCAGGGCCGCTGTGACACGCTGGAACGGGCCCATTCCTCGCTGACGACAGAAGTCCGGTCGCTGCAGGCACGAATGGATGACATGGAGCAGCACTCGCGATGTGCGAATATCGAGGTGGTTGGCGTCCCTGTAACGGCCGGGGAAAACATATACGCCGTTCTACAAAAACTCGCCGTCGCCCTCGGTGTCACCTTCCATAGGGAAGACATTTCGATCGCTCACCGCCTGCGACAGTTCTCGAAAAAGCAAGCTCACCCGCCAATCATCTGCCAGTTCGTCTCGAGATCTGTCAAGGAGGTGTGGTTATCTGCTGCTAAAACCAAGCGAAACCCTCCCCTCAAGTCGACAGACATCTTGGCCAGCCTACCCATCAGCAATGTCTACGTCAACGATCACTTGACACCCTACAACAAGGCGCTCCTGGGACGGGCGCGGAGGCTGCAGCGCGACGGCAGGATCCACTTCGCTGGATATTTCAACGGGAAGATCTTGGTAAAGCCTCGAGAAAACGACACTACTGTTAGAATTCTTCACCAAGATGATCTGAACACGTATGAAAAGGACAGTGTTTAGGTAAAAAATTTACATTGTTTATTAAAAAAAAAATCTCTTTTTTAGCATGTTTTGCTTGTAGGCCAAGATGGATAAATAACAAAATATGAGTATAGTATTTAGCACGATGAGTAGTTAGTGTGTCATAATAAAGTCATAATATCATGAAGCACTTATCAGCGATTATGTGCAAATTGTTCTCTTTCAATTAGTGTTTCAATAATTGCTGATTTCACATCGTCTGTTACAATTAAGTACATTTTTCAGTCATTCATGCAATCAATGAAAAATATACACCATTTCTTAATTATTTTTTGTTAAATACGTAAGCCTGTTTTATGCATTAAATACATTCAATAAAACATTATTCTTTATTCTATGGATAAAAACACGCAACATAGGCCTACTTGCATCTTAATTTATATCTTAAATATTTGTGGGCAAAAGTTGCATGCAGGACAACTTTTATTATGATGCATTATAAATCCTTAATTTAGTATGAGATATTGTAGGATAGCCTGTAGCATGCATATTGGCGAAACTGAATTACTTTTGTCAACAAAATATCGATTAATTTATATTATAAAAATAATTATTGTGCATTTTTTACCATTATTAGGATTTTTGCATGAATACAAGACTAAAGCAATATTGTGTAAATTATATTATTTTATTGTTATAATTTATGAAGAGAAAACAAACAATTTTTATTTTATTTTTACAACTTTGAAAATAAGGAAATGTTAAGACTCAGCATGCTGATGACAAACATACAATTATTCCATGTTTACAATGTCAGTTAGCTGTTTGTGGACGAAATGAATTGTGCTACTATTATATTTAAGTAAATTAGTGTTCTTGTCTTATTTCAAATAGAGATTTTACGTTTATTGAAATAACGATTGCATATATTAGAAGCACACCTTAATTTTGTGTGAGATATTGTAGGATAGAATATAGCATGCATATTGGCGAAACTGAATTTTTTTTTTTTTGTTAACAAAATATTAATTAATTTATCCTATAAAATAATTATTATGCATTTTTTTACCATTATTTATGTCTAGGATTATTGCATGAATAAAACAAAAACAATTTTAAGTGAATTGTATTATTTTGTTGGTATAATTTATCAAGAAATAAACAACCAATTTTATTTTATTCTTACAGCTTTAAAAATAAGGACAAGTCAGTCTCAGCATGCTTTTGACAAACATACTAATTATTCCATCATGTTTACAGTGTCAGTTGACTTATATCGTGGACATAATAGATATTGCTCCTATTATATTTAAGAAAAAATGGTGTTTTTGTCTTTTTTCAAACAGATATTTTACGTTGAAGCAGAATGCAATAATAAGTTATCCGCTTATGAATTTAAAAAGCCTGTTATTTATGTTCACATTCTGACGTTATTGTTAATATCCAAACAAATATATTATTACAATTTTGAGAACGCGATCAATCAATCTTTCTTAATTTTGCTATTTTTTAACATTTTTATTAGGAACTGTTAAATTGTAAGGTCCTGGTTTTGGCAGACTGGGTAGCGGGGGCATTGACCTATGCCTTGCGACACCACGGACGATGACAACTCTTTTTCAGATATTATAAATTGCTTGGAATTAAATGATTTATCTCAATATTTAAATTTTTACGGTAATATTACTGGTAATGACAGTTTGTGCATCTTTCATACAAATATCCGCAGTTATAACAAGAATTTTGATGAAATGTTAATTTTTTTAAATCCCTTGATTGAAGTTTTGGATATAATTGTTCTTACAGAATGCTGGCTGGGCGGGGGAGGGGCGGGAACCGGTTTGGAGGGGTTCGACTGCTTCCAAACAGAGACACATCGCAACCAAAATGACGGTGTCATTGTTTACATCAACAAACGATTATCAGCCACTGTTACACAAATTACTTTGGGGGACGTTTACGGACTTGCTTTAAGTTTTGTACCTTTCAAGAAACATTTTACATTACTTTGTCTTTACCGAACATTTGACAGTGACTCAAATTACTTTATAAACGAACTTGAAAGTTACTTAAGCGAAATGAATAGAAATCAAACATGTATACTACTTGGTGATCTTAATTTTAATCTTTTGCACAGAGACATAGTTACAGATAGTTACTTAGACGTACTTACGGGAATGGGGTTTACTCAATGCATAGACAAACCGACAAGGGTAACAAATAACACGACGAGCTGTCTGGATCACATTTTTATTAAATACGACGACATATCTCAAGTCAAGTCAGCCGTGATCCAGACGGCCGTGACAGATCACTACAGTACTGGCCTTACAATTACTACTTCCACAAAGCAAACAAACATTTCTGAAACCATTACACCACAACGAACTTACTTGGATCATGCATTACTTTCACACCTCCTGACTAATTCCAACTGGGATCCCATAACTAATTGTGATAATGACGTTAATTTTTGTTCAGAACATTTTAATAGAATAATAATAAATACCCTCGAGTCAGCAAAAAAGCCTGTTAAGACAGGTTCAACTAGATCTAAAAAACTCAAACCTTGGATAACGGGTAATTTAGTCAAGCAGATTAGAATCAGAGATAAACTCAGTAAACGTGTGAAAAAACAACCGTTTAATGTAGAATTAATAAATCATTTTCAAGAAATAAAACATACACTTAATAATAGTATAAAGCAAACTAAGCGGATATATTTCCGAACTAAATTAAACGAAGCATCTAATAACCCAAAACAATTTTGGTCATTGATTAACGAATTAGCGGGGAAGGTTAGTAAAAAAGACTCATTTCCATTGCAAAAATTTACGTCTAATGCGTCAGCATCAAATACGCTTTGTAAACAAGTAGCTAACGATTTTAATGATTTCTTTTCTAATGTTGGTAATTTATTGGCAAACGCCATTGACTCGGGCGGGGACCCAGTTGTGAATGACTCAGACTATAGACTGGACTGCACTTTTACGCTCCGACCGATCACAGAACCTGACCTACGACGTTACGTTGACAGCTTGCGGGGAGGGTCGGCGCCGGGCTATGATGGAGTTTCAGCTGATATTCTCAAAGATAACTTTGAACTTATAAGTAAACCACTTCTTCATATTGTAAACCTCAGTATTACCTCAGGCACTTTTCCGGATTGTTACAAATTAGCAAAAGTTTTTCCACTATATAAAGCTAATGATATTACTAATAAAAACAATTTCCGACCTATTTCTCTGTTAAGCGTATTTACTAAGATATTAGAGAAAATCGTTAAAGATCAGTTGGTTTTTTATCTTCAATCAAATAATATTTTAAGTGAGCGTCAGTACGGGTTTCGAAAAGATAAAAATATTTCCGATGCACTTTTTGATATAAATAAAGAATTAAATCAAGCCACAACAGATAAACAACATCCTATGCTAATATTTCTTGACCTTAAAAAAGCTTTTGATTCTGTGGATCGTTCAAAATTATTAAGCAAACTAGAAGTAATTGGTATTCGTGGAAACAGTCTTGCGTGGTTTAAGAGTTATTTCTGTAATAGAGTTCAGTTTGTTTCAATTTGTGGGACTAATAGTGATGTTATGCCAGTAGACTACGGTGTTGTTCAAGGCAGTAATCTTGGGCCTGTCTTGTTCTTAATTTACATAAACAATATATCCAAATTAAACATTTTTGGTAAATTATTTTTATTTGCTGATGATACGCTCATTTTCCTTCAGGCGAAGACTTGGCTTGAGGTGCGTGAAAAAGCAGAACATGATCTCATGATTGTAAAGAAATGGTTAGATCAAAATATATTATCCTTAAATATATCAAAAACTAAATTTTTGCCGGTTTCTATTAGTAAAATCACTGATTATAATCTTCAAGACCTTAAAATTCATACTTGTAATAATTTTCAAAACAGTAATTGCACTTGTGAAAGTATTGATAAAGTAATTTCTTATAAATATTTGGGTGTTATTTTTGACTGCAGACTCAGATGGAATGATCATATTCAGTTTGTTAGAAATAAGGTCAGGAAATATATTTTTGCTTTTAAACAAATGAATGGAATTTTAACAATGGGGGAAATCAAATTGGCTTATTTTGCCTATATTCAGTCTTTGCTATCGTTTGGGATAGTAGCTTGGGGCGGATGCTTGAAAAGTATTCTTGAACCTCTCAATGTTGTACAAAAATCAATTCTAAAAGCAGGATTTGGTAAAAACAAACGATTCCCGACTGACGCTCTATTTCATGAAACATCCGTTCTTTCTATTCGAAAACTTTTTATTAAACATATTCTAATTAACATTTACAATAACTTCACTAGCATTTTTCAAGAAATTTCACATTCACATGATACACGGTATTCGTCAAGAGTCAGAGTTACTACTTTACAACTAAACTATGCATTTTCCACAACAAATTCCTTTTATATTTCTCATATTATTTTTCGAAACATTCGTACAAACTTTCCCGAATTAAATCTGTTTGAATCACCCTCTCTTAATGTATTTAAAGTTCGTGTAAAAAAATGGCTACTAAGTTTAAGTATCGACGAAGCAGACCGGATTATTACGGCGGGTTACCGGCACGCCAGACCTGACCCTTGACTTGACTGACCTTTGACCATGACCACCTCCGGCCGGCTCATGCTCCGACTTCGTCCTAGCCACTCTATTACTTTTATATCAAACCATTAAAATAAAGAAGCACAAACCGTAACCTAGTTTTAAAATCATTTTTTCTCCATAATTTTTCTAAAAACAACAAATTTCCTAATTATAACTTCATTAATTATTATTATTTTTTTTTTAATAATAATTTCCAATAAAGAGGTCAAACTTACGATATTTTTGTACTGCAACGCAGCAGACGCACAGGCATTTGCCTATGTCTGCTGATTCCATAAGACCATTCCTTTTTTCTTAGCAGCCTATAAAATTGTAATAAAACTTTTAATTTATTTTTTGCATTTGGTATAGATTTATGTTTTATTTTTGTGGTTTATATTTGTACAGCTGTTTATTTTCTTGGAATAAACGTTTCATTCATTCATTCAAAAAAAAAAAAAAAAAAAAAAAAAAACATTACATTCATAAAACCTTTTTAAACATTGAAAATGTTTAACTAGTACCTAAATTAACCAGAAATATCATGTAGCCATCCTAATTAATAAGTAAAAGGAGAAAAAGAAAAGTACATAACTCGATCCTTAAAAATGGAGATTTTCAGTAGAAAAGGTTGTAATTCCAATATTTAAGGTTAAAAATATCCTTTTTTAAATAAAATAAGATAAAATGATACTTTGCAACGTGCTTTTCAATGTAAAATAGTTTAATATATTAAATTCTGTTTTTATTTAGTCGTTTTTAACAAAAGTAGAGAAGAAAAACTGTTATTAATATTTGCGAAAACAGTTTTCTTGCTCTCCTGTAAAATTTGTCTGCAGATATGACCTTTGCTTATTAGGCTAATGAACAGACAAAACCATTCCAATACTTGACTAAATGTGATATTTATATCTTCAGCCAGCTTTTGAATTAATATTAAACTTAATTACTACTGATAGAGAAAATTACATTACTATCTCACAGTCTATTCATTTTGTCATATTACAAAGTCTATAGCACCAACATTTAAAGAACAAGAACATTTAAGTGAGCACAACATTTAACATTTAAGTGAGCACATTTAAAGAAGACATAAAGAACTAAATGTGATTAAGAGGGTGAAAAAGAACCTCTTGTCAAAATTACCTGGTTTTAAGATTTTGTGATCTTTGCACTCTGAAATTCAGGATTAAATTTTGAACATTTGACAAATAAATCAAAATTCTAAGATTTTTTGAGTTACTGTTATCAAATCAAAATAAGAATTCCAAAAACTTTCAATTATCATAGAATTTGTATCAAATGCACAAGAAATGAATCCGGTTATCAAAAGAAAGCTGGAAAATATATCTTACAGTCATAGGAGTGCGCAGGGTCCGGTCACCGTGGGTGCCGGTTACGAAAATTGCGCCCTCCCATCTCCCAGTCCAACACCGTATCTCACAGCCCAACACCGTATCTCCCAGTCCAACCCCCCCCCCCACTCACCAACTTATTGCGGCACACTGCTACCCACTAATTAATTATGATTAATGCGTAAGGTCACACTGCTACACTTTAAAAAACTCTACTTTTTGAACGATATTTACTTAAACCAACTAAGGTAAATATGTATTGTTATGAATGTGACAATCAATATTGCGTTATACCACAGAAAAGAATCAAACAGAGGTCGCTTTTGAATGGGTGTTCTATTGCGCCCAAGTCCTATGTATAGTTAAATCCAGTTACGGTTTCAGTTCAGTTACTAGTTACTAGTTCCATCCAGTTAATAGTTACAGTTAAGATAAATTAGGAGAGGGAAGCGACGGTACTGCTCACGACACACGCTGGGCAGCGCTCGACACACTCTGAGCGCAACATATGAAGATACACCTGTTTGATTCTCCTCTGTGGTCATACCTAGGACTAGAATAACAACTGAAATATTTGTTTATGTTATAAATTTATGTTTCTATTATTGCTACGCACTCTTTGTATGTTATAATTGGCAAATTTTATTCAATATAACTTCACACTGCAGACTAAATACAGGAGTATAAAAATCAGATTTCGTCTAGACGATTTTATAACGGTTCATTTCAGTACGAGAGGTGAATAAAAAGGATAAGACGGATAACAGCAACAACATAGAACTAACAATAGGACTGTACAACATAATAAAGTAAAATAACAATCTATTTTACGAACAATTATCGAATTATCCCAAACGAATCTGTCAACAGACTGAGTCCAAACCACCTTACCACCTTGTGAAGTTTTAGACCTATACCAGATCTATGTGCAGCGATGGCTGTGCACAGGATGGCTAAAAATAATGAAGTATTTGAAATATTTTACAGATTTATTCACTTTGATTTTTACTCAAAACAAAATCATATTCCAATCAAATTATACAAGTCGGCCAAACAGCTTTAATACTGTCTCAGAAAAATATTTAATAAAGTTCATTTTTTATGAGCTAGAGTGGAAAATAATGTGGCTTCCAATTCAAAAATAGTACAACGCTAACCAAACAACAGAAAATTGATATACTCAGTTATTAAGAGGTTCTTGAAGACCCCATACATTCGCAAGGATTAAGGTTGTTTCCTTAAACGATTCAAAATGAGAGTTAAATTATGTTTAAAGACCCTTGAGGTACAAGCAGACTGGCTGAATAAAGATCGCGTGATAGGGCTTTTTTCTCAATTTAATTCAAGAAACCTTATTTTATATTATTGCCTTACTTTTTATGTTTTGAATATTGTTATTACTAACGTTCTACAGGGTAAGCTTAATAAGAATCGAAGATTAATTAAACGAGAACATTATTAACAAACATAAAATCTTTAAAATTGGACTTTAGATCAATTAGGTGATAAAAAGGTTGTGGTAAGCTGTGAAATAGCTGTTTTGTTGATGTATTGAGTGGATTTAATTATATTTTAAAAGTTACTTTAAGTCGGATGGGTAACTTTGATTTTATTCAGGGTTAAACTGAATCTGTTTAAACTTTGATTCGCTTAACTACAATAATAAGAAGATAAGTTTGTACTACTGCTGCTGTTTTATGTATTTCATGTTTTATATTTCGCCCTTGTATACTAGATGTTAAGTTAAATTATAGGTAGTTATAATAAGTGAAATTGATTTGTAACTACCTATGTAGTTACAAATCATGATTGATAGTTACTAAATACATTGATAGGCGCTGCAACTATCAATGTATTTAGTTTATTATGTATTAATGTAATATATTGTAATAAAGAGCACCCAATGACAAACCATAAGATTTGTTGGGACTCATTGTCCTAAAAAATTGTGGAAATAAAGATTCTGATTCTGATTCTGAAGCAACAACAAGAAATCTTACCACTGTCTAAGTCGTTGAGCTATACCAAAGTAAATTATTGGTTTTGATGATTTAACTTTGAGTTGAAATAACATCATGTTGACTCAAATTTACGTGAAAAATAAACCCTTAACCCGGACACAGCGAACGCGAAAAGCGGGAGCGATGCAAGCTTTGATTAGGAAGTTTCCAACGTGTGACTATAAAATAACGGCGGCGATTTAGGCCGCATACGAACGCGAATCGTTTCGTAAAGAATAAAATATAAACCACAAAGATTCTCTATGATATAATCTAAAAAAGTGCGCATACTGAACAAATTTTAGTCCATCATTTTATTTTAAAATATATGATATTTAATTGTTAAAAAAACAAAGACTCATTGTGACTTACCTATGGTACTATCTTTGTTCACATCCTCTTCCTTACTTTAAAACCACAAAGCAAGTAAATTAGAACTATGTTGAGCTGTCCGCATCCTTTACTTGACATTTTTCCGAAAGCCAGAACCTGGCACTTTTTTTGAGACTTTAAAATTAGTTCCTATTGCTAACTTATCACTAAATAATAACTGGATAGAAATGAATAATATTAAACAATCATAATACCAAACAGCAGATAATGTTATGCCCTGACTAAATTTAAATGAGAGTGCTCTATACAAATGCCAAGAACAGACTACAATAAAAATGTAAATTATTATCTACCTCGAAAATGAAAACCGAGATAGTGCAATCATAATATTTATGTTTTGGAGAGAGAAAGGATCGAAAGGGATACACAATTCGTTCTTACATCTGGCCTCTCGTTTCTAAGAAATCGCGATCAGCGTGTGAAAGAGCCTGAGACTGGGCTGAAATGATAAGACCATCTCAGTCGACGACTGGCGCCGTGTTGTCTTTCATGCTGTACACAAAATACTATTATTTTATATAGTTAAAAAACACATTTATTTTTACCAGGCCATATTTTTTACTAAATTACTAGCTTATTTTTGGTTTTTTCTTGTGTATTTTTTTAAATAAAAATCCTTTTTTGGCCATTTTGGCGCCCCCCTTTGGCCAGCCGTGGGTGCCGGGGCACCCACGGCACCCACCGTGCGCACGCCTATGCTTACAGTTTTATAGTTAAACTTAATCACTTATATTGAGGAACTCCGCCTCAGCTAACAGGTTTTGTATCAAGCTCCTGGAAACCATAAAACAGCTGGATGACAGGAGGTTTGGGCGGGTAATAAATTACCTTCTCACTGAGGCCTAACTATAAGGTCTCTGAGTTCCTGGAGGATGACCTGGAGTAGGGAGGTGCATGCTGCATGTCCCTCTGCAAGTTTGTGTTTTTGATGAAAGTTTGTGTTTTTGTGTGAAGTTTGTGCATGTAAAATGACACAGTCTATTCCCTCCACCATGAGGGTAAATGATGAAGAAGGAGATTAACGTAAAGGTAGAGTGAGAAGTGGGAAAAACAGCCTGAAGTCGGGAGTTAGAACATCAAAGGAATATGGAGAGTAATACGCTGTCAAAACGGTGATTTTTAGATCTAGACTGTTCTCCTACTATGATAAACTTTTGGTTGTTCATTCATCTACTGATGGATGTCAGGAGAGACGAGTTTTTTGATACTCTGACAGTATAAGCCTGTGAATTTGAGAATTGGGAACTGAAATTGGCAGCTATGTTATTCCCATATGAATTTCAAGAGGTTTCTTTTCCTAGGCATGGCATGTGTTACTAAATCCATTATTTTTTAGTATTTATCAGATTATTATCGATAAAATAACCAAATTAACCTGCGGAAGAAATGAAACGAATTAAAAACCCGACTGAAACCAATTACTTGTCGATCATAATAAATTTCTCGATCCGATTTGACCAAAATCCAAAGTCCTTTTTCACTTTTCACATATCACAAATACAATAGAATCATCTGACAAGGTAACTATGTTTTTATGTTTTCACCTTATTACTCAGTGTTTTACCAGAGAAGCCATGAGATTTGCCAGTTTTTTGTTCTTGATGAGGGCCAGGCTTGGAAGTTTCCAAGGACATGCACTGCAGCTTATTTAGCTTATTTTGCACCCTCAAGGTTACAGCATTATCACATAGCAAATTGCCATTGGTGATTGGCGGGATTCGAACGCAGGACCCTGGAAGCTGAAGTCCCGGATTCTACCACTACACCAGGCCGCTCCCGCACTTACTACTGCGGCCACAGTTACTAAATACTTTGGTAGGTCTACTCATTACTTTCCACATCACGGTTTAGAAAGTTACAACAAAAATAACTCACCGGTAAATAAGGAGCCTGAGAAAATACTTCTGGATACTGATTTGGTGATGTTTCTTGATCCATTCTGAAACACATCATAAAAAAAAATTAGACTTCTTAAAATAATAATTTGAAAGAGAAAATAGTGAGACAAAAACTTTGGAAACCATACTAATTACTAATTATCAAATAATATTCATTGTGACCCTGGATTGGAATATATGACAAATAAATAAGATTACCTTATCCAATCACTGGTATTCGAAAGACGAAATATTTCGTTCCTTAGAACATTATCAGATCTTATAAGTATGCAGCCACATTGCTCCATTCTGTTAGTAACCATAGTTGATATTTCAAGTAGTAACCACAGTGACTATTCAAAGCACTTCCAAAATCCTTGACATTGGTCCCTTTTGGACGAATCTGTGCATAGGTCCTAAAACGTTCAGCCCAATGTACAGTGGAGAAATTTCGTGATTTAGGAAATCAAAAGTCGATTTAGCTAGATTTCAAAAATTTTTTACCTTGAAATCGAATCATAAACTCCTTAATGTCAGTTCACACAAAGCTTTCACAACTACTGTATATCACAACAAGTAATAGTGACAAACTTACCCGCAAAATTGCCGAAGATTATACATGTGTTGGTTATACTACTGGCGCTCATAGCGGCAAACCAGAACACTCATGTACATAAATGTTGTAATGTGTTGAGTGAGTCGGTGGCGCAGTTGGTAGCGCACTCGGCCCCGGTTCTGTGGCGGCAGCGTCGCAGGATCGAGTCCCGATGATGTCGCGTACTTTTATCAGTACTGTTCATCCTTGTACTGTACCGGCTCACTCCTTGGGTTTGCTTGATAACTTCCACGCACAGGCCTGAGGCCCATGGGTTTGCTTATTAGGTGTGAGTTTACCTTCCTTGGGCAAATGCAAGGTAAAAAGAGACCGCCACCCTCTTTTTTAAAAAATAAATAAATAAATAAATTGTTCACCTGGTTTCTTCAATTTCTGTAATATCAAATGCGTATTGTGATGTAATGCACTTGTATTTCACTTTTAGAACGTGGCTCTCTGCACAAGTAAAACTCCTTAAAATTCTGTTTTTACCGTGAAATAAAGTCTTTTACAGCTAGGCCGATCTGGATGATCTGAGGTATACTGTATGTGTATTTTTGCCTCGTCTACAGCTTGCCATGCTAAAAGAAAAGACAGTAAGCATTTACTGTCTTTCATCTATAACTGTACAAAGGGGACCTCCCTTAGCAAAAAAGCACTAACTGAATTCAAAAATTAAATATACCAGTGTTGGTTGTTTATTTGGGTTAAAACAAATGTTACATGTCCACTACAATAAAAAACACATTAAAAATGTATCTAAAACTTTCTTCAACAACTGGGCAATACAAAATACTTAAACCTCATTATACCGAAAACTTGGACTCTGCACCTGCTACTCTTTTTAGCAGGGCAGAGTGCACCGCGCAAGTTTGTAAACCCACCAGTGCATCTAACAAGTATGAAAATCCACTTTACATTTAGTAAGTTTGTACCTAGCAAGTTAATGAATCACCAGTGTACCTAACAAGTTTGTGAATCATCAGTGTGCCTAGCAAGGTTGTGAATCACCAGTGTATCTAGCAAGTTTGTGAATCACCATTGTACCTGGCAAGTTTGTGAATCACCAGTGTACCTTGCAAGTTTGTGAATCACCAGTGTGCCTAGCAAGTTTGTTAATCACCGGTGTGCCTAGCAAGTTTGTGAATCACCATTGTACCTGGCAAGTTTGTGAATCGCCAGTGTGCCTAGCAAGTTTGTGAATCACCAGTGTGCCTAGCAAGTTTGTGAATCACCAGTGTGCCTTGCAATGTTGTGATTCATCAGTGTGCCTAGCAAGTTTGTGAATCACCATTGTACCTGGCAAGTTTGTGAATCGCCAGTGTGCCTAGCAAGTTTGTGAATCACCAGTGTGCCTAGCAAGGTTGTGATTCATCAGTGTGCCTAGCAAGTTTGTGAATCACCATTGTACCTGGCAAGTTTGTGAATCGCCAGTGTACCTGGCAAGTTTGAAATTCAATCACCTTTCTGGATCAGGTGGGAGGTTGTATTTGCAATCCTTGGCAATTTGTATGGTTTCTTTCCAAAGTAGCCTTGAGTAATCTTTTGATCCTCTGGGTGTCACTTCTTTTACCTGAAAAAAATAAAAGATGCTGTGTATCCAATTTCTTTGGGATGCCACAAGGAAAACTAAAATAATCTTGTTCTTAGTGTACACCTTATGATTTTAAAAGTATATTTATTAAATACCATTCTAGACTAAAATGATTTCTTTACACACTATAGATTTCATTAGTTGACCAAAGAATATCACACTTACATTGATTTGTGCAATGGTCTAAACACATTAAGCTCTGTACAGCATTAGACACATGGCTAAGCCAGTGGGGACCTCCCATGATGAAACATCATAAGATCAAACATCGACTCATTAACGCAGATCGAATAGCTCAGACTTAAAAGCAGAGCCAGTACACCCAGTGGGTTCACCCAGGGTGGCAGCTCCAGAGGATGTAGCAAAAATGGAAACGTTAACAGTAATGTAATTTTGCCGGAATGAAAAATCCAGTTTGTCCCGATAATCCAGGGGACAGACCTATGTCAGATTATTCCTGCTGTTTACCAACTATCAGCAAATATGCACGATAGATTTTACGCCTGTTTATTTACTTTGCAGAGATATTCTCTGAGTTAGGGTACTTCTATCGTCTTTCTGCAATTGATAAAAATGTGCGATCGTCTTTGCAAATCTACTCTTTCCGCTGCCGCACTGAATAACCATTAACGGTCAATATATGCGATCAAATTAAATGGTTACTTGCTTATTTTACAAAGTTGTTCTTTGTACAAAAGTTGCAATTGGAGAATATGTGTGGGATGGTTGAATAACGTCCAGTTGGAATAAAGTCCAGTAGGGAATTTTTGTGGAATAACTTCCAAAAATCCCTGCTTTCGTCCCCGTCAACAGATATATTAAATTAAAACGTGTGAGAATAACGTCCAGTGAGAATAAAGTCCATGATACAGTACAAACAAAAAGTTTCTATGTCACAAAGAGCTCTAGCTTTTGTAAGGGACTGTCTTGGACGTTATTCCACAAAGAAATGAAATGTAAAAACTAGTCAAGTCGGAATAACGTCCAGTGGAATAAAGTCCAGGATGGGCGCCCGCCGCGCCGTCATACATTTGTGCTCACATTTTGCCTCACTTCCTTTGAAGGAGTTATTTTATCAAACAAGTCAAGGACTGTTGACACAAATTAGTTTTTATTAATATTAGCTATTTATCGAACTCTTTATCTCTGTGTGTACAAAGTTTGCTTGCCAAATAAAAACTTAAAAAGTGTTTCTTACTAGATAAACGAAAACATAAAATAACATTTTTATTATAAATTGTAGTTATTATTGGTGTGTTGATCAACCAACCGTAGCGGTCTCTGATAAATACACACAATTTCCTCTAGTTGTAAATTATCTATTATATATATTAATACGCAAGCGGTTTTCTTCTCACAGTCAAACCTCAATAACGGCTGGACGGATTTTAACGTTTGAGGAGTCAAATTAAAGGGATTTTAATGTAGATTTGTCAATACGTCTCAGAATTTTTAGAAAGGGCGTCACTAAAGTACAGTAAAGGGCTAAAGTTTTGGAACACTGGCTATATCCATCGACGTTTGACAAAGTTCAGTTTACTATGTTTACAACTGAACACCAGATCATGCTTTGAAATAATTCTACAGGTATATCACAGATTGCAGCACTTAAAATTTATTTTTCAAGCAGAGCGGTTTTTATTTTTACAGCTAAGATTACTACATAATGAAGTGTTGTTTTAATTGCTTTTCCGGTGCAATTGCCAGTTTATCGATTTACAACGTAGTTTACGATATATCAATACATTTCAGCATAGTACTTTTTGTGATTTTATTATCTAGAGCGAATTTAGTTTTGGATTTGGTGCAGTTATTAGAAGAAGACGCACATTGACCGGTAGGAGGGATTAGGCCTACCAGCATAGAGATCGCTGGGGATTACGACGTAATCGCTGGCAACTCCCTCCCGATGTGTACAGAGCGGTATCGATCTATTTCGCTGTATTTTCAATATATTAAAGAAAACTCTCGATCTGAAAACAGGGCTATATATTTTTAGTTTGGCCTTGGACTGTTAGACTTACAAGGCCAATGTTAAGATTTTACATCTCAAAAATTAATTGTATTAGAGGTAGTGAGGTATGAGAAGAAGCTTGAGTTTGAAGTTTCAACAGAGGAGGGGAAGAAATCATTGATGACGTGGAAGTAAACAAAGCCATGTGATTACGCTACTAGTCTGGTAGATAAAAAAAACTAAACCAAAACAAAATGTGGGTTGATATTAGAAACAATGTTTTGCTCTTTGAATAACAAGAAATAAACAGGTGACATGTTTTTTGTTTAGCATGTAACACATGACTGACACAAGAAATTTGTTGTTGAATCGGTTGATCATATGTAAATATTTATTTCCCCTCATGGAAAAATCCAAGTTCATCTGGGTTTGTTTGTAAACACCCAAGCTTCTTCTCATACCTCACTACCTCTACGTTGTTAGATTTTCTCTGGCCAAGTAGAATCTGCATATAACACGGTTTTTAGACATAAATTACTTATTTCCAGACTGAAGGTAATCCTCGGAGCCGTTTTTGAGATAATTGTACAAGCAAGCATGCAAAAGTTAAAAGTAATAAGCCCAGGGGAAACTTTGTTCCACTGTCTTATCCTAAATCGTACACAAGAATACCGCCAGAGAGCAGGAACAATTAACCTATTACCATAGCCATCTCTAACAAAGCCGCGACGCTAGTAAATAAATGACAACAACGCGTCTAAGGGTTCAGGTGGTTTGTTAATCCACACTCTCTTATGGCATTATATTTTGTTTACTCGAAATCAGCTGGCTCTGTCAGGGTTTTTACCATGCAAAAAAAACCTTGCAAAGCGGCGTTGCCAGTTCGAACGCCACGGCCTTGTTATAAATTGCAGACGACCATGCTATTATAACTGGCGCCAATTCTTGGGACCCACGCCGTCCATAAGACTAATGTTAATTTTAGCATTGGGCTTATGGACGGCGTGGGCCCCAAAGAATTGGCGCCAGGTATACCCATAGAAGTATAAACAGTTATAGTTCTATGGGTATACCACCCATCAGTTCTCTAGTTGCCTAATTCTCAGTCCCACACTCATAAGCATACTACCGGTACTCACTATAAGTTTTGATTCGATACTGGCCAATAACGCCAAATTGTCCAATAAAATTTTTTAAACTCATTAAAACCCGTCCTTGCTATTATTACCATCATCTCGCAAACTGCCAGTGTCGAAAATGCAATGGAAATTTTAATCTAGAGTCTGAATTAGAAAGCAGGAACTATAAAGGTAGCCAGACTGGTAATAATAATAACTAATTTGAGAGAACATAATATCATAAGGAAAATAATTGGTTCTGAAAAAAAATTGATCAATAATATCCCGATTATATTTAATAAGATCGTCGAACACAACCATGTGTATTCAAATGATTCAAAGATAGTTTATAATAAAGCTTGCGCTTCCTATAACGGTAATTAAAGCGCAGGGCAAAGCCTTTGAAAAACCTGGTTTGTATTTGCCAGAACCTAGCTGTAATTTTCACACGAACAACTCTATGTTGCTTTTTTCAAGAGTTGGATGGTTTTCTGACAAAAGTGTTGGTAAAATAAACTATTAAGCAAATGATAACACAGGATCTATTGCTGTGTAGGCTTACAAGGTCCGAAGTTACACCATTGTAGAGGGTTTCCGGGCTAAACCGTGTAGACGTCGAACTCGTTGAATGCCGACGTTTTGGGTGTATTACAACATCCATCTTAAGGATAGTTAATCGCAGCGCACAAAGCTTATTATAGTTCACTCCTTCATCACTGATGAGCGCGCCCTATCTGGTCGTTATTCAAACTGTTGAATTATAGCTGAGATGGTGACAAGTTTATTACACTCTCTCTTTTATGATGGTAGCGACGCGGCAGAGGGTTGAGGGATGAAAGCCCCCCGCCACTGACCGCGGCAAAAGTAAGGTCGACGGGTCCTATTCGAGTTATCGCCGTTTTCGTTGCCTTGGTAATTTTAGCGAATTTCCCCCTTAGCAAGGGAAGATGTGCTACTGTAGGTCTTATCGTGAAACGTAAACCCGAGACCTTATTTTGTGAAATTAAAATACATTGTGCAATAAAATACCCCCGTTTCAGCAGTCCTGCATTCTCAACGAATTTCAAGTGCATAAGTATACAGGGTTGAAGGAAGTTAGTGTTAAAAAATTTTATGTGATAAACTACAATTTCAAATAAGAATAATACAGAAATATTCATTTTCAACACCTTTATAAACTCTTGTTTTCTATTTAAGTCTAGCTTTGTGTTTTTTGAGAAAATTTAAATTAAGTTTGATGCGGTATTTCTATGTTATACTGGACTGTAGAATGTGTCAAATATTATCAAAATCTTGCCCTTTTAATCAGTTTTAAATTGATGTATGAAAGCTTACTATTGCTCTAATTCAACATTTATAAATCTAACAGTATGTGGAGAAAACAGGGTAAAGCTGAAAAAAAGTAAAGCTGTTTCTTTATCTGAAGAAACCCTGTTGTCCCTTAATAAAATGGCTATAACTGCACTAAAACCTATGTTTTATGCATTTTATTACCATTTTCAGAATCCTCGTAAAATTATAAAGAGGAATATTAAAGTATAATTAGGACGAGTCATCATTTTGAACTTCTGTTTTATGGTTAAAGTTTGAAATTTTGTTTTTACGAACACGAATTAAAGCTTACGATATTAGTTTTATGTCCTATTTAAATATGATATAATATTTTAGTTAAATTGTCAATAAAACCTGTAGTGTAGTATTTCATCTGAAACCTTATTAAATGAAGAATCTTTTGATAATATTCAACACACTCTTAAGTCAAATACGACACAAAACAAACGTCGTAAGCTTTAATTCGTGTTCGTAAAAAAAATTTCAAACTTTAACCAAAAACAGAAGTTCAAATTGATGACTCGTCCTAATTATACTTTAATATTCTTTTTTTATAATTTTACGAGGATTTTGAAAATGGTAATAAAATCCACAAAAACATACTGCCGAAAGGCTTTTTATTAAAGAGAGTGGACTCTCCAGTATGCCCCTGATGCAATATTGAAAATGAAACGATTACATGTATTTGAAAATTACAGTGAATATTCAGAACATCGTCAAACATTGTACAATAATTTAAGAAAACATAATGGTTCCTTGGTTCCTCCAAATTTGCAGTTTATATTTATAGAGGAAAATTCAAAATTATGGTTTTACATATTGAAATTCCTTTAAAAAGTTAATGTTTCAATTTAAAATTTTGTGGACTTGCATTGACTGATGGAATACTGAATCAATTCTTAATGATCCATATTTTGTGATATCTTAATTTAAGATGTTAATTGACATTAGGGCTTCATGTATAAACAAAACAAAGCCTATAAATAAAAGAGTATAAAAAAATTAAATAAATCTCTGTCGCATCGTGGCCTTCAAGCCTAACTCTGTTTTCGTGACCGTCACATTTCTCGTTGTTTGATGGCAAGAAACCCTCTCGCTTGTTTCGCGGACGGAGAATAGCTTACTCGTCCCCGCAGTGAAAAATCGCTCGCTCATTTCGTAGCCGGAAAATTTCCGCAGCCGAAAATCGCTCGGTCTTTTCCAGGCCAGAAAATCACCTGCTTGTTTTGCGGCCGGCAGATCTCTTGGTTGTATTGTGGACGACAAGCCTCTCGCTCTTTTCGCAGCCGTCACATCTATTGGCCATATCTTGTCCAGATAAAAAGTCGTTGCTGGCAGGCATATTTCTTTGATGTTTCACTGGCGACCGTATTTCGCTATTTTCGAGGTACTCATATTTATTGACCACATTGCGGCCGAAAAATCTGTCGTTTAGATCACGGCTGGCAAATATCTGTCCCACTACAACTAATCCGCTCGCCCTCTACATGGCCGTTACACCTTTCGCGGTCGCATTGCGGCTGTCAAATCGCAGTCCTTATTTATCCCACGGCCAGCAAATCTCTCGGACGTATTGCAGCCGGAAATCGCTCAGTGTTTATATGGCCAGCAAATCTCTTGGTCTTATTGCGGTTGTTAAATATGTTGGTCATATCGCGGCCGTAAAACAATATTGTATTTTACTTTACACAGATTGAGCTCAAGTATTCGTTTTAGGAGGCAACATGGCTGATTTCACTGGTCGGGAATTGTTTTGAAATAGTTGGAAAAGGTCAGAATAAAGTCGGAAGTTTCATATGTGAAATCTGTTAAACATCTTGCTTTGGTTTCACGGCGGCTGACAAATTTCTCGGTCATATCATGGCAATAACAGCTCTTGGTTAAGATGTATTGTGGCCTACGAACATCGGTTGTATAAAATCATAAGAACCATAGTATAAAATCTAATAAAAAACGTTAATAAAAAAATATATATTTTTTGTGTTTTGTGTGGGGGGCGCCAAACTCCGATTTTGCCCCGGGCGGCAGTTAGTGTAGAACCGTCACTGCAACCAACATGCAAAGTATTACAATTTTAAAAAATTCATGGACATTACAAAGGTTGGTTATTGTTAATTAATCTATAAGTATAAAAGAGGATGTTGGTATATATATATATATATATAAGTATAAAAGAGGATGTTGGTATATATATATATATATATATATATTTATTTATTTATTTATTCATATATTTGGCACTGATAAACTCAGACACCGCTGGACCGATGACCACGGAACTTGGTAGATACATGTAGAATTTCATGAAGTACGTTTATACACCATCAGTTTCGTGATAACTTTCAGGGCTTAGCCCTGGGACCGTCTTAAAGGTACCCATGTCAGGGATTTTGAAGGAAGTTGAGTTAGATTTGTTTACTAACAAAACATATGAAAATAAAATTTAAAACAGATGATGTAAATTAATGGTATTTGTTTCTGCTAATTAATTGTATTTGTTTACATGAAGATTTGTTACTTGGTGCCAGGTGGTTAATGAATTAGACTTTTGCATTTTTTCAAAGTGCAATACACTATATAAAATGTTGGTATGTAGTATAACATAAAATAAATAACTGATTACTGAAAGACTGCAGTCAGACTGATCACTTATACTTGAAGGACTTCTTTTTTATGACAACTAACTGATATTTAAAGAGGAAGAGTGTGCTACTGTAAAGAATCAATTTTATCTACAGCACTTTGATCTACAGGACGGCTCATTTAATCTTTTTGTTCAGATATAGAGTCTAAGAACGTAAGTCAGCACTTTTTAATAATTGCTGGAGTGGCATTGTAAATTTTTGTTCAAGGTAGACCCTAAAACCTTGAGAAAATGATCTTTTACAGTGAATAAAATTTCAAGCCATGTTCTATGGTTCCTCTAACACGTGTATGCCTTCATGAAGGAAAGAAATAGTATAAATCCTATTTCTTTCCTTCATGAAGGCATACACGTGAAGACATGCACATACGCAGGTCTGCTGCGACGGGGTTGCATAATAAAGTTCTAATTAAGGGTAACATATGCGAGCAGATTCAAAGTGCCGTCGAAACAGCCAAGGGTGCCGTTTTATATAGACAGGCACTTTATACAGGAATAGAATACCCCCGTCGTAGCAGACCTGCTTACTAAGAGCGGATTTCTAAAAACGTTTTTTGCTTTATGGATGTATATTTGATATGTTCAAAGAAGTAGATTTTACAACAAGAAAAATAAATGGGAAAGCAAAACTATTTAACTGATGGGTGATATTGTATGTTTAATTTTAATCGTGAGCGAAGCCACGGGTTCTTCTAGTATATATATATATATATATATATATATATATATATATATATATATATTTATATAGTTGGCACGGATAAACTCAAAAACCGCTGGACCGATGGCCACGAAACTTGGTACATACATTTAGAATTTCATGGAGTAGGTTTATACACCTTCAATTTCGTGATAACTTTCAGGGCTTAGCCCTGGGACCGTCTTAAACGTACCCATGTCAGGGATTTTGAAAGAATTTGAGTTCGATTTGTTTACTAACAAAACATATGAAAGTAAAATTTAAAACAGGTGATGTAAATTAATGGTATTTCTTTCTACTATTTAACTGTATTTGTTAAAATGAAGTTAAACAGAAAGTCTTCACTCAAACCTAAACATGGAATTTTATTGTATAAAACTATTTTAAGACCTTTGGTGATGTATGCCTGCCCTATCTGGGGATTATCAATTTCAAAAACTAAACTTAACAAAATTCAAGTATTTCAAAATAAAATTCTTAGGCTATGTGTCAACTCGCCCTGGTTTGTCCGGAACAGACAAATTCATCAAGAATTTGGGGTGGACTCAGTTGAAGAATTCGTAAAAAAGAGTGCAACCAAGTTCCTTAACAATATTGGTATTGTCCCCGGTGCACAATTTTTCAATATTTGTGAACCAACAGTGAATAGACGTTTGAAGGCGAGGGTTCTGCAGGACATAATGAATGAAGTAGATTAGGCTTCGATTGAAAATTAGTTCCTGGGTGTCTCCATGAGAGCGAGCCCAATAATGTCTCACATGTTATATAGTTAATGTTATTACATTCTGTGCATAATACTTATTTTGTATTGACCCGGAAATAAATTGATTAGAAAAAAAAAATTTAAATGAAGATTTGTTACTTGGTGCCAGGTGGTCAATGAATTAGACTTTTGCATTTTTTCAAAGTGCAATACACTATATAAAATTCTTATATGTAGTATAACATAAAATAAATAACTGATTACTGAAGGACTCCAGTGATCATTGATCACTTATACTTGAAGGACTTTTTTATGACAACTAACTGATATTTAAATAGGAAGAGTGTGCTACTGTAAAGAATTAATTTTATCTACAGCACTTTAAAAAAATTGCCGGGACGGCTCATTCAAACGTTTTGCTCAATATAGAGTCTAAAAACGTAAGACAGCACTTTTTAATTATTGCTGGAGTAGCATTGTAATTTTTGTTCAAGGTAGACCCTAAAACCTTAAGAAAATGATCTTTTACAGTGAATAAAATTTCAAGCTATCTTCTTTGGTTCCTCTAACACTCCGCCTTGTAGGAAAGAAATAGGATTTCTAATACGCAGGTCTGCTGCGATGGGGGTGCATAATAAAGTTTTAATTAAGGGTAACATATGCGAGCAGATTCAAAGTGCCGTCGAAAAAGCCAAGGGTGCCGTTCCTTATATTGTGCCCCTTGATCATCATCAGGGCAAGCTCAGGTACCTTGGAAACGACCATAAATGCTTCTCGGCGTTCGTCTCTGTAAATTGGCCTCTTGAGTGTGTGAGCGCAATCCTTTTCACCTGATATCACGATCGACTGGACAGCCGACACAAGCAAAACGCACTTGCAAGAGGAAGAACCGCTGATATTAGGCATGAGCCTACCCAGGGCAGCAACACCATTTGGGGCTTTGTCGGTGGGACATTGGATATGGTCACATTTTTTATGTACAGGCACTTTATGCAGGAATAGAATACCCCCGTCGTTGCAGACCTGTGTACTAAGAGCGAATTTCTAAAAACTTTTGCTTTATGGAAGTACATTTGATACGTTCAAAGAAGGAGATAAATTAGATTTTACAACAAGAAAAATAAATGGGAAAGCAAAACTATATAATTCATGGGTGTTAGTGAATGTTTAATTTTAATCGTGAGCGAAGCCACGGGTTCTTCTAGTACTAAAATGTATTTGTAGTCTTCATAAAACGTTTTACAGCTGAGAAATTTTATGATAATAGTACGTGACGTGATCGTGAGGTTCCAGTGGCCGGGTCGGCACACTGAGGCTGTTATAGGGATTGTTCCCTCTTCAGCCTTGGACAGTTGGGTCAGAGTAGCGCACAGCTGCAGGACTTTGTAGTTCAATACGAGAAGAGTTTAATACGAATGCCTGCAGCTGTGCTCGTGGTTGGTTGTTGATGGTTGGGTGTGGATTTCGGTGGGGATAGTGTGGGTTGGGCAGTGGTGAGTTGTGGTCGAGTGTCACTGTGAGGCGTTTGGTCTGGTGATGTCGGGTGGTTGGGTTTGAGTGAGGATGGAGCGTTGCAGCAGGACTTTGTTGACTTGGATAATAGTATAGGCCTAATTTGACAGTCATATATAGCAGAGTATAATTATGTGATATGCGTTTAAAAAATCTTGTACCCTAAAAAAATTCATCATAAGCCTTGGAACTTGGAAGACTTCTTTATATACGTTTATATATCTTTTGTACTTAAAAAGACTAGTGGGCACGAGCTGAACAGAAGCTTTTTTAAAGGCTGCCGATAAAACAATGTTTATTACAATTAGTGTTTTAATTTCTCTTCCACTCTTTCAATATTAAATCGTATTGAGTAAAATTGATAACGATCTTAGAGATCGAAAATTACTGCATTGTTATTTTTAATAATCAACCCTCGTTTCGTTTCAATCTATGATTAATCGTTATGTAGAGTTAGCCAAGAGGATGTTGAAGTTTGGGAGGGTTGAACGTTCTATGAAGACATGGGGAATGATGGACACTACAATGGCTCGGCATTTTGGGCATGTCAGCGAGATCACTCACTGCTCGTAATCACAAGAACACGTGACCGGAAGAATAGGGTGATGAGAGTGTTAGCGGGGGTAAGAGAGACACAAAAATGGAGAAACGAACTCCCGGCCAACTGTGTCGACATATAGTTTTAAACTACATTTTGAAGAGCGCTGAAGTCAATTACTGCAACAAAAAATCTTTCGTGGAACCTCAAGAAATAAAAACAAGACAATGGTCAAAGACCTAGCCGGCAGAGGGGTTGTTTGTTTTATCCCCACTCCACCCCATCCCATACACCGCTGTCACGGGCCTATCGTTTTGTTTTGACATCTGCTCTCTGTGCGACACGGCCTTGACCAGATAGAGGTCCCTATTATAAAAATCTAATCTAATTGTCACATATGAAAACCAATGACGTACTATCATATTTCTACTGATTTACACAAGCCAAATGAGACACAAAAGAAAACTGTCCGACATCCCATTCGGAGATAAACCATGAATAATTACTACCGTTGCAGCACACCTGCATACTCAACGAATTTAATGCTTAAATTGGTTATTTTAACAAAGCCTCATATTTCACTTAAAATCAACTCATGTCAGTAAATATGCATGGGAAAGGAATAGTATTCTCCATAAGAATGACTTGGAAGTGAAGTGAGTGTGCAGGTTTGCTGTCACGAAAATGTGAAAATGAGGCTTATATGGCTTTAATCCAGTACAGTATATCTCTACTATGTAGTTGAAGTTGTATGTCAAGTTTCATTAAGATATGTTAAGAAATAGGCGATTCATAAAATATTATTTACATTCCTTGGGGTTAACATTGGGAAGGTAAGTGCGCAGATTTACTGCCTCAGGAATCTAAAAACAGATTATGCCACAATCAAGTAGATCCCAACTAGATGCATAAAGCCACCTTAAAAATGTTGATTAAGATATGTTTAGAAGTAAACAAAGTACACAATTTTTTAATATTCCCCATAAGGTTGACATAGGGAATGGCTATGCAGGCTATGCTGCTATTCCCGTTACCATTGCTGTCACAAAAATATAAAATGGGGGATTTTATGTTATAATCCAGTAGATTTCACGTCGATAAGGCCACATACCAAGTCTTTAAGATGTATTCAGAAATAAGTGAAATATAAAAATGTATTTATTTTCTATAAAGTTATATAGCATTGGGGGCGACGTTGTATCTCGGTAACCAATCCTATACTCTTATATGAGCAATGTTATCGTCCGGCCGTGCGTGCTTGCTTGTATGCTTGCTTGTATGCTTGCTTGTATGCTTGCACATTTATCTCAAAAACGGCTCCGAGGATTTCTTTCAAAGTCTGGAAATAAGTAATTTATGACTGAAAAACGTCTTTTACGCAGATTACTTGGCCAGAGAAAATCTAATAACGTAATAAATCGAATTTTAAAGTTGTAAAATTTTAACATTGGCCTTATGGGTTGCCGTGATAGCAACGAAAATAAACAAGGAAAGTGTAAACAAATGAAGTAATAATAACAGCTGTTTGGAATCTACAGCTATCAAGGGAAAATACAGCAGGTGGGATGAAGAGTCCATGGAGCAATAAAAAAGGTTTATATTGATACATTTTATGACATTGAGATATTTTATAGTAACTGGATGAACTGGTAAACATGAAATAACACCGAGCAAGGCTCGGTCCACCAGGTACTGGACCTTATAAAAGGAGGCTTCGCACAGATAGGCCTAAGTAAACAAGAAGTAAAACAAGTTTTCAGATTTAGTACACTGTAAGTGAACTTGAAGTATAAAGTGAGAAAGAGTTCAATTATCATCTGATACTAATATAACGTAAACACACGCTGCTCAGCAGCTTTAAACTTGCGATTAGTCTGCTGATAAAACAATCTATCTGCATGGAAACTTTGTACAGCGATGCCCAGAATGGAGGGGATATGGCGCTCAGGACGCCATCAAATAAAATTTGCGGGGGATTTTTAAACTATAAAAAGTATGGAATTCTGTGATAATAGTAATTTAAATTTCGAGTATGTATTGTATGAAGGATGACCAATACTAACAACATTGACAAATAAATGTATTGTTATTTACCTATCATTAACCGTGCAATCACGCACAGACACGCAAATATTATATACCGAATGCGAAAACCACAGAAATAACATTGCAAACGCCAAGAACAGCGACAATAACCCGTAATATCGGACGCGACGGTCGGCTCCAAGATGGTTCGGCCATTGATTCCATTAATAAAACAATCAGAACTTTATAAAGTCGCAGAAATACTTTTCATGAACAAATTAAGAAATAGTTGTACAGGAAAGTTTTATCGTGAAATCAACTGTTTTTTTTGCACAGAAAAACAGAACAAACTTCCAACTCGTTTGACTCGTTACTCTTATTTTAATGTGATAGAACTGATTTATTTTTTTGATTTTCTAACTGTAAAATGAAATTAGGTGTAATTAATTTATTATTAAGGTCCAGAAAAATATAATTCGTGATGTATTTACTAACATTTAATGTTAGGCACACACCACTACTTAATGTTTTATTAATTAAAACTATAGTAAATAACCTGTTGCTCGAAATCGAGAAAAAATAGTTTTGTAAAAGATTAAAGAATGAACAATTTACTTATACACTAATTATGGCTACATTACAGAAAGCTTTAAAGTTTATTTGGTTTACCGCAGGAGTTCCAGCTAAACGATATTTTTGTTAGGATCAATTTTTGTTCGGTTTTCTTAATTTTCCCTTAATTTTTCTCTTGTTTCTTAAATATATATTTGAGGTACCCGTAATAGATTGTGCTCTGCTTATAGCAACAGTTGTAGAATGTTATCCAAAATGTTCTGGATTTAAGTCTAGCGGCCCAATTTCGTTGCTATATCATGAAATTTGTCATGTAGGTATCAAACCATGATATCACCAGATCTTTTTTAATTTTTTTAAAATTTTCATTTTTAAGGGTATTTACCCTATAAATCCCATAAAAACTACAAGAATTCAAATGTCTCAAAAATGGCTCTAACGATTTGATTAAAATTTCAAGGTTTGTAATGCTTAAGATGCCGAACAAAATTACACTATCCGCATGTCTGTAAAATTTCAGGTTCAGAAGTTGTGGGAGTTTAACTGTTAAAAATATCATATTTTTTTAATTTCACAACATCTTTAACTTCTAAAGAAAATATACTTACAACCATTAAATTTGGATTGAAGAAAATAAATAATCCAGTATTTTCAATTATTAGTCTCCGTCGACTGGTTGTGGAAATGATTAATATTTTTGTTTGGCGGTAAACGCGTTAGTAAATTATCTCTGGCCAAGTAACCAGCATACCTGAATAGAAAACGTTTTTGAGGCAGAAATTAGCTAAACTTATTTACACACTGAAGGAAATCCTAGTAGCCTTTTCGAGTTGTCCAATCACTGACTTCTGTATTTAAAGTGAATGTAGCTCATAAAAGAGTGCAGGATTAATCACAAATAGATTACTCTTAGAACTTCGTTTGCAAAAACACTCGAGTGGTTTTCTTTATAAAATTGTTGCGATATTTGATTAATCTTAACAACTATTTCAAAGCATGTAAAGAAAGTGAATCGATTCTAACACACAATAATTTTATTGATATCGAAAATAGAAACTGTTCCGAAACCTCAACCCATGACTGTATTGGCCCTTTCTAACCCTTTTTTGACTGTGGTGCCCTTTCTGGGACGTATTGGCAAATCTATGAGAAATGGACTTTAATTTGACATCTCAAATATTAAAATCAGTCCAGCCGTTGCCGAGTTATGAATTTGAAAAGAAACCCGTGACGTATTAATATAAAGATATAAAGATTTGTATAACCAATCAACCATTCTTTCGCTTGTTTCCTTTAACCCAAACAACCCCTTCAAATGGTCTGAGGCAAGATGTAAGCGTGAACGTGACGTGTAAATCTGTTGTCCCGTGCGGGCGCCCTTCCTGGACTTTATTCTACTGGACGTTATTCCGACTCGAATAGTTTTCACATTTTTTATTTATTTGTGGAATAACCTCCAGGACAGTCCCTTACAAAAGCTAGTGCTCCTTGTGACACAGGAACTTTTTGTTGGTACTGTATCATGGACTTTATTCTCACTGGACGTTATTCTCACACGTTTTAATTTAATATATTTTTGTGATGGGGACGAAAGTAGGGATTTTTGGAAGTTATTCCACAAAAATTCCCTACTGGACTTTATTCCAACTGGACGTTATTCAACCGTCCCATATGTGTGACCTAATTTCATAGTTGTTCACGAGTTTTGCAAAGTTATTCCTATTTTTACCTGCGATCTACACGTTTTGTCTGCCCACCTGCGGCCGCTCAACATGAGTAGTCATCTTTCGCAAAATTACAGCCGCTGTTTACGCACAATTAAATTAAAGGAATTTTTTTACTTTTAGAAAAGTTTCACCCATCTTTTTACCCAGTATTGAGGAAACCTTTCCGAGCCAATAGCGTTTTGGATCAAGTGGATTACCAAGTTTCGGATTATCGGGACTCCTCTGTATAAAAAAATCTAATGAAAAAGTAAAAAACGTACCATTGAATCATCAACTCTATATTGTTGTATATAGAGAATTTTACCACTCTTTACAATTGTATTTAAATAATCTAGATCATCAAATTTAGTGCTTAAGCGCTGCAGATGCAACAGCTGGCTAGGGGCAAATGGGTTTGCACAGGCCCTGCTTGAGACACCAATGTTCACCAACTTCTTAACTATAATTTCAGCTAATCGAAAAAAATCTTATATTGATAAGACTGTCTAAGAGGCCCAATGTTTAATTACATATGCTAGACCTATTATAAAAATGAAAGACGCCGAAGAAAAAAACACATGGGAATAAAAGTATGGGTTCATAACTCCTTTGTGCACTCCCCATCTAATCACATTGTTTGAAAGAATACCAGTTTTGTTTTGTGAAGCTTGCATTTGTCTGGGAATAACCATATACAATTTTAGAATAAAAAAATTCGACTTAGATGTGGACATTCAATTTACTATAGTAAAATAAAAATCAGATGATAATATGAACATAAATGATGATAATTATTGTTTTAAGTTATTTATCACGTTTGGTAAAACATCTAAATACCTTTAGAACAAGTATCCCAGTGAGGAAAATACAGACGATGTTGAGGAAAGTCAAGGCCAAACTGAGTGTTCCCAAAACGATCAACTCCCTCACAGGGTCTCCAGTCTTGAGAGCGTTCAGGTTTAAAGGTTTGGGGTCGCCCATGATCCAAGTTGATAGAGCCAGAGCCCAAAGAAGCCCCTGAAATTGAATTTATTATATACATGAGCAAAAAAATAAATAGGAAGTACAAGTTTAAGAATCCCTGTCTTGTCTGACATGGATTCAGTGGTGACTGGGATGGCGCAGGGGGGTGGAGTATTGCTAACAGTTCACAATACAAGACCAGCCGGACTGTGTATTGCGCTTGCTCAGGAAGACTTGACCTCGACTCACTCGGGGTTTAACTGTTATTACCTCACAAGAAATTATATGTTAATGTTGTTTACATTCCTCTATGAATTAATCAGCAATTTTACTTAGAGTATTGCTCGAATCTTGAATGTTTGTACGAGATAATTCTTGGGAAACTGATTATACTTGAGGATATTTATATTTCAGAAGTTTCTGGAATAGATTTTGAATATATTAATGGGAATGGTGTGGCTTAAATAATAAATAATATGACCGCTATTTATGACTAAAAATCTTACAATGAAATAATGTAAATATTTTGAAAATTGTAATTGTAATTTTTTATGTGGAAATAAATTTGATTTGATTTGATTTGAAATAATGAATTTCAATGAAGCAACTGGATTTAGTTTTAAGTAATGAAAACATTACCAAAGGCTTACTGTGATTTTCCCAGAGTTTAAACATAACGCGGTTTAACAGCAGCTGTTAACATTAACTATTTTCAAAATAAAATAAATCAATAATACAAAATTGTTATCATAAAAAATCTTTAAATAAACTTGTGATCAGAAACCAATGTCAGTTGACCCAATACAGCCAGTACTATATCAATTTTGAGATTAGAAAACGGAAGCATTATAATATTTTGTTTGAAAGAAAGTTTGGAATAACGCTGTTAGAACAAATTCTTCAAGTATTATAGAAGGGAACAAGGGAAGTGAGAGTAAAATGAATGGTAGGGGGGGGGGTGAGAGGGAAATGTTGTATGCACACACATTTTGTCCTTGAATTAGAAGGCTTCTATTTTTTCTGCACTTTTACACTCCATTTTAATTAATGTCCATTAATGTGCCAGATGGGGGGGGCATCTGGCTCTCAAATAATAAACATTTCTTTTGAAAGTAAAAATTAATATAACATCATATATATTCTGAAACCACGTCACTTGATTCATCTCAAATTTCTTTTTGTATAGATTTAAAAAATCTTTAGTAATTTTTGTTGTTTCTGTACTTCAATTTCTGCCGCCCTCTAAAATCACCTGCCAGGGGCAGGTGCCCCCGTGCCCCCCCCCCACTTATAGCCCTGATTTAGACAATCAGATTGATCATGGGAATGGAAATTCTCGCCTGCACCCTCCTTCTACACTCTCACTGAGGCCTTCCTCAACACTTGACCTGCACACAGTTAAAAGTGTCCTCCTAATATTTCTTTTGTCTTTGTGGTGAGAACAGGTGGCTTTAGGGACTTCATTCTAAGTATAGGTGTTTACAGCAGGAGGCATTAGGGACTTAATTCTGAGTATATGATAAATTTTTTGACAGCACTGGCAACATGTTGCATTAGGGACTTAATCCTAAGGATAAGTGCATATTAAATACTGAGAGCATTGGCAGCAGGAGGCATTAAAGACTTTCTCCTAAGTATAAGTGTAATTTAGTGACAACATTGACAGAAGGAGGCATTAGGGACTCAAACTTAAGCATAAGTTCAATTTACTGAGAGTACTGACATCAGGATTCACTAGGGACTTAATCCTAAGTATAAGTGTATGCTAAATTTACTGACAGCATTGACAGCAGGAGGCATGAGAGACGCAGATATTGCGACTCCAGTGAGGGAGCCGGAGTAGTTCCCTAGAACTGCGATGGCGACGGCGGCACCAGACAAGAGAGCAATCAGCCCGCCCACCCACATCGACCTCATCTCACACCTGTAGCAATGAAAATATGAAGATGGAATAAGTAGTTATTTGTGTGTTAAGTGAATAAGGTACAACATTGTCTCACGAAGGAAACAATATACTTTACTGTTGAAATACATACATTTTCCCCCACCTGCAATAATAAATACCCAATCTATAAATATGTATTTCATTAACTTAGTAATTACCAAATAATATCCATTTTCTTTCGTTTTGCAGATAGTGCCTGCATCCAAGAAGCTGCAACCATTCATGCACCAGCGCTCAGCTGATTGTTGCAACATTCTTACACCTTAATTCTTAGACTTTCTTGCACCTGATTGTCATCAATGTTATTCTTATGTTATTATTGCTGCCAATATATCAGTTGCTAGTGCCAGCAATCTGTTGATCTTCAACATATTTGCATGTCTGCGTAGTAAAAATTTGAAGGCGCTCGATTTTTGAATTTTTGATTTCAATGTTATTCTCATGTGTTTACTTTGTATCCTGCCAAGAGACAAAGTAATCACTTTACTCCCATTGGGAGACAAAATATTATTTTTATTCACTCATTACAAGGAGTAAAGGCATCTATATATTATCTATATTTATTGGATATTATGGTGGGGGAAATAACATTTACAGTACAAAGACTAATAAATTATGAACAATTAGCAGATACCTGCGGCTTCGCCCAATGAAATCATAACAAATTAAGAATTGAATTATACTTTAGTTGTAATTTATAACTTTTTACAAATTAGGAAATGAATTGTTTGGTTTTAATCATATACTATACTGTGTATGCATTTTTAAGCGTTTAACACGTTCGCTGCTGGCCGCTAGATGGCGCGGCTGCGCCAAGAGCTGAACTAGTGTGGGGCAAGCCCTTATCTAAATGACCCTGGTGGTAATTTTTGGAAATAATGTTTTTTATTGTGGGAAAAGTATGTCCCCAAGAGCTGCAAGGAAATATAGAACGCTCATGAGGAGCTGGCTAATCCATGACAACGTTAAACAACAATGAACGGTGCCGTTCCGGAACGTTCCTAGCTCCTGGCGCCATGTTCCCGGTGACGTTCCGGAACATCCGCAGCAGCGAACGTGTTAATTACTAAGTTTAAGATAGAAATTCCACCCTCTCTCGGTTGAAATGAGAAGATGAAACGTTTCATCTGTAGATTTTTATGTTTCCCTCAAGAAGGAGAAATGCTATGAATTGGGCATAAAAATGGGTTTCTATTAGTGTTTGAATAACAAAAAAATTGTCACTCCAGTGGTTTGAACTCATAAACTTTAAGGATTTAGGTGCACTTGCCTAAATCCTGTCGGCCAGTTTGACTCATGAGAGTATAAGGCATTTCCCGGGATGTAACATTGATATAAATGACAATAAAAAGTGGAATTTTGAGATCAGAATTTAGTACTTTATATCAAATAGCCAAAATTGAAATAAAAAATAAAAAATGAATTTATCGGCCAAAAATTTAGGAAACACATTGGCCCTCTAAAAATTCTCAAACACATTGAAAATCGGATCGATTGTGTGCTTTGACGGCAGAAGTAGTCCATTTAAAAAAAAATCCCCATTAGCCACTCAAACCCTTCTAAAACTTTTAATTTTGAAAATTCTGTTTCTAGCGGAAGCTTTGTACTGTGAATGGAATATCCATGCGAAACTTTGAGATATCTATATCCACTCTGAGTACTTCAAGCGATCGGTAAAATGTGAGCATTAGGCCAGTCATTCTACAAAAAATAACTTAGGGAACATTTAAAAAACTGCAAGAAGATGGGTTTTGATGGTTTACTACAAAATAAAATGAGTATTTTAACGTATCCAAAGTTTACCAAAATCGAACCATGGAAGACCCTCTAAAATCACATTTAAATGGCGGTTTTTCCCACCATATGAACATTTTTGAAAAAAGTCCCTGAACGGCACTTTTTATCAATGACTTTGGACCGCTACTGATTATTGTTGGGTGATTGGTTCTTGATTTTGAAAGGGTACTCATTTTTGGCCGCCATCTTGGATCCACCACATTGGAAATAAATAAATATTTTTAAACATAAAGATGGTGTTGTGACACACTATCTAAACTAGATTTTATTGAGGTGTCCTTGGTGTCCACCGGCTGCATGTGGGATGATGTTTATGGCCAGGCGTCCTGTGACCTAATCCAAGTGAATAACTGGTTTGACCATAATGTATTGACTTTAAATGTTTCAGAAGATGTCTGCCGATATTTTTTTAATGTGAGAGTGACCCTGTTCAGAGATGTTTATGTCTGCATTCCTGTGGTGATCCGCTGTCGCACGCTTGTGGATGTGACGTTATTGTGTGTGATGCAATATAAATATTTAGGAATCATTTTCGACCAAAGAAGTTGCTTGGCTCCATACGTTTAGTACGTCAGAGGCTTAGAAGACTAGTCTATGCCTTTGCCGAGTTGGGCCTTACTGCTATGAATCGCATTGGGTGGATCACTGCAGGACTGTTTATTTCGCCTATGGCAGTCGGTGGTGCAGTTTGGTATCTTGGCATGGGGCGACGCCTTGTAAGCTGTATTAAACCCGTTGTCTGTGGCACAAAGATCTCTTATAAAAGCAATTCTCAAGAAGCCCATACAATACTCAACAGACCAACTCTATTCCGAATTTCCCGTTTTCATAAAATGATTACTTATTTTATAAACATAATAGAGTTAAATTTTTTCAACATCGAGCCAAATAATTCAAAAGACATAGATTGAACTTTGGATACTGTTTTCCAAGATCCTAAGCTCTATAAATACAGTACAGTTTGCGCATTATATCTCAGGCTGTGGCAGAGTCAGCTGATTCAAGGTGAAGGGGGAAGAGGGGGTACTTTTCTGAAAACATTTTTCTATCTCCCCGCTGTTTTTCAAACGTGTTTACCAATATCATTTGTTTAAAATATCACATAATACAGTTAGTACCATAGTAGCCATAGTCGGAGATATAATGCACAAACAGTACCAATCCTTTTTACATTGATCATGTCTTGTACCGTAATCTTTCACCGGATATTGTAGCCGCTGAGGGAGGCAGTGTCACCTTGTTTAAAGTAAGGGTGGCTGAGTGGCTGACTCGCATTGGGGGCGGCAGCGGGGAAATGATTCAATCTGCATACTTCTGATTAGCTATTATTTAGTAGTGAATGGATTATTACCTTTTTTTTTGTAAATTGTTTTGTATACCAGTTTAGATCACAACTACTTTTATTAATGATATATATTGTTCAGAGCATTTTTTATTATTAATATTGTTTTATTACTTTACTGAAAGGATAATTTTTATGCAGGTTTTTTCTGTGAGAACTGGACAATGTTGCGATACTAATGATATGCGCTGATATGAGCTCCCCAAACACGGACAGAGATTTAATTCCAGAGATTTAATTCCATCTAATACTTGTATATTGTATTATTTTAAATTGGCCTTTAAAAAAAATTACATTGAGATAGTTTTTGGCACTACTACAGGCATATCAATATTTAACCGTATTAAAAATAATACCTAATCTATTTGGACATTAGAAAGTTGTTAGACCTGTTAAGCATTTCTGGAGTTGGCCAGAATAAATCTGGTACCTCCCATGACAAGTAGCCAATAACGAGACCATAAAGGAATCCGACCAGCACACAAAGTAGCAATCCGAGGAATTCATTCATGACTCCAATTTTCTGTAATTTCCAATCTTTTGTCACAAAGCCAAATGTGCCTGCCATCACTGGTCCCTGTGAAAGATAAAAGTGTTCTTATTCAATGTTACATGTAAATCTACTGAATACAAAAGGGCTACCCATCAGCTTTTCAGCACCCAAAGATCAAACTTGCTTGCTTGCAGTGGCGTATCTAGGGGAGGGTTGTAGGGGATTGAACTCACCCCTCTTGACCTTAAAAAAATTTAAAAAAACTACAGAAGACAGGTTTTTGAGTGGACACAATTTTGGCAAAATTGGTGATGCAGACTAAAATGCTGCGCGAGCACTCGACACGTTCAGCGTGTATTGCACCCGGGACAATATCAAGTTGTAATGGCAATCAAATCAATACAAATAAAATTACAATTAAGGCAATACAAATTAATCATTAAATATAACTACATACATGTATATTTGCAATCAAATATGAAGAAACATGTATTAAAGTCTAGTTAAAAATTGCTGGTATCTGAGAGAATTTTTCTATTTTTGGGAAAGGTCTTTCCACATCAGCAGGTTTCACACAAAAAATTTGTCTTGCTAATTTTGAAAAGATTTTGTTTTGAAGAAAAAAAATTAATTTTAACTAGAAAATTATTGGAGGGTAATTAATTGTAATGTATGGCACAAGAGTCTGGAAGTATTGAAACATACCATCAATGGAGATATCAACATGCTTGCAACAAGAATCACTACTGAGTTTTCCACCAACCCGACTGCCGCTGTTACTCTGAAAAAGGGAAATATAAAATATTACATCATTTTGGTAAAATCACAAGTGGATGGATTCCCTTTATAGTGCTAGAAAACATGCGATCTATTATATTTGGCCATCAAACCTCTCGTTCTTAGGCACCGTTCTTTTCAACAATTAAAATATAAAATGAAATGAAAAATGTTTGTTTTTATCCAGTGTTTTTTACAGTACAAATAAAACTAATGTCATATCCTAAAATTATGTGAATTATCTAAATTAGTTATATCATTTGTAGATCATGTTATGTGATTAACATGATTTACATTATTAAATTATGGTTTAAATACCTCCAGTCAACAGTTCTAATCTTGTAGATTCTCCTACATGTTTCGAAACTACCGTTTCATCGTCTGGGATGATCCAAAAATTGTCATGACATTAAATTCTTGACACTTAAATAATTTAAAAATTTTTTAAAAACATTTATAAATTCACATACACATAAAAACACTTAATAAAAAACCAACATTGAGTACTTGTGCTGGCCAGCAATAGACACCGACTCATGTCGGTGAGTCGGTGTCTATTGCTGGCCAGCACAAGTACTCAATGTTGGTTTTTTATTAAGTGTTTTTATGTGTATGTGAATTTATAAATGTTTTTAAAATTTTTAAATTATTTAAGTGTCAAGAATTTAATGTCATGACAATTTTTGGATCATCCCAGACGATGAAACGGTAGTTTCGAAACATGTAGGAGAATCTACAAGATTAGAACTGTTGACTGGAGGTATTTAAACCATAATTTAATAGTCGATTAACAGTTCTGGAGGCAAACAACAATGAATGATTTACATGTTTTTTTTTACATTTTACATAAGTGGGTTGTTACTATGATAAAATAAATCTTTCACATTCCTTTTATTTGTAGTCGACTGTTTGAAGGTCAAATTGGTGAGCATTGTACATTTGGGAGCCAAAGTAAAAAAGGCCTTTTTTCCATTTTCAGTTCTCACCCATGGCAGTTGCATCAAGCCTTCCTAGCAAGTGCTCTGAATGCTCACCTCATACCTGTAAATCAATTTTTTCCAGAGATATTGGGGATGCAAATGTTGGACTGTTGACAATTTGTGTATTATCTTTGTATCTATTGGGCACTACCCACCTTAAGGCAAATGGCGATATTCAATTTTTGCGGAGACTGAAGATGTCTGTATCCAGTCCACTTGTCACATTTAAAATATGAAAACAACACATAAACACAAAAATACGCCACACACGAATACCCGACGTTTCGGAAAACCGGGGAAAACGTTTTCCGTTATCGAGGGTCCTTGAGAAAACTAAAATTATTTACATTTGTTTTGTGAGTTTATCCGAGCCGACCGTCTAACCGTGACTGAATTTGTGTATTGTGTACAAAGTGTGAGGACTGAAGATCACAGCATTGTTTAACTGACACTGTGTTTACCTTTGCCCTATATGTATGCCATTTAGTTAAACATTTTGTAAATTGCAAACACATAATTTTTATGTGGAAATAAATTGATTTGAAAAGAGTCTGGTTTTGTCCTGCTGATTTTGAAAACATAATTTTTTATATCGACAGTCTCGCATGGGGCAGTTTTTGTGCTGTACTCGAGAAAGTCAGCCCGAGGATTTTGTGGGTTTTGGTACAAGGTGCCTAAAACTGTTCACAAAATTCAAATAACAAGAACTTGTAAAATGTAATATGTGATACCTGTGTGAATATGCGTAAATAAGTACCATAAGAAACAAAACACCCCCGTTGCAGCAGACCTGCATACTCAGCGAATTTCAAATACAAAACAACATATTTCAATCCAACATAGCGAGATTTGACATGTTTTTGAAAGCTCCATAAGAATAACATGGGAAATGAGTATGCAGGTTTGCTGCTACGGGTATATTAAAACTAGGTGGTTTTAATTCAATATTTAGTAGATCTGAACTAGAAGAAGCCATTTACCAAGTTTCATCAAGATACGTTGAGAAATAAGCGAGATATAGAATTTTACTTATTCCCCATAAGGTTAACATTGGGACAACGTACTGTGTTTACCACTTTCAATATCTCGGTAACCAATGGACATAGAGCAGTGATTCAAAATACTAAATTGTTTTTTTTTTGAGCAGAATTCAATGGTGGTAACAAAAATTGGATTATTTTTATTTTTCTATACAAAAAACTCAAAAAACCCATTTTTGGGGGGGTTTACCCCCCTTTACCCCCCCTTCCGGTAGTCCGATCGGGCTGGTTTTCGAACTCGTCCGAATAATTACTACTTTACATGGCTGTGCCAAATTTCATTCAGATTGGACCATTTTTACGGCCACTATCGTGCTTAAAGACACATATATATATATATATATATATATATATATATATGAAAATGAACGAATAGTGTTTTTTGCTTCTGGGGGCCCCAAAACCAAAAGTTATCATGGTCTCGGGCTTAGGTCTTACCATGAGTACTACGGTAACAGCTTCTTCCCTATTGGGGAAATTCGCTAAAAGTATTGATGAAATTTACCAGCTTATGAACAATTTTAAAGCACCGTTTACTAAAACGGGTTTATTAGTAATCTCTCCAAATTTTTATGAATGGATCGTCCAATCAAAGTGATCACCATAGCATATCAGGGTATTTACAGAGAGATCTACAAGCGACAAATTTAGAGGAGCAGAAAAACTGTACCTCCAGCATAACCTGGAATACTTTCAAGTAACTTGGATTGTAGCCAAAACATTTCTAATCAAGATGGTAACTTGAAGTGTTCTGGGAAAGACCGCTTACAGATGATGGGTTACGATGCCGACGTTTCGGAGACATTGCAGTTCTCCATCTTCAGGGCAAAACGCTCATCACAGACAACACCAGTTGCACTCAAGGTACCTTAGTTTCAATAGCTGCCTAATCCACAGCGAAAATAGAAATTGTTAGTTAAAAATCCAACAAATCCACGGCAGCTAACAGAATAAATGAATTGCTCCTTTTTTTTAAATAACTTCTTAATCAACTCGAGTCCACCCAGTTGTGTTGTGTGTGACTGGCGTTTTGCCCTGAATAAGAATAAGAATCACTTTACTGTCCGCTCATTCTTACAAAGCTAGCAAGGCAAGCGCAAAACATAAGACATTGGCATTGGTTGTCTTATGATATAACATCAAACAACCTTACAACTAACTTCCAGTGTAGAAAAAGTATTCTAGAAATACAGAAAATCAAGATTATATTAACAAACATTAAAGTGTCTTTTCAGATTACCTAGCTACATCAGATATGAACTAAACAAAATTCCTCAACTGAATAAAACATTTGATTTATTAAAACTATTTTTATTTATTTTTTAAACTTATTTTCCCTAACTATGGATTTTTTTGAAAATGGAGAACTGCAACGTCTCCGAAAAGTAACTTGACATCTGGATGTGGTCTTTCCCACAAGACTTCAAGTTACCTTGTGAAGACGACCGTGAAAGCCTTCACTCTTCACAACCAAACTGGTTTTGGAAGTAGTTCTAAACGATTCTTTAAGATAGCAGCACTACCTAAGTTACAGTCAGTAAAGTAATGTCACTTTAGAGTAAGAAATATCAAGCCTACCCAAACAAACCAAGTGGTGATTTCGAGAATTAATTTTTTTAATTCTAAGAAAAAACATCCCCATGAGCTACAAAGAAATATAGAATGTTTGTGACGAGCTGGTTACTCCATGAAAAAGTTAAACAACAATGAACGGCGCCATTTGAAAACATTCCTAGTTCCTGTTGCAATGTTCCTGCCAACATTCCGGAACGTTCGCAACAGCAAATGTGTTAAGAACGTTAATGGTTGACAATCACACAGTCAAAAACTTACGCTGCAATCATCAGTAGCATGAGGAAGTCAAAGGTGAAGAGAGCATTTGCCTTGACTCCCGACACAACTTGTGCAACCATGAGTCGTGCCCTCACGGAGTTGACAAAATGTTCCCATGCGGTGACCTCTTTGGCTCCGTTATAGAACCTTACAACAGGAACAACAGTCATATAACAATAACATTCTAATATATTGATATTTTTCCTAAACGGAAATCAATTTAAATGTAATAGGACCAAGATGTTGATCTTAATTGCCTGATATTTACTCCTACAGACCAGAAACATAAGCGCTTGTAAACAATCATGCAAGCTTAACTAGAGGAGTTTTAAAGGGTCGTCTCAAAGAAATACACTTAATTTTTTTAGGTTAAGGATTTTATTGTTTATTATAATTCTAATGTTATAGATGACACCATAAAAGAGTTTGTGATCATCATTGAGTTACACATTTCTAAACAAATTTAAACATAATTGTATCCATGGTACTTCAAACTGCTAATGAGGAGGTCTGAAGGATTTAGGGGGTATGGAAATTTTCAAAAGGAACTGTCCAACAGGCCAGCTTCCTTTGGAATCACTTTGTTTTAATCATTAAAAATTTTTTACAGCACTGTGGTAAAGTTGTAACTGTTCCCCAAAGTTTTAAGTTTTTGTAAATTTCTCATGTGTTCCCTGGACCCTCCGAGTCCCCCTGGGACAGCCATGATTGCTATAAAACCATATATAATGTGAATACTCGGCAGAGGAGCAGTGGTACCAGAGCGGCCGGAGCGCCACTCCACTGCGGCTTCGATTGTCTGGCTCGGACTAAAAAACCAGGGCTAAAAAGCATAATCATATAGATAATCTTGGTACTTTTATCAAAGATATAATTTCATAGCATTGTGACAAAGAAATTTTTTGTCACATCGCAGTAACGAACTCGTCGTTGCATCGTGGTAAAGTCTGGTTTTAAAACGTTAACCGACACATCGATTTGAACTTGAAAATTGTGTTGCGGTATGTGTTGCGGTAGAGGAAGCAACTTGCCGTGTCACTGATGTAAACATAGTCGACATGGAGTTTTGGTAAACTCTCGTCTTCAGACTGTGGTAAACGTCTTGTCATTACACGATACCAATGCAACTGGCTCCTTGATGAATCCCGGGTTGGCTTCACGTCGGCGTGATGTCTCTTCAGCATTTTCGAAATTTGAGTTTCAGGTTTGACCAATTAATAATGTAAACTTATTTAAAACATATTAATGGACTTATTTAGGATGCTTAAAACAGATCGAAAAAGATTAACAAGCTACCCCTAATTTAAAACAAAAAATATAAAAAATTTAAAGATAATCAAAAGATTATCTAGCTCCTCCTGGTTATTATGGCAGCTCATTTTTGGGCTTTTTCCCTGCACCGCTGGGTCCGAGTGGTCGGACTTTCACCCCAGGTGGGTATGGCACCATTGCACAGCCAAGGGAAGGCATAAAATCTCACCAATACAGATATCCAATTTATTCTTGACTGTTTTCTTTCTTTTGCATGTACCAACCCCAGGAAATATACATTTGCAATTATCCATCAATTCAAGCATGAAATCTAGACCAGGGTGCTTGGGATTTACATTGAGCCTGTTCCATCACAGAGATTAGACAAAAAACATGAGTATAGAATACCCCCCATGCAGCAGACCCAGGCCCAGCGGACCCAGTGTTATGACGTGCTGATCATAATGATTTAATGTTATTCGACAAGGTGTTTTTGTTCTTTAATAGAAATGAATGAAATGTCTGGAAGATGTTAAACACAAGTCAGAATTTGTCACAAATAGGATGTCTAAATCGGATTAAGAATACTTCCCCCAATTTTTGGATGCAACAAGTTGTTTGTTTTCTGCAAGGGCTATATTTCTTCTTCTTGGTTAAAAGGTATAAGCTTAATTTCAAGAGGATGGATATTTTAATTTTCATAACTTCAGGGTCAAGGGCGGGATGTATCCCCCTGCCCCCCCTCCCCTTATCTACACCACTGAACGAGGGACCTGTTATTTAACATTCCAAAACCAATTTATTTTTGAAATAACAAATCACTTCCAATCCAAAAATAAAATAAAAGATAAAACCAATTATTCAGGGTTATTTCATATCCTTATTGTTTGTTGCAAGCAAACGACTGTGAATTGTCAAACAGCTATATTCTTTATTATTGTGGATATGATGAGATACTCACGTTTGAGAGGCAGCAGCTGATTGGGGTAGAGTGGGTGATACTTTATTTGGCGTCAAGGTGTGTTCTTTTCCTTCATAGTACAGTGTGCATGGAAGAACACTAAAAAATAACTTTATTAAATATATTTTGTTACATATAATTAAGTTTGATTTACTAATCAAATTTTTACAAAAGCTTGCCCCCACTAGAGTGCAGTGCACTGGGAACATGGAGCACACCGGTTTACCACAAACAAAAACAACTTATTAATGAAAATATTGATTCCATGTCAAATTATTCATTTACATATCTAAAGAAAACGACTATGTACAAATAGGGGTAAAACAATTATTCAATGTTCATCTTGAATAATAATAATAATAATAATAATAATACTGCAGCAAAGGAGACAATACATTATATGTCTCACATACAGTAGACTCCCTCTTACCTGGACGCCTTCTAACCAGACTATGATTTGTGGAAATAACATATTTTAAACGGACAATTTTTATCAACACATCAGTAAAACAGGACTTGATCGGCAGGAAATGGAAGGTATTATATCAATGATTCACAATATAGTGTCAGTGATTCTCATGGGAAATATTTGAGAAAAAATATATATTTCAATTCTCCTCATGGTTATTTTTTTGCTAATTTGTTCTTTAACTGAACGACCCAATTTTTTACAAGGGATTGGACAGTGTCACCTCCCATGTTTACCCGTTGTAATTTGCCATTTCTAACACCTTAATCTGACCAATAAATGAAGCATATTAAGCATTTTTCAAATGTTTTCAAATGTTATTTTTAAACAAATCCTTTGGCCTCGCCCCCCTGGCCCCACCAACCCTCTCACCCTTCAAACAACCCCTCAAAACCAACAACCATCCCTTCTGAGCACTACCAAAATACTTTGTGTTGAGAATATGTACATAGTACTTTGTTCTTTGTAGTAAATTAATTTTCTCCTGTGACTTTTCAACATCCAAATCCCCCTTCCCCCCCCCCCAAGAACTCATAATCAGGGGCTTGGGATTGATCAGAGGTCATTCGTTGATTTCACCCTATTTCAACCCCTAAACATGTACTTACAAGTTGGTCTTTCATTGAATTTTTAATTTTACTCGTGGCTTTTATTCATTTTGCTATATTGCCAGACTGAAAGACACAATTTTTGACAAGGGATTAATCAGTGTCACCCTCCATGTGAACTCAAATTCATCTGCCATTTCTAATCTCTTCCCGACTATTTCTAAATCTGACCAATAAATTAAACAAATTGAGCATTACGACATATCCAAACTCTCCCCAAGGGACACATCATCTGGGGCCAGGGCAAGGAGCCCCCAGCGACCAACACTTACATTAAATGAGTTATATATTTCGATTTTACTTCTTCATAAGACTAAACAAATATATAAAATAAAAATACATACATACAGGGTGTCTAATCAGTGTCAAATATTTTAATAAAGTAAAAAACTTGTATAATTGTTTCATACATGATTGGAAAGGTTACACTTTCAAGATTTTTAGCAATTTATTTAAGTTTGATACTAGCCCCGATACTAGCCGGGCTACGTTGTTTCGAGTTCAACGCTCCGCAGCGCTACCACCTCTTGACAAAAACATTCCCGATTGGCACACATCGTAATGAGATTCCACCTCGTCACATGTCCTAGCCAGCGTGTCTGGGGGGACGGTTGCCGCAGAATTGATTATTCGTTGCCTGAGATGGTGAACATCACGAATTTTCAGAAGTTTCTTTGAAACCTAACAACAGATTTAGTTTCTATTAGCCAAATAACGCATTGAGCCTTTTGTTGCGGCGTTGCCATAGTGCGGCAATCCAGACTGCACTGACAGCCGGGCTACGTTGTTTCGAGTTCAACGCTCCGCAGCGCTACCACCTCTTGACGAAAACATTCCCGATTGTTATGAGTAAAGCTTGATGAGCTACTCATTTCAGAGAAATTAACTACAATTTGCTATCTTCTACGGTTATTCATATATGAATTGTTAAAATCCTGGAGTTCTTTTATAGACACCCCGTACATAATATGTTTGTGTGTGTGTGTTAGCGAGCACAATAACTCCTGTAAAAATGCTTTGTTCTTAAAAAAATTTGGAACGGACATGTAAAATGAGATTCAGATGAGTTCAAAAACTAGCCTGACCGCTCCATCGGAAGGGGGGATAAACCCTCTCAAATACATGTTTTTTTCAAACTTATTTATATAAAAAGTATATAAATAATCTAATTTTGTATTGCACCATTGGATTCAGCTAATAAATCAACAATTTAGTATCTTGAATCATTTCTCTGGGTCCATTGATTACCGAGATACTGAGAGTGGTGAACACAGTACATCGTCTGATGTTAACCTAATGGGAACTAAATAAAATTTTATATCCTGCTTATATCTTGACACATCTTAGTAAAACTTGGCATGTGGCTTCATTTAGTTAAGATCTACTTGATTATATTTCCGTGGCGGCAAACCTGCACTCACTTGCCAGATTATTCTTATGGCGAATATTTTTACATGCTTATTTAAGGATGTTCGTTTAATTTAATTGATATAAGACTTTGTCTGTTTTTAATTTTTAAGTAAATGAATTACGGAGAGTAAGCTGTAACAGGTTTATTTTTTATTTTTACTGTTTCGAAAATGATTTAATATAATTGGGCTTTCTACTCCTCTATTCGTTGAGTGCGAGTGAGCGACAATAATGAGGAACAATTCGCCAAGATTGTTAGCAGTAGCTGTTAGCTGGCTTGGGACCACACCCTTTCCACTGGTCTGCGGATGCTGGCCAGGAAAATGAGGTTGCTTACCTGACTGTAGAGTTCAGTTCAACGCCAATCTCATTCTCATTCAACAACTGTATCATCTGTTCACATTTCTCACCTGCTGGGAAGCAAAATGATACCTGAAGACAACCAAAGTAAAAATAAAAAATTTTGAATAGCTTATATTTAAACAAATAGTTTGAACATAACTAAATAACTAACAATAAACCGTGATGTGAAATGGTGGAATATATTTGTGGAAGGAACATACATGTGAATGAATTCAAAAACACACACAGGATCAGGGCTTAATTTCTAAAGATAAAAGTACCAGAGCTATGGCACAATGGGGGGGGGGTCCAGAGGTCCTCCCCTGGAAAAATTTTATAAATTGCAATTAAATTTAGTGCTTTTTTACATTTATGACTACTGTATAATGTTTAAGCAGTGTATACTTTTGTGCTAGCTAGGTTTTGTCCTGCTGCAGCTAGAGTGAACCTGCGCCATAGTAATCGTGTAGGTCGTGATCTCCAGCGATGCCTGCATTAGCGCCACTCACGCCTCAAGGTGGGAATTTACTATCATCGAACAAGGGCACAACAAACTTATCCAAATATTTGACGAACTACTTGCCGCATGAGGTCTATAACAACAACATAGAAACGAGTAATGCCGAACGCATATAGTACACACTCTTACTGGTCTGAATTGGATTCGTCCTTGATCGACGATAGTGATCTCCCGCTATCACTCGCTAAAGCCGATCTCGTGTTTGTTAAGTGTTAAGTGATCAGTGTCCAGAATAGAGGTTAAAAAGCTACCGTCTATTACGGTGTGTATAGCTATGTAAAGGGAAACAGGGTTGTAAAGTTGACTTAGGTAATTCCCAAATTGGAACGAGTTGTACACTTTAACAAAAATCGTTTTCTAAACAGTATTAATAGATGACGTGGCCAGAAAAGACGGTCCGTAGCCACACCGGTGAATTAAGAAGAACCAAAACTGTTCTCTGGTGTGCTCCGGCTGAAATTAACCCCTGCACTGGATCAAACCATTTTTCTACTTATTTTAATAGATAGTTCATCATGACCAAAAATTATTGCACCTCCTTAAATTAATTATGAGTGACTGGGTTTTAGTTAAAATTAAATAATTTACATTTGTGTTTGAATGTACATATAAATGTATTCCTATTTATTATAACATTGGTTTTAATTTACATTTGTGTTTAAATATACATATAAATGTATTCCTATTCATTACAACATTGGTTTTAAATAGATAAACTAATGGTAATAAATGGAAAATAGTATATGAGTTAGAGAATATTTTCTAAGTTTCTGGGATGAATTATGTTATCTGCTTGTCAATTTTTAAAGAATATTCCAAAAGAAATAAAAAATTATTTAGATGTAGGTTTAGTAATTTCATTTTACAAATGAAGCCCTCTATCTGAGGACCAGCCACATTTCTAATGAAATGACTTTACAATTTACCCAGTTCTTTCAAGAACTGAATTTATTTTATTTTTCTTATAATGCATCACATAATTGTTAAACTGTCATGTAGTATATTTTTATAACTGATTCTTTAAATTAGTCTTTACTATAGTACTTAAGATAATCATAAATATTGACACTATTTATTGTACAACTTGTATACAAAAATCATTAAAGAGATTTGACTATGACTATAAGGATTTATTTATGATTATATAAGAATTTGGATAAGTTACCTGATAATATTTTCCAGCTCTTCCAAGTACCCATGCAGCATTGGGTATTTTTAACTCCTTCAGACATTTTTCTAACCTCTAACAACATTAAAATTGGTTAGTTTGAAAAAATCCAGGATTTATTTTCTTACTTAATAAAATTAATAATCAGTAGCCTACTTGATAAGACTTTAAAACTATTCATAATTTATTTTTTTATGAAAGATAAATAAAAATTGAAATATTTTTTAAACTGAATTGAAGTAAAACAATCAATTTGTAAAATTATTAATTCATAAGTAATAAAGCCAAAGAGTGCAGTTACTGCTAATTTTTCTGCGAGCATAACATATTAAATTTATTTTTTCTTTTCTACTTTAACTATGCAGGTAATTTATGTAAAAAATAGTATGAACCAATTGAAAATACTACAATAATTTTATATAGGCCTATTGAATTGGTTTATATAATATTAAGTTTTTGAGAAGAAAAAAATTCATTTCAAAATGAACGGTTGAATTTTTTATCTATGTACCTATATTAATTAAACAAAATAGTACAGTTTCTGCTAATTTGTACATACGAGCATAACGTGTTTAATTTACACTTCCTTTTTTTTACTTTGACCATACAGACTCCTAAACCTGGATGGCATTATATTACCAAGCCGATATTACGTATGATTTAACTTTGCGGCGTTCACAAAGTTAACCCGCTGTTTTCAGCATTTGATAGACACAAGCATATGTGCATGATTGAATAGTATAATAATAATAGTTCAATAACATTTGACAGTATTATTTGTAATGGTTAGTCTTCTGGGCATACACAAATTTTCAATCATTATATATAATCACTAAAGTTCATACTTTTCTAAAGTTAAAATATCCCCCCAGAATTTCTTTTAATGGCGCCCAGGGCGCCATACCACCCCATTCTGGGCATCCCTGCTTACAATAACATGGGCACATCTGTAATAGTTTCCCGAATAAGATATTATTTTAATCATTAAATTATACAATTTTAGTTTATATCAAAGCTAATATGAGGTTTATAAAATAACTAGTGGAAATTATTAACTGAATTGATAATTTGGGTACAACTGTAAATATCTTAAAGGTTAGTTAACTAAGTAAAAAATATGAATATAAACATGACATACTTTTTCCATAGGCATTTGGTTTTTGCTGCTAGGAATTTGAACTGCTGATTGGGCCCGAACTCTTTCTTTTCCTTCCGGCGTGTCCTTAGTTTTGTCTAGGACACTGTCATCTGACAAACTCCTTCCTATGAGGTTTTCACTGCTATCATTTAGTGATTTGTAAAGGTCATTAAAGACACTTCCAAAACTTTTATTTGGCTTCAAAGTAGGAGCAGGAGATTGATTTCCTGTTGTATGAATACTTAATTTCTTTTCAACCCACAGTGTTTTTTCATATTCTGCTGACGGAATGGAAATCACAATGAACAGGCTTCCCATTTCCTTGGTAATTTTAATATATATGATCTCCTATTTTAAATTTAAAGACAAATAATAACCAAAACTCAAAACTATTCTATAAAAGATAAATAAGTAGATTAAGTATTCTTTAGAAAGAACATAAACCTAAATTCAGTTTCTGTCCAGTACACACAGGCAAAGTAGATTAACTGGTTTTCAGTGTCCTACAGTAGACTTTGGATTTAACATGCTCTCACAGTGTTGACACACCGACAAAAACGAATGTTAAACTTATTGATGGTAAAATAATTACTGTAACTGAAAGGAAAAAAATTAACGGGATTTACATTTAATTTAATATCCAGTCCAGATTTTTATTTAAAGTATATGCCAGAAGATACAAATTTAGTAATACAAGTTTTAGGTTGTCGTAAAATGCTTAAAGCAGTATGCTCCTAAATCACAGACTATCATGTTTGTTGAGACTGTATGTTCTATTGATAATACAATTAAACAATGAAATTTCTTTACTCCTTCATATTAAATACATAGGTCTCATAAAGTACATAATTAAAATGATGGGTTGAGTTCTCACATGGGTTAAAGCCTGTGGGTGGGAAAGGCCAATATCAGCCATAGTGAAAAGGAATATCTATTTTTACAGGAAAATGAACAATGATTAAATTTGAAATATTAGATAAATAAATTTAACGAAATAAACATGCAAATTCCACGAGGACAATAATTTACATTGAGGAGTAAATAACATAAAATCTCACTGAAGTAGCCAAGAATTTTGGCCCAGCCATGCTGACTACACAAAAACAAGCACTCAACGGATGGGACGTACCCCCACTCATACTCATACGATATACATACACACTCACATGCAGTTCTCATCGCTCTGAGGCCTTCTGTGTACCTAGTAGGGTCAAGGTCATGGTATGATTAGAACTGTGTATGTGAGTGTGAGTGTGCATGTGTGTGTACAAGTGGGGGTCTGTTATCCGTCGAGAGCATGTTTAAAATGATCGATTAATCCTGCTTCCCCGAGTGACTTTTAGCTATAAATACCCCCGTTGCAGCAGACCTTCACACTCAGCGAATTTCAAATGCAAAACAACATATTTCAATCCAACATAGCGAGATTTGACATGTTTTTGTAAGCTCCATAAGAATAACATGGGGCATGAGTATGCAGGTTTGCTGCTATGAGTATATTAAAACTGGGTGGTTGGTTTTAATTCAATATTTGGTAGATCTGAACTAGAAGAAGCAATTTACCAAGTTTTATCAAGATATATTGATAAATAAGAGAGATAAAGAATTTTACTTATTTCCCATAAGGTTCAAATTGAGACAACGTACTGTGTTTAACACTTTCATTATCTCGGTAACCAATGGACCAATAGAGCAGTGATTCAAGATACTAAATTTTTTGTTTTTTGAGCTGAATTCAATAATGCTTACAAAAATTAGACTATTTTTACTTTTCTATTATGTAAAAAACTCAAAAAACCCATTTTTGGGGGGGGGGGTTTACCCCCCTTCCGGTAGTCCGATTGGGCTGGTTTACAAACTCGTCCGAATAATTACTACTTTGCACATCCATGCTAAATTTCATTAAGATCGCACCATTTTTACGCGAGTTATCATGCTTGAAGACACACACACACACACACACACACACACACACACACACACACACACACACACACACACACACACACACACACACACACACACACATATATAAATATATTTATATATAGATATATATATATGAAAATGAACAAATATCGTTTTTTGCTTCTGGGGGCCCCAAAACGTAGTTATAATGTTCTCGAGCTTAGGTCTTGCTATGAGTACTATGGTAACAGCTTCCTCCCTATAGTGGACATTCGCTAAGACATGTAAAAAACAGGTAGAGATAAAAAATTACTCATGAGTTTTAGTTTGCAGTTTTTATAAAGTCTATACAGTATATGGTTGAAACATTTCATTTGGAAGGGTGGATGGAGGTTCCAAGGGACTTAAAGGGCTTGATGTCAGGGCTTTCCTCAATGATCAGGTGATTCAGGAACTGTCAAGATCTATGTCACTGATGAATTGCTGCAGCCTACCAACTAGCTCCTCTTGAGGAAGGTGTCTGCTGTCATCATGGTCTAGAGATTTGCCAAACTTACTTCAGCGACCCTGTCGAAGTCGAACAGCAGGTGGTCAGCAGTCTCATCTGAATGCCTGCACTTGGTACAAGAGAGATCCCCTTAGTACACCTCAATTCGGTGCAAATGCATTCTCAGGTGCCCGTGTCCCCTGACAAATCCTGTGATTTGTCTTTACTCCTGCCTACCTGATCATAGAAGATCTGATACCACCTGAGATTGGAGAACGAGCTTGCTTACTCTCAGGAGAGAAAGAATCCTGCCCATCTCCTCTGCTGTTTATCCGGGCCCAAGCCGTAATTGAGTGATTGGTATTGCTGCGAGACACCACAAAAGGGTTCAAGGCCAATGAATACCCCAGATGTCCCAGCGTTTGCCTATCTGTCAGCAGTTTCGTTACCTTCAACACCCGTGTAGCCAGGAACCCAGCAGAGAATTACCTGATTCCTCCTGCCTGGACAGAAGACAATTTTGAAGCAGTCCCACACAATATTGGCGCTTAATTCACAGCCATTAAGCACATGAAGCGTGGCCTTGCTGTCTGTGAAGATGAAGATATGCCTTCCACGAGTTCCTAGACTGAGGTTCTCAAGTGCACACTCCATGATTGCAGTGATCTCGGCTTGGAACACAGTGGAGTGCACTTCCATGGAGAGGTGAAAACCAGCTCCATCCTGCACCCCCCTCCCGCACACGCCAGCCCCTGTACCTCCCTTTACCTTGGAAACATCGGTGTACCATTCAATATCACAAGGCAATAGAGGATTCCCTTCAGTAGTCCAAGCCTCTCTTGGTAATATGAGCACCTCAAAAGACCTACCAAAGGGGTAAATGGTGGACATGTGGTCTGTTGGCATGTCGAGGATTTCACGCTCAACCACACGCAAATTCTGGTCTAACCCAAGGCTACAACAGCGTCATCCAGAGGTTCTCACACTGAAGACGAAACACACTCTTGCCTTGATGTGGCTATTGATCTGTGTGAGGTCCAAGAGGTAGTCCAGGGAAGCGCCAGGGCTGCTCCTCCATTGCTCCAATGATGACGAGACAGGACAGTCTTTGAACAGTTGCCAGACTTCACAGCTGTTTCTGAACCAACTTAGGTCCACGGGACAATTGCTCCAACTAGATACCATGGTAGATTTGATCACTGATACATAAAGCCAGGGCATAGACAGAGCCCACCAAGCGCTCGCCTGCAGGCAAAGAGTGACCTCTGTGATGCTTTATAAAGAAATTTAATTTTTCAATTTTTCTGATTTTTTGGAGTTTTCCGCGGTGGGTGACTGACATTTCTGGAGTCAGTGCATTATTTCCTGTGTTTTGAGGAGGAGAATTTTTGTTTTCTGATGGAATGCCGCAGAGTGAACAATTACCATTTATTTAAATATTTTATTAGATTATTTTATAGGGTTATGGTGTTCTCTATCATATTTCTATAAATTCTAGTTAGTGCAAGAAAGAGGAAAAAAATTTATTATTGGAACTAACTGTCATATATTATATACATCGCTTAGGCCATGCATTGTTTTGGAGCTAAATCATTTCATTTGAATATTGTGACTCATTAGCCAAAAAGTTGCATATGATCTAGGTTTAGAGACGAAGTTTATTGTAGTTATAGTGTATTTCTCGATGATCAATAAATATATTCTATTCTATCCACGTATCCAGTCAATGACCTTCTGTAGTTGGGGTCCCCACTGAAGTGTCTGATCTAAGATGACACCCAGGTACTTCACCTGATCTTGCAGGCCAATTGCATAGTTATGTTTGTTGATTGAAATACATTACAATTTCTCAGCTCTCAAAGTTTGTGGGTGTTTTTTCTTAGGGAGGCTTTTCTGATGATTCTAAGAAAAGAGATAGTCTAAGATTATTTTAGAACTGTGAGACTTAGTTATATGTAATTTTTTGAGGCAACCCAATAAGTATCGCACAGAGATAACTTGATGTTTAGAAGGTGAAGCTTAAGTTCATGTACCTACACAGTAAATTTTAATCATGTTTTTGTGACCTTCAATGTTTTATTTAGATTAGGATCTGTTAGTATTCTTGTTTTATTAATCCAACATTCTTGCAGATGAATATCAATACCTTCAACTAACGTTTCAATTAACATTGAAATGTTATCTTGATTAGCATAATCGTGACTGTAAATATCGAAAAAATATTGTTTTTAAAAACACAACACCAACATAGATTTGATACAGCAAATTTGGATGGTATTAGGTCGGTTCAGTATTACGAATGTCAGAGGAAATTAATTAACCCTTTGCGATCGGATTGGATATTTCCAGCTATTCCTGAGCGATCACACGGTCTACTCTACTGGCCAGGGCCATTAGTGTGTGGAAGTCAGATTTTTTCTTGTCCTATGCGATCGGACAGCCAGCAGTGCTGGCCAACATGGAGTCCAACAAACGCTCGGGTGTCCAGTAGGACTGGCCAATGACATGTTTGTTTTTCTAAATTTTGTATTATGCCTGTAGAGTGCTACAACCTAGTGAGGAGCTACTAAATGATCAGCAGGCTTGCAAAATTTTATCGTAAAAATCCCTATGCTAACATTGCATGGTTTCAATGAAAACCATTCCGAGCTGCCGGACAGGAAAACAAATCCGATCGGTTGGGAGTGAGCCGCCATGACGAATGCTGAGCGACCACGAAGTAGGGCTTGGCCAGTAGAGCTGGCCGTATGACCATCGGAACAAACACATGAAAATAATTCCGACTGGCTCTTGACTGTGTTGCAGCCACCGCTGCTGGCCTTAATGATCGCAAAGTGAGTCGGTGGCGCAGTTGGTAGCGCACTCGACCTCGGAACTGAGGCCACGAAGCGTCGCAGGTTCGAGACTCGGGCATGTCGCTTACTTTTAGCAGTACTGTTCACCCTTGTACTGTACCGGCTCACTCCTTGGCTTTGCTTGATAACGTCCACGCACAGATTAATAGTCTATGTGGGTGGGGCAAAGGCAAGGTGAAAAAGAAGCCGCCACCCTTTAAAAAAAAAAGAAAAAGAAAAAAAAAGAGTTCAGTGAACTTTTTCTCTGTTCATAATTCATGTTAAAATGTTTTTCTTGAATTTCTTAAGACAAGACCCATTACTTTTGTTTGAGCAGTTTCCAGTATCAATTAGAATATAAAAATGAAACAGCACAACAACATTGTGTGTTCCTTTCTTTGTCATCGAATGACAACAATTCGACTGATCAGTGTTCCCACATTTCTAAACAACCACTTATTGTGTGCCAGGGAAATTATTGTAATTTCTTGGAAAAAATACAATACTTAACCAGAATAACAACTCAATAGGCTTTTTTGGTCTTCTTAAATAAATAAGTAAAGGTAAATATTTCGTAACCGACTGAGTCTTTCATAAACCCAATGCTAAATAAAAAAAGTATGAATTAGTTAAAAAAATTGAGATTGAAGCAAAGTATTTTAGAAAATGTTATATTTAATGTCTGCTACAGCAAAAGAGGTATTTGACATTCGTTCTCAAGTACAATCTCGCCGTATCAGGGCAAGTGTAAGTCTTCACGTCTTCACCCTATCAAAGCTAGTTAGCACGATGCGATGCTGGTCGCACAATGAACTCTAACAATCCGCTTAGTCTCGCCTTGTCCTGGTGAATGTACTTGGGCCATCTGTCCTAAGTATTAATTAGTGACGTGTCGAGTCGAGTCATTTGATGAATCGAGTCAACTCGACTGGTTCACCCAGGCAACTCGAGTTACGAGTCGAGTCGGACTCGACTCGCCATTAGGCAACAACGCTAAATCACATAGTGGATGAGTCGGCAACCATTGGAGGAGTTCGGGTCCTGACTCGAGTTAAGAAACAAGTCGGCAATCCCTGGACGAGTTTGTTTCTGACTCAAATTGAGTTAATAGGGTTATAATTTACCGAGTCAACTCAACTCAGATTCAACCTGTAGCATTTTGGTTTAGTGAGCCAGCCGAGTTGTCTACTCGACTCATCAAGTTCCGAGTTTGTGTAGGTTCGGTAATCTCCGTAAGAGTGTGTCCAACGTGAGTTAGGAACAAATTGACTCGAGTTAACTTGAGTCGGCTCTTGACTCGACATATCACTAGTATTTATCCCTGTATTTTTTATGTTTATGCCAATTTCGTGTAGTTTGTAGCAGCGAAATTATGACTAAATAACCTGAATATGGCATAGGCTTAGAGTGAATTAATTAATCTAAAAAATATCTCTGGAATAAACTACTACTGCTAGTAGTACACAAATTAACTAATTTCTCATCCCAATTTATTAAGATTTAGGAAATGGTAAGATAACCAAACAGAAATATATTTTTTTGCTATGGGGAAGAGAAATAAATACAAACCTGAACACAGTTTGATTTCTTACTCGATTACAACAGCCCAAAACAAAGGGTGTTTTTTTTATAATAAAAATAAGAATTGCAGTTTTTATCTTGCTTTTAATTTATTTTGGCTTATAACTTAATAAGCTTTCAGGCATTGTTAAGCAGGGCGCGCACTTACAGCGGACCGGCCCGGACCAGACATGCCCGGCACAGGAACGGATTCGTCCTGCACCCGCGCACTTACCACCGGCCTCTTCAGACATCCCGTTCCCCTCAATCCCCCACTCCTGTCTCAATACGTCACCAAAAACCACGTGTCCCATCGGCGCTGCGTTGTCTGCTGCTTCACACCTTGACAGACAGTGACTCTGAAGAGGATATTATGTTAGCCGTAGCTTGCTACGAGCTAACAAAACGTGAACCCAGATTTTGGGTTCACGATATTAATTTAAAGAGGGAAGATTGCGGTGAGTTTTCCCAACTGTTTCCGGACCTCCTCAAAGACGAGGGAAAGTTTTTTTTTTAATATTTCCGAATGTCAAGTGTCAAGTTTTTTGAACTTATTAGAATTCTTCAAGCAGAAGTGCAAGCAGAAGACGACACCGGAAGGAGGGAGGGTAGTGAGGGGCGTCTCTCAAGCTGCCCCCACCACACTGGCCACCGGGCCTGACCGGGCTCTGTCGGTCCTTGGGGCGTCCTGGTCCGGTGACGGTCAGGTCCGGTGAGGCCCGGGATGGGACGGTCCGGTCTAATGCGCGGTGCCTCATATGATTACGTGTATTTTGATATTTGACACTTGGCCGGTCCGGTCTGGTCCGGGCCGGTCCGCTGTAAGTGCGCGCCCTGCTTTAACTTAGTGTCCTAAATAATATTCATTTTACTCTTCACTAATAATTAATTTCTTATGGTGGTAAAATATATTTAATAAGAGCGTGATTTTCAATTTTGTTTTGATTTATGCTTATGATATTTTTATAATCATTGTTGGAGTTTTCTTCATAAAGTTAGAGACTTAATAATTTTTTAGGCTTATTTTATAAGTGAAAGTAAAGCAAAATGGTCATAAATAAAAAATTAACTAGCATTGCTTTGGTCAGAACAAAGGTTTCATTTTTGCTGCTCGCTTTTTGTTGCTTACCGCTTGCGGGGAGATTTCGCCGCTGCAACTAATTCAACAGATTTGTCAAATTTTGGTGAGTTTACCTTTGGTTTTATACATTATTTATGGTAATGTGATTATTTGTAAAAACAACTTAGTGAGTTTCTTTTTGTTTTATACATCAAATTTATGATGATGTGATTTTTCTACTACACTTCACAGGTTAGCAAAATTGAGTTATTTTCCAAACACCTGATTTTTTTCAACAATATTTTATTATTGTTTAAAAATTGCTTTTATTGCCATAAGATAAAATTAATTCATGGACAAATATTTACTGATGCTTAAGGGAAGTAAAATCGGGTCCTGATCCCATTCCGAATTAAAAGTCTCCTCCAATCCTTCCCTTAGTCTTACCAAGAAAAAAGTTCCCAAAATTTGTTATAACATATCACAAAAGACAGGTTAATTGGTACAAAATCTGATTGCTCTGCCACAATCATATTGCATCACAATGTGGATTTGACAACCTATACTATCAGGACCAGACTGAGAAGGCAGGGAAGGAAGATGGTATAAATAAAACCACAAATTGTTACATAAATGCCGGATTTGTAATTTAAATACTAAACTCTACAAAGGTACATACTCCAGGCAAGTATAATATTAATAGTGGTTTCACATTAAAGCTGGTATATTTAATATACGTTTCTGTTTCCTTCAGTTGCAGGATTAATTTAATAGACTTTTGAACTGACTGTGCTGGAGCACACACAAATATTCAACATTAACCTATCGCCTACAAAGAGAAAAACATTAAAGAAAATAAGTAATGACAATACATGAAAGGCAAGAATACTAGTGATGTTTATTTCGGTTTTGACTACCAGAATCAGGAAGCATTTAAGTTAATAAAAAGCCAGATGTTATTTAGTTATGTTGGAGCCAAATAAAAACACGGAATGCATAGAACAAAACAAAACATGTAATTAATATATATTAGATACATACACACATCCATAAACTCACACACAATTCTTACAACGCATTCAAAAAGGTACACAACAAAATGGCCAAATCCACCATTTCTTAAGGTTCCATTTAATATTGAGAATAATGTATCAGTTGAGAATACCAGAAAGGGTGACTTATCGACTTGAATGAGAATACTTGAGAATGGTCTCAGCTAAAACATTGAAATTATCTCACTAAACCAAACAAATAAATGCAATTTTAATACAACCTACTTATTTAAGCTCACTAACGAATTCGACTTAGTGAGAAAATTCAAATGACAACCATAATTTGAAATGAATTCCAGGCCAATAACAATTAAGGAACCATAATTCTGTCAATAAAATTCATAAGAAAGAACACTAACTTATTTTAACACATACTTGTTGAAATGATGGATCCGGCCATTCGATCGGCGACGTACACACACAAACTTTACAAAATAAAAATTGGCTTCATACATTTAATGTTTTAACTCACTTTAGACTAATAATAAAATTGCAATTACTTCGAATTGTTGACTAATTGAAATTAATGTTACAAGTAAAATAAAACTGATTTCGGTTCGCTTTCAAGCAACGACTATCTCTGAAACTGCACAAAATAGCGAGACGAAAACTCAAATTTTGAATGACAAAGGCGTTTTGAAAGTGCAATCATAAAAAAAGAGCTATCATTTCAGGCAGGGGAAATATCGGTACTCGTACAAAATATATTAATGGAAATAACACACGTTATAATAATTAAGTACCACCTCGGAGGCAGGGATATAATACTTAAAGAGTTCAGTGGTTCCACAAAAGGAATGCTTTATTTCAAATGCCATGTATCTGATGTTTCCACGTGTTTTAACATTAAGCTGACATGTTAACAAACTTTTTCTGATAAAATTTAATATTTAATATAATTTTTTGACTCTGTTTTAAGAAAGAGAGAGGAAAATCAACGTGTCATATTTTTCTTCTTTTAAGCAGGTTAAGATGTTTACAAACACGACAAATAGCAAAGTTACCATAAGATTTTTAAGATATTGTCACAAACATTAAGGATCCACAACGATTCAAACAGCGACTGATGAACATCTCGTATCGAGAAGACTGCTTCTACTTCTAAGTACACTTCCCATGAGGCTGTCTCAGCCGAGACAGTTTCAACAAGGTTCCACGATTAAAATTACGATAAACTAGGGGTTACAAAACTCACTTTTGAAGTAAAAATAAATATTTACAATCGAGGTTGTCGCATATGACTATGTGAAACACGCAGAAACTTACTTTGAATTAACTCGAGCTAGCGTATTCGGTTTTAGACCCGCTGATAACCACACATACATAAACTACAGTTAACACAGTTAACATGAAAAATTTTAGTCGGGGCTTTGTTCAATGGCAGCCGACGATGTTAATCACTGCAAAGCCACCGACAGAAAGCGACGAGATATTTTTAGCATCCGATGAAATAATAAATAATAAAAACGCACTGGGTAGTAAGATTACTACAACGTTCCCCTGCCTCGTGGCTTTGCGCCCTGTACTGTCCGGGCGATCGAATGTCACAACACAAACACTTTACAAAGTCTACGATACATCCTGGTCCTCCACATCCTGCACTACGTCCTTCTGCTCCGAGTCGCCTGCAACACACAGACACGATCACTACACGGCTCTCGCCACGACACAACTCAATATTGGAACAAACGACTTGAGAGCTTAGGTAAGGAACTAAACCCAAGTGTTGAGTTGCTGGGAGTCGAGTTTGTAAGATTTTACTATACTGCCGATAACCTGTTTCCTTATTCTTTCTTTCTTTAATCTGGTTTGCTTTTTTTTAAAGCTGGCTTGGGGATTCTAACCCATGCAGCCACACTATTTGTCCACTTTTGAAAATTGTCCCGGGTTGTTTCCTTATTTAATTTGTAATCTACAAAAAATGTAGACAATTTTCTACTAAAAACAGCAACAAATTAGAATGGGTTGAAGTGCAAATGATTTCTATGAACAAATTTTATATATGAAAATTAACATACATTATGCAAATCGAGGTTCATTATTTACTTATTAATTTCAGGCCCCCAAGTGGTTTTTAAAGGTAAAAAGTAGGATAAGTAGGATTTTTTGTGCGTACAAAACTAACTTATTTGCTGTATTGTAATAAGATTTAGAACAAAGAAACAGCATAAAAAGCCCATTAATTAGTAGGAATGAGTTTTTTTTAACCAAATAACACAACAAATTCTGCAAGATACTTCAATTAATGTTGTTTTACCAAAAACATGGCAATGTTTATAACTAAAAATAACTAGGCCAGATAAAGTTTTAGCAAAGATGTTAAAAAATGATCAATATTAAGTTCAATTATAATGAATCCATTAGGAAATAATTAGCATGCTGTCAAATGAACTTCAAGATGTCATTAAAACTATTAATAGTCCAGGAAGTTTAGGAAAATCAACATAACAAATCCTGACCAAGTTGAAACTTCGTTCAGAGGTTAGCAAAACTCCCTAATTAAAATCACAGAAATCCCTGCTGTGCTCCAGCCGCCATCTTGAAGAAATCACTTCCGTTCCGTGTTTTTTTTCATACATTTTTTTAATCTACACAAAAACCAAGAAGACACAAAAAAGTATAAATGACAATTTGGATATCTAAAAAAAAATCAGGATGAATAAATCCGTTTTTAGCCCGGAACAGGAAATAAAAACCACAGGTATATCCATATTTAGCCCAGGTAGGGGTTAAAGTAAAATATACTTACTACCCAGCTATGTTGACTCTTCCTTTTTATGACCAGTAAAACATAAATAGTAGGGGTGTGCGAGTATTCGACCGGTCGAGCTTTTAGGTCGAGCTTTTCAGTATTCGGCTCGGCTCGACTTTTTCTAAAAAGCTCGACACTCGAGCCGAGCTTTTGATAAGAGAGTTCTTATCGGAAAGATAATTATTGCGATCTATTTTGGACACGTTAAACCGGAAGAGCGTTTCCCTCCCACGAAAAACAAGCAAAAAACATTCCCTAGTGATAAGGAAAGGACATTGACAGGTAACAAGAAATATTATCTCCATTTAGACGGAAATCGGAGCTATATTTAGTTGACCTTGGGGAACGTGAAATACAGCATTTAAGTCTATTGTTTTATCAAGGCTTATCTCTTAAACGGTATATCGTACAAGCTTCATTTTTATCTCATTTGATTTATAAAAATGAGACAAAAAATATGAGCCGTCATTTATAGCTGTATGACAAGTAGTTTGTATTTTTGCATTTTGTAGTAAGGATTCCTTATCTCCTAATTAACTCACGCACTGATTCAGACAAGAGCAAAAAATAGGGAAGGGGCTTGAAGTAAACAACCTCCACCCCCCCCCCCTCTCCCTGGCCACTGATAAGGAAAGAGAGAGGGTTAGCTGTTTCTTTCTTTCTGTCTATTCCGTCCTTATTTATTTATGATATTTCTTCTTCTTAATTGTACATTATTTTCTTCACAAAAGTTTAGAAAGTAACTAATTTTAGGATTACAATAAATTATTATTGTCATTAAATATTATTTCATTCATATATTATATTCTGAAATAATAAGTTTAGCCATGAATATTATGCCACAATTGGGACTGCTATTTAATTTTTTATCATCTTTACTTAGTGAACATAAAAAAAAATCAATCTTGTGTTTGACTAGGTGTATATGTGTGATTTTTTAAACTAGATATAACTATTTTAAAACCTTTCAACTACTTCTTTCTACTATTGAAATTAAATTTTGTAGTACCTATATGTAACTAGTCTAATTATGTAATTTTAACTATTTATTTTAAAGTAAAGAATTTTGGGATTGGTTATTACTTAAATATAATGTAGATAAATGTAGATTTTAAATTTGGTATTTTTCTTCATAAATTATTTGTTGAGTCAGTTTGATTAATTTTATGTAACAAAATACTGATGAACCTATGAGATAATTCACTTGTTTTGGGGATAAGCATTCTATTTTTGAGCTGGCGGTCACTTAATGTATGTAAACATTAGTCTACTGTATCTTTGAAAATTAAAATCAAGCTTCATAATTTCTTTTAATAATTTGGTGATTGTTAAAAAGCTCGGCTCGAAAAAGCTCGAGCTCGAAAACTTTTGAAAAAGCTCGGCTCGGCTCGGCTCGAGTTCAAAAATCACTATTCGCACACCCCTAATAAATAGAAATAATGCATTTATTTGTGATAATACTAATTTAATTTAAATTACTGTTGCACTTTTGCAGGTTCATAAAATGTTATCTGTGTTGTAATTGCAATGACATATGTATGATGTTTTGGAAATGTTAAACTATAATTCATTTCATTTCATTGATGCCAACCACCATGGCAACTTCACCATAGCAATCCTCCGTTATTTCCCAGATCCCCCAACACCTACTTCCCTGACTTTTCATGACCAAAATCTAGTTCCCTGACTTTCAAAAATGTGGACACACTGTGTATAGGATATTTGTGGTGATGTTTTCTCTGTGTTAAATATTGAGTTTGTAGCTTCACCATGACCGAATGAAAGTGCCAATTGACATGAAATCTTTTACACACATAACAACCCAAAATGAGTTGAACATGAAGTCACTTACCGTCGCCTTGCATGTCAGATGTCCACAAGGTTAGGTTATCCCTGAGCAACTGCATAATAAGCGTCGAGTCCTTGTAGCTTTCTTCCGAAAGAGTGTCTAACTCTGCTATGGCGTCGTCGAATGCAGCCTTAGCCAATCGGCATGCCCTATCGGGAGAGTTGAGGATCTCGTAGTAAAACACCGAGAAGTTGAGAGCCAGCCCGAGCCTAAACAAATATATATTATTTGTAAAAAATAAGAAAAAAACTTGTTTGATAGTATTTTTCTTTTTGATTGAGACGAGTTAACACTTAAATAATACTAATCTGTGGACATAATCCTAAATTAAAATAGAGTACAGCTGGTCCTTTATAATCTGATACTTTCGGTGGTGGGAGCGAGTCGAATTACCGAATATATATAAAAAATAACCTGTAAGTAAATTGATCAAGTTGTGATGTTTGTTATGTTTTGGGTTAAAACTGGGAATGTGTTCTTTGGAAAATAACAGTCTACTAAGTAGGTCAGTACTAGTATTTTAATACCCATGGTAATTGTCACGAGTAACTACAGTTCCACACAAGATGATCAAATGGATGGCACATCGCTGCGGGCATTGTACTGATTGCAAATGCCACCGCGTACCTTTATTGGAGGTTGATGATATTTCAAAAATTACTTTTGACTTTAATTTTCAAAATTATTTGGAATGGGATTATTTTCTATGAAATTTAAAAATTATTAGTATAAATAAATTTGGGTTCCTTTCTTTTTTCATATATTATATTGTTTTTATATCTTACCTGTTAACAGAAGGTTAAATAATTAAAATAAAAAGTAAGATAGTATATCATGACTTGGTGAAACTTTGACATGAAAATGAAAACACTTAAAAACAATAATTTGCAACAGATTGCCTGTAGTTTTAAGGAACATTATAACATATTACAAAGTGTAGCAAAGAAGGTATCAATGGCACCGGTCCCGAGTAATGACCTTGTCAATAACTGTTATTGGCACCAACTTTGGAAAAAAATTGACACATCTCTCTAGTTAATCCACCCTCGAGGAACTATTAAGAGGGTTAAGTGTATTTGAATTCTTTGCTGATATCTCTTCAACCAACTCTCCCGACTCATCATTTATACCAATCTGATCCCCCTGGACCAAAATTAATAAGAGTTAAATTTATACTCTCTGTAACACTATAAAACATATTCTAAGGTTATTTTTTACTTGTTGTACAAGCTATTACTTTTGAGAGTACCATATTTGGTACACTGGTCCCTGACAAGAAAATTTGATTTAGCATCAAGTTTTTTCTTCCTAAGGACCCTGTGCACCTTACCTTACTTGGTACACAGGCAATTTTAACTGTATTCTTAGTCAGGAATGATTTTATAGGGAAATTATAGGTCTAATTTATTTACAAATTCATAAGTTTATTGTAACACATTTTTCTTTGAATCACTTTTACATTTTTCAAGATGTAAACCTTTTTTGGTACACAAGATCAGCTGTTGTTTGACAGTGCAAATTCAAAACATGACCTCAACCCAAGCCCATTTCCCTATTTTCTAGGATCAGAGGATCATATTTATGCATTTTAAACAATAAAATCTGTGTCCTCGTGGTGTGCACAGGCAATTTATACATTATACATTAATTGAAATGGCGACCTACCCAGGTAGGTACCAAGCTACCCAACCAAGGTACCAGGTACCAGGTTGGGGTAGGCTATTCGTAATCCCAAGTAGAATGAGATATGAGTGTAGGATGACTGTGGCATGATCTTTTAGTCTTGTTACTATTTAATGCCGATATGTTCCTTAGACAGGACTGTTAATTAAAATCCCAACAGCCAATGGCAACTTGGGGACCTACAATTTAACGTGGGATCCGAACCACGATTTCGCCAACTTCACTTACGAACTGCTCTAATTATGAGGATGGTCTTACGTACAAATATAGTATTAACCAGTGTGGATGTTAATCCCCTCTGGGGAACACGTCATCCACAAGGCATCACTTGAAACTACCCTCAGACACATCCAGATACATTACCAAATTGATACTATAATGAGTTATCTGACTTTTAGAACTTCTGAAAATTAATTTAAATATATCTTAAAACACTTAACAAATTAGCACTGTAAACAATCATTTAGTTGCCAACTTGAACTAAGGTTGGCATGTTCTTTAGACAGAACAGATAATTAATAGCCCAACAGCCAATGGCAACTATGGGACCTGCAGTTAACGAACCCCTGTATGTGGCCACTATTGGTACACACGGTCCCTTTGGAAGTTTGCTGTGTACCATATTTGGTTCACCGGTCGTTAAGCGTGTAAATTACCTGATGGGGTGTGTGGGTGGCAGTTCCGTCATGGCAATGTCGCTAGCAGCCTTGTAGGCTACAAGGGAGTTCTCGGCCGCGTCTTTGCGATCCGTTCCAGTGGCGAACTCCGCCAAGTATCGGTGGTAATCTCCCTTCCTGTACAAAATAAGTCAAATGTTCATGAGTAATCTTTCTACTTTTTTCATTTCAGATAATGACTTAAGTTAGGGTTCCCAAAGGTTTTCCAAAACAAAATTCCAGGACTTATTCATGATTTTCCGGGACATTCACACTGTTTGAAAAACACAATAAAAAGGATGAAATTATGACTTTTCTGGGTAAGACAGATATCCATGTCATAAATTAAAGTTTAAAAAATCTATGTTTTTTAATCAAGGAAAGATATCCCCACCTCTATAACCCTCTAGAATTTTCGGTAAAGGTGATTCTGTGTTTTCTGTCATATTTTACATGCTGAACAACTTACTAAAGATCTGTCAAAGTCTGACCAACAGAAGTCAAATTCAAGATGGTGTCAAAAGAACTAAAGATTAGGTAAAGTAATGCCATAGGTGATGATAACGTAAATCTGGTGCCATTATACCACAGCCTATAATTGAACTTCAGTAAGAACTTCACTTTAATTCTGTATAAAGTTCCAACGCCGACTTATATCTGCCATGTTGGATGCAATAAATGTTGATGCAATAAATGTTTTCAAATAAAATCATAGTGTTGTGACAAATCATTACAAACTAGATTTTCATGCTCTCCGTAAGGATCATAGCTCAAATGGAATTCATCTAGATCAGTTATCAATAGCTTGTATGAAGGTTCAATTCAAAAACGTACATTTTGTAGTAGAATACTTTGGACTCTCCTGTGGAGGCGCAGGGGATGAGGTGCTTGTCCAGGACGTTGAGGATATCCGAGCAGATGTCCCTGAGCTCCTTCTCCACCTGCAACCGACACAGACACTTGCACATTAGACTCGACTTAACATATGACCTGCCAAGGGAAAAGGGACCTCATCTTCCCAGATGGAACTTTACAGGACAGCAAGTTTTAGAGGTTAGGGTAAAAAAAACACATTGATTTTTATTTTTTATTTTTACTGTATATATCTTTCCAAAAAATATTTGATCCATCTTAAATTTGAGTTTAACATTTAAAATGGTTAAATAAATATTTTTTTAAACCCTTGCTATCTGGAGAAAGGGGACCTTGACTTCCCCATTGCTATTTTAATGCTTTGAAGTTAAGAAAATCTGAGAGTTCTGTGAGGAATAAAGACAAGACTTGTTAAGCCTTGTTCCAGGAATCAAAACCTGAAAATGTATGTAGCTCCTGGTAAAAGTGGAGTTTAAAAACAAAACAAAAATGTCCCAGAAGATAAAAAGGGTAAGAAGTAACAGCTCAGACTGCTAATATCATATTTGTCATATTTTGTTTAAATTAGTTGTAATAAATTCTTATTTGAGTAACTGAAATTGACTTAATTTAAATCATGTAACAAGAATTTTGTTTTTAAATTGTTGTGGTTTTTTTTATTACTCCCATCTATTTCAGCAACGTTTGACAAAAAATGCAAACAACTGACACTAAATCAATGGTGGGTTCATATTCAGCTTTACATTTCTGACAAAATGATAGGCCTATGTGAAACACTGCCAATAATATAAGACATAACAAAACAATAGAAGTTATAAATTTGCTTTAAATTGCAATTTAAATTTTTCATGCAAATTGAAAAAAAACGTTTCCAACTAAACTTTTTATGGATTAAAATTGGTCCTTTTTTTAATAATTAAATTTGTGTAGGTACATCTATATTTAAGTGATAAATAACTGTTAAAAACAACATTCCAAACTAGTATATTAAGTGATAAATAACTGTTAAAAACAACATTCCAAACTAGTATAGGGAAATCAGAGGCTTTGTGAAAAAATGTGTTTAACAAGATTTTTACAAAACATTTAGAATGGCACACCAGTAGTGTCACAAAAAACCGCGCCAGTACTTAAGGGTTAAGCCAAATATCATTAAATATACCAATTGGTATTTATATATCATTGCCTTCTTCAATGATATACATTCTTTTGAGGCTTGATTTGAGCTGACAAATTGCCATATCCTCGCCCCCGCCTCAAAACGCTGATGAGGATTGTCCATTTGATTTTATGTATTGAACACGAGCGTAGCGGCGTGTGTAGGGGTTGTGGTCTAGAAAAGTTGCAGTGAGGATTTCGGCACAGCTTTGCCACCAGCTATGAACTGCTCCAATTAACTCAACATATGTTACAACCGCGCTGCCAACGCAAACACTGTTGTGAACCGGGCCTGAACGATCTGTGAATTGTACAGTCTGATCATCTCAGAAGTAAAGTGCCTCCCGACCTGTGACCTGTACAGTCTGATCATCTCAGAGGTAAAGTGACTACCTACCTGTGACCTGTACAGTCTGATCATCTCAGAGTTACCACTTAAAAGCACACATCGGTCAATTTGACCGACGGGAATTTTTACGCTCTTGTATTGGCACACCTGTTTGACCTTGACGCCTGCCGCGCTCAGTACCTTCCCCCTCCCACCCCCACTACCCAACGGCAAAATATCGATCAGTTTCGCCCGCGGCGTTGTTCAGTGCGGACGTGTTGTTGATTTGTCGGTCGGTCAAAAATACCGAGTGTAGTCTTTAACGTTGTTTGGCTGTCGGTCAATTTGACCGTATGTGTTCCTTCACGTAGACTGTAGTATATCAACGTACATTTTTAGTGGTGATATTTTTTCATTTATTAGTAATATATCTCGTGTGTAAGTTTAGGTTAGTGTAGACATATTTATGCTAGTTTTATTCACTTTTTGTTCAGTTTTCCATACAAAATGAACCGTGCTAGTGGTAGTAAACATTTGGCAGTGGTAGATCCAGGCTTTGAGGACAGAGTGCGTAGACTTTTGGAAGAAGAAGTCGATGATCCTGATGAACCAGATGATGATGATTATTCGGAAGTGGATGACTCTGACGCTGACCCAGACTTTGTTGTAATACATGAAAGTGATAAAGATTCAGATGATTCAAGTTCAGAAGACGAAGCTATGTTAGAAGACGACGTGGGCGAAGCAGTCATAATAAATGCAGTCGCTGAAGGTGTTCCAATGCCTACATATTTTTTGGAAAGGGTGAAAAAAAAGGAGCAAGGTCCTCCAAATGCTTGGTCAAGTAAGCCTCCTCCTCGCAATGTGAGGACTCCAGAACGAAATATCATAAGGGGACGATTTCCAGGAATAAAAGGGCCTGCAAGAGACTTAGGAAATGAATCCTGCAAAGCAGACGCTTGGAAACTGTTTTTCGACGATGATATTATTTCAAAAATAGTTACCAATACTAACGTGAAATTAGCATCTACTCGAGAGAAAATTCCCCCTGGCAAAAGTAAATCAAACTACAGGGATACCAATGCAGAAGAGGTAAATGCTCTCATTGGTTTGCTGCTCTTGGCTTCTATTCTGAAATCAAATGACGAAAACATGGAATCACTGTTCGCAAAAGACAAATTCAGTCGACCAATTTTCCGAGCGACCATGTCGCGAAATCGTTACAAGGTTCTAGTAGCAACCCTGAGATTTGACGATACTCAAACTCGTGATGAGAGAAAGAGAGATAATAAAGCAGCAGCTATTTCAGAGATTTTTGAGAAAATCATCAGCAACAGCCAAGCCAATTATTGTCCTTCGGCTTACGTCACAATTGACGAAATGCTAGTACCTTTTCGAGGACGTTGTCCATTCAGGATTTTCATGCCAAAGAAACCTAAAAAATACGGAATAAAAGTGATGTGTCTGGCTGACTCTAAAACTTCGTATCTATGCGATGCATACATTTATACAGGAAAATAAAGCGATGGAGTTGGCTTGTCTGAAAATGAAAAAAAATTGAGTGTCCCAACACAAGCAGTTATACGAGTAAGTAAAACCATTGCAGGGTCCAACAGGAATGTGACTGCTGACAACTGGTTTTCTTCGTTGGAGACAGTAGAAGAACTAGGCAAAAGAAAGCTCACCTACGTTGGAACCTTGAGAAAAGATAAGCGTTTTATACCAACTGAATTCCTCCCCAATAATGAACGCCCTGTAGTATCTACTCTGTATGGCTTCAGGAATGAAATCACGTTGCTATCCTATGTGCCAAAAAAAAATAGGTCAGTTTGTCTAGTTTCTAGTATGCATCACAACAATTGCAACCAATGAAGAAAAGAGAAAGCCAGAAATGATCTGTTTCTATAACAGCACAAAGGCAGGCGTTGACCTGCTGGACATGAAATGTGCTGTTTTCTCCTCAAGCAGGAAAACAAGACGGTGGCCGCTGGTAATTTTTTATAGACTTATCAATATCGCCAGTGTCAACTGTTTCATTGTGCATATGAGTTACACTAGAGACACAAATACGACACGCCTTTCTTTTATCAAGAGCCTCGCAACAGAGCTAATATCCCCTCATCTTCGCAAGAGGATCAATGAAGTAGCAAACCTACCAAGAGACCTAAAGGAAGAAATAAGAAAGATACTTGGAAACAACACAGCTCCCCAAGTTGACTGCGTGCCTTATGACCACCTGCAGAAGAGAAAAACGTGTGAGAAGTGCCCACCAGGTTCAGACAGGAAGACACAACACAAGTGCATCAAGTGCAGTCTGGCAATTTGTGGCCAATGTCTAAAAAGAGTATGCAATGACTGTGCAGTAGAATGTATGTGAAAGTAGGTAAAGTGTGTGAGAACAAGCAAAGTGCCTGTGTTTGTGTGAAATTTACCCGTAACTCTTCTTTATACAACAGGTACCTATGTTTTTGTCATTTTGTCTTTTTTTCTTTTTCTTTTTTGTCTTTAATGTTGTCTTATAAGTTTCATAACTTTTCACAAAAATTTAATTTTCGTAATTTTCTTACTTCTATAATTTTGTTAATATGTTCATAACAGTCATGTAAAATAAACAGTTTTTGTCAATTTAAATATATATTCTCATTTTATTGCCCCAAAATGTGTTTTTAGTACTAAAAATGATAAAATACGTGAAAAATGCACCACACGGTCAAAATGACCAGATGTGGTCTTTTACGTTATTAGAGGCATGTGTGCTCGCTAGTGTTAAAGTGACTCTACCAACCTGTGACTTGTATGGTCTGATCATCTCAGAGTTAAAGTGACTCTACCGACTTGTGACCTGTACAGTCTGATCATCTCGGAAGTAAAGTGACTACCGACCTGAGACCTGTACAGTCTGATCATCTCAGAGGTAAAGTGACTGCCGACCTGAGACCTGTACAGTCTGATCATCTCAGAGGTAAAGTGACTGCTGACCTGTGACCTGTACAGTCTGATCATCTCAGAGGTAAAGTGACTACCTACCTGTGACCTGTACAGTCTGATCATCTCAGAGGTAAAGTGACTACCTACCTGTGACCTGTACAGTCTGATCATCTCAGAGGTAAGTGACTACTGACCTGTGACCTGTACAGTCTGATCAACTCAGAGTTAAAGCGACTACCGACCTGTGACTTGTACGGTCTGATCATCTCAGAGTTAAAGTGACTCTACCAACTTGTGACCTGTACAGTCTGATCATCTCGGAGGTAAAGTGACTACCGACCTGAGACCTGTACAGTCTGATCATCTCAGAGGTAAAGTGACTACTGACCTGTGACCTGTACAGTCTGATCATCTCAAGCTTCTCCTCGGCTCCCTTGTTCTCCTCCTTCTGCTCTATGCTGCTGATGATCCTCCAAGAGGCCCTCCTGGCTCCGATGACATTCTTGTAAGCGACACTAAGCAGGTTCCTCTCCTCGACTGTCAGCTCTACATCCAACGAAGCTACTTTCTTCATCGCCTCCACCATTTCTAGAAAAAAAAAACACAATTGTAATTAAATGGTTAACCCAACACCAGTCCAGTAAACCTCGTTCAAACATGACCTAAAAAGCATTAGTGGCCTTCAATCAGTAAGCCAACATAAATTGACGAGACAGGGTGTCTACCACATAAAATGTAGTAAAAAGGAGGACTTTTGGAGGACTACAGAATTTCAGAGGACCCAGCGATACATATTGGAGTGAAGTTTATGAAAAAAAATATCATTGTAGCCTATTTATGATAAAAAACAATGATCCATTACAATTCACTCATAATCTTATTTTAGGAATGAATATCTCTAAAGACTTCTCGAAAACTAGTAAAGTTAAAACATATACCTAATGGCACCAAAATTCAAGTTTACACTCATAGATGACAAAAAATAAATAACATATACAAAGAAAACTGACAGCAGAATATAATGCAAATAAATCTGTAAATATCCTTTCTAGAGATTATAGTGAATGAAAATCATAAACATAGAAAATCTAGCAGCTTTCCCATAAAACAATTTCGTCCATTACTGCTCACTGACATATTATTTGAACAGAGATCATCTTGGGGTATATTTAAGATGACCAGATTTGCGAACAGCCAAAACAGCTGACAACCTTAGAGGGCGAGATACCCCTCACACAATTAACCATTTTCTTCTTCTTTCCTTCCCTGGTATACATGGTAGATAACTTGGTACTTGTTCGGCTTTGCGTAAATGTTATGTTGACTATAAATATTTGAATTACTACTTTATAGGAGGAAAAGTAGGACGAATGAGCTCCCTAGTGGCTAAAGTAAATAAATTTAGTGGTGTAAAAAAAACACAAATTTCTTTTTAGGTATTGATACCACATGCTCCCTCCTATCTGGACTACACTCCAAAGGAGTTACATCTTTAAGTCCCTTTGTACAAAGCCAAATAGAAATAATTTTGGCTGACTGTAAAATATTCAACTTTAAGTAGTATAACATGTTTTTCAAATTTTATTGAAAGAAGAAATAAACCTAGGCCTCCTGGCTTACTAATCATCTTCAAGAATTGTAAGTAGGCCTTGGCTGACCTTACAGGAACTACTTCCTCTGAAACCTTGAGCTGTCATAAGAATGCGCTGTGTTACCTAAATTAGGAAGTTTTCCTATGAGTTAAAAGCAAACCTGATTTCAAATTAAATGAAACGATAATTCAGGCCATCTTTAACATAACTTCATTACTCAATATTTTATTAAACTTTCAGTCTTAAGAGGTAAAAACCAAGCTACATCTGCACTCGTTTGCTTTAAAAAAGAGTTTTAGCAACATATTTGACCTTTCTTTGACCTTTGACATGTCTGGACAAAGATTAAAAGAAATCATCTTGAAAATGTGTCATAATGAAGTCTCCAACAGAGTACCAACTGAAGTCAACTAAAAGAGTATCTGGTAAAGACACCTTTGTATTCTCTCAATGAATTTTTTGATATTAAAATTGGTATGTAGGCCTAGTTTTACTTTTGATTCACATCATATTAAATTTTAATGTATATAATTTCAAAATTTTTATTTGGTCTATGCATTACATGCATACTCTAATTTTAAGAAGTGTGTTACTTCTTTTTCTCTGACACCATTCAAAGTGTACATTGTACCTAAAATGAATTAAGGCTTATTGATTGATTGAGTAAAACACTTGGTTGACAATAAAACGCCTAATTTAAAATAGTGTGACTTTTCAATTTTTATTGGAGAAAGAAGAAAAATCTAGAGTACTCTTCAACAGGGTAGAAGACTCGGTTGATGGTAAAATATTCAACCTAAAGTAGTGTGACTTGTATTGAAAGCCTAGCAAGATGCAGAAAAATGTACTTCTCAGGCCTGGTTACCAAGACAACCAGACATAAGGTCAGGAGAAAAAACCCTTTTGTACTCTTCTGTTTGTAGGTGTTACTGTCCACTGTGCTGGTTGTCATGGGAACCAGGGTTTAATCTAGCTGATTGATCCCAAACAAATGGGGAAATTTCATTCGCGTTAAGAGAGAAAATACATTACACTATATTTATAAATATTAAAAAAAAATTAAATATGTTTAATACTCCTTATTTTTAAATAAGCAGTTATTTCTTAAAAAAGAGTCAATATCATACAAATTTTAATTCTTTAAAAATAAAAGTCTACCTAAATTACTGACATGAGATAAATTAAAAGCCAAAACTTAGGAGTAACAAAGGACAGTTGAAAAATATCAGGCAAGAAATAAAAATGGACACAATAACATTTTTCTTATTTCTAGGAATATGCGAGTATCGATTATCGAGCTTTTTTCGAGCCGAGTTTACACTACTTGACTCGACTCGAAGTTTTGAAAAATACTAGGATGTTCGAGACTTTTAGTCACTCCCACCGTTTACCCGGAACTGGTACGCGCGATCGCATTTTACGGTCGTTTTACACAGTCTACACCAGTCATGAACAGTCACCAATAAATTTAGTTTTTTATTTTTTCCTTTCTATAATTTGAAATATTTTCTTACTGTACTTCTGCTGAATGAGACTGATTCAATTTTAATTTTTCAACCCATAAAAATATGTTGCTAAATCTCTTTTTTAAAGCAAACGAGTGCAGATTTAGCTTGGTTTTTACCTCTAAATCTGAAAGTTTAATAAAATATGAGTAATGAAGTTATGTTAAAGATGGCCTGAATTATCGTTTCATTTAATTTGAAATCAGGTTTGCTTTTAACTCATAGGAAAACTTCCCAGTTTAATTATTAAGAAATATAAAATTTTATGTGATCAATATGAAAGCTATTAACGTCTACTATTCAAAATAATCAACTAAAAAAAACTCAAAACTCACGAGTACTTTTCAACACTCGACTCCACTTAAACAATCTCGCGCACCCCTACTAATTTCTTTAGAACGTGCATGGCTTTAAAAACTAGTTACTCGATTACCTTAGATTGGATGAACCTGATTTTTTAATATGTTTTCCTCATTTATATTTAGAAGTGAGTAAAAAAATTTAAAAAGTGTTTAATTTACTGCTCAAGTTTTGAATGTAAAATTATTGATTTTAGACATGTATAACTTTGTTTGGATTGTTGTTTAGACATGTTTAGATTTGTTAATCGTTGAAAAAAAATAAAGACTTAGGCCTCAGGATTTGTATACGGTATACTTGCATAAAACAGACCTTTTAATTAAAGAGTCACAAATCCATTTTACCTTCTTAAGAATGCCAAAAAATACTCAAAGATGAACAACTGACAAATAAAAATAATGAACAGGTTTTATATTTCCTCGTAATAAAATCCTATCGTTGGTATAATAGATATAAGGAAATATACAGTAATTGTTCTACTGACAAAAGTGTACTATATTTATATTTTGTGAAGAAATCCAAACAGCAATTGTATACCTTACTATATATTTACCTAACGGCTACTAACATGTTAGGCCTAATACAAATAGTAACTTTTGAACCATCACATCAAACAAAAAGAAAGAACTAGTAAGCCTTGATTAGCTACAAAAATATGCTCATTCAGAGATCAAAAATGTGAAGAAAGAAGTGTAAGGGCTTAGTTAAGAAAGCAGCCTGAGGCATCAGCTTTGTGCAATGTGAACAATCGTTGAGAGCACAACTACCTTTCGCCCACAACAAAACCTGCCTTGGCTTACAGTTTACTCATTAGGCCTACAGATGAAAGTTTTATAAAAACTATTAAGCTTTGGACCATGAAACTTGGCACAAATATTTGTTATTGGCTCAAGAAGCCTAATGCAAGGATTAAAAGAATATATATTTTCTCTCAAAAGGCTAAGACTCGATTCTACATGGTGGCCATTTTCAGCTTTCTAACATATCTTAAAAACTATATGGCCTATTGTATGCCTACAAATTACTGTCATCGGACAAAAAAAGATGCATTATTCTATTCTCTAAACAAAAATGTACTAATTGAATAAAATACCTACATTTTTGTAAGACGTTAGTTATTTGCAGAATTAGAAACCAATGATGGCTTGCTTTTGATAATTTGTGCAAGCAAGCAACCAAACATTACTCATCAGAATATATGGATTTTTATTGTTAATTTTTTAAATTCCTCATTCAGTTAATTCTTGCCTAAATAAGTTTGCCAGAAATCTTACAGGCACGCACAAAAATAATTGATAATAAGGCTGTTTAGCTTGTTTTATTCTTAGGAGTTTCCATTCTAATGGACGAAGAAGATTACGACTTAATATAATTTAACCAAAGGCAAAGCCACAAGTAACAGCTAATACGATACGTTAGGCTTATTGAAAATGAAAACCCAAACAGGAAAAATTCCATTTAGAAATAACATATTCAATCAATCTCAAACTAGTCCTTGACATCGAAAAATAAAACAATAGTCCCCTTTGTAAAATAAATCATTGTTTTGAGCAAAAGGTTGGGTGGTGTGTGATGTTGTTAGTGGAGAGCTCATAACATAAAATCCAAGTTTTGACCTCGAGGTGTCCCATCATGGCATGGGGGCGCCAATGTCTGGTTATTTTTTTCAACTTTCCACATACAGCCTATTTAAAAAAAAAACTATGCATTCTACAGAATTGTATTAAACTACAAGTTTAAAGAATACTAAATTCCTTATAATTTAGGACCTAAGTGCTTTTGCAACTTTGATGGATCCAGAGAAAAGGTCCTTCAAAGATAAATAAAGATTTCCAACTAGAGATTTAACATAGGTCTATTTGATTAACAAAAGAAATTTTGAAATTTTTATATGGCAGTCTACTATGGCAAAGCTCAAAACAGTTAGGATAGTTAGGAAGTTGGGACAAAACAGATAGCTTAAAAATATATTTCTTGCAAATTTACTTATGTATACCTATGTCAAGTTTAATAATAGCAAACGGTCAAATGGTTTTTGATATCATTGGAACTCAATCTTCCCATATAACAACGTTAGTTTGAAGTTAACTGGCTTGAAGACAGTTTGGCCATCTGCCGTTAAACTTAGTATTGTACGGAAAATATTTTAAGCTATCCATTATGTCCTATTTTGGGTTTTGTCAGTGACCTCCAAAATTTTAAAAATGTTTTGCATAAATCAAATAGAAGAATTTTGTTTATCTCTAAAGGACCAGATCTCCTACAGATCTGCAAAAGCACTTAAATTTAAGGGAATTCAGTCTTTAAATTTGTGACTTGATTGAATTTTGTAGGACGCATGCATGGTAACTTATTCAATTTATATATGGAAATTTGAAAAAATACCACAGGGCGTCTACTAACTTCTGATTTTAGAATTCCAGTATATTTCCAGCACACATTTTTGGAAAAATTCTAGTATTGCAATCACATGTTGTTGATTAAGGGAATTCAGTCTTTAAATTTGTGATTTGATTGAATTTTGTAGGACGCATGCATGGTAACTTATTCAATTTATATATGGAAATTTGAAAAAATACCACAGGGTGTCTACTAACTTCTCATTTTAGAATTCCAGTATATTTCCAGCACACATTTTTGGAAAAATTCTAGTATTGCAATCACATGTTGTTGATGATCCTTGATAATTTCAATTAAGTATTAACAGTTTTTATGAGATAAAACTACAATATTCTTTTACAGAACGCTTAAATATGATTGACAATTTATTTTAATTATTTTTTATTAATTTATAAGATCATGCCGCAGATTTCAACTCGCCTAATAGCACTCATTTTGTGAAGTTCTTTTTGCAAAATAATTATTATTACTAACTCAGATTATTAATAAACAGTAGAATTAATCACTAAAAATCACTATTGATAAATTAGATCAATGCGTTATGAAAGAAGCTGGATGTTGGAAAAAGTTGGAACCATAATCAATAGATAGGCCTATTCATAATATTTAAAATGTAATATTTAAATTTAGCCTATCTTTTTTATTTTCCAGTGAATTGTGCTTTGTTCTTAAACATTCTGCTAAACTGACCTTTTTCTTAATCATTAAGTTTATTATTATGAATAATAATTAACTGACAAAACTAGGAGATGCATAATTTTGGATTTCAAACATAACAATGTGATCAAACTTTTACTATATTTTTAACCACTGACTAAACTATATTTTCCTGCTTAACACACTTATATTTCTATAAATTCAAGTATAATTCCATTATTCTCAGTATTTCAAGTACTTCTAGTATCAGAAAACACACTGTACCAGAAAATGCAGTGCCGTGCAAACACAAGGTTGAAAATTTGTATTTTATGTTACGAGACCAACATTAACCCTTGAGTGGGACATATGTTTTTATCGGGAGAGGGCAACTGCGGAGGTTAGCTCCTCATTGTTAAAATCAAATTTAAAATTAGTAAAACATAATTTTTTAATCCAAGTTTAATGCCAAAAGCTAATTTAACATTCTCTTAAAAGGCAATAAAAATATTATGGTTAAATAGTTATACTTTTTATGAGCTATACTGTTTATAAACGTTTTGTGTAATTTACTAACAAACTTGTAACTTATGAATTTATCACGGGAGGGGGCGCATGCGCAGGTGCTTGCAGAATATTTCACAGCAATTTTGAAAAACAACTTACACACATTTATTACCAATCATACATAAAAAATATAAAATTAGACCGATTTGTAGATAAATGTTGTAGGTTGAACTGAACGCCGCACAAACGACTCGCGATGTAGGGCGCACGCAGAGAATACATCTACGCTCTGACCGCACACGACTAAATCCAAGATAAGACTGACGATAAGAAAGGTAGGTGGACGAAATAAGCCAGCTGGTTTATGGGCGAACATTGCCAGCTGGATGCTCGTGAAGCACATTGGCGGACATTACTGCCAACACCTGACAAGTGACATTAATTCACAAAAATTCTTGCATGCAGAGGAATCTTACTTGAGGGTTAACAGTGTATCCAAAAATCAGAAGTACCCGACCTTTTGCAAGGCTACCCTGTATTTTATTACCTATTTACTGGACTATAAAAATAGTAGCCATTCATAACTTGGAAACTTAAGTTCGGAAAAAAATCAAAATTGATTTAGAGACGTTATTGAAAAGTTTGGTTTGGAATACAATCTATAATAAAAATGAAGTCATAACTGAGTACAAATACATTTGACCAACTCTTAAAATGATCTAATTGAGATCCAATTATAATTTCATAAAAAAAATACATGAATATGTATGCCAAAACCTAAAACAACTCCTCCATAAGGAACTGCTTTTCAAAAATCAAATAATTTGTTCATAATGGTGAACAAATCAAATACTTTGAAATTGTGGCAAAATTACTCAACAAATGCTAAATGCCCCCAAAAAATTCAAACTAAAATTACAAAATGACATAACTTTTTTTGTGAAATGCGAACTAGCTCTAAGATTACAAAATTAAATTCAACTAAGTACAAGAAGGTATGGGCATTTTTAATAGGCCAATTGAACTAGTTAAGAGGGGGATATTGATTTAAATCAACCAACACAATTGTCAGCCATTCTTCCAATGATAATTCAATATAGAATGCTGACCCCAATTTCCTGTGTGCCAATAAAAAAAATCAACACAGGTTTAGAAAAATCTGGGCCTTAACAAAAGCAAGCTAAAAATCTGTAAAAAATTAACTTCCAAGACTTAAATACTTAAGGAGCGATATAAAGGGAATCAATTGTAGGCCTATACATGACTATATGAAAGAAAACTGAGTTAGGCAGAAATCATATTTAAAAAAAATTAGCACTGAACTTGTGATTGAGCCCTGAAAGGCACTACATAAAGAGAGAAAATATAATTTTCATATTAGAGTTCTGCCACATCAAACCTCCCACTGACAATTTGCCTATTCAGGACACAGTTTACTGAAAAAGTTATTTTGTAAGTTATTTAAACACCAAACATAAAATACGTTAACAAAAACATGACATGTTATCGAAACATATAAAGATTTATGTGTTCATTCAGAGGATTTGTAATAATTTAAATATTTTCTTACAATAAATGATTTTAACCTTAGAGTAGTGCTTATGCTCTATGAGACTAATCATATAGTATTTTACAGTTCCAGCGCTTGCCGCTCGGGTGAAGGACCTCATGCACCTTCCTATCTCGATTTTGTCTACCACCAGATGCACTGGCGCAAGTTTAAGGTTAAGGGTTTGTTTGCAATTATTTACTTTGGTCCTCTACATATAATTAACTTTCCCTGATGTCTGATTTTTTCAAAATCTTAAACTGAATAAAATTAAACTTCATTTCAAAAAGGGTAAAACTACTGTAATTTCAAATTACCACCCCATTGCCCTGTTGCCTTAAGTTTTTGAAAAAGTTATGTATATTAAGTTGGCAAAGTATTTGAAAATAATAAATTTTTGACGGTGAGAAACCTGGATTTAGTTCGGGATAATCAGCAATGATGGCAGCAACTACTTTTACTGATTCTGTCATTATTTCTTTTCACTGAGGAGAAAAATTGTTGGAATCTATACAAATTTAAGTTAAGCTTTTGACAGTGCTCCACATGTTAAACTAATTCCAATCCTTTCGAATTCAGGTATCCATGGTCCATCTTCAGCATTAAGTCTTACTTGTCAGGACGAGAGCAGTTCATCGGATTGAGGTAAGTGAAACACAATCAGCCGGTTCCTTATCATGACAAGTAGACATGGTGTACCGAACCACAAGGCTAATTTTAGGACCACTTTTATTTTTGGGCTATTTAAGGGGTCTTCCTAGTTTATTTTCCGACAATCTTAAAAGTAAGATTTATTTTGTTTGCTGATGATGTCAACCTAACACAGGGCTTGTAGGAGTTCTTGAGGTTGAAAAAATAACTAAATTAAGAAAAAGAAAATAACCAAAAAATAACCTTGAGTAAACCAAAAATTTTGCTAAAAATTAGAAAACCGGCGTTATATAGAGGATATTACATTCTTAACCTTGGTAAAAAAGAAAATCTCGACAGAACAATCACAAATCCGCCTAGATTTGATGGCGAGACTTGGTTTTCACGCAACGTAGGCTGACGAGTTTCGTCTGCCGCGATGCTGCTATGAGATCGTCTGACGGATGAATAGTGTGAATAGGTCAGGTCTGTGTGTATAGTGTGTTTTCTCAGTTCTTGAGGTTGAAAAAAATGAAAAAATAACCAAAATTTTAATAAAATAAAAACATAACCAAATTTAAAGAAATAACTAAAATTACCCGCTATAAGCCCTGTAAGTGTTCAAACAACGAATTGAAATAGAAATTTCAGCAGTCATTGCTATGTTTGAGATTAATTTTTTTCATCTAATCAAGTTCTAATTAATCATAGCAAAACAGATTGTATGAATTTTGAAATAAAAAGAAATTGTACTGCTGATGTTTTTGAGATAATTTTTAAATGAAATATAATTGATAATGTAACTACAACAAAATTTTAAGACTTCACAAATGATGATGGATTGACTTGGGATTCCCATATTGATCATGTAGCTGGTAAAATGACTTCTGGAAATTGTTCACTGTATAGGCTCTCGGCAATATGTAATTTAGATAACTACAAAAAGTTTATTTTGCACACATTTACTCTGTTATAAATTATTGATTGAATAAGTATGGTTCAACAAATAAAAAGAATATGGACAGACTATTAATTTTACAAAAGTGGACAATTCACAATAGGTATATTAAGTTGGCAAGAGTCAGTCAAAGCACAGTTTTTAAGTTCTAAGAATTTATGACAGTCTATAGTAGTTACATTTATCAATCTATTTTACTTTCTAAATTTGACTCTGATACACATGTAGGCGACTATCATGACTACAGTACTAGGTAGGTATAAACATGACCTTAAGCTATCCTGCAACATAAATTTTTTCAAGAATACAAATTATAAGGGGTTTAAGTTTATTGATAAATTGCAAGAATATCTGAAAATAAAAACAAGGGAAAACCTTAATTTAAGACTGCTTTAGAAAGGTATTTGTTGGACAGACCCTCTCATTCTATTGATGAATTCCTGTTTAAAATTTGTATTTATTTAGAATTATTTTTATTAATTGATAATATATGACTATTAAGACACTGTGACGCCATCCCTATCGTACTTGTACAATCTGATGAATAGTAGTTTTCATTTCATTAATGTATTGAATTATCAATACGAAATCTACTAAGAAGTCTTTATTGAAAGAGTATTAAATGCTTTTTTTAATACTGCAAGCTGAATTACAAAAGCTGAGCTAATCTTGCTCACCTTATTCTTTTCTTTGACCCCAAATCCTGGGTACATTCTAAAGTCTTCTTCTTAACCCAACAGAACTGACTTAGATTTGAAAAGGTTATAACTGACACAGTGGTTTTAGACCAGGTTTTTGGAAAAATGCTATATTTTGAAAATAGAGTCCACAAGTCTTTCACATTAATATTATATTAACCCATTGCGGATACACGGGCGGCTCTTGGAGGATGCCGTTCTCACAACCAACCACTGCCTCAGCACCAACCAAGCGGATGCATGGTGAGAGCTCCCACAAGCTGGAGCTGAGGGCCATGGCTAAAAGTTGAAAATAGAAATGTAGAGGTGGAGGGACTGCCTACTATCACGGTTATCAAACCCAATCCGGGTGCAACAGCCACAAGAATTAAAAATTTTTTTCCTAAATTTCAGTCTAAAGATATAATTTCTCAGGCTTAATATTTTATGCTGTTCATACTAGGCCTACTAAACAACTTTCAAGACATACATGTTTTTGATCGGATGAAATTGACGTTTTAGGCCCACCCTGGTACAAAAGGTAGTAGCGTCAAAAGGTTGCAATTACAAACTGAGTAATTATTGATTTTGTTCATAAGAATTGAGGAAGAGCTGCACTGGTGCTGGTTCAGGAACTGGGCTTCAGAGTAGTCCTATCCTGTGGTCGGTTCTTGAAGCTTGATAGTGGTAGTGTCTTAAGCTGCTCAGGTAGATGATTATAATACAAAGCTCCTTTGAAAGTAAGCTAGTTTCTTTTCAACCAGACTGAGATGGTGCGATGGTAAGGCAAAATTTAAAGCATCCCTTGTGTTATGCTGGTATATGTCCCAGTCTTGGCTGTTGTGAGGTGATTGCAAACATAATTGTTTCTTGTATGTAGAGTGAGATTACAGTGAGGATATTGAGTTTTTTAAAGACTCCCAGCAGCTTTGTTAGTATTCCAAGCCCACACAAACAGAATTGTTTCTTGTATGTAGAGTAAAATTACAGTGAGGATTTTGAGTTTTTTGAAAGACTCCCAGCAGCTTTCTTAGTATTCCAAGCCCACTAGGCATTTAACTGCTCTCTTTTGTTATTTAAGGGCCCTTACTAGATTGGCGTTCGCTGCCCTTCCCCATGTCCCTATCCTGTACCTCAGATGTGATTCGAAAAGAACGAAGTAAGCTACTTTGTTTGTGTCCAAGTCACTTACTTAATTCGTTCTACGAATTACATAGATGCCTGAGGAGAGCTTCTTGCACAGATGGTCTACGTGTGGTTTCCATAATAGTTTTGAGACAGTTAAAATGCCAAGATGCTTAGTAGTTTCTTTTTATTTCTAATTTAGGCAGTGGTGTTAGTTGTCTGTTTTTGTTTTTGGTGACTAACTTTGATTTTTACTGTTTTTGCTTCATTTAGGACACAGTCGTTTGGCTGGAGCATTTTATTTTGTTGTTTTTATCTGGTTCTTAAAGTCAGTTGTTTGTATTCCAGTTCTGCGTGTATTTTTGTCTTCCTTCGAAGTGTCGGCCTGACGCTTGCGAATGAATTATAAGAATATATAAATTACTTCATAGTTAAATTAATTATTCTATTGTGCTACCATGATAACAGATTTTTGGATTAACGGTTTTACAGGGTGTTTTTTTAAACGCAACCCAAAACTTTATTTTATCAGTGAAGGATAATTCCCTCAAAGATCCCCAGATTTGACCCTACTATATTATTATCTTTGGGAAACCATAAAAAGTAAGGCCTGCGAAAACAATATGCAGGATACTGAGCACCTCAAAACAAACATATGGTAACAAATGTAATACAAGTAATTCAAAGAGGAATTTTGCAAAACGTGTTTTCAGGAATATGATGGAAAGAGTTTTCAGGAATATGATGGAAACAATCCATCATTGACTTTGTATAAATGTCAATGATGGATTGTTTGAACACATAATGTAAGCTAAATGTGGTCAATCTTAAATAATAGGTTGTATAAAATGTAAAAACTGACAAAACAATACACATCTTTATATGTACATTATTAAATCTTAAAAATGGGTAACGTTTAAAAAAAACACCCTGTTATTCTAATTAGTAAGCATTTCCCCTAGCAACTCTCCCACCAGTTTTTCACATTTTAGTTTTGCAAAAGATTACAGACCTGAAAAGTAATATCATTCTCTATTATGCTTTGTTTCAGAAATTCAATAAGCAATTGTATCGAAAATCCTCTTAAAAACCTCATTTTTAGCTGTCGTCACTCCTAATTGTAAGGGCAATCACATTTTTTGTTAATTCTCTATGACCATCCAGCAGAAATAGCCTTTTGAACTAAAATCTGAAAATTAAATTTTAAAATTACAATACAGTAGTAATTTCTACTGCTCCATCTAAAGCTTTTGCTCAATTTTTCTGCATCTCACAAAGCTAACGTTTGATGATATCTGTGTGTATAATTTAATAAATATAGGCCTAGAGTGGTTAACTAAAATACATAAGTACATTTTAGCTTACAAATTTAGTGTTTGAAACCCAACTTTTAAGTTGTAATTACAGGGTAACCAAGATTTTTTTAACCAAGTTTACACTACTTGACTAGGCTCCACTTTAAAAAAGTAGTCCACTCAAAAGTTCAAGTCAAGTAATTGCTCCTGCCGTATATCCGAATTCAGTACATCTATATATTTCAAAGACGCTTTTCACTCAGTTAACCGAATTCCAATATAAATGCTGTTTAACTGCCAACGGTAAAACCTCTTTTTGTTTAACTTGAAGTGATTGGTTTTTGGAATTAATAATAATTAAACATTAAAAATCACTATTTTTTTATAATTTGAGGTTATTGCTCATCCTTTCCCTTCGTATATTTGATTTTGTTTCATTATTGAAACATTAACAAAATTAAAAAGTAAACTTTTTTCAAGGAAAGTACACAGATGCAAGCGTCCCTAAAGGAAAACATGACAATCAAATAATGAGCTAAGCTAAGACAGCATATTAATGATGAATTTTAGTCATTATATTTGAAAACACCACTAGGCTAACCCTTAACAAGTTAGTCTTCAAGGATCAAATTAGGAATGATAATTCAGAGAGTTCAGGTAGCAGGCCTTCTTCAATTTGGTTGGTACGATTTATTTATGTACTTGCTATTAGTTCAGGAACATCTTCTTAAGTTGAATTATCAACAGGTTTACATTGTTTTTGATTATTATAAAAAAATTTCATTTTTCTTGTGGATAGCATCTGGATTACTGAGAAATCTACAGTGTGGTTTTTCAAAATGCAACCCATTTTTAAGATTGAATAATGCACATATAAATATGAAATGAGCATTGTTTTGTTGATCTTTATATTTTATACAACCTATTATTTAAGTTTGATCACATTTAGTTTACATTATGTCTTCAACCAATCTGCCATTGGCATTTTTGTATAAAGTTGTGCTCTCTAAATCAAATTCCCGAACACTTGTTGCAAGGAACGTCTTTGAATTGTTTTCCTAGGCCTTGCTTTTTGTTCATCCCCAAAGAAAATAATATAGTGGGGTCAAATCCGGGGATCCTGGGAGGAAATAACCTTTCACTGATAAAATAATGTTTTAGGATCTGTTTGAAAAAAATACCCTATATCACCTGTCGGGATTGTTTTTTCTACCCTCTCCCTTCCCCCCAGTATTCTAATAGGCCTAGCTATGTCAAAAATAAAATTGACGAAAATTCAAAGTTTAAATATTTAAATTGCACTGATCTTATTAAACTGCTTTATATATATTGAATTCCTCTAATGTATTTGTTTTGGAACAGTTCTTAGAAAAGTGCAGGACATCCATATTAGATTAATATTAATATAATTGTGGTACCAAATGCTCGGCAAGGGTTGAAGTTTGATTTGAGGCAGTAGTTCTCGTTACATGTTCTTTAAACCTGTATGTGAAAGAGCGGGAAGTCTGGCCAAAATAATACTTAGTACATTCAGTTAATTTCATACACGCCTGTTTTTTCATTAGCTGGTATTACTGTTTGCACCCCTCTTTCAACAATTACCCTAGGTTAACTATTGTTTTAAATGCTACAGTTATGTTGTTCTTGGACACTTCATATTTTAATTTATGACTCGAACACCGTACTCAGTAACCACAAACATTCTCTCTGTTTTTACCCTTTCTATTCCATTTCTATGTTTCATCAATAATTTATCTATAATTGAACTTTTGTGACCATTCGAGACAGCTATGTTTGGTAATATTTATTTCATCGTTAAAATCATTAATTAACATAGGAACAGACAAAAGCCTATGGATGAAGCTATGGTATGCTGCCGTTTTATGAGATTACGGATGGTGGGATTCTTAATGAATGGTTTGGTCTGTAAGAATTGGTTTTCTATAGACTTTAAATGCAAATCTGTCATTCTGCCAGGGTATTGTGAGGTCTACAAAATTTATTTAGCTAGGATAAAGAAGTTAAATATTGTTATTTTTTGCAATTTTATACGCGTCCCAGAACCAACTGGGTCAAAGACCACCTAAAATAGGACCAACAAATAATTTGCCGGCGATTGACGGGTTGAAGGGTTGATTGAAGGGTTCAACTATTTATTGTTGCTAATTTTTGAAGGCAGATTTATGATTAATTTCAAAATATAAAATGTTCACATAAGCCGTCAGGTCCCAACAAGTTAAAATCTCACTTACAACAGACCTATCTTAACCATAAATCAAAACGGTCACACTAAATACTCACAAAATACACGTTAATAACTGATATAATGACGTGCAACTAAAGTTTTAGCAGCTTAGACCTAATCTCAAAATAAGGCAATAGGTAGTCCCACTGAGCATAATAGCTTAACAGAAATACATATGAAATTTTTAAATCGGTCACATGACCCTTCAAGTATTTCAGGGGGGGAAAAACTTGCAGCTAAACATTTTATGGTACCCTTTAGTATCAGACATAGGCCACCCTTTAACAGCACGCCGCAGCGGTTAGGTTAGGTTAGGTTATAATAAGTATGTTAGAAGGACTTTCTTCATTTCGTTACAAATCTAACTATACTGGAGGGGTCATACTTTTGCACGCCAGATCCCGTCGACAGGTGATGTGCATGCTCTGGTCAATGACCTATCCTTTGCTTACCTGGAGGAGTTTTGACAGACGAAATTATGACTCATCTGGTACCATTTAGTTCGTAACAAAACAAGGAAAGTCCTACCAACATATTTATGATAACATAACCGCTGCAGTGCGCTGTATAAGGGTGGCCATCGGGTGTGGCCGCTAGCGGTGGTGGCGACACGTTCAACTCAATCCTCGCCCACCCCACTGCCTTCTGGGAAGCAGAAAACAAAAACCACTCGAAGTAAGTTTCTCAAATTTCAATAGTATGTCTATTGAAGTACCTATATTCTTACAAATTTTATGATTATTTTTGGTATCCAAAAAAATCTCCAAAGATAGTGGGCTCCGTATTATACCAAAGTAGGCCTAACCATTTTATTAAAGACATCACGGTTTTGTACTTCATATTTGCTTAAGTACCTTAATGGATGATTTAAAAAATCTTATAGTATATTAGGCAAATTTAACTCTGCTACTTATTGGTGCATATTTATCTCCATGAATCACGTATATCATATAGCCTAGGCCTCTCCGTAAAACGAGTATAAAATAGGCCTAGTCAATATTCAAACAATTCAGTTAGGCCCATTGAAGATTAATGATGACCTCAGAATGTAAGGTTATGCTCTGACCAGTTTTACACATAGGCCTACTACAACTTTAATTTTTTAGGTCGTTCAAACATTTGTGATGAGGGCCTAAACTTTGATTAAATAGTCCCACTGATATTGAAATTAACCCCACTTAAGACCTACTTGAGAGCAACTAGCCGTGAAATAAGTATCTTGAAAGAGTTAAGGCCTAAGGGAAGAAGAGTAGGCCTACTAATACGAAATGTCCTTATCTTTCGAAGGTTGGTTGGAAAAAATTTAATTTAGACATTAAAACAAAACTGATTTGGCTAACCCTTGAGCAGGCGCTTCACCAGTAAAACAGCAGTGGGTGCATACGAAATTTTACTCCGCAATTCTAAATCACACAAATTTAACCCATTGTCCTTTTTTTGTAAAGAAATATTGTACAGTGGAACTTGGATAGTTCGAACCTCAAGGGACTGATAAAAAATTCGAATTACCCAAAAAAATTTGAATTAAAAAAGTTCGGTCTAAAAGGCTTAAAACAATAAAACTTTACATACCGGCATAAAAACTTTATTGTGAACAACTTGAATTTACGTTTTACAGTACATTCCATTAAGTAGCCAACAGGGTAAAGATCACTGTAGAACAGTAGAAATGTTACGTTTTATAAAACACAGTACTGTACTACAAAAAACAGAAATACAGTACGTTCATGGATATATACGTAATTGGTAAAAATCAGAGCTGATAAAAAGAACATAGATTACTGGACTGTCAGTTAAGCAATATAGATCTGGTGTTTTTACCAGACGGTGTAAGGAATGACACTGTTATGAGCAGTGACAAGTGGAGTGTTGCAAAACAATAGGATGGTGGGAGGGATTGGGCAATGACCTTGAAAAGAAGCTGAGCCGTAGGGGTGAGTCACATCGGCCAAACAATGGAATCGGCCAAAAGTGCGGGTGGGTCCGACGACCTTCACAATACGGCCGCACTAAGGGGCTGGGGAGAAATTTTGACCACATAGCACTGATACAAAGTCGTTTTTCAGGAATCTTGGCATGACAGTATGACTATTGTCTTTTTTCGTGTTAAAACTTTGAATTATCCAAATTATAATGTGAACTAACCACGATTTTAGCAATGATTATATATGAAATGCTAGGGACCGGAAGAAACATTCTAATTAAAGAATTCGAATTAGGTAGATTCCACTGTATTTACATGTAGACAAACTTCGTTTGGAACCACATTTCATCGTTGATACACAATAAATTGTTTAACTTGATAAGTAAATGTAATAGTTCCAATGAGCATAATAGGTAGTTTTCTAATATAGCCTAGAATAGCTATCACTGTCAGTGTTACGGGAGAGAACACTCCGCAAACTTAAATGGCTTCATTGAATTACAAATAACAAATAATAAGGTACGGTACCAAGGGAATGTGGGGAGGTATATATGGCTTTAGGGGATTCCTGGAATGATGCGCTTGAGGTACAGAGCCTGACAAGACTTCTGACACCCATTATGCTCGTTTATTTGAATAAAAAAAAAAACACACACATGCGGAGGACTCCACATGTGCCCGCTAGAAGGTTAATGTTAGACCTACAGTAGCTAACTAAGTTAACCCTTGAGGGGGCGCTTCACTGGCAAAACGCAAGCGGGCGCATGCGGAGTTTTACTCCGCAACACTAGGTTGCACAAATTTAACCCATTTTACTTGTTTTATAACGAAATATAGTATTTAAATCTTGACAAACTTCATTAGGAATCACATTTCATCGTCGATTCAATTAATTGTTCAACTTAATAGGTGTAATATTTCAATTAAACATAGTAAGTCATTTTCTAGTATAAAATATGTATTAATTATCATTAACATTTTGGACTTTTCCTTTCACTTCTTTTTTTCAAAAGCAAAAGGAAAAGTCCAAAAAAATAATAAAAATTACAAATCCATTGTTATTATGAATTTTAAAAATAGGTATCAGTGTCTGTGTAACGGGAGAGGGCCCTCCGCAAACTGAAACGGCATCTCTGAATTGCATATGACGAGGGTACCAAGGGGGGGTGGGGGTATAAATACTTTTAGGAAATTCCTGGAATGAAGGGCATAAAGTACGGAGCCGGACACAACCGCCGACACCCATTATGTCTGTTTATTTTAACATAAAAAACACGTGCGGAGGAAAACTCCGCGTGCGCCCGCTCAAGGGTTAAATGTTCACCTTTGATGGCCAGGAATTGAGAATAACTTTAAATGATAGGCCTGGCTTGTACAATTTTCTTCAAACCAAACTTACCAGAGAGGCCTATTTTATTAATTTATAAAATCGGCTATGAAAGAAGGCTGTGAGAAGGCCAAAAACACCACATGCTGACCAATCTGAATAAAAAATGCTGAATAAAAAGGTTTTTACAACATTGACAGTTAGGCCTACGTTAATGGTAACAAGGTTTAATATTAAGTTAAGTTATTCTTTGATAAGATCCTTGACCTGTCCAATTCCTTGTGGCAAAGGACTACGGACGGAGACATCATGTAGGCCTATCATGTATGTATGTATGCTTCAATGATTTAACCCTAATGCTTTTAAATTTAAGGTCCTCTTGGCCAGGACCTACCTCTTAAACGTGTGTGTAGGCATAACTTTTTGGCAAGCGACCGTCTGTGCATTACAAATGATTGGTCCCTTACGCTTGTGGACCAAATTTTTCCCATCCTAAAAATTATTAATTAAACTTTGATCTCTACTGTGATGCAGCAAATAGATCTTCTATCCACTGCTCATTGGATGAGCAATAAAAGTGTCCCACTTCATGAAGTTGAGTATAGGCTAGGGCTTTCAGTGGTCACAATGCACCAAATGTCATTAGGTCCTCCTGTAGTTGGGTCACTAGAGGCAATACGAATAATAGGCCCCCAAAAGTCAGGCCAAACAAGTTCCTGAATTTATTTAGGCCTACCTTACTTGAAATTAGCTATTAAATGTGGCTAAGCCTAATTAGGATGCATATCTGGGCAGTTCAACCCGGAACGAAATGCATCATAAATGATTGATTACTTGCTTGGTAACATTTGATAACAATGCATGATGGGCCTGACTAAATTGTCCAAAACTACCAAATACTAGGCTAAAAATATGGGTATGTCCCTCAAATATAATGAGGAGTCATGGCAAAAGATAGGTCAATAACGGCGAAGCAAATCGATGAACAATATTTAAAGGAGTGCACTAAATGTATTCAATATTACTTACCATCATATCTTTCAGCTTGCTCAGCTAACTTCGCTTTATAAACATTGTCTTCCCTTTCTGCCATTTCAGATTAGTTTGGATAAATATTTGGCTTTAAATTACACAAACGGCACTTGAGCCTGCGAGATTTAACAAAGATGGCCGCACCCGCACCCGCCCCGCCAACGGCGCCAACTCGAAAATAGTTCGTCTTGTAGTGTATCACTACGCGCTTACGTCATTATAATAAACCTTTCGATCATTACAATATTTTTGTTATATACACAAATGTATATAACAAAATTAAATCGGTAAAATTTCTTTTATATGGTAAATTGCGTGAGTAATTAATGAGACGCTACAGGTCGGTCCGCGCCGAGGTCCATCCGCACTGTGTACCGACCTCATCCGATCCATCCACTGCATTCAGGACTCAGTCCGTACGGCCCGTCCACTTTCAGTCCGCCGTGCGTGAGTCAAGGTAAACAAATTTAATTCAAAATTGCATATACAAACTTGGGAATGGAATGGCGTCAGTGAAACTAACAAATTGTAACTCTAACATAACAGTTCCTTAGCCAGCATCAACTATCACTTGTATATTTATGTATTACAACAACATACCAGTCGGGGTTTCCACTATTCATTAAAACATTCTCTTATTTTACTTAATAGTATGCTTTCTGAGTCAGGTAATTTTTAATTGGTTTTTAGCGAATTTCCTTAAAGGAACAAGCTATTGCCATAAGTCTCACGGCAAGACTTAAGCCCAATATAATGTTAACTTTTTGTTTTTGGCCCACCAGAAGCAAAAAACACCATTCTGTTTGTTTGTCTGTTAACACGATAGCGGCCGTAAATATGGCCAGATCTTAATGAAATTAATTTGGTACTGACGTGTAAAGTGGTAATCACTCCGACGAGTTCGTAAACCAGCACGATCGGACTACCGGAAGGTGGGTAAAGGGAAATAAACCCCCAAAAAGGAATTTTTTACATAGACAAATTTAAATAAACTAATTTTTTTAGCGCCATTGAATTCAGCTCGAAAACCAAACAATTCGGTATATTATTTAAGGCTGTAGCTGGAAAAAGGGCGTAATGGCCTATACGCCATTACGCCCTTTAATCATTGCCCTATGTCCACTGGTTACCGAGATATTGTAAGTGGTAAATACAGTACGTTACCCCAATGTTAACTTTATAGGACAGGAAATAAGTAAAATTCTATATCTCACTTATTTTTAACATATCTTGATAAAACTAGGTTTATTTATGACTTCATCATCTAGATGAGAACTAATGTATATTATTCTAAAACCCCGATATTTCCTTTTTTGTGGCAGCAAACCTGCATACTCATTCCCCATGTTATCCTTAAGGGAATTGAAAATACCCCTGTTGCAGCAGACCTGCATATTCAGCGAATTTCAAATGCTTAAATAAATCATTTAAACAGAGCCTCAAATTAAGTAAAATCAACTTAAACCCTAAAATGAGTATACAGCAATTTCCTCCATAAAAATAGCATGGTAAATGAGTATGCAGGTTTGCTGCCATGAAAGTGTGAAATTTGGATATTTTTGCAATAATCCAGTAGATATCAAACAGTTAAAGCAATATACCAAGTCTCATTCAAATATGTTGAGAAATAAGCGAGATATCGAATTCTATTTATTTCCTATAAGGTATCTTGGGACAACGTTCTGTGTTTACCAAGCCCTTTCGGGGAATAGTTAAGTTACACTTCATGTATAATTTTTATTTTACGTATGTAGACTCACTGATTTTTTAAACAATTTTTGAGACCACTCCCATTTTTTACGACTTCCGGTGAAAAAGTTATGGTTTGTCCATTGTACTGGACATGTTCCCTGCTCTAAGATCGCGTAAAAAAGATTACACTATAACTTTTCAAATTATTTTTAAGGGCACATGGGAACACATTGCTATAGTATAAAAAGAGTTTTATTTCAACATTTTACTTTTAAGTAAAAAATAATAATCAATTTGTCAAACTTAAAAAATCAAATAAAAAATTATTACGAAATGTGTAATTTTTGAATTTTTTCGGCGAGGGAAGAATTTAAAAAAAACCTTCAAGTTACATATTATATTTGAACAGTTCTTTCCGTAATGAGAAACACACAGTTTACAGACTTATTTATGATGTAAATTAATTTTGAAAATCCGTTCTTATTGCTTGCTACGCATAGGGAGATTTAGCACTTTACTCAAGATAAGAATTTCGTTTTATTGCAGCTGGGTTTTGCATCTGGAGGCATTCTTTCTATCTTTAGATTTTTAGCTTTAGCTAAAAAAAACTGTAAAAAAACTAGTATTTTCGCGAAAAAAGCTGGAAAATGAAATGGTGACTGAGGGAATCTGTACAATATAATGGACCCATGGTTTAAAAAAATGGCCTGGGTGTAAATTATTTTCACTGAATCCTTGTTGCTATGGTTACATGATATTTCTAAAACCCTCCCCTAACATAAAAAATAACTCACAACTGTAAACCAATCTGTTTACTGTCAAAATAAATAATATAGTGATGCATAGTCATACGATTTTCAAGAAACCATGACAACGCATTTCTCTTTGTTTCTAAATAATTCCGCAATTCCCCAATAGAGTGTAGCACTAGTCAGTACTGTTCAGTGGTGCTATCTGCCGTATTTAGAGCGAACTTTGAGGGAAGATAGCTAAAGTAGAATGTTGTAGGCTCAAATTACTGAGCATCCTATCGACCGCATCCCCCGAAAAGGCTAGCGACATCTCGATAACCAATGGACATGGAGCAACGATTCAAATACTAAATCATTTGTTTTTTAAGCTGAATTCAGTAGTTCAAACAAGAATTTCATAATTATTATTTTTCTACATAACAAATCCTAAAAAACCCATTTTTGGAGGGGTTCAGTACCCCCCCCCCCCCCCATTCCAAAGGTCAGATCAGGCTGGTTTTCGAACCATGGTTTCTTTAACATGAGACCTACGGTAACGGCTTGTAGGGGAAATTCGCTAAAACATATTTCAATCCAACATAGCAAGATTTGACATTTTTTTGCAAGCTCCATAAAGAATAACATTAGAAATGAGTATGTATAGGTTTACTGCAACAGGTAGGTATGTTAAAATAGGGTGAGTTTTAACTCAATATCTAGTATATCTGAACAAGAATAACCCATATACCAAGTTTCATCAAGATATGTTAAATAAGCGAGACGTAGAATTTTACATATTTCCAATAAGGTTAACATTAGGACAGCGTACTGCGTTTACCATGTTCAATATCTCGGTAACCAATGGACTCAGAGCAATGATTCAAAATACTAAATTGTATGTTTTTTCGAGCTGAATTCAATGGTGCTATTAAAAATCGGATTATTTTTATTTTTCTTTGTAAAGAACTCAAAAACCCATTTATAGGGGGTTAATAGGTGTGGTTGGATACAGTCACACATAGACTGACATAGGCAAAATGATAAAATAATGTCGTAATTGTGACGTATGTGTGATGTGTTTTTGACGTATTGGTGAGGTATTTGATGACGGATGTGTGACGTAGTCGGTAGATGGAAGGGGGGTAGATGGATAGGACCCCCCTTTTACCCCCTCTTCCGCTTGTCCGATCGGGCTGGTTTACGAACTCGTTTGAGTGTTACCACTTTGCATATTTTTACCAAATTTCATTAAGATTGGACCATATTTACGGCCACTATCGTGTTAACAAAAATATATAATTCAAAGGTATGGTGTTTTTGCTTCTTGAGGCCCCAAAACGAAAAGGTATCATGGTCTTGGGCTTAGGTCTTACCATGAGTACTACGGTAACAGCTTCTTCCCTATAGGGGAAATTCGCTAAAATGCTTCATCTTCCTTATTTATCAATATATCTTGATAAAACTTGGTATATGGCTTCATCTAGTTCAGATCTACTAAATATTGAATTAAAACCAACCAGTTTTAACATACCATTTGCAGCAAACCTGCATAGTCCCTCCCCATCTTATTGTTATGGAGCTTAGAAAAACATTTCATACCTTGCTATGAAGGATTAAAATATGTTCTTTTGCATTGTAATTCGCTGATTGTTCAGGTATGCTGCAAAGGGTTTTTATTTTTAATTTAGAGGGTTTAGAGGGTTTTTTATTTTTTATTTTTATTTTTAATATAGGTTTAAATTAAGATTTATTATACAGTAGAGCGCCGATTATCTGAACTAATTGGGGACAAAGGGTGTTCGGATAACTGAATATTCGGATAATCGAACATGAAAAGAAAACATTTAAAAATTAGATATGTAACGTAATTTCTAGTAGTAAGAAGGCTAAAAAATGATCAAACAAAAATTGTTCATGTAATTCTATTATGAAATCTATCTGAATACATGGATATCCCGGTGCGACGGGAGTTTCGGTTGGCGCGCGAATTTGAATTGCTTGAGAATCATGTTAAAATATGAACTATGACGGCGTTCGGTTAACCGACGGTTCGGATGACCGAAGTTCGGATAATAGGCGCTCTTAGAAAATTTTGTAAGAAAATTTTGAAAAAAACTTGATAACTAGTTTTTTTTTTCTTGAAACATTGCCAATCTGTGCTTGCTGAGTCTAATGCTGAGTCCTGATTCCAAAACATAAGAAAGAATATTATTTATATTTAGTAGCTTCACAAAAAAATGATAAAAACAGCTGTGATCAGTATAGATTTCAAATAAAATGGGTTCGGAATAATAAGAGAATAATAACAACTTGACAACTTATTATTCTCAGGTTGCCTGAATCCCATAAGTCCTGTGGCACGGAGCGGTTCAGAGTTTCTGGGCTTTAAAAGACGTCATGATCCCAGCTGTAGGTTAAGTGTTTCCGGTCTATAGAAGACGTCACGATTTTTTACAATTTTGACTTAGACAACCTGAGTACTGTTATTCTTCTCTTCTCTTCTCTACAGAACTTGGTTCGGTCTAAGGTTATCCCTACAGGCCGGAGTAAAATAATGTGTTTACAATCGGCCAGTCAATAGCGAGTTGGCGGCACACCCCTCTTCCTTCCACACCATAAAATTGCCCACTCCTTTTTCCACTCCACCTTCCTTTCTAGACCGGGAGCTGGGAGGTCAAAAATTACGTCATAAGGTGCGCATGTAAAAGCTATACCGTTTTGAAGAGGCATCCTGGGGGGTCCCAAGAATGGGTTTTTGAGCCCTCAATCTGGGGGCTTTCTCCAAGGTGGACAAACTTGAAAATAACCCATAAAAATGGGTTCTCTGCAGTTTTCATGTAGAACAATTAAAATGATCAAATTTTAGTTCACACCATTGGATTCAGCTTAAAAAACAAACAATTTGGTATGTTGAATGTTGAATTGCTTTATGTCCATTGGTCACCGAGATACTGAGGGTGATGAACCCAAAACGTCGTCCTATGTTAACCTTGTGGGAAATAAATAAAATCGTATAGCTCGCTTATGTCTCAACATATCTTGATGAAACTTGATATGTGACTTCATTTAGTTAAGAACTATTGTATACGAGCCTGAAATCCCCAATTTTTTCATTTCCGTGGCAGTAAACTTGCACACATTTTCCCCATGTTAAACTTAAAGGGAAAAAATAAAAGCCTATATCATCCTTATTTTTTAACATATAATGATAAAACTTGGCAAGTCGAGTTTTGTTGGATATTGACTGAACACCAACCAATTTTTATATACCCGTCGCAACAAACCTGCAAATTTGATCCCCATGTTATTCTTATGGAGAATACAAAAAAGACACATTCAAGTTTGTCCACCTTGGAGAAAGCCCCCAGATTGAGGACTCACAAACCCATTTTTGAAACCCCCCAGGATGCCCCTTCAAAATGGCATAGCTTTTACATTTGCACCTTATGACGTAATTTTTGACCTCCCAGCTCCTGGTCTATTTTCAGCCTTTACAGGTTTGCCATTTAGCCACGGAAAAATTGTTGTATCTTGGCACAGCTTATGCATGGCTGTTTTTTGCTATCGGCGGGGGCCTCTTGCTTGGGGGGCCTCTCACTTGGGGCCTTATTTTTTTATTTATGAATTTTATCGGTAAAATTTATTAATAAAGAATTCTTAATCCACACATTTTGTTCTGCTTCCTATTTTCATTTCATAAATGTATATTAATATTTAAGTTTAAAACATTCAAGGAAAGGACTTAATAGTAAATATCATCAACGGTAATATAGCATAAAAGTATCCTCTGAAAATGTCTAAAAACTTACCAGATTACTTCTAATATTTCCAAATTTTCCAGGGGAGACACCCTGTACCCCCTCTTTTAATGGAGGGTATTCTATACCCCCTACCCCCTGGAGGTCAGCGTCCCATTTTACTTTTTCAAAAATCTGTTCACCTCACCAATGTAGCCTGTATGTTAAAGTTAAGATATTCATTTGCTTTCTAAGTTTAGACCTAATATAAACGTTTTTTCCAATCATAAGTTAGGTCTTTTTTTTTCAAAATGCCTTAGGCCTCAATCTTATAAGGAATCCAAAGTCCTCCTAACATAACTTGTTCAAAATATATCTAGTATACGTTACTCTAATATTAAACGTTCTATATACCTGGAAGTTAGGAATAAATGTTGATGTTTTAATAAATAAATTATAAATAAGTAATCATAATATTGTCGTGTGAAGAATATTATATGCTCCAAGTAAGTAAAAACTTATGATTACTTAATGAGTTTTTTAACTAAACTGAAAAATAATCTTTAAAAAAGTACTTTTCATGAATACGTAATATTTTATAGCAATATCGATCCCACCGCCAGCTAATTCCGTTTTTGCTCCCACAACAATTGTATCGACAATGTTGCCACTGACCCTTCAATTTTTTAACGCAACCTCGCAAACATGAATGCACCAACATCGAGTTTCTAGCTAATTGAAGGAGTTGTAGATTTCAATCTCTTTAAATTTTTCCAGTGTTTGAGTTTGTTACATTTATTTATACATACTATTTTAAGTAATCTGGCAAAGGCTGACCTTGACGGACAAATGTCGTGGAATCATCAAATTGGCATTCTCTCCAACAAGCTCAACACCAATCTCTATGTCCTGAAGAGAATAAAACACTCAAGTGATGAAGCCACTACAAAGTCCGCAAACCATGCTCTATTTGAGTCTCACTTGACATATGGCCTCTTAGAGCCTGGGGAGGAACCACAGCTGGAAAACTAAAACGGATCCTTCTTCTTCAGAAAGAGCTATCCAAATTATCAAAGGATTAGATTCAAGAGAAAGCTGCAGGCAATCTTTAACAAAACTTAACATACTGACAGTCGTTGCTCTGTACATTAAGGAGGTGATTCTCTATGTGGATGGAAAACCTCTTTCAAAGGGGTCAGACATCCACTGCCATAACACCAGGCATGCATCCATCCAGGTACTAGCTAGTACATCACCAGCGCACTGAACGAGAAAGCACCTTCTTACAGTGGAAGGAATGTCTGCAATGTACTTTCAGAGGATGTCAGAAACCAAACAGGAAAAAACTGAAGACCGCCCTCATCAACTGGTTGAAAAGAAACACTTTTTCCCCCTTGGATGAGTTCCTGGAATGGAAGGAAAACCTCCACGAACACTAATATACCCTGAAGCCATTACAAATCTTTATGTTTTGTTAATAAAGTGATTTGGATTTGATTTGATTTGATCTCATTGGGTCAAAAATATCAATTTTAAGGGTTTGAATGAAGGGTTTGAAGGGGTTTCTTTAATCTTTCCTGTACAGGTTTTTGATCTTGTCGAAAAGGGATCTCTTATTGCTTATGTAGGAAGTAACATAGCTGCCCAATCCACATATTATTTTCCAAATGTCCTTACCGTATACTGACAGAGCAGTCACAGGCATCACAAAAATAATCCCTCCTGACATCGATCCTCAGATGAGTGAACTTCTACAAATTTTTCATATTAGAAGAATATTTGTCTATAGTAGACTCTCTCTTATCCGGACACCTCGGGACTAAGTTCCGTCCGGATAACAGATTTTTCCGGTTAAACCGACGTTCCCTAGAAAACGTTAAATTATAACACCGGTGTCCTGACAAGAGACAGTCTACTGTACATAAAAAAATCACAGTCCCAATAGTGTTCTTCTTTCCATTTCTCTGATATTCTGCCTCCCGACTTCAGGTCCCTTTTAGTCCAGGAATTTTAGTGAATGGACCTAACAAATTCTGACCAAGTGAAACTTCGTATAGATGTTAAGTAAACCTCCTTAATTAAAATCACTAATGTCCCAGGAAATCCCTGCTGTGATCCAGCCACCATCTTGTAAAAACCATTTCCGGTCCGTGTTTCTCTATACATTTTTTTTTATTAGCACGAAAACCATAAGAAATATAAAAAAAGTCTAGAAGATAAAATTTCCAATAAAATAAGTATAAACATTTACTAGGAATTTTAAAAATAATTACTGATATTACTGATTTTCTAAAATGTTGTACTTCTAATAGAGTACCCCCCCCCATAAGGAATACATGTAAAATTTGATGTAAAATACATTCCCAAAGCGATGAAGCCTTTTGATCTTCATAAATTATAGGAAATCCTTATGAAAATTTCAGTTATTTGACTCCTCAATCATCAAAATTGGTTCTTTAAAAGCTCACAAAAATGATTACTTATGGTAATATTTTTGCAAATTCCAAAAAGAATATGTTTTTGTGGGCTCGCCCACGGCTTTTAAAAAACCAGTTTGATAAATTGAAGTGTCAAATAACTAGAATTTTCATCAGGATTCCATGAATAATTCATAAGACTGTTGCCAAATAGAAATTAGGCATAAACCTTGAAGTAGAGTCCCACTCAAATTTAATGATTGATTCTAGCGCTATTTGATGTACTGAACCAGAATATGGCGGATGCAGGGCCGGCCCCAGGCAGGGGCAGGCGGGGCAGCTGCCCAGGGCCCCGCGCTTTCGTGAACCCCACACGTAAAATCTTCACGATGGAATTAATATTGTGGAATTAAATTTATTTGATCTCTTTCAAAACGTGATTGAAAACGTTGATAACACGACAAGTGCAAATTCAGACAAACGAATAAATTGGATTAGCAATGGTGGGTCCTTTCTTATGTTTGGTACGGACTTTGGTAGACGGCGGGCTGTGGAAATCTCAGAAAAAAACTTCAGTCATCTGCTGCGGCTGAGCGCTGAGCGGCAGCACAGAGAAGGTCCTTCTCTGTGGCGGCAGGTGGTTTGCGCCTATGCGCTTTTTTGTCGTCTGTCTGTTTTGGTTTGACTATCAGTACGACGTGCATGCTGATGTGTTGTTACTTTTGTTTGTTGTTTTTTTGTCACAATTAAACAAGGTAGCCCATAGTGCCCGATAGGGAACGCGCCAAAGTCGGACGACGACAAAGTCGAACAGCACCAACTCTGGACTGTTTTTCCGACCTGAGTTGGCGCTGTCCGACTTTGACGTTTCTGTGCAAAAATGAAACAGTCCGTGTTTGGCACCTGACGCTCCCGACGAATCGAGACTGTTTCAAAACAGTCCGGGTTTGGCGCCTCGCGCACAAACAGAACTAAGCACTTTTGGCCACACCCCGATTTATTTCATTGACTGCACTCTCCGCCATATTGGCTACACCCCCGAATTTTATTGGTTGTTTTGTGAGAATCCCGCTCCTCCGTTACTTGAGGGCCATTTGAAACAGAACAGCTGGATACATTTACATGATATTTACACCTTAATTGTGGTGAATGTCCTCATGATTTTTCTTGTTTATGAAGTGGCAGTTTTTTAATCGAGTTCGTACAGTGAGTCATTTAATTTAGGCCTAGTTTTAGATCCACCAGTAATCTGGGCTACCAAGATCAAGTTAGATAAAATGTTTTTTTTTTTTAAATATATTCCTGAGCAAGATTTAGCCTATGGCATTTTATTACGTCAAAGAATTTCTGTCCCGGTATTGATCGCAATCGTTTTACAGAATATTATGGTTCCTGAACACAGCTTAATTCGATCAAAATAATTTTAATCAACACTGATCAATAACCTTGTTTTACTCTTTATCATGAATTATAAAATTTTTTAAACGGGCTGCATTTGATATCTACCAAAGACTTGTAAAAATGGTCCTATCTGAATGAAATTTGGCACAGACATGTAAAGTAGTAATTATTCGGATGAGTTTGAATTGACAATATCTAGCATATTTAGTTCAAAAGGAAATAAATTACATTATTCGACAATGAGCGCAGAAAAAAATTTTGGTCGAGAAAAGAGTTGTATTAAACGGACAATGAAATTTGGCACAGACAAGTAAAGAAGTAATTATTTGGACTCGTATATCATTTAATAATTCTTAAATGATATACAATCTGATAATTTAAAATTGCAATACCAGCCCATTGTCATCATCCCCTTTACAGCGAGCCAATGAGAACAAAAGGGAGGAGCCCAGGGGTACAGTAAGGTTCAAAAATAAAACCGTCCGGGTTTGGCGCCGTCCGACTTTGAAGTTTCTGTGCAAAAATGAAACAGTCCGGTTTTGGCACCTGACGCTCCCATCGAATCGGGACTGTTTCAAAACAGTCCGGGTTTGGCGCTGTCTGACTTCGTCGCTGTCCAACTTTGACGTTTTGGGAAATTTAAACAGTCCGGATCTGGCGTTGTCCGACTTTGGTAGCATCCCGCCCGATAACAATGTAAGCCGATAATGTTTTCTATATACTTCCAAATTCATATTATTATCTAGTTAATAGAACAACCATTAAAAAATGAAAGATTAGCACTAACGTAATGACACAATCCATTAGAATTGTGACTGAAGCGCTAAGCGCTGTAGACCTTCAACATGCACTCGACGAATCGCCTACACAACGGCTTTCAAAGGTCCCGCAACTCAGATCGGCCCAGGGCCCCGCAACGGCTAGGGCTGGCCCTGGGCGGATGCCAGACTGGCATGCACCATATTCTTGTTCAGTATATCAAATAATATTAGAATCAGTTATAAAATTTGAGTCGGACCCTACTTCAAGGTCACATGGCTCAGCAACCGGATTGAATATAATTTATTATTCATCAAGATCAGAGGGATTCGACCCCTTGGGAATGTATTTTAAATCAAATTTTACATGTATTCCTTATGGCACGGACCGGACATGAATTCCTTGAATTGTTTGTACCTATACTCAATTTTTCGGGGGGAATGGGTCAAACCCCAATCTCGGATCTCTAAATCACTGAAACTCTGACAAAGAATCGGTTTTCAAAAATCAAATGTAAAACTGTAAAATTAGACTACACACAACGCGGATGCGACAGCAATCTGGTACATGACGACGTGACGGCGACGGGGAGATTAGATTGCCTGTGTTGCGTCGGTGTCATGTAAAGGACGATAAGACATTTACCCCAGACCCAAAGACGATCGTTAACCGAAAATCCATGTCAATGTGTTATCAGTGACGTGGCGAGTCGTTGCGATAACCGTAACGCAATTATTACGAGTTAAAATACCACAACCGGACATTGAGTTCATTTAAGACAAAAATCGTTTTCCTAACTGCGTCAAACGAATTGCGCCGGCCCGTAGTGCAATAACTTCAACAAAATCGGTCTCCAGTGTTCAAAGTGGACGAGAGGCAAATGTCACGGACACGAACAATGTGTTAACAATCCGATGCAAAGTATTTATCGTTTGACGCTGTCTAGGCAAACCGGCCTTTACCACGATGTAACAAAGACTTTGTGTTTACCGACGCGAGGACAAGTTCCTTACCGCGACGTGACAACGATTTATTTCACCATGATGTGACGAGACTACACCATAGAGAAAAGAACCAAGTTCAATCCTCATTTTTAGGCGCCAAACTAAGCCGCGGTGGAGCGCTGCTCCAGCTCAAAAAGCCATGCAGGGGCGCTGCTCTGGACCGCTCCTGCCCCACTACTCTACTGGATATATGCAGCAGGATTGTCTAACCGTAATGTTTAGCCAATGATGTCGTCTCCACACAAATATTGGTTTTAATTTAGATTGTCATTTTTGTTTTGTATTACCATAACGTAAATCATTTTACTCGTGATATAGGCACGGACAAAACATCTCGTGCTAGTGCACAGGCTTAATGCCAAAGTGAGTGCATTCATCAGTTTTAGCATAAGTTCCTTTTTTATTTTGTAATGTTATAATTAAATTTTGTTATTAGATGTATATTATAATATGGCAATGTATACTATTATGAAAACAAATATATGATTGTTTTTTTATTTAAAGCCAAATTTCAGGATTCTAATGACTTGAAACCATAAAATTCAGATAAGGGATCTCTTTACACTTTCCCCATCACAAATATATTTTGTGTTAAAATATCATAGAACTGTTAAGTTACTAATTCTTTTTTTTTTCAACACAGCACTGCTTAAAAATAGACTTAATATTCATCTAATACTAGATTAAATTTAATGAAGCTTCATAAAATATACTTTATGCTGCAACAGTGTTTTCTGTTAAAAGAATGACTCACAGTTTCCGTTGTCTGGGGGAGGATTAGATAGGATAGGAATCATACATAGACATAATAACATTAAGGCAACATAAACAGTTGCAAAATATTTATTTTTCCGATATCATCCTACTGATACACACTTGGAGAAAATTAAATTTGAAGGCAGATTTACTCTTAGCTATAGAGAGGTGATATTATTGCATACCCTTTGTAATAGTTGTTTATCAATTACTCACAAATAATCTATTCTCTAAACGAGATAAAAACTTTTGTAGCAACCAATAAATATATTTATATATATGTATATATATATACATAAACAAAGATACTCAATACAAGATAAATGAATGCACAAACAATCGGTGAATGTAACACAATATACCCACTGAATACTTGCCTTCTTTTTACCATATTTTAGTGAGTTATTAATTTGTACAAATTACTCTACCTTCTTTTTGTGTCGGGTCATTTGTAACAATTTTTTTGAGTCATAATGAACATTTATTACAGTAGGCAACATGATTGTTTGGTTTCTACAATGAAAACAACAGAACAAATTTGACAACAGATTCACACAAATACTAGAACTAAACAATAGCAAAACACATAAAAAATAAATTACAAATAATAACACAGTAAAACAGCCAAGCATAAATACAAATTGGAATGTGTTTAATACTCGTAGATCTCAACTAATTCATAGGAGGAATGTAGTGTTCATCTCTCATTTCTCATTCTCATTTAAAACAAGCCATTTCACTGTCTGTGTGTACACTGCTTATAGTTTACTGATGTGTTCTGGTATTTTTTGTTTTTTGACAATAATCTCTTGAGGAGAAATACTTATTTCTTGAGCCATTAATTTTTTATTCAGAGCTTAGACGACCGTTCATTTGCTCATTTTGTAGCTGACATATTCCTCGCGTTTAATGATAAATGAGTGAACTTTATAGATATAGCCTAAATATTGCATACTGTACAGCTAATTTCGGTAAGATTAGTGATCACTCTTAAAAATTACTCTATGTATACCAAAAGTAAATTGTACTCAATTAGCATGGCCTTTCCGTACTTTTACATTAATTTTTATTAGTATGGATGGAAAAGTATACGGTTAAATTAACCCTCCTAAGCATAACTGTTGACTTCAATCTAAGATCCCAAAATTTTATTGTTTAGATTTAATATTGTTCCTTGATAGGCCTGCCTGTTTTTTTGGTCAGTTTTGCGACAATGCACACACATACACACAAGTTTGTGGAAAAACTTACAAAGAATTAACTATACTAACACAAAATGCTCGACTAGAACTCAAACAAATAAATTATAAATATTAAGTATAAAGTAAAGAGTACCCTTTAAAAGAGTTAGTGACTAGACATGCATTATAAGACTAGAGTCGCATCAGTCACCCGGCTTGGCCAAACACGTTCAAACACGTTCCCGCACGCATGCCGCTATGTACAACCTGCTCCAACAAAACAATAATCACATTCTAACTTATCTAATCTAACTAAAATAATCAAACTATTCGGAGATAAGATACAAAACAAAATAATCTAATGAAAATCACTAACAAACGCTAGTCGCATATCAACAAATTACTAAAATGCAATTATACGATAGAATACATACAATAATTCCTATCGCTGGAATGTCACATGGTCATACCGCACCTAGTTTATATACATTTGAACTGTGCTGCTACTGCGCAAACCTCTATAGCCACTCCTAGTCAAGAGTGTGATTTCGGTTTCAAATAAAGCCGCTAAGAGAAGAACATATTATAATACGTTGCCAAGCGGGCACAAGTTGATAGCTTACTTTGGCACGTAAAGCGGATATAAATATAAATTAAAACCATAAAATGATTACCGACTGTATAACAGTTGGATCGGTCGAATGGCTTAGTTGCAACTCCTTGACATTACAATTAAGGAATGTTTGTTATCACAGGTAAATAAAGAATCCGAAGGTAGGTTTTATTTCACCCGACAACAGTAATAACCATGGTAGAATTATGTTTTAATTAAATTATGTTTACATTTAAGTTATACTTACTGCATTAACCAATTTTAATTGGTTAATGCAGATGTATTGAATGAATAGAGTAATCATATAATTTTCAAATTTAAAACAACTTATTACTTGAAAATTACTATTCTGAAGTATACTTTTCATCAAGTTTCGACTGGTAAAAAAAACAAAATTCATGAAATGATTAAATTGTTTTTGAGTTACTTTAAGACCCTGACATTAGTAAACAAATATACTTCACAGCAAGAGCCTAAGGTAAAAGTTATTTTTGTATACTTAAACTTTTTGTATTTACTCTATGTTAATTTATTTATGACCAGGTTAAGAAGGATCACAATGAACAATCAATCAACAAAACCTAAACTGATATTGTCAAAAACAACGGAGAAGACAAAACCATCATTATAAAAAAATAAGTCAATTTTGCACTCTTGCTGAGTGAAATACAGGTCTATTGTTTTATATACAACTAATGATATTTTCGAAATGAGTAAAAATAGAGCCAAAACTTCAAAAAAGGTTGAGTTTTGGAAGTGAATGACATCCAAACGTCCTCAAAATACTTCTTAATGCTATTGGTTGAAGGTTGAGTAATAGTCTCTCAATAATTTCATTAAAAGTTTGGCTATTAATAACCAATTGTCATATTATTAAAACATGAAAACGTGTTTAACCTTTTAGTAGCAGTGGATTAAATTTTAATTAATTCTCAGCAGTTTATATCCTCATTAATTTCTACTGCAACTTAATTTTCCTTTTTCAGGGCCGCCACATCTCAGAGCTGGGCCCAGGACCAGATTCTGACAATGGGCCCCCAATACTGTATTGACAAACTACTTTCCTCTTTCCGCACAAAACCCATTTATACTTGCTTTCAAGTTTCAGTGGTAGTGGATAAATGTCTAAATTCCTATTGAAATACATTTTTAAAATCATATGTTTTCTCAATTTAACAAATGAAAGGAACTTTAACCGAAAAAACTGAATATTTAGCAATAATGTATAAGATTTTGTTCAATGTTTGTCATACTAGGTCAGAACTAATTGTGAATAGAAACTTTATTCTGAGAGGTTTATACTCATTCAAGAGTGGCTTACAGAAATTTGGATTGACTAAATTTTACACAACTCTTTCTATCGACTTCATTAAATTAAACTGACTGACTAAAAAGGAGAGTCTCTGCATAAGGCATTGAACATAACCAACATAGCTCTGAGCATAGCCATAGCCTCCCCCATACCCCCATTTGACCATAGATCTGTACTTTTTGAAGAGTTGAAATGAAATGGTGCAAGTTTTCTATTGTTGATCAAGGGTGAATCCAGTACGAAGGGAGTATTTAGTACGAACGTGTGCTGGTGCATTTGGCAATACTCCATTTTACATTGCTCTTAAGGCCTCATGCGGCAAACAGCTCGCCAAACGTAAGGGCAAGTCAGATTTGCCCTTGTTCGACAACAGTGAACTTGTGCCAAAACGTAGATCTCGGTTGTAGCCCCAGTCGCCCACGTGACAGTGTTCACATTTTAAATTTTTTGTCAGATACCAGCATCCCAACTTGCGACACATTTTTAGGTTAAGGTAAATTTTACCTGAAACTCAATATTTACATAACATATTTACACAAATATTTTTGTTCTGTTTGAGTTTTGAAAACAAAAACATGATACAAAAACTGTATGGAAATTAAAACTAAACAAATAATTATAACGCCTGGATTACAATGAAAGCAACTGTAAATGGTAAGTTGCTTCTGTTTCTTTTGACAGAAGTTGTATTTCTATTGGTGAAGTCTAATGACCTTTATTAATTTAATTTAAAACTTGTCCTATTGCAGTCCTCTCTTTTGAACGGTGATGTCAGTGTTCTTTAGTGTCCTTCCCTCATAAAAAAATTACGAGCTCACACTGCAATTGCTAATGATGAGCTAGAGAAGCCCTCAACCGCTAGTGTCAAAAGATTTTGAATGGATTTGGGAAAGTTAACAGTGTTAAATTAACTCCTCTGTTATTGTTTGGGTGTTTATTTTCAAATGTGTCTGCGTTAACATGTTTTAGACATTTTAAAGAATTATTACTGGTTTGAGATAACCACAAAAATTAAACAGTTTCAAGTACCAAACTGGGTTGAAGTGCAAATAAATAAAAATAGGAACTGATTTAAAAATGTTACATAGAATTACTTAATTATATGTGATAGTTCAGGGCTATCCAATAGGAATCGATAAATGCAGTTAGTTTTGGAGAAAAAGATGTTTCTCACTCCTAGTGACTGAACTTCTTAAAACAGTAATTTTAAGATAATCTATACTTTAAAATACAACAGGATACCGTTTTTTATATTTCGGATAACCTCTATTACTGGACATTTAGTTGATCTGTCAGTTTCACCTGGTTGATTAAAGAGTAAATTTTACATGAATCATACACAGTTCAATCCTGAAAATTTGAACATGACTAATCTGATTTCAGATAACAATGAGAAAAAGAATTCATAAGCGTTGTATGATGCATAAAATACATCAGTCATTTTTTAAAATGAAAAATGTATACACGAGTTTATCGTGGTTTCAGGAAAGCTAAAATCTAAAGATGAATAAATAAATTGCCTAGTTCCTATTTGGGTGTTTGTATTAAATGGACCAATATCACCTTCAGGGCCGGCTCAAGAGTTTTTGGCACCCTAGGTGAAGGTATTGCTTAGCGCCCCCCCTCCTTCCTATCAGTACTGTATGTAACAGGGCCACAGAAAAAATATATACACCATGGCCATTTACAAAAAAGGGCAAATCCAATTACTAAAATGCTCAAGTCTTTATTTATTTAATTTAATTTATAAAAACTACTTACAAATTATTTTTACTTTCCGGTGTGGTTAATTTTTGATAAATACATCTGTTCAATGAAACGAGAAAATATTTGTTTTAGTTATAGTATCTCGGTTAGTTATACAATGTTTTTCGCCTGATTTTTTGTCAAGTTTTTCAGGGAGTAGGCTTTATTGTTATTAAGTTTTTAAAATCACATATAACAGTTTATTTATTCTTAGTTAATTTCACTATTTATTACATACTTATATTTTTTGGACTTCAATTGCATTGCTTGATCAGCATCGATCACCAAGGTAAAATCGCAGATGGTAATGCGCGAGTTGTGTGGAGTCGAGGGTCGATCAGATCATATTCACTGAATCGTTTTACTTAAAAGAAAATGTAAAATTTCAACTTTTATCATCCAAAATTGTCAACTAAACCAGCCCAGTTTGTTTGTCTAAAAAGTCCTGATAAAAAGAAACCCAAACTACATAACAGCGAGGGCATGGGCAGATATCTGGGGGTGCCAGGGGGTGCCTGGCACCCCCTAATATTAATATTTGGTGGATTTGTTGACAGTGTCGGGGGAAAATGTTTCCAACATAACTCTGACTGGGGTATTTGCATAAATTACAATTGTTTGTCATTAAATAAAATAGGCAACTACTTGGAATAGGCCTTAGAACAGACCATTTAAATGGGAGTTTGATGTTAGAATTTGAGCATACAATACCTCAAACGTCAGGTGAGCTGGCACCCCCAAATAATATGACCTAAATCTGCCCATGAGCGAGGGCGTCAAAAGAGCAGAGAATGTCATATGCTGGGTATTGGTATACGGTCAAGTTAAGGGGAGAGAAAGGTCAAGGGAAGGGTTGAGTCCATTGGAGATAAGTTTCAATTTTTAAAGTGATTTAAAAAGTAACTATGAGCAGAGCATGTTACGGTAATCCCGAAATATAAACTTATAATTTAAACTTAAAATTGAATTCTAAATTGGAGTATATGTCTATTATTTTTCTATTACAAATGTAATTGATTTTATTTCACGCCCTACTTGTTTACGACATACGGGGCCGCCCAGCGCCTTCTTTGGCGCCCTCAGGCCCTGGCCCGAGGCGGTCGGCCAGTTCGCCTGTTTGGTAGAGCCGGCCCTAATCACCTTGAGTCCCTGATACAGTAAATCTTGAATCGTCTTGACTAAACTGTTATGAGGATTTATGAACTAGAATTCTGAGAATGAGTACATTACATAACACCTCAAACCTAAAAATCAGGTACTAATTCATAAAATGTACAAATGTTAACATATCATTCCTGTTCAAAAAATCAGTATTTTACAAATCACTATTTGTGCTCTACCTTACCTACAAGGCTGGACTGGGATACATGAAAATACCAGCTTTCTCAGCTAAAATGATCCAACAGCTGACTATAAATCTGACAATTATAAGGCTCTTACATTATTTAAGGGGGACATTTAAAATTCAAGCGACCATAATTTAACTTTAAGTAAATTTTATCTCCTTAACCTCTGGACTAAATTACCAAAGTGTCTGTCAATCAGCTGTCAAAAAAGTTCAAATTTAGGGTGTTCCTCAAGAAAAATCTGTAATCTACCATATTGGGAAATTTCGGCTATATTTTTCAAATTAAAATTTACACATAAAAATTTAAAGTCCTCCATATGAAGTTCACTATCAGATTAATTGTTAAAAAGTTAGTTATTGGATCACTTAAAGTGAGACACCCGGTAAGTTTCATCATACAGTTGCTGGACATGGAGTTTCTGTTTTAGCTAACTAAAACCAATCATGAATTGTAAGCATCAAGGATCAATAAACAACATATTAGACAAATATACCAGAAACTAATGATTTAAGATGCGTCTAAAAATGAATACATTAGAAATAAATTTGTTTTAAAATTTACTTTTCATGTGAGGTTTATATAAGTACCTTCAATCGTCTAATAAAAGTTATTGCAGTAGAATTAGTTAATAATTCATAGTCATACATAGTACATTCATTCATCTTTACAAATACTATGACAATTTGAAGTGGTTTGACAAATTAACAAGGCGTGCTATTTTTAGACATAGAAACCGTAAAACTAAAATTCAATTTTGTTGTCAGGTACATATGTGAATTATCAAAATTTTTTTACATTTTAAACGCTACTAAAAATGAATAAGATCATCTTTATCCCTACCAATTGAATTACTAGTAATGCTTAGTAATTTAACAATTCTTGGACTTGAAATTATGGATAGAAAAATCAAGAACAGTTTAATTTGGATAACATTGATATGTACTGATTGTGCAGGAAAATAATGCAAAAATTAGTGTAATAGCGGAATTTTCATTTAACAGCCTGAAAATTGGTGGAGAGGTCATACATACAGCTGGAATCATACTAAAATTCCCAAAAAAATCCCACTTGGGCAACATGCCACCACCTTGAAAAAACCATTTTCGTTCCGTATTTCTCTGAATATGTTTTTACTTACCACAAAAACCATAAGAGATACAAAAATTGTACACAAAATTTTTTGTAGAAAAAATTTTTTTCGATAAAATGAGTATAAACACGTAAAAGAAATATTGGTAATTACTGTTGATATTAATAATTCTCTAAAATGTAATTCTAATGCCCTTGCCATAAGGAATACATGTAAAATACATTCCCTAGAGGGTGAATCCCTTAAAAATAGATTGATCTAGAGATTATTAATAAATTATATCTATAGAATCCTGATAAAAATTTCAGTTCTTTGACACATCAATTATAAAAATTGGACCTCTATTAAGGTGTAGGTGAGTTCACAAAAAAGTTATTCGTTAAGGAATTTGTACAAATATTACCGTAAGGAATCATTTTTGTGAACTTTAATTATGAACCAATTTTGATGATTGAGGTATCAAATAACCAGGATTTTTATTAGGATCCTATGGATATAATTTATTATTGGGGATGAATTTTAAATCAAATTTTACATATATTCCTTAAGGCAGGAATATCAGAATTACAACATTTTAGAAAATTATCAATATCTACAGTTATTATCAATATTTTTTGAACATATTTATGCTCATTTTATTCAAAATTTTATTTTCTACAAAAAACTCTATTTACAATTTTTTAATATCTCTTATGGTTTTTGTGCTAATCAAAAAAATGTTTAGAGAAACAACATTAAATGATGAAATGATGGAAATGATTATTCAAGATGGCGGCATGTTGCCCAATTGGGATTTTTTGGGAATTTCAGTATGATGTATGTACGACCTTTCCACCAATTTTCAGCCTATTAAATTTGACAATTTTAGAATCCAACACTATTTTCCTGCACTATAATTGATAATCAGTAATTATAGCTAAATAGCTTAGGTACCAAGAAAAAAAATCCTACTTTTTCCAAATTTCAAAAATTTAGTTTGCAATTTTTATCTACATTGTGTCAAAACCCTAAGGTGACCACACGCCTTGCCTCCGATTATGAACTATTAACTTTGAATATGTATTCAAATTTTAAAAAGTCCTTCCTGATCAACAGTTTAGTACTGAAAAAAAAAAACTGAATGTTCTGAAAATATAATTCAGTTACAATTAAACTTGACAAACATATACATCGATTCATGATCGAAAATCAAGTATGAAGCTTAAGTATAGAATACAATAATAATTATTAAGGGTTTTTATCAAACAAAACGTTCTCTTAACATTCCTTATAAAGTCAGGGCTCTATTACTTTGCATCCAAAAAAAATATTTTATGCTAGAAATATCTGCCGAGATCACTTTGAAAAAATTTAACAAATAAATAGAGTAATAAATATCCTAATCTGGCACATTCCATGACTAAGAAAAACCTAAATAAAGATCACAAACATATTTACACTCTACACATATCACGGCAAATGATCAGTCACAGGACATTTATAAATTAACATAATTTAATCGGTAACAGTAACAGCGCCTACTCTTTTCTCTGCTCAATAAATACATCGTTATCTACATAAATGGTTCGGTTAACATAAATCGAAAGCGAGCGGACACCATAAAACAAGAAAGAAACACAGTAAGATAGACAGATTTTAAAAATTTATACAACTGATTGATGACTTTCGAAAGGCATTTGTCAAATTGTGCATCATGTTTTAGGCACTAATATCAAATTAGGTTGCCTATAAGAATAATTATTTGTACTAGCCTGAACTTCTTTCTGGTGGGATCTGGCTGGGTCGTGATTCTCATACAAAAAGTATTACAATAAAACGAGATAGCTATAAAACAAGAGTCACTTGAAAGACATTACTGTTATTGCATTCAGTAGGGTGGCATTTCGCTAGGGCATTGACCAAAGAATCAATTATTCTTACATCCAGCCAGAAAAGAGTCCTCCTTCATGAGTGGCGAATAATTTACAAAACAACTCGAGCACGAATCAAGAGTGGAAGCTAACAGAAAGTGAGAGAAGCAAGCTAAGGGTGACCCTACCTAAGCATAACAATATTGTCGAGACCAGTGCTACTACTCACACTGCCTTTACAGTCTACCGTGTACTTTGACACCCACTAATAGGCTCGAAAGATCTTTCCATTTACGTATCGCAAATATCAAAAAATATTTTGGTACCAAAAAGTCTATATGCCGGAAACTATTTGAAAATATATTCTTATCTTAAGCATCACCGCACAGAACTGTCCACCCCCTACCGGATAATCGCGCGTGTCGCACGTCCATATTCATAGAAACACGAGGTGTTGGAGGGGGTAGCTTGCATGATGTCACAACACATCCGACTGCATCTGTCCCGTCGTCACCATGCTATTGGATGCTTGGGGGGAGGCCACAGGCGCATGGTGAGAACTGCTCGTCGTCTTGATTGGGTCCTCGTCTTTCCATTTGTCCATCGATCGTCTTCTCGCATTCATGAAAAAGTTCCCCACTGTGGTAGGTTCCAGACCCAACTGGCGGGCGATCGTCACTTGCATTTCTTTCGATGGCCGTTTGGTTTCCTGCAGACAAAGGATCGATGAGTCATTTAATACATTGTGCACAACTAATATTCTTATACTTCTGTGTAAATAAATAATTTTATGATTTTATTTAAATTATAGTCTACTAAAAAAATTCATACTAAATTATAGATACAGAAGTCCTGAAATGATCTTCGAATGTTTGAGTTTCTTTCAAACCTGAATTTTTATATGAGATTCGTGTTTGAGTTTTGGAAATAAATACTATGAATTACTGTGAATAAATATGATAACTCCTAGGAAGATGACCTGAAATTAAAATGTTAAAGAATATCCACCAATTACCTTGAGGCCTTTAAAAGAACATCCTGCAGGAGGGAAGCCTTTTGATATGTTTTGAGAAAAAATGAATTGAGATTTTTTGAAAACACAGTTCATAAAAGAATCCAAAATCAACAAAGTTTTCAAAGGCTCTACAAAAGAATCTAGGCAACCTCAAAATAATATAATACGACACCCAAGTTATCAAGTTTAGTCGTGAAGTTATTTGTAATAGCTTAATTTACTATTTGTTTATATGATTTTTGCCTTTTACTGCTTAAAATCTTCTATATCTGGAACAAACTTAAATGTTATATGACTAAGAAATGTCTAAGCTTCTGTGTCCAGGATAATCTCGCTTGGTCATAAATGTGAATAAGAATAATATGTTAAGAAATCAAATTTACAAAATTAGCTACCACCAGAAAATCTCAGGATCATCAGCTTGCAAATTTTCACATTGTTCATATACAGTTGACTCGATCTTATCCGGACCCCTCAGGACTGAAACCCGAACAGATAGTAGATTTTCGGTTAAACCGACGTTGTATAAATATTTTATTAAATCCAAACATTAGAAATTTGATACTTTATGATAGTTTGTCTATTATAAATTTCCTACAGGGGCAGACCGTATCTTTCCTCAATCTCTCAAAAACTAACTCATTTGATTTAAACTGAAGAGAGCATTTTAGACACGTCATTGCTGATCTTAAATATTAATCCACAAAAATCTTCGATGGACTACTGCCAATCACATCCGGTCAAACTGATGTTTTAATAAAAATTGTCCGGTTAAAAAAAATATTGCTTCGGCCAAGAGTAGTCTGGCCCCGTTTATGCAAGCAGTCCGGTTGCAGGTCAAATTTTTCCCTGCATCGGTTTTCAACTCCGCTCGCATGTAGTTCAAAACCACGATTTTTTTGCCGCAGCGGTTTCTAATTATATCGAGTCAAATGGGTCTGCTTATGTGCTACATCTGTGGTTGTGGTCAGGGCTGCCAACCCGCTCAACCTCTCTAAGCGCAAGAGCATACACAGTGCCTTCGGACCAGAAGCTATTTGTCCGTCTGTCAATGTAGTCGTGTTTGACAGAATGATGGAATCTATAGAAGAAGACCAACACTTTCCTACAGAATTAAAGAAAGGATACACTTCGACATAATGTTTAATTTTACAACTAACTTGTCGAAGGATGTCGAAGATGTATACAAAAGAAGTTAAAGAATGATATTGTTGTCCTGTCTCAATGAGCCGTATAAGTTTTTGTAATAGCCATTAATGTACCCACGGTTTATAGAGTGCACATCATCGTCTTAATTTTTGCTTAAAAAGTAAGTACAGTAAATTATAACAGACATGAAAACGACTCGCCGAATAGCATGGTACTGTGAGTTGGAATTGATAACACTTTTTCTCCCTGTCCTTCACCGCTGACCAACCGCAGCTGCGACCGCATGCAAAATTTTATTTCCGCCCACATGCAAACAAGGCCTAAACCGGCAACGTTCAGTCAAAAGGTGTCCGGATAAGAGGGAGTCTACTGTGTGGGCCTGAAATCCAAGACGGCAGGAGGTACTACAGACTCTTAAGCTCAGCAATGGAGCTTCTTAAATATTCATGCAAAAACATATTACTGTAATTTGCAAAAATTTGGTCAGTAATAGCTTTCTCTTTTCTAGAATTTGCTACTAAAAAGTTTTTAGCACTTAAGATGGTAGAGTTAGGATCAATCTTGACTGCAAGCTGCAGTCGAGAATGCCACAAGAATGACATTTACAGTGATGAAACAGCCAGGAAATTAGGGGAGTTGTAAATAACACAGTTGTTTTTTCGACCGCCTATTTTTTTACAAGTAAAACAATAGCTCCTATGGTTTTGAGGTTAACACAACAAGATATTCTTCAACAGTCACATATTCAAAATCTAAATATTATACAATTTAAACCTAGATTAGTAAACTAATCTTTTTAATGCTGTATATTTCACAGGTTTAAAGGCTTAAAACCCCACTTTTAAGTACAAAAAACTTAAAAAATCTTCTTGGGGGCCCCAGGATCCCCTGTTAGTATGGAGGGTATGGACTACTCCCCAGACCCCCAGTGGATTGTACCCCCAAATCTATGGTTCACGAGGCGCCTCTGTTACTATGGGTTACCCGGTATATAAATTCGGACGAGTGATTTTTTTACTCTGGGGGCCCAAAACAAAAAGTTATTCTCTCAGGCTTACCATGGCTTTTATCATAGGTGTCATGGTCTTACCATGACACCTATGATAAAAGTTTATTCCCTTTGGGGGAAACTGGCTAAAAGCAAAAAACCATAAATTATTTATTTTATTTCATTTTTTATAAAAGAGGTTGGCCGCCTATTTTTCACTTGCATTTGCCCTGCCCTCACAGGCTATTGATCTGTGTATGGATTATGTCAACCAGAGCAAAGAGTGAGCTGGTACAGTACAAGAATGAACAGTTCTGTTCAAAGATACTAGCAGCGGACAGACTCGAAACCACAACACTGCAGCCAAGCTCCCGAAATCCTGCGTGCTACTGATTGTGCCACCGATTCCCTTAATCAAAAATATAATTTTTTGATTATTTTTTCAAAAAGGCTTTTAAATAAATGTGTTATTTAAACAAAATCCATTTCATTGCTATAAAAAAATATAGGCCTCCAATAAACAAATTGAAAATATGTTAGGCAATTTTACTTTTTCTTGAATAATTTATAGCAGCAAGTTTTCACTTCATCACATTAAGATTTAATGCATATATAAATTCCTAGATTAAGTCAAATTCCTAATATGATCATTTTATGCCTATAAATAAGCAAATTATCACAGCAAGAATGAAAGGTAGCAAGTGCTGCTGTAGAAAGTCTAGCATGCCCCAGGCCAGATTCATTATTATTAATTATTTTAGCATCGCCAGAAGAAAATCTATCTATAAAGTTTTATTCCCTCCACTTTGCTAGCATCTAAGAGACGTCTGGAAATTCTCAAGCACATGCTAAGCCTCACAAGTAGTAGTGGTGTTTATTCATTTAAAACTAGCATTCGGTTCTAGTATTCCTAGCATAATGGTTTAATTCATATTGCTCGATATATTGGTTCTCCGATAAAACCAGTTTGGATAAACAAAAATTTCTGTAATCATAGAGTTATTTCTGGCTCAAGAAGTCCGAGATAGAACTCATTGCAGAAAGTTAATGTTATTAAAGAGAGTTATCGGACTAACTGAAACTTACCTGGCTGGTTAGGCCCACTGGTTGGCAGGAGACCAAGTTACTAACTTACCTTTGTTCCCCTAACCAGCTTATCATTGCTAGAACTCCGGAATTATCCTAAATAAGTCGCTTTCCTGCACCGTTAAGTTTAATTTAAGTACAACCCACCACTCAAAATTCATTGTAGTGGAATGTAAAATATTTAATATATTCTTCTTCCCTATTAGCAAATAATACACAACAGTAAACATCCAATGTACCTAATACTTTTAAGCCTTTCATTGAGATTTAAATGTAGTTTTTGAAAGAAGTAGATAAAAAAAAGACATATGTAGTAGTTTTTGTGTGACTTACAAGAAAATAAAAAGGTCTTACATGGGTTTTAAAGGCTCATTATGCATTTAAACTTATTTTGCAATTTTACATGATTAAAGAAAAGAAATTCCATTTGTTTTCCAAATAAGATTGAATTATTTTATTAATATTTTCCCCTTTTTTCAAAGATAGGCCTATGCAAACTAATCAATGAAATTTCTTTTTTAAATAAAATTAATAAACTAAAACTAATAAAAACCTAAACATTAGAACCTCTCTAATTCGAACCTTACTGAGTTTTTCTTGTGCCATTACCATGGAGACAAGTTATGCAAAGTTAAAATATATATGCAAAAAATATTTTATTATGATGTAAAAAAATCTTTTGAATAACATTAGGCACTATAAAAGTTATTGTTATTGCATTTAAATTGTCTGTATATTGTACATTTAAGTGTTTATTTTTATGAGAGCTCCATAAAACTATTGTAAACTAGTGATTTGAATATTTTATATGAGAATCATGTACATACAAAATATTTATACGTAACATGAACCCTTATGTGACTCACGGTAAAAAATAACAGTCCTCTAAAGAATTGTTGATTGAACTGACCATAAGAGTTAGAGAATGTCAGGAAGTGAATTTTGCTTTTCCTAGAAAGACGCACATGAGATAGAGTGATGTTCAGCCCTGCCGGCAACCAACAAATAAAATTTTCTTAAAAAACTACCAACCCGAACTTTTAGGCAGGTAAGTCAGTCCTGGTAGGATAATTTTTATTGTTCAGATTTACGGGGAAATATTGGATATTAGTGCAGTTAAATTAAAAGACATAGGCATTTCATGGATGAACCATCAAAATATCAGCTCTGAGGATTCACTGTTAAAAAAAATTAGAAAAGAGAAAATTAAAAAATGAAGCCCAGATGGGTGTGTCTGTGCCCTAAGGGTTTTCGGGCCTTGACAGCACAAACATTTTAATAAAAGACCTTGCCTCTCTGAAGACCTTGGAAGGCTTGCATTAAAAGTAAGGAAGTATAGCCCCTCCCTAAAAACACATGTTAATGGAAAGAACCAATCACCAAAGAGAAAATGAACAGTTTTTATGGGTCTCTGTTTATTTTATGGTTCTTTCTAGTAATTAGCATTATTTTTTATGGGGGGCTTCACTTTACACTCATTTGTGAGTTAAGAGTAATATAAACAGAATAATTCTTTATTAATTAAATATTTCTGATAATTTAGTTATTCAATGATCTTGCAGGGTACCCTTGGTTTTAACTTAAACTTACATATTACAAGCATATACTTAAAAACCATCATTTTGGAGGTTTTCACGGGTATGAATTTAGAACTCCTTGTTACACTGTCACTGATCAAGGAGTAACTAAACATGAAAATGTTGGTAGCACTAGGAATTAATTTCTCAAAGTAGACTAACAGAGGCTGGAAAAGGGAGAGGAGGAGTAAATAAAAATGCCTAACTCTGTACCTGGTTCCAAGGGCCAGAGAACCTGCGAGATTTATTAATAGCATTACAAACAACCACATTTCTTGTGTTCGCATTACTGAATGATGGGTTTAAGACAGTTACAACAACCAGTTGGGTCGCCGACTCGGAACTAGGTTCAGAGTTTGGTATCTCTCTTTTAGTTTTTATAAAAAATATACTTTATTAAAAAAAATAAATTATAAAATATAAAATTTTTTATTTAGCTATTACAGTTATAATTTTTCCATTGGCCTTAAAGCTACGTTTATCACAATATTGAGCATTAAGAACTCGTAGTTCAGTAGTATTATTTCATAAATAATTAGAAGTGAAATGTAACGCGGTCGAGTCGTGCTCTGTGAAGGTTTATATCACCACAGTTCAACAAGAAGTCCCAGCCACTCATCTGACAGCTTCACAAGCTTTTAGTTAAAAAAAAATCTTCTGCTGAAAAAATTAAGATGCCTCTTTCCAGTGCTGAGAGTACATATCCTCTTGATGTTGTTTTTCATTCAATTACTTTCATGATGACGGTCTTTTTTTATTGTATCTGAAGTTGCATCCTATTCATTAACGGTGTTTATTATTGAAATGGAAAACTTATCCTTGAGCAGACAACAAATTGTGTTGTTGTTCTTTTTATTGAAAAACATAGTGCTTAAAATTGACAGTTTAATTTCAAAAATACCTTCTGCCTTATTCGAAAATTTAACTTCATAAACTAAAATTGTTACTGATTGAAGGATGCGACTTTACTTTAATTCCTTTGTGTTCATCAGTGTTCTAAGTTTGAGGCTTACTCTGCTGTGCTGATTCCACTACTGTTATGATCCTTGTTATTTTAATGATCGAGATTTTAATGAAATAAAGATTTGAAGTCGACTTCACACAAGTGAACAAAATAAAGTATGTTTTGGAGAGTTCTTTGTCTTGAATAGTTCATTTTTCCATGGTTAAAACATTTTTATTATTTTAGTCCTCCCATTTTTTCTTGGATCTGCTAAACTTTTAACTGAGTTTCAGTCATTTTCATTCAGTATTATTTTTGAAAAAGGCATAGAACTTTAAAATTGATGGTAATCAACAAATTTAAAGGGTCTGTTTTCACTTATACTTGTGATATAAACAATTATAGATATTTCAATTCAAGCTGGTCCAGTGTAAACTTTGTCTTCTTTTAATTTTTGTTCTGTTGCCAATCTATTAGAAGATTTGTTCAAACAGTTTTGAAGATAGATCAGGAAATATTAAAAAATTACGGATATAACAAAAATATTGAAAATAATGACTTTTAAGAGAATAATGATTGTTAAAGTTAACTTAGATTTATAGAGAGAAAAGTAATTTGTTCTAGCCTTACTCCATTATTACTGTACTTAAAAAATTTTAAGTCTTGAAATGCGGTGAAGATTTTGTAAGGGTATTGTAGCCTTACTTCATTGCTCATTTAAAATTTTAAGTCTCGAAATGAGGAAAAGATTATGTAACAAACTCTTGTGTCAAAAGATGTAAAATTAAAACCCAACTTGAATGAGTCATGTCACAGGCCAATAACAGGATAAAGATGGTCTCAAAAGGGCGAGTCATGTAGGATTACTTTTACAAATTGATAAGACAATAACATTAAAATGTACTTCTCCCCAGAGGAGGCAATTTCAGGTTATTTAAAACTGAGATAAACTCTACTACACAAAGAGAAAAATAATTCCTGGTTCTTCTAAAACTTGATATCTTTAAATTTTTTACCGAGTATTGCATAAATTATACTTCTGAAATCGAAATGGAAAGCTCATTGGTGACCGTTTGAGTAGTTGAAGAAGTTCTCTGGCTTGTCCTTGCTCTGAAAGAAATTTCTAGCTTGAAAATTTCCGAAAATTACTCATTTGAAAAATACCAGTTCTCCCTTACTTATATTTACGTGTTAGTCTTATTTCATTTCAAGAATTCAAATATTGTCGCCATTATCAAAACTATTGAATAATTAGCACTTTTATCAAACAATTGCAATCCTCTTCATGATAATGTTTCTTAATAAGAAAGAAAGGTAATTTTGTTTTCTGAAGTATTTCTGTGAATTGGCCATAAACATATTCCTGAAATATCTATGTGAAATATTACTGTGAAGATCCTCATGATTTCACATGCTGAAATTTCTGTGATTTTATAAAAAAAAATATTTACGGTATAGTATTTCAGTTTTGATTTGCTAATACATAGTTTTTCTTGATTCTTCTTCATTGTCAATGCATTAGTAGGAGTTTTGAGATCTCAGATAACATAAACTACTGTTTGGAAGGATGAACTTGTGTCAAGTGATTTTCATATTGTAGAATAGATGGCATTCTTGTTTTAAAGTTAACAACAGATGCTAAGTGATAATAACGGTTTTCAATCACAGTATTTTTTATTATTTATCAATCAACTTTACTTAAAATTTTTCTTATTTCAGAAGGAAATTCCAAACATAAAAACAGGAGTTGGATCATTAAGAATTTCATAAAATTTAAAACATGTGTGTGAGAAAAAAATATGATATTTTATTATCACATGGACACATGATAATATTGAAAAAATATAAAAAAAATTACAAAATACAGCTTACCATGTTTTTATTTTCAAATTAATTTAAAATCCAAATTTACAAAAACTTTCTAATAAAATCAATTTGATGTCATCTTAAAAACCCATCCATAGGGTAAACATTATTTTCATAAAGAATAAATTAATTTCTTTATTTATAATCATGATTAGAATAAATATCAGTTCTCAGTTCATATGTTTTATTATTGCTTTTACTCAAGAAAGGGGTATTCTCTTGTACTTTAATTTTGTTCAAAAGTTGTTCAAAAAGTCTTCCAAATACTTTTTTTCACTATCTCTTGAAACTTTTATAGTATTTCATGGCCAAAGATTGTGTCAAGTTATGTTCAAGTTTGCATTACAATGTATCTAATGTCTCCAGACTTAAAATTGCTTTTTGGCTGAATTCGCAGAATAACTGAATCGGTGAGTTGGTGAGAAGTGACCCAGTGAAGCTTCCTGGTTGCCTTCTGTCTGATCTGCTTCCAGGAGTGCTTTTTATTGCTACTATGTATAACTTGTACTGCATCGAATCATATCTTGCTGTGCTTAGTACTTTCTTGCATAGACCAATAGACGAAGTATGGGTAAAACAAAAAAGCCAGCCTCATGAAAAATTACTAAAAATATAAAAAAATGAATTTACATCTAGTTATGTTGGTTGAAATAATTGGCTGGTAACAAGGTAAATTACAGTGAAAATTATTCAGCATCTGGCAACAATCGTTATTGATATGTGGCTTTTTTAGTTTTTTTTTCAGTTCCTAAGTGAGGATTATTTTCAATTTAAACAAGTACGTAATTGCACAGAGGTGCATAAAAAGGTATGGTAGGCAATCCTTCCAAGTTGTACACAGATCTTCATCCATAATTTGCCGATGAGAGCATGATTGATGATTGAATATGTTTTCTTGAAAAGCCAATAGATTGGAGTTTAAAACCATGTTTATAAATTTTGTAGATTTCCTGGTTTCATTGATGCTTTATATCATCGGGTCTTTGCGTCATTGTTTTGATAGATGAATTTATTTTATCAATCTAGTTTCATTTTAGTGTCAAGTAATCATTGGAGGCTTTTTCTTTCTTAGATATACAAAACTTTAACTGACACCTTTTGGATAGTCACCTAGACTGACTGACTGATAGTGAGAGAAGAAATAGGCTTTTGACAAGACTGATCCCCAAATGTTAGCCTGTTCACAGCGAGAGAAGGCATAGGCTTTGCACAACACTGATCTCCTTATGTCAGCCTGTCCTCAGTTTAACTTTTGCACTATTTTGACTGATCAGAGGTGTAGGTAGTATTTTAACCAGTCGTTGTATGGTATGCTACTTTGTTACTTACAGAATAATTTTTGTCTCTTTCACTTTTTATTAAGGCTGTAGCTTCTCATGGAGGTGTGTATAATTAAGGCTTTGCTGAAATCGATAAATAGCTTTAAGCAAGCTTAAAAAAATTAAGAATCAGTATATCAGTGTAAAATCACCTTAAATTTTAAAGGATTTATTGACAGACAACATTATTTAGTCTTAAAATATGTAAGCTAAAGTGAATGGCCAGTGTGATTCTTTGAATTCTCTTGAGAATTTGATCTGCTTAAGCATTTGTTCTCCTGATACGAGAATTTAAAGAAGAGGGCATCAATACTTAAATGAGTGAGACAGAACTCTAAGGTATTCAATGCATCTTCATCATCAGGATTCCTTCATAAAGTTGCTCAGTCTCCTAATTTTTATCAAATTTACATGATCCAGTTTGAATTTTATACACTGTACTGATACGCTAAGCTGATTCTCCATTTCATGAATAGAGTCATATTATTTACTTGAAATAATCATGACTGGAATAACTTTGTGGTAGGCCTTTCTGAAAGGATGTCTAACATAAACCAGTTAAGCAACAATGCCTTCACATTCTTCTAAAACAAAATCTTGATCCATATACTTGATAGCATAAGATCTACATTAGTGAATAATTGTAACCTCATATTTATCCATGACTAGAAACAAAGAGTCTCCGGGCATCGCTGCACCCCTTGGCTAATTCAGTTTTAGGTGGAAATGGTCAAATGAAGTTTTTATTGTGGGGGCACTGCAGTCCAACTAATATGTGCCTTCTAAGGTTTTATGCCTCCAGGCAACATGAAGGATATGATACTGATGGACATTTCATTCTCACTCAGTAAACAACAAAAAAACTTCATCAAAATATTGACTCAACGAAATATCCTTCATCAAAAAACATGTATTAGACTTCACAATAGAAACTGAAAATGGTTAAAAGACTGAATTGGTTTGAAAGATTTCAAATAGTTAAAATTGAATTATTTCCAGATTTTTTTAGGTTCTTCCAGTTGAGTTCAGGCAGACTTGAGTTCAGGCAGACTTGAAGAAACCTCCTCCTTGCAAAATTCTTGATGAGTAAATTGTTAGGTAAATAACCTTGTTCACATGATAAGTGAATAAAACTAAGTTGTATTCTTAAAGATTACTACCAGTAAATCTTAAATTTGTTAATAATTTTTTGAACTCTTATGGTTAGTCTTTGCCTCTTTGAAACACTCTTGCTGAATTTTGATTATTCATCCATCATTCTTTTGATTCTGTTGCAATAAAATATACAAATTCTTCTTCTATACTTAAAGCATCACAAGTGAAATGCAAATTATTATATATATATTTTTATAATAGCTAAAAATTAATGTTGTATAGCATTATTAAAATTACCTCTCATTCTTTACTATGGTGTTGAAAACTATTTACTTTAGAGTATTTTGTTCATAATTACTTTTAATGTTCAATAAGGTATCCGGCAACATCAAAATATGTCATCTGAAGTTATTTTTTTTTCTTTTCAAGGATAAAAATAATAGTGATGAGAAAAACCAGAGATCCGGTTCCTCTAGCTAGTTAGGTAAAGTGCTCAAAATCATAGTTTACTCTTTAGAGTTAACTCTTTAGAGTTGTCTAAATCTTGGTTACATTTAAAATCAAAATGTTTCCACATACTAAATACCGATTGTGAAAGACAAAAGGGATTTATTTTAATTTACTGTAGAATTCACTGTAATAATTCTTCTAGCATCCTCTTACATTTTTCTGCTTCTTCTTACATTAATATTTGTAAATTTACCCTTTAATGACATCAGCTGAGAGATACCAAACTCTTTTCCGCACAAGAAATGTGGTGTTCTTCGTTCACCCGGATTCCTGAAGCTTCTAAAAATCGCATCCTCCAATGGTACTTTTAAGTAAAATGATCTGATCTTCAAAAGTTAAAAAATTTTAAAAACCACCTTAAAAATAGCCTGTAGCGTACGGCGCTGTAGGTCTGTGAAAACCAAACGAGGTTTCTTGGGCGCGGGCGTGTGCTCTGGATGGATCTGAGGCTCCTCTTTCCTCTTGCATGCTGAAACAGGACACAAAACTGCACTCAATTAGACATAAACAACTCCAATACACTCGGTCATAAAAATAAGTCTACATCACTCCTCATTTACATCTTGGATAGTTTAAAATCTTTAGTTTTCACTAATGGCAATGGTCTAAGGGGTAAAAAGTTATATTTTTATATGAAAGTGATGATCAAAGCATTACAATGATTTTAAGTTAGGAATAAATTTATCTACCTAAAAAAAGGAGCGAGTATATTAATTGGCAATTGAAGGATTAAGAATTGGCTAAAGCTAAAGCCCAGATCTTAACCCCTTTATTGCCAGTTTTTTTTACATTCCCTACCCTTACCAAACGCCATTTGCTGTTTAAAGCTTGTATGAAATCAAGTTGTCCACCTTGATATAGTTGAGAGTATGATTCTTTTGACTTTTAAACAGTATTGCAATTTTTTATGTAATAAAAACCTCAACTGCCCATTGCCATAGGCTCTGAGCCAATGCGGCAGTTTTAGTACAGCGAAGTACCATAGCAGTATTAGTATACATGGGCAAGCTAGAGGTATACCCTTTTAATATGTTAAACTTTTATGACCCAGCTCAAGTCTCACTCTGAGGAAGTGAATCTCAAGTCTCGGCCAGCAAGTTAACTTCAACTTAGGTACTATGTATCTTAGATAGCGAGGATTTTTTGGGTCATACAAGGGTCATCGATCTGTATGTCACCCATGTGGAGCATGTCAACTGCTTTACAATACACAGACATATATGGTAATTTCACCTCAGAGAAAATAAAAACTGCATAGTTGTTTTCAGCAGTTTCTAAATTTTCTAAGCGTCATGCACCGTAATCTTGCTTCCCTGAGACGATAACAGTAAAAAATATTGAGAGGACCTAAGGCTGCATGAACTGATGGTTTGCTGATTCTGACAACAAATCAAATGAGTTTTTTTTAGGCTGATTGAACAAGTTAGGGCATCATTAGTAACAATTACATTTTGTTTAAAGGGTTTAAAAATAAGGATTTTTATAATTTTAATTCTAATTCGATCATGATGGAAAATCTATGAATCTAAGGTCTAGAATTGAGTAGATTAAACTGGTTTAAGAAATAACTGTGGTCAAAAGATATATGAAAAAAACATTGTAACTCCATATTTTACCTTTTTATAGGTTAAATTTAAAATAGGGGGAACCCTTGGCCACATTAAAAACATTGAGGAGGACACCGAACAGATTATAAATAAACTTTAAAAGACAAGGATTGAAGGATAACAATTTATTTTTAGACAACCATATAATAATAAGATAAAAACTTCAGTTCATATTAATGAACTGTTTTAGCTGTTGTTTTAAAACTTTCCTCTTACAGCTAAAATTGGCACAATGTGATTAAGAAATAATTCATAGTTATATTAATTTTGAACATGCAAGAAAACATACTGAACACCAAAAGCCAAAATGAATCAAGAAACCAAAAATCTTAAAATAAAAACTGACTACATTTTCCGCCTAATCCTTAGGGCTGTTTTTGTTGGAGCGACTGCTTTTGAGCCACTCCACAATTTTTTTTTGCTGTTGATATCAGTGGACACAAGTGTTCATTACCTTTAAAGGATGAGTGGAAGATTAAATCTTGTTAAATACCTTGTTTGTGAGAAGTTGGAAGAGGAGGCCATATTGGAGTAGTTGGTCATGCCGAACCAAGAAGAAACAGTAAATAGGAAAGATAAAAAACAGTATAAAAGGCTGGAATAAAGTAGCCTAAATCGCTCCAACAAAACAGCCCTTAACAACAACAAAAACAAATAAAAATATTTTCATTGCAACTCTCCATTCCATTTAATATGATTCTTTTTTGAAATGCCAATTCTAGTACATCTTAAAAAGTTTTTTCCAATCCTTAGTAACTTGAATTTGATATATTAAGACAGTAAATTATATGGATGAATGAATGAATGAATGAAATACATTGTTTATTCTACAAAAAGACCTAAGCTACTACAGAACAATAAGATCAAAAAGTTTCTAACTAACATAAAATATAAGTAGAGAACTTTTACTAAAAAAAATAACAGTAATAATAAATCAACCAAGAATAACAGATTACATAGTAATGCAAATAACGAAGGGGAGAACAATGTTTGCTTGAATTCATGCTTCATGCTCCAGTGTGCATGCACCGATGTAGTGGAAGAACATAGATTATCGTCCACTATTTTTGTCTAATAGTAGTAATAAATCAGTCTCAGTTTTATAGTGCAGTGTATCTTCATCATGTCAGGTGTTCCGTCAAGTGGCAGTCCGTCGTGGGAGTGTCTCTCTGGGTGGCCTGCTCACGGAGAAAGATCACAAGAGTTTTCCGACTCCAAAAAAACAATCGGAATTATCACCACCCTCAAAAACAGAGCCGTGCAAACTTTATTTTCATAATGTACTGCTGCTGACATTACTCTTCCCTACATTTAGAAACGACAATGCTTTGTACGTCAAAATGTACCTTGAAGAGAGGCCGTGATGCACACCATCACAACACCAGGGGCAGGGATAAACTGTGTCGGTCAGCATAGAACCTGCCCAACACATGGTAGGCTCATGAGCACCTGCCATCACACAAGGGTGTACATACGATCAACAGCTTCCCAACTTCATTAAAAGAAGACATGAAATCCAAGGTTTTCAAGGTGAAGAGAGGCCGTAATGTACACCATCTCGACACCAGGGGCAGGGATTAACTGTGTCGGTCAGCATAGAACAGTAGTTCACGAGCACCTGCCATCACAGGAGGGTGTACATATGATCAACAGCTTCCCAACTTCATTAAAAGAAGACATGAAATCCAAAGTTTTCAAGGTTTGTCTAAAAACAATTTAGACTGGGAGGGCTTTTAGTGTTGAAGAGTTTAAAATTATTGTAGGACTATTGAAAACAGAGTACTGGGACTAGGAGGCATGGGCAATCAGGAATGAATAGGAAGCGGGTGCATGGGAAAATTTTATGTTTGCATGAATGACAAAATTTTAGCATAAGTTTTAAGACAGTTGCCCTACAATTTTAAAAATTGTTCTGATCCAAAATAAAGATTTATATTTATTATTATTTATTAACTCGGCGGGAAGGGTACGGTATAAGGATCGGAGCCAGACTCACCGATAATCTTTTTAGTCTGTACCTATAGACTAAAAGGAAGTTCTTTGACTCGAATATTGAACAGTCTGAGTGAGGGATATTCAAAAAATTTAAGTTACTAAATTTGTTGCAAATATATTTAGTTGTTAAACTAAGTGAATCGGTGGAGCAGTCAGCTGCATGCCTGACCTAGGAATCTCATCGGGAAAGTCGTGGTTTTGAGTCCCGTCCACCGCCAGTATCTTTTAATAGTACTGTTCATTCTTGAACTTTACTGGCTCACTCCTTGCTTAGCTTATTAATGTCCACGCAAAGATCAATAGTCTATGTGGGCGGGGCAAAGATAAAGTAAAAAGAGGTCGCCAACCTCTTAAAAAGATTACGATAACTAAGTGTTATTATTATTATTAAAATACTCTTGACGCTTCACTGACAAACAGAAAGAGCGGAGACTTCTGCGAACAGAGTGGCAGAGGTGAAGTCTCCATTTTCAAAACCAATTTTTAGAATTGTTTTTGTGCGATGTTTAAAGGCTCTGAAATAATCTTATAACAACCGCCCCAGGCTATAATCTCAAAAGATAATCAGGATTGTACATACACATATTATGCCACATTTTTGATTCTTGAAATGTTAAAATACTTTAATTTCTTTTAAAGCAAAAATAAATTTCCAAATTTTATTTTTGAATAAAGATTGTTAAGTTTTTACTTAAGTAGCTCATTAAGAAATGCAGCAAAATATTTGCATGAATTTATTAAAAAAATAAATGTCCATACAACTGACCTCTACCCCCTCAGGCCACCGTTGATGTGTCACTGGTCAGGAAGAGTTTTTTGTTTTGAATCCAAAGATATGTTTGATGGTGGTGGGGTGGAGGGGTAGTATACAGGCTAGAGAAATAATTGGACTGTAGGAGGAGGATAGGGTAGGGTGGGGTGATAGGGTCAATGGGGGTAGAGTAGGGGGTTCCGTAAAAATTGGCCAAATAATTTTAAAAATCAAATCAACGTAATATTAAAAAAGTAATATTATTAGTGTTAATTTGATTGGTTTAGGGGATTGAAAGAGGTAAAAATTGGCAAACTAATTAATTCTGATTGTTGCAAATGGTAATATAGAAACACTTCAGATTAAAAATTAAATATTCAAGTTTTTAACAAATTAAAATTATATACCTTGGAGAAAATTGAAAATTGATTGAAAGCCCAAATTTAGAGCACTTTTTAGGGCTTGGAACATGATAAAACTGATTAATGGCCACTAATAACTTGGATTAATAACTTGGAGTTTACATTGACTATCTCCCTATCAAACACTCGATCTCTTAAAAAAAATTAAATAATGAATATAATTGAATATTCAATAAAACTCAAAATTTAGAGGGTCTTTTGAGAGATGTAACGAGTTGCCAAATGACCTCTCATAAACCTGAAGATCAATCTTACTATCTCTGAGTAAAAAACTAAGCCTCTCAGTCGAAAGATAAATAATTTGATAAAAAAATAAAAAATAAATTGAAATCTTAATGATTTTCAAATTCTAGCTGGTTTTTAAGGGGTTCACTAGCAGTAAAATCTGGCGAATAAACCTAAAGGGTCAAACGGAATATCTCAGAAAAAATAGACCTCCCTGTCTAAAAATAAATTTTTTTAATGTAAAAAACCCTGAAGGAAAATTAAAACAACTAAAGTCCAACCTTATATAACTTTTGAAGAGTTAAAATAGAATAATATTAGCAAACAACCTCTGATAAACCTAATGGGCCAATCTAATTCTTGGTGTCAAAAATTAGGCCAATTAGGCCTCTCAGTAAAATAAATAAATCTGCAAAAAATAAAAACCACGAAGGAAATTAAGAATTCAAGAAAAGCCCAACACTAAACGAATTTCTAAAGGGGTTGAAATGAGTTAAAATTGGTCAAACCTCAAGATTTTGAACCTCAATAGTCAAAGCAACTATCACTGTTCCAACAATTTGATCTGTTTACCACAAAATAATTTGCCAACGAGACAAGGAGAAAATTTGTAAGTTCAAATTTAGAGCACTTTTTAGGGGTTAAAACGAAAAATTGGAGAAAGACTTCACGTCAACCAGAAGAGTCAAACTGACTATTTACGTGTATAAAATAAGGGCTCTCTGAACGAAAATAAATTTTCAAAAAATATAAACTACAAATTAAATTTAAAATTTAATGAAAGTCTAACTTTAAAGGGCTTTTTGAGGTGTTGAACGGGTTTTAATTGGCGAATGATCTCTGTTAAATGGAGGGTCAATCTCCATGTCAGAAATCAGGCCTTCCACCCAAAAAAATAATTTTGTAAAAAAGTAAAAAAAAAACACGAAGGAAATTGAAAACTCATTAAAAGTCCAACTCTAGGTGACTTTTTTAAGGGTTCAAAGGGAGTAAAATTGGCAAAGAACCTCTGATTAACCTAGAGGGTCAAACTGACTTAACCTTCATGTCAAAAATTATAGGCCCCTCAGTCTAGAACAACATTTGTAAAAAAAAAACAAGAAGGAAATTAACATTTTAATGAAAGTCCAAACCTAAATAATTTTTAAAGGGGTTGAAGCGGGTTAAAACTGTTAAATGACCTAAGGTGAACTTGGAGTCAATCCGATAATCTAAAAGTCGAAAATTCGGCCTTTTTGCCAAAAACAAATTTGCTAGAGAATAAAAATCACGAAGAAAATTTAAAATTCAATAAAAGTTCAACTTAGAGGTCTTTTTAGGGGTTGAAACGGTATAAAATTTGAGGATGACCTCTGATAAACCTGAAGAGTCAAACTGACTACCGCCTCGTCAAAGACTAGGTCCCTCAGTCGACAAATACATAAACAAAAAATTACGACAGAAAATGAAAATTTAAAAATAACTTTACATTTAGAGGCCATTTTGGGGGTGAAGGAGGTAAGATGGGGCAAAATACCTAAGGGCCAAAGTTTAAAAAGTTTTGTTATGGCATTATCAACGATTGAAGCTTGCCGAAGAAATTCTCACAAATAATACAATTTTTACTCCGCATCCTCATTAAAGGGTTCTCACAGACCTGGAACATCAGGCAAGGCGAGGAAAAGTCTGAGAGAAATTGGTTTAGGGGTAAAACGTAAAAGGCGTAGGGGTAAAAGGGCGTAAATAGAAACGTTGAAAGTCGGGGGAAATTTCTTAAAATCGACCTAAGTTATGGAATCCAATGGAAAAACAATTAGAAAGTTTGCGCTAACGTGTAAGAAATGTAAACACACATTTCATGTTGTTGTTTCATGGTGGGTTCATGTTGGAGTTAATAGTCCCACGAAATAAATACATATAAGGAGAGCACAGTGTCAAAGATATGTAAAAATCTAGGAAATTTAAAATATAGATAAGGGATTCAACGATATGAGATGATTGATATTTGATATAAAATTGTACACAGCTCTGATGGATTTCTTGTATTTACTTCCCCTAAGAAGTTATTTTTTCAGTTGTATGACATATCCCCCTACTCCTTGGGCTTTTTCGTACGAAGACACATTTTTTTAAGAAAACTATTAAAAATATATAGAGTGGAATAAATATAATTCATATGTGTGCAGTCGGTAGCTAATGAACCAATTGGATAGTTTTTGTACTCTCATAAATTTGAACTCAAAATCTGCTCTACAGGCATTTACGCATAAGTGTACGGCACAGCCCTGCCCTCCCCTACTATGTGGTGACTTCAATTTTTGTGATACCAAGTATGCGAACAGTGATGAATTCCAGTTGCATCTTAATTTTAGAAGACACTCGTTCCACGTAAAACTTGTTAAAATATTATTTCATCGAGATTTTATTATTTTTATTTTACGGAGAGGCCGATCCGAATATTGTGAGGTCCGGATGAACCGAGTTGTACTGTATTTTACTAGGGGTTTTCTGCTAGGAACAATTAAAATATAGAAGCAATCGATTATATTATGGTGGACCACGCGTCTAGGGAACAAAAAAAGACAACAGGAGATGGGTATTTTTTAAAAATTATTAACAAAGGATAAGCAATGTTTCACTCAAGAATATGGATGGAATCGTGGAATTTGCAGTGTATCTTCTGGAAACATGTCATCTAGAATGAGCGAATCTTCTCGACAATCTAAATAATATAATTGACGTTCGGAAGCAGATAGATGGTGACAGTTAATTATTTGTTGAGTAGATATTTATCATGGTTTTTATGACGAATTAATACTTTTTCTCTGGACATGTTCCCAAAAAATAAACGAAAAAATACAATCATATTGTTATGGGTATTAACATAAATCATGGAGCTCAGATTATAAATGGATTGGACATTGTTTATGTCGATCTCAATCAAATGTTTAGTTAATTTGCAATTTTTTATCTCCATCATTTAAAATATCATGATACGATACTGTTTCTTGAATAACGAAATAAATATTTTCCGAGGTTGGCTCTGAACGTAAATGGTATACTTCCCAAAACCATTTTTTTCACTTGACATTAAATATTATAAAATTGTGACGAGTAATTTATCCGAGTTCAGTTTATGAAATAGGTTGTTAAAACTGAAAATATACTTTTGTTAGTAAAATTATTTAAATAATTAATTAATTTGATGATAAGAGTTGTTGTATTTACACATTGTAAATGAAAAAACATCTTACGACTTTAATTCGTAAGAAGAAGAGTGAGAAGATACAACATTGTCTCGTGAGGAAGATAATGTATTTTCCTCTCGAAATACACACATTTTTTCCTTTGTCTGCAATAATAAATAAATACCCAACCAATAAAAATCCGTTTCTCTGCCATAAATTTTAACGAACTAAATTCATTTGGTTTTGTTCTGTTACGATTCGGGTAGCTGCAACCATCCATGCACCAGCGGTCAGCTGATTGTTGTAACATTCTTACAAGTATAACCAGCTGGTTGTCATCAATGTTATTGTTAAGGAGGTTAGAGTCTATTCTGGAGGTTCAGGTTCCGAGACCATGCTTAGTTAGTTGATTAAAAAAAGGCCTTTCATTTTGCCAGGTTGGCGAATATGAAAGGGGCAATTACTAATTTATTAATGAAACACCGTTCTTGTGAATGACAACTTGAAAACGATTCGAATCCAAGAAGAATGATTAAAGATTAGAGTCAGTTCTTAAAACCACGTCATAAACGCATTGATATTTATGATGAATTGTCGCTAAAATACACTTGCTCATTCATCTTATTAGATTTTAAACGGAACTTTTTGTTTGTACACTTATATATTACACAGATCTTAGATATACAACTCTAACGATTTTGATAGAATTTTTTATTTATATGAGGTTTTGTTTTTTAGGGTTTTCTTCAAAGTTGAACTTGTTCTATAAACGCGATTTTTTTAGAACAATGAGAATGAAAGTAAAAAAGGTGAGCCTAGGGCCTTATGCGTTGCAATATTGTATACAAAACAACGATGATTAATTTTCAATCGATGTATGTATACAAAAAAATCCATGTATGTATGTAAAAATTGGAACAAATGGCGTTTTATGCTTCTGGGGGCCCCCCAAAAAAGTTATAATGGTTTCGAGCTTAAGTCTTACCACAAGACCTACGATGATAGCCTCTTCCTTATGGGGAAATTCGTTAAAAATAAAAAATCTAACTGGGCACATTTTTGAAAAAATATGGATTCCCCAAAACCTTATTTGAAGTGAATTCAACAATTTTTTTTTATTTACTAAGGAAAACAGATATTGTAAAATACTGACAAACGTAGAGATCATCATCTTAAACTACTTCAGACAGACAAACAATAATCATTAAATTATCAAGTTATTGCAATGGAAAATAAATTATATGTTATACTAAAGTAGCTCTGAAAATTATATCATTTACATCTTTGAACCTAACCTATTTTATGTTATCAATTACTAACTACACAGAACCTTCTTTAATTAATTAGGGTGTGTGACTTATCATATGGTTATTTCTCACACAAATTAAAATTAGCTAAAAAGTATTGAATTAAGAGCAATCAGATATTAGCCTACCTTCCCTTTGGACATCCTTTCAAAAGGAGATCCATTTCCAAGTAAACCAGTTTAATACCGATGGTACTTCTTCTCAGACAAGGGAAACCCAAACCAGTAATCTGGCCATTGCCGTTTGAGTGAGTATACCATGTAATCATTGAGTCTAGATTTAAATTGATATTGGTAAATATAACGTATAGCTTTCATCAATCCAAAAATTCCAATGATTTGACGCGTTTCGCCGATTATGGCATCGTCAGACGCTCACACGTTGTACAAAATAGTATATTTCATTACTAGGGCCTAAAGTTACGCTTTTTGTGCGAGGTCGAAAAATTATCAAGTGACGAAAAGCAGCTTTAGGTCCGTGTGATGAACTATATTTTTCGTTTTACCGCTCAATACAACAGGCTAACTACTTAGAAAAACCAAAAAATTACTTTTAAAACTAACTCCCAAAGAGGCTTTCATCTTGTTCTTGATATTTAAAACAATCAGCTGATTGTCTGATTCAGTTGTTTTAGGTTAGACTGACAACAATGAACAACTATCGATGTCTCGAACGCATCGAACTATTGATTGGTGAAATGAGCGAGTTTCACAAATCAATTAAACCGACAACAATATAACAATGAATTACAAATTGATAATAGAAACCGATAACCCCTCTCGAAGCTATCGATAGCTCACCATCTACGCTGACATAGACCTCGGACACGTTTGCAGTTTTAGTAGTACATTATAAACGAACGATTCTTTTTCTCTATACTGCAAAAAGGAGCTTCTTTATTAGACCCGCAACACATGTAATGAAAAAAACCGTTTTCGCAGCAGTACAATGAAAACTAGTTTTCACCACACTACGACGTAATCACCTGTTTTACAAACGTCATTTGGTGGCCGAAACCAGCTCTTTTCAGTCAGAGTGCCGAAAACATTCGGCCTTAGGGCCGAAAGTCAGCTGATCGTTAATTTGCTTGAAACAACATGAGAACATCACGGCATTCAATGCGGGTTCCAAAGACAGGATAGTTGCGATCATATGATATGCATAGCTGTGTTTGTTTATACCGAAAAAGAAGTTGTCTCGAAGCTCATAACCTCAAAGTTTTGTTTTGAAGTGTACCAAATAAATAATCAGATTTTAATGTTATATTGGGTACATTTCATTGTGTGCTGTGGTGAAAAATAGCGTTCGCCCCTCGCCCGAAGGGGTTTTGCAGCTATATCGATCGTTTCAAATTCTCGACTTCGTCTCGAATTTTAAATACGATCTCGAGCCTGCAGAACTTTATTTTCGACCCTTGTTGCGAAATATACTAGTATCATCAGACAAATACCACCTTGCGGGTCGTAAAATATATAAAAATCACATTTAAAACATACCTCAATGACGCAGAACTAACATTGTATCGAGAGTTCATTTTCTTGTTGATGTGTGGATACTAAGGTTCTGCACAAACTGGCTGTACTTCTTGTTGTCAGCTGTGTCTGTTGTCAGCTGACTGGTTGGTATAATATTTCAACACTGCTAGTTCTGCAGTTCTGTTGTCGATTTTTAATTTCTTCCCTTATACATAGTATAAGGGGAAAGTATTGTTTTCGTAAACATTTTCGAATTTGAGTAGTTGTGGATATATTACGTAGTTTTAGTGCTCCCTGAAACCAAAAAGTGGTTTTCGGAGTGGTATCTGTCCGTCCGTGCCTGTGTGTGGGTCTAAACATAACTAGAGATGACACCAGCAGTCCGGTTTTCATGAAATTTGGCATGTACCATCTTCAGGTATTTCTTTATTTTTTTTTTTTGAATTTTTGATTTTTAAGGTTATTTATCCCATAAAAAACGAAAAAAATATAAATTTCTCAAAAACGGCTCTAGCGATTTTAATAAACATTTCACGGTTTTTAGTGCTTAAGATGACAAACAAAAAGACATCACCTGCATGACTGCAAAAATGCAGGTTCAAAAGTTATGGGGGCTCTGGCATGTACCATCTTCAGGTATTTCTTTATTTTTTTTTTTGAATTTTTGATTTTTAAGGTTATTTATCCCATAAAAAACGAAAAAAATATAAATTTCTCAAAAACGGCTCTAGCGATTTTAATAAACATTTCACGGTTTTTAGTGCTTAAGATGACAAACAAAAAGGCATCACCTGCATGACTGCAAAAATGCAGGTTCAAAAGTTATGGGGGTTTAAGAGTTAAAGAATTTATATTTTCCAAATTTCACAAAATCTGTAACTTCCAAAGAAAATATGCTTGCAACCATTAAATTCGGCTTGAAAAAATAAATAATCCTGTAGTTTGAATTATTAGTCTACGTCAACTGGTTGCGGAGATAATTGATATTTTAGTTTGGCGGTAAACGCAGTACGTTGTCCTATGTTAATCTTAGGGCAAATATTTAAAAACCGATATCTCCGTTAATTACTAACCGATTTTAATAAAATTTGGCATGTATTTGTGAAATAATTAATTGTTAATTAGTTTTATTTCATTAAATAGTTTTCTGGTTTTAAATGACTTTAAGGGAGAATGTATGTGTCAGTTTCCTAATACCGTTTATTTAAATTATATTTGGTTAAAAATGAAGTTAACAGTTGGACTTATTTTTTCATATAAAATATCGTTACCAATTTTCAAATGATAACAAATTAATATAGTTTCAAAAGATTTACAACACCTGAGCCAGTTTGAGCACAAACCTCAACATCAACACATCAACAACTGCGGGAGCTCCCAGTCCCAATCCCTGTACAATGCTTGTTCTATGTCTTTTGCCTCACAACTTTTTGTGTGAAATTTTCCGTTCTGGTATCGGCAATGGGTCACTTCCGAGCCAACAAAAAGGAACAGAAAACAGATGTAAATGTATGTTTTAAATGTAATTTTTATGTATTTTACTATCTGAAAGGTTATTTTTGTGTGATGATAAACTAGCTTGTGTACAACATATGATCGTCCGATGATGCTTTAATGGGCGAAACGCATCTCATTGTTGGGATTTTATGATTGTTAAAAGCTTTAAGTCATATTTACTAAGATATTGGTCGAAAAACAGCAGCCTCGTAACCAGATAGCCACAAAATCTAGATAGTTTTTCTAAAATTTAAAAAGAATAGATTAGTTTTCTATTTCTGATTTTGAATATGGTCTAATTTATTTTCAAAGAATCAATTCTAAACTCTCAGGGGCTTGCAGGGTCAAAGTGAGTGACCCCCCTACAGTAGGGATGGCCGAATATATTAGTATTATAGGTTTTCTTATCAGATATGTAAAAGTAACTGAAGTAAGTAATTAATATTTGATTTTGACTAATCTTTGCCTTATTGTTCTCTCAACACCGCTATCATTAATTCGAATTTCTGTTTCTTTCATCGCTTGTGTCAATAAAATAAATATGGCAAATTTTCCTGATGTGATTTAAAACTAATGTGAGAGGAATCTCATATAATACAATTTCCAGCTTAGCAAGGCGGTCGCCGGCATGAAATGCCTGCATATTATGTATTAGTTTTATTTAATATTAACACAGAGAAAGATATAATATATCGTATATCTTTCTTTGTGATATTATAAATATTTTAATATAGTGTATTGCTATGATAACAAATGTTATTTCATTTTACAAATTTTTATAACTATTTCAATAGGTCTATTTAATATTGTTGTGATTGTTTAAAAACAAGTAGTAATAGTTTTGCATCCAATGTTTCATTCATTTATTTCATATAATAACTGTAACAGTATAAGCTAACAAATAATTGCGTAAAATGAATTAAAATTGGTGGATTTCCAATTTGAATACTTTTTTCATTTGATATAAATTTTTTTACAGGTTTTTATTAGTTTACGGCTTAATCTTTAGCCAAAGCTTCTCAAAACGGCAAACTGAAAACGTAATATGAAACCTAATATAGATATTAGGTTTTTTCATCTAATATTTCTTTGCGACTAATATGAAAGTAACTAATATCACAAAATATCTAATATGGCACTTCGCTACTCTACAGCCATGAATACAGCGTCTCCAGACGACACCCACCTGCACCGTCGTAGACGTAGACATTACTGGTTTTTCAATTACACCAGTTTAATATCGATGGTGCGCTTAAATATACATTATTGGATATATACTGGGCAGATGTTAGGGCCACATGTTACTTCAATAATGTCCCCCCTCCCCCTCGGAACATGTGTCATCCTCGTAAGGTCTGTCTGCGTTCTACAAGGATAACAACAATGATATTATGTCTTTAGACTTAATAAGAGTATTAAAATTAAAAAAAATATATCAAATTTATGTTTTATTTCCTCTACCCCCGTTACAGCAGACCTGCATACTTAGCGAATTTCCAATGCTTAGAATCATATTTCAACCATATATAAGCTTTATATAACTTTTTTATTTCCTCTATAAGAATAACAGCGAGTGTGCAGGTTTGCTACTGCAGGTATTTAAATATTGGATGGTTTTTAATAGTCAAACAGTTAAAGTTTAACTATGAATGTATGAAACATGTTAAATATTTACAAATATTATTTTACCAAAATGTTATAAATAATCCAAAATTTTAAAAGATATTTTCTTATACATTTAGTGTAATGTATACAACTTAAATTAACTAATTATGGCCATGTAGGAAATCAACTGGCTAAGAATAATATTGTATATCTCCGCCTATTTCATATTTCTGCCTCTGATAATTTTATGTATGTCAATATTTTAAAATATCTTAATATTCGGAAATGTCAAAATGTCTATATTCGCAAACATAAAATTTTGATATTCAAGATCTTTCAAGCCTTTGTGTAATCTTATATATGATAGTTTTTTTAAACTTCTTACTATTGAATCCTATTTGCAATCAATTAATGATATTCAAAAACGAATTCTAAAATTGTACATCATCACATGTTTTATTTCTGACAGTACGATATTTTTTTAAATTTACAAACATAAAAATTAGGATATTATTTAAAATATAGTTGACGCTATATTAGTCACTGCAGTGAGAAAAATGCAGAACCTTTCATCCGAGTTGCGAACAACGATGTTTTTCATTACTCTACACTATAAAATTAAAACTATAAAATTACAATATGAATAAAGTGTACAGTGTAGGCCTACAAACATTTACAAGTGGGATGGAATCGTTTTTTTTTTGTAAACATATCTACTAATATGATGTTATTTTTGTTTCCAAATATATAAATTTAAAATGAATGAGAGCAATTCCCAACGACAATGAATAGAAATACAACGAAGTTAAATTTAAAACCATTTAAAGCCAAAATTTCCTTTGAAATTTGATAGTTATAAATGATTATTTTAACTTAACAGTCTCTAAAACTAACACACCCTTACGTTAGTTCGGGGGAGACGAATTGGGGTTTTAGTTGAAGGAGTATATAAATGTTTAGATTTCCATAAAAAGTCTTTTCCATCTTTATATTTTGAAAATCAATAAAAGATTAAGAATTTTATTTTATTCATCGAACTAAAATTATTTGTGACTTTTATAATTGACTTTGTGTAAAGTTAATACTTTTATAACCTAATTTTAACGTGAAGTAAACTTAAAATGGATATTCACAAAAACTACTTTGATTTTCGTATGCCAGATTTTTTATATTTATATTATATCAAATAAATATTCAGTGTGGTTTGGGTGTATGATTTTGTTTAGTTCCATCTTAAATTTTAACAAGCTTGATTCGGGACTTGTGCTAAAGAAGAAAAAACTGGGTCTGTTCAGAGTACTAAACTTATTGGTTCAACAATCGCTTTACGCATCAGTTCAGTCAGTTTATGAACATCATCTTTAAATCGGGGACCATTAACGATTTACATATATCTGAAAAATGAAGAACTAAAATAAATATCCTTGGGGTAGTTCATTACTTAGATTATAATACCCAAATACTACAGGTAATTTATAACTACTATGAGCATAATTTGCTACTAAACACTGTCATATTGGATTTTTATCAGCTTACATAACGATTCAATAAAGTCTTGCTCATTTGAGACGACAAAGCCATCCAAATACAGGTGGCATACAATGACCTTTTAATATACTCGTATAGACAGCTTATCACAATGTAAAAACGTGGGCGCTGGCATGTAGACAGCCATATTGCTGTTTCCTAGAAAAGAAACGAGAGAAACGGATGACTAACAACACAGGATAGGTAACTAACTAGTAGAGGTAACCTGGGGGGAGGGGGGCTTGATCGGCAGGTTTTCCCCATATTATTCTTAGGGGAGGAGTTTTCAGACATTTGTCTCCTCCTGTCCTTGGATCCATCGATCATTTGGGTATGTTGTTCACCTAAGCTAGTACATTTGTAAATGGTATACATTACTCCTAACCACCATTTTTGTGGAAATCTTAAATTTTCGTCTATATCAAATGCTTCATTTGTTATAATTTACTGATTCAATTGTAAGTGCATAATATTTTCATTAGACTTGTATTTCCTAGATTTCTTACTAAATCAATCTGCCTACCAGCAACTTCATACCTAATCTCTTCGAATAAAAATTCAAATGCATTGTTTATAAAATGTGCGCTAGTTTTATTATCTACTTCTCTTTTTATCTTACACAACTAACCTTTGCAGGGGAGTGTTATTAGGTCTCGGTTATTTATACTAATGCGAATTTCATCTGAATTATTTATAGCTAAAGTATTATGTGGTACATATGCGGTCTATTAAATACATTAATCCCTTTCCAATCCACTTGCCTACCGTTACGGCTAATCTCGAATATATTCTCAAATAAACATAAACGATCAGCAAATTTAAAACGTTAAATTTTAGATTGAAAAGAACAAAGTCTATGAATTTATTTGTTTTTACAACAACGTTGACTGATTTACATCACTATCGAATAGAAAATTGACGAGAAGGCCCTCAGATTCTTATTCCAAGTGGAAGAACGATACGATTCTGAAATATACATGTAAATACTGGTTATTTCCAGCGTTGGGTTGGTGGGAACCGGCAGCTTGACTTCGGTTCCTTCTATAGTGATGCGGTAGTTGAGTTGAAAAAAATAATATTTTCTTTCAGATTCGATTATTTTAAGAATTAATGAAATAATCGTTTTAATTAATCGATTTTTTCCCATACTCGATTCCTTGTCTATGTTAGTACCATGGCATGAAGAGCCCGGCTGGTGGTCAACGAACCATTATAAATATCATATACTAGCAGATAAACCCGTGGCGTTGCTCGCACGAAAGATTAGTTATTTGTGCAACTAGGGACTAAAGTGCAACTTTTTCTCCGCGAGGGAAACTGTTGTCGCCCGATGGCGGAGCCGAGGGCGACAATTTTCCCGAGGGAGAAAAAGCACTTTAGAACCATGATGCACACAAAATTTTTCCTCCACCTACACCATTAACAATAATTGTGACAATATTACGTTACCTTCATATGATCTTTTTCTCCTTTAAGCTAGGCTAGATTAGAATCACTTAGTATATAAATATATAACATAAGCAACTAAAAGCAATTATAATTAAGCAATTTAAACAACCATTTATTCAAACTTTCATACTATTTTTAACATCATTTTTCTTAAGTATTAATTTTTTTAAATACCTCCCAAAATCTGTAGGTAAGACACGATCATGCTTATAAAACGTTCGGCCGTTCGGCCTATTGGTAACAACTAGCTCTAAATCAGGTGTTGCCAACTTAATTCATACAAAAAAATTATTACCTAGCCATTAAAATGCATACGGTTTTGTTTTCTTAAGTTGAAACACTGAAGTTCTTGAATTAAATTTAGAGTAAGCAAATGAAAATCGATAGTGTTGCCACATTTTCTCACTGTCCCTCGCGGCGTTGCCGGATTTCTCCCCATGTATTTCTCACGAGATCACTTTTAGTCCCGTGGGAGAAAAAATAAGTAAGTAAATCCCATGGAGTATAAACTAGTACTTTAGTATTCTATTCCAAGGACTAAAAGACGACTTTAGATAGTAGGTGGAAGAAAAATAATTTTTTCTTAAGTCATATAGGTCAATCGAATTTGAATGGTAGTAAAGTGTGTAGAAACCATGTAGAAATGCATTCCCTCAGTTAGATTTTTTTATTACAGTTTTTGGATTTTTACATATTTATTTATAAATAAATACAACTTTACAGATCTGACATCAGGAATAAGTTTAGGTCTGATCAGGAAGGTTCAGACCTGAAATCAGGAATTGGAACATTTTCCATTCAGTCCTGAATCAGGGGTGATCAGAACTATTCAGAACTGAATGGATCCTGATATCAGAACTGAATGGAAAATGTTCCATTTCCTGATTTCAGGTCTGAACCTCTTCTTGTTCAGACCTGAACTAAAATTTTCATGTGGGATATTATGCAATATGCAGTTTTTAGGAATAATTGTTAATGAACTGATTTGTGTTATAGGCCATAGACGTGCAATTACATCCTTAAAGTGCGGCTGGTGATTCCGCCCAGGACTGAATTGAGAAGGCGTAACGTTACTCGTTACATTCAAACATGTTTCGCTCAAGATTAGCAAATGGTATGAATTAGCTTCATCCATTTGCCAACATAGATAATGAGAGATAATATCCTGGGATAGAAAACAAACAAATATACGCTATGGCGAATTTCCGACCGAACAACTGAATGTTTTTTAAAATAGAAAGAAACTGCAATAAAAATTAGATGGTGAGTATATTGGCCAAAAACCTATTTCCCCAAATCGTTCCTCATTCACATTGGAGATCGGGTCACTCATTCAGTTGATAGAGGCGAAAATTTACTTTAGAAATAGTAAACTTTTTGGAATTAAAATCTCCATCACCTACGCAAACCCTACTAAACTCTTTAATATAAAAAACCCTGTTTCTAGTTATAGGTGGAAACATAGAATAGAAAAATAGATTATAATATGGAATGTCTATACCGAGTTTCAAGAGTATATATTTATTTATTAGTCCGACAACCCATTTTACAAAAGTGGGAATACAATACGGTACTTTGGGGGGTCCGTATAGCGCAAATGAGGCGGTAGCTGGAAAAAGGGCGTAATGGCCTATAAGCCCTTTTTCCGGAGATTGCATTTTTCGATTCTTCATATATCTGTTTAAATCTGTAGAAAATTTCATTACTCTATGTCAAAAACTAACTGAGATACAGCTGTTTTGTGAAGTGGTTATTACGCCCTTCTTTCATAGACAGCTGAAATTGTCTCAGATTCAGTTAAACTCTAAGTTGTGTGTGTTTAAGATAATATCAGTTAACAAATAACTTAGTTTTACCTGAATAAGTTAATATATTTTTATTGTTATCAACATTTTAAGTACACACTTGAGGCGGTAGCTGGAAAAAGTGCGTATTTGCCAAGCAGCGTTTTGAGAGAAAAGAGTTTGAAAATTTTCAGCAATATTTTACCAGTTCATATGGGTTTTAGTACATTTTAAACTATTAATAAATAATAAATGATAATCATAATAAGAATCTTTATTTTCTCATTTGTTTTACATGTAAATGGATTGGTCTATGGAAAAAGGGCGTACTTGCAATTCTGTCTATGATCAAAAGGGCGTATTTACTTCTTCAGAAAAACTTAAATAACAAAATAAGTTATTTTCCGATTTTAATGACGTTAGTCTCTTTTTATTCCTGAATAAATTTGTGACCATATAAACCTAACAATAATATCACTGCTTTTCATACTTTTATGGTGGACTGAAAGAAAATTTTCAAACTCTCTTTTCTCAAAACGCTGTTTTTGCAAATAAGCCCTTTTTCCAGCAACCGCCTCAGCCTCAGTGGCATTTGCCAAATATATAGTGGGTGGCCGTAAAAAAATATGTACATATTTTATTCTTTTAGTAGATTGCATCTCGTACCTTTTCTATCCCTCGAAACTATACTACAGGCTTCTCATCCATAGTTTTGATAACTGAAATGGCCGCCATTTTGAATTTTATAATATACTATATTTTAGCCGTTTGAAAGAGAATATTTTAAAACCTTTCTTATTTCGCATCTAGAGTCTATAAAAAATATTTGTACCAAGTTTCATGGTCAAGGAAGCCTTCACAACCTTTGAAAACTGAATAATGACGGCCATTTTGAATATTATAATCTACCCTATTCTAGCCTCTTGAGAGAAAATATTTTAATATCCTTTCTTAGTACGCACATCGAGTCTATAAAGAATATTTGTGCGAAGTTTCATGGTCCAAGGCGTTATAGTTTTTGAGAAACTGTAATCATTGAGTGAGTGAGTGAGTGAGTGAGTGAGTCAGTCAGTCAGTCAGTCAATCAGTTAGTCACTCAGCCAGCCAGTCAGTCAGTCAGTCAGTCAGCCAACTTGTTTTGGATTTCATACATATAGAAAATAAATTTGTAATGGAAAAAATCGATCGATTCGTTAAATGGAGTAAATCTTACTGGTCGCTAAATAATCGGGAGGAGCGGTGCTTTGAAGCATCGAGAACAGGCTTTTTAGGAGAATCGATTCTTGTAGAAAATCTGTTCTGGCACAAGAATCGCTTGATCGATTCATCGAATCCATTCACATTTTGAATGCGATCATAGCATCACCATTTCAGACTGAAAACCCACAGCCTCACATCGATTCACGATTCATCGATTTAAATTTAATTCAAATTCTGTATGTTGTGTTGTGAACCGTCCAAACCCTCAGTACATGCAAAATAAGAGTAGAGTACTTACAACGATCAAGAAGGGACCAGTACTTACTGCCTCGTTGTGGGATCTGTGCAGCTGAAAGAAAAAACACCAACGTTATCAAACATATAACACTAAAAGTAACAAGTAACATTCAATACTACTACGATACAGTACAATACGATATGTCGTGTCTAAACAGACATGAAACAAGGCACAGCGCAGCGCGCTGAGGTAGCGCGAGAGTAGCGCGAAGTAGTACGATAGTAGCGCGAGAGTAGCACGATAGTAGCGCGAGAGTAGCACGAGAGTAGCGGCGACGTAGCGCAACGTCGCGCGAGGCGGCGCGAGGGCGCGAGTGGCGGTCGGTAGCGGATTTGGCGCTGAGTCGCGGACGCTACGAACAGTGTTGCGTACACGAGAGCACGCGGGCCGGCGCGGGATACACCAAACACTAACTGCTATCAAGATGCAACACTGTCGGACAATTTCATCATGCAAAGAATAAAAAGCGTTGATGACACCAAGGCAAGACAGGGGTCGGGGTCTAAGCGCAATCCGACTATAGAATGAGAATGAGACAGGCAACACATGAACTCACAAGCACGAAGAGGAGGGTGTTTTCCTTCGTTTATGGGTGACCGCTCTCACGTTAACATTGCGTAGGTGCGAGTCTGCAATGGAAACAAGAGAGAAGTCAGAAACACACACAGAAGTGACATGCTTGCCACCCTAACATGCTACCATTACAGTGCCACCGTTACCCCACTACTCACTGCAAATGTTTCCATACTAGGTATAATTAACTATGAGCCTACGAGTAGTAGGTTCGGTCGACAGACTACTGTCGACAGACTCCTCCTCGGTTCACCCTACGTAGCCATCCTGTACTTCATAGAATATGACCTATCCCTGTTAGTTTAGCTTTAAGACAAGCAAAACGTCAGATTTGTTGTGCATTTTCACTCGGCAGAGCGAACTGTGGATGATTTGCTTCGCTCTGGGGCTTTGTGGATGCAGCTTATAAATATAACCCTGGTTATAACAGATGCAGGGCCATTGTACATAGTGTATTCATTATGTGTTGTATTTCAAATAATTTACTCAATTTATCAGAGATAACCGAAATCTAGCTTCAGAATCTGTTTAACTTATAGGCCAGTCAATTTAAACATAGAAAAGGACGAACCTCGCAAACACGCATCATATTCTGATTTTTTTACATTTTGTTAGCATCCCTTAGAGCAGTTTAAATTAGATTTTGCAACCCTGAACCGTCGGCTCCGCCTGAACCCTGTGCAACTCTCGTAGTACTGAAAAACTACCAAATTTAGTTATATATATATATTTTAAATCACCCAGCAGTTTTTTAGTAAGCAGTTTTAGTAAGCAGAAGAGACAAATTGCAACAATTTGACACCGATTTGAGTTCTGTATGTTTAGTTGTTGCGGGGTGGTCAAAGATAGGCAATATTCAAGCTAACAGTGAAAATTTATCGGTAGGGCCATTTTCCAAGCTTTGTAGCGGCTGAACTATTATTTGTTATGGAAAAAATCCTCATTTCACTGATTTATTTGAATTTAAATTATCTACAATTTTAGACTAATTTGAAGCCTCTAGGCCGAATACTTTTCCTGTAGTAGAAAAACGTATTTGAAATCAACTTTATAAAGAATCATAACAAATCCTTTAATTAATACATAAATAGAAACTTTAAGTCACTGCCATTTCGTTTATAATCAGCCTTTTGAGGGACGGTTTGCGGCGTTGTATTCTACTAATCAAGGCGTTTTATTTGGTGTATATCTCAACCTATGCTTACATTAAAGACTTTCTTCTTCCTCATTGTGGGCCGTTACCCTGGAGGAGCGGAAAATTGATAATTGCTAAAAATGTGGGGTTTTATGATAAATATCTAGATATAAAGTTATATTACCGTCCATATTTTGGTTCAGGAAGCAATAAACCATCTCTGAAGTTTTTTAACACATCTGTATATTGCTCACGTTGTTTTTAAGCACGGTTTGCTGAGAAATTGTCTATCTTTGACTAGCTATATCTCCGCAACCTCTAAACTTAGATAACTCAAATTGGTGTCAAATCGTCGGAATTTTCGTCTATACTTAAACTCCATAAATGGTTTAGGTTAAGTAAAATGGTTTCTTCAAGGGTGATTTTTTTATGAAAACAAATACCTACATTTGGTTGTTTTAATCTGCTCTAAGGGATGCTTACAAAATATAAGAATATCAGAACGTTTACGAGGTCCGATGTTCAAATTGACTGGCGTGTTATTAGCAAAGTTATTACAGTATTACTGTAGCACATTCTATTCTCGATCTGTAATTAATTAGTTGTTTAATTCACTTACGTTTCCCCAACAATGGTAATGATTTGTGACTGTAATGATCATGTGCACAGTTAGCATTTACATATACTCCGATATTAACTTCGAAGATTTATATATGAAGATATAATATACCCTCTCAATGACCTGCGACTGTTGTTCATAAACAAGAATATAAAAAATTGTCGAGGAATTAGCGAGGTTCAATGCGTTATAAACCATAATATCTGAACAGGAGGAAACTGCCAAACCTCCATTGGGAGGGAACACTTTTCACCACAATTTAATCTTATGTTTTTAACAAACGTCAATTGATGTTTTCAAACATTCAAAGAATATAAATATCTTTCATCCTATACAATCCAACCACTTCGCAATCATCAATTACAGTCCTAAATTTGGCGTTTTAAAACAAATCGACATTATAAATCCTCAAGTTGTTATCATAAAAACCTGCTAAAACCTACATTTCACAAGCGTAATAGTGTTTTTTTATCCTCCCTTTACAGAGTATACTATGGAAAAAGTACTGCTGTCGTCAGAACTTTTGAATTTAAGTCGTTAGGGGAAATATGTGTTTTAAATATATCCCTGAATAAAAAAAGTTATTTTCTCACAAGTGTGTTTGAGTGTGTGTGTTTATGAGTGTGTTGTGTCGGTGTAAGTGTATTAATACCAGGAAAAGTGATGTAAGCAGAACAAAGACCAATGTACCAAATTTTGCGAAATTTGCTTCTTGCTACTAAAACCTGATATCTCAAAGTATTATTTTTATTTTTTAAGAGTGTTTAACACATTAAAACCACTAATAAACCGAAAAAATCAGATTTGATCAAAATCCGCTCTAGCGATCTTGAATTACATTTCAAGGTTTATGGTGTTTATGATTCCAAACAAAATGACATCGTCCGCATATGTGTAAAAATTCAGTTTCGTAAGCTATGAGGATTTAAGCGCTGAAGATTCACTTTTTCCAATTTCCAAAACACTAAAGTCTGTAATGAAAATGTATATACATTAACTGAATTAGGCTTTAAAAATTATCAAGTATTTTTAATCATTAAAGTACGTAAACCGGCTGCGGAGAAAATAGATTTTTCTGTTGGCAATAAGCGGAGTACACTAATGTCACTAATGCCTAATGTTACTCTTTTGGGAAACATTACAAAATCGATTTCTCTCTCGTGAATTAGCCGATTTTGATCGAACTTGGTTTGCAGGTTGGCTGAATATCAATATATTCGAGTGTGTTACTTTTGTTAGACGGAGTATCAACCCCTCTCTAAAAAAAATCCTCAAATTAAAACAAAATCAAATCTTTTAAAGATGGCTCTTCAGATTAGTTAACATTTGTAAGTAGAAACCTTTGGGAACCTAATTGAATGCATCACCTATATAATCTCTGTACAATTTCTGGTTCAAAACAGATTGAAAGTCATAGAATAATGAAGTTTAATTATGGAAAAAGGGAGAGAGAAGTGTCAGATTTTATAATAGTGCTTATTTTACCTTAGATCCCTAAACTAATCTTGGATTTTTTCCGAAGAGTCTATCTATGGGTGAGATAAGAGACCTATTAGAATCCTGTTATACACACTGCGATAGCCTATATTTAATTACATATTTGCAATATAGCATAGTACTGTATATTTATTAAACCTAGGGCAATATTTATTTATAGGGTCGTATACAATTGTGCATAAGTCCTTTTTCGTTAAGTTTGAGTAGCAGTACAGTTCAAGAGGATATCGCTGTTTCAATGGTGTATTCGTTAGACCTCTGGCTGTGTGAAGATGATGAACATTTAAGGCTAAAGTCAAAATTAGTATTTAGCTGATTTGAATTATTTTTCATCCAGTTTGGTACCAATTTTAAGTAGGGTCACTTGATAACGGTAGGAGTTCCCTTACCTCCCGAAACGTAATGTAGTTTGGAACACTAGAAGCGAATGGAAAAGTCCAAATAATTCAACATAATGTCAGTTTAGTACATTACCTTAAAGTTCCAATACTCTATTGTTTGATCTTGCCTCATTTAATAAGACTTTAAATAACTTTCACCCACCATTTATTTGGATAGAACATCACGCCTAAAAAAACAGCAGCCGAGGGGGGGTCGCTAACCGTACTCCCTCGCGGCAAACCTGCGTACTCTAGAGTCAAAGTTTTCTAAAAATATTTATTTTTTCACGTGATTATATGTAACATAAATAAGAAAGATTTAACTTTTATACATTTTAAATAAATAAAACATAAAAATAAATGTAATAAGTTAATAGTATTGATTTTTACCTATAAGCATTTGTCATCATTCAAGACTTATCGGCATAGGGGAAGTGAACAAGGAATTAGGCATACATTGGTTTTCAATATCATAATATAATTTTTATGTATTTTTAATAACTCTTAGTCTAATTATTTTCTGATAGTTAACAATCTAATTTAGTTATAAAGAAGTATATATGATCTACAAACATTTAATAATCGAGCCCGAGTCAATAAAAAATTAAAACAAATCACATTAAAAAATATATGAAATAATAAAATTTGTGTTAATTTTTTTAATGATTTTGATGGATTTTAGATCATTTTAATGAAACATTTTGGTAAAATCCCAGAATTTGGGTGATTCAACTCCATTACTTTTGTTTAATAATAATGTTAGATGATGTAATTCATTTAAATTGTTATTAACTGACATAAAAGTGATAAAAATATATCAAAACCTGAAAATAAATTCTATTTTGTTGAAAAACCTGCCTTTGAGTGCGCCAGTCTTCTTGTGTTCGTAATCAACGTCACGAATGGCTCATTAAACGTATAGTTCCAAATTTCATCAAGATCAGATTTTTAGCGAAAGTCATCATGCCTAAATAAAGCACGATAGGAGTTATGTGCTACACGTAGCACATAGCACTACCCTAACTTTGAAGGGTAGTGTGTTTTTGAGGTGCATAGACCAACATTGTCCCTTGGCTTGGGCCTTACCATACCACCTACGGTAAACAGCTTCTTCCGTGTTGTGGGAATTCGTCCCAGGTTCCTTGAGCAAAATGTGAAATATTTTATCAGTCTATGACTACTTACATAATACATACCGTACTGATAACCAGTATACCCAATTCTTATAAATTTCCTTTTAGCCACTTATTTCCTTTTAAACATACATCCCAACGGCTATACCGGACGGAATTATAGCACGAGTAGCAAAGCTGCGTTTCATAGACGGTGAATAAATATCTTGTGTGTCGATAAAATATAAAATAAGATTAAATAAATACTTAGGGTTAAAACAGTTTTTGTCGATGCTATAAGGGGAAAATTACAATAGAAACGATTTTAAACTTGAATATGTACAGACATTTTAATCAAATATTTGTATTTACTTTATATTAATATTTTAAGAATTCAAAACAAAGCGTTTCAAAAGACAATGAGCTAACAAACCACTCACGTATTTTATCTTCTGAATGTACAAACATAATTGATTAAAAAACAATTCACATAACTTCTATTTATGTTTACATTGATAAATAAACGGTATCAGCAAACTGATTCACACTTTTTCCCTTAAAGCCATTAATTTAAAGCAAGAAACCCTACAATAAAATAAAACAAATTTACAACTATCCTACAAATAAATCCAGTACACATCTCAGTACACATTTCATGTTACAAAATATATTTCTTTCTTTTCCAAGTCACAGTGAACCTAACCAAGTCATTATGTCTGGTTCCAAGATAATATCTACCTTAGTTTCATGACAGTTATTTAACGCCAACAATTTGAAAACTATTGTTTTTTAAAGTGACATATGTATTAATATGTATGTAAAAGTTAGCCGTGTAACTGAAAACAAGAATATGTGGCATTTTGTAGCTTGTTTTGTTTCCACCTTAATTGACATTCTTCAAAACAGTAAAGAAGAGATGCTAACACTGAGATCATTGTTTTTGTAAGTAAAATGTAATAGAAGATTTGTTAATATTATGTTATGTTGTTAATATTATGTTAATATTTGTTAATATTATTGTTAAGATTATTAACAATAATCAACAATGTTACAATGTTAGTTGTTGTAGATTTGTTAAAATTATTAATATTATGACTTATACCCATCTATAAACTTTGATCAAATAATTAATTATAAGGCGGATGGGGAGCCCGTTAAGTTACAGCAAAACCATCTTTAAAGCGTATTTGAATCTGCAGCCTTTTACAAACATTTTAATAGCCAATAACACAACACATTTTGTAAAAGCAAACAACATTTGTCATAACATATCTTACGGCTCTATGTCAGAACGTATGTATGTAAGGGAAGTAGGCCTAATTCGTTAGAAATATCCATCTTTGAACGAAATGTCTGTGTGGCCCCTATGAAAGAGATGAACGTTTTTATCCATCGTGTACAATTTGATTTTTGGATTAAAAAGCGGCTGGTTACAGAAAAACTCTCCACATTGATCAAAAACTGATAAACACACTCGAATGATTGAGAAGTTTGGAAACATTGCCAGAGGCCTCAAAACTTCTTTGTTGATAACACTATAAAGTTATCCAACATTGCCAACATTTGAAATCCAGTGATAACTAAATAACACAGATCCACTCAAGCGAACCCTTTAAGATTTCAAATACCAACTATCAAAACATAAATTCATGTATAATATTTTGTTGTTCATGTATATTCAAACACTTGTTACGCTTTATTTTGTTTCGTTTTCATCAACATCTTTCTTTTTCATACGTTGTATGGAGCGCTAAAACATACTAAACACAAAAAGTACTTCAAAAACCTAAAGAAATTGGTTTAAAAGATTCTAAAAAAACATAAGGTCGCACATTAAATAACTGAAAATTCGCCAAAAACAAAATCTGTGCTTGATTTGCCCGTTTTTAGTTTCGGTTAAAAATATAAAACCGAAAACTATATGATATAAAAGCGAAACCCAGCCCAGTAATTTGTTTGTATGTAGAAGGTTATTTCACTCCCGTACACACCCAAACACTACTTCCAGTTGTCCACTTAGATTATATTTTATTACCTCTCAAATGAAGTATGATGGATGGATCATTACACAAAGACAAAAGACTGCAAAAACGAACAGACCAAGACATTATTTACATCTAAAGCGAACAAATCCAGCATTAAGAAGTGGTAAAAGACAAAACTAATGAGTGATGTGCAAACAAATTTGTGAGTTGTGTGGCAAAGCATGTCAGGAGTACAAGAGTGGACGAGTCAAGTGCAGTTTTAGGATTTGGATGTAGGCCTACAGGTCGATTCAAATATACAGGGTGTCCCATAAGTAAAGTGCTAAACTCCGAGAAAAGTTTATATGGGTTGAAATACAGAAAATACAGAACAAGACCGCGGTTAGCCATTATTCTGTATTTTGGGAGAAAATACATTATAATTTTTTCCCAAAAAACGCTTCGTTTACCAGGGATCTGCCATTTTGTATTTTTTGTAAAATAATTTTTATCTTTGGTTTTTTTAATCGATCCTGCTAAAACTTGGTATGTTTGTAAAAGCAAAAGCGACATTCTCGAGAGTAAAAATCCAACTTCGTCCAATTTTAAATTTTAAAATGGCGTCCATTTAAAATTTTTAAAACAAAATAGTGGGAAAACTGTAGAAAATAGAGATGATACTAAAGAATAATAAGAATTAAAAAAAATTATTTTCAGTCTGTTAACACACAAAAATGAGAATCGGGCAAAAAATAATCGAGATACATTGAAAAGTGTGTCAAGAGGTAAAAAAAATAATTATTAAGTCTAAAAAGTGTTGTCACTCATAAAATCGATTCAATGTATCTCGGTTATTTTTTGTCCGATTCTCATTTTTTTGTGTTCAAATATTAAACATAAAATTTTCTTAAAAAATTATTCTAAGTATTTTTTTTTTGTTTTTTTACCGTTTTACCGCCACTTTGGTTTAGAAATAAAAAATTGACGCCATTTTGTAATTTGCGTTTGAAACAAGTTGATTTTTTTCTAGAGTAGGTCTCTTCTACCTTCACAAACATACCGAGTATTATAAATACCAGTTGAAAAAATCTAAAATATAAATGATATAGTAAATGTAAAAAATGGCGGATTTCTGGTAAACAAAGCGTTTTTGGGAAAAATTCTGTATTTCCTCTTCATTTTGACCCATATAACCTTTTCCCTGAGTTTGGCACTTTACCTATGGGACGCTCTGCATAGACCCAGTCTGTTCATTGTGCCAATGTTAATTTTAGCATTAGCCTTATGGTTGGACTGGGTGAAGTTAATAATTTATTCGTCTCGACCAATTATATATACTTTTCTTTATTATGGTGGTTCAATTTGCATGCTACTTGACACTATTACCAACTGTTTTCAACTATTTTCAACTGTGGTCACACTTGTTTAACTTTATTCTAACAAAATTTAACTTAATCCGTTTTAAACTCATACATATAAGGAGGTTTTTCAAACCGAAAGGTGGTGCACAAACACTATGACTCGAGTTTTTGACTCAGAAAACGTTGCGTTCAGGACTTCAGGGCCCCCATGGCCAGAGTGACCAAATGTCCGTTTTCAAGAGGGCAAGTCCTCCTTTTTAACCAATGTCCTCCGTCCTTCCCGTCTTGTCGGTCGCATTGCGGCTGGCAAAAACAAGCCTCTCGTTCTTTTCGTGGCCGTCACATCTATTGGCCATGTGGCCAGAAAATCTGTTATTTATGCAGCAGCTGTCAGGCATATTTCTCGGTCGTTTCGCGACCGACAAGTCTCTCGCTCTTATATCATATCTACTGGCCACATTGTGGCCGGGAAGTCTGTCGTTAATACCGCAGCTGGCAAATTTGTCGGTCGTATCGCGGCTGTCAAATCGCGGTCATTTCGTTTGTAACGCGGTTCGCGGTTGGCACAACTCCCGGTCATAATACCGCGGCTGGCAAAACTCTCGGTCATATTGCCGCCGAAAAATCGTCCAGTGTTTCCGTGGCCAGCAAATTTCTCAGTCGCATTGCGGTCGGTAAATACTTTGACATAACATGGTCGGTAAATCTGTCGGTCGCGTTGTGGCCGTCTGTATTTTACATCAAAGATAGTGCTCGAGTATTCGATTTAAAAGCTTCATTGCTGATTTCACTGGTCGGGATTTTTTAAATTGTCTGGAAAGGTAAGATAAAGTTGGAAATTTAATATGTGAAATCTGATGGACACCCTGCTTTAGGTTTTCAGTGGCTTGCAAATTTCTCGGTCATATTATGACAATAACAAACAGCTCATGGCTAGGCTAGGCTATATAGTGGCCTGCGAAAAACGGTTGTATCGCTGTCGGTAAATCTCCGTTTCGCGGTCGTCATTTGGCAAAGCTTTTTCAACAAAACTCAGCGTCTGGCACATTTTCAAGGGGATCGAGGGGGTCAAAATTGAGCTATTATTGGAACAGAGGTCTGAAAATCTTATTCCCTCCCTAATTAAAATGCTGAATTAACTCCCATATTTATTATCCTATCATGTTGCCTAACTGGGGCATTTTATGAACGATTTGACAAGCCACAACGTGCTCATACAACACTGACGTGGGGGCAGAAGTTGGCCTGAACATGCTTTTACGAGCGAAACATTTGTCATCGTACGATACATCGGATAATAAGATAATTTATTTACTATTTAGCGATTCATGCTCTTGTTTATCTCGAAAGGAGTTTATTGCGAGGTCGTGGCGACTTCAGAAGTTGAGGTCCACCTAAACATAAAACAAGTCAAAAGAGCTGTAAACTCAGGACGCATCCATAGCATGACTCGTCCTTTCTGTGTAAGTACTTCATTTTAAAAAGCCTATGAATAATATTTTAGGCTGCGCTAGAGAAATTTTATTTGCAATATTGCACCAGAACTTCCCTTTGCTGTTGTTTATATTGTTTGACATTGTTTTCAGCACAGCTGGATGTTACGCATAGGTTCGCTATAAGAAAATAGTGACTTGCTATAAGTTTGTTTACTTTGGGTTTGGCCAGCTAAGACAACTCGTATCCTACTACAATTAAAAACGGAATAGAGAATACAGTAAATAATTCTATTTACAAGATACCATTTACAAAATCCCTGTTAATGATATCTTGGACAAGGTTGTTGGACAAAAAAGCGGAGCACTCCTAACCCCATTTTTGGGAAACAATTTGTCAAATGTTGGAGTTTCGGACCATAAAGGTAATATAAGCTATAAATGTAATTTTAATGTATTTTTATAATAAAGAAAAAAATCAAGCCCTCATCCAAAGTAATATTCACGAAAATAAACGATTTATGAAGGAAAATGTGAATTTACCAAACGCAGAATATTGTCTTAAGGAAATGTTGCACTCTTGTGGCCACAACCATCATAATATTTTCTAAAACCTTTTTTAGGGATTTTATTTTTCATGATCTGATTGGCTAATTAGTGGGGAAACAAATCGGAACGCCATTATCCCCGATCTAGGGGGTATAAAGCGCAATAAAACAGGGATTTTCGGGTCTTAAATGGGCAATTTAAACCCTGAAATTTCGCCTTCTCGTGTCAGAGTGCTGCGTGCTGTTAACATTTTCGAGGCTTTCAATATATCTTAACGATGGCGGTGTTTACCCACACTCACCTAGCAGTAAAAAAAATAGGCGTAAAGGAATTATTATGAGAAGTCAAAGCCATCGTCAGTCGTTGCGTCGCCCTTGCGATGACAGTGGTGGAACAAAATTGATGTAGGCTTTGAATGTTCTGTAACTTATTTGACCCATGAGAATATGCAGTTTTTCAATCATAAAGTAGTTATTTTATAATTTTTTACTAGATTTCCGAGTTTAAATAAATTTTTTTTTAATTTTTATTGTGGGAGAAGAACTACCACTCACAGATATAAGAAAATTACAGCAATACAATAATTTTCGAAAAGGACTTTAGACAGTTGACTGGAAGAAAGAGGAATGCCAAGCCAAGGCTGAAATTATCCCAAATACGCAAAGTTGAAAAAATTAAGAGTCCGTAAATTTTAGTATTGTTAAAAATAATTAGCCTGTTATATAGTTACAGGCAGTGCACCTTTCCTTGCGCGTTTAACTTTCCTGCCAAACTGATAACATTTAAAAAACATCTAAAATTTAAATCCTCTTAAAATTCATCCTCTTTGTGTTGTAGCAACCAGGCTTTCTATATTTCTACGAAAAGTATGCATATTCTCGAGTTTATTACAATTTACAGAAATTTCCTCCTCCCATAACACGATTGCATTTTCCAATATTTGGTTTTCTAATCGATTATACAATTTAATTTTCATAATTTTATTTAGTAGGGCCTACACTTCTGATACAAGTTTACTAATAGTAGTTTATGCAACGATTGCATAATTGTTATTATGACACTACTTCCGTCAAATGCCGAGCTCTCATTGATCTAGAGCCAGTACTCTAAAGTGACTCCAGTACTCTAAAGTCGTCATTAGAGTACTGCTTGGTTTTTGGTGTTTTAATGTATATCATTATAATGTTTATTGTAATACCATAATTGGTGCTTATTGCAATGGTCGTAGATAAATAGATTTAATATCGACAGTGATGCAATATAAACATATAATTGTTAACAATGCGCCTTGGCCATACAATGACATCTGAAAAGGTAAATGGATTTGCTTTGACGTCGAGTGGTCTGATGCAGTTGTTATCATATTATGAACGTAGGTGCTGAGTTGAGTTATTGAGTTAATACTAAAACCATTTGCTAAGCTATTCAACAGTAATAAAAAACAATTTTGTCCTTTCCGTAAAAATGATTCTGATAAAATCGCTTGTGTTGCCTTATTTTAATTACTGCAACACCTAAATTATCTATATGACTGGGGCTCTGGCTTCAGAAGCTAAATTGCAGCGTGTTGAAAATTATTGCATTCACTTTTTATACAATCCTTGATGAGATGATCGCGCTCAATAGACAGCACAAAAAATGCCAAAAAAACCCCAGCGGGGCTTTTTAGCTTCGTGTCAAAGTTTTGAATACGACTCCTAGAAAATTTGACAAGCGGCCAATTTTGATAGAAACACGTTAGAGAGCTCCAACCTCCACCAATCGCCTGTATTTTTTAAATCTCTTTAAAATGAGGGGTCACTCAAAAGGGGTTTGCATTTGAAAATTTTGAGTTGCCCCCAAAATCCCCCATTTTTGGGGGACACTCAAATTTTTTATTTCACCAAAAGAGACTACTTTTTCATTTGATAACATTTTTCCCAGGCTCATTTCATTTTTACGTCACCAAAGGTGAATTAAAACTCCAATGTCCTAGACGCCAGGCTTCAAGGATGTGTTGTATTCAAAACTTTGACAAGCTGTCAATTTGGATGGAAACACGTTAGAGACCTCCAATTTTCACCATCCATCTACTTTTTGAAAGCTCTTTAAAATAAGGGGTCACTCAAAAGGGGTTTGCATTTGAAAATTTTGAGTTGCCCCAAAAATCCCCCATTTTTGGGGTACACTCAACATTTTTGGTAACGTCAAAAAATAATTTGGGTTGAGTTAGTATAGTTCCCCAAAATTTAATTGTTTGTCTTAAAAAACAAAAAAATAAGGAGGGGGAACGGACTTTTTTACACACTGTATGAGACTAGATTATTTAATTGGCAGTGTGCGCTACACTCGCAGAATAATAATAATCGGCTAAATGAGTTTATTTTCGGTAAACTTGGGTTTTTGATAGTTTAATTTCATGCTTTATGTTTTGTAAAGTAGAGGTCCTGATAGAGCTCTGTATGATTATATATTAAATAACTCCGCTTTTTTCATGAATAAGTTGTAGCTTCCATTATCCGTATTAAGAGGAAAACACAAATACCTATTAGCATATTAAAGATCAAAAAATTCTTTTACATCAACTCATACAGGTAGTAGTGGATATCATGATCACTATATCCCCCCCCCCCCACACACACACACATGTACCACAGACATCGTCTCACAAAAGTAACAAGGTGATCTTTGATTCTCCCTGGTTAGCTTGTCGTTAGCTAAAAGTTATTTTTTAGCTCTTTTGTTTTTATTCTTATTTTATTGCAATTTACGAGTCAACTTATTTGTTTTCATAGGCTCGACTAGGTTTATGATTTAAGCAGCTTGATACATGCCACCAACGGGTCTGAGACGTATGTAATGAGCTATAGACAGGAATAAAGAGGCTTTGAAATTTTTTTAAGATGCATTAAATTAGTAGTGTTTTCATTATTGTTTTTATAAAAATAATTTCAACTCGAGAGCCACCTCGAGTTTTAATACCTTCACACCACGAGTACCGTATTTGTTTGGTTTTTGAAGCCATTGTATGATGTTTTACTGTGTTACTATTTTGGAAATAAAAAAGTTATAAATAATTGCCAATTCAGCCAAGACAGTCGAGAGTTGGACAAAGTAATATCATTACGCGAGGCGAAGCCTGCTCGGCGGTTTATTCCTTTAACAAGCCACTGCGCCTGATTCACCCTTAGCGCAAAGATTGGCGCAATTTCTCCCAACACACGGAGGACTAGCGTCTGTCAATCTTTTTTGGTCCCTCTTCCAGATTGGACAACGGATTTAAATGTCGATAACGCTTATGTTCACTTCGGTGAAACGAATTGGTTGACTCGACCGAGAACGCTAGAATTAATGGTGCGCCTCTGTCATCTTGCAAAAAGCTGCGTTTGCATTTTATTGATTGGGTATACACGTTTACTAATCATATAAAGGGTGATAAATTGAGCGAAATAAAAGTTTTTCTTATGAAAAACTCGCAAATGATGCAGTTTGAAAATTAAGAAACAATCATGAATATAAGAAGGAAAACTCAAGGAAATAAATTAAATTAAGAGTGCGTGAGCTGAAGACCGATTCATTGGAGAGTGTCTCTTCAAAAATATTAGAAAAATGTGTGCGAATCCTGGTAGAAAATCATCTTTGACAACATGATATACTTATTGAAAATCAGTTTGGATTCTAAAAAGATAAACATTTAAATGATGACCTATTTTTACTTACTAAAAATATCCACAATGCTGTAGGACGAATTAAAATAATTGTTATTTTCATTGTCTTGGCAAAAGTTTTCGACACTGTTGAAAGAGAAATTTTGATTCATAGATTATAAGGTTCATAGATTCTTAGGAGCTCAAGGGGATTTTCGCCTGGAAGGGAGTGTTGCCTTGGATTGGTTTAAACGGTATCCAAGCCATCGTTCCCAGTCAGTTTCAATTCTTGGCAATCAAGAGCTATCTTAGAATTGCTTTCGGGGTGTTACAAGGCAGCACATTAGGACCTTGATTATTTCTTTTATACATAATATATATAGGGCGGGGGGAGGTTAACATAGATAGTGGGCAAGTGTTATAACAACCACACCTAAATACTTATAATCGTACAATCTCAACACATTGGCACCCCATACATCCCGCATGACCACCACATGAATACAAGCGCAAATCATAGTTCACAGGATCTCAGCTGCTTTAATCGAAATTGGCAGCCATTTTGTTTTAGACAAATTTATAGTTAACCGTCTTTGATCAAGCCATCGCTTGGCCGCGAGCAGACCGACTTGCGCAAGGCGTAAAGACTCCTCCCAACTATCGCCCACGAACAGCAGAGCTGTGTCGTCTGCATATAGAAAAAATTGCCATTTATTTAAAATAACTTTGACCAAATTATTAATGAAAACTAGGTAGAGGAGGGAACCCAAAAAACTGCCCTGCAAAACTCCGAAGTCAATATTCCTCTTTGAACTGTCTTGGCCATTAATTGATTCTACTTCGGATCTGTCTCTAAGATAGCAAGAAAATCAGTTGAGAGCTACACCCCTTACTCTTATAGGATCTAATTTTTTTTAATAATAAATTTTTATCAACTGTATCAAAAGCTTTGAACAGGTCAATAAAAGTTAAAAGATGTTTTATTACGTTCGACAGGCGCACGAACGTGTTTTTTTAATAAAAATAAATCGTTGTTTAGATCTTTGTCTTTTAAGTCCAAACTGTTTTTAAATAAAATATTGTGTCTCGTTAAATAATTCTCCAATTGGATTCTTACTGTTTTATTTGTGTTTTCCCAACAATACTCGACCAAGTAATTGGCCTAAAACTGATACACGGATTCTTGGGACCCTGTTTGTAAATAAGAATGATTTTTTCCAATTTTTAAGCATTTAGGAAAACCCCTTGTTCAATACTGCTGTTAATTTTATAAGGAATAGGATATTTTAAATAATGAAAACAGAATTTAATAAGCGAAGCCGGGATATTATCTTTTCCGCGGAAACCAGCCGGTGATCCTCGTGAGTAGGGATGGAAAAATTTCCCAGCATATCGATATATCGGTTTTTTGACGTATCGAAAAATATCTATATCTAATATATCGGTCATAAAATATCGATACATTCGATGTATCGAAACCCGATACATCGAGGTGTTCTTAGAAGAAATACTATACCATTTGCAAGCTTATACATCGAAATGTCTGTAACTATGCTGTTATAAAACATAAAAATTAAATGGTTATCGGTAGTTGTTTTACTGGTTAATTTCAGTATGACGGAATGAATGATTCTGCATTATACGATGGCTTTCAGAGTCAAGTTAAAAATTAAAATATCTAACCAAATCTGTATTGAAAAATACTCTTGGGCTATCGTAAGCGTAAGTAATTAGGTCAATTGTATAGGCTAAGTTTGGTGTTGGAGTGGGAGAGCAGAATCAGTGATGCCAACCAATTATGTTTTCAAAACAGCGGAAGGTAGAGATATGGGGATGGGATGAGTTTATTTCCTTTGCTTTATTTAGAGGAACTGTGTGACTTACGCGATCATTCTCAGCATTCGGTATTTCCATATTGGCAGGTTCAAACGCTCGCAATATTTACTTAACCTGTGGATTACAAAAATTAAAAAATTGAAGCTTAGCATTTCAATAGAAAACTTGATAATTTTGATCTTTTTATCAGCTTTTAAAATTATAAAAATGCCAATACAGGGTGTTCAGAAACTACCGGATCAAACTTAACCAGGTTATTCGGGAGGTCAAAACAAACAAAAAATGTCATATAAACATATCACCTATGTCGCTCCATTTTCCGTCTGTCTGTGTGTATGTATTTTTAACATAAACTGCCATAACTTTGAAACCACTTAAGGTACAAACTTCAAACTTGGTACTCTTATGATGACTCAATGTACCTATTTTCTTGCCTAGTATCAAATTTCTACTTTGTACCATTTCAAAATGGCGGTCATTTTTATTTTTCAAAGCTTAATAACTCAAGAACCGTAAGATTTATAAAAAAGTTGTAAGAGACTAAAAAGATGCAAAATTTAATTTCCTTTTCAAAAATCTAAAATTTAAATAATGATTAACACGCAAATAATGGAGAAAATTCAATTTTTATACAAATACTACGTGCAAAATTAATGAAAATGCTCAAATTTAAAGTTGTAACTTCAGAAAAAAATAGTTTTCTCCATTATTTGTGTTATAAACCTAATAAAAGTTAACATTTTCATAAAGTAAATTAAATTTTGCATCTTTTTAGTCTCTTGCAACTTTTATATAAATCTTACGGTTCTTGAGTTATTAAGCTTTGAAAAATAAAAATGACCGCCATTTTGAAATGGTACAAAGTAGAAATTTGATACTCGGCAAGAAAATAGGTACTTTGAGTCATCATAAGCGTACCAAGTTTGAAGTTTGTACCTTAAGTGGTTCCAAAGTTATGGCAGTTTATGTTAAAAATACATACACACAGACAGACGGAAAATGGAGCGAGATAGGTGATATGTTTATATGACATTTTTTGTTTGTTTTGACCTCCCGAATAACCTGGTGAAGTTTGATCCGGTAGTTTCTGAACACCTTGTATATCGGAGAGGATAAAAATAGATTTTTCCGACTATATCGGAACCAAAATATCGATGCCAATATATCGACATATCAAGAGCAAAATATCGATTGTTCCGATATCGATACATCGTTACCATGCCTACTCGTGACCACAACCCGCTCAGATACAGGGGCAGCGGCCGCGGCTAAATGTATTTGTATTTTGTGTTTTGTGCTTTATACGCCAATGGCATTTTTAACGTTTTGATCGTAGCGTAACGTGATTCGTAACGTTTGAAGTTGTTAGCTACCTGTTTGATATCATCTGAGTTTATCCTATACTCTTATATGAGCAATGTTATCTTGCTTGTTTGTTTGCAATCATTTCAAAAACCGCTCCGTGGATTTCCTTCAAAGTCTGGAACTAAGTAATTTATGACTCAAAAACGTCTTTTATGCAGATTACTTGGCCAGAGAAAATCTAATAACGTAATAAAACGAATTTTAAAGTTGTAAAATTTTATCATTGGCCTTATGAGTTGCCATGATATCGGAAAAATACGGTGAGTGCGATGAAGAGTTCATGGAGCAATAAAAAAGGTTTCTATTTATCAATTTTATGACATTGAAATATTTTATAGTACTGTAACTGTATAATGGATGAATTGGTAAATATGAATTAATACCGAGCAAGGCTCGGTCCACCAGGTTCTATTCTCATAAATAGACCAAAAATGTTATAATGGAAAAGCCTCTTTATTATTTTTTAACCCCGTTACTTCAGATATATTTCCCCGCAAGACCCGTCGATTATTTTTCCATTCCATAGTTTTGTTGTTTTACTTCGGCAAAAAATTCCTTAACTGATGTGATTGTTATTGTAAAAATGTCACGGTATAGTTAATTTATAGCGTGCTTTAAAGGTATATTAAATGTACCTATATGGTTTAATAATAATATAATATGCTAATTTAGTAGAATTTATTTAATTTATGTTCTGCAAGTACTATTTTATCTGAAAATTTGTAAATTAGGGATTTCGCTTTTACAAAATCGCAGCAAATACTGATTGCACATACGCATGATTGTAAAAATTCAAGTATTTTTAAGTGGTTTTTTAATGAAGCAGTCACCTGGAACATAATGTAAATACCAATACACCTAGAACCGGAATGCCAGAATACTAACCAGAAAACTATACTATAAAATATATAGTACTAATATATTACAGTACTTCCAGAAGTCTGCTCCGCAAAGAAATGGCAAAGAGTCGAGGTTTTGCCAAGTTTATTATTCTTGGTTAGTAACTTTATAATGAATTATTACCGTATATGTTATCGGTTGCATAAAAACGACGTAATTAATTATTTTCTTTAAATACGTGGCGCACTTGTTTTAACTTGCTGATCCAAAGTTGGTTTCGAGTTAAGGCGAATTTATACACGTCGAGTTGGCGGAGGAGAAAGACGGGCGAGTAAGTGGTCAAGTAAGTAGGTTATTTGTATCACTCACCCACTTTCAATCGATCCGATTACAATGAATACACCCCTATCCAACTCGCCCGTCAAGTCGACCGTGTAAATTATCGTAAAATCCGTGCAAGTGTTATATTATTCAATACACAGAGAAATTTAGTATTCATACTACACTATTGATACTATGTACACATATAAATAGGATACTTCTTGTTTGAGTCAATCAGTTTTTTGTTTTGTATATTTTTTGATAATAATTTACGCTCATCGGGTGAGGCGACGTAAAATGTGCTACTATGTGCCTGTGTCAGATTTGGAAATTATTTGATTCTTAATTAATTGAAAGTATTATTTACATAAGTATAACATGACATATTTGAAAACTTCAATTCAAAATAACAGCAAATTTTGGACATAGAAATTATAATCGGAGTTAAGTTCAATGCCAAGGAAATTAATGAATTTCGTTATTTTTATGGACATAAAAATATAGCCACATTACTATTGAACGGTTCGAAGATAAATTAAAATACAGTATACCGATTTGAAGAATAATGTCAGGTGGTCGCATTTAACGTTACCCAATGATAAGATTTGGTATCATGATTTGTTTTTAAACTTTCTGATTAAGTCCCACTGATCCCATATTATTTCATCATGAATTGATAGATACATTCATGGTCTGTACAAGGTTTGCACAACTGGAATATCAGCTGCATCCAACAGAAAGTTGTGAGATACTGATTTTTACAGCCGTGACTCGATTTCTCAAGTTAAACTTCCCACATTTTGCAGATTTTTTAGGTAAGAGATATCAACTTTACTCAACAAAAAAAATGCTGTGCCATAGGTTATGTTTATAAAAAGCTTTTTGGTAAGTTTTCAGGTGTTTTATTGTTTTCCTTACCTAGCCCCTCACTGGTCTTCTGAGACAAGAAGTGAAATAAGAATTCAAATTTTGTTATCAGTTGCTATCAGATTTGAAAATGATAAAAAATAATTGAAAAAATAGTTTTTAAAAGTGTGTTAACAGTATTATATATCAATAAGTATTATAAGTCAATAAAAATATTGGTTTTAATGTGTAACAAGTGTTAAATTTTGACGCAATCAATCCGACATGTGTCGGTCAAAGATGAAGAGGACAAGTACTCAAGTAAGTAAGTAATTTTTCTTATAACTAAGCACAGTTGTACAAGTTACTTTCCATATATATATTAACTAGCCTAAAATTTTTCCTGCAGATTTGTTCAAATTCAAAACAATCGACTTAGGAAGCTTTTTTCTTTACAAAGTAATTATAAAAAGATTATGCTCAAAAACATATTTAAAACATGTATATGTATAAAAGCCAAAAGCGGTTGACTGACTGACTGACGGACTCGCTCACTCACTGATCACAGTTTCTAAAAAACTACAAGGTTTTTTTTTGGGCCACGAAACTTGGCACAAATATTCTCCATAGGCTCTAGATGCGTACTAAGAAAGGATTTTAAAATATTTTCTCTCAGAAGGAATAGAGTATATTATAAAATGCAAAATGGGTGCCATAATTAGTTTTCAAAGCTTACTTTCCAAAACAATGTAGGGCTTTGGGCCATTAAACTTGGCACAAATTTACTATTATATTAGGCTCTAGATGCGTATAAATAGGAAGGATTTAAAAAATATATTCTCTTAAAAGGCTAAAATGAGGAAAATTATGATTAAAAATGGCGGCCTTTTCAGTTTTTAGAGCTATGATTCAACTGAAGTTATGGATGGAAGTAACGAATATTTTCAATAGACATTGGGATAGAAATTTCATCTACTGAAAGAATAAAATGTGCAAAACTATTGCGGCTATCTGTTATATACTGGTCAGATACTACTTAAACTGTTCGTGCGTTTTACGGATCACCCGAAGTAATCTAACTAGAATCTTGTAACTCTACATGGACATTTCATTCCGTTAATTTTATAAAATTTACTCTAGAACCGGTGTTTTCAGAATTAAAAATGTTGGAAGGGGTTGCTTGCTGGCCGAGGGTGATTTAGGCTAAGATAAGGAGATAGAATTCATTTTCCTACTGCTGGATATTGGTGATTACTCAATGTTAAAAATTATTAGAATGTTAAAATGGACGGGATATTAGAAAGGTAATAATAATTTTAAACATTGATTAAGGAAATAGACTATTTCTACCAAAATAAGAGGCCATTTCTATGTGCTAATCGAGTGATCCAATATTTAGTGTAATTAAAAAACATTTTGGGAAATTAGGTTTCCTTATTCTTTTAAGTTATTATATCAAACTTATACCGTGTTATATCAGTTTTATACTTACAATTGTACCGATACGATAGAAAGTATAATCAATGATAGTTCAAATTTGTAATATTTTAACAATAACTAATTCTTATTTTTTTAAATTTTCTTTTAATTTGTAGATTGTTTTTGTCAAAAAATTATTTGTTCTTATAAATATTATTTTTTATTTTTTTCTACCTCTAATTGCTGTTGTCGTTGAGTCCCAGTGAGTCCATATAAACTCATGGTCCTAAATGTTATATAAAGGACCTTTTAGTAAATAAAGTTATTTTTTCAATAATTGGACCCAAAATACACCAGAATCACACAAACAAATGTTTTATAAGTATTTATATGCTAGGGTATAGGAAAGGGTTTTAAACTCAACGAAAAAACCTAGTTGGTAATGACTGCAGAAATATTTCTTTTAAAATTTATCGGTTTAGAAAATAGTTAGAGATATTCACAGATAACAAAGCAATATGATCGATTACAACTAACAGTTGAAAAATTGGAAAAATTGAGATATGTGTCGGGGGCCTCCATGGTCCTGGGGCGAGCCAGGTGGAGGCTCCCACGATGCTTTTAACAACCGCACTTCTTTTTGTGACCCCCTCCCTTCGCTACACCACCCTCTCTCGTATAAGAAATCCCCAGGATAATCCTAGGTTAGCGTCTCTGATAGACGGTCACTTAACGCATCGCCCGACAACGATATTAACTGCTGCAGACAGGCCCTTAACGTTAACTTTTGGGGCCCCGTGGTAAGACTGGCTGGCGTGGCCCCCCCATATCTTACTCAAGCATGATGATTTTACATCTTACTCAACCTCAAATAAATTTTAATTTCCTTTAAATTTCTTTACAGGCCATAAGTACTTTTTTATATAATAAACCTAATTTATGAGTAATAAATAAAAACAAAATAGTATATACAGAGTTAACTGATAGTAAAATACAATAAAACCATTCAATATTTTTGCAATCTTTTAACATTTTCTATTTACAAGCTGTCCATGCCAATGCAGCCGAGAGATTTTTCGGCCACAAATTAAATAAATCTCTCAGGTTTAGTAAGTAAATTATAATCCCAAATTATTGGATACCTAGCCAAGCTTCCTAATCTCTTATACCACAGTTTCTGTGACCTTTGGTTAAAAAACAGTCAGGCCTATTACATTATTGCTAACTTCGGTAACATGGCAAAATAAAAAGAGTTGTAAAACTAAATTTCAGTCCCAAAACTGTTTAAAGTCGCCTCTCCACCGGTGTAAACATAGTAAAATCACGTTTTCCAGAAATGGTACGGTCGCGCCTAGGTCGGGGTCGGGTCCGGTTTTATGCTCCCTCGGCCGGGGGCCCTCCGGGCCTTCGGGGCCCTCTGTCCTTGGGGGGCCCTCTATCGGTGGTTTTTACGGCCCTGGCTACAGATGCGAGAGCTCCAGACATGATGGTGAAGATAGACGTCGTCATTTGCAAATGTAATAAACGTATCACAAAACTGACACATTCTTTCTCCCTTACAGCCAATTAAAGCAAAAGAACCTACAATAAAATTGAAACAAATTTACAATTATCTCATGAATGCAAAGTGCCAAATGTCATCAAAATCGGTTAGTAACTAACGTAGATATCTGTTTTTAAATATTTGCCATATGAATAATATTAGACAACGTACTCCGTTTAACGCTAATGAAAATATCAATTATCTCCGCAACCAGTTGACGTATAGACTAATAATTCAAAATACTGGATTATTTTTTGTTTCGTCAAAATTAATGGTAGCAAGTATACGTTGATGAATTATTTTAATAACTTCTGAACCTGAATTTTTACAGACATGCGCGTGGAGTCATTACTTGTTGGAGTGTTTAATTGTTTTTCATCTTAAACATGAAAAAATATTAAACTTTTATCAAAATCATTAGAGCTATTTTTGAGAAATTTGTTTTCATGTTTTTTATTCGTGCACTACCCAGAAAACTAGTATCAGATATGTACTAGTTACACAAACATGGACATAACTAATCCGGAAACCATTTTTTATACGGGGATCGTTGTAACGCATATTTTTTCTAACCACTCGGATTCGAAAATTTGTACGAAAATAATACTTTCCATATAGGTATGATATAGGGGGGAGAAAATAAATAAGAGTTTTTCAAGGCAAACTCGAGTTTGAATGGTACGAAACATAAGCATTGCTTGACATCTCCATAAGGCATTTTTAAGAGCTTCTAACAGCCACATATGAAGAACTAAACAGATTGGCAACCTTATGCATTTTTTCGTGCCCGTTTTTCTAGCGGTGTCAATTTTTTATGCTTTTATGCCTCCCAAATTGCAATGATATCTAAGTTATTATTACCTATATCTGTTCTTTGGGACCTAAAGATTTGATATTGACGAATTCATCTTTGATACCAATCCACTAGGAGCGACAAAAAAACCTAACAAAATTGACGTCGCCCGAAAAAAAACGGGCACGAAAAAGTGCATTGGGTTGCCAATCTGTGTAGTTCTTCATCTGTTTAACAGCTAATTAAACTCTAAAAAAATTAAAAATATACTTAAGAAAATTTAGATATAATATGTTTTAGATTTTATGTTGTTTTTAGTAGTAAACTGAAATAAACACGAAAAATGATAAAGTTATGCATGGCAAATTTTATTTCTAGGGTTAATTTTTTAATACGTTAACGTTTTATTTGGTTTCATGTTTAGGAAAATGTTAAAATCTTATTCGGGCGAAGCGGTCGTAAGTATGCACAAAATAAAGTTTAACTTTGTTTAAAATAATACTTAACTATACCCGGAAGTCCCATAATACTACCCCCCTAACTTTTTTAACATTACAAATTGATAAAATGTGTCTATAATCATGGAAAATAATGTTAGATAATAACGAATAACATCACTAGTCATTGTTAAGTTATTTCAACTTCATTTTCAGCAATGTATTTTTTTGGCCGCCATCTTATATCCGCCATTTGGAAATGAGATAAGCTATTTCAAATACGGATACGGTTTCGTGAGTCATTTCAAATTAACTTTGTATGCTGAATTCATTCCTCAACCCGCTTTTAATTATGATTCTTAGTTTTTGAAAAAATAGTATTTTTGAGATTTTAATTGGAAAAAAGTAAGTATCTTGAAAACTTAACAGCTTAATAAAAAGCGGGTTTCAAAATGAATTCAGCATAAAAAGTTAGTTTGAAATGGGTCACAATCCCGTATCCATATTTGAAATAACTTAACTCATTTCAAAATGGCGCATCTAATATGGCGTACAAAAAAATTTAAATCGCTGAAAATGAAGGAAAATAACTCAACAATGACTGGTGGTGGTTAATCGTCAATATGTAGCATTATTTTGTAGTTATGGACCTATTTTTTCGATTTTTTATGAAAAAAATTGTTGAAAATAAATGAATAAAAAGTACTCTTATTTTGAGAAGAAATCGTTATAAAAAAAGGATTGCGGCATTGTAATCGGTGAAACAATCTAGCTAGAAAAAATGGGTCACAACACCTCATTTGCATTTGAAAAAATTATTTTGGATCCAATATGGCGGCCGAAATTGAATACCCACTCAAAATGAAGTATTAACTACCCAACAACGGATGAGAGTGGTGTGGGATTGATATAAAAAAATAACAATTGGGGGGGGGGGGCTATTATGGGACACCCGGGTACAATTCAATATATTATCAAAACCCCCTTTTTACCAGGCAGATGAATTAACTCAACAGGCGTTTTTGCCTTTTTGAAAATGGCTTAATTCATGTTAAACGACCATCGGCATAAAACTAAGGATAACTTTATATTTTTTCTTGGTGATTTATGTTCTCGAATTAAATATTTAATTTCATGCGTTGAGCTTGATTACGGACAAAACTTACAATCATGAAATCGCCAAACTAAAAACAACATGCTGTTAAATAAAATCTAATTGTATTTTACAATTAAAACCATGCAGTGAATAAGTTACAACAAACCAGTCAAACAAAAAAGTAAAAACATAACTAAAAGTAAAATAAGAAAGAACATTAGAGAATTAATGTTTAAACGCAATAACGGATAATCATAATTATATAACTGAATTAATTCATTGAGTCTTATCACAGAAACAAAGGTAAACAAAATGATTTCGGGCGTATTATATTATCATTTTTTTCTACGTCGGAAGAAATTATAGCAGAGAATTAATGCTGAAGAATGAATAGCCGGAGAAATAAATGCCTTTTTCACTTATTTTCCTTTTAAACCTACTGAGTAAGGCTCTAAAAACTGTCCTTAGTTATTGATTTAAATGAAAAAAATGCGGTTCAGTACAGATAAAGTTGCACTTAATGGCTCATACTATAAGGGAATTATTATAGTTATCAGTAGTATACCATATTTAAGTCTTTCTACGTATTTCATCCGTTTTTCTCAAAGTAACCATTTCGATGTATGCGGTCGAAGTTGTATGTTAAATAAACAGGAAAAGTAAGTAACAGAAAATTCATCATGAAAACTGGGAATAAATAAATGTTATGCTTTTTATTTTGACAATATCCGATTTCCAGTTGCAATATATATTCATTCGCAATTTATATTCATAATTTATAAATAAGACGCGCCAGGTTCAAATATTCAACGGCCAGTATAAGATTAACTGAGAGAGCAAGTTATGTCCTAAATAGGTTCCTCAAAGATTTGACGGTAAAATTCTTGTGAACCAATTCTAATATGAAAAAACATTCGAGGTAAACCATTCTTACCATTTAACGCAAGCATTTATTAAAGTATCCAAATCATTAAAGATGGACTTATCAACGTATCCATTGAGTAACTACAATCACTCGAAATTGTAATATTTAAAATTCTTTATAAAAATTGGACTTTTAAAAATGTCGATCAAAAGAAATTATTCCTTTTTTTAGAGAAATCATGACTATTTCTTATAAAAATATACTTTACATTAGCCCGAGTACTCTGATACTCTGATCGGTTTTAGAAGAAAACAGGTAATTAATAGAAGAAATTCTACTCCCGCCACCAAAAAATTTCCAGTAGGACATACCGACAGAGCAGGGGAGCTGTCCACCTTTGAAGTCCTTGGAATATCCCTCCCCGTACATGGATTCCGCTAAAACACCAATCAAATAAAAAATATAACAAATCATAATTCGTAATAATAATAATAAATAATGCATGCACTAAACAAAACAACACTTAGGTGTTTATTGAAGCAGTTGCTAGTAACATAGATTTTGTGATCCTCGACAAAAACAATAGGAAATTGCAAAAATAATAGAGCGAATTTACGATTTGATCCGCAACGGCGAATATTTTTATTGTTATACAATGAGAGAAAAATTTAATTCAGGGAATGTGTAATAGTGAAATTTTGCTTTCAGTATGGACCATTCGTATGAAAATTCTTTGAGTTAATTGCGATTCAAGTCCTGGAACATATTTTCAATTTGCACCCCAAACTTCGGCCGATTATAAATTGCTCATGAGGCTTAGGAAAAACATCACTTCCAGCCTTTTTCAGACGTTTTAACAAGTATTACTTAATCTATTTTATATATTTTCCTACCAGTGCACAAGAAAGGAAAGCACTTCCCTTACTACTAATATTTTACAAAATAACATATTCATCTTTTACTTGTAGTTAATGCTAAATTGAGCAGCAATAACTGCCGGGGCTAAAATCTATGTGGGACAACTGAATCAGGTAATTTTGATGGTTGGCGTTTTTTTTACTTTTGACCAAGAAAACCTGAGAGGCTGTCCACGTGTTCTTATACAGTTTTCCTGGAATGATTGTCAGTGATTTCATGATGATATTCTATTTAAATCGAAACAGTCGATCTTAAGGAAAATTAAAGTATTAATGACGGCTCGTTATCTGAATCAGCTTTTATAAATACGTTGAAGAGTATCGATCAATTGAGTTAGTTCTTTTTTTACGCATGTAGGATTTGAGTAAAGTAGAAAGGCTAAACTAACAGTAGTATATTTCCACATCATACAGGGACAATCCAAACATAGTAGCAGTCCTGCACACCCAACGAATATTTTAAATATACATATATATAACTCATCTTAAATCAATCAAATGATACTTCATTCCATTTTAGGTCCCGGTCACACTTGGCGACCCGAACGCCAAACAAAGAAAAGAAGTGATGCATTGAATTAAGTGAAGATGGCCACATTAAGGCGAGGCTGAACATACACGTCACGTCACGTCCATTTTCGAGTTGAATGGAACCTATGTAATCAAATGGAACCAGCTATACATACACGTCACGTCACGTCAGATCACGGCCCGACTCGAATGCTCTGAAGAGCATTCACGGCCGAATGGGGACGTGACGTGACGTGACGTGTATGTATAGCCCCTACCAACGTCCATTCGGCCATTCGGCTGTTTGAAAATAGAAAATTTTATACTGAAAACTGTTCAAAGTGTTGTCTTTGGTGTTCAAGGTTTATATTAATTGCATTAATAATAATTACTTCGTGATGCTTATCGTTTATAATATCTAATCAATGTCAGTAAGATATACTACCTTTAAAATACAAGGGTTACGAATATATAGGAGTAAATAGCAACCGTTACAGTAATAGCTAACCTTAAGTTTGGATATTGTATTTTATTAGGCATGTAATCATAAAAATTTATATGTATCAAAATGATATGTAATCTATATACTTAATTAGTACCCCAGGATTACTTATTTAATCCGCTTTTCCCCGCGATTTTGGATGTCGCATCCTGATTTGCGGATGCGGATGAGGAAGTTGCGTACCGTGCGAATGCGAATATGTATAGCATCCTCCCCCGGAATCGCCGTATTAGCCGTATGTGGACGTGAGTGACGTGCATGTACAGCAGCACCTTTAGGCGACCCGCGACTCCGTGCGTTTTGTGGTCGCGGCGACACGGCGAGAGCTGGCCACACTCGGCGGCCCGAGACTCGGTGCGTTTTGTGTACGCGGCCACACAACGAGAGTTGGCCACACTCGGCGACCAGAGACTCGGTGCGTTTTGTGTACGCGGCGACACGGCGAGAGCTGGCCACACTCGGCGACCAGAGACTCGGTGCGTTTTGTGTACGCGGCGACACGGCGAGAGCTGGCCACACTCGGCGACCAGAGACTCGGTGCGTTTTGTGTACGCGGCGACACGGCGAGAGCTGGCCACACTCGGCGACCAGAGACTCGGTGCGTTTTATGTACGCGGCGACACGGCGAGAGCTGGCCACACTCGGCGACCAGAGACTCGGTGCGTTTTGTGTACGCGGCGACACAACGAGAGTTGGCCACACTCGGCGACCAGAGACTCGGTGCGTTTTGTGTACGCGGCGACACAACGAGAGCTGGCCACACTCGGCGACCAGAGACTCGGTGCGTTTTGTGTACGCGGCGACACGGCGAGAGCTGGCCACACTCGGCGACCAGAGACTCGGTGCGTTTTGTGTACGCGGCGACACAACGAGAGTTGGCCACACTCGGCGACCAGAGACTCGGTGCGTTTTGTGTACGCGGCGACACAACGAGAGCTGGCCACACTCGGCGACCAGAGACTCGGTGCGTTTTGTGTACGCGGCGACACGGCGAGAGCTGGCCACACTCGGCGACCAGAGACTCGGTGCGTTTTGTGGTGGCGGCGACACGGCGAGAGCTGGCCACACTCGGCGACCAGAGACTCGGTGCGTTTTGTGTACGCGGCGACACAACGAGAGTTGGCCACACTCGGCGACCAGAGACTCGGTGCGTTTTGTGGTCGCGGCGACACGGCGAGAGCTGGCCACACTCGGCGACCAGAGACTCGGTGCGTTTTGTGGTCGCGGCGACACGGCGAGAGCTGGCCACACTCGGCGACCAGAGACTCGGTGCGTTTTGTGGTCGCGGCGACACGGCGAGAGCTGGCCACACTCGGCGACCAGAGACTCGGTGCGTTTTGTGGTCGCGGCGACACGGCGAGAGCTGGCCACACTCGGCGACCCGCGACTCGGTGCGTTTTGTGGTCGCGGCGACACGGCGAGAGCTGGCCACACTCGGCGGTGCGTTTTGTGGTCGCGGCGACACGGCGAGAGCTGGCCACACTCGGCGGTGCGTTTTGTGGTCGCGGCGACACGGCGAGAGCTGGCCACACTCGGCGACCAGAGACTCGGTGCGTTTTGTGTACGCGGCGACACGGCGAGAGCTGGCCACACTCGGCGACCAGAGACTCGGTGCGTTTTGTGGTGGCGGCGACACGGCGAGAGCTGGCCACACTCGGCGACCAGAGACTCGGTGCGTTTTGTGTACGCGGCGACACAACGAGAGTTGGCCACACTCGGCGACCAGAGACTCGGTGCGTTTTGTGTACGCGGCGACACAACGAGAGCTGGCCACACTCGGCGACCAGAGACTCGGTGCGTTTTGTGGTCGCGGCGACACGGCGAGAGCTGGCCACACTCGGCGACCAGAGACTCGGTGCGTTTTGTGTACGCGGCGACACGGCGAGAGCTGGCCACACTCGGCGACCAGAGACTCGGTGCGTTTTGTGGTCGCGGCGACACGGCGAGAGCTGGCCACACTCGGCGACCAGAGACTCGGTGCGTTTTGTGGTCGCGGCGACACGGCGAGAGCTGGCCACACTCGGCGACCAGAGATTCGGTGCGTTTTGTGTACGCGGCGACACGGCGAGAGCTGGCCACACTCGGCGACCAGAGACTCGGTGCGTTTTGTGGTCGCGGCGACACGGCGAGAGCTGGCCACACTCGGCGACCAGAGACTCGGTGCGTTTTGTGGTCGCGGCGACACGGCGAGAGCTGGCCACACTCGGCGACCCGCGACTCGGTGCGTTTTGTGGTCGCGGCGACACGGCGAGAGCTGGCCACACTCGGCGGTGCGTTTTGTGGTCGCGGCGACACGGCGAGAGCTGGCCACACTCGGCGGTGCGTTTTGTGGTCGCGGCGACACGGCGAGAGCTGGCCACACTCGGCGACCCGAGACTTGGTGCGTTTTGTGGTCGCGGCGACACAACGAGAGCTGGCCACACTCGGCGACCCGCGACTCGGTGCGTTTTGTGGTCGCGGCGCGGCGACACGGCGAGAGCTGGCCATATTCGGCAGCGTCAGTTCGCATCTGTGTCTAAGGCACTTGCCCTCGCTGTTTTCAGACGAATTAACGAATCGTAATACATTCATGAGCTTTAATATCAAAGAATCAAATGCACTTAATATTATGATCATGTATAGGGTTACTTTATGGTTTATAAAAACCGTTGGAGCCGTTCGAGCCTGTGTCACACCAGGCTACTTACTAGCTGCTATTCAGTAGTGACCTGTGAAGCAGGCGGTAGCAAAGCTGTCACACACAACAAATATCAGTAGCGACTATCTAGTAGCAGCGATCCAGCCAGTCAATGTCATTCCTGCCTTCAAACTGAAAGAAAATTGAAGTTTTTTATGTGAAATGTCGTCTGTCGGTATAAAGCGGGCTGAACAACGGTGCTTAATTTTGATATTCGTTCGTAATGTTACTGTTAGATTGGTTGAAAATATCTGCAATGATAATGAAACGCTCCTGATAGAGAGAATGGATAAATGAAGAGGCGCAGGCTGGATACTTGAGGAACACTCGATAGACAACTAGCTGCTGAGGACCCAATTCATATCAAAATACAATGAGACTGTCTGTAATTAAGTTTGATGAACTGACTTTGACAACAAACTTCAAACAAGCTCAGCCACTAGCAGCCACTACACTCGTACACGTCACGCGGCCGATAGGCGCTTCTTGGCAGCCAATAGTCGATCCCGTGCCCACAGCCGCCAGTTCATAGCTCTGAAAATTGGACATTTTCAAATTTCGACGCTAGTGAAATTGAATACCGCGCCACTCCTGCTGGACGCTACTGCCTACTAGTATGTCACATTGGCTAATTAGTAGCGGGTTCCCAGATGTACGATAATTATCGTATTAGTGCGATAATTTCTCTGGATTGTACGATGTACGATAGTACTTCCTATCGTTCGTAAAAATGTACGATGATTTTGAATAGTTGCAACTGCTTAAAAAAAGATTAAAAATTTAAACTAGGCAAAATTTGTTATACCATCTGTTTGTAATTTGACAAAATCATCCTTAAAAAAGGAGTAGTCTTTAGTAGTATTTTAGTAGTCTTTCTTTAACTAGTTGTCATATTTAGGCCTATACAGCGAGCAGGTGAATGGTCTTTGTTTATGTGTTTACAATGTTTTAAGGTGAAATGTATATTTTAAGGTGATTTGGTTCATAGTAGTTTTTCTTTTATTTTAATACAACAAGCTCAGACAACTAAAACTTCGACCTAACCTTCCTGTATGGAAAAATGAAAAATGCATTCTATTTGATGATTACACAGGGTGTTTTTTTTAACGCAACCCATTTTTAAGATTCAATAATGCACATGAAATATGGAAACGAGTATTTTTTTGTTAATCTTTACATTTTATACAACCTATTATTTAAGTTTGAACAAGTTTGGTTCACATTATGTCTTCAAACAATCCGTCATTGGCATTTGTATAAAGTTGTGTTCTCTCCATCAAATTCTCGAACACGTGTTTCAAGGTGCCTCTTTGAGTTTCTTGCATTAAATTTGTTATGTTTGTTTTGAGGTGCTGAATATCCTGTGAATTGTTTTCGTAGGCCTTACTTTTATGCATCCCCAAAGAAAATAATATGGTGGCGTCAAATCCGGGGATCTTGAAGGGTAATAATCCCTCACTAATAAAATAAAGTTTTGGGTTGCGTTAAAAAAACCTCTGTATAATGTGCTGTGAAAAACCATAGACGAATATCATTATCATGGAAAAGCGTAAATAATGTACAATTTTTCAAAATTGTAATTTACTCACATAGGCCTATTTGTGAAAATCAGATAGAACTTTAATTTTGTGTTTTAACTGTGAATATTACTATTCAATTTCATTGTTCGCTTTGTAACTAAACATAATTTTATTTTTATTGTTTCTGTCCCAATTTATTTTATTTGTACATATGCATATAAAACAGAAAATATGTTTATATATTTCATTTTACCATAGGTATTGTTTACTTTTACATGATTATGTATTTTTTGTACCTTTGTACGATAATTTTGGAAGAAGCACGATAATTTTAGCAGCTGGCGTACGATAATGGGATTTTATAATCCGGGAACACTGATTAGTAGCCACTGTTTCGCTAGCAGCTATATAGACTAGGCCACAGTTACCGGCCACTGCGTGCGCGCGCATCGCATTTTGTCGATGGGACAAAGGTATTTCACTTTGTTTGGGAAAACGAAGCCATTTGGTCGAGTCATTGTTTATTGGTTGAAATGTGTTGTCAAAATAATTGACGAAATATTTTAAATCAAACTTTTGCCAACAGTGCAGAATTAACGGCCGTTACGGCCCTAAGCCCACATTTCTGAGCGGCCCCCTTAGGCACCCAACGGCTTCGACAAAAGTGATGACATAAAAAATGACGTATCTGATGTTACTTATTCTCTCTTATTCACTAAGAAATACTTTATATCCGACTGTGTGCGGTCCCCTATCATCGCGTTGTCGTAAGCCCGGGCTTTGTGGACCTAGTGGAAATCCAGACTGTTTGCTGGAAACTATTTGAACACAAGGAATAATCAAAATTTTCAAGACCTCATCATAATTTTTCCAAGACGTTAAAACAATGCATAGACCTTTCTCCGCTCTTGTAGACATGAGGTGAACCCTATAGACTCTATAGGGAGACTACTATACACCATTCGTGAATCCATTTTGAATCATTATTCTGAGACAATCGCGGTTACTGAGATATTGGGAGTGATAAGTACAGTACATTATCTGATTTAATTCTTGAAATTTCCCTTACAAGCGTAAAATTTCCACATTTTAGGGAGATATGCCTTTTTTTATTACTCCAAACCAATAAAAAATACTCTTAACAGGGAATTTCTGTAATAACACAAACCATATGATTGAATTAAACATTTTCATGTGATTATTATATTTGATTTTATTTTGATTGTTTTGAGCTGTTTCGCTGACTTGTATGTACTGTAACAAAAATATATTCTTTTATCAAAAATTATTATAATAAAGATTGTTATTAGATAGTGTGATTCTGTTATTCATTTTCCCTATGTCTAAAAGCTCATGAATGATGAAATATACTTTTTTAGTGTATTATTTACATTAAATATTCAAAACATTACATTTCTATTACTTATATTTGTAGAATATGGTCATATGAGGTTTAAAATAATCCTTTGGGAATTCACTGAGTGCGCAGGTTTGCTGTGACGGGGTATGTTTTAGCAAAATAACTTCGAACTGAATTTTTAAACAGCCTAAAATATTTTAATACATTCAATAATAAATCTTTTCGTGATGTTTTAAATATACGCTGTGAATAAATTTGTATTTTTATTTTAGTTTGTAATTCGTTCAATGTATAATGGAGGTTTTAGTGCTTTTTCTGCTTATTCTCATGTTTGTAACTTACCAACCAAAACAGGCGCTTGAAACCCCCATTTTTTGTGTTACAGTGTTGCGTTTCATTCTATTTTTGTTATATTTTGTTCAATATATCATGTACTCTCAGTGCTTTTCCTGTTTATTCTCATGTTTTTTCTCATGAATGTACGGATCCAAAGTAATTTTATTAGAGTTAAGGATTGTATTTTATTGATAATATTTTGTTGTTTAACAAATGTAATTTATTCTACGCTCTCTCTCAAATAGCTTTAAGCTAGAGAGAGAAACATAACAGCACATCATTGTAACCGTACTGCGCTTGCGAGAAATAAACGAATTGAGTTGAATTGTTATAATTCCGGGTAACCTTCTGGTTAAGGTCTGGTGTCAAAGTTTTCAGGCCGCACTAGTGCCTGTGACATGACCTATCGACCACTTCAGTGGCCGGGACCAATGACTTAACTGCCTTCCGGTTGCAGTCTGAGATATAAATGCTGTGTGTCCTGATCAGGAATTGAACTCGGGACTCTTGGGTGTAGGCCATTCAGTGGTAAAATGAACGAAAATACAGTGTTTCACAAAGTCGATCGCCGATATCGGAGACGGTTGTTTAGAGTCCAACTGCTGTCCGTGCAAAAATTATGTAGACTCGAGTTTACCATATCACGACTCCGAAAAGGCTACTTCGATTTTGACAAGAGACCTATAACATTAAAGAAAACATTGTTAAATTTTATATAACGGAGTTTTTTTAATTTTAACTAACATTTTACAATTTTATACAACGAAAAATTGAAAAATATTGGGGTTTTTTCGCTATTGTTGATGAAATCTCAACTTCAGACGATTATTAACAAACCACTATTTAACGTATCACTTTCAAATTTGTATGGTACGTTTATATTAGGGTTTTATAAACATTTTTATAAAGTTTGATAATTTTAACACTATTATTATTAATGCTCTTGTAAATTTTGTAAACCCTTGTTAACTTTGATAACTTGCGCCGAAAATTCCCGTTTAAACCACCATTGTGACAGTTAATTGATCATATGAACAAAAAACATAGAGTAAATGATGTAAATTAACAGTGATCTATGGTGAGTTTTTGTTCAACGCTTTTATTCCCGCGTGCGGGGGCTTGTTTGTGGGAGTCGCGCTACGGTAGGCTCGCTTTCTTCCTGGCGAGGGTGCGATGTTGCCAGAGTGTGGCTTGGGCATTCATGTCACCCAAATATGAGTAAGCATGCATACCAACAAACCACTTGCGCTATTACAACAAATAAATAAACAATGCTGTTTGGCCATTTGGTAATTCCAGTCTCCTTCTGTGGGTTGTACACGTCCTTGAAAATGCCTCCACGTCGAAAGTTTTTTAAGTGCGAGATTTAGTTGGGTTCATCTTCCGATGTCGATAGTGAGGGTTGCAAACACCCACCACAGAACCGTGTGTTACTTAATCGCTCAAGGGGTTATATGAAGGGAAGTAGTGTTTCCTCAGATTGTCAACACTCTTGACACAGCTGAGACAGAGGCGCAGTTAGGGGCAAGAACCTAGGTCTACTGGCTTCACCATGTAACCCTATTGCTAGGCCTACTTATTCCGCGTACTAATGAGCCTGTTTTTACCCTATGCAAAATAGGCGCATTGCTCATTGCAAATATCGGTAACCATTGGGCACAGATCAATGATTCCAAATAAGAAATAATTCATTTTATTTAGCTGTTTCCAATTGTGCAATTCTTTTTTTTCTGTGTGAAAAATCGGAAAAAAGATTTGCGCGGTTTCCTCTCTTACCCTCTCCCCCTTTCCAACCGTCAGATTATACTGATTTTCAATATAAAGCTGTCATTGGTACATGCATTATGGAGGAACATTTTTATTTAAAGATTCCAAATATCTCCAACAACGAGGGAAATATGTCTTAAAACCTCGTAATAGGTTTAGAGAAAATACATCAAATAACAACACTCTAAAATTAAGAGTTCATACAAAAGCATAAAAAAATTTTGTTTGCATTACAGTTTTAAAATTTGGCTGCCGCATCGAAAAATAATCGATCCTGGGGAATTTTGAAAAATGTGAAGTTTTTATGACAACTTGCCGTAGAAGCAGACTTGCATACTCATCTAATTACCAGTGCTTAAAAAACGTATGAATCTTTCACGTATAGATTATGATTTTTTATTTTATCCATAAGGATAACAAGAGGAATGAGCGTAGTTTGCTGCCGCAGGTAGGCCTATTTGAAAATTTGGTGGTTTTAAATCAATATCCAGAAGACCTCTACAAGAAGAATCCATATCCTAGGTTATATCTCGAAATGTCAGTAAATAAGAGAGATAAAGTAGTTTTTTATTGCCCATGAGGATAAAATTGGAAATGAGTTCCTATGAATGTTTGCTGCCATGGAGATATAAAATTCGGAGACTTGGTGATAAATGCTGTAGATGCAATTATTTATTTTCTTCACACACTAAGCTTTTATGGGGTTTTTAAGATTTACTTAGTTTTAAATGTAAACGTGACGGAAGACAGTCACTTGATTTATTTGAACACAAAATATTTTCACAATTTATTTATATTTCATTATTATTAAAAGTGTCTACATACAAATATACAAGATCCAAATCACTGGTTTGTGGTCCCGAACGCGGCCGCCGGCAACCAGTTCACCGCGTCAATAGGTGTATAAATCCTTGCACATCCGTGATGTCTCGGGGGGATATTGCCATGACCACAAGCTTCAGCCTCTTTGTAGGCCCGCAATGCTCCCACTCGCCTAGGGTCCCTAAGGAATCGATCCTCGAGATTGCCCAGAAGGGGACTGCACGGCGTGGAGGGTGTACACGCGGAGCTCCAATATCCTCGGCTCAAGAATAAAAGTGCAACTCTGCCTTGGTGAAGACACAGTTCTTGTATGAGGGCCAGATCGATTCCCTCTTTGAGGAAGACCTAGCAGAAGGCAGCCGAAGCTACCTTGCTGTGTTGAAGGTTGATCTGTAGGATCCTAGCCATCATGACTTGCCGTACAGTCGTTTATTTGCGTGAACTGATTCAAAATATCAACAACAACAATCAATATTGAACCGGTACATTTCCGGGGTCAGTCAAAATTAATTTGAACACGGGGGGTACAATTCCGGGGAAGGATTTAGACTCAAGGGGTACAAATCCGGGGTAGGACTTAAGGATTTGACCACTGGGGGTACAAATCCAGGGGTGCAATTCCGGGGTCGGACTAAAGAAGCCAGGCACTTACTTGCTGATGACTTAATAATGTATTGGGAAACATTTCCAGTCGCGGGCTGTTTTTCAAGCGGGTTTAGGTCCCGCCTCCTAAGACGTCAAAATGACGTAGACGTTTTTTCAATGGGGTTCGAATCCGGGGGTACAATTCCGCTACCCCTGTTCTCTAAGTGAAGCAAGAGGAGGCGATTAAAGCAATATTGTAGAATCTTTAAACATATTTTTTTCTCGATCAATCAAATGGTTCTTGACTCCCTTTGCTGAGTTGTTTGATTTTGGTTTAGTAATGCAAAGGACGAAATTAGTTCCCCTCATATCACCAACCTGAGAAAATCAGAGGGCCACAGAAATACTATTGTGCGGTACCTTCAGTAATGCCTTTATCGTTTTAAAATAGAATTTGCTTATAGTAAAAGTTTTAATTTTTTAGTTTTTGTTATCATATGTTTCTAAATAGTTTTATACTTTGTCATGGTTTACTTGAAATCGTTCTATTCATTTTATTAATATTGTGTATATTTGCCTTAAAGTACTACTTGCATGTGATGAAATTTTTAGACCTAATGCGATAAAAAACAATAATCAAATAACGGGCTATGAATAGTTTGCGCATAAAAAGTCGTTGAAAATTTGTGAATTACCACTTTGTATTTTTTAAGTAGGATATGTCTGTGATGACATTATTTCATGTTTGTAAATACCCTTATCCCTCATACCAATATTTATATTTAGTTTCAAGTGTTTTCAAATCATTCTTTGATTGGTTTATTATCTGTAGTGAATTTTTATTCATGTAATAGGGAGTTTTTGCCATATACGATTAAACAACATGCACGGTAAACATTAAACGGTATTTTTAACACAGCGCTAAATGTAGAAAATCAGCTGATTTTACTTACCAGATCGGGTTTCAGTAGGTGGCAAAAAATCCCTATTAATATATGTTTAAAACCTTAAATCGTTAATCATAATCGCAGTCGTGAAATTGCGAGCTTCAAAATATAAACGGCTGGCTCAAAAGCCAATATAAACCAATATGACCAATGATTGGTTAAATGATCAGCTGGTTGTTTTAAAGCTAGCAATTCCATGACGGCGAGAATAACTCCGAGTTTTGATTTTAAATTTCGTACAATCAATCTAAAACCTTAGTCAATTATTTGATGTCTTCCTGTATATAAGTGTATAAACATTGTAAAACTACCATAGGCAAACATTCATCTCCAGTGCCCTTGCGTCATCAATAATTATAAAACTTTGAAATATTGATTAAAGGAGTTGTTCCATACTATGTATTCATGTATTTCATTGATTACTTCCAAAACAAAATAGGCCTACTCCTCGGACGCTACTTAGTTCACAGAAAGTTTTAGATAAATAGTAATTTTTCATTAAAGTTGAAGGTATACGAAATTCTCCTTTTATTAAAGATTAATTTACATTTTTTCGCTTCATGAATCGTAACTGCACGCAACTTTAATTAGTTATTATCATAATGATACGTCTTTGGTTTATTTTTCTCGTAACTGCACGAAGATTACAAATATTATCATCATTAGTTAAAATTGATGTTCAAACAAATTCAGTTAAACACTTAAGACCCAAGTGAAAGAGTCATCTACCTGCCGCTCAGAGAATGGTGAAGCCCTCCGGCGTTGGTGAGTGCGCGTGCGAGAGCGAGAGAATCCTTAAGGTGCCATGGCCAGTGGAATAGCGTATAGTTTATGATGGCTACCAATAATTTGTTCTTAAAACGGCTTAAACGTTTGTTTGAACATTTTTTAGTGTGCCAAGCGATTTTTGCGTTGAACTACAAGAAAATAGCTTCATGTACACCCTATAAGTTGTGTAAATTAACCAAAACAGAGATTGAAAGTGTTCGTAGTAGCTTTTATATTTTAAGATATGTTCATTTTCATATTTAATAGAATATTCTTGGTTCAGATGTGGTTTTGCACTATTTTATATTTTCGCTCAATAGATTTAAATCGATATTATTCAAGTTATCCCTGTAATATAAAAAAGCGAAATTTCTTATTTTGCTTACAATCCCTTAGAAAGTTTAGACAAAACCAGTCGTGTTTATCGTTAATCGGTTTGATAAAATTCAAGCTCCTTACTTTCATTTTACAAATTTTTAAAGTATTTCAAGGTAAGATGTATCATTTTTATTTTTTTTTTGTTTTTGTTATTGCTTATGTTTATGTTCATTTTTTGACTCTGAGAAAGAAAATAAAGTAATCTTAAAAGTATGTTATTTATTTTTTATAAGTAAGTAGTAATAATTCCCACACAGTGTTAATTAAAATAGTAAAATAATTTTTCAGCATGGCTTCGTTGAACAATTTAAAGGAAAACTACTCATTAAAATGGAACTATACAATTTTACATTTTTTCTCTGCACCGACAACAATGATAGAGAGTTACTGAATTGTTGGCTTATACAACTTTCCCCTTTTCATCTATTCATATACTTCAAACCTCATCAGGCTCAAATATGATGAAAGATTTAATCTACAAGATAAATCAATTATAAAATCTCTAATTTTAATATCAGAAACTAACATAGATTAATAGAACCGAGAAGATTACATAAACAGTTTCATCGAGGGTCGATATGTTCGCTACAATATCATCGATGGTCGACACGTTTCGCTTCACATAAAAAGTATCATCGAGAGTCGATAAGTTCGCTACAATATCATCAATGGTCGACATGTTTCGCTTCACATAAACAGTATCATCGAGTGTCGATATGTTCGCTACAATATCATCAATGGTCGACATGTTTCGCTTCACATAAACAGTATCATCGAGTGTCGATATGTTCGCTACAATATCATCAATGGTCGACATGTTTCGCTTCACATAAACAGTATCATCGAGTGTCGATATGTTCGCTACAATATCATCGATGGTCGACATGTTTCGCTTCACATAGACAGTATCATCGAGTGTCGATATGTTTCTGTTTACAGAACAACTCAATCATATTTGCCTGCGGCCTGTCTTCAATAAATTCATAATAGTTAATTCTTCATAACATCATACAAAAGAATCAAAAATTGTTTCAACTTCCGCATTAGCTTTTAAATCGATACTCTATTTCAACGCATTTTGTTAATTATGTCTATAGAATATGGAATTAACGATCAACAACCATCAAAAATCGATTCCTAACGCCATGTTTAAAAGTAAATGTCTAAGCCTGTAAGCTATTGTAAGTAAACTCATGTTCAGTGAAAAATTACATAAACGCTGACTCATTAACTCCATGTACTTGTTATATCGTACACAAAGACCGATCAGCGTGGTTCGCAATCATGACTGATAGCATGTTTGTGTGTCTTCCCCTAAGGAGGCCTACGGGGAGGGGGGCTACGGGTTAGGCTACGCTTACCGTGGCTGCGGCTACCTCATCTACCTCTCTCACGCACCTGCAACAGAAACACGGGTCAAAATAAACAGGGACCATTTGATTTTGTAGTGAACAAAATGCAGTCACAGTATTGAATAAGGTAGGTTCGCGTTGAAGGTTGAGCTTTTTCCTGACTGGTTGGACAACTGTACGTGTCACCTTTTAGGTGAGGCAATACATACACGTCACGTCACGTCCATTTTCGAGGTGAATGGAACCTGTGAAATCAAATGGAACCCGCTAAACACACACGTCACGTCACGGCCGGAATCGAATGCTCTGAGGAGCATACACGGCCGAATCGGCCGATCGGGGACGTGACGTGACGTGTCGTGTATGTATAGCCCCTACTAACGTCCATTCGGCCATTCGGCTGATAGAAAATAGCAGATTTTATACTGAAAACTAAAGAAAGTCTTGTTTCGCTTTCGAGGTTTTACATTAACTACATTAATAATTATCATTTCGGGATGTTTATCGCTTATAATATCTAATCAATGTCAGTAAGATGTATCACCTTTAAAATACAAGGTTTACGAATATATAGGTGTAAATAGCAAACGTTACAGTAATAGCAATCCTTAAGTTTGAAAGTTGTATTTTATTAGGCATGTAATCATAAAAATTTATATTTATCAAAAGGATCTGTAATTTATATACCTAATTAATACGCTAGGAGTACTTATTTAATCCGCTTTTCCCCGCGACTTTGGATGTCGCATCCTGATGTGCGAATGCGAATGAGGGCGTTGCGTACCGTGCGCATGCGAATATTATGTATATGCAGCACCCCCTCCGGAATCGCTGTATGTGGACGTGACGTGACGTGACGTGTATGTATAGTACCTTAGTATTCGTTCGACCTGGACGCCTTAGCACCTCTTCCAGACAAAATTCATCAAGACCCTCTTCAACTTTATTGAATAGGTTGGATAAATTCGTATTAATTGGTTATTTACACGCGACATATTGGGTTTTTACCATCCTTTCGAGCAAACTTCATTGTAGAAAACACTTTTTTTCATTTTCGAAGCCGTTTGATAAAAACATTTTATTATACACGTGACATTCCGCAGTAAGTAAATGAAGTAAGTTCTAACCGGTAAGTGGCTGCCCATAAAATATTGAATAATCGATTTTGGCTATTTTTAGGACCCCCCCTTCCCCCCTGAAATCCCCCTACCGCCATCTTTCGACTAACTCCGCCTTCTTAAATAGAAATGACGTCATAATCTTACAAGCCAAATTTATTATTGTAAAGGAAAGTCTGTTAGGCTTTTGTCGTCTGTTATGCTTACCCGAGTTATTTTTTTTAGTTATTTATCATTTTGAAAATTCCGTCGTTTTGATCCTAATCCCCCTCCTTCCCATAGAGATCAACCTACCTTCATTTTCATTTTGGATGCTCCACCCCCCCCCCTTCTATTTTCATTTGACGTAATTTCTGGTCAGCCTTTAATGTACAGTAGCTGCCCGCTGAAGAGACTCGGCTAGGGAATCCAATCCCGGCCGATATTTTCATTCCCGGGATTACGGGATTGAGAACGTTAATCCCGGGACCAATCCCGCGATTGAACCTAAATAATATTTACCGATACGAAAAAATTATTATTATTTCGCACATATACCATGGTTTCATAATTATAGGACAATACATGAATCAGTTACTTTTAGTTTAAATTTTAAACGTTCAAAATTTTCAAAAAAATAACAAAAATTACAGAGTGTAAGAAATTAAAATAAGGTCGACTTAATCATGGAACACTGAATATTAAAGACGTCATGTCAAAACGGGACTCATTATCACATACAAAACAATAAAATATGCAAAATAATTATATAAATATTGATTTAAACTTAAGTTAAAGAAAGGAGTTTGCAAAATATGAATAGATTTATTTACTTGGTCAAATAATATTAGAACTAAAAGTAAAACTTCGCTTGGAAAGATGTAAAGTAAAATAAAACAAAAGAAACTACGGCAAAAATTATGTACATAATTGAAAGAGCATCGTAATGAAACTTAATGACAATCAATATACTAAATCAAGAACAAATTAAAATCTTTTTTGAACATTTTTTCAAAGCTTGGAAATACCAACTGAAAACCATCACTTACACAGATTTTGTAAAGACTGCAATAACACATCAAACCATTGTTTGCTTGATTGAAAACGTCATTTGACAAGGTTCTCTTGGTTATAAACGTGGTTAAAACTGATGGGAACCTAATCAATATCGGTTTTACACATAAATTTGATAATCCCGAAAATCCCGGGACTGAGACTGAGAATGCGGGATCCCAGGATTGGATTCCCTAGACTCGAGTCATACTCCCTGGGCGAAGACGGGAGTTAGAATCATTACGACGTCACCATTACGCGAGTCCTCCAACCGGACTGATGTGAACTTCGCTCGGGCAATCAGTGGCAGACTCGTTGTTCTACTGTGGATCTTCTTTTGTTTCCCTCCACGTCTGGGTCTCTCTCTCTCACCTCAGCGGGCCGAAATGTCCGAATTACTCGTACGCATTAGCCCTACTCGGAGATTCTGGGAGTTTGGAGATAAAATGTTAGTTCTATGTACCTATTTTATTTATTTATTTTACTTATTTAATGTTTTACATGTTTAACATAATTTTCTCGCAAAAGCGATATGTTTTGTGTAATTTATCCAAATGCCATGGTTCGTAGCAAAACGTCAAACTTGCTTTAACTCTTACAAGTATTTCTCCAAATACAACTAAACTAAAAAGACTATAGCACCTTTCACCTGGTGACGCGGCATCTCTCATCTTGCATTTGCCCCTCCCCTGCCCCCCCCGGGGTTGCTCCAAATTTTCAAACGTAAACTCCCATCGACTGACGACTCATTTTGAAGAGCCTAATAAAATAAACTAAAATGCCGCAGACCCGAGGTCAATATTATGACCCTAACCCAAGTTACAGCCGTTTGAAAATTTAAAATTGCCTTAAGGTTCGAATTGAGAAAAACCCATATGTCTGGTCGTAACCACGCAAAGAATATCTAAACGTAACGAAAATTGTTAAAAATAGTTCTTAAACCCACCCTGGTATGAACAACCCGGTTTGGTAAATTTTTGGTTTTACCACCCCGACCCACAAAATTAAAATTTTGGGACGGTGGTTGCCCCATATCAAAAATTAATCCTCCATCGAGTGACCATTTACGTTGCAGTGCTTGTCAAGAACATCTCACCAGTGCACATCGATTTTTGAAATCGATTTTCAGCCCTTTCCAAAACCCCAGCCTTCTCAAAATTTAATGTTGTTGTAAACATATCAAATAAAAAAAGTGGATTATGAATATATAAGGTATGGAACGTTAATCTCCAAAACGCTCCAAACGCGCAGCTAACGCTCGTTAGCTTCAAATATGCATTTTGAAAAGAGCATTTCAAAAACAGTAATTTCATGAGGGTTAATTTTAAATATGGGGGTAACCTCTGTCTCAGAATTTTGATTTTGTAGGTTGGGATGGTGACAAAAATCTTATAAAATGGACTAGTTTATTCCAAGATTGGTTTAACAACGGTTTTCAACAATTTTGATAAACTTTAGATGCAATTTTGATGTACTGACCAGTCATATTGGTACAAAATGGTGTTTTTTCGGTTGGAACTCGGTTAACTTATATTATTTGAGTTTAAAATTTATTATCACACCGGTCCGGGACTTTCGGAACACGGTTTGTTTGCGACTACAGCTATTGAACTTGAATGTATGGAGGGCTTAATTCAACTTGTAATTAAGTTTGTGTAATGAGCGAGCATTTTAAGTACGCATAAGTCCATTTTAAGAAGGTGTTTTATATTTTTCTTAACTACAGTTATCAGTGAACGATATTATACGCATTTGTCTTTTTTTCTACCTATGCAACCTGACATTACCAATTAGGTGTATTTTTTAAAATTAGCATTGTATATTAGTGCTGTCTCCTCAATGTGAGTATGCTTTATTCGAAATTTACGTTCAATTTTACAACTTTTACGCTTCGAACAACTAAAATAAGAATTAAATCGAGAAGATTTAAGTCCCCTCAGGGGGCAGACTACATTATGAAGTTTCCAAAGATTTGTAAGCAATGGGGGGGAGGGGGAGGGGGCCTGATCAGCGAGATTGGAACTTAACAATCAGCTTCCAGAAACAGTCCGTCCGCCTTTAGCCCGACTTCGGGTTCGTCTTAGGTCGAGAAGATTCCTCGAGCCAATCTGAGTAGGTATTGTGTTCATTCTATACAGCCCTTTAATAAACTACAGTTGGTCTACGAAAAGAGAGCTCGATTGTAATACGTTTTCAGGTCCAAGTGTGATTTCTTATTTAAAATCTCTTGATGTATTCGACGACAAGCCGATTCCGAAATTACAAAACAAGCTTGAAGGCTCGGTTTTTTTCAAAAAATATTTGATTGTAACAATATGCTCTTAAACACATTAAAATAATAAAAACAAAAATGGTACTATTTTTTAGCGACCATTTTCAGCTAATTTATGTTGATTTCCATGTATACAAGAAAGTAATTACACTTGCGGTGACAGTACAATGGGCTTTTTGGATTGTTTGTATTGAAAAATAAATTAGATCAAATTCTGGCTTGAACCATTCAATTCGGCTTGAAAAAATAAGTGATTCAGTATCGTTAATCATTGCTGTTTGTCCATTGGTTACCGAGATACCGCTTATGATGAACGTAGAACGTTTTCCTAATTTTATCCTTATGAAATATTAACATCATTTTATATCTGTTTTATTTGGCAATACGCGGACCCCGGGGGAAATTATGGTAAAATATTTTAGTGTCTGATTGTAGAGGTGAAAATAAGAAAAAAAGTTTATATAAACATACAGATCCTATAGAGTGTTTCGTTTACCGTCTGTGTGTCTGGTTTGGTTGTTACATATTTTATTATATTTCACGGACCTCCGAACGTATAAACTATAAACTTGGTACATAAATGGCCATTATTGAGAACTATTTTGTTAAGAAATATCCAATTTTTACTTTGTACCATTTTAAAATAGCGACGGTTTTTGTTTTCAAAGCTATTTTTATCCAATACAAGTCCCGAGAATTTGGGATTTGTTACTTCTTCTATACGATTTTCATCTAAAATAATAATTGATTGAACACCCGCAGAATTTGGGGCAGTTGAACAGGAAATGTATTTGATTTTATAAGGAGTTACTGACAGATTCAGATTATTTAAATATTGACTAAACATGAATATTGAATAATGAATTGTCAGGTTCTACAATTTTTTGGAAAGTTATACTGGATGTCATCAGCGTAAAGGCAAAATTTTGGTATAATTTAGTAAATTTTATGAACCTTTTAAATAGCTTATAAATAATAAAGGTCCTAGAAGAGAACCTAGTGGTACTCCGTGCCTTTTTTCCAGCGAAGAGGGGACGTTTGTTTTATGGTTATTATTTATATGAGTAATTTCGACAAATTATTTATAATTTTTTAAATATGAATTGAATCAAACCTAGAAAAGGTCCGCCTTGAATTCGTAATGATTTTAGAACTTCCAATGGCTTTGAATGTGAAACGCCATCAAATGCTGTACTGAGATGCATAACGATTGCAGTAACGATATATCCACTCAACTGATTCTATTACAGATTCAATGAAATTTAAACTGGCACTGGAAAATTATTTATCTGAACGGAAACCAAATTGTTATTGGTATAAAGGTAATTTGTTTCGAAGAATTTCATAGATTTTTGGTCACTGCTCTTTCAATTAAAAAAAAGGAAGGTAGTAGAGATATTGGTCGATAATTTGAAGGTTCTTTTGAATTCATTTTAAACTACGTTTTAATTTGAGAGATTTTTTGTTTATCACGGAAAATTCCAGCAATAAAAGAATAATTTATAATATGGCTCAAGAGAGATTTTAAATAGTCAACAGTAATTTTAACTTTGGGCATGGGTATGTCATCATATCCACAAGGAAATTTATTTTTAAAAGACAGTATTATGACTCTTATTTCTTCTTCAGAGAGTTGTTGAGAGAAAAATGTATATTTGATGGGAACAAAACCTTATTTCAGCTAACTTTATGATTGTTTAACTTTGGAATTATTTCTGACTCAACCATATTAACATAATAATTACTAAGACATGAACTGTCCACTATTGAATCATCAATGCCCGTGGTGCCATTCTTCAGAATAATGTTTTGTTGCACCCTTGAATTAATCCCATGTCGCTTTTCAAAAGTCTCCAGCCCTACTTATTTTAGTCCTATATGATAATTTGTATTCGCAATAATAATCTCTTAAGTTGCCGATGATAAGCCGATTGAAAAGTTCCAACCTCAAGTTGATAAAATGCTGAGGTAGTGAGGGGCACTACTTGGGAAACGTTACTTGTTGCAATTTTACTTCTGGATGCTTACTTCAACAACTGAGAGTTTGGTTTATGTTTGCGTTGATTCGATTCATCGCTCAAGGAGGAAATATAAACTTTAGATAATTCCCACACGAATTGTGAAAACTAATATTATATAGTAATTTTCATATACGTTACTTCACAATATCCTGTGAAATCTGTCCCGAAGGGCAGACTTCGTCTAAAGATCTCTTAACAATTTTTGTTAAAAACATGAGTCTTTACTTAAAAAAGATTTCTGCACCATGCTTTCGTCGCTTCCCCTTCAATCAACCTGGTATCTGAGGGCCATCTCTTATCTGCAGGCTATTAAAAGTGTATGAAACTGTTTGATAATTTTCTATACACTTTTGTATATATTAACAGTTTTATTGCAATAAAGCATCATTTACAAAAACGAGAAAAGAGAAAAGTAAATCCTACTTTTTGTGATTTGTAGGGCGAACAGATTCCGTTAGAAACAGATTGGAAACAATTTTCAATTTGATTTTTAAAACTTAACATGTCCAAAAAAGTTATTTTATTAACTGAGCAATACAACAGCTTTTATTTATACTGAGCAATGCACATGCTGCGTGATATGCATTGTACCTTCTGAGTGAAAATGTACAATTAGTAAAGGGAAAAAGTGAGTATTAAAAATGTTTCATGTATCAAAAGACGAATTTTAGAATATTGGCTATTTGTGCTATGATACTCAGTTGTACAGTTTAACTTAGAAAGTAAACTGCCGCAATATTGTCTCTTGATTTTTTTCGCCACGCTTTTAATTTATATAAAAAATGCCACTATTTTTAAACGATATAGAGTAGAAACTCTATAATAAAAATCTAAAAAAAGGATGTCTTTGGTATGTATACCACCAGAATCCTATTAACCACCGTATTGTACCAAGTTTGATACTAAAACCTAAAATTGCTTAAAATCGTGTGAAAAACCATGTAAAGACCAACCAACAGACGAAAAACTGTAGGCACAGACATCACGGTTACATTGCCTATCATAAGAAAAACCTACAGGTCTGCGGAGAGTTTGTGGAAACATATACAGGGTGTTTACAAAAAACCCTTCAAGACTTCGGGATATGGTTACATTCAACATCAAAACTAATAAAAAGTTCCTATAAACATGGGCCCCAAAATGCTCCATTATCCGCCTGTCGGTCTGTATGGGTTTTTAATGTGATTTTGAATAAGTTTGGAACTACTAATAAAGATATCAACTTCAAACTCGGTACGTATATGCTGACTAATAGGACCTATAATGGTGCGGAGTATCAAGTTTCTACTTTGTACCATTTCAAAATGGCAACTATTCTGATATTTTAAAATTGAATATCTTAAAAACGGAAAATTTTACGAAAATCGTACAAGAAACAACAAAGTTAGGCAATTTTATTTTCTACAAATCCATATTAAGAGTATTAACATCTAACAACAACGAATGGAGTTATCGCAATTTTTCCAACAGAATACATACTTGTTTTACGGAATTAATTTGCTCCAAGAATTTCCTATAGAACTAAAAAGGGAAACTTTGCCTAACCTGTTGTAAAATATTAGCTGTTTAGGGATAGTTTCCTGATAGGGCTGGAAAATGCTGCAAACACAACGTCCGTAATGCAGAATATCCCAATATCAGTGATATAAGTATGTGTCGCGTCGAGAGAGCGCTATTCGTGCGCTTTCGAGGCTTGCCGATAGCGCTAATCTGCTATTTGGCATCTCCGCTTCGCGCCAAATGATGTATGAATTTTGATAACGCTTGTTTCTTGGCTCAATTACCCTCATACACACCGTTTTCGGGCCGAACGAGTAGACGCAGCGGGCTCGAAACTGTTTCCGTCAGCGGGTCTACATGAGTTTGGAATAGCATGAAATCTAAAGGTAAATGTCCATTTATAATGTTTTGTATGACAATTGATATAAGTGTGTTTAGTAACGCACTTTAAAACCATATCATGACGATTATGTTTTTCACAGCATTTCTGTAGTAGGTATACCCCCAGCCCCCGTTGCTGCAGTCCTGCATACTCAGCGAATTTTAAAATTTTAAATAGATCATTTAGATAGAGCCTGAATTCAAGCAAAATTTACTTAAATTCTAAACTGAGCATACAGCAATTTCTCCAATTTTTCACGTTAAGAATATCATAGGTAATGAGTACTGTACCGTATGCAAGTTTGCTGCCATGTAAATTAGAAATTGAGAGATTATTTGCAATAATCCATTAGATCTCAACTAAATGAAGCCACATAGTTTTTATTGAGATATGGTGATAATTTTCTTTGTTTCCCTTAAGGTTAACATTGGGACAACGTACTCTGTTTACCACTAGCGGTATCTCGGTAGCCAGTGGACATAGAGCAATGATCAAAATACTTAAAAGCATGATCAAAATTATTTGTTTATCAAAGCTAAATTCAACGCTCCAAAATAGACTTTTATAAATGCTATATTGATCTATGTTCAAAATTCTAAAACCCCATTTTTGAGGGGATTTATCCCCCTTACCTCCCTTTCCCATGAACCGATCAGGCTGGTTTTCGAACTCGTCCCAATAATTACTACTTTACACGTTTGTACCTATTTTCGTTATGGTTGGTCAATTTTTACGAGAGTTATCGTGATACGAAGAAGGCTAAATCAGCAAAGTAATGCGTAATGATAAGTCAAGTTAAATGGTGGTGAGCAATAAAAATATTCTACCAAACTCGTTCACTACGCTTATAAACCATTTTTTAACTAAAATAGCCTATAGCTTGCTTATTTTTTTTAGATACAAGAAAATATGTGGGGCAAATTTACATGAATTTTTCTTTCTTTTTTTAAATTATATTATTTCTTCTTTGAAAGATATTTTTCTCCTGATTATATCACTTTTGTGGTACTTTCATGGTAAAATGCGTTTCCAAACACACAAAATAAATGTATTACAAATGATAATGGCTTATATAATGTATTGAGTTTATAATAAAATTGTTAAATATGGGAAACAGCTGATTGGTACTAAACAGTTGATTGACTGGAAACAGCTGATTGTCACTATTGTCAGCGAACAGCTGCTGTGCGGGCAAATACGCGTTTTAATTTTGAACAGCTGATTTTTTTAAATCAGCTTTCCACCGTTTTTCAGCTGTGTCTAGTCAATCAACTGTTTAATCTAAATTAGCTGATTACTATTTTCTTTATTTTTTACGAATCTAGTACATTTTAGCCTATTATAATGTACAGCATATCATTTACAATATTTAATTGATTTTGATGTACTGCATTTATAATAAAAACAAAGAAAATGGGAACAAGCTGATTTTTATTTAACAGCTGATTAACTAGAAGCAGTTGATTAGCAGTATTTACAAATAAATTAGCAGTTTGAGAAATAAAGAATTAAGATGCCTACTTATCCGTGAGACAGCTTTTACCATCGACTGCTTCCAATCAATGAGCTGTTAAGTACTAATTAGCTGTTTTATATATTTGTAATTTTTATGATTAACCCGATACATTATAAACCCATGTAAACTTTATTTTGTTTAGTTGCTAACAACACATTCTACGATGGAAATATTTCATGTGTGGTATTTTTGTGATCAGAAGAAAAATATCTTTAAAATGAAAAATAAAATTGTATACGGCGTTGTTTAAAATTGTGGATTTTGGCATTTTTCTCAAAAACCTATAAATTATATCGCATTTTTCTTCAAATATTTAGATAGTACGTAAAATTGCATGTTAATTCGACTCCACTTATATTCTATCTATCCATCTATCTATCCATCTATCCATCTATCTATCTATCTAGATAGATAGATAGATAGATAGATAGATAGATAGATAGATAGATAGATGGATAGATAGATAAATAGATGGATGGATGGATAGATGGATAGATATATATATATAGATAGATAGATGTATAGATTTGAACGATTGGTGTTTTTGGCTTCTGGAGGTCCCAAAAGGAAAAGTTAACATGGTGCTAGACTTAGTCTGATTCTCCCATCTGCTGAATTGTGTTGATGCTTGAATTGTGTTACATTGATTGTGTTAATGCTTGTTAGATGTATGTGCAATTGTGTTTTATGACTGTTTTCATAAGCAATATGGGGATAAGGTTTGATACAGGGTGTCGCGCAAGACCTTTAAAACTTTCCACAGTTATTAAGCAAGTTATTTCAAATTAAAAATATTTCTAAGTTTATGGATAATCCCTCTCCATTTTCTGTCAGTCACTCTAAATACATTTTTTCGTTAGACCTCATGGGGTGACTATTAACTCTGTACATATAATTATTTTAAAGCTGTAATTTTCAACGATTTAATATTATTGAAATATTTACATTTTCTCTGGATTTGCTTCTATATTTTCAGGAAATCTAAAGAAATATTCACATTTTCCGGAGATACTAAATTTTCAGGACATCAAAATAAGTTCAGTTAAATTGCGTGGAAACCGAGGCAAATTATGCTTTTTGTATTGGGGAATAAAATTGTTAATATTTTTTTGTTCGCGTAATTTGACAATATTTGATAGAATTTATATTTCCTGAAATTTTAAACTCTGGAAACTAAAACAAAAATTGTGTCATTTTGAATCAGTAAAAGTAGAAGTTTGGTAATGGGTGCTAAAATAATTCCTTTTATACGCCTTGCACAGTAGAGTTAGTTCATTTGTTTTTTTCGAACTATTTTTTTAATCGATGAAAAATATCAGTCCTTGGTTATGCCATGAATTTTTTATACTTGATAGAAGTGCATAGGTCAAGACGGGATTTCCCTATGCCTATAAGTAACGTTCGAGACAGCCTACATCGATAATAGCACCCTGATGCCACTCCAACCCATGCAAAAAATCCCAACACATTCTAGCAATTAGAAGATTCTGTTTCTTTTTCACGCTTTTTCCTCGAAATTAAATTGGTTTGCAGACGTGACCTGATTCTACGTTAGGGAAAAGGGACAGTAAATAATTTGAATACGTCGGGATGTGTGGGGACAATGGAAAGGCGGCGCGGCCGTGGCAAGCGACGATGTCGCTATGGTGACCTCATCATAAACAGAACGTATTGATCGACGATACCACGTGCTCCGAGGGGTGGCCCCCTTACACTAAAGTACACTAGACTATCGTTCTCTACACTACAGTACATTACATAGCTCTGTACACTGTTGTAAACTGGTCTAGTGTTTACTACACTACAGTCCATTACATATAGGTCTGCACACTATTGTAAACTGGTCTAGTGTACATTACATTACAGTACATTACATAGCTCTGTACACTGTTGTAAACTGGTCTAGTGTTTACTACATTACAGTCCATTACATATAGGTCTGCACACTATTGTAAACTGGTCTAGTGTACATTACATTACAGTACATTACATAGCTCTGTACACTGTTGTAAACTGGTCTAGTGTTTATTACACTTCAGTCCATTACATATAGCTCTGCACACTATTGTAAACTGGTCTAGTGTACATTACATTACAGTACATTACATAGCTCTGTACACTGTTGTGAACTGGTCTAGTGTTCACTACATTACAGTCCATTACGTATAGGTCTGCACACTATTGTAAACTGGTCTAGTGTACATTACATTACAATACATTACATAGCTCTTTACACTGTTGTGAACTGGTCTAGTGTACATTACATAGCTCTGTACACTGTTGTGAACTGGTCTAGTGTTCACTACATTACAGTCCATTACGTATAGGTCTGCACACTATTGTAACCTGGTCTAGTGTACATTACATTACAATACATTACATAGCTCTTTACACTGTTGTGAACTGGTCTAGTGTACATTACATAGCTCTGTACACTGTTGTAAACTGGTACAGTGTTTACTACACTACATTCCATTACATATAGGTCTGCACACTATTGTAAACTGGTCTAGTGTTCACTACACTACAGTACATTACATAGCTCTGCACACGATTGTAAAGTGGTCTAGTGTTCACTACACCACAATACATTACATAGGTCTGCACACTATTGTAAAGTGGTCTAGTGTACACTACACTACAGTACATTACATAACTCCGCACACCATTTTAAACTGGTCTAGTGTTCCCCACTACAGTATATCATACAGCTTTGCACACTATTGTGTACTGGACTAGTGTCCCGTACAGTAAAATACATCACTTCACTCTCTTCTTTATCCTAAATATCGCTACCCCCTCCACGCTAAAATCCATTACCTAATTTCAGAAAACTGCATCCCCTAGTAAACCGGCACATTACACAAGACCAACACACGCTGCACGACAGTAAAATTTCCCCAACCAATATCATTCCTTTTGCTACAGCACACTACATCGTGGCCTGCTCCTGCTAAAGCTACTATTGTCCTCTTACACTATAAGTGTGTAGGTTTTTTGTATGTAATGTAAACTATATGCTAGATTATAACCCCCTTATACTTAATTGATCCAACCAAGCAGTGTTAGTAGTGCACTAGACTATAATCCTCTTACACTATACCAACCAGGCATTGTAAACAGTTCATTAGATTACAATTATTCTACACTAAACCTACCAGACAAAGTGCTTATAGTTTACTAGACTATCGTCCTTTTATACAACTCAAAAACTACTAAAACCAAAGCAAAAAAGAATATCATTTACGCGTACACGATACCCATCACACAATTCAGTGCATTCAGTTGAAAATGTTCCCACTAGGCCCTACTGCTATCTCTATACAAAACCAAGCAAAACTCTGTGCCTCCGCTGAACACTGTCCTCACTCCTCTTTCCTCACGCTATACCAACTAAAAAAGGAATACTTGACACCTGATAGTTGGAAGTCTCACTCTAATAGCTCAGTTGCGCCGTGGTCGTCAATAGTTTTTGGCTGATCAGGTTTTAAAATACTTTTTGATTGAATAGTGTGGCCTCTTTATTGAATAATCTGTCAAACTATTCATGTAGGTTTCAATTTCTTCAATGCGCCTGATTTCAGGTGGTACTCTGTTAAATATCTTCCCACTACTAGATATCTTGGGCTACTTTTGAATAAGCTTGATGACACTTAGGGTAAACGGACGTCCTTCTTGAGCATTGTTTTGCAATTATGGACTTCTTCGTTTCAGACGTTTCTTGCTCATATTTCAGGTTTCTTCTTGACAACAAGGGCCATTTCAAGTATGAAAAGAACTGGTATTGTTAATATATACCAATGATTCAATGATCAAGTCTTTACAACGGGCTAAGTAAGGATGATTACAGATCACTTCTGTAACAAGCGAATAGGATGTGCCATTGGACTACTGCCCAGAAGAGAATACCATAGTTTAAAATACCGTGGAAGCGCCCGGCTGAAGGCGCCTTATCATGTAGCACACTGATGTTAACCTTGGCATCATAATGTCAATATGGTTTTGCGGTGATTCTGTTGGTGACCACATCAGGAGCGTGTGCGACAAGGCAGCTGAAGAGACCTCCCCCACGGGAAGACTGATGGCCAACATCGGAGGCGCGAGTCAGGTGAACCAAAGGCTGTTGCTGTCGACGGCACAGGCCATCATGCTCTACAGAGCGGAGATCTGGGCAGATGCGACGAAGGTGAAGAAACACCGAACTCGCATGCTTAGGCGACGGAGTTGGTCATCGCGGGAGTCATCCCCATCGACCTGCTGACACGAGAGAAGAAGAGGGTGTGTAGACCCGAGATGGATCGAGAAGAGGCTGCCGAGCTGGCCCTTGCCCAAGCAGTGGCCGCCTGGCTGCGCCGATGGGATGAAGACACGACCGGAAGGTGGACTTGGCGCCTCATTAGGAACCTGGAGCCGAGTGATTGCCACGAGTTCCTGACCGGTCATGGCTACTTCCGGTTGTACCTCCACTGAATGGGCAAGGTCGACTCCCCGGGTGCGGGTACTGCGGACACGACACAGACGACGTGCACCACACTTCTTCGTGTTCCGTCGCTTTGATGAAGGACGGAATGCCCTCGCCGACTCGGTCGGCGGCTATCTGACCCCGGACAACATCGTGGGGCGGCGACAGCTAGAACGCTGTGGCTGACTTCGTTCTGTCCGTACTGCGTCAGAAGAGGAGAGCCGGGTGTCTGAAGTGACCCCAGAATCGAGGACAGCAAGAAGTTGATCATTAAATGAAGATTTTCGAAAGAGGCAACTGAGGGATCCCTGAAGGGACAGAGGCCACACACTGCGATGTCGCAAGGAGCAGACGCTCGGGTCGATCGCAATTGATGTGGTCATGGCAAGCAAGGTTTTTAAGCAGATATGCCCGGGGAGGGGCACACGGCCACCTCAGGGAGCTGTCGGATGTCACAGAGGCTGGAGCCCCTGTTCGTCGCTTCGCTCACTGGACTGGAGCGGGAAGAATACAATTTTACAATTACTAAGTTGTTTAACAATACAGAATTGTTACTACCCGGGTTGCCTCCACGCTACTCAGAATTTCCCTAACCTCACCAGAAAACGCGAACCAATGTGTCGTACACATTTTCATCGCAAATATAACAGTCACAATAGTATAACCTTCTATACAATTCTGTATAATTTGGAATTCGGATGGTCATGAACAATTCAACAACTTTTTTCTTACGGCGATATATATCGGGCTACAAATATCGACACCCCGATAAAATCGGAACTAAAATATCGATAAACGTTTTGCGATTCATCGGAACAAAAATATCAATAATCGCGATAATCGATATTTTTGCCATCCTCGCGGTAAAGTGAGTGACTTATAACTTCGACATCGCCTGCTGCTGCCGTTGACACCCCTGACGGAACATGCGGTGATGAATGCGCTATTAGCTAGGCCTCATCGCCGCGCTGATGGATCCCTCTTACGACCGACATTATAAAAAGCCCGTTATTTTGATGAAAATAAATTTAAAATCGGTTTGCCGCAAAAGAACGAATCGAACGTAAACAATAAAAACAAATATATGAAATTTCTAGAGTTTACAATTATTGTGTGTTTGAATTAAATAAGACATTCATATACGGAAACTTAATTTAAAGGAGAAGTTTAATTGGAAGAAAGAAGATAAATCGAAACCACATAATGTATTTAAATAGTACGATGAATTTTAGCACGGCAAGTATTTCAAAACATCCAGAGGGTCCTGTAATATAATTTGTCGTTCTAATGGCTTCAATTTCATTTACAGAAACGTATAAAATTGTAATGAAATCATCAAGCTATTTACTGATTTATAATTTGCCAGCTTTAAAAATCCTGGAGGTTAAATGGCTTTTTGACCCCTTTTTAGAAGAAAAAAACCCCATAGATTTAGAACTAAACTTTTAACGAATTCCTCTTAGCCTATAAGTTTAAGGAAACCTGGGATATTTGTACATCCAGCAAAATCGTCCTTTGAAATGTAGTTAGAAACATTAAAATAGTTTAAACTCATGCATTAGGCTTTTGTATGTGTGTGAGTAAAAATGTGATGTATTACTTAGGTGTATAGTTCAATAACCGCATTTCGAGGATGGAATAGCGAGTAGACTTTTCAGGCTAGGAGTTTAATGTTTCGGGCGATGACATTTTAGTCAAGCTAAGTTTAGCTGTGTGGAGATAATGAATTGTACGTAGGACCTCCTATTTTATTGGTAGAAATTTTTTTAATGAAATCCTTTTTCCTACAATCGAGCTTAAACTGCCACTTCACGCATTGAAAACCAATCGTAAAACAGCTGTTTACTTCACCGCTCGCCACCTGATTGCATTGTTACTCGACGCGCTCCAGCCAATCAAAGTCGTTGACTCCAGCGCTTCCACTTTCGTTTTGTTTCGACTGACTTGGACTTGTTTATAACCTCAAAATCGTGATGGCGCATTCAGCTACAATGGACGTGAATAACTGTGCTTGTATTTATCGTTTTGTAATCCAAAAATGCAATTGTAGGAAAAATGTTACGCAGATGTCGAATTTATAGTTAACGCGTGATCCAAATATATAATTCTAAACTTTGGGGGGAATAGAGTAGTTTCTAATTACTTTCCATGCAGTTTTTACTGCTTTTAATCTCCCCCCCTGAGTTAATTGTTGCAGTTTCTAGCGTTAATTAACTGAGGAAATATTAATTTTTCCTATTATCATATTTTAAAATTATGTTTGTACTCAGATAAAACAATATTGAATCTTGTTGGACTTTTTTTAACTATTAACTATTTATTTTTTTGCTGACACACTGATTGAGTTAGAGACTGTTGTTAATACATTACGTAAATTTCATGTTTATAGCACTCCTATTTACAACTGACGGTAAAAGTTAAAAATTAATTGGATAAATTAATTCTATGCCATGAAATTGTGTAGTGAATAATGATTTCACTTAAGTTTAAAATGCTTCTTCATTAACCAGGTAAAAGCGGGCAAAACACAACTTGATTGATAAAAAATACTTAGATTTTATTTTAGTTATAGAAAATACAAAAAAGTTTTATCAGAGCTTTGTATCTTCCCATTAATACCATGTTTCCCCTATTTCATCGTTAAGACCTGTCTTGATAGAAATCCAAAATTGAATTAAATCTCGGAACTCGCTTGGCCTTCATTATATACTTTAAAGGGAAAATTGTTTTTAATTTTTATCAAGCAATAAAAAATTAAGAAGCTGAATTCCTTATGTGAAAGAAAGCACTTTGCAGACTGTCGAGACTGTTACATTTTAGCGAATTTCCCCTATAGGGAATAAACTATTACCGTAGGTCTCATGGTAAGACCTAAGCCCGAGACCATGATAACTTTTCGTTTTAGGGCCACCAGAAGCAAAAAACACCATTTGTTCGAATTTTTATATATCTATCTAACTATCTATCTATATATATATGTGTGTCTGTCAGCACGATAGCGGCCGTAATTATGGTCCGATCTTAATGAAATTTGGAACAGACATGTAAAGTGGTAATCGAATGGACGAGTTCGTGAACCAGCCCGATCGGACCACCGGAAGGGGGGGTAAAGGGGGATAAACACCCCAAAAAATGGTTTTTTTGAGTTTTTTACATATAAAAATAAAATTTATCGAATCTTTTTTGGCACCATTGAATTCAGCTCAAAAAAACAAACAATTTAGTGTTTCGAATCATTGCTCTATGTCCATTGGTTACCGAGATATTGAAAGTGGTAAACACAGTACGTTGTCCCAATGTTAACCTTATGGGGAATAAATAAAATTCTATATCTCGCTTATTTCTCAACATATCTGGATAAAACTTGGTTTGTGGCTTCATCTAGATGAGATCTAATGTATATTAGTCTAAAATCCCCGAAATTTCAATTTTTGTGGCAGCAAACCTGCATAATCATTCCCCATGTTATCCTTATGGGAAATAAAAAAATCTATGTCCTGCTTATTTTTTAACATTTCTTGACAAAACTTGGTATATGGCTTCTTCTAGTTAAGATCTACTAAATAATGAATTAAAACCAACCAGTTTTAACATACCTGTTGCAGCAAACCTCCATAATCATTCCCCATGTTATTCTTATGGAGATTACAAAACATGTAAAATCTCGCTAAGTTGGATTGAAATTCCGTTTGTTGTGTTGCATCTGAAATTCGCTGAGTATGCAGGTCTGCTGCAACGGTGGTATTTTAGTATTCGGTGCTACTAATATTACCCCCGAAAAACTCATGTTAAATTACTACATAAAAAAATTTCTCACCTGTGTTGAATTCAAGATAAATATGATTTTTAGCCGAGTCGCCACACGTAGCGGACATTACACGATCAGTATTATTCATTCAATAATATCATTTAACTCGGTCAAAACCCGGCACACTGAGCCATAGTTTCGACCGCACCTTACACATGACACGGTCAATATTACTGTCAATATTTTACGTCAATCTGGGATCTGCTGTGTGCCAAAATGGATACCAGAAAGAGCATGCACCGCTATTATTGCACATTTTACTTCGAAAAGGTGAGTGAAACGTAAAAAATTGGGTGAAGCAGCTGTTGTTGAAACGAAAAGAGTAACACTTGATGTCAATAAAAGAAATATAACTTTAAAAAACAATTTTTATTTATTGTTTATGGTATGATTTATAAAGAAAATTATATATTATTCCTTTATGATTAGAAAATTATAAATTATACATTACTCCTTAGTTAGGTAACTACTTGTTTACCGTGAGCATGCTCAATCAATTTTTCAGAAAATATTGTGTATGGCTCTAAAACGCTCTTGTTTAAATGCTAGCATGTATACATACATATGAACATATACACACATACAATGATTGTATAATATGAGGCAACCACCGTCCCAAAAACTTTGATTTTGTGGATTGGGGTGTGATATCGGAATTCAACGGAAAGGATTACTTTGTGTCCTGTTTTCAACCGATTTCGGTAAGTTTCGAAGGCATTTCCGTGCTGTACTGACCAGTAATTTAAGTACATTCCATTAAAAACATTACTGTACCGCAATGTTCAAACTACAGCAACTTTGGCTAGGGGCATGACATCGACCTCGAATTTACAGCAACATATTTATTTTATCAAGCCCCTTAAAATAAGTGGTCGCTCGTTGGGGATTTATACCCAAAAATTTTATGTAACCCTCTAAAATCGCATATTCAGGGAAGGGGCAGATATGACATGCACAGCAAAAAGGAGTGTTTTTCTGTTCCTGAAACTCGAGTTCAAAATATCTTTCACTGACTATATTTTGTTTTACAGTGATTAGACTAGTCCGGAACTTTGGGTCACACGGTATTATCATACTGATGTTGAATGAATCAAAGATTTAAACAAATAAAATTAATTACTCTCAAATTAATTTTCGACCTCCTGGTGTCTGCCCCTAAACAATCGACTGATAGGAGCGTGGGACTGTATATCCTGCAACTTTTTTCATTGAGCTGTTGACAATAATACTGATGCCATCGCATGGACTTCAACATTCTCCAAGGATCGCAAGTTCCAAGAAGGAATTTATGGCTGGATTTCAAAATATCTACATTTTCATCAATATTTATCAACCCATCAATCCTGAGGTGGTACGTAGTCTGATATTACTGTCAATATTTTAAAATATGATCAATAATATTTATCGTGTAAGGTCCTATACATTCTTTGTTTGAAATTCATTGTTGGTGATGATGATTGTATATTTTGATTTGGATTTTTGTGGACATTTGCCATCACTGATCAGTAATGGCAAATGTCCACAAAAATTCCAAATCAAAATATGTCCCATATTTCTATTCCCGCCTAAATACGATCGACGAATTGCAGGTAAAGGGGGAAAGGAGAGACAGGACAGATCGTTAATGTAGGCAGATATGTTGTCGCAATGTTTGTAGGGGCCTATTGTTCGGGTGCCTATTGAGGGCAGCCGCGGTTGCCTGGTTACTTCGGTATACACAACACCGTTCTATACACCCTATCGACCCTTCGTACCCCGAAAACTGACAAATTTGCCTTGGAAATTCCCATGTGCAAGCGTTCCTCGACGTCGCGACGTTTCGAATGCTGAACGAAAAAAGGATATCGTGAGACATCGGCAGTGCCGGCCTCAGCGAGTGCGAGGCCCAAGGCGAGAAAACGTCTACGAGGCCCTCCCATCCTAAATAATCCCCCCCCCGTCGCAAAGCATTGTTAATTTTAGACACATATTTAATCACACGTAAATTACGTATAAGGGGCGGTCCAGTAATGGAAAACATCTTGATACTTCTCCCATGAGGTCAATGCACAAATTCTCAAAGGACTGCGCTATTGTAAAGCCTAACAGTTACGCAGTCTCTAATTGGAAGAGTAAACATTGTCTGCTTCAGTGCATCCGTGACTTAATTTAGAGAAAAAAATCCCAACTCTTTAGTTTGCAAATCTCTAACTATTTTTTGACAAATCTGCCAATTTAGAAACTGTTGAAAACTACTGAATTTAGGCACTTATTAATTAGAAAATTTAAGAAGGAGGAGTGGGAAATTCACGGCCTGAAGTCGAGAATTTTAGGAGGTCTCCTCTCCCGATAGTTGAGTGACTGGGTCGTAAAATTTTGTGATTCACCGGCAATAACCTTTCAGCATAGAAGGATGAAACTAAAAGAACATTATTGTAGTTCAGATCAAATAACAAGGCCCACGCCGTCCATATAAGCCCAGTGCTAAAATTAATATTAGTCTTACGGACGGACTGGGCCTTGTTATTTAAATCGGCCTATAATTCACTAATAATTCCCATCTGTACCTAGTGCGGACTGTGAATACTTCCAGTAGTTCACACCTTATTGTTTTCTATAGGCCTTGCACAAACCGTAAGCCTACACCTTTATCAAATAACCTAAAAGATGAATATCGTATTTGGCTTACCATTTTACCGCCTTTTTAAACTGTAGTTTTAATGTTACATGTAATTATTGTCATGGTTTAAAAAATATCTCTGTGCCGTTTCATTGCAATTTTATTATTCGTTTTCACTTACTTAAAACAAAGGAAATCTCCTATCAGAAGTGCGAGGCCCTCCCAGGCGCGAGGCCCTGGGCGGCCGCCCCTGTCGCCCTACCCTAGGCCGGCACTGGGCATCGGTCTGACAGGCGAAGAACAGAGCGCCTACGTGGACCATTTCAACGCGCTTGAGACTACAACAACAAAGAATCCTAGCGGAGAACTTTTATTTTGTGGTTCTAAATCTGGAAGGCATGAAAACATGGAGAATAACTGTCACAATTTGACGATAAAACTAAGCACGATATAAAAACTTTACTGCACTACCCTCTATTTGAAACCATAAAACTATGAAAATTAAGTTCAGCAGAATACCTTACTTGATCTCCTACTAGTAGTACTCGTGCATCTGAGCCGTGGTCGTCGTAACTTTTATGACCTATGTTTTAACAAGGTATTCTTCTACAGAATAATAAGGCCTCTTCAATAAGTATTCCTTGAACTTAATTTTAAAGAGATTAAAATCTTCTATATTTCCAACTTCAGATGGTGCTGAATTGAAGAGATTGCTGCATGAATATTTTGGGACAAACTGAACTAAACCGGAGCTTTGCTTGCGGCGCATAAACGTTTACTCTCTGTCGTGTAGAATAGTGTTGTAGAAGGCTTGATTTCCCCTTGACTATCACAACAGATTCGAGTATAAAGAGCGCGGGCGCAGTTGGCATCTCGGCTTCGACAAGAATGGTTTGCAATGGGAAAGATGCGGTTCATAAAACATAAGCTGGCTCTTTTTTGCAAAACATCAAGGTTGTCATACAAATGTATTAATGAGTCAAAGATTGCTTCGGTTGTACACGTATTCCTCCCGAAGCCGTATTGGTTATCATAATTATCTTCTTATTATCTATAGAGCAGCAATCTCCTTAAACATATTATTTCATATATCTAAGTCAAGGTAAAAAACATTGAATCCAACTAAATTTCAATGAAAATAAACTAAGGTTAAGTATTTTCGCAGCCAAAAAGGACAAAAAACACCATTTGAGGTAACCTTTTAAAAGTTTTTTTTATTTATTACTATAATTCAAAGACCTTTTTATTTTTAGGCTTAAGTTTTGTTAATCATCTGTGTTTAAGTATCAAACCTGTTGATTAAAAATATTTTTCCCCTACCTGCTATGTTTAGACGCCTTTTAATGCGTGATTAAAATAATAATTTGTCTCCCAGCCGGAGTAAAGTGATTACTTTGTCTCCCAACGGGAGACAAAGTAAACCCATAAGAATCACATTGAAATCAAAATTCAATAATTAGAGCGCCTTCAAATTTTCATACACACATGCAAATTTGTTGCAACTTAAGGAATGAAGGCACTATCAGCTGATTTAGAGACAGAAATAATTAAATTAGAATAAAATCAACGACAATCAGGTGAGAGAACTCAAGAATTAAGCATACAATCAGCTGATCGCCGGTGCAGAAATGGTTGCAGCGACTCAGATGTAGGCGCTAATTGCAGATCGAAACAAAATAGATATTGTTTGTTAATTATTAAGTTAATGAAAAAATATAAGTTTATAGATTGGGGAACACGCGTTCCCCCAGTGAAAGCGAAGTTAACCCAGTTTTTTGAAACCATGGTTTATTTTATCCCTAATTTATGTGTCAAATGTATGTCTAGTGTTTTGTAAAGTGTTCAATGTCAATGTCATTTTACATTCAACGAAACCCTACGGGTGGATGCAAATTTTGAAGTTTGGTCGACCTTCGACCTAGATCCCAACTGATGATGGATCTTCGGGGTTAAAATCAATCTTGGATCACAATATTAATATTGTTAAGGTGAGTCAATCGATATAAATACCCTTATAGTAGTGAATATCGATGGGCGAGACCTTATACTAGTAAATCAAAAGAACGAACTGCGATCTAGTGGCGACTGCTTGAATTAGTGTACCCGGCCTCAGATGAGAGGCATGCAGATCATAGTCCAAGTTTATGCATTCTTAAGTATTTATGTGACTTTAAATAGCCATCCACAAATGATGTCGTTATACATGAATATAGGTAACAAGTTTATTGGGGTTTCATCCACCCCTTACACCTGAGCTGCCTTTAGCACTCACTTTATGGATTACATTTAAGATTTCCCGCTATTTTGTTGGCCATAAATAAAAATCCGTTCCTAATAGGTCGCTTAGAGACGAGATTTGGTTTTGTGACATATTAATATTACTATTTTTAATAGAATCAATACTTTTTTTATTTTTCCTCGCTGTAATCATGATGATTTTATAAATTAGTGCAGTACCGAGATCCACTTGCGACGAATCGAGAGTTGAGCCGAAAAATAGCTCAATACTTTATTTACCTACTCTCATTTTATAGTATAGGATTTTACACGTAAACCTTTAAAATGAAGTCTGTGAATGGCATTATGATGAGATTATGATGATAACTTATTTAAATGTCATAAAGAGACGTTATTAAATATTATATGGCCAGCTTTCCATTTGTTGAACACTTATCATTTTGATACTTTGAAAACAGTTACTCGTGTATTAATTAATTATGTTACGTACAAGTTGTTAATTCAGTATTTAGACGAAGGCAATTAAAAATAATGGCATAATCTCTCTCTTTAAACTGAGCATAAATATTCACCCACTCTGTGCTTTAGTTTAATGTTTACATTTGATATCGCGCCGTGCACCTCGTCGTTCGACGCACTCAGTACACATGGATCTGGTGGGATAGTGTGCTCTAAATTGCAGGCGCTACGGCTGATATAATTCCCCCGGCTCTCTAAAGCCCCGGCTGATATAATTTAAATAATAAATATTAAAACGATCAAAATATTAAAAGTATCTCAGAATATAGATCCGTCTGGGGTATGTGGTTCGATTTTCATTTAACTAACGTAAAGTAAAAAATAACTGTTTCCCTGTTTGCAGGTTTTATTTCAAGTTAACAAAAATGACAACTAGGAAGATTACCCCAGCGACCACAATAGTACAAATAGACAGAGCATGCTTATCTTACTAGCATAACAGCAAATGAAGCAGAGGCCGTCATCTTGTCTAGGTATAAAAAAAAATAAAACTGCGTTTAGAACCGCGTAATCTGTCAGAGCTCACGTTTTAGATAACTCGTTGTTTATATACCATTTAATATAGAGGCAAAAAGTTGAAATTTTGTATATGAGGAGCCCTTTAGTTTAGAACGGTAATAGTATGCATTATATTTCAAATACATCTTTTTACATTTTAGAAAATAGAAAAAAGTCGCAAGTTTTTATACAACTTTAAAATTTGCATTGAAAAAAGTGGTCAGGGGCAATTTTTTTACTTTTTGGTCAGGTAAAATGGCTAATTAAAATGGCTAGTGAAAATTGTTGCTAAGGAATTCATTTTTTTTAATAATTTTGTTTTCTTAATGGTTGCCGTAGTTTGGTTGATAACTTAGTTTTTGTGGGAGAGTTTATCCGTGCGGCGCCGGCGACTGTATAAAAACAAAGTCAATTCTAAACTGCTCTCTACAAAAAATAGAGTCGACTAAAAAAATACAACCAAATTAAAGGCCTGAATCTCACAATTACTATGGTACCGAATATAAATGGTTTAGAGGCAGTTTATACAAACTTAGGGAAGAGTGAGGCAGGGCTGATGCCAGTTAACAAAAAATTGATGCGGAGACAAACGTGCGTTCTAAATTATTTTACGGAAATTGCATCAATTGTGGGCTTTTTGTGTTATAATAAAATTTGAATGGTTATCGTTTCCTACATTACATAATTTTGACCAAGCTTTCATTGTAGCGTACTTATTATTGTTTTTTTACGGATTGGCAGGTTTTAACACATTCCGTCAATTCAAACCGTACACATTTACCCTTTAAATTTTTAAACCATATATTATGCATCGACCACATAGTACAAATTTGTACAATTTGTACTATGTGATCGCTGATATTATGTTCCAGCCTCAATATTTATTTCTAAAAAAATATCGATGTTATAACATCAATGTTGTAACATTAAAATGATGTTATAACATAATTGTTATAACATCAATATCGATGTTTTAATAGCGATATTTTTTTAGAAATAAATATTGAGGTTGGAACATAATATCAGCTTTTAGTTTAAATACCTGATAAGAACATTACGATTTACACAATGTTTTTTTTTGCTTACAATATTTTCCTATCTGATAATGTTTTAGATCTGAGGTTTCAACTCAAGTAGAATGTCTTTTACTACAGACTCCCTAAATGACAACAGACATATTGCCGTTTATGGGAAGTTATAAGAACATTTGTTTCTAGGAAGTATCCTCTAATTTCTAAGATATATTTTGAGAATTTTAGCAACGTATTTTAAAATTGTATGGTAATTTTTAGAGGCACTCACAAGGAACCAAACTGAGTTACGGTATTAAAGTATTAACGTACGTGTGGGGTTTCCGTGGTAGTTTGTGTACCCCGCTTACCATTACCTATTACGCTAAATTTATAGTCCAGGCAACTAAAAGGTATAGAGGAAAATTTTTGGAACAAATTTTTGACTTTGCAGTTTTGTTTGGAATAGTTAGGAGGTGAACATATCAAAAGTCCCCTTCCGTAGCCCTTGAGCTGGGGGAGAGAGGGGGGTCTGAAGGTAAAATTTTTAGGTTTTTCCTAAATATCTTGAAAACTATAAATGTTTAGTATTCCCTATTACAATGGAAAATTAGGAATAGTATAAAATGTGTTTATTTTGGTCCGACCATTTACAAGATAAGCACTAATTTTATTATTATTTGAACAAATATTCCTCCCATGTATACGTGTAAATTTGTGTGCAATTTACAAGCCGAATAGGGCAACGCTTTTTTACCTAAAGGAAAATAAACAACATTCATGAAATATTGACATAATTCCCAGTAATTTGAAACCTCGATCGTAAAGATTGATCTAAAATAAAGGTGCATGCGAGCTCACAAAATAGTTGCATTAACGAAATAATATTCGTAATAATTCCTTGAAAAAATACTTTTTTATGAGCTTACCAAGACCTTGACGGGGGACGAATTTTTATGATTGAGGTGTCAGATTACAGGGAATTTTGCCACTATTTCATCAATGTTGTTAGTTTCCTTTAGGTGAAAAAGCGTTTCCCCATTGGGCTTGTAAATTACTCACAAATTTACAAGTATTTCTTATGGGAGGAATATTTGATTAAATATTAACAAAATTAGTGCTTGTCTTTTAAATGGCTGGACCAAAATAAACACATTATATACTTATCTTACATGAAATTTAATTTTATTTAATTTTCTAATGTAGTGGAGGATGAGCTACAAATTATTGATGATGCCAAAATAAACCATTCGGCTGTAAGGTTATCCCCATCACGTATCACGTGGTAGTTTTTTATCCTAATCTCAAAACCCTTAGCCTAACTAATGATCTCTATGTCAAAAGATAGCTTAAGACAAGCAGTTTCTTATGATATTCAATATTCTAGTTTGTAAGTCAAGATTCATCTCCTAATTTACATATCAAAATGTGCAAAAATTAGAAAAGATTAACAAACAGATTTTTCCTCTAAAATTATATAAATCTTGCGTTTAACGGAACTTACATTTTCCAACAAGTTTGCGCGATATAGCACCAGGCTGCGACACTGATCGGAGTTCTGTACCTTTAAAATCAGGTGGAAACTAACTGTACGGTTTAACCCGCATGTACGGGTTCACCCCACTCTACAAAAAAAACCATACCGTCTACATCGGGGGGAACCATACCGTCTAGAAAGGGTCCGTCTTACTATATGGTCCGTTAATTAATTATGGTCTTAATATGGTCAGGGTTGAATATGATGGGTAATCCCTGGGAACCAATGACCCTTAAAATTACGCTCACATATATCATAAAAATTGAAAACACCATGACAATTTAAATGCAATACAAATCAATTTTTTTGTAAATAATTCTAGGGAAAGAGTGGGAAAGAAATTCCTAATGCCAATTGAAAATATTATGCTAAAGAACGACTGAAAATGTCTTAAATTTTCTTTACTTTCAAATTAAAGTAAATGTTCTAGTCATTAAGGGGGGTGTACACGAGTCGAGTAGAACTGGACGAGTTGGCGGTCGAATAGGTGTTATGGGTTTTGGTTTCAATCACCCATAACAGTTCAACCGGACTGACGATCACCCACATTTTAACCGGACTGTGGCACACTAGACGCACAAACAACGATTATTGGGACGGTTAACAAGGAGAACCCCTTATATTTAGTATTTCATACTTCAGTACCATTACAACAAATATATACTTTTTAATTGGATTATATATAATATACAATTATTAAAATTGCAATTTTTCTTTTGAAACGCATGAGCTATTGTTTCAAAAGTGACCTTATAATACTTAAATATTTTGTCGCTTTTTTCCACATCCACTTGAATGATGAATGAAAATATGCAAATTAAAAAATAAAGTACGGTACGCAGGCTTGAACTTTTGTTTATTATTTGCCATTTTAAGCTTTCCAAAACCAATGAAAAGCAAACTATACTAACAAATCTTTGTTAAATCAAGATTGTTAAGCAGTAAAGTAAAATGAAAAATACAGCTTAGAGTAAAAAATTGAAAAGAAATGAGAAATATATATATTTTTTTAAATGCCCTTTCAACAAAAGTTTGATGATTTACGTGAACTGTCCACTGCAAATGACATTATCAATAAACAGTGTCATTTACAGCAACAATATGAACTATCCAGCAATAATAAAAGCTTGATGGGAAATTACAGGAAAAGGGTCGGAATTATGGCTCACCCAGTAAGTTGAGACATGACACGACATTTCAGTCACCTAGGCGCAGCGCGCAGGGTTGATGGTAGGATTGATAAGGCGCCCGTGTTGGCGCGATGCGGTGTGATAAGCCCGCTTTTCAAACCATCGTCGGGCGTTATCATAGCAGCTGCTCCCCCCCCCCCTTTTAAGCAGCTGTCAAATAGTTGTTCAACTATCATCACCGTAATATGGCTTGTTTTTTACTAGAAGCTATGCCTTCATAATTTCAATTATTTAATTATTTTTTTATTTTATTTAGGCCGATATTACTTAATAGAAGTGTGATACGGCATTCTAGTCATTTTGGTTTGTTTTTTATCATGAACATTGGTGCAATTTAATCGAGGTCGAAAATTAATTATTCAAGTAAAAAAAATTGAAAAAATAAAAAAACACGAAATGAATTCAAATTAATTGTATGTCCAACTTTAGAGAATTTTTTGAGGGATTTAATCGGGCTATCTCCGTGTTAGAAATAAGTTCTCTCTGTATAATAATAAATTATCAAAAAGTCAAAACCAAAAATAACACTGAAAATTCAATGAAAGAATAACTTTGGAGGACTCTTTTAGGTGTTGAGACGGGTTAAAATTAGCAAATTGATCTCTGATAAACCTAAAGGGTCCGTCTTACTATATCCGTGTCAACCATTTGGCCTGTCAATAAAAAAATAAATTTGTAAAAATATAAAAACCACGAGAAAAACTGAAAATTAATTGAAAGACCAAATTTAGAAGATTCTTAAGGGATTGAATGGGTTAACTTACTTTGAATGACCTCTAATAAACCTGAAGCGTTAAACTGAATATCTTAGTGTAAAAATTAGGCCTCTCAGTAAAAAAAATATGTCAATGAAAGTACAACACTAGACGAATGTTTTTAGCGGTTGAAGCGGGTCGAAGTTTTCAAATGGACCTCGGGTAAACCTAAACAGCCAAACTGACTATCTCCTTGTTGAAAATTCGGTCTCTCTGTCAATAACTAAATTTAAATCAAATAAAACTACAAGGGAAATCAAAAATTTCAATGCAAGTCCAACTTAAAATGTTTTAGGGGTTAAACGGGGGAAAATTGCAAATGACCTCCGATAGTAAGCCTCAAGTGTCAAACTGACTACCTCACTGTCAGTAAAAACATAAATATACTGATAAAAAACACAAAAACAAGTTAAAATCTTTCAAAGTTTTGCGTTTAGAGACCATTTTGGGGATGAAGGATGTGAGATAGGTCAAAATACATTAAATCATTATGAACTTGAATATAGTGTTAGAGGCCATGGCGACAATGAACGGTTATTTGAATATAATCAATTAAACAAAACCCCTTTACACATATCCCAAACTTAATATAAATATGGCGTGTTGTATCATGAAATCAAAATCATCGCATTTTATCTTATTATCCATGCAACCATAGCATGGAAAACAAGTTAATTTTACGTTTTTGAGAGGGTCAAAATGATCTATGAAGACTATATACCCTATTCCACACTAGAATTTTGGGGAATAAATAAAATATTGTCTATTTAAATTAAAAACTATTCTTAAAATCATTGCCTTTATTATTTTAAGAACTATTTCAAAATGAAAGTAAATGTTGGAAGTACAGTCCGGGAAGGTCCAGTAAAACTTCATAATTTAAGTTCCTGACAAAAACTGCTTAGCAATTTTTTTGTAGTAAATTACATTTATTTGTTAAAATATAAAAAAATTAAACGTTAAATTTGTCGATAGCCTATATTGGGAAAGGTTTAGAAACTATTTACCCGCAAACTTAGTTAAACCATATTTTTCATATTGATTTTAACAATATAACTGAAATAAAGATTAAGAACACAATTCTTAAAGAAGAAACCCCAAAAGAAGAAAACATAAATAACACTGATTGAGGTTGAGCAATAAACGATATAAAATTTATTTTCATAGGTAAGTACTTTATTTATCATAATAATCATAATATTCATTTAAGTATTTATTTTCATAAATTATTTGCTTTTACGTAGATGACATGTTTCAAAATTAAGTTAGTTTTCAAGACTAATTTATCATAACCAAATTTCCTATAAAATTAAAAATAAATCGTAAGTGAATTAATAATAAACAATAACTTATAATAAACAGCGTTAATAAACAAGCTATGTAAACGTTGATATGTCATTAAAATCTTAAGTAAACGTTTTCCTTTTTTCCATTATGGATTTTTTATGTTTCCTATAACATAAGTGATATTGCTTCGAGAGCATATTATTGATAATTTTTGTGGAACCAATTTTAACACGCATGTAAATATTCATCTCTTCTTTTTCACAAACAACCTTTTACGTTATTTTTTCTTGGTTTAAGATTGCAAAATTTTAATTTATCCTAGTTGTGACCTGAGTTTTTTATTTCCAAAAAAAAAACTAGTAGGGTTCTAGTTTTTTATTTTCCTAGTTGTGACCTGAGTTTGTGAAAAATTCAGGAACGTTTGATTTTGGTTGTCTTATTTTTCAATTTTATTCATAGTATGTGCTCTTTAAATTTCATAATAACACTTCAAAAGGTTTTTATAATGTAATAGTTGGATATGGTAGGTACTACAGTTTATTTTGAAAATGCCTGATTTGTTGTATTTTAATTTGACTATTTTTCTAAAACTTAATTTCTTTAGATATGCTTTAATACTCTTTGGATATATTACGTCCTTGGTTTTGAATCTTAACTTGATACTCGAGTTTTTCAAGGTATTCCGTACGGGTTTTCACACATTTGTTGTATGGTATGCACGTGAACATTTGTGATCTTCTTTATGCTTTGTATTTGTCAATAATTAATATTTTTTGTTTTAAATTATCTTTTTCATATATCATTTATCTTATATATAATATATTTTCTATTTTACAGATCGTAAAACGTAAAAGCCCATCGATATGATTGCATTGGCTGACTATGACATTGAATATTTCCACTGGCGGTGGGGCAACTGACGGAAAAAATAATAGTCGATCGTTTATTTTTTGTTAAGTTTATTGTTCTCAATCGAGTAAAAGTTTGAGTGAAAGCTCTAAAATGACTTTGCCAATAGAGGTGACATTTTTTAGCAAGAACCAGGCAGAAAATAACGTTCTTGGGGAAAGTGGTAGCCTTTTCCGAGGAACAGCAACCCGAATCCTTACCTTTTTTATGGTAAGGGAAAGTTTAGGCCTTTCTTTGGGGAGCGTTTCCCAGGGAAAAATCGAATAATTTTAATATTATCTTGATAAACAATCAACATGTCAATTTTTTGTAAGACCGATTGAATCGGTTGTTTTATATCGGTTGTGTTTCTCTCCGTTTTTTACGCTGTCGAGATGAAGGCGGAATAAAGGTAAGTCAGACAGGGCTCATGACAATATTAGACGGCCCGGTCTATAAGAGTAATACAGATGAAAAAATTGACTCTAAGGGCGGATTCTCGACTTAATATCTGAATTCAGCATGTCGATTTAGACCGTAAACGGTGAGAAATGAATTTATGAATGAATGAACGTACAGGCCAAATGCAGTATCCAATCCGGCTGAGGAGATACAGAGAGGAACCCGTATATGGGCTCGAGTGGCCGGTTGCGGCAGCGGCAGCGGGCCGCCCCCCGGAAGCCCGGTCGCAGGTGTCAAAGCCAGCTGTTTCCTTACTTCCGGGCGCTCGGCACGCAGCGAGCGCGCACGCACCCCCTCGCCCTCCCCCTCGCGCTCGCGCCGATCACATATGGCGATTTCACTCGTCGCGACCAGGGATTGCAATTTTTTTTAATATCGATTCTGTATATCGATTTTTCGATCAATCAGAACCGTTAGAATGGATACATACGATACATGTAGGGGCCTACTTACTTACTTGTACATTACTTAGTTGCGAGTCCGTGGGCTCTTCATGAGCGGTGGACAGGCCAAAGTGCCAACTCTTCCGTTAGCCACTAGGGTGGGGTAAGCTTATGGTAGGGAAAGTCTGGTGAGATATTCATAGGCCGGGGTGCAGATTTTTAAATGATCTAAAATAATATCCACGTTGTAAATATTATCAAGCTTGAGGTATTTTTTAGAGAATCTCTGAACTTTTTAAAACTACTCATTTCTGTTACAAAATATGGCAGGGTTTTGAAAAAAAACTTAAGACATAAATCCAATGTTTTTTAAGTGAAGTCTATGATATTCAGAAAATAATTTATTTTCGTGCCGGGTATTGTAAGAGTGAGATCTTTTCCCGCATTAACTGAGACTTTTAATATATGTAATGAATTCAAAAACTAATAGACAAGGAACTGTCATGATACCTGTTTTCACAAACAAATCGCCACAGTGTTCCCAAGGAGGAAGTCCGTAAATTGACCTTAAAGCTTTCTTCTGAAGAACAAAATTCCTATCTAAATGGGTTTTATAGCCTCCCCAGAGCACTATGGAATAAGTTATGTGTGATTCTATCAAATTATGGTAAACTAACTTTGACAAAAAGTTTGGGTTGAGTTTGCTGGTTCTTCTTGGATCAAAGAGCCCAGAGGGAATATTTTTGTCTTTTTGATTTGATCAGTCTGTGCGAGACCACCGTCCAACCTCGCTCCGAGAAAATCTACCGAATCAGAAAGATTCAGTCTATACTCTCCTATAAAGGCAACGAAAATTGAATTTGCATTATTGACGTTCCTCTGTTTGGTTTGAATGCGGAGATACCCGGTTCTACTTGAATTGACTGAGCTGGTTGTTAGAGAAATATTTAAGTTGATTTATTTTTTATGTGGGTGCCGATTTTCAGCTGTTTCTGATTTTGGTGAAGAGCGTGGTATCGTCGGTAAACAGTATCGGCTTAGAATCGAGCCTTGAGGGACCCCACTTGATAATAGTGTCATCGGACCTGAAATAATGAATCTTGGATTCACCCTTTCGAAGATCTTGGACAGAGTTGGGAGGAGAGATATTTGGCGGTAGTTCCTGAGAACTGTCTCATATCCTTTTGGAAAAGAGGTTTTATTTTTCCCAATTTGACAAAGTAAAGTCGCCGCGTGCGACAGGGCCAAAACAACCTTAATATCAGGACCCTCTCTTAGAAGAGACCCTCGATAAGAAGACTGTTTTCCGAATCCCCTTGGGAGTCGTCTTATCAAAATTCTACTGATGAATTTCACTCGACGCCTCTAAGTTTATGGAAATGGAGAAACTTGTTGGCAAAATAAAAATGGTCTGTGAGATTTGTGTTATGTCAACTATGCAATTGTATCTAAGTATGCATTTTTTGGGAATAAAGAATTTATTAATTTAAAAAAATTATAAAACTGCTTAGACAAAATTATAGTGCTCCTGAATCTGAATTAGGATTTGTTTTACTTTAAGTCCCATCAAGCAAAAATTCACAACGGTAAATCATTTTTTCAGTTATACCCAATCATCTGCTAAGGTTTCCCCCCTCCAAAAAAATACAAAAAAACAATCACAGGAACAAATATTGTTGAAATATTCTCAATTTCTTTGATTTAATAAATTATAAACATTACGCAGAATTGTTTATGAGAATGCAAACAGGGAAACGCAAATAAAATTAGGAAGCGCTCCGAGTCACACGAGAACGAACATGAAAATGTTATATTATTAAAACACAAAGGCTATCCGTTCGGAAAAGGATACTTTTGAAAGGTAACCGTTCGGATTACGGCCAAAACATTATACTCGGTGGATATCAATTTACATACATTTTGCAAAGATTTATTTCAGTTTTGCAGGCGCACGTGTAAGTGACAACCTTAATTTCAGAAAGGAAAACATGCCGATACCGAATACAACAAAGAACAGAAGATGCGGCTCAAAAGGAGCGGGTCAGACCGCATATTTATCGAATCAAACTCTCCGATACACAAAGTACGAGAGACGGGCGAGGGGGGTGAGGGGGGGCGACCGGGAAAAATGTAATATAACATCACAAGGACGATAAATCGAGAGAAAACATAAAGATAACAGGAGTCGCGAGCGCGGTGGAGAGGCATTTAATATCGGAATATTTGCAGGATAATTAATCCTCGATCGCCGACCGGTCGAAGGGTTCGAATACTTGCCTTCAGGTGCTTCTCGTTTTAATATAACTTTTTCTCGCGATTCCCGACTCGCATAAATATGTTCGGTATTCGCTTTACGGTGAAAGAAGTATGCGCGTTATCCGATTTCGGGTCTGTGCCGATCCCCGCTGCGGTCGGTAAAGCGACAGGGCGTATCCTTTAATACAAAGGTACAAAGTCGGATGTATAACCGGGGTGGCCGCTTTGGCGAAGTGATTAGGACGGAATGTTCGCATACAACACAACACACGTGAAACCCTGCATTCCTCAGCATCGTGCAGGGACCTCACTAGGTTTTTGACAACTATCGACCGAGCATTCCTCACCGCTCGCTCGCTCACTCGTCCTCCACACACGCTTTGATTACCCTCCTCATACGAGTTATTTTACCGCGTCTATTTGCTGCTGTGACACGATCGAGCGTCGCTGAGCCTTTGATCGCTTTATTCGGATCGACTCGCGCTGGTTATTGAGCTGACAAACGTTTTGGCGGTCCATAACTCACAAGCCGTTTGAAAAACTCCTTACCCGGTATGCGGTGAATTAAAGATGCTTTAAAGTATGTATTAAAGTTTTGAGATTCTACAAAGAAGGCTGTATTTTATAATCTTTCTTGATTCGGGTCACTGGCGATTAATAATAGTTTTAATGCGGTAGGCAAATAAATAAAAATAGTTCGTGTAGAGATTGAAAAACTGTTTGGTTTTGTTATTTGATATTCAAATTACTCGAATCCATTGGCGTGCGCAGGGTCCGAATACTGTGGGTGCCAAAATCGAAAAATGTGCCCCCCCCCCCAAAAAAAAGAGTCCCAATCTGTAAGACTGGTTGATTAATATTCTAGAAAAAAGCCTTGCAAATGGGCCGCCTCTTTGGTTTAACTAACGTCAGGCTATACATGTATAGCCTGGCGTGTATGCATACACGTCACGTCACGGCCGGAATCAAATGCTCTGAGGAGCATACACGGCCGAATTAGCCGAATGGGGACGTGACGTTAATAGCAAGCGAACCTTAAGTTTGGATGTTGTCTTTTATTAGGCATGTAATCATAAAAATGTATATCTATCAAAATTATCTATAATATCTATACCTACTTAATACTCCAGGGGTATTTATTTAATTCGTTTTTCCCGCGACTTGGTATTTTGTATCCTGTGCGGATGCGAATGAGGACGTTGCGTCCCGTGCGAATGCGAATATGTATAGCACCCCCTCCGGAATCGCCGAATGTGGACATGACGTCACGTGACGTGACGTGACGTGACGTGCATGTACAGGGTGTTTTTTTTTAAACGCACCCCATTTTTAAGATTGAATAATGCACATATAAATATGAAATGAGTATTGTTTTATTGATCTTTACATTCTATACAACCTATTATTTAAGTTTGAACACATTTAGTTTACATTACGTGCTCAAACAGTCGGTCATTGGCATTTATATAAAGTTATGTCCTTTCCATCAAATTCCCAAACACGTGTTGCAAGGTACCGCTTTGAATTTCTTGCATTAAATTTGTTGTTTGTATTGAGGTGCTGAATATCCTGTGATTTGTTTTAGTAAGCCTTATTATGTATCCCCAAAAAATAAAATAATATATTGGGGTCAAATCCGGGATCTTGGGGGAAATAATCCTTCACCGATAAAATCAAGTTTTGGGTTGCGTTTTTAATGTGTATGTCTTTAAGCACGATAACTCACGTAAAAGTGGTCCGATCGGAATGAAATTTGCCACAGACATGTAAAGTAGTATTACTCTACGAAATAAATTCACAAGATTTTGTAGCACCTCAAAACAAACAACAAATTTAATGCAAGAAATTCAAAGCGGTACCTTGCAACACGCGTTTGGGAATTTGATGGAAAGAACATAACTTTGTATAAATGCCAATGGCGGACTGTTTGAGCACGTAGTGTAAACTAAATGTGATCAAACTTATATAATAGGTTGTATAAAATGTAAAGATCAATAAAACAATACTCATTACATGTTTATATACGTATTACTCAATCTTAAAAATGGGTTGCGTTTAAAAAAAAACACCCTGTATTAGCAGCACAGCTCCGTTTCGCAGGCGGCCACTCTGGTTTCCCTCAAGGTGCTGCATTATACACACGTCACGTCACGTCCACATTCGGCGGGGTGCTATACTTATATTCGCATCCGCACAGGATTCAAAATCCAAATTCTCAGGGAAAAGCGTATTAAATAAGTACCCCTGGCGTATTGAATAATTATATAGAGTATATATAATTATGATATGTATACATTTTTAATTATTTTATAGTTACATGCTTAATAAAATACAACGCCTTAAGGTTTGCTATTAACACCCATATATTAGTAATACTTAAAAAAAGTTTCATCTTACTGACATTGATTAAAACATATGAGCGATATGCATTACGAAATAATAATTATTAGGATGTTATTAATATAAACCATGAACGGCAAAAAATATCGTTAACCTATATTATTGAGTTCAAAAGTTACCAAACCCGTACGTAACTTTCGGAATTCACTGTATAGGCATAACTAACCTGTGTAGTGGTCCATTCATTTTAAATGTTAACTCGTTAGCTACCAAGGCTATTTTTGGTATGTTTTGGTCTATTACCAACTAAATGCCGACTACTTTAGTTATACGATGCTTCTTAAATTTATTTAGGTTAGTGATAATGATATCCGTCGAAATGAGCTTGAAACAATGGCAGAAAACGTGTCAATCAGATCGGGGTGATAGGACAATTTTCAAGACAAATTTTGTTTAAATAATCTATGACACCCCGATCTGAGTGACACCAAAATTTGACTTCAGGTTTTATTTAATTTTGTTAAATGTGTTCGGTGGCGCAGCGACTATGTACATAGTACAAATATACGGAGCACATGAGGCGCGACGTGAAGCCATAAATTTGCCTCTAATGCGTAAGCATGGAAAAACAAACTATGTAAAAAATTATAAATATGGTATCAAATTAAAGGTATGAATTTTAGAATCGCTATAGTACCAAATATAAATAGTTTACAGGCAGTCAACACATCGTAAACACTGATATCCTAGGGGCTTGTCTTGACATTTATTGACAGAAGCTGCCAGCACAGAATGCACTTCTAACGTTCCGATGATGTGTAAACTGCCTTTAAACCATTAAACCATTTATGACCATTTTAAACCATTGGTACCATAGTAACTGTGAGATTCAGACCTTAATTTGATGCCACATTTGTATTTTTGTAGTCGACTACATTTTTGTAAAGAGCAGTTTAGAATTGACTTGGTTTTCATGCAGGCGCCGCACGGATAAACTCTCTCACAAAAACTGAGTTGGCAACTAAACTGCAGCAGCAATTTTTGTAAAAAAAATTGAAAATAATTACCTCTTTAGCATTTTTTATTTTGCCAGGCCAAAAAGAATTGCAGCCGACCACTTTTTTATGTCAAATTTTAAGTCGAAGAAAAACTTTTGCCTTTTTTAATTTTCTAAAATAGAAAAAACTATACTTTAAATATTATTGGTACTATTACCGTTTAAAACTAAAGGAATCCTCCCATGCAAAATGTCAACATTTTGCCTCAATACTAAAATGGTATCAACTACCAGTTATTTGAAACGTGAGCACCGACAGATTACGCGGTTCTAAACGCCGTTTTGTGTTTATGTACCTACTCAAGAATCTGCTTCATTTGCTGTAATGCTACACCATTCGTTCATTTTCATAAATATATATATCTATATGTATTGTATAGTGATTCACTGGTAAGGGATATTATTATAATTATATCAGAAAGTAGAACAAATACCCTTTTTTTCATGGTTTATTTTTGCAACATGTTTCGACTATAATGTCATTTTCAAGCCTTGAAAATGACATTATAGTCAAAACATGTTGCAAAAATAAACCATGAAAAAAAGGGTATTTGTTCTACTTTCTGATATAATCTATATGTATATATATATGTGTCTTTAGGCACGATAACTCGCGTAAAAATTGTCCGATCTGAATTAAATTTGGCACAGACATGTCAAGTAGTGATTATTCAGACGAGTTCGAAAACCAGCCTGATCGGACAATTGGAAGGGGAGGTAGAGCGGGGTAAACCCATCCAAAGTTGGGTTTTCGGGATTTTTACATGGAAAAATAAAAATTATAAAATTCTGGTATGGACCATTGAATTCGGCTTAAAAAAAAATTAGTAGTTTGAATTGTTGCTCTATGTCCATTGGTTACCGAGACATCCCTTCTAGTAAACACAGTACGTTGTCCCAATGATAACCTAATGGGAAATAATTAAAATTCTATGTGTCGCTTATTTCTTAATATAACTGAATAAAACTTGGTATATGGCTTAACCTAGTTCATATCTACTGGATTATTGCAAAAAATCTCCAAATTCTGCATTTCCATTGCAGCAAACCTGCATACTCATTTCCCATTTTAGCATTTACGTTGATTTTACTTGATTTGAGGCTCCAACTGAACGATTTATTTAAGCATTTGAAATTCGCTGCGTATGCAGATCTGCTGCAACGGGGGTATTGGTACTGTCGCTGGGTCGGCAAGCGACAGACCATCACGTTTTCCGCGCAAGCGGCAGACCATCACCTGATTATAAACAACTCTGTCGTTTGTTTACATGTTGCGTGGTTGCGTACTTAGTTCTTTGCAACCGATTTATACAGGGTGTCTTGCAACCCTATGAACAAACATACATAGTATTATTCCTTGGGTCAAGACAAACACATTTCACCATAGGAACATGGGTCTCTGGTGCCTGGTTTTCCGTCTGTCTGACTGTATGTGTTTTTTACAAATGAATTCATAACTCCTAAACGGTTTGAGGAACAGTGTTGAGATTTTGCAAACATGTTTATCTTATTAGGATCTATCATAGTTTAAAACTATACCAAAATATCATTAACCGTTTCAAAATGGCGGCCATTTAAATTATTTGATGCCAAATTCCACGAAAACCGTTAATTTAAACAAAACATTGAAAGAGACATAAAAGTAAGTCCATTTTATGTAGTTTTCAATGATACCTTATTTGTTGAGATTGAATATATTTACTGAGAAATTAAATTTTTTCGTTGTGCTTGACCACTTTCCTCCATTTTAACAATGATAAAATTACGGGGTGTCCAACTTAACTGTGCCACCACTGGTATCTCAGAAACTATTGGATTTAGGGATAACTTTAAAGGGGGGACTTCACCTAATTTTTTAAGACATTTAAAAATATGAATTCCATTTTCTTGTAAATTGCCGCCATTTTCCAATATGGCGGACAACTTTGATTTTTCTTATGGAACACCCTGTATTTTATGGCGTATTTGGATTCTTCGCTAAATTTTAAGAACTGATTATTCTTTCACATTTTTTCCTATACTCAATAGGTAAGTGGATATAATCCGTTAAAGTTTGATTTTTAACACCCCGTATTTATATATGGGGGTGTTCACTTCACCCCACATTGTTTATATGGGGAAAAGTGGTCATGCATTACGAAAAAAACTAATTTCTCAGTAAATCTTTATCCAATCTTAACAAATAAGGTATCACTGAAAACTACATAAAATGGACTTACTTTTATGTACCTTGCAATTGTTTGTTTACATTAACGGTTTTCGTGAAATTTGGCATCAAATAATTTAAATGGCCGCCATTTTGAAACGGTTAATGATATTTTGGTATAATTTTAAACGATGATAGATCCCAATAAGATAAACATTTGTGCAAAATCTCAACGCTGTACCTCAAACCGTTTAGGAGTTATAAATTTGTTTGTAAAAAACACATACAGACAGACAGACGGAAAACTAGGCACCAGAGTCCCATGTTCCTATGATGAAATGTGTTTGTCTTGACCCAAGGAATAATGCTATGTATGTTTGTTCATAGGGTTGCAAGACACCCTGTATTTAATTCGTAAGGCGATTCTTTGCGTCAAAATTGTGGGTGTCTGACAAGTCATAGACAAATAGGAGAGGGCCCGATTATAGGTTTCTATTCCGTGATGGCAGGAAAGGTAGTGGGATTTCCTGAATGTTAGCATAAAATTAGATATAACTTTATATATCTGTAATAATTCAAGAAGCATAGAAATCTAAATACGTCTGCTTTATTTACTTTAAAATAGTTATTTACTTTAAGTATTGTTGTTACTTGATACAAAACCATGTGCTAGATGTTGACATGTGGTGAATCTAAAATAAAAGCTGGTTTACAGTGAAAGTTTTTCTGGTTTGTTTATATTTGAATTTTCCCATATTATGATGAGGGGCTTTTAGACCCTTCAAGCCGCTAGTTGTATTTAGACGAATTTTTTGCAAGTAGGCGTTTGGCATGTTGTAGGACGATGGAAGAGGACTCAAATTGAAGGTCTTAATCCCAGAAACTCGGGAAAAATACTGAAACGTCTTTAAGTTTACTAGAAAGTTATAAATAACATAAAATAGCTATCTCTTAAAAAGCACGGGAACCAAAAACGTCTGCTTTGTTTACATTAAATAATGTGGTGCTGTTGGTTGATTCAAAACCATGTGCTGGATATTGACATTGGTGGATATAAAAGCCAGTTCACTATGAAGGTATTTTGCACGATTATTAAGAAGGATTGGTTAAATTTCCTCCTTTTGGCGTCTGGGGGCCTCAAAACAAAAAGTTATGATAGTCTCGGACTTAGGTCGTAACACGAGACCTAAGGTAACAGCTTATTCTTCTTATACCTTTTAAGGCAAAATGCAACATATTATAATGTCATTACTAACGATTTTATTTAAAGTTTATAAAAATAATTGGCGTCACCCCGATCGGATACCTTGTACTTTATGACGTAAATTTGAAAGTGTAATACGCATTAAAATATCTTCAAACAATGATATCTAGTTAGCTTGTAATATGTATTTCTGAAGTTCAGTATTGTATTGACGCTGAACGTCAAAGACAGTCAAATAGCGGAAAAAATCAAACATACCTACAAAATCTTTTTCACTTTGAGTTTTACAATAACTCTTTACAATAACTCTTCTGAGTAAAATAGAAGTCTGTCTGATATTAAAAATACAATTTTGGGCTTTTTAGTTCGTTATACTAGTTGTTTCATCTATCAGCAACAACACAGGGACTCAAGTATGATGCGAATTTGCTTTGTGTATTGCAAAAAATCGATGCAAATCCTGAGGTGATTTTAAAACGCACACTGCTATCGAGTATTGGAATACGTACTTTTACCGTTACGTATATTACTGCCACCCTTGATCTTGGAGAATGATAAGTAAAATATCCAGCTTCTTCAATGTAACCTCACATAATTGGCTTGACCTGCGAAGCAGCCGTATTACATTGGCATATAGCAATATCCCCACACCTATCATCGTATTCCTAACTGATGTCCATTTAAAAAGTGTGCATCCCTCGCAAAGTTCAGTAAGTCAAAATATTTTAAGTCGATGATTAAATCGATGTTTAAAAGGGGTTTAGATTTATGTTAAAGTTAAGTGCCGTAAGGGTAACGCTCACGTCTTGAAAATTTCCATAAAAATAAAAAATAAACGTATCAAAGTATCCTACCTTTTTTTTAGAAAGTAATTGCTATTATAAAAATAAATTATGATCACCACTCTCTATTAGAACGGCAAAAGATACATGATGATTCCTCCTAATGAAAAGATAAAATATACTTGTTGTTTCAAAATAATAGAGCCGAGCCTTCTGAAAACTAAATGAATACACTAGCTGTACAGATAACAGTACAGTGACATATACGTACGTACGCATATAGAGGGCTGACTATACATTTACATCTTGAATGAAGCAAATACCGCACCTGTAACAAGAAACAAAAACATTATGGTTTTATACTTTCTTGAGAAGTAGTTATGACAGATATATTTATTACAGTATGGTGGTAAATACCGACAAAACAAATAAATAATAAATACATATACCTTCAAAGAAATAGATACCACGACTGCCGGCATATGCTTAGCTCAATTATGTATATTTTGTTCAAAATTAAGTATAAGTTAATCAAATCAAATAAAATCAAATATTTCTTTATTGCCATTAAAATATTTTACAATCATCGGCATGCGTCAATTCTCATATGTACGTATACACACATAAAAACTTCCTAAACCAAATAACCTTACAACTTTACATATCTTTGTCTTTTTAAAATTATTTTACCAAATTAAAACATTTGTTTATAAAAAAATCCTTCACTTTTTTCTTAAACCTGTTCAAGTCTGATTCAATTCTGAGGTGGTCAGGGAGGACGTTAAAAACACAACTGAATTATAAAACAACTGATTTTTGAAAAATGAAGTTTTGTGGTTAGGGATGTTGATATTGTATCTATTTCTTGTTGCATAATGTGCCTGAAGCAATAGTACGAGGAAATGTTCAGGGTTTCGTCTCAAAAACAAGACAGTCTGGAAAATATAAATGATCGGAAAAGTAAGGAGACCTGATCCAATAAAAAAACATTTACCGTACACGATTCCCTTTCCTTAAGACGAGCTATGATTCTTATTGCCCTCTTTTGCAAAATGAAAATCTACTTTGTTCGGGTATTTTCGGATCCCCAGACGGAAGTTAGTTAGTTACAGTCGACGAAAGCTAACTAACTTATATTTATGGGTAAATGTAAGTTACGAACATTCATTCTCTCCAAATACTAATTTAATAATATTCCGGAATTTAATAATATTCCGGATGATTTAACTTGGTTTCCAATTGAGGTGTTGTGAATTTAGTTCAAAGTTTGGCGGTACAGTAATATAGGAACCGTTAGAATAGTTTACTTTGGAATCAGTCATATCATAGCATATGTTTAAAAAATTATTATTTTCATTATCAACCAATAGCAAACATTGGTTTTTAAATTTAAAAAAGTAAGCCTAAGTCAGTTTTAATTTTATTCAAATTTTTCTTGTAAAATAATTATGGCTCAATCGTATAATAAAATGATAAGTAATAAATATAAATAAATAGTACAAAATGATTAATAAAATATAGAAGAAGTAATATTAATTATAAACCAAGAGTGGAGTTCAACAAGCAAGAACAGGCGATGTTGCTGATAACTTCCAGCAATTCGAGGAAGAAATTTACATTTATTTCATTGCCACAAAAACTACAAAGGAAGGAAGTGCAATACGTAAGGCTGAAGAATCCATTAGGTTCAGAAAGATTTAAATTGGAATATTCCATAAAAATAAATCTGTCTTCGAAAGTGTTGATTATGTCAAGTGATGGAATCGTTGGAAAAGCATTTTACGCCGAAACAAACAATGACAATTAACGTCATGTGATTCTTAAACATATTATATTTTACCCCTGTTTATGTCTATCCCTTGAGCTTCCTATCTGACACTTTCTCTCCTTCCTCTTAAACAGCCAGCCCAATGAAAAATCATAAAATCCTAAGCATTCCATTCAATAAAATCGGAGTGGACATAGCTGAATATCATAAAAGCTACTATATATTTAGTGATTGCCGACTACTACTCTCGATGGACTTAAGATTTGAAAATAAGTGACCAAAGAAGCAATGAGTTAATATCTAAACTTAAAGAATATTTTTCAAGATTTGGCATCCCTAAAACAATGATTGCCGATTATGTACAACCTACCGTTTAACAGTCAAGAATCAAAACACTTTGCGCATGAATGAGATATGAAAATTATTATTACAAGCCCATAATATCCTAAATCAAATGGGCTGGCTGAAAAATAAGTTGGAATGGTCAAGGAAATTTAGGTATTCTACGGTGTTGGTATTTTTTCTATATATTGTAGTTTGGATACATTTATGTGTTTTTTCTAACAAACGTAGAGAAAAGGTGACGTTATGATTACACTCATTTTCTGATGTAAATTTGATCATTGGTCTCAGATTATTTATATGGTTAAGGAAGTAGTCTTGATCTTTAAAACTAGATTGCCAAACGCAAAATACATCATCTAAGAATCTTAACAGAATAATTGGTTTTTCTGACCATAGTCGTACATTTTCTCGACGTTATGGTAAAATATTAGATACAGTATATAGTCAAGGAAATTAAAAAAAAATGTCAAGAAACAAAACAAGATCTAGAGTTATGTTGACTTAATTACTGAAACAGTCCTGTATTCAATCTTGAAGTGTCACCATCTCAGCTGCTGAACAGCAGACCATTAAGGCGTAAGAATCCTATGAAAAAATATTAAGACAAAAATTAATGAAAATGTTTATGAGAAAATACTCGAGACACAAAATGAACAAAAGTCATACTATGACAAAACTGCATGAAAAACGAAGAGACTTTGCTGTTGGAGAGAAAGTGTGGGTTCAAAACATACAGTGGGAAGATGGAAAATCAGAATAACTAGAATAATTCAGTCAACCCAGGTCATATTTAATCGCAATCAAAGAAAAGGGGATAAAGAGGAGGAATGAAAGTTGTTTAAGAGGAAGGAGAGAAGATGTCAGATGAGAAGCTTAGGGGGTCATTATACGATACGTCATAGTGCGATATGTCATTATAGCACATGTTTAAGAATCGTGTGATATTGTTCATGAATTAATTCAACTATGAAGCGCAAGAGGGAGGGAAATTTATGCACTTATCTCATTCGTCAGCAACAGGCCAACCCCTCGAAGGCAGACGAAAACTCACGAGGAGTTACGAAATAACCGAAAATTTCCAAAATTTAAGTATTTAGCGGACAATCAATAAACTTTTAGGGCATGATATGAACAACTGCTGTTGTTTACAAAAAAACCAAAATGCTCCATCCAATGATATACTTTGCGGGATTTTGCGAATGATACTCGGTGGTTTTCGTTTGTTTAATGCGCGACATATGCATTGCGCTGGCAAACGATAAGTTAAATTTCCCTCCCTTTTCGACAATTATATTACTGATGTCGTTCGATTAAGTTTTGAGTCGTTTTAGATTGTCGTTCAAAGAACGGCATTTCATCACCAAATTTCTATCTAACCCCCCCCCCCTCAAATTGCCAACCAGGCAGAATGAAATGGCCACATTTCATCGACTACAATTAAATAGTTGTATTAATTATACTATAATTATATTATTGACATTGTTTGGTTTTAAAAAGTCAGTTTTAATGTTTGTTCAAATAAAATTGAATTGTATTCTATGAAAGATTTTCTTTGAAAATAATTAGAATCTTGCTTGCAAAAAGTGCCCTGCAACGAATAATGTCCTGTAATGGATAAGTAAAGTGTAACTTTTTTTTTACAAGATTAATTTAATGTGTTCCTGAACTCACATTTTTAAAGTTTCCCCATGGCATTGCCGTTTTTAAATCATCAGGGAGGAATCCGGGGGGTGTGAAGTTGTATTTTAACAGGCCCGGGAACGTTGTGAACAAAAAAAAATCAAAAATGGTGTTCTGATAGCACTGCTTTTCACACTCCTCGAAATCTATACCAAATTCTGGTTATTTCTACATAAAGTCCCATCGCCCTAAAATATAGCATCGCATTCGTACTTTATTTTTATTTATTAATGTTGGTAGGCTAATTGGTACTGATGGAGAATAAATTATCTTGACACATATTGTAATTGTATTCACACAATTTCATCAAATGTTAAATTCAAATTAGTCTACCGATTGAGTTTGGATTTGTGTTATTGATACTTCTCAGGTATAAATTGCTAATTTCAATAGCTCAGCGGAGCGGCAAAGGTTCGGTTTTCCGATTAACAATTATAGCGATTAATCAATAATTAGCATTTTTGACAGATATACTATTTTTAAGTAGGCCAACTGATTCGAATCTTTGGTCGTTCTTCGAATCGTTCAATTAAGTTTTGAGTCGTTTTAAATTGACAAAATGAAAAGTCCGCATTTCAACAACTAAAATATTGTCACGGTACCTCCAGTATAGTCTCTTACCTCCTTGCGGTTAGTAATGCAAAGAACGAAATTACTCCATAATGGTAATGGTAGGTCATTACCACAATAGATATAATAGTAGGTCACATGTCACAAGAAATTTGAGGTTAGGTGTGGCTCAAGTCAAGTCATTTTGAATGTTTTTTAAATTTGTTTTATACAGTTTGTGACAATGACAGTGTTTGTGTTTTTTGTCACAATGTTATATAGACTAGTTATAGGATTTTAATGATTTAACCTTAATGGTGCTGATGATGCCCCTAGGACAAGGCGGCGAAACAGCTGTCCACAAATAAAAACAATTGGATTGCTTATGACGGTGAGTCTACAAATTCGAAATTACTCCCCCTCATACTGCTATTCTGACAAAATCAGAGGGCCCTAAATCAAACAATTCAGTCATTGGAGTCAAACCATTTGGTTAATCAAATATAAAAATAGATTTTTTAAACTTCCAAATATTAAATCGGTTTAATCGTGTTCCCAAACGTCAGTTTGATAAGCAAACAATAATAGAGATTAATAAATTATTATCATTTTTGACATACTTGTTATATTAGGCCAACTGATGCGGATTTTTGACGTTTGAAGATTTGACACAATGAACAGAACCTGTATAACGATACTTTTTGTTGTTCCACTTATTCACATCATATCTCAAATTTAGTTTGGCATGCAGAAGTGATATTTCTATTCACTGAAGATGTAACTGTTACAGACTGTTTTGGACTCGTTCCCCACCCACAGACCTGTGCCCACGTGGGGAATCATATATCATGTTCTGCATTCTGCATTGTAATTTATCTGTTATGCTGCTTTTATGAAATGAACGGATCATTCATTTCGTTTCATTTAACCTCCTTGTTTACGATGATTAAAGTTTTGAAAATATTTCAATCAATGCAATACAATCAACTCGTTTTTATTAGTATCGTGTTTTCGTGACAATAAAATAATTATTTATATACTGCGTATTCATCTATTTGTGCAGGTGGGGAGAGTGCTGTGTGTATTACGGTGGTAACATGAATTGCCTCCCTCAGAAAAATACGCAATAGTTAATTGCGTATTGTGGGAGTAAAGTACAACGTTGTCTCACGAGGGAAGCTGAGGGCGGAAATTTTCCTGATACATGCAATGTACTTTCTCCCATAATACATAGGCTATAGCATTTCCCCTCCTTCAATAATAAATAAATACCAATCTATAAACATCCATTTCTAATCACTACGTCGAACCTACAGACGACTACTATACAAATGTAGTCAACAACCACGACAAAGTTCAAGAATAAAGAACGCACAGCAGAACTCAGGTGTATAAATAAGTGGGACAAGTTTTCTCGGGCAATACCCGAATTTCAACCAAAGTGATGAGTAAAGTTATTACTCTACTGTAGTATTGTTTAGTCGGTGGGGGGGGGGGTTGGTGGGGGGGGGGTGGGGGTGGTATTTGTGGGCGGATATAATCTCGTGTTTGAGACTTACCTTCCTCCCACCACCCACCGTTCCGTATCGATTTTTAAACTAGCCCGACACAACTCTTTGTAGGCCTATTGCTAAATCAACATCCCATTTCACTTCCTTGATTCCCAATGTTCGACGGCACTCGGTCGCGAATGCCCTTCGACTTCGGTTCAATGTTGCGTACCTGAGATTCTGCGATCCTGCAAGAAACGTAGGCCTAACTGCAGTTGACGATATTCACTCATTATTTTCTTAACAAAACGTCACAGGCTGTCCTGACATTATTTTCTCAAATATTGATCGAGATTATGTAAAGGATTTAAAATTCTTTTTGACAATAGACAATAGACAATAGGCAATAGACAATATGCTTTATTTCCTTTAAACACCGGTTAGGGTGTAATTGGACAAGTCAGGTACATCATGATAAAATTTATAGGCTACTAACAAATTTGTACAAAGTCATAAAAGGAAATTAAAATTAACATAACAAAGTTTTAGTGACCACTAGACCATCAGGAAAATTTAAAGTCCATATACTCAGCTACAGAGTAAAAGGCTTGTTTTTCATCCACTCAGTCATAACTAACTTAAATCTGTTACAAGATAGGTTTCTAATATTGCTGGGGAGTTTATTGAAAAACTTGAGCTGTTGATAATCATGACTGTTCAAAGTTTTTGAAAGTCTTACATAGGGTGTTACAAGATTTTTTTGTGTCTAGTTGAATAACTGTGGACAGTGGTTTGACAAGAAAAAGAATAAATATTTTGTTTAACATGATTTAGGCGCCATCATAATTTCCAAAATACCGCTCAACAATATTTATTACCTTCTGATTCATTTAATTCAGTAAATGATGTTTCTCTTGTAGCCATAATAAGATTTTTGTATTAATCGATCTACGGTGGTTATCATCACAACTTTCCTATCATTGAGACTAAAATTGCGATTAAATCATGCAGGATTTGCAGTGTAACACTGACGAAGAGCTCGTAATTTACTGTGGCTTTCAAACTAAAGATAGGAAAAGAATCCAGTTTGAGTACGAAGTTAGATCCTAAGAATCTTGAAAACAACCTTTCGTTCAATGTATTCCTAAACTGAGGTTCTGCGATCCTGCAAGAAACGTAGGCCTTGCATTTTGTATTTCCGTATTTTGAGAGTACGGAAATAGGTCCTAGGAAGCTTAGAAAAATCTCTCTATTATCCTGCTATCTAAAGGTTTTGATAAAGCCACGTGACAGAAAAAAAGGGGCTCTAGTTCACAATTCTCATTTAATAAACTCGAAAAATCAAAGCCTTAAGGAAAACAGCTTTGGCGTCTGAGACTTCCAATAGGCCGATTTACATGCGCGTTGTACCAAAACAAAGGATTTCGGTCATTTATTAGGTTTTCGTTTTTTTTGTATTTTCAAATGGGCCAAAAATCTAAAAATTGACTTTTCTTAGGGAGATTTAACGTGGGAAAAGTCACATCTTCCAACAGAAATTTCACTATATAAACCTGTACAGTAAGTGTAGATTTAAAACGTTCTGGAAGAAACTATACCCTGTATAAGTGGATGATGCATATTTGTTATTAAATTACATACAAGGGTAAAACAGAACTGCTAAACTGTAAGTTGTAATTGTTCAATGTTTTTACAGTGTCTACTACGACACATTTCAAGAAGAGTAGCGATGACGGTTAAAAGAGTGACGGTTGATCGAGTTCTACTGTATATTTTATAATTTAAACACGTGTTAAGAGACTAAAGTGCGAAGCAAATATAAAAACGCATGTTTGCACTATAGTTTGATAGCAATTGAGTATCAATACGGTTTACATTGGGCGCGTTAGCCGCACTCACCTGTGAGTAATCTACCTACCTGAAATAAGTAAACGGTATTGGTGGATTTACCACTTACTGACCATTGTTGTGCATCGACCGAAAAATGTTTACGGTGGATTCGGTAAGTAACCGGACATTGTTGATTATCAAGATGTGGTGGATTTGCCTATTGAGAGGACTAAGGTAACCGGTTAGTCACCGGTGAGTGCGGCTGAACGCGTTCATTGTTAGAGTAGGATTCACCTAAGTTGGCCAAAACGAAAGTAAACAAACTATTATCTTCTTACAAACTTAACCATAAAATCCAGCTGTGCTGAAAACATTGTCAACGAACATCTGTTTAGTATAGCACTTGCAATAAAGGGAAAGTTCTGATGCAATTTGCAACTGGAAGTTCACTTGCGCGGCTTAAAATATTACTAAGGGGCTTTTCCAAATAAATTATGTATTAACAGGGAGATGATGTGTCATGGATGCGGCATGGTTAATAGTCTAAGATTTTGTAATGAAATAATATTTACAAAGAAATATAGGAGAGTTTTTGAATAGCCAGTATTACTTGCTGCAAGTCAGTGTCTGAAAAGAGAGATTGTTTCATATGGCGGTCAAAACTTATTAAAATTGGTCCAGGAAAAATAAACAAGCAGTTAAACAAACTAAAATATTTGTAAATCAAGAAATATAATGAAATTAAACTTTGGCAGCTATGTAAAAAGGTTGAATGGAAATAAAAACTTCTAAAAGTAGGCGATATTATAACATTCTATAACCTATAACATTTGTAAACAAACGCAACGTGGCGATTTGACAGCTCTGAGAAAATGTAAACAGACACCATGTGTAACCAACAATGTTTTCAATGTGACTTGTATAAAAATTGTTGATGAGATGGTTAGTACATGCTTTGGCCAACTTACGAGAATCCTACTCTAAATTCATTAAATTGTATAGTTATCACGTAAAACAGCTGATTGAAAGATCATTTATGTCATGTCAAATTGTGCAGGCCAATTAAAGCTAATATAATTTTCGAAGAATACTATTTGTGTGTCCAACTACTAGTGCTAATGTAAATAATGGAAATATATTTATATATAGAAATAAAATTATTTTCTTCTGCTGCATTTTGCTTGGGTGATATTTTCCATTCCAAACTCCGTCACTCCAGCTGGATACGGCGCGGTGGCGAAGGTTGAGATGTTGTTGGAAAGGGAAACCCGCGTTCGATAAGTACGATTGGTGTTTTTTGCATTACTTTTTTGTTAAAGGTATAGCATTTAATCTGTATTTTCCTATTAACTGGAAGAAAATTTGATTTTTTGAAGGTGTTGAAATGTCCTTCCGATTTTAAGTTATTGGAATTTTAACTATTTGTATTTTAATTTGTAAGCCTATAATGAGTAATTCTGAGATTCTTGATACCTTTGAACATTTAAAAACAAACTAACTCTTTCATTATAAATCACTTTTAATAATTTGTATGTTAACCTATCTGGTTGATAGATTAGTTGATAAACCTACAGTAGCGTTTATCTGGTATAAGACCTGTGGGCCAAAGGATACAGGATAACGGTTCATTATATTAAATCATTAAATTGTAGTTTATGCTTAGGTAGGCAGTTAAGTTTATGTAACTGAAAGAGTAGCCTAATTCACTAGGAATTCATTGGTCTATGACAATGGGCAGTATTGTTTTTAAGATAATCGTTGTTGAATGTCAAAAAAATTACAAATCCCATTTCTTTTGAAAATATGAAAATTTATGACAATATATATAATGTATTTCCACTGCTTTTTCCTTTTTGGAACTATGGTCAAAAAGGTTTTTGACCAAGGTCTCGATCTTTTTGTAGGTTTATTGATGTATGCTCTTTTCCGGAACATAACTATCTTTATTAACCTCTCTAAACATAAACAAGTACTCATGCAGCACTCTGACTGTAGGGTTCGAATTTCAATTTCAAGGCTAGAATATCTCATCTATATAATATTATTTACTTACGTCAATAAACAATCTTGTACATTGGTTTGGCGAACCGGTTTCGGAAATTATTCCATCATCAGCGCCTTTTAAAGACTTCAATTAGACCATCACACTATCACACATCTATCTTCTTAGCTGTAAGGCCGCGTCGTTGTGATTCACTTAAAATGTGTATCACAACGACGCACAATGTATGTTGCAGCAGACCTGCATACTCAGCGAATTTCAAATTCAAAAGAACGTAGTTAAATCCAACATAGCTCAGTTGGAATATGGACGTACAACGAATTTTCTCCTTACGAACAAATTCGATGAGTGAAATCAGTGGAATGATACACACAAACCGTCGCGGACAACGAAAAACGCCCGGCAGAATCCGTCGTCCGTCGCATACTACATACATGCAATGGGCCTGATAGTGTTTTCCTAAAGAGCGGAATCCGTCATTCGCCAGCATCGTTCCCACGGCGGAAATACCCCACATGGTTTGGAGGAGTCTAGGACGCAGTCTGCTGGAGTTTTTGTGTCAGTGCAAGTTGGTCGTTTGTGGTTATTTTGTTAATCAAAATTAATTCTTTCAAAATCATACAAATAACGTTAGTTTAATTTATTATATTTTGGTTAAAAATGAACTAATATATGATTACCGTCCCAAGAATACACTTCACTTGCTTTATTTCTGTGTCTTCAACATCGGCTCTCAGCGTAGTCAGTTTCTTTATCCGTTTAACTTTACTGACACAACAGTAATGCCGTACACAGTTTCATCTTCCTGCACATGAATTTATTTTTCATTTAGTCAAATTGTTTAAAGCCAATAAAAAATTGTAACGACGAAATTAGTAACTGCATAATGAGTCAAGTCAGTCCTGGCGAGGAGGAAAACACACCGCACAATGAAACCCGTTGGCCGGTCCGCGTTATCCGGCGTTTTCAGGCGTTGTCTGGCGTTGTCTGGCGTTTTCAAGCGTTGTCCGGCGTTTTCCGAGGTCCGCGACAGAGTTTAAGTCCTTCCTAGGAAAACGGTCCTTAAAATCAGTGGTAATGTCCGAATTCCGTCTTGCCTCAACTGATCATCAAAAACTGGTAATGGCTCATTTTCACGGGGCAAATTCAACTATTTCCATTATTAGGAATATAAAATTCAAACTTTATATTCCATATACACAGTATTAATCTTAATTATGAAAGACTAACTGAGCATCGACGAAAATCATTTTACGTGCGATGTGTTTAAACCTGAGGACATTTCCAAGTAACTTCTTAAAACCGTGTCCAAACAAGTACAACGCTGTTTTTTATATTTCAAATAAAATAAAATGAAATATTGCATATTTTTCATTTTAAAACTTATCTTCATTTTAATAACGCTCTGAAAACTCAGAAATTTTTAGAATATAAGGTCTTTTAGGTTATGGAATTTTATTTTATTTTGATGTTTGTAATTAAATGGCAAATCAAATGTGTTGTAAAAAGGTTATTGTTAACTTGTCAACTTTTTTTTAGATATTAATGAATCAAATTTTTAAAAGGCAGCCATTTTTAAATACTAAAAGATAAAAAAAAATTGAAAACTGTTGAACATTTTAGTCATTTAAACTATGGTTTACGTACCAAATCTCAATAATTTACCTTAGGCCGTTTCAGAGTTATAGAGTTTTAATTGAGAAACACACACTGACTCACAGACGGAAAACGGAGCGAGATAGACCTTATACTTATGTGAATTTTTTGTTGTTTTGACTTAAGGAACGTGCCCATAGAATCCCGGGAGAGAGAGTTTTGAAACACCGTGTGTACACTCATTTTTTATTCGTTGTTATTTGATTTCGTTGTTGATTGTTGCGATAGTGCACCCCATATCGAAAAAAAACGCCACGACAATTATTGATACTAATTTTGGTGTAGTCACGTCTAGAAGTATTCCAATACGGCCAAGCGAGCAATCCGTATGTCCCGGTCGCTGGTATGTCCCTGACGCAAGTACCCAAGGGGGAGAAGTCAGGCCGTAACGCGCGGCGGCGATGGCGGGAAACAGCCCGCTTTCTATTTACTACATACCTGAATTAAAATGACTATGTAAATATGAGTATTTATTAATTGATTTTGGTTAAAAACATTTAATTCGGTTTCATGACGAAAAACTCCCTTAAACACGATTATTAGGCTGCTTAAAGGAAGCAGTAACTGTAAGTTTCCATTGATCATTGGAAGTTTTTATTTTTTCCTCAACATTATCGACTCAAATATGGCTCACATGGTATTAACAGCTCGAGAGTATTTAAAGGGCATAAAACTTCTTATCTTTTATTATATTCCAACTACCGTAAGTGTAATTAATGTGAGCGTGATTTAGATTTTGTTCTTGAGTTGTCATAGGTTCAGCTGCTCGTCTAATTCATAAATTTCTTTAGAGTAGCATAAAATTAGATTAAAAGTTCAAGGATATAATAAAGGATGCGAATTAAGCATCCAAGCCAAACAACAACAACTTGTTTTGACATCCAAGGTGTTTTTTAACAACTAGCTAGATTTTAATTAACTCGTCTTAAACAAATTGAAACAAAACTATTTTTTTTTTTAATTACAAATATTCTGACTGAATATGGTAAAATTTAGTATTAAGTACGTCGAACATCTCTTACGGAAAAAGAATAAAATCGTTTATTTTGATAAAAACTTTATATTTTGTCCATAAACGTTATTTAAGTAATCGCATGTTCATAGCCCGGTATAGTAACTATAATTTCGACCTTATATAATAAATAATAAACAATTATGTTTATAACAATAAATTACACCAATCGATAGAAAATTTAATTTACTTTAAAAATACTAAGCTATCTTCGCAATTGTTCCTGTTTAACAGATTTGCGAAATATCAAAATTTATTTCTCTTGAGATTAATATATTTTTCTTTAATATAATCAAGCTTAAAATACGGTATTATTCTTTGGGGGTCTACGTCCCAATCAAAATTTTGACGCGTCTTCAGATTACAAAAAGAGCCATGCGCATCATGGCTGGAGTTTTGCAGGTGAACGCCATGCCGAAATATTTTTAAATCTCTGGACATTTTAACATTACCTTCAATTTATGTTTCTGAAATTTTACTATATTATAAGTTTTAATCAACAACAATACTGACTGGCGCAGACATTCATAATTACAATACCAGGCACAGGCACCATCATAGACAAACTCCCCATAGATTAGAATTATTCGCTACGCTACCAAAAAATATCGGGCCCAAATTATTCAATAAACTACCAGAAAACATTAAATCAGTCAACTCCGTATCAAAATTCAAAGTTTTATTAAAGAAATACCTTTTGGAGCGTGCGTGTTACTCTGTGGATGAATTTTATTCTTTAACATAAATCACTCACAGCAAAGAAAAAATCTGTTTAAACCATAATTAGCTTATAAGTTTATAATAATTATACATAAAAACAAATTTAGTTTTATATTGACGTTTGTGATGCGATTTGTATTGTCTTACTACAATAAAAAAATTTTGATTTTGATTTTCGACCATCGGCAAATATCATGGGTGTCTAAATTTTGCGGGGATTTTAATTCGAAGTAGCGCGCGACGCGTTCTCCCCTGTCTTTGCCCCCTGCCCGTGTTAAGCAAAGCCTTTTGCCCCTCCTCGGCTCGGCGTTCCCCTCGGTCGGAGGGGAGCGGCTGGCCCTGGCCGTCTCCTTTCATGTATACTCCTAGGCCCTGGACATCTGGGCCGAGTTACTTGACTCTACCTGTAGTCGCCTCCACTCCTACTCAAGACAAAAAGTGCGCACACGCGGCTGGGACCAGAAAAGAAATACAGTTTTTCGTAATTTCCCCTTCGTATACTGCTTAGATAGGTTTTTTAAGTGTTTGATAAATTATTTTATGAACTTTTTCCTCAATTAACTTGTGACCAGCGATGGACTGATGCGAGTGATAATCAGTTTTATCCAGAACTGAAGATTAGGGGCTATCGAGCCTCGATACCTAATCCGAGAATAGAATTAATTGGATCATTTTTGCAATGGAGTAAATGTTTACCTTTTACAGTATGACGACATAAATGATGATAAAGAAATCACACTACTGTACCTGGTTTAGAATAAAAACTGTTAATTTTTAAACGCAGAAATGAAACTACTGCTTGAAAGTAATAAAAACAGAAATAAAAAATCAAATAAATAAAATACTCTTGTCTTTTCATGACGCAGGTAAAACGAAATAACGAAGGAAGGGAAGGAATAAAGAAAGGATTTCAAGGAACACAAATTAGGCACCGTCCCAGTGGCCTTTGTCAAGTTGTCATGTTACTGTGATGGACATGAACATATGTTTAATGTTGTGTCAACTTAACCTGATATTTATTGTAAAAAAAGGAGTGTTCTCAATTGATTGGCGACATTCTCGATTTCTACCAGCTCTTTGTCAATACGGTGATGATTATAAAGAAACTAGGGGATGTTTTTTGTGGATTCACCCACGATTTTGAGGAGATAAAAAAACATATTTATTTGCTAAGGAAAAAACCAAATTACTAATTTAAATTTAGTATCACATGTTGATTATGTAAAATTTCTATAAATTATCCATACAACAATAAAAAAGTGATTTCTGAAAGTGCTTGTACTGTATATAGTAATAATTACACTATTCTTATATATTATTTTTAAAGTGTTTTTAAAACTTAAACCAGAACAAATGTTTTGAGTTTTTCTCATACACCCTTCTCGGACTCTAGTGTTCTCTGGAAATGTAAGATTATTTGTTTTATATGATTGCAAATTTGATTAGCAGGAATGGTATTGTATCAATACATAACTTGTATATAATAACCTAAATCTTACTTCGATTATAAAAGAATTACGAACGTTTTACTGCAAAAGCAATTTTTTGATGGGGTACACACATATATATTAAGTAATCAAATGACAAACTCTGCATATAAAATAAATGCCCGTTGAATAAACCTATAACTTTAAGAGCGTTTATAGGATTGCTTTGAAATTGGAAATGCTCAGCAGCGGATCAAAAACCGTTATACAGGGTGAGTCTTCTAAGCTGACCACATCAGATTGTAGACGAACTGCTTGACATATAAAGACGAAGCAAAACCTTTCTCAACTAATTCATAATGAGATACGAATTCCCAACTAATGAGATTATGAACAGAAAACAGATCTTTTACATCATCGCTGTATATAATATATTTATTTGAATGTCCTAATATTGTAGACTGATTTATTGTTTTTACTAATATACATATTAGGCCCCTATTATTGCAGTTTTAAAGTATTACAATACAGGGTGAATCTTCTAAGCCGTCCACAACAGATTGTAGACGAACGGCTTGACATTCAAAGACGAAAGAAACCCTTTCCCCACTAATTCATACCCAAGGAAAAAAGTTAAAACATTTTTAACCTTTTTAAAATACAGAGTATTCCATAACCGGAGGTCATGGGTTCGAATCTCAGAATTTTTTAAAGTAAACATATGTCATGTTATGCATCATTTTAAAACCATAAACAAGACAAACAATTTGGTGAAAACAGAATTCACTTATGTTGATACATTTCAAAATGGCGGCAACTTTCGTGAAAAATATTGGTATTTATGGAATTTCCTGTACCTCAAGATTCACAAAACATATTATTGTTCTGTTTAAAAATTTTAAATCCTCGTAAAATCAGCTTTTATTTGATATACTTCATGCCAGCATTTAGAAAATAAGTTTTTAACAGTACAATATATTTTGCTTTAAAGTAGGTAGCCCTAAAAATCAAAAAATTTAAATGGCAGCACATCATTTTACAGGTCTTGCAAAGGCCAACAACTTTTCAATTTACTCCTACCTCCTATCTTTGGTGGTTTTGTAGTTATAAGTGAAAAATCTGCATTTTACCGTATAAAGCCCATGTTAAATGTGCATACGTTGGATGGATACGAATTTAAATGCCTTGGAGACTGCACATTTAACATGGGCTTTATATGGTAAAATGGGATTTTTTGCTTTTAACTACAAAACCACCATTTTGAAATGTATCAAGATAAGCGAATTCTGTTTTCACCAAATTGTTTGTCTTGTTTAGAGCTTTAAAATGATGCATAATATGACGTATGTTTACATTTAAAAATTCTGAGATTCGAACCCATGACCTCAGGTTTTTAGAATACCCTGTATTTTATAAAGGTAAAAAATGTGTTAACTTTGTTCCTAGTGTATGAATTAGTAAGGAAAGGGTTTGTTTCGCCTTTGTATGTCAAGCCGTTCGTCTACAATCTGTTTTGGACGGCTTAGAAGATTCACCCTGTTTATTAATACATACTTTAAAACTGCAATAATACTATGTCTATTAGTAAAAACAATAAATTAGTCTACAATATTTGGATATTCAAATAAAGATATTATCTACAGTGATGATGTAAAAGATCTGTCTTCTGTACTTAATCTCATTAGTATTTAATTTTTGTAACTAAACGGACATAATTTTGTTGTTTTTTTTCGAGTTATAAACAAATTATTCTTTACTCTCCAATAATTTATAAAAACTATGTGTGAATATATTATACATAAAACATGTTGGTGTAACAGTGATAAAAATCTATTTTTTTTGGGCTTGAATAAATGACATTCTATAAAGAAGCCGTTGATGACAATTTATTCAGGAAACAGTCTTTTGTAAACTTGACAGTTTTGTTTTAATGAGACGAAAATTATATAAGTCCAAAATTATTTACCGATCGTACTTCATTTGCGGACCCATGAGTTATAAAACTTTTTAAAACAAGTAATGAATTCGCTTCGTAATTTTTAAAAGGTAAGAAAAACGATCCTCGCAATTAAAGTGTTTACTTGCGCTTTGACAATAAGGTGGTTTTATTGGCGAATTTGTAGTGTTTACTTAACCTTTTGCAAAGGAAATATTTAACTGCCCTAGCATAAGCACTTTTAATCGAGTCTAGACTCTTACTTATTAGTAAATATCTTTAAAACGATCCAGGTCCTGTTGTTGAATAAACTTTGTGAATTTAAGGTAACAAAATTTATAAAATATTTTAATAATTGACTATACTAACCCCGTGCAGCGCAAATCGCCGCAAAAAACTGATATCTATACTATTACTTTCCACTATATAGTCACTGGCACAATATAACATCTAAAAAGTTAAACAAATTAAATGTTATGTTATTTGTTCTGTAATTAGAAATATAAATAATTCCGCACGTTTAATCAGCTCTGAATCACAAATTAAATAAATTACAACACAAACCAAGGAACCAACATAGCAGGCACGAACCCAGGGGGGCTCAAGCTTCTCACGAAAGTGGAAAAATTGGCAACAAATCAGAAAACTCATTTTTTTAAATAAAGGCCGGAAATTCTCTTAATTGTGTTGTCTTCGATAGATTTCTTGATTATATCTTAGAGATTCGGCAATTATTCGGCCATCATATCTCTTTTATCACCGTCGGTCGATCTAGGCATTATCTGTATCGGTAACTTCGATCGTAAGTCCCTCGGCATAGCATGTGAAAAATCCTGGTTGCATCTCAAAACAAATATCTTTATTCGATTTTCGCTGAAAAAATAATCTTTGGGATCAGTGCAAATCCCTTGGTTGTATATCGGCTGACAAATATCATGCCAGTCTTATACGGCCATCAAAACTTCCGATTGTAATACGGAGCTAAATCTCTTAATCGTTTCGGAAAATCATATCTAAATTCTATCGCGGGTAGGAAAACATTCGTCGTATCACAAAACAACCTTAGGATTAAAATTATGTACGATTACATTTTCTGATCTTTCGCTGTCACAAAATTTTACGGAAATTTGTATACATAAAAATGATTTCGGTAGTATAGCGGCTAGTAAACCTTGGTCGTATTTCAGCAGACGAATCTCTTGGTCGTTTCGCGGACGTCGAAAGTCTGTTGTTTAGATCAATATCTCGATTCTGGCGATGCTGCTTAAATTCTCAGTAATACCTCGACAATGAAATCTCTCGGTGTCATTATCGTTGAAAGTCTCGCAACCATTTTGCGGCCGTAACAACTCGAATCTTTTGCCCAACACATTCTATAGTGATAGGTGTTCAAATTAGTCGAGCTGTAGGTATATGGACCTAGATAATCTTGCCCCCAACTGAAATTAAGCCCATGGCAAAAACTGTATATGTTAACCAATTGACATAAATATTTTCAAATTACAAATAAAACCTGCAGAAATAGGACCGATAACCTTTGTTTTGGAACAACCCGCGTGTAAATTGGTTCATAATAATACTAATTAATTGCATACGTTTTTGGGTACTGGCCATGATAAACCAAATTCTTCTTGAGCGTTTGCTCTTTTTCTGTTGTTAGAAAAAATACCTCATGTCTTCAAAATCAGCTGATTGAAGGACTGTAAAATGAAATCATTGCAAAGGTTTGGAAATATCGATTTTTTAAATAAAAAAAGCAAGATAATGTGAAAGTAAATAGAACCGGCAAGACCAGAAAAGTCGAGCTTTTAATTGATACATTAGCAAAACTATTTTCAAAATACAAATAAAATCTGCATATAATATGACCGATAACCTTTGTTTTGGTACAACCCGCGTGTAAATTGGTCCAGTAGTTTGGCCACGCTCGCTGTCATAAGCTTCAAATTTCTTCCCCCATGTTAAAACTCCAGGAAAAAGTTTATTTTTCGTTTTGGACCCAATTAACATAAATACTTTCAAAATACAAATAAAGCCTGCACGTAATATAGGGCCGATAACCTTCGTTTTGGTACAACCCGCATCGGTCCAGTAGAACGGTCAAGGTCGCTGTCATTAATTTTACAAACGTTTTTTAATATGTAAGATATTTCAAAAAGGTTGAAGGTCACTTTTCTTTTCCCTGCTTTTCTCAGCGATGAAAATGGTGAACAATGAAGTTAAACGTTTGTGGTTTGTTTTAAATTCTTCCTTAGTTATTGGTATAATTACAATATTGAGCTTGTAGTCTTCTTCATTAAACATACCTTAAAGATGGATATGCGGAACCATAAATATACTACGATTGGAAATATTAGTCAATCGTCATAAAAGCTAAAATTTCCTTGTGCAACTACAAGTAAGTTTGCTGAAACTGCAACAAATTTGCAGTCCTACCCTGGTAGGAAAATCGTTATTAAAGCCTAACACAGTTTCTCGTAATGCGGTTCATATAAAAGTTAATATTTTTATCAATTTATAGATCCTAAAATACTCTATTTCAGAACTCACTGTTATAATTAACAATATCACAGATATAAACACACGCACAAATGAACCACATAGAGGTAAACAGTCAAGGATAACACTCTTTTTGTAGTTTACCTCGCTCGGCGTGTTATCATGTTTACTTTCTCCCCCCTGTAGAACTAAATAGTATATGGAGAAAGTATTGTTTTCGTCAAAAATTTCGAATTTGAGTTGTTAGTGGATATATTCATTTTAGTGCTCCCTGAATCAAAAAAAGTGGTTTCGTAGTGGTGTCTGTCTGTCCGCGTGTGTGTGTGGATGTATGTGTGTGTATGTATGGATGTAAACAAAGCTAGAGACTACCCCAGTAGTCCGATTTTCATGAAATTTGGCATGTAGGTGTAAAACCATAATATCTCCAGGTTTTTTTCAATTTTTTAAATTTTTATTTTAAAGGATATTTATCCCATAAAAACCTTTAAAAAAACGATAAAAATCCAAATTTTAAAAAATTGCTCAGATGATTTTGGTAAAAATTTCACGGTTTTTAGTGCTGAAGATGACAAACAAAATGACACCACCCGCATGTCTGTAAAAATTCAGGTTCAAAAGTTAGGGGGGTTTAAGTATTCAAAAATTAATATTTTTCTAATTTCACAAAATATGTAACTTCTTAATTACTTGCGACCGTTAATTTTGGCTTGAATAAATAAATAATATAGTATTTCGAATTATTAAATTACGTCAACTGGTTGCGAAGATAATTGATATTTTGGTTTGGCGGTAAACGCAGTAAGTTGTTCAATCTTATTCTTTTGGCAAATATGTAAAAACCGATATCTCCGTTAATTACTAACCGATTTTGATAAAATTTGGCATGTATTTGTGAGATAATTAATTGTTAATTTTTGTTTTATTTCATTATATAAATTTTCTGGTTTCAAATGACATTATGGGAAAAAATATGAGTCAGTTTCCTGATACCATTTATAATTACAGCTTTTGCAACATCAGTGACAAGGTGAATGCGAAATTGAAGGCAAATAGGCTTACTTATTTTGTCCTTTAATCCTGAAGCCTAAAGACTTAGATTTAAAATTGGCTATGATTCTTTTCTTAGTAAAAAACACCTTTGTAAATGCACGGCTATAAAATTTAAAACAGAGAAATTGCGACGAGCGGGCTTGTAGTCGCCGGGGGTGGGGGGGAGGGGGTGCGGGCCGAACAATGTGAGGGGCGGCAGAGGGTCGGACCCCAGCGGGTGACTGTACCGGCAGCGCGCGGACTGTACCCGGTCACCCGGCGACCTGCCAGCCTGCCTGCCGAGAGTTCCTAGCGACCACAGTGCAAATGGATCCTGTATTTCCAAATCGTGTCTTATCCCAAAAAATCACATATTGAGTAGGGGTGTGCGAGTACTCGAGAATCGAGCTTTTTTCGAGCCGAGTATACACTACTCGGCTCGACTCGACTTATTGCAAATTACTCGAAAGTTCGAGTCGAGTAGTTACTCCCTCCGTTTACCCGAAATCGGCACGTGCGAAAGAATATTACGGCCATTTTTCACAATGTCGATCCATCTTTAACGAATATAACTGAATCCTCGTTTGTTATAAACTTGAAGTAAAAAGTTATTTTTAGTTATTAAAGACACGTAAATTTTGATATCACTCTACCTTTTCTAGTTTGAGGTTAGTTATTGTTACATCTTGTAAAAAAATGATTTTTGTTATATTTTAGTAACCATTCCAAATAAATAAAAACTTAGTTTTTTTTGTTGACAGGTACATCAATAAAAATGTACCTGTGTGAATAACTCAAAGGAAATATTTTAATCATGAATTGAGTCATGTAATTGGTCACGGCTTATAATTAGTGTTTTCATTTCATTTCAAACCCCAGGTAAGCATTAAACACAAGTTAGGCTTGAAAACTATATCAAATCAAGAATTATTGTAAGTTTAAGTAAAAGGTTTTCTTTCTTTTGTTTTGGTATCATTTATTTGCATATCTGCTCTTAGTTCAATAACTCTTTTAAGTTTAATTACCTCGAAATTTTAATTTGTATTTGAGTAATGATAATAATTTTTTACCATTATGTAGAAACATGATGACTATTATACTATAAACTTTAAAAAAAACTCGACTCGAAAAAAGCTCGAAACTCGCGGGTATTTTTCAAAACTCGGCTCGGCTCGACTCGACTTCAAAAATCACTACTCGCACACCCCTAATATTGAGTTATGCACATCACTGGATTCACCTGCTAAAGACGAATCTGGCTGTAGCAGCGGTATATAAAAAAATCGTATTGCACTTAAATTACAAAAAGAAAATCAGGATATTTCCCAAAACATTTCTTATCCCCGTAAAGTTTGTGCCTTATCTAGAGTATCCCATACAAAGTCATCTCCAATGGCACCATATTAGATAGACATTAACACAGGAATTTCCAAAGTACGTCTTATCCATCTATTAAAATCAACTTTACAAAAATAATATTACTATAGTATTTTCACAACTAAGCAATTATTTCTTACATCTGCAGTACTGGAGTCAGTTATTACGATAGCGTGAATTGGTAACACTGTTTACGTGTTGTAGTTGAATAAAACTGTTTTTAACCTCATATTTAGCGAAAATAAACGTACTGCAAGTATGGGGTTTTTGCTTCATTTTCATGATAATTCGTCGTAAAAATGGATTAAAACGCTCTAAATAAATAGGATCCTATAAAAAGACGATATAAAGGACGTTTTCTTGATAACTTTACCAATTCAACAAACATATTAAAATTTAAAAGTGTTTTGAGCTTTTCCAAAAAGTGTCTTATCCCATCCGGTATTTTCCAAAAAGTGTCTTATCCCATCTGGTATTTTCCAAAAAGTGTCTTATCCCATCCGGTATTTTCCAAACCGTGCCTTATCCAAACTTTAATCTTAAATTAATAATTTTACCAATGAGTACAAGTTAAAAAGGGCTAAATAAATGAAATCCTCGATTTTAGATGATAAAATTTATATAATACATTACTATTTATAGCAATCAAAAGATAGTTAAACAGTTTTTTTGCGTGGCAATACGTAAGAAAGAATAGTGGCACAGACGAATGTGGCCATCAAGGAAGAGATGCATAGGTCATACAGTGTGTCGTTTGAGACTATGATGCACATGACGACAACGACTGAGACCGCGGTTGCCAGCATCCCGCACGCCATGCTGCGCCTGCAGGCAAAATGATTACGTGACTTTTAGCATCCAGGGATGGCAACTGTTTTCAAAATTCAATGTATTCCTTTCTCGTTGTATCGGAACAATTAAAAACCAGATAATCAAATAAATCCGGTATTTTCCAAACCATGCCTTATCCAAACTTTAATCTTAAATTAATAATTTTACCAATGAGTACAAGTTAAAAAGGGCTAAATAAATGAAATCCTCGATTTTAGATGATAAAATTTATATGATACATTACTATTTATAGCAATCAAAAGATAGTTAAACAGTTTTTTGCGTTTTTGCGGAAATTTGGAAAAGTGGAGAAGGCATAGTTTGGAAATACAGATTCGAATGGGAGAAGCATGCCTATATTACTTGTGGGAATGTTCCATATTACATATTTTGTTATATTAGTTACTTCCATGTTAGTTGCAAAGAAATACTAGTTGAAACAATCTAATATCTGTATTAGGTTTAATATTAGGTTTTCGATTTAATGTTTTGGGAAGTTTTGGCTAAAAATTGAGCTTTAAACCGATAAAAACCTGCTAAAAAAATATTTTTATAAATTGAAAAAATATTAAAATTGAAATTCACCAAGATTTAGTAAATTTTATGACACTGTTTGTTTAGTTAATGCTGTTACAGCTATTATATTAAATTAATTAATTTTATGCAAAACTATCACTACCATTTACTCAAAACAATTACAACAATATTAAATAAATCTACTAAAATAGTTAATTTTTTTCTATAGTAGAATAATTGTTTATACTATATTAAATATTCAAAATACATATGCATATGACATTTCATGCCGGTGACCGCCTTGCATTAGCTAGATATTTTATTAAACGAGAAACCTCTCAATTTAGTTTTAAATTACATAAGGAAAATTTACTACATTTATTTTGTTAACACTAGCAATGAAAGAAACAGAGAGTCGAGTTTAATAATAGCTGTGTATAGTATCGAATAAGGCAAAGATGTATTAGTCAGAATCACATATTAGTTACTTTGAAAATCAGTTAATTTTACGTATCTAATACGGAAAACCTAAATATTAGGCCATCCCTAGATACTTGCATTACAGCAAATTAAGTCTGGGCCGCCATATTGTCTAGGTATCGAAACGTAAAACGGTGTTTAAAACCTCGTAATCAGATAGATGACAGTTATCACGTTTCAAATAACTTGTAGTTTATACCATTCAGCATTGATGCTTAAGGTTGAAATTTGCATGTGAAGAGTCCTTTAGAACGATAATATTATCAATCATATTTCAAAAATATAATTTTTTCTATTTAAAAAAATAAAAAAGTCATAAATTTTTATTCAACTTAAAACTTGAAACGAAAAAATAGTCGGCTGCTACTTTTTTTTATTTTTATGGTCAGGTGGAATAAAAAACGATGGAAATTGTTGCTAAAGAGTTGATTTTTTAAAATCATATTTCTTTGGAAAAAATAGCTGCCATAGTTTGATCGATAACTAACTTAGTTCTTGTTGGAGAGTTCATCCGTGCGGCGCCTGCATAAAAAGAAAGTCAATCCTAAACTGCTGTTTACAAAAATATAGTCGGCTAACAAATATAAATGTAGTATCAAGTAAAAGGTCTAAATCTCACAATTACTATGATACCAATTATAAATGGTTTAGAAGCAGTTTATACATCATAGGAACGTTACAGGTGCATTCCGTGTGGCAGCTAATAAGCTTCTCTCAAAAAATGTCAGGACAAGCTTCTCGGTTATCAGTGTTTACGATGAGTGAACCATTTATTTGGATGTGTGATGTGTGCTGTAAACCATTTATTTTTGGTACAATAGTAATTCTAAGATTCAGACCTTTAATTTGATACCATATTTGTAATTTTTTACGAAGTTTGTTTTTTCCATGCATAGGGACTAGAAGCAAAAGGCTTCATGTCGCGCCTCGTGTGCTCCGTCTATGTGTACTATGTGGTCGCTGGGTGTGCCATATGAGAACTGTAGTGGTGTGAGTCGAGTTTTAAAAAAATACTCGCGAGTTTCGATTTTTTTCGAGTCGGGTATTTTGAATAGTAGAAGTTAATAATCATCATAGTTCATATAAAAAGTAAATTGTTTAGTTGCTAAACTGGAAAGTTTTCCTATGAGTTAAAAGCAAACCTGTTTCCAATTGAAATGAAACGATAACTCAGACCATCTTTAACATAACATTATGCCATTAATCGATAAACTTTCAGCCTTACGAGGTAAAAACAAAGCTACATCTGAACTTGTTTGCTTTAAAATGGTTTTTTGATTTATTTTTATAAGTTGAAAATTAAAGTTAAATCGGTCTCATTGAAGATAAGTAAGAAAATATATCAAATTATAGAAAGGAAAAAAGACAAAACTAGATTTATTGATATTTATTTATAGTGTCTGTTTATGACTGGTGTTTACTGCGTGAAAAACGGCCGTGGAATGCGATCGCGCATACCCATTCCGGTTAAACGGCAGGAGTAACTAACTACTCGGCGACTTTCCGAGAATTTTTCAAAACTTGGAGTCGAGTCGAGTAGTGTAAATGAAAAAAGCTCGCCAATCGATTGCTCGCACACCCCTAATAAGAACACAATTTAGCAGTTTAATTAGTTAGAGATCCAAACATTAGAAGGCAAAGGGTTTGAAATAGTGTAACAAAGTACAATCTTAGCTCAATATGTATTTGAGTTGTTGGGATGAGTTTCATCTGCTATAAAATTCAAATCACTCTCCTACCGATGTCTCACATTTATTCCACCGATCGTAATGTAGTTGCAGCATACTAAAATTATAGAAAAAGGCAATTAGAATAATATTGAAATTAGGTTATAATGAAACGGCAAAAGACAAATAGGTACAAAGATTTGGGAATTTTAACTGTTTAAGGACAGTATATATTGGATACATCTATTATTGCTGAAAGCTATTTAGAAACTTCTGAATTCGAAAACCACCCACATAATACCAGACATAAAAAATTCATTACTTCAACACAACATAAACTGACGTTTTATGAAAAAAACCTTCTTATATAGGACTAAAATTTTTAAAGCATTTACCAAATAACATCAAAAATGAAGAAAACAATACTAAATTCAAAAAGAAATTAAAAGGTTATCTATTTATTCACTTGACGAATTTATTTCCACCCCCCATAGTCAATTATGTTTAATCTTTTATTTTCTCTTCTTTAGTTACGGTTTTATTTAGCTTAAAGTGTGACGACATTCGATGTACAAATATGTACGTAATGAATAAAGATGTTTTTGACTTTTTGACTTTTCTTTCAAATATTCCAATGACATGGCCAGGAGTCCGAGATTCTCGAGAAGTAATGAGGATTTTTGGACCGCTTTTAAAATCATTGTCCACTTTTGCGAGGTTTATTTCAGAGACAGAAAACATGATTGTACGAATCTAATTTGTTTTGTAATTTTTGGGTTATATAAGATAGAGCGAACAGACATATTTTAGAACAGTTTTATTACTGAAAAAGCCAAAATAAAAATTTAATGGATCTGGGGGCAGTTTTAGTCCTAAACTAAGAAACACTGCGGCTAAGAATTAAGGTTAATAATTACCGCCACAAAATTTATTATCTGTAAAGTTATTTTTTTTTAACTAGAAGCGCTCAATATAAAATGGAATATCTTTGACCATAAACTTCTTCGTTTTGAGGTGTAATCATATGTTTCTCCTTGTTAAGTGTTGAGGTTTGGTTTAATCGAAACAAACGATAATATCAGCCGTATTGTACATTTGTTGTTATTTTTTTGTGTTCGTGTTTTTTAATAACAAACAAAGGCTTTAAAAGATAAACAGAAATCAAAATAAGTTCATTGTCAAAGGTACTCCATTTTATCTTGACCGCTTCTAGTTAAAAAATTTAACTGTACCATTAAAATTCTGTTGAATAGCCTATCTATTTTGTGCCGTGTTGCGTATAGCTGGCCCAAATACTCAGTGCGCTGTACCAAATCAAAATTGTTTGGATATATATAAAAAAAACCTGTCTATAGCAACGTGCTAAATCAAACCGCAAAGGTATTTAAATAAATATGTTCGGATGGAAAATTTTAGGAGGGCCCCTTACACTAGACCTACATACATACATACATACATGCATATACACATACATACATACATGCACATACACATACATACATACATATATACATAAATTATATATATAATATTAAAATATATATAAATACATATAAATATATTTTTTTTTCTATATTGAGCTTTCTCTTAAAGAATTTACTTTTTAGTTAAATTTTGATCCAAGCTAACCCCAATTAGCTAGTTTTTAACCGGTTTTTGCTACTAAATTTGAAAAAAATCTTTTTATTCGCACTAACGCGTTTCGACTATGATAGTCATGACCACGTGCTACATTTTACTTCTACATAACCTTGGTCTATCAAAAAAACTAAATATGAATATTAAAAACTAATACAACAGTCAGCCGATTGTATTAGTAACTTTTGACCCTTCATGAGCGTTTTTAAAATAAAATTATAATTATAAAAAGCATTTTTAGTAGGAAGAAAACATTGTAATTTAACAAGAACACGATTAAAATTATTGCACGTGTAGGAGTTATTTATGGATTCACGTAATATAATTTATCTTCTTAATACTCAACGCCATTTTGGAACGTTCGAAACATTTAAATTTTCTCAGTGATTTTACAGCTGAGATCCACGGTGATTACACTGCTATCACTACAATCACTTTTCACTCACAGAATCATCGTAATGTCATTATATTCTGTCATGGGGCTAAATCAACTAATAAACCAGATGTTTGAAATCCTCGACTATATCCAAGGACTGCCAGTTTCTGTTGTTGTAAAAGTGGAAAAACTTATTGGAATCGACATTTCAACAACACTGTCAAAACAGTGACCTACATTGTTTAGTTACAACAAATAATCCAATAATAACAAAAAACACATTTTTTAAGGAGTTCGATTAAGCATAAAGCTATAACAGTCATAAAAAACAATTCTAAACATCGAATTTAACGGTGCGGAGACGGTTTCTAAAGGTTTAAACATTTGGTAAGATAGATTCATTAAGCTAGGATTGTGTTTACATAGGGACTAGCTAGATAACTCCTATGTAAAGTTAAGTTCATTAAGAAGCTTCAAGATTATACTAAATTGAGGCGGGTCATAGCAAAACTGGCTATGAGCAAAAACAAAATATTTTCAGAAAGCACAAAAACGTTTATCTTTTGTTCAGATAGTGTTATTGAGTTGTAATTTTTTTGCAAGTACATTGAGTACTTAATAGTCTTTGGAAACAAATATGTTTTAGCTTTTATTATTAACTGCCAGTAAAAATACATTAAACATTGCACTTGCCAGTTTTGCTTTGACAGACTAAAATAACAGCGACAGTCGGGGGGGGGGGGGGGGGGGAGGGGGGGAGGCGAGTTTTGCTACAACCGCTATTCTTTAACATTGTTTTTGGATAGCTAATAGCCAGTTTTTACATAAAGTAAGCACACAGTCTGGTGCATCGGCTCTCACAGAGAAATAAAACGTCAAAATCTCAATTCCGAAAAAACTGTCAGCCAGTTTTGCTATGACCCGCCTCAAATTAAGGCCGTAGACCGGTGTTTTATTTATAATAAAAACATTTATAAATATTATTTTTATGGTTGTATTGGCTAGTTAGCCGAGAAAATAAATCAAGAGCCCCTATTCCCATTTGAGGTTGGCATGAAGAAAAAAAATTGGGGGTGTTGGGTCTAATATGGCCAATTAAGCCCTGAAATTGAAGTTCGCTCCCTCAAGTCAGCGTGCAGTGAGTACTCTTTGTTTAGTTTTAAAAGAGTGGAAATATTAAATCTCATTTAGATTGTTTAATTTATTCATTGCGACAGTGTTCAAGAGGTGCTGTGAATCTATCTCCGCCGCGCCGCGCCGAGAACAAGCCGAACGCGGCAGAAGCACACCTTCTCTATACAATCCACCATTCAAATCTCCACACCATGTCGGCCACCGCGCCGAGAACGAGCCGATCGCGGCAGAAGCACACCTTCTCTATACAATCCACCATTCAAATCTCCACACCATGTCGGCCACCGCGCCGAGAACGAGCCGATCGCGGCAGAAGCACACCTTCTCTATACAATCCACCATTCAAATCTCCACACCTTGTTGGCCACCGCGCCGAGAACAAGCCGAACGCGGCAGAAGCACACATTCTCTATAGAATCCACCATTCAAATCTCCACACCTTGACGGCCACCGCGCCGAGAACGAGCCGGACGCAGCAGAAGCACACATTCTCTATACAATCCACCATTCAAATCTCCACACCATGTTGGCCACCGCGCCGAGAACGAGCCGATCGCGGCAGAAGCACACCTTCTCTATACAATCCACCATTCAAATCTCCACACCTTGTTGGCCACCACGCCGAGAACAAGCCGAACGCGGCAGAAGCACACCTTCTCTATACAATCCACCATTCAAATCTCCACACCATGTTGGCCACCGCGCCGAGAACGAGCCGAACGCGGCAGAAGCACACCTTCTCTATACAATCCACCATTCAAATCTCCACACCATGTTGGCCACCGCGCCGAGAACGAGCCGATCGCGGCAGAAGCACACCTTCTCTATACAATCCACCATTCAAATCTCCACACCATGTTGGCCACCGCGCCGAGAACGAGCCGATCGCGGCAGAAGCACACCTTCTCTATACAATCCACCATTCAAATCTCCACACCATGTTGGCCACCGCGCCGAGAACGAGCCGAACGCGGCAGAAGCACACCTTCTCAATACAATCCACCATTCAAATCTCCACACCTTATTCACCATTGCATCTTGAACGTCAGCTTAGTACCCCAGTGAAATCAATTTATCTAACGTGTCTCTTTCAAACACTGATTATAAAAAAAAATACTGTAGCAAATTAACTGAATTGAGTGAATTAATTCCGTTCGTTATAACTTTCGGGACTTCCAATTTGTATTTGATTTCAACAAGAAATATTTCAGATAGGAAATATTTAATTTGAAGTTAGTGTTTGATTCTACGAACTCATTTGTTAAATAAAATCAACCTATTGCTTATTATTTTCATATATGCCTATCATGAAAATAAATTAATGATCAAGATGTGATGTACGCAGCTGTAAAGGTGTTGCAAATTGTGGAAATTCGTAACTCAGACTCTTATCTCTCAACATTCTAATGCTTAATTCATTATGAGATAATATGAGTGATCATATCTTTCGGTTATCTTGTTTTTTATTTCAGTGAAATATGTTTCCCATTTGTGACTTTGTATGCATTCGTTGTACCGACCAAAAAATCCGCCGATTTTGGAAGTGCTTTAGAATTTTAACCCTCCAGGTTCCAAAAATATAATTAAAAATTACTTTTTACAAAAATGTTGCAAAACATACCGATCTTCTTTAGAAAACTAAACAAATACTGAATTATTGTAACTGAATTACAAATGACACCACAAAAGTTTAAAATTCGAAACGATACTGAAGTAGGCCTAACCCAAACTATGTATCAACAAAATCGCCCAACAAAAAACTGATGTGATATTGGCGTGCACTCAACCTGAATACGGCAATATCATCAATAAAACTCAACTCGACATTTGACTGAAAAGCTGATGAATTAATGATATAATCTGATAATCACGAATTTGAAACTAAAATTAATGTGTACACAAATTAAAAACGTATCTAGCCTACATAAAAATTAAATGTACTTAGAGAAGGCTATATGAAAAGTAAAAATAATAGTCACATTTTCCTTTGAAATATTTCCTCGTTCCATTTGAAATGATTCTAGGCCTAATGCTAATGTTTGTTTATGGACTACAAGTCTCCTAAATAACAGTTTATAAGTAAGTGGGTATACTGCAACCCCTTCTTTATCAACAAAAATGAATTTGTCAACAGAAAATTGCACCTCCTACTAACTGTTTAGATATTCGGTATCGCTACAATGAACGATTTGCATTGTCTCCAAAAGCCGTAACAGATAGATATTTAATCAACTATTAATATTAAGATACAATTTTACAATAAATCGTGTACTATCGCACGTACATTTCAAACGAATTAGTCTTTAAAGTATTTAGATTTCGATTAACACTCGTGGGACAAGAACATTTTGTTTCCATTCTTCTTTTAAATTCGTCAATAAAAATGTAAACGAAGTGTCGCGCGACACCAGGACAAGTAGTGACAGTGATTCGCGCGGGAGGACGCGGCGGCGGAACTGGGTTAATGAATCACAGATCAATAGCGAACACGTGCTACAGCTACTACACCTACCTGCCAGGCGGAGTGCAGACATCCGCTGGAACTCCGGCTCCTGGAGCCACTTCCACATCCTCCTGAACGTCTCCCGGCCGGACTTGAGCTTGGACCAGGGCTTGGGGTTGCGCAGGAGGTCGCTCAGGGTGCCCTGGGACCGGCAGAGGACTCGCTGGGCGAAGATCGCCTGAGGGATGCTGTATCGCTTCAGCTCGGCGGATATCCTCTGGGCGAGTTCCTTGGTGTTGATCTCCTCCAGCTCGCCCGCCTGGGACGCCGCCTGGCCGCCCATCGCGTTGTTGGGCGACACGTTCCGCAGCGTCAGCGTGGCGGTGGGCTGCGACGTCAACTTCGGCGGCGAGGGCGTCGCCACCACGACGGCCTCCCGCTGCATCTGCTGGGCGACGATGGCGGGCGGCGAGTGGTGCGGCCCGGGCGACGGCGACACCACGACGCCCACGGTGTGCGGGGTGATGGTGGTCAGCCCGTTGATGGTCGCCGCCCCGCCGAAGTTGGTCACTATCGTGTTGGGCGGGGAGTGCAGGGAGCCGGAGGGAGGGCTCAGCGTCGGGCTCTGCGAGGCCCCGAGGTTCCTGCCGACGGGGTTGTAGGGCGAGTCGTAGCTGTTGGGGGAGATGCTCTTCTGCGGCGAGTTGAGGCCGTTCTGGCTGTAGGACGAATGAGGGCTGAGAGGCGAGTGCTGGGCCATCCCGAGGACGTTGTTGGGAGAGTAGTGGTGCGGAGGCGACATGCTCATGCCGTAGGGCGAGTTGACGCCCATGCCGAGGCCGATGTTGCCGAGGCCGTTGTTCTGCATGACGGTGAAGGAGCCGGACACGTTGCCCGCGTGGCCGTAGGCGAACTTGTCGCTGACCGTGCTGATGGGCGGCAGCGGCTGCAGCGGCGTCAGCGTCGCGTACGAGCTGCTGGGGCTGAAGCCCGGCGGCGACATCCTCCCGTTGACGGAGGTGAGCGTCTGGTAGGTGGGCTCCGGCTGCAGAGACCGGAAGTCCGTGGCGTCTATCATGCTCGTGGGCGAGATCTTACCGGGGCTGAGCAGCTCCGAGTCATGCGAGTCGTCGTGCGGGTGGACGATGACCGACAACTCCTGCTTGCCGTCGACCTCTTCCTCGTTCTCCTCCTTCACCTCCGAGACTGACACTGACAGCTCACCGTCGTGCGCGTCCGCCGCCGCCGCCGCCGCCGCCGCATCGACCAGCGATCGAGCCTCCCGCATTTCCACTACGTTCTCCATCATCGCACATAGAGCCCGCCGCTCTCCGGGTTCCGTCGCGCGTTCGACCGTCGGACGACCGTACTCGGCGCACTATACCGAACACTTTTACCGAGTTTTCCACTATCAGAAATGCGGAATCGATGAATTTTCGAGCGTTCGTCGGAGATCCATGTTGTCGTGAAGGCGCACAGCGGGACCGCGGGTCGGGCGATCAATAGATGCGAGTTGCGCGGCGCGGCGAGGGGCAGGTGAGGCGGGGAGCAGCTGTGTGGAGTGTAGAGGGAGGCGGGTGGGGTGGTAGTAGTGTGGCTGTCCTGGCGCTGCCGGCACGACTGTCGCCGCTCGCCGCTCCCGCTCGCCGCTCGCCGCTCCCGCTCGCCCTCGGCGCTAGCGCTCCCTCATGGTAACCCCCGACGACTTCCTGCAACAGCGAAAATTAATTACGACCGACCGTACTACAGATTGTTCGAATGGTCGGTCTTTTATTATTATTATTATTAAATATATTTTTATCGCGTCTTAAATAAAAATGACATATTGTTATTACCTGAAATTAATCAGTCAGTTAGTCGTATTTAAAACTATCAGAACTATAATAAATAATATTTTTAACAAGCGCTAATGTTATTTTTAAAATATTTAATAATTTTTTTTGTGATAATTAAAATTGTTTTTTGTTATTTTTTAAATATTTAATAATATTTTTTTAAATAATTAAAATTGTTTTTGCAACATGATTCCATGTTGGCTAGTAAAGTTTTACTACATATATAATATATTTTCTCCATTTCTAATAGATGTAGAAAACTCCAGGCGATTAAAAGCTAAGACGTTTGTTAAATTTTATTATAAAGTACTGTGGTAATATTTTAGTAAAAAACGTTTGACGTTCCTTTAAACAAAAAAAACTTTATCTGATCGATTTTTGCATCATCTCTCGATTTGCAACTAATTTCCATTATTCGAATGCTTGACCGTTTTTACTAGAATTTCAAGAAACTTCCCTTAAGTTCTGAGAGGAGTTTCCAGGTCCCAGGTTTAACGCTAAGAACTGATTATTTCCCAAATTTAGATAGCAGATAGGCTTAACTTCGGTATAATATTTTTACACAATTTCACATCTATTTTAACTGATTTTCCTCTTGGTATATATCCATGATATTTGTTTCCAAATTCAAGTTTCTTTACATATGATGTTTCTTAATACTCGATATCTCAACAACCTGTAGATTAAACCGAATTTAGAAACATTGCATAATCCTTGCCATATGTTTTAAACTAAAAAAATATTATTCCTTAATTAAATAATTTATTTAATTTAAAACTAAAATTAAATAAAGAAAACATTTCTCAAACATAATTCGCCTAAAGCTAAATTTTACACTTTAAAAAGTAGCTTACCATAACAATATCTTATGTGATTAAGGCCCTACAAAAAATGTAAGAGTTGGAAGTGTTGTAAGGTTTCATTTCGAAATTTGGACGATTATTCTGTCTTAAAGCATTATACGACATTTAAAATAGATTTATAATCGATAAAATTAATGTATTTCTCGGTCGAATATCCAATCTAAGCGGGAGTGTTGCAGTGGAGAGCGGGCGGACTGAGCTGTAGAGGATACAAACGGGCTCCGATCTGTGTAAGCCTAGTGAAACAGTTCAAAAGCAAGTTGCACTTCAAGTTCAACTTTCAAAAACAAACTATAAATAAAAAAGACATTTTTTAGATAATAAAACCAATTATTAGACCGGATGTTCCATCATACCACCTCAACCTATTTTCCACATTTTTTAATACCAACCCAGACCACCCAAAAGGGCTGAAGGATATAGTTAGTGCTTTGATTTGGAAAAATAATTAAGAATCATGAATTTGTAATACTACCTTTGTATTTGAGATACTATATCTCATTTTAAAATGAGGTTTAATCTTCACATTTTTGACAGAAGTTGTTTGCTGACTTTAAACCGCTTAAACCCCTCAAACGTTCTTGTAAGTAGGAATGTAATCAAATCACAATCAATCTTTTATGGTTTTTATTTTTCGATTTATTTTCATAAAGCCCTAATTCTTGTCTCGGGGTATTTCCATTTCATCCTTCGCCAAGAACATAAGTAGCTTGCTGATTTGAACCCGTTTAAACCCCCCACAAAGTCCTTTGAAATTGAAATCTTAATTAATACTTTTAAATTAATTTCTGTATTTTTTCACTACTTTATTCTTTACTAGAGACCTAGTTTTTGACTTCCGAAAAAGCGAGGTTACCGCCGAAACGTCTTGGGAAACAAAGTGAACAGTCGAAGGCTGTCAACACAGCGGTGGGGACTGTACTGCCCCCTCCAGTAATTAGTTACAGGATTTTCCCAATAAATACAGAAATGTATTCATTGATTTTTCAAATGGGCTAAATTTTATAGCGAACAAAATTTTCAAAATACTTTTATCTACGACCATTGCAATAAGCACCAATTATGGTATTACAATAAACATTATAATGATATACATTAAAACACCAAAAACCAAGCAGTACTCTAATGTCGACTTTAGAGTACTGGTGTCACTTTAGAGTACTGGTTCTAGACCAATGAGAGCTCGGCATTTGACGGAAGTAGTGTCATAATAACAATTACGCAATTCGCACATCAGCTGATTGTTGCATTACGATTCATGTCTGAGTTTACTTATCCCATCAGCTGATTGTTCCACAACGATTCATGGCTCAGTCTGCATATTTGCCTAACCTCAAATTTTAGTTGACCTATTCCATCATTAGTAAGTCATGAGTTTTGAATAACTTCGGGGGAAATTTTGTCGTATATTCTTGGTCGTAGATAAAATAGTGTATGCAACGATTGTATTATGCCTTTAAGCCACTCGTGAGATATTTAGAACACTCGCTTCGCTCGTGTCCTAACTTACATCTCACTCGTGGCTTAAAGGCATGCATTATACAATCGTTGCATAAACTACTATTTTGGTTTTTTTACTACTTTATCCTCCACTAGAGTCATAGTTTTTGACTTGGGTGTGCACCCTTTACATAAATAACACCCTATACGTTTACCAAAAGTCATTTGCCAACTTGAACTAATTTTAACCACTGAATCGGACAAATGTTATTAATATTTTTTATTTCCATTGCGTTTATGCTAAAGCAAATATGTTTGCCTTACTCGTCCCGACCAACCTCCCCCCCCCCCAAACAGTGTAGGACGGGGCGAACACGGAATCCCAAACTTTGAATTTTAAAGGAAACTGAAGTTATTAATGTGATATAACTTAGCCATTATGTTTCCGTAAAAGGGTTTATTATTGATTTTCCTTTTATTCTTCTTTTTTAACCTCAACTGCCCGTCGCCATGGGCTAATAAGCCTGTGCGGCGATCTAGAGGCAGCGAGTCGCCGTAGCGGCAATAGTCACACAGGCCAGCCAGGTTCACGATGGAACAGGAGTCGCCCGCCACAGGGTGTACCTCTGTACCTCTGGTCGCTTTACCTCTGAGGTACAGCCTCGGTACTCTGATTGAATAGTGACAACGTTTTAAGGTCGCTTTACCTCTGAGCTACAGCCTCGGTACTCTGATTGAATAGTGACAACGTTTTAAGATTGAGTTGAGATTTTGAATAATTTATTCAATCTATGTTATAACACAGAAGTTTTATTCAATGTATCACACGATTTGTCTGAAGTACAAATAATCTCGTGTTACGTGAATATACAGAGTGACTTCTAAGCCGGCCACAACAGATTGTAGACGAACGGCTTGACGTATAAGGACAAAACAAACCTTTCCCCATAAACTCATACAAAAGGAACAACGTAAATATATTTTTAATCTTTTTAAAATTCAGGGTATTCCAAAAACCAGAGATCATGGGTTCGAATCTCAGATTTTGAAATTAAACATATGGCATGTTATGCATCATGTTAAAGCTCTAAACGAGACGAACACAGAGTTCAGTTATCTTTATTCATTTCAAATTGGCGGCCATTTTCGTGAAAAATGTTATTACTTACGGAATCCCCTGTCTCTAGAGAACTACAAATCAAATTTTTGTTCTGTTAAAAAGTTATTAATCCTTGTTAACTGAGCTTTAATTTGAGATACTACATGCCAACATTAAGAACTAAAAGTTTTTGACAGTATATTTAATTTTTAAGTTGGAAGGGCTGAAAATCAAAACTATTATCAAATTTATGCGGTAGATCCCACTTGGTAATCATAGGCCAGGGAAGTGCTTTGAAAAGTACAGTCACGTCTAGAATAATTCACAAGCATTACAACACGACAAGGGGGAACAATCCGTATGCCGCTATTTCTACCTTCTATAAAAAAAGGAGAGCAGTTCGTAGGCAGCCGTATATACTCTATTTCATTAGCCGTGGCACCTGAGGATTAATGCGGACGACTGGACGGGGTGGAACTTCAGCTGAGGAGCGGACGACTGGAGCGGGGTGGAACTTCAGCTGAGGAGCGGACGACTGGAGCGGGGTGGAACTTCAGCTGAGGAGCGGACGACTGGAGCGGGTGGAACTTCAGCTGAGGAGCGGACGACTGGACCGGGGTGGAACTTCAGCTGAGGAGCGGACGACTGGAGCGGGGTGGAACTTCAGCTGAGGAGCGGACGACTGGAGCGGGTGGAACTTCAGCTGAGGAGCGGACGACTGGAGCGGGTGGAACTTCAGCTGAGGAGCGGACGACTGGACCGGGGTGGAACTTCAGCTGAGGAGCGGACGACTGGAGCGGGGTGGAACTTCAGCTGAGGAGCGGACGACTGGAGCGGGTGGAACTTCAGCTGAGGAGCGGACGACTGGAGCGGGGTGGAACTTCAGCTGAGGAGCGGACGACTGGAGCGGGTGGAACTTCAGCTGAGGAGCGGACGACTGGACCGGGGTGGAACTTCAGCTGAGGAGCGGACGACTGGAGCGGGGTGGAACTTCAGCTGAGGAGCGGACGACTGGAGCGGGTGGAACTTCAGCTGAGGAGCGGACGACTGGAGCGGGTGGAACTTCAGCTGAGGAGCGGACGACTGGACCGGGGTGGAACTTCAGCTGAGGAGCGGACGACTGGACCGGGGTGGAACTTCAGCTGAGGAGCGGACGACTGGACCGGGGTGGAACTCCAGCTGAGGAGCGGACGACTGGACCGGGGTGGAACTTCAGCTGAGGAGCGGACGACTGGACCGGGGTGGAACTTCAGAGAAAATAAGGCCAAACCACCCTCTACTACACCACAAAAAACATATTCAAACAATAATTATTAGTGTGTTCGGAGAGTAAAGTACAACAGTGTCTCATAAGTAAAAATGTACGTTGGCAATTTTTAGGAGAAGACAATGCACTTTTCTCCGGAAATACACTCATTTTCCTCCACCTGCAATAATAAATATCCAATTAACACATATTTCAATAGCTTAGGAATTAACAAACATCATCCATTTTGTTTCATTCTGCAATTAATACCCGCAGCCATTAGCTGTTGAATACCTGCAACCATTCATGCACCTGCGATCAGCTGATTGCTCCAACGATCTTACACGCTTGATTATTAGACGTTCTTACAGCTGAATTTCAATGTTATTCTTAATTACTTTGTCTCCCAAAGTAATCACGCAAATCAATCTATTCCCGTTAGGATACAAAGTATTAATTTGCTCACCCATTAAAAGGAGAAAAAAGTGCTTAAACATAGCAGGTGGGGCAAATATTAATTTGAGTGTTGATTGAGTAAAGTACAATATTACCTCACGATGGAGACAAAGTGCTTACTCTCGAAATATACACAACATTTTTCCCTCACCTGCAACAATAAAATCCTGACCATAAAAATTAATTTTATTAACTTAGTAAGTAATAAAAAAGTTCCATTTTGTTTCATTCTGCTATTAGCACCGGAATCCGGGTAGCTGGGGGCTCCAGTCACGATAACATCGCGTTTCTACCTGCTCCTCCCATAAGGCCAATTTTATCTTTCAAATTCGGTACAACCGCAACCGCTCAACCAAAATCGTTAATTTTTAGCTTATTTTAAAGAAAAAATAATCTAGCGATTTCAGTGAGCATAATTTCGATATCACATTTAGAATAATTTATAAAAAATTCCGAAAATCTTTTTTTTGCGATTTTTTAACAACCAAACAAAAAAGATGAGCTTACTTTGTTAAAGGGTATACAACAAGCGAGTTTTAAAACAAAAAATCGTGTTTTACAGCAAGTTGCAGGTTTTCCGAGATGTGTCGGAAAGATGAAAGGAAATTTGTGGTTTATAAAAGTTTGTTGTACACGTTTTAAAACACAAGATCGAGTTTTAAAAGCAAAAGCCATATCAAACATGTTTTACAAACAAAAATTATAAAACAAGCTGTATATAAACGCGGGTAAACTTGGAAAGTTTTGTAGGAAGTATGTTTTTGTCCCGATGGTCATAAACATGTAACCATAAATAAACATCGACCCGAGATTTTCTTGGACGCGGAATTGTCCTTAGATCAAGAGAGGCGAGTAATGCGGTAGGCCCTTCCTACCTTTCTTGGAAGAGTAAATAAGGTCACTAAACAGTTGCGGGGGATTCCTAACAGCAGAAAAAGGTTTTGACCGCGGGCCCAGGGGCTTGGTCAGGTAGGCAGGGGCGATTGCCCTCCAGGCGTACTGTTTGACTGGCCTGAAAAATCAAAGTCAAGCAATCTTTATTCATTAGCTTGTGTAGAGAGACGGTACAATCAAGAAAACCCCCATTACATAAACGAAGAAAATGGTCCAGTAATTGCAGCATATTACAACTATTCAAATTCACAAAATATTCTTCCGATATAAATATAAAGGTTTAGTCATCGACAGAATATTTTGAAAGTTTTTTTTCGTTTTACCTTTGCATTCAATATGCGGGTATAGAAGCTCAAAAGGCTTCTAGAAGCCTTGCGGGCGTATAGAAGCTCTTTTTCGCCCTGGGGAGAAAAAGAATCGGCAGATGTCGAGGTTGTCAGCCGTTCGTTTGTAATGTATAGGCCGATTCAAATAACAAGGCCCAGTCCGTCCATAAGACCAATGTTAATTTTAGTATTGGGCTTATGAACGGCCCAGGCCACGTGATTTGACCTGGATTATACTAAAACTGCAAACGTTTGTACGTCAGCTTCGATGGTGAGCTATCGATTGCAAAGAGAGTGGCATCTTTTTCACCTCAATGATAAAAACTACAAAATTCCTTATAAATCTTTTGTTAGGGATGTAAAATATGGGGTGCCTCAGGGATCCATCTTAGGCCCTTTGCTGTTCATCTGCTCTCTAAGAGGATTCCCCCAACTCAGCAACTCCAGTAAACTAACTGTGCTTGTATGCCGACGATGCTAACTTGAAAATCGCAGCACCAAGTGTAGATGAATTAGAGCTTAAGGTAAATTCTGACATAATACATTTAAATAATTATTTTAATTCCAATAATTTGCGTTGGAACCTGGACCAAACTAATATAGTTAGTTTTCAAGGGAATAGGTAAACTGCTCCCCCTTGCCTGGCGCGCCAGCGAGGCCGTGGTGCGAAATGTTTGCCTTGACTGTACTCTTTATTAACTGACCTAATATCCTAGTCCCTCACGCACGGGTGTAGGTAAACTGCTCCCCCTTGAGAATCAGACTAGTTAGAGTTCAATTGTGTAATATAATGTTAAGTAATAATTTGAGGTAACAAATAAATTACAGCAACCCATTTGTTATCCAAACAATTTGCCACAATGATTATCTTTAGAAATCTCACGAAAAATTAAACACTGTTTAACGTTGTACCACTTCGGAAATAACATAAAGTGCATTATCAAATTTGGTTTGCTTTTGAGTTCAAAGCTGAAGATCCAATGCACACATTGGTAATCACTTACAATACTTAATTTAAAACTTTACAAGTTTTAGGGAGATATTAAACAATTGAAAACGTGTTTTAATAGTAAAATATTGTATTGTCTTTTCTATTCATTAATATCCTATACATTCATCAAAAAAGAAAGCACGCTACGGTAGTGATTCATACTTTGGTTGTGATTCGGTGATCCATACTTTAGTTTCACAAAGCACGTCGTTCTCTTTCTTTTAAACGTAAGTATTTTAAGTGGAATACAGTACCAATGTGTGTATTGGATCTTCAGCTTTGAACTCAGAAGCAAACCAAATTTGATAACGCACTATATGTTATTTCCGTAGTGGTACAACGTTAAGCAGTGTTTAATTTTTCGTGAGATTTACTTTATATCAATTGAATCTCAATTGTTTAGTGAATCTAAATCAAATGTATGCAGCAGCCAAGGGGGAGCAGTTTACCTACACCCGTGCGTGAGGGACTAGGAGATTAGGTCAGTTAATAAAGAGTACAGTCAAGGCAAACATTTCGCACCACGGCCTCGCTGGCGCGCCAAGCAAGGGGGAGCAGTTTACCTACACCCGTTTTCAAACCCGACCAGCTAGGAATTATCCTCAACCTAATATTACATTTGGCAACCAAACAATTGAAATAAAGGATAAAATTATATTTTTATGATTATAAATTGATAAATCATTAAAATGGAATGGTCATGTTGAAAAATTACTATAAAAAATCTTCTGGATTGTACGCTTTGATTCGGTTAAAATATTTTTGTGAAAAAGAAACTGTGAAGGTAATTTATTTTTCTTACATCCATTCCCCAATATCCTTTGGAATATCACTTTATGATGCTACTTCAAAGAACAATTTGAACTCAATACTAAAAATGCAAAAAAAAACCATAAGAATAATTTGCGAGTTGCAACCTCAAACTTCAGTAAAAGAGCATTTTAAATCTGAAAGTATCATGACAGTTTATGGCATGTATGTCATTGAAACTGTCCTATTAGTAAAAAGCAGATTGCAGGAATTGAAGTTGGTTGGTGATAATCATCAATATCCCACGAGGGATCGGGGAAGCCTTGCTACCAGTCCTCACCATTTAGAGCTGGACAAAAATAAACCAAAATATGCAGGTTCAAAATTTTTTAATCAACTGCCAAATGATATTAAAGCAGAAGTTTTGAGTAACAAATTTAAAGGCAAGCTAAAAACAATCCTTATCAACAAAGCTATGTACTTGTTCAATGAATTATGATATCTAGCACATCTTTTTCAGACTATAAACAAAAATAAAATCAAAATTCTAAATTGTTTAAGAAACAAGACATTTTATTTTTTGTTATGAAGGTTTTTTAATATTATCTATTATTTAGGACACTATTCATGTGTACTTGTTTATACTATATTATTAATAAAGAGAATTTGATTTGATTATCGGTTTTCATTATCAATTATAATTCATTGTTGCATTGTTGTCGGTCTCGGTCAGTCTAAACGATTTGTGAAACTAGCTCATTTCACCAATGACAGAGACCCAATAATCAAGAGAGACGGTATAATCAAGAAAAAACCCCATTAAATAAACGAAGAAAATGGTCCAGTAATTGCAGCATATTACAACTATTTATATTTCACAAAATATAGTTCCGATAAATATAAAGGTTTAGTCATCGACATAATATTTTGAAAATTTATTTTCGTTATACCGTTTTCAATGCGTTCGATACATCGAGAGTTGTTCATTGTTGTCAGTCTAACCTAACAGATGAAACAGACAACAAGCTGATTGTTTTTTTTATAGTAAGAACAAGATGAAAATATATTTGGGAGATATCTTTGGGAGGTAATAATGCATTTTGATTTCCTTGAGTAGATAGACTGCTGTATTGAGCGGTTAAACGAAAAATGTAGTTCATCATCACACGGGCCTAAGCTGCTTTTTGTTACTCGGTCATTTTTCGTTATTTTTTTTTCGTTCGTTTTTTTCGTAAAACTTGACCTCGTACGAAAACTTGACCTTGGAAAAGCGTCACTTTAGGCCCTAGTTATAAAATATACTATTTTAAGGGGTACAAAATTCGTTTTTAAATTTCTGATGGTAAATAACTGAAAAAATTAATACCTGAAAACTAGGTTTTATCAGATATTTTCTTACCATATAAGCTAAATCAAATGAAAGTTGGTTTTTAAACTTAGTGGTAGTCAACCAGTGTATTTAAATAACATGACCAAGTCGAAGATGGAAATGTAATTTGGCGGCATAATCTGACCATCCCAGATTCAACATTGTAATTGGTTTATTTTGCAATACCAGTATCCTGTTAATATTGATTAGGCTTACTGAAATACGGTACTACCATATAAAACAATTCCAATAGGAAATATGAGAGTACATTGGGCAAAATATACTGATTCAAATGTTTTAATATCACAAATTGGAGGTAATTTTCTGAGCAGAGCAAATAATCCTGAGTACAGTTTATTACGTATTAAAAATTTAATCGACTTGGGAGTTTTAAAATCCCTAAAAGTTTTGTATCCTCAGTTTAATCTACAATGTGGTAATTTATGATAACGTTGAATTCTGAATTATTATTTCGATTTTGCTTTAGAGAAAACTGAATATATTTTGTATTTTGATTAAGTAAAAGACTTTTTCCTCCACCTGCTATGTTTCAACGCTTTTTACTCCGTGTAATGGGTGAGTAAAGTAATAATTTGTCTCCTAGCGGAAGTTAAGTGATTACTTCGTCTCCCGGCGGGAGACATTGTAAACCCACCATAAGAAAAACATTGAAATCAATATTTAAAATTAGAGCGCCTTCAAATTTCCACGCGCACGTGCAAATATGTTGCAGCAAAAAGCTGCAGCTGACAGCTGATTTAGTGGCAGGAATAGTCAAATAAGAATAACATTAAAACAACAACCAGCTATGAGAACGTTTAATAACTAAGCATATAAAAACGTTGCAACAATAATCTGATCGCTGGTGCATGAATGGTTGCAGCTACCCGGATGCAGTCACTAATCGCAGAACAAAACCAAATGGATATATTTTTTATTGCTAAGTTAATAGAATATATGTTTATGATCGGATATTTACTATTGCAGGTGTGGGGAAAATTTTGTGTGTATTTCGAGAGTAAAGCACCTCGTGAAATGTCGCCCTCGCAAGATCGGGCGCCAACATTTAACTCGTGAGACAATGTTCTACTTTACTCACTCAACTCACAAATAAATATTTTATGACTCGGATCAATTTTGTAAGCCCTTAATTTAGTCCTTAAAAACCCCAAAAAGAGGCCCAGAATATAACCCTAAGGTTTTCTAAATTTGACTGTATTCAATGAATATTGGAGTGGTGTTATTTGATTCTGAAAATATAAATAATATATTTCAAATATATTTCAAGGGAGTGTTTCCTGCAGGTCAAATAAGAACCACAACATTAGAGAGAGGTTTTTATAATGCAAAAATTAGAAAGGGTGCTAAGCAATTCAGTGAGCGCATATGGGCGAGACGCTTGTAAGGTGAGAGTGCATCACTGCAGTTTTTTGCGGTTGTTTTGGTTGTATTTTAAGCCGCGTTTACACTATGCAACTTGTTTTATAAACTTGTGTTGTACAATCAGTTATAGTAATTGGTTTGGACATGTTAAAGAATGCTATGAAAAATGTTGTACAAAGTTGTACAACAAGCGTGTTTAAAAACCAAAAATCGTGTTTTACAACAGGCTGCAGGTTTCCCGAGTCTTGTCGGAAAGTTCAAAGGAAATTTGTGCCTTATATCTTTGGCTGTACAACATGTTTTACAAAACTAGGTCAAGTTTTAAAAACAAAAGTTGTATTAAACGTGTTTTAAAAACAAAAGTTTATAAAACAAGTAAACGCGTTGTATAGTGTATAGTGTAAACGCGGCTTTAGGATCGTGCAGTGTTACAATATATGAAAGTTGTCCTGCGCAATAAAAAAACATCTTCAATATTCTTGCAATGTACTGTAAAATAAACTCCGAAAATTATTATTACTGATGAATGATTAACGAAATAATAACAAATATAATCGATTCTTATCAATATAGACATATATAAATATATATATATGTCACAGCGAAACACAGAATGAACACAGAAACATCTGTTTTCAGTTCCTTTTTGTTGGCTCGAAAGTTACCCACTGCCGGCCTAGGCCGGATAAACTCTTATCCAACCTAGGCCGGAGAGAACGGAAGTAAACAATCAGCTGATTTCACAAACCGACGTTTAATGCTTGTTTATTGGTTTCTTTTTAGAGGAATGCAGTGGCAGCACTGCATTCGTAGCAAATGAATTTCTGTTTGTTATAGGTTTGAAGGTTTGAGAAACGTATGTTTATGCAAGGACTACGTTATGATTGAAGGTATGTTTTTCTGCGTAGTACGATGAAAAATATCGTACGTTACACAGCCGGGAAGTTTTGCCCGGCCTAGTAACTTAATATACTATATTCAACATAACCTAAATATGGATTGTCTAAATTTGTGCAGAAAAGGTGTATGATTGCTTTAGTAAATTTAATAGCATGGATTTTAGGTCTACGCCAAAAGAAAAGCACAAGGAAACGGTTTATGCTTAGTTTGTGTATCACTTTCCCCCACTGCTATGTTTAGACGCTTTTAACTCGTTGTAGTGAGTGAGTAAAATAAAACTTACTTAAACTTACTTATTTATACACAGTCTTCTCCTGAATGCCGGCTAAAACGACAAACGACCAAAACCACAAATCTAAAGAATGCGGACAAAACAACAAACATCCTGGGTCTGCTCCCTGGGGAGGGTCAGTCAGTAGGTAATCCAAACAAAAATGTGGCGGCTAAAACCACAAAGATTCCGTCAACCGATAGAAGTACACATTTTGATAACTTTAGCAATTTTTAAAGTAGCGCAGTTACAGCGAGCCGGGATATCTCTCTGTAGACCTAAGTAAAGGAAATCTCTTAAATTAAGGTAGGGTCCAATCATTCTCTCGTGGAAAAGTATACCATAAACTGGAATTCCACATTAACTGAAGCGAAGGCTTGTCTTGGAGTTCCACATTAAGTGAAGCGAAACAAAAATCTGATTTCCATCACCCTTTATCCAGGCTTTGGAACACAGACCATATAAAAAGTTTTTTTTTAGTCTGTGCTTTGGACTAGCAAAGTGACTGTAAAACTTAATTATCACTTTGGCGTGTTTAAAATCAGGTGTGGTTAACCTACCATCATTTGTTGTTTGGTTAAAAATGATTAATATAAGGCGTATGGCATAAGATATTTAATGGCATTTTGTTCAATCACAATAATTGACGAGTCATATTTACATACAATACCATGGGGTTTATTGTCAATAAAAAAATATATCTAAACTATTTTTAAAGACTTAAAGACTTTATTTTTAAATATTACATGAATACATATTTTTTAATACAGTAACAGAATACCTTGTGGTATTGTATAATACCATCATAGTGTGATGATATCTCTATATGTGATAACAAAAAGTCTTTTGTTTCGATACATATTTTTTAATACAGTAACAGAATACTTTGTGGTATTGTATAATACCATCATAGTGTGATGATATCTCTTTATGTGGTAACAATAAGTCTTTTGTTTCGCTTCAGTTAACGTGAAACTTCAAGACAATCTACCTATATGAGCTATAACTGCGCTACTTTAAGAATCGCTTAAGTCATCAAAATGTGTACATCTATCGGTTGACGGAATCGTTGTGGTTTTAGCCGCCACATTTTTGTTTGGATTACCTACTGACCCTCCCCAGGTAGCAGCCCCAGGATATTTGTTGTTTTGACAGCATTCTTTAGATCTGTGATTTTGGTCGTTTGTCGTTTTAGCCGGACACCTCCTCTCCTATTCGGAGTAAAGTGATTGCTTTGTATCCCGGCGGTAGTAAAGTACACCCACAAGATAAACATTTCAAATCATTAAAATCAGTTCAAATAATGGAAACTATCCTTTAAAAAAACCTTATAACCTTATAAAACCTTTTATAACTGAAAATCAGCAAATTAAAGCCGACCAAAATGAACAAAATATCTAAATTATGACCAACACGAACAAAATGCCTAAATTATAACTAGAGATATAAACATTTGATAAACAACAAATTTTTCGAAAAATTGATTTCTAAGTTACACAAATCTTAAAAATCAATTGAATTGCGAGGCTTCGCTCAATTCATCTCCTTGTATCACGTAAGTATGATGATGGTACAAGCAAAATTCGAGCGCCTTCAATTGATCACGCTCGCATGCAAATATGTTGCTGCTCAGGGGATTGCAGGCACTGACAGCAGATCAGTGGCAGGAAACAACTGCGCAGAACGGACGAAAAGCTGATGCTTTGCGACGACAACTAAGGTTTGTGGGTAGTGATAATAAATACAATCCAAATAACTTTTGATTGTTACAATCGTATTTTCTGAGTACTACAATTTTGTCCTCACCTGCTACGTTTAGACGCATTTTATTCCTTGTTATGATCGAGTAAAATAATATTTTGCATCCCAGCGGGAGTAAAGTGATTACTTTGTCTCTCGCCGGGAGACATTGAAATATGTTGACGCTGAACAAATTGCAGGCGCTGACAGCTGATTTAGTGGCAGGAATAATCACATAAGAATGAATGGTTGCAGCTCCTCGGATGCAGGCACTAATTGCAGATAAAAAAAAGAATACTGTCTGTTAATTTCTAAGTCAATGAAATACATGTTTTTTATGTAACGCTATGAAAATGGCAGTTTTTTTCACATGTGTTGCAGGGCTAAAGAAGCTCTTTTTTCTCCCTAGGGAGTAAAAGAATCAGCTGAAGTCGAGGACGTCAGCTACTCGTATTTTACTATGGTAAAACTAAGGTCTGCAGAAATGAAGGAAAAGATGTTACGTAACTTCTTTATTAGATTCCTTAATTCTAATATAAGGTTACCTAACTTCCATAATGCCTGTGGAGCCAAAGCTTGTGACTTGTGACATCAATGCCGGACGTCAGTGTTTATTGGGTGAAAATATAGCCTTAATCGAAGTGTATGTAATATGTTCTCTCTGATTGGTCAAGATGAGAATCAGGATTGCAAAACTCACTCAATTCACCAATCTATAGTTCTATGTGTTTGATACATCAATAATTGTCGGTTACTGTCAGTCTAAACAAAAGTGAAATAGACAAATATCTGATTGTTTTAAATAGCATGAACAAGGTGAAAACTCCCAGAGGACAAACATGAGGGAGTTTAATACATGTGTTGTGTAGAGTGGGAAAACATATACACGTATCATGCTGATCAAGATATCACTCTTCTCATTCAAGACACAAATAACTATTGTGCATATAAGCCTAATACTGAATAATATAGGATAATGAGCCTAATCTGAATTATTCATTTAGGATCCCAATTTTCTGAATTGTTCGAATAGGATTGGGTTATTTTTTACTATGTGGGCAATTCGGGGTAATTAACAAATTCATAAAAACAAATTTATACAATCGCACGTAATACAACGTACATTTTGGCCGATCAGAAGGCACTGTGACCATAGAAAAATAAACACTGTGACTCAGCTGTTTAGAAAAGTGATTACATTAAAATTCTCCATAGGTGTAATATTTACTTTTATTTTTTTATAATTGGAACAGTGTGAGATATTTCTTGTGTAAAAGAGACATTTACACGTATTTTTAAGTATAACGTAAATTTTGCATCAACCAGGTTTGTATTGAAGTGGGACGATAGTGAACAGCGTTTACCCACTGGTTCTTATCTATAAAAATAAAATGTTATTTATTTTCCTCTCTTATATTTACCCATAGTTTCACTGGATGTAAACAAAAAACGACTTATAATACTTAATGAATTTACATACAAGACGGTTTGCGCCTGGTATGTGTATAAAACAAAAGTGTAAATATGTTTTTAAGTGTTGTAAGACTTCTTTTATTTACATCAAGTGAATACAAAATGTTTCGTGCTAATAAATACACTATCCATGGTTTCTTAAAGCCTCATAAGCTTAAAATAAAGCTTAAAATAAACAACGCATTCAGGGGAATCATTCACGGTTGCAATTTCACGAAGTTTCACACGATTTACTTACGATCCAGTGAGAACGCTAAACACATTTGACAAACTATAAACGAAGTATAGCTGGCGCCAATTCTTGGGGCCCAGTCCGCACATGGGGCGGGGAGTGGGTAGGCCGGGAGGAGAGGGGAGTAGTAGTGACAGCGGCGGCCGACAGTGTACTAGCTTGGCTGCGTAGATTCGGCAGCTCGTACATAGTTACTGCTTCTCTGTCAATCGTTGTTCAGAGTATCAAGACGCTTTAATAAATACTAATGAAACATTATTCTTTAATCTTATGCTGTATTTTACTTTAATCGTTTATGAGAGTCAATGTTCCGTCGGTTAATGTTTTTAGGACGACATGTAGTGACACGCTATTGTTGACGGCTGAGAGCGGAATGACAGTGCTGCGCTCTAGCGACGTGTTGTCGCGCATGCGCACTAGCCGTTTTTGCTACCGCGCATCCACCGCACTGGGCCCCAAGAATTGGCGTCAATTATACTTTTTATGATTCCCCTGAATGCATTCAATAGCGGTATTTATTCTGAGCTTACTGAATATGATGCATTAAGATACCCCCGTTGCAGCAGACCTGCATACTCAGCGAATTTCAAATACGTAAAAACGTATTTAAATCCAACATGGCAATATATGGTTTTTTTTGTAAGTTCCTTATGAATAACATGGGGAATGAGTATGCTGGTTTGCTGCGACAGTATGTTAAAACTAGGTGGTTTTAATTCAATATTCAGTAGATCTGAACCAGAAGAAGCAATATACACACACGGACAGACAGGCACCACTCCGAAAACCACTTTTTTGGATTCACAGAGCCGTAAAACAAATAGTGGGTAAAAACCGTAGAGCTGTAAAAAGCCCAAAATGGGTTTTTTTGAGTTTTTTACATAGAAAAATTAAAATAATCCAATTTTGGTTAGTACCATTGAATTCAGCTAAAAAAACAAACAAACAATTTAGAATTTTGAATCACTTCTCTATGTCTATTGGATAACGAGATATTGAAAGTGGTAAACACAGTACGTTGTCCCAATGTTATCCTTATGGGAAAATAGGAAAAATCTATATCTCGCTTATTCCTTAACATGTCTCAATGAAACTTGGTATATGGCTTCTTCTAGTTCAGATCTACTAAATATTGAATTAAAACCACCCAGTTTTAACTTACCTGATGCAGCAAACCTGTGACACAGCGGGGCAAACTACCACGTACACGTAGCTCATAATTCTCTTCTTGTTGCCTCGTGCAATGAGAATACAATGTTGCCTATTTATTTGTTTTCCTTTGTAGTAATTTTTTGTTGTTTCTATTTTAAATTGATTATAGAAAAAAACTTTGAACTTATCGAAATTCCAAATAGCAATTCTACTAGTTTGGACACTTCCCGTTACAACTACGTTGAATTTAAAATTTTCCCTAACCTCATGGGGCGTCTATATGGGTCCGTGTGAGAGCTGTTTTTTTAAATTTTTTGGCTATAGGTAGGGAGGACTCTTAATTACACCGCGAGATGCGAATTTTGAGTCGGGTCGTTCGGGAACCACTCTAGATAATACAGTATAGTTGAAAACACTTATCCATGATTCTAATGTTTCTATAAGCATTTTTAATAACAAAATTTGTGTTAAGATAAAAAAAGTAATGCTCGAGTATTGTTCATTTTTTAGTTATTTAAACAATGATCTCCTTAGTCTCTAGCAAAGGTTGGTTAGTCTAGTCAGCACTTTAAATATGATGCGCGAGTACTTTAATGATGCGATATTGACACATTTCAATATTCGAGTTTTATCGATTAAGTGGGGCGAAAATCCGCTGTGAAATCTGAGAGGACCAACTTTGCAACATACTGCGTTGATTGTTTCTTTCTAAAGTCCATTTGCGACGTCCATGTATTTTTATACACATTCTAAATAATAAACTTAAATAAGTAAATGTTAACATAACCTTTATTCTAATTACTATTTAATAAAAAATTCATAAGTAAATAATAAGTATAATAAAATTCTCTTACATCCACTATTGTTGACTCAAAACGACTATTGATGACACAAAAACGGGAAATACGAAGAAAAAATACGTAAAAATGTAAACAGTCAGAATAATTGCACGACACTGGTGACACTAAATAAAACTAAAAAAATTACTCTCAACTTCACACGACGAGCGTTCGAAAAGAACTGGACCATGAGTCCAGTCCAGTTTTTAAGGATGTTTAGTTTCGCGTTGTTTATCGTTATCAGTTGCAGGCCTATAGGCCTATATGCCTTCCATTCTAGGACAGGTCGCGTTGCGCTTGACTCCTAGTTGGAAATTATCCCACTACACTTTTCCGGATTGGTTTAGCACCTCATTATCGCTTGATTTTCCTGGTCGAATATTTTAAGCTGTTGGAATAAAGAATTAATGTGCTCTGGAAGTTTAATTGAAAAACAACAGCACCTCGATAACAAACTACGCCTCGTGCAATGACAATATGTCGCCTATTTATTTGTTTTCGTTTGGAAATATGGCAAAACTTTAAAATCCGTCTCCACCGTTAAAATCGATGTTAAAAATCGATATTTTTCGATTTGATATAAATGATAGATTTCCATTAAACGTATGTTTTATTGTTATTAATGTAAAACTTATTTGAAATGAACAATTTATGTTACTGTTTAAATCGTTTATAAAAATATCGTATCAGTTAGTTATTTTACTACCCTATTACAATTAGAGAGACGAACAAATCTAGAGTCAGGCAGGCAGTTATGGATTGCAAATATTTGTTTTGTTAGCTAATTCAGTTTCATGTGGTATTACGATGATTCAAGGAATGAGACGTGATAGAAGTGATGGATTTGGCATTGTAACCAACGTGGATGTAGGTAAATAGTTCTATAATTCCAATATGTCATCGAGTAACATTGAAGGTAACTTATATGTGGAACCATAAATTTACTCAATTGCAGGTAAATCCTAGCATTTCATCAGCAACATGCGTTACCTGGTTCGAAAATTCCAGTTTTTAATTTTTTCTAAGATATAATAGAAGAAAGGGCATGTTCGACTCGTACCTCGGCAATTTTATGCGTCGGCAGTAGGCCTACTGAAGTGTTGTGCAAAGTGTATTTTCTCAATGTTTAGAAGGTGCAACTAAAGTTTGTACTTACACATCAACTGGAACCATATGTTTTTATGATCTTCAATGTTTTATTTAGATTAAACCTGTTAGAAATATTGTTTATTTATACTAAACTATTATGCAGATAAACTATGCTTTAAATTATCGTTTCGATGATAATATCGAAATCTTGTTTTTGTTAACGCAATCGCGATTGTAAATATCGAAAAATTTCGATTTTCAACTTCGATTTTAATAGTGGAGACGGATCCTCAAGTTCCGCCACGTTCCGCCGAGTATATTATTTTATTTTATTTGTTTGAAATGATTTATTGATAATAGGGTGGTTATGTTTTAGGTTTGATTTCTTACGATAAATTATCAAACAAAATTATGATCTCCGAGGAAGGCTAGGCTCACCTGCGAGCCGCCATTTCCCCCCCTCCTCAAACAACCCTCAACCCTCCCTCCCCATGGCAACGCTGTGCGCTGTCACAGCTATCAACTGATATAATGCAACAATGCACATCCGTTATTTCTTCACGACAAACGATAACAAGTTTTAGCCATATAAAATTTAAATTCAAAGTATTTTATAGATTAAATCGATTTAGTAAATGACTAAATCTTTTTAAATATGCATTATTTTGGAAATTAAAATAACTGTTCTCACACAGGGCTTTCTTTTCTCTCCGAATCGAACCAAACAATCATCAGAATCAAACAAATAAATACGTTATTATCTGTTTTCGTACAAATTTAAACATTTTCGTTGTGAGAGTAAAATGATAATCTTTAAATAAAATTATCTTTTACCATGAGACCTATGGTAATAGCTAGTATTCTATAGAAAAAATTCGCATGTATTATGTAATACTAACAGCTTTGTTTAAAAAATGTAAAAACTTTTCGGGGGAATCTCCCTGACCTACCTTTGCGTTTGGGGGAGGGGTTACTTTATGCCCCCAAACCCCCACCATAGTCTACGCGCCTAATCAGTTAATAGTATATTACGTTACTATACCGGTAAGTTCCCGTGCGAGGCAGAGGCGAGTGCGGGATTTTCATGCGAGTACGGTATACCTGGCGCCAATTCTTGGGGCCCACGCCGTCCATAAGCCCAATGCTAAAATTAACATTAGTCTTATGGACGGCGTGGGCCCCAAGAATTGGCGCCAGTTATAAGACTTTTACGGGCGTGTGTCAGGTGTGCCTCTCAGCGAGCACAGAATATAAATATTTTTTCTTTATCATTATACAGGGTGTTCAAAAAATGTGGGGCAATAATTTACATAGTTATTCCTTGGGTGAAAATAAGCAAAAAAGTTTATATAAACTATGGTCCTTAAGTGCCCCGTTTTCCGTCTGTGTGTCTGTTTTTGATTTTTACGCATATTTAATCATATCTCACGAACCACTTAAGTATAAACGTCAAACTTGGTATATGGATAACCACTATTAAGAACTATTTTCGTAAGAAGTACCAAATTTCTACTTAGTACCATTACAAAATTTATTCTGTAGTCTTGTTACTAACTTTAGTAGACATGTTCCGTAGACAAGGCTGGCTGTTAATCAATAACCTAATAGCCAATGGATACTAAGGGACCTACAGTTACTTACCACAATTTCTCTAATGAATTACGAACTGGTCTAATTATGAGGATAGTCCTACGGCTGAATGCGGGCCGTAGGAATGAGACGTGATAGAAGTGATGGATGAGGAATTAATGTGCTCTGGAAGCACATTAATGCGAGAAATAATGTGCCAAAAAAAACATAAACTTTAATAGATACGGCCAGCGGGGCCAGCATATTGGCTCTCCGTACTGCGTCGAGGGAGTATTCACTGACGCAGACGCTAATCCTGTCCAGGGAATGTCGCAGCCACAAGCCAACGCTAACTATCCACAATCCGCGTTCAAGACCTCCATGCAAGTACCTGGATTACAGGACACGGGACCGTCCCAGACAATTGACAGCTGGTCGCCGCCGAGAGCTTTCTCGAAGGAAAGAAAAATGTTTACATGCAGGAACAAAATATGTATACCTTATATACTATATTCCCTAAGGAAGGGGTGAATGAAAGATGAATTTCAATTGTTCGATGTTCGGATCTTTCCCGTTTCTTCAACTATAAAATGGGCAAAATTAAATATTGAGCAGCTGATTTTAAAATTAGTTGTTTATGGTTGATTTGCAGCGGGAGAAACGGAGAAATCCTCAAAAGTACGAATTTCAATTTGGCATCCAACCGCAAATGGAAATCAGATAAAGTTTAGTCGTTATTATGTATTATTTTTTCGCACAGGCTGGAACCTTTAGTTTATGTATTGTAAATAACGGTATGCTGCAACGGGGTTTTGAATAATTTGCCATCAATATACTCTTAAGTTTAAATTTGGAAATAGACCTGGGCATAAAACATGATTTGACGGTTGATTTTGAAGAGTAAGAGCCGGCGATTCGTCTAGTTGTTTGCAGATTAAGCATATCAATTTTTTGAAGTGGTCGTAAGTCGTTGTTATGGGCCGCTGGCAGAGGCTCCATTGACTTGCACTTTTGGCGCCAAAATCCTGTACGAGACACCCTGCGTCTATTACTCACGGCATGGGCCTTTTAATAGGTTACCTTTTGTAAATTAGTGTTCCATAAATTTTTAAACCTCGAGTGTGTCTGAAATTTATTTAAGTCGATCAAATGTTTAGTCTCAGCAATATGTTTGCAATTTTTTGTTAAGTATATAACGCACAAATATTAATGATTTGGCCTTAAATAATTAAAAACAATCATTTTACATTAAATTTCTTTCAACGCAAATAATTTAACCTTTGTTCAGTGCTTATAGTACGTGTGGTTAGCGTAAAAATTTTGCACTTTTTGATACAGCTTAGCCAATTGGTGATTGTATAGAAGTACCAGTAGAATTTTTTTTGTCCAAAGAGCCATCTTTGAATTCATATAGAACACCCCCATTTCAGCCATTAAAGATGGCCACCATTAAATTAGTAAATTGCTGTATAACTCCGACAAGCAAACTCTCAATCATGTATTTATTCAGTGTTGCCAACTTATTTCATGCATAAAAATTACTATGTGGCTATTAAATGCATACGGTTTTGGGTTCTCAAGTTGAAACATTGGAGTTTTTTAATTAAATTTAGAGTACGCAAAGCAAATAAAGTGAGTACGCAATTGAAAATCGAAAGTGTTGCCATTTTTTCTCTCTGTCCATCACGATTTCATCCCATGTATTTCTTTTGAAATTACTATTTGTCCCACGGGAGGAAAAAAGATACTTTTAGTCCCGTGGGATAAAAAGTAAGCAAGTAATTCCCATGGAGTATAAACTAGTACGTTAGTATTCTATTCCAGAGACGAAAAGACAATTTCACATAGTAGATGGAGGAAATAGTTATTTGTGCATCTAGGGACTAAAGACCAACTTTTTTCCCCTGAGAGAAATTGTCCCCAATGGCGTAGCAGACGGTGACAATTTTTCCGTGGGAGAAAAAGCACTTAGTCCCTTGATGCACACAACATTTTTCCTCCACCTACACCATTAAAAATAACTATGACAATATAACTTTACCTTCATATGATCCTTTATTCCATTAAACTGGATTAGAATCACATATAAATAAATAACGCATAAGGTGTTTAGACAATTTAAAAAACCATTTTATTCATACTTTCACACTATTTTTTCTAGTCTATTAATTTAAAAATCCCTCCCAAACACTGCTTCGCTCATTCTCTATTATGAAAACCATACAAATAAAGTTAAAAAAAGCATACATCTCATTCTACAGATTACATTGACATGTACAAAAGTATTCGGCCCTCAGTGATTTGTAAAGCATCCCACCATTAAAAGATGTTACAACATACATAAAAAGAGCCATCCGAAAAAAAAGAAACTTTACCATCTTCCATCTCCACTTTCTTTTTCTCCATCTCCTGTTTGTAGAAGATACCCCGCTTTACAAATATATGGCATAGTGATAGAGGAAAAGATTTCAGAAAAGTACACAGGTAATCCTTAATTAACGAAGGGTTATGAAATTTAACGAAAAGTTAAATTTCATAATCTATGGGCCTGATATGACTGACTTTAATTGGGATGCCCCCAATATTTCTAAGAAAGTTTTTGAGTATGATGATGAAGAAGTATTAATTTGTGAAAGAATTAAAGAAACTGCACTAAATAACATTGAGGTGATTGCACCAGTTCAGGATAAATTTCCTGAACTCTGGCATATCTAGCCTGATATTTAAGAACTATTTTTCCAAAAATTGATGAAGGGTTCCCTATTGATTTAAAAGTAAATTTACCTAAAATGCTAACCGAGCAAAGTCAGAAGCAAAACGATCTGATAGAAGAAGTTGCCATCTAAATAAGAACTTTCTATAGCTAAGAAAAGATTAGAATCAACTTGTATTTCTAACACAAATTTCTACTTGAGGAAGAAAAAGATCAATTCACATATAACTGCAAGTGATGTTTCAAATAATAATTTTGTAGCTAGTTTGATTAACCACAATGCTGGTTTTAGAATGTTGAATAGTTACGCTCCTCCCCTGCCTATTGGAAAAGGGAAACCTACTTTTCATCTGCCAGAAAAGTTTGGCCTGAATCGATTACACTTTTAGCAAAACTGCTCAATGGTAAAACATTAACTGTTGAACAAGCCCTGACACTGCCTGATTATATGAAAAAGCACTCTTAATTCATATAATGATCCCATTACATGTGTCCAGTATTTTGACCAAAAAGTTTCAAACTTTATGAAATTTATAAAGCACAAACAATTTGGACCTTTTGGGGGGGATTTCTTCAACCCGGCTCAAACTTTTATATGTTATAAAAAAAGCACGTACACCCGGCTCTGGTCCTTTCACCGGCCGCCATGACAGTATGGCAACCCGGCTCCAGCCACCCCTCTTACCCATTCCACCTACACTACTCCCTCCCAACTCCTCCTTTCTCTTTTCTCTTTTCTTAATCAACTCCCCTTTCCGTAATGTCCGTCGGTTCACGCTGTCCATGTCCTTCAGATAACTCCCTTAAAATAATTGGCCACCGAGCTTTACTTAACGAAGGTATGAGATGGCTTTAAAAATGAATGGGGACGAGCTTTGTAAAATCAAGGCAACGCTTTGTCAAATAGTTGGGGCCATGCTTTATTAAACAAACATATGCGAACATGTGCTTTGTAAATTGAAGGTAACTTTCTCTCGCTGCAGATTTTAATAAATTAGGGAATGAGCTGCGCTATGGGATAGACAATAATAAAAGTTGTGGCTGTTTTTTATTACGAGAATCTATATTATTAAAAGAATTTGTGGGATTTTGTACAGAGCATATCGACCTCTAGAAATTAATTTTTCTACACATAATTGGTAACAAATTAAAGCTATTACTCTCTAGATGTGCCTTTTGAGGGTTTGAAAAGTATCCCATTAAAAGCCTTGGCACATGATGCTTTTGAAATTCCAGAGAAAGTGTTACTATCTTTGGTAGAACCTGAGAACTTATTCCAATTCACATTTGTAACAAAACATATAATAAGGAATTGAAATATTTCCAGATATATACCACAGAATGAAAGACCAGCAAAAGTCAGTTAACATTCATCCACATGTTGACAGATTTTTCTTCCCAGTTTGATGTCCGGAGGAAATGGAAGGTAACTGTGCTGTGGAGGGGGAACCCAGCTCGCCTACCTTTAAACTGCCTCGGAGCGGGGTTTAGTTGTGAAATTAGTAACGCCTGATTAACCTCATAGTGGTGGTCAGATTTGGAGCCGGGTATACGTGCCACCTTTTGGGGATCATATGAAAGGGTAGGATTCCAAATGAGATGTTCACCACACGATTTTTGAATTATTGTTTTCAATGTTATTCTTATGTTATTTCCCGTGTGAGACAAAGTAATCACTTTACCCTCACTGGGAGACCAACTATAATCTTACTCACTCATTTCAAAAAGTAAAAACCGTCTAAACCTAACAGGTGAGGGAAAAGTATTTTAAGGGAAATTAAATTCAAACTCAAGATTTGTCATTCAGAGAATTGATGTCAATGAAAGGATGGTTCAAATGTTTGCATGTGCTAGTTTGCTGTTTGTACAGCTTAGACTGGGGCTGGTTAAAGCCCTGTTTGGCTGTTCACGGGGGTATTAATGTATTTCAGTTCACAAGTGCTACTAGTACTAGAAATATATGTGAAAAATGTACAGTAAAAACACATGAGTATGATGCACAATTGATATTGTGCTTATTTCTCAACATATCTGAATAAAACCTGGTGTATGGCTTCAACTAATTGATATCTATTGTATCATCACAAAAAATCCTAAATTTCATACTTCCATGGCAGCAAACCTACATACTCATTTCCTATGTTAATCTTATGGAGAAAAAATTTGTGTGCTCATTTTAAGATTTAAGTCATCTTTACTTGATTTGAGGCTCTGTTCAAATAATCTATTTAAGTATTTGAAATTCACTGAGGTGCAGGCCTGCTGCAACAGGGGTATTTTTATCCTGGCCTTCAATCGGATGTCCGCTGTCAACAACCTTCTCTCCGGTATATGAGAAACTTGTGTTAGTTTTCTCCTTTGTGATGTTGAGTGTTCAGGTCAGGTGTCATAGAGTACTTTTGTTCTTAAGTAAAGCCTAAATAGCTATATTTATTATATATATATGTTTAGACTTTTTATATATGTTAAAATTTTTAATTTTGTGACCCTAAGTACAAGAAGAAAGGTAATGGGATTGGTTTTCCTTTACAAGTTGGTCCGGGGTGAGGTGGATGATCCTACAAGTGTGGAGGTGCTGAGTTATCGAGTGCCTAACTTTAACTCCAGAAATAAATTTCTTTTTACTTTGCCACATGCTAGAACTCAGGCACATGCTTCCTCGCCATTGTACCGGGTGATGAGGCTTTATAACACCCTCTTAACAAGAGACACAAATATTGATATTTTCTCAGATTCTTTGGCAGTTTTTAAAAGAAAATGTTACCAACTTTTCAGTTCATTATAGATATTGTGCTTTTTATAGTTGTTATTCTATCTGTTTTTTTTTATTTATACAGATCAATTTACTATTAATGCAGGGGTTAATTTCAGCCGGAGCACACCGGAGCGCAGCTCCGGTACTTTTTAGGAAACCGGAGCTCACCGGAGCGCGGTTTCTCAACTCACTGGTACGGCTCCGGACCCTTTTTAAAGCCACGTAATTTATTAATACTGTTTAAAAAGCGATTTTATAAAAGAATATAACTCTTTCTAATTTGGGAATCCTCTAAGTCAATTTAACAACTCTATTTTTCTTTACATAGTTTCACGCAAGGTAATAGATGGTAGTTTTTAACCTCCATTCTGGATACTGATCACTTGATAAACTCGAGATAGGCTTTAGCAAGTGATGGTGGAAGTTTACTACCTTCAATCAAGGGCAAATCCAATCCAGGCCAATACGAGCGTGTACTGGGTGCGTTCGGCATTACCGTACTCATTTCTATGTCGATCTTATAAGGCCTCTTGCAGCAAATAGTTCGTCAAATGTTTGGGCAAATCAGATGCGCCCTTGTTCGACAATGGTAAATTCCCACCATGAGTTGTGAGTGGCGCTAAACACACGTAGCGCTGGAGATCACACCCTTCACGACCACTATGGCACAAGTACACTCTAGCCGCGGCAGGACAAACCTAGCTAGCGCGAAAGTGTATACGGCCTAATTGTGAAACTGTGGTCATAAACGTTAAAAAGGCATCAAATTTAATCGCAATTCAAAAAAAAATCCGGGGGAGGGGCCCTGGACCCCCCTTCTGCTGGGGGTTTTTCCATACCCTCCCGGCGGCCACTCGTGCCATAGCTCCGGTACTTTTTTCTTTACAAATTAACCCCTGTATTAATGTATTTATTTATTGTTATGGTTTGAAATTACTTATGAATTTTATTATTGGTATATTTAAACATTGCATTTATATGTTCAGTGCTGGTTCAAAGTTTCTGTTTGAAATTAAGTGGGAGATCAAAGACTAAAAGAGACTCAACCTCAAAAATCAATATGTTAATTTGTAAGTGAACTGCTTCTTTATAATTGGGTTGTACCTGTTTTGAAGCATGTAAATAAAATAAAACAAAATAAAATAATAAATAAAATAGACCTACATTCAGAGAGTCATAATACCGCATGCGCCAAACTAAGCAGTACTGAAATGAAATTGGCTCTGGTTAATGAGGTCGATTTTGCTGTCTTAGTGCTCGATTTTGCTGAGGAATGTTTTATGTTTTACATTTGAGCATTATTTATGTATATAAAGACTTTGACGAACAAAGAGCCCCCCACAATATGGTGAGTTTTTAGCTTCTGCTTCATTTCTAAAGAGTGTATGAACTGTCAGTTTGCACGGTTTCATTTAGGTGAATGTTTGTTGACTTATTGTTACGTGATATATGAAAATTGCTAATCCAATCAATCCTAAACTAACTGGAGATGTAAATCTACTAATTTAAGTATAAAAATATGTTTTTTTTCAAATTGCTAAATAAATAACTGAACTCATTTGAAGAGAGCTTTCTAATTTTCATTATAAAGTTTACTGTAAAAAAAACATGTTTTACCGAAAGAAATAGTGTATTTTTTAATTCATTCAATTTTATTGGTGTGTTTAGTAGAATGTGACCCACATTTTTCTTAGAGAACAAATAGCCTAAATTAAATCAAGGAAAAGACTTAGGTTGACGGAAATTTCTGTCCTCTGCTCATAAAAACCCTCAACATTATCAGCAGTTTTTGTCTTTATAGGTAGTTTTTGTGGGTGGAGGACGAATATATCTGTCCATTTATGTTTTTAAAGGCCAAACAGGATATATCCGTTATCTCAAATTTTATTTTTCTTGTAACATGTAATTATTTCAATAACTTTTTTTTATCTAAAAATTATTTACAGCTAATTAAATACATAACATAAAAATTTTGTTGTGACATTAGGTTTTAAATAAATAAGCTCCAGTCCACCGTTTAATTTTGCCCTGGAATGTTCAAAATTATTATCATTATTACTATTATAATACTTATTTCTAATACAGATTCACCTCTCAGTGGTAGAGAGAGATCTACAATGTGCTGAAGTGTTTCAGATTAATCGACATATCCCAAGGTAAATAAGTAGAACCGATTCAGTTTCTAACTCTTTGTTATTCCAACAAAACAACAATACCTAATATTAACAAAAACTTAACAATCAAAAGCAAAAAGTCCAAATAGAGTCACTCCCAAGGAACAGTATTGTCGCGGACAGGATGGTAATGTATATACTGGGTCAATATTACAATACAATACAAATATATTTTGATGAACACGCTTACAAAAATACATTCAGGCTGTACAATTATTCTTAACATACTAATAAATAATGTAAATCGAGGTTCTAATTGGAAAATTGTTAATGTCGGTAACAATATGGTAAAGTTTATAAGAGATCAAATAATAGGCATCAGAAATAATAAAGTTCCTGGCAAGTAGCATAATTGGTGGTTCAGTAGCATAAATGTCATCAAGCATAAAACGGTCTTGCAGGCCTAGGGGCCCCCTCAGTCGACAAAGCAAAGCACCCTAAATATTAAAATGACTAGAGCATATTTATAGTTTATCCTTCATTATTAGTTTTTAATTCGTAAACTAAGTCATAAAAATAAAAGTATTGGATTATTTCATTTGATACGTACAATATAACCATTAATTAAATAAACAGAATTGAAGCTATATTAATTTTATATCGGCTTGCAACTAAAGGGCAACACACTAGAGACTGATTTAAATAGCATGGGTAGACAAGGCATCTCAACAACCTCCCCTTCACTACTTCAACTTTTGAAATAATGTTTTAATTGGTTAAATATCACCAAGAGATGCCTTGGCCCCGTGGCCCTTGGTGATCTGTGACCAGCTAACCTCACTTGACCTCTCCTGAGGTGGTCAGTGTGCAGTTATTGTTACTACGATAGTGGCTTTTCATTTTTATAGGAATTATAAGTTTGATTTAAGAACATCAGAGAATGTATTGGCAAAAGTGAGATGTGTCTATGGGAAAGCTATATTTCCAAAATAAGTCAAAACAATGAAGTGAGGAATCTTTAGTTCCGCTTCGTTCTGTGAAAGGAATTAATTAAAATTACTGTATGATTTACGTAATCCTGTTTGAGTTTTACATTTTCATAATTTTACTATCATGACACTTTCAACATCTTGTTAATTTTTTGACATTGCTAGCGAAATAGATTGGGATGATTGGAATTCAATATTCGGAACTGAAAAAAAGTATAATATGAATGATGAAAGAGTTTGTAAAAGAACTTACTTTTGAGTTTTTAGTTTACGTTCTTAGATTGCTTAAGGCAAAGATAAAATATCAGAATCTTAGAAATCAACACACATACGTAATGAACTGTACTTAAAAAAAACTTTTTGCTTTAAATGGCGACCTACCCAGATAGCTATGTTAAACCAAGTATGAATGAGAGATGAGTGTAGGATGACTGGGGCACAATCTTGTAGTATTGTTACTGACTAAGGTCGATATGTTCTTTAAACAGGACTGTTAATTAATAGCCCATCAGCCAATGGAAACTTAGGAACGTACAGTTTAACGTGGGATTCGAACCACAATAATAACTGAAATAGGGTCCTAATCATTCTTTTCCATCCAATCCCTCCAGCCCTAATATCTGTAACAGCAACAACAAATAGACATAACAGATCTACAATTAGGAATAGCAGAAATTGGTAAGGACAAAAATTAGTAAAGAGTGATTTTTATGTACTTTATATATGTAATATTTATTTATGTGGTACAATACAAACTTTTCTATATTTCTAAAAATAAAAGTGTTTTAAAACAAAATAAATGTTCAGAAACTTCGATATTACTAAGATTATAGATCAAAGAAAAGACTAGAAATGCACATTGATAAAGCTGAAAATTAGTATTATTAGATCAACATGTCTGTTTAGGGTCATCCCACGAATGTATGGTTTTTATGAGTATTTTCAATTCATGAAATAAATCGTGTGAAATGGTTGAGCTTTATATTGAGAATTAGTTGGAAACAACGGCTCTGCTCAGATTTTTTCTTATTTTTTGTGGATACTGCAATGTGTTGGTAACGATTGAAACAATTCCAATCTTCAACCATATGTTTTACGATAAACAAATTAAACCTAGAGCATCCTCCAAAACAATGACTTGTCCTTCTAAAATGGTCTGTGTCAAAGCCCCAAAAGACATCAAACAACAACCACCATAGTGCACTTTATGAGATTTCAAGTTTTAATTTGACACCTAGATCAAGGGCCTATGTCATTTAGTTTTGGCTATAGCTCTTATTTTAGCGACACACAGCTCTCCAGAGAATTAAACTATATACTCTAAGTAATAGCTACAATTAAAATATTTTGAACAAATAATGTGATGTAATATTACTCTAACATTTTTTACCTGGAATGGGCTAGTTAATTCTTATGGAAAAATATAAAGAGAAATAAAATGTTTTATGATGTAGAAAAGTTCATAATGTACTGTATTGAGGGCCGTAGATTTTTAAATCACTTCCTAATCTGATTAACCAGGTTTTTTCCCTCGTTTACAAGAACCTTTGAAAAACTTCTGGCAGGAACTACTGGCAATGTTCCTGTTTGCAGGGTACACACTGGTGCTGCCATCACCCCCCTTCTTCTCCTTCACCTTAATACTCCTTCCTACCCCCTCCTTCTCTAACTGCTGCACCTTAATACTCCATCCCTCCTTTCTAATGCCCACACCCATTGCTTGTAAGTGGAGTGCTTTAAATAGCTATGCAGTTTTAACAGCATTTTATTTTGTCATCAGTCCGTACATTGTTTCTTACAGATTAAGAAATTCCTGTCAACGTTTGTTAAGCTTGACTTTAACTAATTCATCACTTTAATGCCAATCACAAAACTTGACTACCGATTTTTCAAATTTCAGTAGCAGACTCACTCTCTAGTTTGATTGCCTTTGGACCTGCAAGACTTTGCAAGTTCATGAAAATAATCAGAAATAGTGTATCTTTAGTGATAAATCAACTCGAAATTTTAAAAATTTATGTGGACTGACCCGAAAAATTGTAAAATAAATTTTTTTCCAGAAGTGAAAGAATAAAATTCACCCAGTCAACTGTAAAATGAGGTCAACTGTAAAAATCTTTATAAATAAATGATTTATTTATGTTAAGTAAATAATCTCAAATAGGAAAAAAACCTTTTATGATCGTTGATCAGTGTTTTGGAACAGAAGAAACAAACAATTTATGTTTCCTGTTGATGCATTTTTTGAGGGAGCCTTTTTTCCAGCGAGGACTTAGTTTTCATTCTTGTCCTTATTCCTGATAACCTGTCACTTCACAAACTCATCCCATATCTTCAAATTATGACTAGTTGTGGTACTCTACTAAATCCAAATGCAGAATCCAAATATTACAAAATATTAATTTAGGTTCATTTTGAAAAGCTCTGGGCTGTAAAGATCAGGTAAAAAGGAAGGGGGTAGACAGCTCCTGGTAAAGATGATAACAGGTGAAGCATAGAATAACACTAAAAGAACACAAATTCTTTCATCTGATGAAGTCCTAAAGGGACGAAATATCAAGAATTTATGTGTGTTCTTTTAGTGTTATTCTGTGCTTCACCTGTTTTCATCTTAATCAGGTAAGCTAGCTGTCTATCCCCTTCCTTTTTACCTGAGAAATATTAATTTAAAATCGAGACTTTGAAAATAGAACTTTTGCAGAATAAATACTGAAATGAGAGTCATCAACCATATCATCAGTAATTTGCATACAGGGGAGAGAGTGTGATGGCTTGATTCGTAGGGCTCTTGACAAGCAGACAGATTGTGGGAGATATCTGAATACAACAGGATAAAAACATCATCACTAGTTTAACTAGCCATTCAAAAGCAAAGTCGTTTACATATTTGTATTGTCAAGGTAGTTTTAAATTTACATGTATCCAAGTTGATTCTATTACAAATGTCGGTAAGTTTCATGAGGTACGCTGTGGGAAAATAAAGTTTCTAAATGAAAACTACCTATTCGTATTTTTTTTCAATTGCAGGATGAGATAAAGTAAATAGTATTTATCATTTAACGACTAACAACAATTCATTTTCAATCGAAGACACCTTTCGAAAGAATTAAAGATACAATGTCAATATTATAGTAAGAATTATATACAAAGAACAAGTGTTAACAATACTTTTTTGTAAATAAACAGTTTACATATCTCAAATAACGGGTACCTAAATTGTGCTTTAGGATATTAAACATACCTACCGACCAGGCTCGGGTAGTTAGGCCTTAATTAAACCGTTAATTGTAATTAAAGAAAAAACTAAAATAAGCTTTACACAAGTTAACATTACACTTCAAATATAAATGTATGTAACAATCTTAAGTGACAAATGATAGCGATACATAAAAGTGAACATTAAAACTTTTATTCGACAACAATACGATAAACACATCTGATTAAAACTTAACCTCGTCCTTCTAGAACTAAAATATGTGTTCCTTGAGCATGATCTACGGACTAACTGTACAAGGTTATCAGCTATACATGGGAATGTGCTGTCGTGCTCTAGGGCGGCGACCCCAGCACAATATTAGTATAAGTTTTAAAAAAATATGTGAATAACAATATGAAGATGAAACAGTTGGTCAGACGTGACATAGCGGAAGCAAAGCGGAGTGTGTGTTCGCTGCTGCAAGCCACGATATAGCACTATGTTCCCCACACTCGTACTATCGATTTACTCAATAATCGTATTACCTAATGTCTAAAAATATATATTATGTCGTTATTAAAGGTTATTCTGAAGAAGGTTAAGCTTTAATAAAAATTTGAGCTTTAAATTTCACATTGAATACTTTCTCATATTATTAGTGAAAGAGAAAGCTGGTAATATAGCTGTAAGAATAAATATTATTCCTCAAATTTGCAATAAGGAAGTCACTACTTCCATTAACATAGGAAGAGAATTCTTGAAATCGCTTCTACTGTAAATATTTACGATGTATGAATTTGGCAATTATTTAATTTACATCCTGTTTATTGGGGAAATACCTTAGGAATGATTTGACCATCAATTAATTAAATCTGTTGAGGCTTTGGTTGAGTTCGGCTCGGAATACATTTACTCAAATATCAAAAGGGGCTTCATCGCTATAATTTCGCATTATGATCAATATGGTGTGAATAAGTTGTTTTTGTGCGTGTTTAAGTTCAACCTTTTTTTCCAACTAATGTATTAAATCAATTTAACAATCATCAGTTATTTGGGAAAAGTTTAATTTTATTAGTAACTTCTAAACATCCTTGTCTTTATAATTTTTTAAAAATTATCTCCCTTCTTATGATCATTACACTTTTAAATTAAGTGACCATTGTTTCAAAGTTTCTTGAATTGACTGTTTCATGGTAACAGCATGAGATTAAAAGAAAAGTCCACTGACAGTCTAAAGTTGGATTTAAGGCATGATGGTATTAAGCTAATCGATCATTTTTACAACTCATTTACAGATGGTACAATTTTTGGATCTTTGTAAAGCCTGAGTAGGAACTGATGACAGAAAAAGGGGGGGGGTTGAAAAGGGGGAAGGGCTTTCAGAATTGAAGGAGGTCATGGAACCACGAGTTCACTTTTTGAAACCATCTGTTAGCGTTTATTAATCTTGAATGACATACATTTATTTCAACCCTAAAAATCTCATACAAACCTTATTTACCAATTAATTAGTTTCGACTACTTTTTCAATAACAAGACTCACAAATATCTACTCAAAGTATTCCAATTTTTATATCTGGCGTTGTCCCGATACATTTCTTCAGTATTAAATCCTAAAAATAAATATGTGATGTTATTAAAATCTAAGTTTTTATTGCTTGTCTTTAGTTATTTTTGGTCTCGAATAATAAGCATAATAAGTGTGTATGGACTTAATATTACCCGGATGTTGGATGTGGCAACACCATTGACCATTCATTGGAGGTTTTTTACAATTCTGGTCCCCACTTAATTTCACTTTGAGACTTAGTATTGATCCGCGTTACTTCTGTTTATTACACATAGATCTGCTTTCTTAATCTGTCTACCTGACACCTTTCTTCGATCCGGTTCCTCCCCTCCTGCTTTTTCTTATCCTGTTTTAGGCCAATTCAAGGTGTAATGTGGACCACGGTGAGGTGTAAATGGCATCAGGACTTATACATGGTACAGGCAAGATACCGGCCCGGGCACAGCCAGGGATGGACAGTAATGGGTCTGAAAATAGGACATTAAACTCTCCTGAAAATAGGAGAGGGAGGGTCAAAATTGGAAAGATGATAGGAAATGACCATAGGGTGGGGTTATCATTAAGATTATGTGATTTTTAAAATAACTGTGTTAAACAATTGTGTTTGTTATATTAAAAAAATTGAAATTGATAAAATATGTGAGAATAATTGGTCACAAAGATAATTTAAAAATGCAGGCTTCCTACAAAAGTTTTATCATAAAAAACATAACAATTTGAATTTAGAATCTGCACTAATATTTTTAGAAACTCCTCATGACATATGAATGCAATGCTAAGAGTGGTCAAAATTTAAAACTGGTAATGTGTTATTAGGTAGTAAAGGCTTAAAAAGTTAAGTGTTGGGAATTATTTTATTATTATATTATTTTATTTTACATACCGTTAATCTTTTTAAAGGAATAAAATCAGGTTGGTATTAGACCTCTTAACCGAATTAAGGCCAAAATGATGGCCTTTTTTTAAATACCCCAAATACTATAAATAAAACTTGGTATTTTAAGATTTGTAACATCAGTTTTGCTTGAGAGGGTAGTGGTTACAAAATGATGAGAGGATGATTTGGAGGGAGTTCAAAATCGGTCAAAAATCAATGTAATATATTAAGATATATCTAGGCCCGATTCAATAACTGGGCAGAATGGGCACATGCCCAGTGGCGCCAGATCTTGGACCCACAAAGGGGCGCAAGAGAGGGAAAAAATCAACGGCAGTGATAGTTGAGAGTGATGCCATTGCTAAAAGGATTTGACATTGGAACTGAGAGGGTGCGCACATCAGTGCAATATACACATACAGTGTGTAATGTTTATAGTGTTTGAACTGTGAGAGTAACCAGTTAATTAATAGTCATTTCCAGTTTTAGGCACTAAAAAGTAATATTATTTGTAGTGGTTTAATGTTTTGTTTGGACTATGACTAATGATAGTAACGAATTATTATTAGTACAGCTGATAAGAAAACACGAACTTGATTGAGGTTTTTTTTATTGTAAAGTTAAGGTGGAATTAAAGAAGAAACCACTCCAGAAACCAAAACCGGCAAAGATTAAGGCCCCTTCCACTTTAGCGACCGGTCGCGGCGTCTCATCTGAGTCATGATGCTACCCTCACAATAACATTTAAATTTTGTTTTAACACATGTCGACCCTGACTTTGCCGTTCGTTAGCATGTTGACAGTGAAAATTAGAGGACTCGGAAATTATAAGGCGTGTCCGATTGCCAAAAGCGAAAACAGCATAATGGATCCCCTCTATGTGGGGGGCACACTTTTGTTTGATTTGCTCAAAGCGCTCGAAAACGGGGTCAAAAACAGGCCTGAACCCGCTAGCTATGCAAACTAAAGAACTTTAGAAGGAATAGCATTTTTATTTTCTCTAAACAAATCTTTATAACTTTACCAGAATTCATTAATGGAAAGTGTGGGACAATTGCTCACTTACCACTTTTAAGAACACTTGATTATGGATAGACATTTAAAAAATATTTTTGTCATAGCAAGCCCATATTGTATGATAGAGAATTTGTGGATACAGATTAAATACCAAATTCGAACAGATAAAATACTAAGCAAAAATATCTATATGTAAAAATAATTATATACAAGTATATACAATAATACTTGTGTGATATTTATTTACATAAAATATACACCGGTGAGATTGATATGATAACAGTGTAAGTTACAAAAGAAACCACAATTAAAAGTAATCTTTCCTAATGAACTTATGAAGGTAGAAAGTATAGAGCGTTATCTATTCTAGAAAAATTAATTTACGATTGAAAAAGAACAGCGAACACACATCTCACAAAAATGATATGGGAGCAAGTATCGGTGTCTGTGTAGAGACGCAAGTGTAGACTAAGGCTCGACACAAGGACACGTCCACACCCAAGAGTCCTGTTACAGCATAGCTTGTGCTGAAACACCACAAAACTGTCTCATTTGCCTGGCATTACAGCATAACTTATGATGAAAACCACAAAAATGTCTCTTGCCTAGCATTACAGCATGGGCGGATTCAGGTCATAATATTTGGAGGTGCCAGCTCACTTAACGTTTGAAGTGTTGTATGCTCAAATTCAAACATCAAACTCCTATTTAAATGGTCCGTTTTAAGGTCTATTCCAAGTAGGTACTTATCTTATTTAACAACAACCATTTATAATTTGTGTAAATACCTCAATCAAAGTTATGTTGAAAACAGTTTCCCCCTTCACTGCCAACAAATCCACCACATATCAGGGGGTGCCTGGCACACCCCCCTGACGCCCCCAGAAATCCGCCCATGCATTACAGCATAGCTTGTGCTGAAAATCACAAAAATGTCTCACTCGCCTGGAATTACTGCATAGCTTGTACTGGAACACCAAAAAACTGTCTCAATTGCTTGGCATTACAGCATAGCTCATGCCGAAAACCACAGAACTGTCTTACTCGCTTGGCATTATAGCATAGCTTGTGCAGAAAACCACAAAACTGTCTCAGTTGCCTGGCATTACAGCATAGCTTGTGCTGAAACACCACTAAAATGTCTCACTCGCCTGGCATTACACCATAGCTTGTGCTGAAACACCACTAAAATGTCTCACTCGCCTGGCATTACAGCATACCTTGAGCTGAAACACCACAAATCTGTCTCACTCATCTGGGAACCATTATTGGCACACGCACACACACACACACACACACACACAAAACCACACACACGCACATGCACGCACACACACACGCACGCACGCACACACACACACACAAACATAAGCATGCACGCATGCATACTTCTGCTTACTCTACCAAAGAACAAAAACAAATTTTTTTATTGGGTTACCAGGAGTTTCTTATCTTAAAACAGGTACATTCACTTACAGTGGATGAGGGGGCAGAAATTAGCTATTTGTGAATAGTCTCATGTAAAAAAAATAAGCCAGGTTCTGGTCATACTGGTAAGCAGGGGCGAACCCAGGAATTAATTTCAGGCGGGGTTACTCTGTATGGGGTAGTACCAGGGCAGTAGACATTTTACTTCATGGTCCTGAGGGAGGGGGGTATTATCAATGCTAAGCTCTCATGCCCTCTAAATTACCTACCTATATTCCATTTCCAAATGAGACTGTAGGGCAACTATTGATTGTTCAGTTTATTATTGTATCGATACAAAAAAATTATTGATTATGAAAAAACTCGAATCACAGGTCACTAGCAACAGGTTTTGTACATCCCTGTTGTCTGCTTCTACGTTTAACAAAGAAAATTAAGGTTTAGCTGGATGATATAACCGCTATCTATGGGTAAGTCTAAGTTAAAACACATTTCAAGAAGGTTTCTAAATAGAGACATGCTAATTTAGTTTATTTTTAGTACTTTTAATAGGCCTCCAGATGGTTCAGACTTTTATTACTTTGGACAAGGGTCTGGTCCTGAAGTGTATGAACTAGGGGGAGTCCACTATACTACACTTCACTCTTGTCTAAACAATTTGACTTTTTACTCTGTTGTCTATTCCTAAAAGTAAGTCTAAAACGACTCATACTTGACGTAATCCATCTTACCCTGAAGTTGATCCCAAGGGAAATATGAAAATTCTAGCCAATCATGCTCCTTTGACGCATGGCTGCAAAATAAATCAATTTAATAAACTGCTCTCTTCTAATAAAAGTATTTTATATTTGTGTAGTGGGTTAAACTGTTGTTGTAATATAATAATTCCTATAGGAAACTACAGAGGCCTAAGGTAAAAGCACCAGTCGTCGACATTGCTCCAAAGCCTGGCAGTCGTGATTTATTTGCCTTGTAATGGGGTTTCCTTACAATATTTTACACTATAGGTTGAATTTTTTAGAGAAAATATGTTTATTCTTAGAACTTTTACAAACAAATCTGAGTCATTTAGCTCATATTAAAACGATGGTAGCTACTTGAAGTCTTCTCTACCCGATAGAATCTCTTTTGGAGTTCTCTTTATCAGAATCGTTAAGGAAGTTGTTTTTTTTTAAATTTCAGTGAAATTCATAATTAGTATAGATTATTAAGTTCAATATTTCATAAAAATGCATCTTAATACATTGATTTCAACTATGGTGGGTTTAACATGTCATTGTCAGGCACTGGAACATCCACAAAGGTTGAGTTAATTTGAAATATTTAATTAAAAGATATTTTTAAACCCTTATTATGATGGTTTTGGAAAGAAAACAATTTAAAATCGCGTATAATGAATTAATAGGTTAAATTCCTACTTCTAAAAAATCACAGGTTATTAAGTGCACATGGTTTCTTAAACTGCCAGGCACTGGTGCATTTAGCTTAAGTCTAAGCATGATCTTTCTATAAAGATTTCATACTAATCACGCTCAGGTCATTCGACCCATGTGATTTTTTCCTTTATATTACATACACTCAGCTGTAAATTTGTAATGAATAAAAATTTTTTAATTTGATTTGATTTGATACTAATTCTATCAGACATAACAAAAAATTATACGATTCGAGAAGTAGAATTATGGCAGGCCCTGAAAGCAAAAACTTGCTGGAACAACCTAGTTTTGTTACCCCTCTCCCTGCTTCAAGTACACATCCACCAGCAAAGTTTGCATGTGGTGTGACTGAAATTGTCTTTTTTAAACACTTATTCATGTTTTTAATGTGTATATTATTTACAATCAGGGGTGATGTTTGTGTTGGAAGTCCTATGAAAGTTTGTTTTTAATATTTTCCTTTGAGCTTAAAAACTAGTTACATGTTATTAACATGTCATATGGTTACTCTGCAATGCAAACCTTATAGTAATTTTGAATTTTCAAATGGCTGTAATTTTGGTTAGGGACATGATATCGACCTTGGGTTTGTGGAATTTTGTTTATTTTATGAAGCCCTTTTATTTTATTTAGTATAAAACAACTTTAACCTCTATTGTTTTATTTTTAAAGTTATGAAACTGGCTGGGACTTTTGTGACACCTGGTATACATACCGCCTAAAAAAAGTTTTCATGGTCCCGGGCTTAGGTCTTACCACGAGGCCTATGGTAATAGCCTCTTTTCTACAAGGGAAGTTCGCCAAAAATGGAAAATAATTCATATTTTTAAAGTTCATTCAGTAAAATCTGATTCATAAAATTATGCTTTAACAATTATGATTACAAAAGTATAAAAAAAGTAAATAAAAAAGAATTAAAAAAATTTAAGTAACAAGGACAATATTTAGCAGAATTTGTTTTTTATATTTTGATTACTATGAAAGCAGATAACTTTGTTATCCAGTTTTGAATGTGGTGTAAAGGAACAGTGAAAAATAGTTAAAACATTTTGGTACTGAGGATTATCATTAGTTATGTTTCACGATAGGCAAACAGCACATGGTAAACTTTTCCCATAGATACATTACCATGTAAAATTGTCCATAAAAATCTCACCATGTACATTAAGGCTATTGATTAAAAGATAGGGCATTTGCCAGGAATTTTTAGGAAATTGACAGGAAAGCAGGCTTACCTTTAAATAAGTCCACAGAACACATAAAGGTCACAGGTTTGGAAATTTTCGTGGCCACTGACCACTTTTTTAACCACGAAATGGCAATGGCAGTTATAATTTGAAATTTTGAGGCATTCGTCATATAAATATTTTTTTAATAATTTGGTTGATGCATTTTTAGATTATTGTAATAATAAGAAGAATACTTTGGTTTGGTATTAATGATTTTCATAGTTAAAGTTTCAAACCAGTTAAATTTATAATTTAAATTTATAGTTTTACTTCAACACATTTCATATTTTTTTCTGGAAGGATTCGTTATTTCTTAACAAATATAGCATTCATCATTACTCCGTTCCTCATTTGTATAACTTGCCATTCACAATTTCTACAATTCAACGAATAAAGTTGATTTGAATTTGAAGCATTCATATGTATTTGACATCCATCAGAATATAGAAATTCCTCAAACTGAAATGAAAAAAAGAGATTAATCGAGTGATAGTTGAAGTTATTGATGGTTAAAAAGTAAAGAATTTTATTTAAAACAATTAAGACATGAGAAATTCCAAGACAAATAACATAACAGCTATAGTAACCTGGACTAGAATAAAATTGGAATTTTTGTTCAGTGAGTTATGTAATGAAGAAATCACAATAAAAAAATCAATTATCACTGCAGCGATGAAAAAAATTTATTCCAAAACTACTTAAATAAGAATTCAGTTATAGATTAAAAATACTTTTAGGAAAAACTAATTTTTAATGAATTATTTTAAGATAGTTACATTTTTACTCTAACAGCTACCTTTTTGTGGAAGAGTTCGCACAGAGTCGGTTATCGGGGAGCTGCCTAAGTCCTCCAGAAGTTTCCTCGATCGAGTGGGCATGTCAGGGAGCAGAGGCATAGCATGAGGTGTGCTAAAATCAGTAAGTGGAGAAAAGTCCGTTAAGCGTTCATACACGCCACTCGTATAGTCATCAGTTCGGAATGTGGAGGCGATACGGTCCATGGACCTGTCCTCGGGAGTGCGTCTCGTCAGTCTGGTACGGGTATCGTAAAGTTCATCTCCTCTACCTCTCCCTGACAGCAACAAGTCATCGATAGACTTGAGCACACTAGATATCGCGTAGCCCCCACCGGAATGACTGCCCGGAGTGAAACCTAGTTCGGCACTTTCACGTAGTCTCGCCAACCTCAGCAGTTCCTCGTGAAGCCGAGCGTTTTCTTCGATCTGCTGTCGACGCCTCGCTATCTCCGCTTTTATCTTGGCTTTCTTCTCCTCTCGCGTCAGTTGGTCATCGTCTTCATCGCTGCCGTAAGGAGACGGTTGCCAGGAGCGTGGTTTGTTGCGGAGAGCCTTGCTCACGTCCCGTCGGCGCATGTCCAGGCCATCACTGTAGCGCCGAACATCGTACCTGCAAACGGATAACGAAAACCACAGTTTATGTACATATCGATCGAGGTGTTATATGAATTTTTACATGGAGAAAAGAAACAAAGAGAGATATGAAAACAGAAATGTTTGGACAATTTGATACAGTTTTTTGGTATTGAAAAATTATTAGAATAAACATAAAAATGCCTCATTGAGTTTTTCTGTAAAAATGTTTCACCGTACTTTCACTACAAAATACTCTGAGGTTCTTTTTACTAGTCTCTTTATCCACCACTAAGAGTAGCCTCTGGCCGTTCACTATTCCCAACCTCTGATTAACAATGAACAGAAGATCGGAAAACCTGCCAGCCCCAGCAATACTCCTCTCAAACAATTAGGTCCATCCCTATTTTCGTTGGCAAACTCTACTCATGTTCCATAATGGAACTGAAAAGTCAAATAATAATTAATAATGATTACTTTACAGGTAGTTAAATAATCTGATGGCTTTGAATGGATGAGATTCGTTTGCCGCAATATTACCACGATATTGTCCAGCAGACGAATACTGTACCGTGCATGGTACAGTGGCGTGAGAAGACAATATTCTCAAGAAGAGATAGTTTAAACAATAATTCAGTCTTAATTCGTAAGAATTTTTGACTTGTAACCTATTCACCAGCAACAAACATGAAAGAATTTTAATATGACCGATAAAGAGTTTGTTTGAGTTTATTCGAATGCACAATTTCATGTAGAGATGTCATGCAATATGATAACAAGAGTTTTTTTGTTACTTTCAAAATACTTACTTTATACAGTTCATATTTTTACCAACTGCATGAATAGTTGTTGGTCTACCTTCAAAGCTCATGCTGCATTTACGCAATGACAGTTGAAGAGCACATCGGCAGAAGACAGTCCAATGGTAGAAGTCAGTCCGGTGGCAGAGGACAGTCCAGTGACAAAAGACAGTCCAGTGGCAGAAGTCAAGGGCCGTTTACACGAGAACCAGACAGTAAGACTAGAAAAAATTCTTTTGTTCTCTTTTGTTTGAGGGTGTTTCTGCCCATTGCTTTTGTCAACAGGTGAACCAGGCTTCAGTCCAGTTGAGGAAGACAGTCCAGTTGCAGAAGACAGTCCAGAGGAGAAGGCAGTCCAGAGGCAACAACGTATTTGCAGTGTTCAGGCACTTCAGCTATGTATTTAGATAATGCCAGAATTGGCAATAAATTTTCATGAGAATTATTTGCTGTCTATTTTTAAATATTTGTTTATAAAAAGTAGGTAATAAGTGTTTAAATCATCCAGAGGGAACTTAACGGCTTTTCCTAGTTTAGGTACCAATACTGGGTACAGTAAGGGAAGTTGTCACGATTGGAGGCAGTGTTGTTGCTGTCTTTCAGTAAACAACTTCAATTCCCTACCTGTGGAGGCTGCGCTTGACAGCACAGTGGGCGGGGGTGACTGGCGACTAAGATGAGGGCCAATATGAGGGCCACCATATCCCTTATTGAGGCCCTGTTCCTCCATCCATTGGATAAACTTTATCCACCCAGTCTAAGCTTGGCCGAACCTGTTCCATCTACCTATTCCTTTTTCCTTTTTCTTCCCTTGCATTAATCTACCAAAGGCTTAGGGCCAAGGGGATATTAAAAGGGAAGCTTCCTTTCCCTTCCAGTAGCTGTACAAAAAGACAAAAGAATGTATGAAGCACCCTCACAGGATTTTCCTGTGGGTTGGGGAAAACCAGACTACCAAATTCTCCCTATAAAAAACAAATGTACACATTGCCAATACTGTCACATTGACAATACTGTATTATGTTTTCGCCACTGTCTCCTATCGATGGGCTCTTCATCTGGCATCATGTAAATGTGGCTTTTGGGGAAAATGTTCAGATTTCTCTGGTGACTTGTTCAGACCTTGTGGCTTCTCTTATTTAAAACAGTGAAATTTTAAAATTAAATATTGCTTTACCTATTATGATCGGTGAAGTGGTGGCCGTTGTCCAGTACGCTGTTGATGGCGGTCTCGCGTAAGGCTCCGCCCGCGACGGCGTACGACGACGCGAGGTACGACTGCGACGGGTCCCAGTCCGCCCGCTTCCCATCGTCTATCGACTCGTACTCGTACGATTTGTAAGGGGGCCTCAGAGAGGGGTGAGTGAAACCTAGATATCCCTGAAACAATATCGAACAATATCTGAATGGAGAGGAACTTATTGGCAGCAGAGATAAATAAGCTGGCGAAATATGAAGAAACTTAAATTTGTTTTTAAATGATTTGTTCATGAAGGTTTTTCCATTACATGGAAGTACATGGTTTATTGGTTACTCATCACAAAAAAATGACTGAAAAAAGGTATATTTCAGGTTAATATTGAAACCCATCTTCAACCTAACATCAACATATTATCAAGGGTTATTAAGGGTAGGTAGAGGGGGCTGACTGTCGCTGGCCCTAACAGAAAGGGGGCATTCTAGGTGAGCCAAGTATTTTTAACATATTTTTGCAAATTAATTTATTATTAGAAGATTTAAATGAAGGAGACCAAAATGAAATAAAGATATATAAAAAACTGGCTCTTTGAAAAAATACTAAGAAAAAATATATACTATTATAATTTTTCGTTATTCTGATAGTTTCATTTCTTTTCCACATCTTGTCTGGTGTCCTGAGGGTGTAGGCCCGCACATTAAGGCCCCAGTACCAATTGTCTACCCCAAATACGGGACCTTACAAAACTTCATTTGTATAGGATGATCCAAGAAAAAGGGTTAGTAGCTGTAACTAAACACTTTTTTGAATAAAAGATGATAAGTATAATACATAATATAATAATAATTTGTTTTTTGAAGGGCAGGTGAAATCCATTTATGGATGGAGTATAGGACTCGCTGAAGCCCTACCCACTTAACCACCTACTCATTCTGGGCGAGTCCCCCTGGGACTGATTTGAGGCATTACTTCAGGGGGAGGTCCCAAGCTGGTAAAAAACTACTGCCCTCCTCTTCGAGCCAGCTTGGACTTACGTTTACTTGTTTCCTGTTTAGCGTATTCCTGGGCATGCCTAAAAACGCGGCATGCCCCGGAACCAGCGATGTGGTCGCTCTGTGCTTGCGGCTGCAACTCACTGCTCAAGAAGTAGTGAAGCAGAAGCAGTTTATTTTTATACAGGGTGTTTTTTTTAAACGCAACCCATTTTTAAGATTGAATAATGCGCATATAAATTTGAAATGAGTTTTGTTTTATTGATCTTTACATTTTATACAACCATTTGCTTAAGTTTGATCACATTTAATTTAGTTTACATTATGTACTCAAACAATCCGCCTTTGGCATTTGTATAAAGTTGTGCTCTCTCCATCAAATTCCCGAACATTTGTTACAAGGTACCTCTATGAACTTCTTGCATTAAATTTGTTATGTTTGTTTTGAGGTACTGAATATCCTGTGAATTGTTTTCGTAGGCCTTACTCTTTATGTATCCCCAAAGAAAATAATATAGTGGGGCCAAATCTGGGGATCTTGGGGGGAAACAATTCTTCTCTGATAAAATAAAGTTTTGGGTTGCGTTAAAAAAAAACAAAAAAAAACACCCTGTATGAATAATATAAGCCATACAAAAATTGTTTATCCCAATAATCTTTTATAATCTTCAAAAATATCCAGTAATCTCTTATAATCTTCAGATTTATTAAAAAAAGTAATGGATTCAATATGAATTCCTTCATATTATATGCAAAGCAAGCAAGCAGCGCTTTGCGCTGCACAGGGTTAGTCTAGTTGTATTTGTATTTTTACTCACTCTTCCATAGTCATTTTCTAAACTGCCATCCTCTTTCCCAGGGTGAATATCAAGATGAATTTTTGGATCTGATAACTGCCTTCTATGAGTTCGAATTTTACGTGATCTTCCTAAACCAGAAAATACCATTTTCCTTTGAAGTTCCAACCTGAAAAAAATGATTTAGTTCAAAAACAATATTTTAACTGCAGAAGTAAATAAATTGTAATCAATTACTAGACAACTAAAACAGTGATTACTTTAAGCACTAAGATTAATAGTTCCAAGAATAGTCCAAGACTAAGATTTCTTGATTCCCCTTTGAATTCACTTGATTTTACTCTAGGAATTTACTTCCATTCTAGCTGACACCCGCGGCTTCGTCTGCTGAAAGGATAACAATGTTTATAGCATAATCATATGTTATTGTAATGTGAAATTTATACAAATACCAAAATGGACTGATAGATTTTAAACGATTATCTGAAATATCAATTTTTGAGCATTTAATTGCACCCTTAAGGTTGCAGATAGTGATTCCACCCCAGATTGACATGATAAAGAGAAACGGTCTTCAATTGATTTTTATTTTTCCTTAAAGTGGTATGAATTGGCCATCATCTACTACCACATTCTAATTTAGCAATTTAGTCTTAAAAAATACTGAAAGTCCCTAGCTGGTCTATCATTGAACTTATAAAAATGGGTTTAGTAGCAATCCCACTTCAGGGGTTTAAACCAACAACTTTCATCGCACCGAGCTCTTGCCCACATCAAACATGAATGTCGTATAGTTATGAAATAGACCAAACACTGTAAAAAAAAATAAAAAGAGAAAGTTTTGAGCGAAAAAGAGGAAATATAATTCCCCAAAATATTTTACAATCATAAAGATTTGATGACTGGTTTAGCAGATAGAAATAGTCTCACTGTTTGGTACAAATAGTCTATTTTTGGAACTTTAGCCTAAATCTCCCTCGGCCAGCACGCAAACCCTCCTAACTTTTTTTAATTCTGAAAACCTTGATTCTAGTAGGGTAACCTTTATAAAAATAACAGATTAATGAAATGAAATGTCCATGCAGAGTTTCAAGATTCTAGTTATATTACTTTGGGTGATCCGTTAAACACTCGAGAAGCCTAAGTGGTATCTGACCAATATATTAGATGAAATTTCTATCTTTTCGTCTCTTGAAAGTATTCGTTCCTTCCATCCATAACTTTTATTTAATCATAGCTCTAAAATGGCCCCCGTTTTGAATTTTATAATTTACCTAATTTTTGCCTTTTAAGAAAAAATATTTTAACATCCTTCCTTAGTATTCATATAAAGTATATAAAGTCAAAACTATAAAGTACTTAGTCTGTAAAGTATATTTGTGGCAAGATTCATGGCCCAAAGCTCTGCATTGTTTTAGGAAAGAAGCTCTGAGAGCTAAAAATGGCAGCCATTTTGATTTTATGATACATCCTATTTTTGCCTTCTGAGAGAAAATATTTTAAAATCCTTTTTTAGTGTGCATCTAGAGCCTTCTAAGAGTATTTGTGCCAAGTTTCATGACCCAAAGCGTTATAGTTTTTGAGAAACTGTCATCAGTGAGTCAGTCAGTCAACCATTTTGGCTTTTATATATGTAGATCACAGCAGTCAAATTAATAGAGGGGACCTAACAAAGTTGAGAGATGACAACGACACTCTTTTAGTTCTGGTTTTTCGCCATTCAACTTTGTCTTTCCTTGCAGAAATTGTACATTCCATGTTTGTTGTCTGACACCTCCAGACACTTTGAAAGCCGTCTCAGGTTTAGCGATCACCTCATGCAGCGATGAAACAGGACATTTTTGACCATATCTTGATTTCTGTTCCTGCAGTGTCAGCCTTAGCGAGTGCGAAGCCCGGGGCAAGAAAACGCTCTGCGAGGCCCCCCAAACGCCAATGCATTCTTAATTTCAGTCTCATATTTAATCACATGTAAGTTACATGTAAGGGCGGTCCAGTGATGGAAAACAGCGTAGATCTTGATACTTCTTCCATAAGGCAAATGCACAAATTCTCAAAGGGCACTATGCAATTTTAGAGCCTACCAGTTACAGAATTTCTAATTCCAAGATTGCCACATTGCCTGCTTCAGTGCATCTGTGACTTAGTTCAGAGAAAACAAAATTCTCAATTCTTAGCTAGTTAGCACATCTCTATTTTTTGACAAGTCTGCCAGTTTAGTAACTGTTGAACTCCTATTAAATTGAGGCAATTAATTATCAATTGGAAAATTTAAGTCGGAGGGTTGGGAAATCCATGGTCATAAGTTGATAATTTTAGATGGTCCCTACAGTTGGGTGGTTGTGTCGTGCGACGCCAACGCTGCTACTATGAAACATTTTGTAGTTCACTGGCAATAACCCTTCCGCATAGAATGGACAAAACTAAAGGAACATTAAATAACTACTACTTTCCCTCGGTACCTAGTGAGAACTGTATTAACTTTGAATACTTCCAGTAGTTCACACCTTATTATTTCCTAAAGCCTCGTACAAACTGTACACCTTTATTAAATAACCTAAAAAGTGAGGATCGTATTTGGCTTACCATTTTGAGACCTTTTTAAATTGTAATTTTAATATTATTTGTGATCATTCTCACGGCTTAATAAATATCTCTGTGCTATTTTATTGTGATTTTATTATTTGTTGTCACCTAGTTTAAACAAAGTAAAACTCCTATCAGAAGAGTGAGGCCCTCCCAGGCACGAGGCCCTGGGTGGCCGCCTCGGTCGCCCTCCCCTAAGGCCGGCTCTGTGTTCTGTACTCTCCACCATATTTCCTCCTCCTCCCCCCAATAAACGACCCCTAACTCCACTGACAACGCTGCCTCTTATCAAATGTGTGGAATAGTATGAGTAAATTAAATCTAAGTAACCATATACTAATGCATTAGAGGAATAATCTCAGATAAATACCTGTTCTTTTGGTTTCTTAGAGTGTCTTTAGTGCGATCCAGTAAAAGGCGGTCATCTCTATCGAAACTGTTGAGCAGTCTTCGATCGGCAGCTGTCAATTTGACATCATCTCCTAAGCTTCTTGACAGCGGCAACTGAAAATATCAGACACATTGGATACCTAGGTATATCTTTAGCTAAATTTGTTGTTAAGTAAAAAATAATAACAAATATCATACCTTTCATGTATTTAGCTTCAAGGTTTGCATAGGTAATTGTTTTAGGAAAAAACAAAATCATTATTTAATAATATGTCAAATATTGACTAAGTGGTCCAGTAATTTTGACCATGAAATAATTTTAAACATATCTAGAAACATTTAAATTCCTGATTAATTGTAGAAGTCGCTTGGCTAATATTGACTAAATATTGACTAAGTGATCCAGTAATTTTGACCATGAAATAATTTTAAACATATCTAGAAACATTTAAATTCCTGATTAATTGTAGAAGTCGCTTGGATCTACATGTTTTATATATTATATTGTAAAAACTTACTTTATTAACTTTGACTGGTACAGTTGATAGCACTTTTCTTGCGATACCACTGTAAATTTTAACTTATCATCTAAAATTGTGAAAATGGCTATAAAATGAGATCAAATCTTACGTTTTTGTGGTTTTATGAACCAAATTTAACACTATATGATCAAAGGCACTTTATAGGATAATGTATTAGGAATTCAATCCCAACTTTCTTGAATTGCTCACACTGTTTCTTTGGCATCTTTGGCATTGCTCGTTCTGTTTTCTTTAAATTTTCTTACATATTAAATTTTGACTATTTCCTATAACTAATCTTGAAAAACTTGAAGAACTTGATAATTTATAGAAATTAATAGAAAAATGTTATGCAGTAGAATCTTGTTAATCCAAACTATTTGGGACCGGAACTAGTTCAGATTACCAAGTACAAAAAAATTATGCTCTCCAATCACACGTGAGTCATAAACACGAGCGACCCCTGAGCCGTGGTCTTCTTTACGTCATCGTCCATACTTTATGGGCCATTGTTTCCAAAAATGGGTGATTTTGGTGGGAAACAGGCTGAAAGATGGCTAATATATACTACTAGTAGATATACCCGCGGCTTTGCTCGCTGAAAGGATAACAAATGTTTGGTTCAATTATCCGTTTTTTGTAAGGTGCATTTTTTACAAATTTCCTAATAGACTAATGATCTCAATGATTTATCCTAACTATACGTTTTTAAGCGTTTCATTAGGTAGAGATAGTATATTTGTTTGAACTTTGCCTATAAATCGCTCTCGACCAGCATGCAAACCCTCCTAAAAATTGAAATTCAGAAAATAACTGTATGATATGTCCCAGCAGAGTTTTAAGATTCTAGTTAAATTACTTCGGGTGATCCGTAAATCGCGAGTATGTGGAAACTGATAAATACATAATATAAGAAAACCGTAATAATTTTGTACAGTTTATTCTTTTAGTAAATGGAATTTATATTTTTTGCCTCTTTAAAATATTCTGGAGACCTTCTATTGATTTTTGAATTCGTAGATCTTAAAAACTGAAAAGGCCGCCATTTTGAATTTTTGAATATACCTTATTTTAGCTTTTCCAGGGAAAACATTTTAAAAACCTTCATTAGTATGCATCTGGAGCCTATAAAGAATATTTGAGCCAAGATTCATCGCCCAAAGCCCTACATTGTTTTGGAAAATAAGCTTTGAAAACTAAAAATGGCCGCCATCTTTAATTTTATAATATACCCTATTTTAGCCTTTTGAGAGAATATATTTTAAAATCCGTTCTTAGTACGCATCTAGAGCTTATAATGATTCATTGTGTCAAGTTTCATTGCCCAAAGCCTTATAGTTTTTGAGAAACTGTGATCAGTGAGTCAGTCAGTCAACCGTTTTGGCTTTTATATATAGATAAGATCGTCGCGATGTGTCGACTTTAGTCACATCACTCACATGTTATATACAACAAAACCATTTAATGAGATCAATGATAAATTATTTTACTATTAGCCTATCGTATAAAAAAATTAAATAACTGTTTTAATAATTTACTTTTTTATTTTTATTTGTATATCTTTTGGGCTAACAAAATAATACTTATTGTCTATTTTGACGCTTCCTTAAGCTTGCAGTGGGAGCCAGGGCACCACGGCACCCACCATATGTATGCCTATGCTAATATCAGTAAAAACAATGCTGACCAGTAAAAACAATATTAATGATTAGAATAGTTATTTATGTATTAGGAGCGTAAAGAGGGCTTAAGCATACCCAGGGGGGATGTGAGGGGATGTGGGAATATACCCCCCCCATTTTGGGGATTTTGGGAAATTTTCGGAAGATCTTGCTCAGAGGGTAGTGATATAACTAAACTTGCCGTAAAACACTTAATTACTTATACGTTTTTTTAATGGTTAAATTTTAATAGTAATTTAATAGTTCAGTAAAATATATACATTTCTATGATAAATAAGGAATACCACTGATGGAACACCATTAGGAATATACTATTTACTGTGTGAAAAACGTTTTGCTAAAATCCCAATATAATCTAAAATTTTCAATCAGTGGGAAGCCTTATATTAGTTTAAATTTCTAGAGTTACTCTGTTTAATGTTGTACCTCTAGATTACCTAAAAACATTAATTTGTAATAGGAATTTACAAAATTCTACCCCTCCCCCTTCTTGTTCGAGAGTATTTCATACCCCTCTGGCCCTCCAAAAGTATATCCTCCCCCAAAAATAAATCCTGCGTATTCCACTGCCACAAAAAAGGACATTTTATTACAAAGTTAAAATTAAATATTTCAAAATTTCCCACTTTGGTCTTAGGCAATTATCACGTTAAAATGTACCTAAAGAAATGTTTGATTACTTATTTGTTAAAAATAATGATTATTCAAATTTGTCAAAAAGTCTATAGCTTATTCAAAGAACTTCTCAATTTTTGTACACAGCATCAACCCCTAGCTTAAAACCAGTACATATTTTTATATACCTATTTGATATCAAATTAAAGCTGTTACTCTCCAGATGAGCACTTCCGTGTTTGGAAAACGTCCAATGAAAAGCCTTTGTTCAGGAGGCCTTTATTGGGTCGATTTCTCTAAATTATCAAACAAAGGAAAATTATATAATCCCACCATTAGGAAAAGTCAGTGAGCACTACCCTATTGTTACCAAGACTAGTCTTTGATTGACTTAAATTACTGTACTTCTCTTCTTTGATGTCAATTTTTAAATCTAAGGAGGAGTTAATATAATTTGCTTTGTCTAGGTGTACTGTAATAGTTATTGAGTGCAGTAACAAAGTGGACAAGCTCATTAAATCCGGTTTTGTCAGTTCATCATGTTGCTATGGAAATAAATCCAAACTCGTTCGATGAAACATCTTTGACATGTTTATTATAGTAATGGTGCAAGTATTATAAGAATCATAATACTTGTTTTTTTATACTCTATGTGCAATCTTTATTCACCATGTTGAAAAAGCATTTCACATGGCAATGCGAGTGCATGTCACTTACACACAGCTGTTATGATGGCTTTGTTTGAATTGTTACTTCGTACCAACATGTTATGTCCTTTGCCGGTCCCAGGGCCTATATACCCTAAAATATATTACATACTCCCTATCCTATACCCTATATTACCCCATATGTACCCTATAATACATATTTAAAATTTAAAATAAATCTTTCGTGAAACTATATTTTTATTGGCAATAAAGTATGTCCAGCATGGAACACTTTCTCGAACCAAAACTGAGGTATATTTTGAGTACAAAGCAGGAGGAAATTCTCCAAGCTGTTTTTGAGGTAGTTGTGCAAGCAAGTTAATGTGTATACTTGCTTAAAAACATCGCATATATACAAAAATATACAAGAAAACTAGCACTTTTAGAGAATAGAGTTCTCTTAAGAGTTATTCTGAATGTGGAGGGAAGCACATTATATCAATAGCTAATTGGAACTAATAAAAAAATGTTCAATTTAGATAGTAGCTTAGCCCAAAAATGGTACAGGTGCCGATGAAGATGGAATGACTTTTTTGATATCCATTATCATTATTTTTTTTATTTAAGGTACTTTATGATTACTATTTGAAAATGTTTAAAATTTCAAGCTTGAATAAAGTGAGTTAAGAAAGTTAATGTGTTGTACACATTGTTGAGGAGTTATATATAAAAATATTACTTATAAACATTGAGACTGCTTTTCTGAAAATTAATTAGTGTAAAAATGCCTTCTGAAGGCTATTGCACAATAAATTACAAGTTCATAATATCAGAAAATCATCCAATCAGAGTTGGCAGATCATCGATATTATTAACTTGTAATTTATTGTGAAATAGGCCCCTGAAGATGGCAAAAGACAAGATGGTTGACCTAGGATGTCTGGCAATCAGGAAACTACATTTTGTACATTGAATGAGATAAAATAAAAATATTAAAGATAATAAATGGGAACACCTATCACAATTGATTACTAATACAGCCCAGAATCCAATTCATGTGGGCCCTCATGGATATCCGGTCGCTATTACACTGTTTACAATCTTGGAAATTCATTTTAATAGGTTTTTTGGTTGGCAGTTTTGATCGATAAAAGCAATGACAAAATAGCTAAGATAAATGCAAATTACAACATGACATTTTTCCAATGCTTGATTTGGACAGTTGTAGAACATGACACATTTTACAAGTCAGATGTTGGGCAAATAAAAATTCTGTGATAGTATTGACAAAAATTATATTGCCCTCTTAAAATATGTAGTCAAATGAGAAAAAAAAACATGAAATGGTCTCTGAACTATCCTTAAAACCATTTTAGAATCCTTCCAAAAATCTGTCTAGCTTGAAGGGATCCTGGCTATTATCAGGTTCGAAAAAAAATGTTCAGGGAAAAGAGGACATGTGACATGTGTTAACACACGCTTCTGCTTAATAGCTATATAATGACATAATTACGCCCTTTACATGTTTAAAACATATTTACAACATACATTAAATCATGTTTTATATACTTTTGGCACATTTTACTTCATTAATTATGTAATGCTTTCAAATATATAAGTGTCAAAACAAAAATTGAAAATACTAGTCAAAAACTTGATTGAGAGATCAGAGACTGGCAAGCAGAACTTAAAATCCCAGCACAAAATATCACGCAAGATTGCTTAAGCATTTTGGTGTGAAGTAAGTAAAAGTGCAGATATCACAAAATTTCACGCATCATAACACATTCCATACAGAAATTTGATTAAAATTTCTATAGTGAAACATTACAGAGTAAAATATTATGCTAAAGTCGTTTGCATGCCTCCTCTGTTCAGCTTTTGGATTTTGGGTTTATAACTGGTTTAAATGATTATGAAACTTTGTAATATGTCTGCACTTCCGAGCTTTTGATAATGTTTGTTAATTTTTACTACTTCACTTCAAAGTTCTGACGTAGTTTTATCAAATGAGAGACAACCAAACAATTTATTTTCATGGGAAAATTGCATTATAAATTTGTTAGAAATGTTCAAGGAACTTATGGTTTTCATCCGAAATTGATTGGTGATAAAACATATTATTTCAATTATCTCATTCTTTTATTTCAAATGTTTAACTTATTATTTCATGTAAATTAACTATTATTTGTACATCATATAACGTGTAATGACAAAATTTGTTCCCAAATAAAGACATACATATATTTTATTCAATGTCCTAGCAAAGCAAAGAGTTTTCGATTAAACTTATTATTATATTTTTAAGATTTTAGATATTTATTTATTTTTACTTCCTTATAAATATTATTTGTGGTTACAATTGTGAAGACTCAAAAATAACTCTGTTATTTATAGTGATGAGATTTTATAATGTTTTCATGATGACCAAAAAAATACTTCAAATCAGCCATAAAATCATTAGTATTTGAAATTTTAGATTTAAATTTAAATTTCAGATATAATTCCAATGAAAACATTGGGAATTTATTCTTTACCAAAGTATAGTTCTTTGTTTCAAGTTCATAGTCATAGTTAGTCATAGTGGGTTTATGAGTTTGACTGGGTATTTGTGGACATTTGCCATCACTGATTAGTATTTGTATCAGTGGTGGCAAATTTCACAGAGTCCAGTAACAAAGTTTTGTTGATCAGTTGGTATAACTTTCTTCGTGAGTAATTTATTTAATCTTTTTTATATGAAACAAAATTTATCTTAAAATAATACATATTTATAGAATCCTCATGTAAAATTATACTTTATTTAAAAACAACGGTCAAATTAGTATCATTAGATGCTACAAACCAACATCAAGCCCCATAAGAGAATGTCTAATTTTGTACAAGTTCACTTTTTTACTGGGAGTATGCCAAATGGAAGTAAACATCTGACATCCTTTTTATGTTTTTATATGTTATATTTAGGTAATAAGTAACTTTAAATATATTTTGAAGGAGTTTATCGAATGAATGTATTCTTAAAAAATTATATCACTGTTTTACGATGTTTGAACTGTTTACTAGCGAGATTTTTACGTGATTTCAATAACAAGTAAAAAGTCCACCAGTTTTGATTATTTAGTTTAACAATTTAAAATTCACTATTGTTACAAAGAGCTGGCTGAATTGTGAACTACAGCTGTAATCTACTGAGAACGACTTTTTCAAGGCAAACAATGTTTTCTACTGCATGCATTTAAAAAGTCTAAAAAGTGCAAGTAAAATATTTGATTACGATGTAGTCACATCTACGAACCTTTCGTGAAATGTTTATTGGGCGAAAGAGTATATTTTTGGAATTCACCTGGGAGAGGAATGCCTAGAGACCCTGAAATTAAAGAGAACTAAGCTAAAACAGAAAATGAATTCTCCACAAGGATATATCAGTTTTACTTTTGATTTGTTAAAAAATAAGTAGGTACGCAAAAGCAGTTTAAGAGCTGTTATATTGTTTACAGCGATAAAACTTTATGGTTGTATGCAGCCAGAGAAACATTTATTTGACTTATCTTAAATAATAAATTAATTATTTTAGTATAAGCAGTGTTCTGTTGAATAAAAAATATATATATATGTAACTTATATCTTTCTAGCAGATCTTTTAAACTTTTGTCGTTAACTTGAAATAGTGTACAGTTTATTATATTATTCTCAAAATGATGTAATAATTAGCATATCTGAAAAGTACATTGCATATTTTAAAGAAATCATCGATATCTTTAAAACATTAAATACTTTGTCTTCGGAGGACAACCGTACTTATTAGATCCTGAGAACTACAATCAGCTATAAAAACTGCAAGGTATGTTTATTTAAAACTAAATTTTTTTTTACAGTCTTGATTTTATTTTTCACAGGGTCTACCATTTAAACATTGACACAATTCTTTTAATTCAACAAAATTCTAAACCATGCAGGCATAGACAACTCAACTATATGTTGCTTTCAGGCCCCTGAACTTGAGGCCCACATAAATTTAGGCCCACATAAATTGGAGTCTTGATTTATCTTTTATTTTTGATAGTAAAAAGAGAATTATTTAAAATATTCATTAGCATTGTTGTCCACTGTTGGTGACAGACTGGAAAAATGTGCTCCCCTCTAAAAAAAGTGTCGCGAATTGCAAAAACTACTTGTTAATATTGTAGAAGAAAAAGGCCTTCCAGATCAGTTCCTCATTCAAACTAAAATGCCGCAGTCATAGAGCTAAAGGGTTTAAGAACAGTAACACAGTTAATTCAGTTAAACAACAAGATGAACAATAACTTTTTTTTTATCTAATGACCTTAAAAATAGGATATCTTTTTTATCCAATCAATCATCTTGGGATGAAAATGTCTAAATAATAAGAAATAATAACTTACCCTACATTACAAAAAAAGTTAACCTAACCAATAAAACCATTTCAAAATGTTTTAACTTTTGGAAACATTTTTAACCCTAATACATGTAGGGTCAGGGACCCTACTTTCCTCCTTAGATAAATAGGTATGCATAAGGATAATTTATAGTTTAATTATTTTGTTTGATGAATAATTTTATTAACATTATCAATACACTGTTGTGCGAGTGGTTAGTTGGAGGAAATAAATTATTTATTCATTTATTCATGTTAGTTTCTCTGGTTATTAGCTTGCTGAATTTAAAGCATTTCCTTTTAATGACATGATAGCTGATTTTTTAACACCAAGAACAGTGCCTACTGCCATGGCACTCTCATGTTATGACACATAAACTATTTTATTTTCTTTACCAGAACCTGGAAACCTAAATGTAGTGGCATTTAGTAACAAAATCCCCATTACTGGGTGTTATTATAGTTTCTTTGGACTTTTAATACCAAGAAACAACCATGTTACAAAAAAATAAAGATTTTTTGTTGCATTAAAAAAAACAAGAGAAAGAAGTAAAACCGACAGTCTGTTGCAATTTAAAATAATTCTGCAACAGTCTTATTGTCCTGCTACAGATCATGATTTGGCCATTTAATTCACGTTGATGTTATCAATGTAATTGAAATATAATATGTTACATTAAACTAAATATAAATAGTGATATCTTTAATGTTAATTTAAAACAACTTCGCTGACCTATTTGCTATTTTTTGTAATTGAGTTAGTTTGTATTATTAATCAACAAATAATAATGAGAACGTCGTAAACACAAAGATTTTAACCATATCTTTGATTATTGATACAGTACTGAAAACAGCATGGATACTTAGATGTAAAATAGTCACTATGTGGAATGTATTGCTACGCACTGGCTACTTTTCATTACAGTCATCTGATTGTTTTAAAATTTACCTTGAATTTTCGCTTGATGTAGGGGCCTACCTTTTTAAAGGTAAAAATTTGCCGTTATTAATTAGATTATTTTAAAAGCCGAATACTGTATTAGGAATCTTAATCACAATCTTCAGTAGGTTCGTTTGGCAGATTTTCAATAAGTTTGATAAATGACATAAATAATGCAATTAATAGTTAGTTATCTTTTCAATTTTACAAAAAATGGTTAATTTATATAAAAATGTAGCAAACAAACCTAATAAAGTTTAAAAAGAGCTTTAATTTGACTAGCAAACTTAGGTTTTCTGTCCAAAAATAAAAGAGAAATCCTATATAAGAATTAACAGTAACTCCAACCTCCTCTTGACATGGACCTACGGTAAGAGCTACTTCCCAATTGGGAAAATTCAATAATAAAATCCTCTGAATATTTTTCGGATATAAAAATTGTATTATTATTTTTATACATCCACACTTTTTAGAAATTTGATTTGTCTGGAAATTTAATTTAATGGTATGTGGATAGTGAATTTTGTGTTTTGAATAAATAGTAACATAACTTTGTTATTTTCACAACAATAGCAACCACTTCATTGTTTGAAATACATTGTTAGTGATGGTGAGTTTATGTTTTGATTTTACAACTAAACATTCCAATTTTTCTTGCGGGCATATGAATATGTTATGAGATGACCTTGGGTCTGATTAAGAGGTGTAGCGCCCCTAGGCTTGAGTTGATGTGGCACCCCCATCCCTCCCCTTCACCCCCCATTCCACCCCTTTTCCCCCTCAAACCACGACTACATGTGGGTTATGTATCACATATATCATGAAATTATGAATTTAACTCCTCCAGAACCAATACCTTAAAAAGCTAAATTTAACTTTGAAACCAACTAAACACTTCATCAAGTAACTACCCAGTCAGCATAAAAGGTAAAAATAACATTATTTTCACGTGCAAAAGTAAAAAAACATAAAAGTGAAAAACAAAACATTTTTCATGTGAAAGTGATGAAAAAATGTAAAAGTGAAAATGTAGTGAAATAAAAAATAAAAACGTTATTGTTATGTGAAAAATGTGAATAAAAAGTATATAGTTATCAAATGAAATAAATAATTTAAAAAATTACATTTTATCATTAGGTAGTGAACATACATTTAGATGTTATGTTTTGATTAACAAGTCTTGTGCCCTTTTGTTACTTTTATCATATTTGAAGTATAGCCACAATTTTATAAAAAATTATCATCCACGGACCACTATAAAATATACAAATTTTACAGTAATCGTATATAATTTTTGTTCTAACTTAAATTCAAAAATATAAAAAATTTATTTTTTTTACTAACCGATAATAAGTTATACTATGAATTATTGATAAAAAATTATTAGTGCACTATTTATTAAGTTTTTATTCATAATACCTTATATTTTTTAAAATTTTGCCTGGAACAAAATAAGTAATTTCAAATAAATAAAATCACCCTGCCAAAATAATATGGGCCAAAAATTACAACACTAGCGCAACGAGCGATATGTCTCAAGACAAAACATATTTTTTTTCATTCTCTTCAGACGACATTGATGTTGACATTGACGTTACTGGTTGTGGATAGGCATGGCAATTATTTTTTATATATCGGTATATCGCTTTTACAATGTGTCGGAACCATCGATACATACAATATATCAGGAGACAAACATCAATATTTCTGATATATCGAAAAAATATATTGATGGAGAAAAGAACACATTTATTGTATGTTCAAAGAGGGATTGAATTTTTTTAGAAACAGGTTTTGCACCATGGAACTCAAGATTTCTCAATATCTTACTAGGGGAGATTAAAAAAAGATATGTCTGGAGAAAAAGAACACAATTATGCAAGTTCAAAGAGGGATTGAACTTTTATCAGAAACAGGTTTTGCCACTATGGAACTCAAGATTTTTCAAGATCTTACGAAGGGAAATTTATTTGCTTTCAAAACGCAAAATACTATGCAGAACACATGATTACCATCTGAAAAAGCCTCAATAAGACTAACATCTTTATTTTCTTTGATTTTATTTGTTTTCTTAATTTGATATGAATTGAGAAAGAAATGTCGATACACCGATAACATCAGAACAAGAATATCGACACGCTTTTTTACGATACATCAGAACTAGAATATCAATAATTCCGGTATATCGATGCTGTAGCCTCTCCAGCAGTTACAGGTAGAGCAGTTACGGGGTCCCCTGATTTTGTTATTTGTTTTTAGGAACAGTAGAGGCAGAGTCTTCTGTGTCCCCAGTTACTTGCCAATCAAGTAAATTAATAATTTCATTTATTTATTGAAAACCCATTGTATTCTACAAGAAAATAAAAGTCAGTAGTGTTATACCCCATTTTGTTCTTATTTAAAATTTTGAGGTTTCAAAAGTTGGGTGAGTTGGTGAGTACATCGTGACTAAATTTACATAAGAAGATTGTTTAGCCCCGACTGCCAGTCGTAGCTAAACAATCTTAACACTATATTTTAGTATCGCTATTGCATCTTAACCAATGCTGCGACCGAAAAAATACAATTTGTGTCACTTACATTTTGCATTCACAAATTTAATAAAGGCTTATGCTGTTGCATCTGAATTGATGCTGTGACTGAATTGAACACATAACTACACACTTACATTCTAAACTCATAAGTTAGGGCATCATCAGATAGCCTATAAGTGGATTGGGCTTCGGCAACTAAGAACTGACTCTGAGATATAAAATTGAACCCTGAGTTAAAACAAGATGAAATAAAATAAAGACCCAAAATCCTTTCTCCCTCCCAGTTTACAACATTGTAATTGGTAAAAGGGTTTAGTCATCCTACATGACTTACAATGATTTTGTATTTATTAAGATACATGTTAAAATTTTATAGTTCAATCATTTTAACCTGCGAAAATCAGAGTGTTTCTCTGAATTGATAATGCAGTATATAGAATCTAATTTTAACCTCATGTTAATTGAAGGTTATTAAAACTGTATGTTAATTGTATAAATACTGACTATTTAACTGTCATGTACAACAAAGCAGTACAGTAGAGTCCCGCAAACCCGGACTTCGATAACCCGGGATTCTGGATAACTCGGAAAGCCTGCCAGAGCAATAAAGTGCACTGAGATTCAGTGCCAGAGCACGGTTTGAAACATATAAAACAGTTTTGGTTTTTCTTTAAGTTTTTTTGTAACTGATAATGTAGTTTTTGTATTTTTACTATGCAATAAATAAATGATATCTTATAGAAATAACAGAAACTAGTCTTATTTTTCCTTATTTTTACTCATTTCCCGATAACTCGGAAATTTCACAAACCCGGACACCGTTCGGTCCACATTAGTCCGGGTTTGGGGGACTCTACTGTAATTGTAACTTATCAAGACGGAAAAAAATTATTAGATGATGTTTAATACAGTTACATTGTTGCAGATAGCCTTTGGAGGTAACACCACTCATCGATTAAACAAGACCAAAACTGCAGTAGAAAATACTGCTCAAGACTATGCTGCAAAATCATGCAAGGCAGGTATGAGTGCCAAGAGTTGAAATTGTTATATAATGTCATTCAATTAAGTTGTAAGCTAGTTGACAATGTAAATAATGGTGGAAATGGGTCGGTGCAGTAACCTTGAAGTTGAAACACAGACAAAAGACGATCGGCCTAGAGTCACTTTACAGAAACCGTTATTTGGGAATTGTTGAGGGGGCATGGAATTAAGAAAAGTCATATGTAGAGTTGATTGTAGACGGTGAATATTAGGTTTTTTGGGAATCACCTGTCAGAAACTCCCTAATATGGTTTATGTGTTTCTTGTACGTTTTGGACTTGAGGACAGTAGCTTTTTGAATTTTGTTTTTTCTACTCGAGGTCGAGTGTGTGAAATGTGAGTTTTTCAAATCGACATGTGACTCTACTTGATAGGGTCGAGTACGTGATTTTGATGATTTATTTTTTGAATAGTCGAGTGTGGTTTTAGCGAATTTCTCCTATGGGGAAGAAGCTGTTACCATACTACTCTTGGTTAGACCTAAGCCCGAAACCATGATAACTTTCTGTCTTAGGGTTCCCCAAAGCAAAAAACACCATTCGTTTGAATTTATATATGTATCTTTAAATATATTATATATATATTTGAATCTTGATATATTTATATATCTTTGGGATATATATATGTGTGTGTGTGTGTGTGTGTGTGTGTGTGTGTGTGTGTGTGTGTGTGTGTGTGTGTGTGTGTGTGTGTGTGTGTTTCTGTTAACTATCTATTGAGTAAACTATCTTTAAAAAAATGTCCAATACTCAACATTAAAATAAAATGTTCTGAAAAAATGCTTATTGGAATACTCCTTGTCAGATATTAGTGTTGAGCTACACAGTCTGTCGAGTTATCGAGTGTCGAGTTAAGCTAAGTTTACACTAGCATCTAATAGTGTCATCACTTGGACACTCTAATTAACATTGTTGTTATGCCGAAACAGGTTTACCAAAAACAGCTGTGTTAACACTTCAATTGTTACAACACCTTTATTTATCATTGGAAGGATGCAGTTTTGAGTGGCGATATAAATATTTGTAAACAGGTAAACAAATATTTATGTTGCCACTCAAAACTGCATCCTTCCAATGATAAATAAAGGTGTTGTAACAATTGAAGTGTTAACACAGCTGTTTTTGGTAAACCTTTATCGGCATAACAACAATGTTAATTAGAGTGTCCAAGTGACGACTCTTTTAGATGCTAGTGTAAACTAGGCTTTAGTGAGGTTTAAATGCACCTGAGTGTTTTAGTATGCTGATGGATGCGTGTGATGTATTTGATAGCTCTGTCGATTTATGAGCCAGGCCATGTGAGTAGAGACAATGTGTTTTTTCCAGCGATCACATAGTAGAAATAGACGGAGCATAGCTATCTTACTTGCATTACAGCAAATGAAGCCTGGGCCGCCATACTGTCTAGGTATAGAAACACAAAACGGCACCTAAAACTGCGTAATCTCACAGTGCTCATGTTTCAAATAACTCGTAGTTTATACCATTTAGAATTGAGGCTTAAGGTTTAAATTTTGCATGTGAAGAGTCCTTTAGTTTGGAACGGTAATAGTATCAATCATATTTCCAAAATCATTTTATTTCTATTAAAAAAAATATATAAAGTCACAAGTTTTTACTCAACTTTAAAACATGACATGAAAAAAGTAGTCGGCTGCTACTTTTATTATTTTTTGGTCAGGTAAGATAAAAAACGGTAGAAATTGTTGCTAAAGAGTTGAATTTTTTAAATCATATTTTTTGAAAAAATTAGCTGATGTAATTTGGTCGATAACTTAGATACTGCGGGAGAGTTTATCCGTGCGGTGACTGCATAAAAACAAAGTCAATCCTAAACTGTTGTTTACAAAAATATAGTCGACTAAAATGGTTTACAAGCAGTTTACACATAATAGGAATGTTACAGGTACATTCCGTGGCGGCAGCTTCTTTCAAAAAATGTCAGGGCAAGCTTCTAGGTTATCAGTGTTTACGATATGTAAACTACCTGCAAGCCACTTATATTTGGTACTATAGTGATTCTGAGATTCAGACCTTTAATTTGATACCATATTTGGGATTTTTTACATACTTTGTTTTTTCTATGCGTAGGGACTAGAAGCAAATTTAGGCTTCAAGTCGTGGTTTCTTGTGCTCCATCTATTGTACTATGTGGTCACTGGTTTTTTTTTTCAGACTCATGGTGGGCACAGATATGCTTCATTGGAGAGGTATAATTGATAAGATAGTATAGGGAATAGATTAGTAGGCTTTGTTTAGCAGATTTTTAGTTCATAGATGTTAGTGATCAATATATATCGGATAGAATTTCTTTGTGTTAATATTTTGACAGGTAGTTTGAAAAGAGTGTAATTGTTTATGTTACAGGTAGAGTGTGAGGAAGGCTGCAGTTGCGGGTCAGTATGCCTGCAGGTTGCGGAATGCTGACAAGTGCGGTGTCAATGATGTGTCATGTTTGACCTTGCTGTGAAGTGCTTGGGTCATTGCATGCACTGCTCTGGTTTGTAGACATGGGTGTGGTGCATGAATGAGATATTCGGGTTGTGTTTTTTCTTTATTATTTTGGGATTGGTCAAGGTTTCTTCAATAAAAGTTTAGTTTACACTGGTTTGGGCCCAAACCATTTTAAGGGGTATTGTTCATGTTCGGTATTTATAGTTTTTTAAGTCACTTAAGGGAAGTTAGGGGTTTAAAGTTTAGTTGTGGTTATTCAGGGTTATACATGTTTGTTAATTTTTATAAGATCAAAGGTTGAATAGAGTGATTTTCTTAAAGGTTTTAATGATTATTATTTATTTATTTGCAATAATAATGATATTTTGTGTGTTAATCCTGCTCATGTAACTTGGGAAATTGTTAATTCAAACATGATTTCATGTGGTCGAGCTGATCATGAATTTTGAGCCAATTAATTAGTAAGATCAGGCTTTGTGTGGTATTAATTGTTCTTAAGGTTAAAATTTTTCCCCCTGGACAGTTAAGAAATTTTAATTTTGGCCTTGATAAAGTATTGTGTGTAAAGTACAAATGGTGTTGATTTTTGCAATGAGGTTTTGTAAGTTATACTCAAAGGAAAGTCTGCATCCAAATACTTCTTATCATAGGAAAACAGTTTTTTATTTTTCTAGGGGAATATTATTATGTGTTTTTTTTTTGTAATTGTCATGATGAATTTGAATGGAGTTTAATTCAAAATTTGTAAACAAATTTTTGTGAAATATGTTTTTGTTTTAGTTGTAGCTGTCCCACCTTTTCCACCCTTTCTCATACTATATGGACTGACCAATAGCATCCTCACTTCTCGGGAATCAGCTGCTAGTGGACCGCCTTCTGTCTGTGCAACTTCGCTGAGTGGGTGCTTACAATGATGAAATGGGACTTCATCATAATGCGTATGGGTCATCGCACTTTGAAGGGCCATAAACATGACGACACGGCGGTGGGATGGGGTTCCAGCATCTGGGCTCTTCCAACGACCTTACTTTCAGTTTTGGCTATGGTGGATTGCCATCCTACTGTGTCAGTGGTGCCACTTCACTTCAGACAAACTGACAAAAGGTTTTTGGGGATCCACGCATCACCGCCTTTGCTGCATCGCATCATGTACTGCACAACTTCAAGGCATGGTGACATAGAAGATTCCTCGGCAACAATTGGTCAGTCCGTTCCTTGCCATCCACACTTCAAGTCAACCTTTTTTCTCTTTCCCTTGTTTTGTTCGTCTAAAGCTTTTTTTTGTTAAGCTAACTTAGGAGTTTTTTGTTAAACTAACTTAGGAATTTTTTGTTTTCTTAGTTTAATTTTAGACTTTTAAACTTTTTTTGTGGCAGGATTATTAAGGCTTACTTGTAAGAAGACGCTGAGAACATCGTCACGCCAACAAAGGGGGACGTCAGACTTTGTAAAGATGAAGTATTTGGCATGTTTAGTGAGTAGACTGGAATTGTTACTAATGGAGCTTTAAGTTGGTCAGCTGACAAGAGGTTGTGGTCTTTTACTTAGTTGGGAGTTCTGGGGTATTTGCTGGAGGACCGAGCAGTGGCATACGCAGGATTTATTTTCGGGGGGGGGGATACACCAGCGGGTCGGGGTGGGTACACCGGCAGGTTGGGGGGATATAATTCTTGAATTAATTACTCTCTCAACTGTTCTTTAATGTTAGGCCTACTACAGTAGAGCGCCGATTATCCGAACTAATTGGGAACAAGAGATGTTCGGATAACTGAATATTCGGATAATCGAACATGAAAAGACAACATTTTAAAATTATACATGTAACGTAATTCTTAATAGTAAAAAGGCTAAAAAATGATCAAACAAAAATTATTCACTTAATTTTATTATGAAATCTATCAGAATACATTGATATCCCGGCGCAACAGGAGTTTCCGTTGGCGCGCGAATTTGATTTGCTTGAGAATCATGTACAAAATATAAATTATCACGGCGTTCGGTTAAACGACGGTTCGGATGATCGACGTTCGGATAATCGGCGCTCTACTGTATATCAATATGCTATTTCTTTTATTGTGTAAAAGACATATTGCTTACATTCATTGTGATCTAAAATTTCCAAAAATTTTTATATTGCCTTAATTACAAATTCACAGTTGTAATTTATGACAAATTCCTGAGGGAAGGCCCCTGGACCCCCTCCTGCTGGGGGTATTCCATACCCCCAACCTGCTGGTGTACCCCCCTGACCTGCCGGTATGGAATAAGTGCAAGTGTATTTGGAATTTTGTGTCGGCCGATTGTTTTGGCCGATCTTTCGAACGATCCTCTTTTGAGGCTAATCTAGCTCTAGTAAAATTTCTCACGAGCCTTGTTTTACACGTGATAGGTAAATAAGCGCATCTGTCTTTTGAAATGTTCATATATATAGGCCTCCTACCAATTACTCACAATTACAGTACCACAATAGATAAAATACCCTATTCCTATAATCCCTTAATCAACTATCTATAAGATAATAGAATTCAATCATTTAAAATCTTTATAAAAGTTCAATGAGTAATTTATGTATAGTTTTCTCTGTTTTATGCCCAGTTTAGTGATACCACCACCTTCATTATGAGTGGGATATTAATCTTCCCAAAAATTCCCCAAAATCCCCAATAGTTTTGGGGAGAGTATATCATGATATCCCCCCCTGAGTACGCCGATTATCTGGCCTGGCCTGTGGCCCATCAGACCTAGGGCCGAAGTGAGTATCATAGCTTATTAGTTCTTTCTTAATAAATTGCAGTTTTTACATTCATACTAATTCCAGGCTGCTCACTTTTTGAGTTTTCTTTGATTGGATTTAGTCTCTGTTAAGGCCCCCAACAGCCTCATCAAAAGTGGCCACCTTTTGGCCTTATTTTAGCTCTACAGTAGAGTCCCACAAACCCGGACTAATGTGGACCGAACGTTGTCCGGGTTTGTGAAATTTCCAAGTTATTGGGAAATGAGTAAAAATATGAAAAAATAAGAATAGTTTCTGTTATTTATATAAGAAATCAATTATTTATTGCTTAGTAAAAAATTCAAAAACTACATTATCAGTTACAAAAAACTTAAAGAATAACCAAAACTGTTTTATATGTGGCACACCATGCTCTGGCCTTGAATCTGAGTGTACTTTATTGCTCTGGTAGGCTTTCCGAGTTATCCAGAATTCCGGGTTATCGAATTCCGGGTTTGCGGGACTCTACTGTATTACTTTTTGGAACCCTAATACTTTTTTAAATATGTAAACAAAATAAAAATTAATGTCTGACAGGATTTTATATATTTTTTCAGCCTATATTTGTTATACAATTTGTTTTATTCATAGTTTCTCTCTAATCAAAAATTATCTTTATTTACTGTACGAGCTCTATTCCCAACCTTATGATATTTTATTTTTAAATTTTAAAACTAAATTACTGAAAAGTGATTAAGGGGTTATCTTGTAGAGCAAGTTAACTGCCACACCTATTTTAGGCCTGATACAGTAAACGCCCTCTATTCGGCCACCTCGGGACCGGTCCACCGGCTGGACTACAAAATGGCCAGACAATCCGGATATACTTATCAAAATGTAAAGTAACCCTATTACATTCATTACCTATGCTTAAAAATCAACAGAACACATTATTTAAACATGTTTACAATGCTCAATTACCAAAGAAAATATTTTGACGTCTCTATGTTGAACTGTCATATTGCGTCACTCGTAGATAAGTACGTTTTTACCCATTCCGTCCTGAGGATATAAAAAGTGAACAGAAAAACTTATGTACTGTAAAAACACACTAGAAATTTTTTTGATCGAATTGATTTTATGCGTTACTTGAATCATAACTTGTAAAAATTAAAAGAAATCTGTTTCTTTCTTTTGTTATGCAAACGAAATCCCAGACCAAATCTTAATGTACTGTACAGCACAGTACAGTACAGTGAGTACTGTAACCACCAAGCAAAAAACATAAACACACAAGGGTTAAGGGGTTATTAGTTGATGAGTTGAGTGTGTGACATTTTATTTTATTTACTTTTATTGAAAGGATGACAACATCGTATCTTGGTTGAGGTAAAGTGTGTCCATAAATTACAAGCTTGTCAGTAGACTAAACTGACATAAATAGTTCACTTCTACGGCCAGAAACTAAACATTCAGGATAAATCCTGTCGAAGGTTATTTCCCCGCGGTGCAGCTAGTGATATGACGGATATGAGTCACCCTCCTAGGACCGGCCGGCCGGACCATCTGGCGGCCGATCCAACCGAAGACGAACTAGAGGGCGTCTACTGTAATGTGTTGCCAAACACATTTGTATTTTTATTTTCAGTTATAAAATGTTTTTCATACTTTTTTAGCTTAGTTATTAAGATTTCATTAGAAAAATTAACATTTGATACATAAAAAATATGGACCGATCGGGTTGCCACTCAAAATTTTTAACAAGATATTGCTTGAAAAAATCAGTGCCGACCCGATTGGACCCCATATATTTTTCATTTTTCTTACTACTTAATTTTGCGCGGTTGGCAATATTATCGTTTGCCGCCTACACGGATGGCATTACGTGTTTATTCAATAGTAAGTAATATGAAAACCAATACGCAAAATATAAGTAAACAAATACGCTGACCAGATCAGGTCATCATATTGTGGCCAAGTTGAGGGATTTTCTGAGCCAGTAGTAGAGGCATGTGAAATTAAAATGCAATGCTATCTAGTAGTCACGGTCCTACTCTATTGTTGCAGTACACTCGATCCCCTCTAGCCGTCAGCGGGAGGCATAGCGGCAAAATGGTGAATTCTTGAATTCTTGAGGTTTCGGTACGATCGGATCGGCATATCACCAAAGCCAGGCTGTGCGACCCGATCACACTGGCATAGTAGTTTACATATTTACGTGTTAAAAGTACACTAGGAATAATGGCTCAGGTTGTTGACTAGTTTGACAAAGGGTCTAAAATTAATAAATTCAACAAAGAACTTGCCATTGCTCAGGGGTTGAAGGTAGGATGTGTACAGTGGGCCCACCTGTTTACTGTAGGCAGTCGTGTCGGAGGAGGGAGTCTTGTAGGAGCCGAGGAGGTGGCGGAGGTCGGGGGGCAGGCAGGACACCAGGTCCGTCAGCGGCGGGTTGCCTCGGTCGAAGTCTCGGCCGTAGTCCGACGGTATCCTCACTCCTGAGCTGCTCACCACACTGGATCCTGCGGATGACAGACAATTTCAGGATAAAGCAGCGGTCACACTGCATAGCTGATGGTAGGATCTTTTTCATAGGGCAGCAGAATCAAAATACTTAAATAAAGATATAGATATCGATATAACATATTGACGGTACCAAAGTTACCATCCGAAAACTTGGATTTATCCAAAAGAGATTTCTAGAGAAAGGAGTGCTTTATCCCTGAGGTATTCATATTTCAGGGAGTGAAAATGACACCTATTTATTCAGTAGAAATTCTTAAATAAGATTAAAAACAATATTGATAAATACCCCCGTTGCAGCACACCTGCGTATTCAGCAAATTTTGAATGCCTAAAAAAATTTATAATATATTTCAACCCAAAAATGAGATATGACATTTTATTTACTCTCCATTAGGCTAACATAAGGAATGTAATGTGTACCTAAGCAGGTTTGCTAATGCAAATTTCTAAATTGGGTAGTTTTAAATATCTGGTTGACATTAGTTGATGAAATGAAATGTCTTATTGTCCAGAACTATACAAAAATAGCATCTAGACATAGTCAAGAAATTCCACAGTTCTAAAAAATATAAAATGTGTCATAGACATAGTAAAAAATAAATTGTTTTTGGATCAAGCTAATTAAACTACTGATTAATTAAGGGCTACTACTGATTAGGGGGCTGGGGGGGGGGCTACTACTGATTAACTACTGATTAGGGGGGGGGGTCTACTGGATACTTTAAGGGCTAGTATCTAAAAAAAAAACATAATTAATGGTCATTAGTCCTAATAATAGACTGGTTCAGGAGTCTGAATTAGATTATACTAATATAAGGCAAATCCTGTAAAAAAATATCTGAGACCTCAGCTGGATACAAATTTCACCTGGGAATATCATATTGACCATATTTGTAGTAAAATCTCTTCCAGCTTATTTTTACTTAGAAGAATTTCTTCCTACATGTCTGCAGATGTTTTAATAATGGTATAGTATGGTTTAATTCACCCCTTTTTGTCTTATGGTATAGGACTGTGGGGTGGGACATATGAAGTACTGTTAAAAAGGATTTTAATTCTGCAAAAGTAGTCACTGAGAATAATAATTAAGGAACCGCCTAGATCCTCTTCCAATCCTTAATTTAAAAAAATACAAAATTTTTTATGTTTTATGCAACGCGTATGTTTCAAACTGTTTTGTTAGTGAAAAATGTTGTGAAGTTTACTTGTAGAGGTATCAAGTTTATTTGCTCATATATCAATAGTTATAATACAAGGTTTACAAGGTTTTTTTAGGAAGGGGATAGGTGGGTTTAGATAGGAGGTTTAAGGATGTACTGTAGACATTTACAATTTACTGCCAATAGTCCATATGTAAGGGGAACCAAATTTTATAATCTATTGCCACATGATATTAAATCTCTCATCAGAAACAGTTTTAAAATAAATTAAAAGACTGGCTTATTGACATTACACCTTTTAATTTTAATGACATTAAATAATTTCCACTGCTTTATTATTTTCAAGTTGCACCGGCCTTAGTTTTCACTTTTACGTCAATTTATGACCATCAAGTAGCTGGACACGCTACCGTCCCGGCCAACTGTTCCAATACAACATAAACAAAGACATACCATTTGACAGTATCAGAGATCCTGCTTCTGTGCCATGGAAATTACGTTTTGATGTTATGAATCAGAGGAGTGAGCAGGTAAACCTAGGACCAGTAAAAATGGAGGCCGGGTACGAAGGGCTCTACTGTTTATGTCCCATAAAACATGGTTTCATGAAATTCAGAAGCTATATAGAACATAGCCAATGGGATCAGGGGTTGAATCCCCCCTGAAAATTTTAACACGAATAATAAAAAATAGACAGCAAAAATGTTTAGAATTTTATCATCACACAATGTTTGAAAATGTAACGATGGTAAGGAATAAATAAAGAAATACTAATAAGGAAATAAGAATACGGAGGAGGGAGTCTTGTAGGAGCCGGGGAGGTGGCGGAGCTCGGGGGGCAGGCAGGACACCAGGTCCGTCAGCGGCGGGTTGCCATAAACAAACAAAGACATACCATTTGACAGTATCAGAGATCCTATGCTTCAGAAAAATTCCTATGCTTTGGAAAAAAAACAAAGGAAATACAAATTTACTTATTTGTTCAAATCATAACAAAAGTCGTAATTAGTCTGCAGTGTGGACGTCATGTCATAGGGATTGCAGGGAATGAGTAGGAATTTGATATAACCTGTTAATCCACTTTACAGGATCACTTTATTCGGCACTGCTAGCACTGTGCAGTTTACTGTTTTTAGTAGTGACAGTTAGTCTTCCTAAAGCTTTGCGTCATCTGTACGATTGACTTATATACGATGATATAAATGCTCCTTAGGGAAAGAAAAACCAAAGTTCCCTCAGTTTTGGCTTTGCTGAAAATATTAATTGTTTCATTCTCTGCATGGGCGCCGACTTTTAAAAAATATTGGGGGGGCTTAAGATGTTATTGACGGAGGGGGTATAGCTAGGTATTTCAATATTTTGCCCAGATTACCCTGGCTGTCCTTGCAACTATTAAGCTATTGTCATATCTGTTTTACATACGGGAAGAATAGAATATAATCTTACAAAAAGTTGCCTATCATAAGTGAATTTATGGCCGATTGAGCATTACTACGATCTGCAAATATACAGCACAACCCAAAATGGATGTAAAGTAATCCAAACAAAAAACCTAAAATTACATTTTTTACCTCTAAATGTACAGTAAGATTTAAGTTATCTTGACTGAAAGACCTCACAGAGTAATGAAAGAATATTTGGCTTGCAACGTGCAATGTGCGGCGGTCTCCCGACAGAATTTGTAAAATAAGACCTTAATAGCATTTTAGGTAGAGTTACCGTGGTCTACAGGAATAAAAACATACAAAGGAACTCCACAAATTCGTATGAATTAAGAGACAAATATTCCTTATTTTTTGGGATTTAGGAAAATTTTTACTAAGCCTATAAGACAATTTTTTTAGAGCACCGTTTGCACAACAAAATAATTTTAATGTCTATCATTTGCAAAGCTACTTCTGTCGGTGAACTTGCACGATTTTTCCAACCGTTAATCATGTTTTTGGAAAATCCTGTCACCTAAAAAATGAATTGTTTTTTTCGGCCGTTCATTCACCAAGCTACAATATTTTTGCAGCTCTCTTCGATCGGTAATACGTGCATCTGTTTTCTTCAGCTATTCGTGTAATTTGATACGTTTTACACTCGTCATTTACCCTAGCGATCGGAAAACACAGTTGTTTTATGGCCTTTAACAAATTTTACCAATAATTAGACTCAAGTACCTTTAACCTAGCCTTTAACTGATGTGCTAAAAAAAAACTTCTGTTCTATTCATATTGTATCACGCCGCGTAGGCGTTTTTATCTATGTATTTTTTAATGCTAGCAAAAAAACTGTTGAGGTATGAAAAGGCGGGCTTCATGAAGAGGGATTTTATATTTCATAGCGTGAAAAACATTGTGCCCTAGAGTTTACCGTCAGTGACAAGTACCACAGTCAAACAACCAAAAAGTATGTTTGTTTTACCTTGCAATGATTTTAACTAATAGCCGTTTGAAATGTTAATTTTTCGCTGTGTAATTTTATTTCTTTAAAGTTGTTATGAATCTGTCGTTTAAGGCCTAAGAATCCCAAACTAAAAAAATCCTTGTCGTCACGGGCCTCTAGTTTAGTTTCAGACTTGATTGATATGGCCTCTCGGCAGCCCTGCTGCTACCAACCTTATACGACATTTAATCCCCTGTTATTTCTTGCCCATTTGAAGGTGGCGCACGTTCGTGATGTAGTGATTTAACTTTATCGTAACATAATCGAAATAGTATACAGGCTTTTTTTACGCATCATCAACCATCATTTACTGACAAAACGGCTTATGTTGTGTCCGGTGGTTCAAAATAAACTCATGGGGGGCCCGAAAAATAAGTTTCCGGGGGGGCCCTAAAAAACCTCTTACGCCACTGGATGGACTAAGTGCTATTACTACGTCGCATGCACTACTTTCGGCACTCGCCTGCGTGGGAATAACGAAGTCGTTCCTAGGTCGAGTGTAGAATGTGTGACGTGTACGAAACCCCTCTGTTCGTACACGTCACAAAAGTATCCTACATACGAAACTTAAGTTGCTTTAAATCGTCTTCAAATAGTGTTTTAAGAAATTTTATTCGTTTTACCTTTATTTAAATTATTTATGAAAAGATTTGACTAAACACTTCCTTGATAGTTTTTCATAATAAGACTCTAACTTTATTCTGGTGAGCTCTCCTTCCAGTATTGGGGGGGCTGAGCCCCCCTTCCCTCAACATTGGGGGGGCTCGAGCCCCTTGGGCCCCATGGAGTCGGCGCCGGTGATTCTCTGCATTATTGGTTTTCTCTTCTTATTAGGGAGATGGAAATGATGATAACTGCTTTGTTATGGGTTATTTAATAATTTATATACTGTAATAAGCAGGGCTGGATCCAGCTTTGGCGGGCCCCGGTGAAGATATTAGGCCGGGCCCCTCATGTCCTGGTGCTGCACCCGTTGTACTCAAAACCGTAGCTGATTTCCGGCTCGTTAAAAATGGTGACCTTTTTTTTTTACTCCCCACGTGTCGATTTTGGTCCCTTTGTTGCCATTACGGGCCCTTTTTGCCTGTTCCCGGGCCTCCTCGGGGGGTTTCCACTATTTCGGAGGGGGGTTCCGACCCCCCCCGGGCCCCCCTTGGACCCGGCCCGGGCCCCCCCTTGACCCCGGGCCCCGGTAAAATTGTACCGGGAAAACCGGTCTGAGTACGGCCCTGGTAATAAGTACTCCTTAAATACACACAAATTTTAATAAAACTATTCCATTTTATTCAAACATTAGATTATATTAAATAATTGCATCAAAATCAAAGGTTAGAAAGTTTTATTCACTACCTGTAACCACGGACCCTACCCCCCCCCCCAAAAAAAAAGAAGAATAGGGATATTGACCTTGGAGAAGTCCCAGAGCGGATCCTGGCCGAGGTACGGAGTCCAGCATGGAGACTTTGCGAAGGTTGGTTTCGGAAGCACTTGGTCGTTGTAGCATTAGGTTGGAGAGACCCACTGGGTAACCACTGTCCGACGTGTACTGTCGCAGAGGTGAGTAGGTCCTGAAACACCAAGTCATTCTAAGTTTCAAACCAATTTGATACTTGACCATGAATTCCAGCGAGAAATCAATTGTATCGTAATAGATTGAACTGGTTGAGTTTAGTTTGTAGGTGTTTTGGGCGATATACCTGGCGTACTTCGATATTGCTCTGGGTGTGTTGTTGTGTGTTTAGGAGATTTGAGTAGACCCACATGGCCCGAGTTACGGCACACTTAACGGTGCCCCCCCCTCTTTCAGGTTTGACCATGATTACAGCTCATGAGCATTGCACTTGTTTTACTTTTGACCCTGGAATAGTCCAGCAGTTGTAAGCTGAGCCATCTGCGGTGAATACCTTTGTTACTATTTTCTGACAGGGGAAAATAAGGTATTATTTTTCTTTCATTACATTATGCATTACAAAAACATCCAATTGCCATAAAACTTTGGGCAGCCACTTTTTAAGTGTCTATAAAGGTTTCTATCCAATTTCCCTAAGAACTTCATGATTTAGGGTTCTAAAATTCCATTATTGAAATGTAACAGAAGGATGCAAAATAAATAAATTGAAATGTGATCGGTTGTTGATTCTATCAACTTTTATAGCAGAAACATTAACAGCTGTTTAGTGTATTTCTAAAGTTTTGGTAAAAACACCTTTTTCAGAGAATCCAAGAGGAATATTCCGATGAGGTGGAAAACTAGCCTGCTTCATGTCACAAAAGCTATCAACTATTAAATATCAATAAAATAGTAACACTCTTTGTTCTAACTATATTTCTTCTCAACTGAACTAGTTACTATTAGAATGAATATAATAGTATTTAAATATAAATCCTACCTGAAACGTTCAGCTTGTTGTGCAGCCTTTGCATTTTTATTCCGGTCTCTTTTTTTACTCGTGGGAAGGGGCGCTGCCTCCTGATCAGGGGGGATTGTTGGAAGCTTTCTTCTCATCCGTAGAGACTTTTGGGAGTCTGTTTCACTCAGAGTGTCCGAGGAGTCACCTCCTGTGTCCCTCGGGCCCCTCGGAGTCCCCACGGGCGTGCTCTGGGGGGTGGCTATAGGCGTTCCTGAAACCCCGAGTGCTGTCACTGAAACCTACAGACTAGGGGACGGTTTATGTATTAAATTATACTGAAATTTATATTTTAAATACATCTTCACTTCTGAGAACTTTAATAGAGAAAATTCTTTAAAATGTAGTTAACATTTTTTTTATTTGTTAAAACCTAACTTAGCTTTGAAATAGCAAATTGTAGATATATTTTCATCTGGTTACTCTTTAAAGTGGTTTTATATAATAGATTATAGAAACATTTTCCATTCTGTAGACCCTTTTGTTCAAAGGGTCTACAGACCCATCGGACAGTTCAGGTGTTCAGAACTCAAACCAATTAAATCTATAAAATGAAAATGTTTAGTGTAAAGAGACAAAGTTTTGAGTTCATAAAAAATTCCGTTATTGTTTTAGAATATGTAGATTAATATTGTTAGTTTTGTTACATTGCAGGGTAACTTTTTAGCCATATAAATGTTTATAATAATTCCAGTGGCTCTCTATGTAAAAAATTCACTTTTTATGGACTTAGTCACATTGCCAACTGAAAGAATTCAACAAAATATTCTGAGTTCCATAACAAATAACATGGGGAATGAGCATACAGTTTTTTCTGCTGCAGGAGCTTGAAAATTTATTGTTTTTATATCAATAACTTGTAGAACTCAACTAGAAGAAGCTACATACCAAGTTTTATCAAGACATTTCAAGAAATAACAAAGATATGGAATTTATCATTTCCCATAATAATAACATAAGAAATGGGCATGCAGGTTTGCTGCTGCAGAAGCATGAACATTTTGTGTTTTTTCTATCAATACTCTGTAAAACTCAACTAGAAGATGCCATACACCAATTTTTATCAAGATATGTCAAGGAATAATAAAGATAATAGAATTTATTTTGAAGTTAATCAAACTGGCCACTGAAAAATCTAGGGAAACGTTCAGTTGCCAAAGTATAGTTAGCGCATTCTGGTGGCAAACCATTGAACTGTGGAGTTAGTTGTATTGTACACTAAAAGAAATTGAAATTTGCAACCGGACCACGTCATTATGTCAATTAAAAAAAAAATGGAGTTAATCGGTTTGGCTTATTAACACCTCATTTCTTATGAAAAACTTTCTTGTGTTGTTCTAGTTAGAGAGTAAGTGAAATTTGTGAGTCGGTAACGCAATCAGTAGCACATCAGGCTTCTGAACCATGGCAATGATATCGTGGGATTGAATCTTTCCGTCATCGCATATTTTTAGCAAAACTGTTTACTCTTGTACTGTTGGCTTACTACTTGCTTTGTTTGATTACTTCCACGCACAGGCCTGAAACCCATGTGGGGGGGGGGGGGCAAAAAGAAAGTAAAATAGGCAGCCAAACTCTTTCAAAAAAAAAATTGTGTTGAAGGACACTGACCTCCAGGGATGGAAGAGTGGACCAGGCCTGCTGCCATTATGCTACTCGACAGCTGACTGCTAGCCGTTGACAACCGGTTCTGGGCGTTGGCCGCTAGCAGCCCTCCACTCAGCAGCTGATTGCCCAGCAGCACCCCTTGCGTCAGGTACCCGCCGGCTCCTACTTGTTGTAAACCCAGACTGGATCCTAACGCGGCACCTCCGAGCATGTTCACATTGAGGTCTTTCTTCTGAAACAAATACTGTTAAGATAAACTGTAGCTGATGCGAGTAGTTTTTCTCACTAACTATAGAGTCGACTGGTTTGGTTTTCGGACGTAAACTGTTACATAAATAATTGAATGAATGTTGTTTTGAAGGTCTCCCTTAATTCATTGTTTTCTTGCCTATTCATAATAATCTAACACGGTGCGAGGAAAATAGTTAACATTCTAGTACTGATTTGTTTTATATTTTGGGAACAGCTACATCATCAGAATTACTATTGATTTAGTGTTAATAAGGCAGAAAATTTATCACATTTACAAGAAATTCTATGCGTAAAACCTTTGAAATTTACATAATATTTTTGAGTTAGTCATCTACACTTATTTGCTCATACTTTCATTGCTAAGTTTCAGAGCTAAAAATCCGAGTATGCTATATGCAAGACACCAGGGTGATAAGGATCAGTATATACATATCGTCACTGATTTCACAAAAGGGTGTAAATCAATTTTTGCTGATTTTGAGTTATATATTGTTCAATATGTCTTTCAGCGCCGATTTTGTCGTCTCAAATCGGCGTATCTCTACGATAATAAATAGCAAAGTTATAAGCAAAAAACGTTTAGTCGTATCTCACTCTAGATGATTTACTGTTTTTGCAAATGGCCACAACTCAAGATAAGCCCTTTTGTGGAAAAAAAATCCTGTGAAATATTATTTTTACCCGAGGGCGTATCTCAAACATGATATCCTGGCACTCTTTGTACCCAACAACTCAATTATTTCTACGTAGTTCCAGATTTCTCCAATAGATCGTGTTGCTTTGTCCTTACACAAAACTATTTTGACTGCTGTGTGTATTTTCAGTCGCTCATTTTGGCCAACCTGTTGAGTTGTTTACAATGTTTAGATGGTCTTTTAAATTAGTCCAAGCGCACGGGCGGATTTTGGTCTTCATTTCTACCAGATTGCTTCACTTATGATGTTCACTTATTCTGGCATTTAGAAAGCCTAAAAATACAATTTAAGTTATTTTATACCTTTTTTGGGGATAAATTTGTTATGCTCAAATTCTAACATCAAACTATTATTCAAATAGTCCGTTGGCAGGAATACTCCAGTAAATAACTGTTCATTTTTTTCGATAACAACCCTTTTGTAATTTAGGTGACAGCTTATTAAAAGTTATGTTGAAAATAGATTCACCGTTTTCTGCCAAACAATCCAGCATGGACACCCGCAGATTACTCAATTAATCTAAATTAAGCTCAAGATAACCTTTCAGTTATACCAAAGCTCACCCAGTAATCTCTCAGCAGTCGCCGGGCACCCCCTGGCACCCCCAGAAATCCGCCCATGTAAGCGGTCACCTCCCAGTTCGTGTTTGTTTTTGTTGTGCGGTTTGTGATTTTAATTGTAATTGTTTGTTTCATTTTATGGGTTGTGAATGTTTACGTTTATCTGAAGTAAGCAGACTTTCCTTAAGGACAGTGGCAAAAACTGTTTTTGTCAAACAACAAGCATATATATTATAAGTCATTTTATACGTAAGTGTCAAATAATTGTTTTTATAGTCTCATGGTAACGATTCCCTGAAGATAGACAGTACTGTAGTAGTAATAATTCTTGATCCATTGAGTTTCCTTTTTGCCCATGTACTGTTTTTAATTGTTTAGTTTAAGATACTGTAGTTTATGTTAAGGGAACATGTTGTCTCGACTAGGGATCGTTTACTCACCGATAAATCAACAAATTTTTGGTTCAATAAAGCAGTAATTTATATTTATATCTAAGGTTTAAATTTTTATATCAAAGAACATATTTTTATTCAGGGTATTTTCTTGCCTTTTAGTTTTTTCACCTATACAATATTGCTGAATATCCTATTTCATTCATTTGATATTTTTATCAATAAATAATTATTTCTTGTAATTTCTTGTGTTTATCGATCTTGAAATTGGAGGGGCTCAACTCAAGATATGACGTTGATTGCTGGGAAATTTTTTCCACTAATGGGCGTATCTCAGGAAATCGTGATTTCCCGCTAAAGTTTTCACAATATGATTGAACGAATGATGCAGATTAATTGGTAAAGACAACCTCCAGCTACTAAAGTGCCAAAAATAAAGTGATGTAAAAAATTACTTTTTAGTGCAGTTAAACTTACGTAAGTGCACTTTTCTTTAAGCAGCTTTTCCTGAAAATTTACAAAAAATGAGATACGCCCTTTTGTGAATTCAGTGTCGATATATATACATCCTGGATTAACACTTATAATTGAAAAAATTACTCCTTCCATAGTACCTATTCTTTTTAACTCCAAATAAACACCCGATTCAGAGGATACTTTAATTTTCATAAAATATTCAACAAGGACCACTGAATTTGTGTAAAATAAGTTACTGACCTTTTTCAACACTTTACATAGGCAATAGTTTTGCAATACGACTTTTTCTGGACAGAGTTTGATTAAAATAAATAAAAAAAACTATTAAATATTATGTTTATTTGGAGTGTTAATTAGCAGGATGCTGTTTTACATAACTCAAGTTAGCAAAAATATAGTATACAGAGCGAAATACACATGTAGACATAAGTTAAAAAATAGTAGTTTTCATTACAAGTCTCAAAAGTGACCTATTGCAGGGAGAGATTGCATTTAGGCGCGAGGCAAAGCTGAGCGTGGAAAAAGCTATTGAGCCCCGCAATAGCACTTTTGAGACGAGTATTGAACGTTATTTTTCATTACGATATCGAAAAACTTGTTAACGACATGAATATTTTTGTTTAATTAACTTAATATCAAGAAAAAAACCGAACTCATTATGCTGAGTTTCCTAGTTTATGTCGAGGTAAAGTAATGCAACAGCTGATCGGTCTGCACCGCAAAATCCCATAATGGTTACTTTCCGTCCACCACATATGCACAGAAAGTTAACGTTATGTGATTTTGCCGTGCAGTAGCGGGAGGTACAGTAATGCAACAGCTGATCGGTCTGCACCGCAAAATCCCATAACGGTTACTTTCCGCCCACCACATATGCACAGAAAGTTAACGTTATGTAATTTTGCCGTGCAGTAGCGGGAATAACCTATTTTCTTAGCTCATTTTACGTTTAGAAAGTGTACTTTCGTGTGTAAAGTAATGAAAAAACTATGTAAGCTCTTACTAATAATTTTATCTAGTGATCAATGGCAAAGATAGTAAGTTATCCGTGGCTGGACTGCTGTGCTATTACACTAAAAGTTAAAACAATATAATTTTCCTACCACTGCATGGAAATAATCACATTGCCACACCTGCAATCAGTACACAAAACAGTTCATTTCCGCTTTCATTTCATTCCCGCTCGCAAAAGGGAGCGGGAATGTACATTACCGCTCGCTAAATCAGGGTTATTTATTAGGTTAAGGTGGCACACAAGAGAGATAACTATGACATCAAACACCAAAGACCAGTTTGTATTGGTCAGAAATCTCATGACACTCACCGTATTCTAAATTCTAGTTGCCTTGCTTTAAATCAGCTGATTTCACAGTTGTCGTTTCTATCTCAACTTCTGGTTTGTTCTAAGAGAATAAGCAAACATAACCTCAATGAACTTTTGTGTACAGGTTGGTTAATAAGTTAAACTGTTTAAATAATGGTGGTAGGAAAAATCTTGTGTGTATTACAAGCACAAATAGTCATTTCCGCTCTCAAAATGTTTGGCCCCACTCAGCTAACCCTTCGTGCAGCCATCTACGATCCTCGAGCGGCAATGACGTACTTCGTGCTCTTAATACACAAATAGCTATTCCATCGCCTCAAGGTACCTGTACCTGTTTTTGTAGTTGTCCTTGTTGAAGTGTGGACTCCATCGCCATAGAGGAATTGGGAAGAGATCTTCTGATTTTTTTCAGATGTTGTGCATGGTGCTGTAACTGCATGTGTTGTTGGTACATCTGCTGTTGCTGGGGTGTAAGGTTTTGTGCAAACATAGGATGATATTCATGCTGCATTTTTTGAAGGCCAAATTGAGTGTGTTGCATAGTACCATCTGTTTGTTCAAGCTGTTGCTTTTGTCTTTGCTGTTGCATGATCAACTGCTGTTGCTGCTGCACTAGCATGTTCAGATGTTGTTGCTGTTGATGCTGCTGCTGTTGCAGTACCTGCTGGTTTTTATGCTGTTGCTGAAGTTGTTGTTCCGCTTGCAACAACTGTTGTTGTTGTTGAAATTGTTGCTGTTGTTGTGCTTGCAGTTGCTGTTGTTGAATCTGTTGTTGTTGCTGATCTTGCAACGGAAGATGCTGTTGATTTCTTAGATATTGTTGTTGCTGAAGTGATTTATTGTCAAATTGTGTTTGCTGTTGAAATTGCTGCTGATTTTGCTGGAAGTCTATTGGATTTGAAGTCGGGAGCTGAGTCCCCTGAGGTTGGTGAGTTGTTGTCCTGTTGAAGAACTGGTCTCCTGATCTCAGAGGCTGCTGCTGTTGTTGCCCTTGTTTCTCTTTGTTATAATGGTAGTCTTGAGTATATTGTTGGGAAGACTGTTGGCTGTGTTCTGAGTCTAATCTCTCTTCTGTCGGTGATGGCCTAGATGGTGAATTCCCTCCTAAACCTGTAAAATTTCGTAATTTAGTAAAGAAGCAAGTGATTTATGTATTTATTGAGTAGTTGTAAATAGCAAGCTATGAATATGTTAGTTAGAAAGTGTTGAGATGCAACATAGTGGGCGAGTGAGTGTTATCAAGATACAGGTGATATGACATACACAGTTGCAAATGCTGTAATTACTAACTGTTGTTACCTTGTAAACGATAGGTTAATAATAATATTAGTAATATAATGATACGGAAAGTGAAAAGAGTCCTTTACAGAATCATATGGTTATTTTAGCATAGGGATCCAAGAAATATTAAAAAGTAATCGATTTTGCAGCCTGTGTTGTGTATATAAAAAGGAACTTTTGATGTTTAAATGGAAAAATAACATGGCCGAAGACTTCACATCCCATTTACCTAATGGGCAACCGTTCCAACAAAGTAGTCAGGGGCATCATAAAACTAGTCTCTCATGACATCTGTCGGCAGATGAGAGAACTGATGTAAGTTAACCATAGTATAAACTGTTGTCTAGGTCCAAAAATGACTGTCTCAACATTGTATTTATTTTCTCTCCATTCCTTGTTATTCTGCCTTCCGAATTGAGGTCCTTTTTGAACTTTTCGATTCATCATTAGGAATGCTTCATTTTAGCAATGAAATTGTAAGTATATCACCTCTTTTTCAGTTTATAATTAATAATTTGTTTTTGATATTATGTTCAGCTTTATTTCGATATGTAATTTATTTTTTAAATATTAATAATAAATATTCTGTGAACGTTTGAAGTTTTAGGCTTTGTATTTCTCAAAATTCCCACTCTGATTAGTAAAGACTCAAATGCCAGTAACCCAAACAAAAAGGCCAGAGCATTATAAATTATACATCATATTGCTAATCATTTAAAGCTGAATTTCAGGATGTTAATAACTCAAAGTGGAGGATTGAGACACTTCAGTTAAGCTTCCAATAATCTTACCAAGAGCTCTACTGAAGTCCGCCAACATCCCACTTATTGTCCCTGCTGATGGCTTGTTTTGGCCAGCATTGGCCTGCTGCTGCTGTTGCTGTTGCTGATTCTTTTGGAAGTTCAGAGGATTTATCTTGCTTCCTAATTCATCCAAATAATCTCCCTAAAACATAAATTAGGTTTATTCCTTGAGTCGATGGATCAATTTACTTTTACATTGTGAATTTGGCAGTATACAATTTGATATAATTTATTTGGTTTGTCACCATTGGAAAATTTAAATGGGTAATCTTAAGGGGCCATCCATAAATTAAGGAACACTAAAATCTGCCTTTTTAGACCCCCCCCCCCCCCCTTGTAACGGAACTTTAACGGCGACACTATCCCCCTCCCCCTAACAATTACGTATTGCACTGCCACTACCCCCCCATTTTATCTTATCCTAAAAATCGTAATACATATCAAAAGACAAATTTAAGCTCTAAAGAAACGTAACGACAATTGGTACCATGGTTCTGGAGTATTTTGTTGATTGGGCTGCGTCGCTGCGTCAGGCTTGTGAGAAAATATAATACTAACTCTAAAAAATTTTTAAAAACGTGAATTTTAAGTAGAGAAAACAAACTAATTTTGAATATAATAAGACATACATTCTTGAGGTTTAACAGTTATGTAACGCTGCACCTAACCCCCCACCCTCCCCTTTAACGGTTCATTACGCTGCCCCTCCTCTCCCCAGGGGCATCACGTAATTTATGGACGGCCCCAAGGGAATATTTAGAAGACCTTCTCTGAAAGATATTTCGTCAAAACGTTTTTTGTATACGTTAAGAAGTAAGCAGATACAAAATTGTATTAACTTTCTGCAAGTTTGATATCGAACCATTTTTCATTTCTGGTCTTCATTTTTTCTTCATAACCTTCATTTTTGGAATGTTAATATTTCTTCTGCCATCGGCTTATCACACTGTTGTCTTAGTGCAATATGTCTCATGAATAAGCTATTTAATAAGCTATTAAATTTTATTATTTTTTTAAATTATATCTCATAAATAAGACTCTTACAGTGTTAATTATATTATTTTTCAAAACCATGAAGGGTACTTTGTTTGAAATTCTTTGTTGGTGAAAGTGATTTTATGTTTCGATTTTACTTACTGGTGCAGCTTGGCTTGAAATGTCATTCACAATTCCAGTAATAACACATGTTTTCAGTGAAATACTATGTTTACTCTAATCAGTTATTTGTTTATTTTAAATTTATTTTCCAACGTTGAATCTTATGGAGGAATACCGAAGTTTACGGGCGTCTAAGGCTCACATATGACCTTAATAAATTTTATTTTCCTGCAAAACTGCACACCGAGTCCAGTGCTCTAGGAAGGGTTTTGATGGCAAAAAAACATCTAGCATATTAAATAAGTATCGATTAATCCTCATTAAGTTATATTATTCTGATATAAGTCCTCTTCAGCTATGGTTTATGGACTTGAAAATCAGATTTCAATACGTGATTTCCAATGAGAGTTATTTCAAAACTAAAATTATGATTTTGAAACTAGCTTCTTAAGTTTCTATTTGCTGGAGACTTAAAAAAATTATCTCAGTTTAGCTTTTTGGGTTTTGCTACGACGATAAAGAGAAAATTCTGAATATCAAAAAGAAAAAATAGTTATTCATGTATTAAGACCGTGAAGTGGGTCTTTCTTGCTAGGGCTAAACACTTAACTTACAGTTAATTTATAATTTTTGCGAAAGCAAGAAAGACACTTTACACATGAAATACATACAACATTTTCCTACAACTGCATTTATTGATTCCCAAATGATAAATATAATCACAGTTAGTCATGCCCATTGTAGCTGAAAGAGCCATTTTCATTTTGAGGTTATAAACAAGTTGAGCTCAGTTGAATCAAAACAGAAGTGGAACGCTGGAGCCAACGACTGTGATTGGCTGGAGCGCGTAGGGTAACAATGCTATCAGCTGGCAAGCAATAAATACTTTATCGCTCGCTCCTCAGTAAACAGCTGTTTTACCATTACTGGTTTTCAGTGCGAGAACTGGGGCAGTTTACGCGTGGTTGTAGGAAAAACAGTTTTCAATGTTCATTTGCAAGTAGCCATTTTTTGCCGGTTTAGATCCTATTTATTTTTACATACAAAACATCTGCAAAGAAATATCGTTTATCAAAGACACTGTTAGTTTGTGTCTGAAATTATTTTCAGTACAATCAGTGCTGGCCTTAGCGAGTGCAAGGCCCGGGGCAAGAAAAACAACTGCGAGCCCTTCCCATGCCAAATACTCCCCCCCCCCCCCCCGCAACGGCAATCCTACTCAATGCGTTCTTAATTTTTAGACACATATTTATCACAGAGTAAATTACGCATAAGGACGATCCAGTGACGGAAGTTATCATCATTCTTGATACTTATTCCATAAAAAATGAAAAAATTCTCAAAGGACACTGCACAATGATAGAGCCTAACAGTTACTAAGTTTCGAATTCCAAGAGTGAACATCAGTACATTGTCTGCTTCAGTGTATCTGCGTGACAGTTCAGAGAAAGAAAATTCCCAACTAGTCCGGCATCAGGGGGTTGAGTATGCACTGAAAGTTTAATGCATTTTGACCTTTGATTGTTGTTGGCGGCACATTGTAGATGATCAAAACCGATGATGTTGCCCTCCCAGCAGGTGCACAACTTAGGCGTGAGGGGCGGAAGTGGTGGGGGGCGCGTTCTAAAGAAGTACTCATATCTCGCGAACTAGACATGATAGAAAAATGCTTTAAACAGCATTCACTAGATGACTGATCACATTCTCCCAAAAACTATAAGCCTTTGGGCAATGAACTTTGGCACAAATATACTTAATGGCCTATAGATGCGTGCCAAGGAAGGATTTTAAAATATTTTCCCATAAATATATGTATATATCGATCGTCCAAGAGAAAAATAAGTAAAGTTGTAAATTTGGTAATGGAACATCATTTCAGACGAATAAACTAACAGTGTCTTTAGTAGTAATGACATTTCTTTTTTTCAGTTTGGAAAAAAATATCTTGTTTCTTATCAAATCAAAAATTAGTGATTGTTGGGATTGCAACTGAACCTTAAATGAGTGGGAAAGAGTTGAAAATAACAACTAACAACCTTGTGAATATTGAAGCCCATACGGGTTTTTAAGTAATTAATTTTGTTTTAATCATCTCCCCTATGTAATAGTTTATTTTAAGTTTAACATATCCAAGACCAGCAGTATTTAATACACCAAGTGAAAGAAGAGGTTTTTTGTGAAAAGAAGAAAGAAAGAACTGAAAAGTGTACATACATTAATAAAAACTAGCCGCTAAGGAAGGAGCATGGAGAACCGAGTTAGGTAAGGAGTGCGAAGGTAGACAGATTACCTTGTGTTGGAGAAAAAGTTGGTGTTCATCCCTTTCGAGGGATGGAGAGACATCCAGGATGGGGGAGAGATCGGAGGCTGGGAGATTCTCTGTGCGAGCCCCTCGCAACTTCCTACGCTATGAGACAGTTTACCCACTAGCTATACCCTATCTGTTCTCTAGCTTACATTCACGGACGTTTTCAACCATCAGTGAAAATTTAATTTTGAGAAAGTTGGACATCCCTTATTGAACATATTGATGTAAGGATACCTTCCTTATTGTAACAATGTAAGATATTTTAGATATGTAGTTTTTGGAAAATCTAGTGAGGATCAAACATTTTTAGGCTATTGAGAGGAAAGAGTGTTTACGTAATATGGCCAGTAATTTATTGTTTGTAAAATAGCTCTGGGGTACTAAGATATATAAAAATACTAACAAAACATTCAGTAAAAGTTTATATCCTGTAATTTCCAGATATTTCATATCCTGTGAACTCAAATTAAAGTGGACAAAAATATACTCTAATTGACAATGAGGTTAACGAGTATTAGAGTCTCATGTACCTTGTCTATGTCTAATAGTGACATACGATGATAGTTTTGTATTAGTCAATTTTTCTCTGTTATGGGATAAGTTTCATCCCCCTGTTTATATTTCCTAAAAATTTTGTTTGTTACTTGTCACATATATTGGATAGCATGACATTTAACTGTATTGACAGACACCTCAATATAATAAAAAGGAAAATAAAGTGAAATATTACTAAGCGCATTTAACTATAGAAAACAACCTTTCTCAGGTTAACAATTAATGTTTTCTCCCTCCTCCGAGTTTTACTCGTTTTACTACTCCTAAATCAATCGAGCCAGCAAAAGTTACAAAAAGAACTGGCAAGAAGGAAATAAAATATTTATCATGAAAAATCATGATAGGACAATTTTAAAAATAAATCGAATATCTGACAGCAGAGGGCCTTGCGATTAGTCCAAGTGTGTACGGTACTTTGTGCTGAGAATGTAAGAAACTCTTTCTTTCAATTAATGAGGTATTATTCTGAAAGTCCTGACCACTAGTTCTCAGAGGAGGGGGAGAGGCAACATAATATTAGGAATGAATAAAAATCAGCTAATTAGGAACAAATTATACAAAGAAAATTATTGGTTCTAATAATTCTGATTAATTTTTCTGACTATTTCTGACTAATTTTTTTATTCTATTTTCTTCTGACTATTGTTGTCCCATACGGGATAGAAGATAATTGAATGCGCATTGAAGCAGTATTCTATGTCAAGAAACTATGTCAAAAGTTTTGTTGTTCTGTCTTTAAAAAGGCATTCAGTGAATTTCAATCACAATGTATAGTGTAACTCTTTAGACTCAAAAAAATCAGAACCAGACTCGATACTATGACTGGGCAGAATGGGTACTGCTCAGGGGCGGCAGGTCTTGGGGGCGCAAAGGAGGCAGGAGAGAAAAAATAAACAGCGATAACTGAGAGTAGGGAATCCAATCTCAGACAATATTTTCAATCCTGGGATTACGGGATTGAAAAATGCAATCCAGGGATCCCGGGACTGGTCCCGGCATTTAACCAACATGGTATTTGCCAAATACAAAAAGAAAGTTTTAGGATACTTTCATAGACATACATGGTATCGCAACTATAGTGCAGTACAAACAGCAGTTTTCCGTTCAGTTTTCAGTTGTAAACGTATTTTTTTATCAAAAATTAGAACTTTAAAAAATTATCGACATGGTCAGTTTTATCATGAAACAATATATGTATACATTAGAGTGTAAACATAACACATTATCAGATAGGCCCTGTATAACCGTAAAATGTGTAAAAGAACAATAGAAATATGTAATCAAACATAAGTTAAAGAAAGTCCTATACAAAATATGGATATATTTTAGTTACTTCACCAAACAATATCAGAACTAGAAGTAAATCCTCGCTTGAAAAGATGAAGTAAAAAACTAGAACTAAGATAGAACTTATTGAAAATTAATCTTAAAAGCTTCGTAATGGTTGTTTTAATTAATAGCCCAAAAAACAATGCCATTGGTTGTTGGGCTATTAATTAACAATCCTGTCTCAGGAACATGCCAACCTTAGTCAGTAACAAGGCTACAAGATCGTGCCACTATCATCACGATCATCACACTCATCCTTCACTCATATTCAGGGTAACGTCCTCCATGAGGTACCTGTCTTATTAAAGTGATTAAGAGATTAAGTGAAATGAAACTTAATAATAACTATACCATATCGAAAAAAGTATTTTTGTAAATATTTTCAAATGCTTATTAACTGTAAATCACTTATACAGAAAAGCAAGATGGCAGATAACTCACCAAACCATGGTTACTTGGTCAACAACGACATCCAACTAGTTTTTCTTAGTTATAACGGATGGAAATATTGTAAACATAGATTTTGTGCGTAAATTTGATGATCCCAAAAATCCCAGGATTGAGCGTTAGAATCCCAGGATTGAATATACCTAAAAATCACACGGGATCCCGGGACTGGATTCCCTAATTGAGAGTGAAGTCATTGTCAACAGAGATTACTTTGGAACTAATGTGGGGTGTATGTGTCCTAGTGTCATGTGAAATATTCAATAGCCAATCTGCCGTCCCCTCCCCTCCCACAACTTCCACCGAGGGCACCCGCCCTACCTATTGTCGAGTTATCGGTATTACAAAATATTGTATACAGTATGTAATATTTGTAGTGTGGAGGTTACCATTCCGGGAGGCGGAGGTGGATGATGGGAAGACTTGCCAATTTAAGGTAGAGTTAAGGAAGAAATCCCGCCAAACGAAAACTGGCAAATATTAAGGTCCCTTTCACAACAGCGACCGACTGGCTGGTGGAAACATGTCTACACTTTGATGCTGCTCTCAAACATTTCAACTGTGCCTGTTCATACGAGGTGACCGTGACTTCCGCATTTGTTATGTAAACTATGAAAACAACAGGACTCGGTGACAAAATGTCATGTCTGATCGCCTAAAGGGAAAAGGGTATAATGGAGGTTGTTTGGGGGGGCGGGGGGGATCACGCTTGTTTGATTTGCCAATAGTGCTCACAGGGTTGAAAACAGGCTTGATCTGGACCGCCTGGAGGTGTATGCTTAAAAATAACCTGAAATAGGATATATTTAATGATGAATCGACCCAAAAATCTGTTTTAATATTGACTAACCCAAATATTTCCACAAAATAACCTTCTTTTTTGCCAAAAATAAGAATATTAAATCTCTTTAGCATAGTTGTAAAACTATCAAATGAGAATTTATTGATAAATAAATAATCTTAACCAAAAAAAAGAAATACTTTGATTACTCATGGTGAGTGAGGCTAGGTGAGAACCTATATGTTTCCACTGATTCCTATAGATTTATATCCCGTGAGAAACTTTTCGCGAGCTGATTAAAATAAGACTAACTGCCTCCAACAGATACAACTCTGCCTTCTATTGGTTACATATGACTTAATTAGTTCAAGTGATTCTCCTTTAATCCAGTGAAATTCAATTTAGTTGAATAAGATATGAAAGGACAATTAAGTAAAAAAATTTCAGGTTTCAAACCAAAAACTGCAACCAGAATTGATAACATCCGCATGAAAGCCCTGAAATATTGTCCGAGCCAAATAGTCAAGCCTCTCTCATTTATAATTGACAACTCAATAAAATGGGGCATTTTCCCTAGTGGTTGCAAAACTGAAAGGCGATGATACCCAGGTTGGTAACTATCGTTCAATCTCACTCCTACCAACCATCTCAAAATTGATTGAAAAAATAATTTGAGGAATTACAATATTCTTGGAAACAATATTGATGTTATAATAAATTGTGTGTCAAAAACAGTACAGTTTCAGAAGGGCAAAGTCTACTACACTTGCCTTGATTGATTTTGTGATTTTGTGAACAGCTGTGTTGATGCAGCGGAGGCTGGAGAGACTACAACAGGCTATTTTGCAGACTTGCCGAAGGCCTTTGACTGCATAAACTTACAGCTGTTCACAAGTAAATTAGAAAAGTTCGGAATCCATGACATGGCCCTTAGTCGGTTTTAGTAATATCTTTCAGATAGGGATCAAATTACTGAAGTAAATCATTTGGCAAAAAATAAACTCAGAGCTATAAAATCAGAACCGAAACCGGTAACCTGCAGTGTTCCGCAGGCTTAAATTCTTGGCCCAATACTTTTTCTTATTCATATAAAGATGTAAGTTGGAGTCATTCAATATAATAATTGTTATTAAATTTAAATAGAGGAATTTGTTTAGATTCAACTACCCCACATAACATTTTTCAATTTTCAGATGACAGCTGAAGCATTTGTTCTTATTTACAATTATTTGTTTACTTTTCCTAGTGAAGGGCAGGGGTGCCCAGAATGGGAGGGATATGGCGCTCAGGGCACCATCAAATAAAATTTTGGTGGGGGATTTTTGAACTATAAAATAGTATGGAATTTTGTGATCTTTAAACAATAATTAACTGTGATATCACGCACAGTATTATACTCTATTCACTCAAATATCTACTGAATGTGAATAACAGCGGAAATAAGCCGTGATGAGCGACAATCACGCATAATATCGGCCGCAATGGTCAGCTGTAAAATGGTTCCTCCACTGATTCCATCAATGAAAATAATCAGAACTGAATAAATAAAGAAGCAGAAATACTTTTCATGAAGAAATTAAGAAATAGTTGTTTAAGAACGTGAAGAAATAACTGTTTATACACAGTTAACAAATGTTATATAACTGTTTTTTTTTTGTGATTTTCAAACTGTAAACTGAAATTTTTAAGTTATAATTCATACCTTAAGGTTCAGAAAAATGTATTTCGTGAGGTATTTACTAATATTTAATGATATTCAAAGGAAACTATTTAGTTTTTAATGATTAAATTTATGATTGATTATATTCATTAAGAACCGCAAAAACTTTATATTAAAACAATTAATAACACCGTTGCAGCAGACCTGCATACTCATTTCTCAGGTCCAGTTTGTTGCTGATAACGAAGAGGAGGGGGGTTATCCAAATTTGGGGGGAGGTATTTGCTAAATTTGGGGGGGAGGGTGCCATGAGGCTTGGGAGGGATGGGCACCCCTGATGAAGGGGGACACCAATACTCTGCAGGGTTAAATTCTTGGCCCAATACTTTTTCTTATTTATATAAAGGTTTTAGTTCGAGTCATTCAATAGAAGAATTGTTATTAAATTTAAATAGTGGAATTAGTTCAAATTATACTACCCCTCATAACAGTTTTAAATTTTCAGATGATGTCTGATGCATTTTTCTTATTTATAATTATTGTTTACTTTTCCTAGTGAAGGGGGACACCATTAGCTAGTGAGGATAGACTTCTCTATCGGGTATAATTACACAGAATTGCGAACTCAGCATTGAATATGTTGATTTTTGAACTACTGCAAATCTTCAATTGGGTTTTAATACACGTTGCTAGCACAATACAGTACCAAGATAATGAATGGGGTAATTGTTTACTTAGCTAAGTGATTCACCCCCAACCTTTACTACACATAAAAAAACCGTTGATTACTAAAAATCTACTAAAAATTTATTAAAAATCCCCTTTGGATACTTCATTAAGTGGCATTGCCTTCCAAGTTCCTTTTTAAAAAAGATAATAATAGAATTAAATAAAACTTAAAACCAGACCTTACTGGTAATAGAGATTCCTAATGCTTTCATCATTTATAAGGCTCGATTTGAGTTATTCACTTCAACATAAGAATTAATTTTACTGGGTAAAAAAGGACTATTATGTATTTTTATTATCAATACTTAGTTTGTATTTGTTAAAACTCTATCTCAGGAGAAACATGAATGTTTTTAAATGATAGTGTTTTTGATTTTTGTGGCAAAGGACACAATATCCAATACTACAATAACAATTTATACATTTTTTAAAATTTAAAAACAGACTGGCCAGAGGGTAGGTTTTATAATTGACAAGGAAAGCCTAGTCATTAAAATGACAAAAAATTATGATACTAATATTTTTTGTCCAAATTTTTAAATGGAAAATGTCATAGGTTTTTCTCTAAAACTATTTTAGTGTTTTTTGTGACACATCACATAACAATACTAGATGGTCAATTCACTAATGATGTAAAACGTCCATAAAAAATATAGGTCTTGGTCAACATTTAATGTATACTTTAAAGCTTGACAAACTTTTGGTAGATTATGTTATGTTAAATCAACAACATATTTTGCTTAAAAACAGTAGATCACAATCTAGCTTTAATATCCTCCCCAAAAAGCATTTTATAATTTATTCATCATACTAGTAACTAATAGCAGTACTCATAGGTAAATACTTTCTGCTAGGTTTTCTGGAGCAATTTTGAGATTAAAATCTTCATTACATTTTTGGAAAAGTTTATGCCACCTTTTAATTATGCTACACAAATATAAGTATAGGATGTCCGAAAGATGTCTTATCTGTTATTTCCAAACATTTTATCTATTAGATGACAAATTCTCATACACAGGAACTACACTAACTTATACATGTAACAAATACTGATGCAATAAAGAATAAGAATTTCACTAACAAAGGTATCAGATTTACTGGATGAGTCCTTAGAATCTTAAACCCTCCCATAACAAATTAAACTACTGTTATCTACTGGAAATATTTAGAACTAAGGCCAAAAGCAAGTATTTATGTGAAATGAATGACTATTTTATGTTAATAAATTTCATTCAACAATTTGAAAAGAACATTATTTACTATGTTTGTATTAAAATTGAACTTTTTTTAATACAATGCCGTCCCTTTTTTCTTTCAAATAAAGCAAATTTATTGTTTTACACCGATCACAACACTAATTCAATCACGCAGTAACAATATTGTAAAAGTAGCTTTGCAATTAATTATTATTTATAAATTTAAATCCCCTCAATATTTTGGGATTGGATTAGACCTTTAATTAAGAGGGACCTACATGGTTACACACAAAGATCAATTTCTAAAAGATGTTTCATGCTCACTGACTCCTTGCTTCCTTGTTGCCGTTGACAAAGTGTTTTCTGGGCACAAAATTTATCCTTTCTGATCTTTGAGTTTAATTATCAAAAGTGGATTTTCAAAGAGGAAAAATATAATGAAATTGAAGGTTAGCTCATCTGAAAACCTAAGCCCTATTGAATCTGATAATACTCTGATATCTTGAGTAATCCATAAGTAATATTGATGCAGTAGACCCCCTCTCTCATTCGAAGCCGGGTAAATCGGACATCCGATTCTGTCATCCGATTCTGTTGGTCCGAACCTTAAATCCAGTTTCTTGCCGGTAATCTCTACAGAGAGTTTCTCATGGGATAAATTGGCAGGAAACACATTAATTGTTTATGCCTTGCCAAAGAAAAAAGATAAAAAGAAAATGTAGTTTTTGTATCAGCATTACTTATTACTATGATAAATTACCTAGTTTTAGATTTTGAGGATGTTGTTCCCGATGGATGAATTAATTCATTAGTTTGTGGCATCAAAAAAGTTCCTACGGGTGTGAAAGAAAGTGGCTGTTTGCACTTAATATCGAGTTGCAAAACAGGTGATTTCCATATTCATTTTAGTTAGTTTGCATGCTCATTTTTACTTTGCGTTATCAATTTGCTTTGTGTACTTCAGTGTTCCTACTTAAAAGCACAAAATAATCAAAAACCATATGCATTTAATAGCCAGTTAATATTGTTTATGGATGAATTAAGATGGCAATATTGAATATAAAAACTTGACCTAGAGCTTGTTGTTACCGAACGTTTTATCGACATGGTTATTTCTAACCTACAAACTCCAACTCATTACTGGTATTTTAGAAAGCATTTTTTCAAATATTTTTACAGACTGTAGGAGGAATTCAATATGAAACTCATGTTCAAAGTGACTTTACTGCACTTGAGAAACTATTACGCCTTTGCCTACAGCTCTTGCACATCCATTTCTCTTGAGCGCAGAAAATGACACTTTTACTTGTGCATGAATAACTAGTACAGACATTTTTGGGGTTCCTTGCATAAAATCATAGTTTTATGTATAAAACTATTCATTATAAATATTCCACTATCAGTTTTCTTTTTAATTTTGAAGACTTTCAGGTGTTCAGTCATTTTTTAGTACAGTATATCATGAGATGTCCGAATAAGAGAGAGGTTATTGAAATAGTCATGAGTTTCCAACTCAAAAGAGTCAAACGGCTATATTTATTTTTCAGCAGGTAAAGTCGAAAGGTATATTTGTGTTGAGTATGAGATAGTAAATAAATATGCACCAACATGAATAACAAATACATTATGATTTTTTTACTAAAAAAATGCATCCTTTTCTTATTTCTTATCACAGTAATTTGATATAAATAAATGTTTATCTCCGAGAATAAATGTTTTAATGTTAGATCCTAATAAGTCATAATATTATAATTCAATTTAATTAAAAATCACAGTCCCCCTTAGCATTTTTCAATATTTTTCAATCTCACGCCAACCTCAAACATTGTTGCGTAGTTAATACTTCATTTTTGCTTTTTTCAACAAGCAGAAGTTTTATTCAACATATATGACTAAAAAAAAATTAAGGATTTTATTTATAACCGAGAATTGCTTAAAATTTGATGTAAAATAAAATAATAAAAATAACTCAATATTTCTTTGAGCTTTTGAGTTGAACAGTTTTATGTAGTTAGACAAGAGCTCTTTGTTTGAAATTAATTGTTAGTGTTGGTGAGTTTATGTTTTGATTTACATTTATGTGGACTTTTGCCTTCACTGTTTAGTTAAATCAGATTTGTTATTACAATTAGTAATGGTCAAAGTGTGAAAAAATCTAATTAAAACATAGTAAAGAATTTTTCTTCTTTTTTTCACTTGTCGGAAAAGAGATAAAAAATCAATTTTTAAAAATACTGAAAACAAAATAGGATAATTATGAGCCAATTTTCTATCCTTGAGAGGAGTTGTGTTCATAATTTCTCACAGTCAAAATTTTAGTATTAGCTTTGACAATCTTAATTCTATATTAAAAATCTATTTAATTCAAAATTTTGGGGAGGGTTTGATCTCCCTGAAACCGCCCTATGAGATAATTTACTTCAGTAAAAAGAAACTATTAAATTTGTTATGTAAATTAGTTGCACTACATAGCTTTCTGACTATTCAAGATTATTAGATATCATATGATCTTTCGGACATCCTTGTATGCAACTCACTGTTACTGGTCACTCATAAAACATTTGTTATAACTCATTTAAAAAAGGTTTTTATTGGCACTTTTCTTTTGAATACGTATTCCTGAAATTGGAAAATTTTGTTGATTCTGTTCTGTTATTGAGCTATCTATTTCCACAAGTTATTTGGATGTAGATATTTATTATAATAAAGGATAGTCGTATTAAAATAAGAATTTGAATTTTAACAATAATTTTATTTACATAACTTTCTTGATTTATTATTTGAAAATATTGTATGATGTTCTAAATCACAGTGAAGGAAAACTTCCCATGTAGCACAAGTACATCAATTTTATGTAAAATAAATGTATAAAATGTCAATATTAATGATATTATTGATGTCACATTAATGTCAAAATTGATTATAATCATGTCATTTTGATATCAACGTGAGATAATAAGGGCACTCAATTTTATGTTAAATATAAATAAAAAGAACACAATACTTGACATCAATGTTAAATAGCTTCTATTTTTGAAATAAACATATTTTAAACTGAAAATAAATTAATTATAATTTAAACACCCATTTCTTTGGGCTAAATGAATGACTATATAAGGGGATCCTGGAATAAAAATGTAAGTACACCAAGTAGGATTTGAACTTGCGACCCCAGCATTAAATGTTATGACACTTAATACCCCTCAACCGTTTCACCTCAAGTCAATCAAGGTAAAAGAGCGTATAGTTGGTTTACATGGTTTTTCCAAAGTTAATATTTTGTAAACAATTTCTGTTTCAATATCAAATTCAATTTCAAATTAAAGTACAATTTCAGAATGATCAAAATAAATTTTTTATATATAAATTTTGATGCTTTTTTTAAGAATATTGAATTCAAATATGTAAAGATAGATAAAAAGTTCAATTTAACTTTTACTTCAAAATGCCATAAATTAGTTTTTATGAATAAATTAGTTTTAACATTTTTTATTGTACTGTATTCAGAATAAAATTAATGCAAATATTAATAATTTCTAAGCCTTCTATCCTTTCCCTTTCAATTTACATGTAAAATCACACACCGATTTTGTCAATTTTACCTCATTTGGACAATACGTATTTTACTAAAACAATCGCTATACTAAAATTTTGTAATTAAATTCTTTTAAATAAAAATATTAATCTTAAAAGAAATGCACAAATGCAACAGTTAAACATAAATTAGCATACAATATTTTTAACACATATTATATTCTTTTTTACATACATTTTTCATCATTTTTACACCTAAATTTATCGTTTATAATTTTTAATCTACAATATTCATGGTTGAAGTTTTTATGCCGAAATAATTCCAACATTTTGACATTGAATTTAATACACCACATTTTATTTTGACATCAATTAGATATCGTTGATAACTTTTTTATATCAAATAAACATTTTGTGCTATTTGGGCTAGAAGTTTACGTTGTTTCACTTGCTGTAATTGCGGATTTCATGAAGTGCCTGACACTGTCCGGGCACTTCATGAAATGCCCAGCACACATGGGCACATAGTGTAACTTGATTATTTCAATCAAAATTAAAATTAATTACAGCATGAACCCAATAAAACTAGACACTTCATGAAGTGCCCAACGCTCATTGAACACATGCTGTAGCTCATTGAACACATGCTGTAACTTTCAGGGCATGTGTTGGGCAGTCGCTATAAAATCTGATAAAGTTAACACCAATGTTTGTGTCAAATCGCAATGTATTTGTTACAGTAACTAATGTTAATGTTAATGTTTGCTATTAAACCTCTTAAATATTTTTTGAAACTAATTATGTTAATATTGATTTTTTTACCTACGCCTTTTGAAAATATAATTTGTCTACATAGTTTTTGGATACCGTAATGAATTTCTTGTTATGTAAATTTAGTTGTGACTAAAATAAACAGTTAACAAACATAGGTAGTTATTTTTCACGATATCATATTAGCCACTTATTCTAGAATGAAATATTATAGGTAATTATGATTGGTTTAAAGTTTTAAAATGTCGTTTTAAATAGTTTAACAACAAAAAAATAATGATAGTTGAAAACCGAACATTTGCTAGCAACCCCTTACCTTTGAATAACCTCTAACACTCATAAGTTATCGCTTGAGACAGTTTCATCATATGAGTTTCCAAATATAGGTCTTTGTTTTAATATAATTTAGATTTTTAAAATACTGGTGTCAACAGGAATAGAATAACGATTTAAAGTACATCACTGGAAAAGTGTAAAGTAAACAGGACACTCGATATAGATTTTCTATTAATTTATTAGCAAATACTAAAAAGTATACAAGGATGAAAAGGCTTGAAGTAATGATGTTATGTTTATTCATTCATACAAATGTAAATAAAACTTAAACTTTGATTAACCTTAATTCTAATAATAAAATAAAAAGAACAAAGAAAACAATAAAATTTAATGTAAACTAAATGTTTTAAATGTTGATACAAAGAAGAAACTGAAGAATTGTTTTTAGTAATTTGTCTAAGACTGTTATCGCACTTGCTAAAAATTTGTTTTACCTTAATTTTTATATTTTTATTTATCATAAAAGTATTTTTGGGGGTAACAAAATAACTTGGTAATAACCTTAACCATAAAAGTAAAAAGTACCATAACCGTTCATTTTAATGTAGATGTGTTATCTTAAATATAAATGTGTTAGGTAGTGTTTAGTGATTTTTTGTTTTAATACTTAAAATTTAAATTGACTGAATTGTGTTATTTAGTGTTTATTGTCAATGTTCTAGAATATTCTTTAAAATGTAAATATTTTCTAAAATTAAAAATAATACATTGAATACTATGAACAGCAAAGTAAACCACAGTTTTAAGTTTTTACATCAAGTGCTTAGCATCTGAGCTTTCTTAGTATCTGCAAAATTTATATCTAAGTCCTAACAGGCGAGTGGTTCATGTCGTCAGCAGATTAATTTAGTAATCACCTCAAACAGGTATTACCAAAAAAATATAGTTCTGTTAACCCTAAAATTAGCCTCGATTGATTGGCCAGCCCTAATAGGTAACTCCGAGCAGACTGTCTCCAAAACTATATATTTTTTTGTGTAATTTTAAATGACCTCAACTATTCTAAGACCTTCGTTAAAGCAAACAAAAACAGTCCAGTAAACAAAATAAAAAATAATATCTGGTACACAGGTGAGTTGGCAGCGATGAAGGAAAGACTTCTATATTTATGTAAGATAGTAAATTTTCCTTGTAATTCCAATAATGTAGACCTTAAGCGAAATCATAGTAAATTAAAAAAACTGTATAGAAATGCTATCAAAGAAGCAAAACTTGTTAGTAACGTTGATTATATTGAAAGAAGTAAAAATAAATGTAAAGCTGCTTGGGAAGTAATCAAATTTAATATTGTACCAACAAAAAGTGTTAGCCATAATATAGAACCAGATATATTTTATACATACTTTATTAACTCGGCAAAAAAATTAAAAAATAAAGATAGTAATTTTGTGCCAGGGGGATCTTCCAGAGATCTTATGGATGATAGCTCAGTTCGTAGTTTAAATGATTTCAAGTGGTTGCCAGTTACTCCAAAAGATATCCTTAATGCTGTTAAGGGAATGAACAATTCTGACTGTCCTGATAGCTATGGTATGTCTAATAACCTACTGAAAAGTATAATTAATAGTTTAGATGAGCCGTTAGCTTTATGCATTAATCATCTTCTGAAAGAGGGTACATTCCCAGACCAACTTAAGGTATCGCGGGTTTGTCCCATTTATAAAAGTGGTCCCAAAGATCTACCTCAAAGCTACCGCCCAATATCTGTAATTCCCGTTTTAGGAAAATAAATGAAATTTTTTTTCAGTCAAATATATTCTTATATTCTTTTGTGAAAACAATAATCTCTTAAGTCCCTCACAGTTTGGTTTTAGAATAAATAAATCAACTATCGATGGTCTGGATGATTTAATTAGACAGATCCACTAATCCTTTGAAGACAAGCCTTTTGCTCAGGCTACTTGATGTGATATAAGCAAAGCCTTTGACTGTGTTGATAGCAAAATCCTCTCGATGAAATTAAAATATTACGGTTTTTGCGGAGCTTCGAGTCATATCACCACCCATAGGTGGCGGTTGTCATTAGCTCTCATCTCACATCGCCACCTAGCTCGCTTGCGTCAAGTCATCGCCCTGACAGATCACCACTCCCTCTACCCCTAAATGGCTATCTACCATCACCACACGCGACAAATCGTCTCCCCCCACGTCTTCGTCTAGTCACCACTCCAACTCATGATCGCCACTCAACCTTCCCTCATTGTGCTTAAAGCCGACAAAAATGTTTAAGCTATTAAGGGTTTGATTTCAATTCAATTAAAAAGAATCACAAATCATTAACTGAACATTAATTGCTTGCTGGTTGATTTTTTTCTATGGAAGGGGGGTGTAAGAAAATTTAAAAATACCAATTTGATCTAGGAAGGAATAACTATGAAGGTAAGTAATCCTTTAAATTATCTTTCTGATAATAGATATATTATAATTATTAATTAATGTATAAGCATGTCATTGCTACAGTCATACAAAATTTTATCGAATGGCTGATTGTGTTTCAGCAGTTTTGGAAATAATGGCATGTTTCACAATTAGGTGGAACTAATTCGCCTTTTTACAAACATACTTCATCTGACCAGCATAATATTAAGCTGTGACAAACAGTTTCACAATAAGGCAGTGTTCTGTAAAAGTCCTAGATGTATTATAAAATGTCTGGGGTTTTCAATGATACTGTGACATCTATGAATTGTAATATTTGTCTTTTTAAATCAGGATACATGATACAAACCTTTTAAAATTATCGTTTGTGATCATTTTATTAATAATCATATGCATCAAGTAAAGAGGATAGGTTGAATTCGTTACAGAGTTTTATTTAATTTTATTAATGCTTTTTGAACCAATACAAACTTTTTATGATCAATTTTGAAATTTTGGAACTTCTCGTCAAATAAATAATGAGTTCGCACACCAGCAAAATAGAAATTACATTAGAGAAAATTAAATCATTATTATCATCACATATATTAGACTGATAAACTTACTGTATTATGCAATAGGTGTCATAGTCATCGTGATGGGGGGGGGCACGTGCCCCCAACATAAAAAAAGTTTTTTTTGAGGCTGCCGACCAACAATGAAAATCAAAATAAAAATTATTTTCTACTATTTACTAAAATCTTCCCTCTACTCACAAGTCATTTAAACCAATTGTTTTTAAGTAAGTTGTTTATTTTTACCATATCTATCATCAACATTCACTTTATTTTTATATTTAATCATTATTACATCCATTTGATACGAGATAAATCATTTGGCTAAACAAAGAGGTTGGAAAAAGTGTTAAATATTTGTTGAGTATGCGCTGCAATTTTATTCAGTGAAAGTTGGTCACCCTGTGCACTGTGTAACTATCATTCTGTCATCCACTCCCCTACCACAACACTCCACCCGTCCTTGTTTAGCCGGCTTCTGCAGTGAGCTCACGAGTGTGGGACTGAGATTTGAAGGCACCAGACAACAGCCAATGATATCGTTGCGTTGGTTCAGGTTGCATAGTTTTGGTCCAAGAGACGTGAGCTCCCTAGAGTAATGCAACAAATAGTATGAAGCGCAAGAGGAAGGGAAATTTCACTTAATTATCTTTCGCCAGCGACAGGCATGTTTCTCAGGAAAGCAAACTAAAATCCACGAGCTTAGTTCGCAAGATCCCACCTAGTTTATCGGCTGGAGCATTTAGTTTTTTGTCCCGATGTTGTTTCCTATACTGGATAAATCATTTAGTTTGTTGTTGTTTTTATCTTGTTCTAATAGTTTTCTGATTGTCCGCTGGAAAGTTTATTGAGTATAGCCTGCAAGCTGCAGTTGAAAATGCCACGAGAATCGCATTCATGGCAAAGAAACAGCCAGGAAAGTAGGGGAGTTGTAAATAACACAGATGTTTTTTAGACCCCTATTTTTAGCAAATAACTGCAATGGTTTTGAGGTAAACATATTAAGTTGTTCTTCAACAGTTATATTTTCAAAATCTAAATAGTATATAATGTTGAGTTTCCAGCAAATTTACCTTGAGAATCGTAAAAAACTAAGCTTTTTAATGCTCTACATTTCTCAGGTTTAAAGGCTTAAAACCTCACTTTTAAGTACGAAAAACCAAACATTTCCTGGGGGCGGACCCCGGTAGGTTGTGCCCCCCAGATCTATAGTTCACACGACGCCTATGACTGGTGTAGCAAAACACATGTAAATATTTTTAAAAACCCCTATGATGTTTGGTTAGCTGCTGCTTAAATATTTTCAAAATCAATGCATATTAAATATTACATGATATTTACAGAAAGATTCTTGTTTATCAATATAATTTTTTGAGAAGTGATTCTAACTAAATATTAAGTAGGAATAAATAACTCAATATAAATTTGCCATTTTTTCATTTTATGATTTTTAAATACGCTTGATAAAAATGAATATTATCACTTGTTTTGTGATTTTAAAAAGTGAAGGAGTTAAGATAAAGTCAAAGAACATTTAAGATAGAGATGAGCCAGAGTGACCATGCAACAGTATGAGGTTGCTGGGTTCTACCCATTTACACAAGTCCTAACATCATGCAATAACTACAGCACACATTAACTACAGCATTTTATATTGAATATAATTTAAGGGTTAAAATTTTATGTTGAAAAAGATATGCATAAGTTGACAGAGGACAAGACATGCAGTGTGTATAATTTTATTTTAGTTATGGAACATTCTACTTCAATTTATTATCTCAATGATGAGAGCCTTACCTGGAATTCATGGAGCTTTGGTTTCCCACGATGCAAAGGATTGTTTGTATATTCATTAGACCTTTGTAAAAACTGTTTATGTTCTATCGAATATTCTTGTTCCTGCATTCTTTCCTGTTGAAGTTTTTGTTGATATAGATGGTCTTGATTGTAATCTTTTTGTAAACCATAAGAATGATTATTTATTCTATCCCAAATTTGTCTTTCTTGCTGTAAACTAGATATGTGGTCCATTTGGCTTTTACTTAAATTTGATTTGTGATCTAATGTTTGTTGCTGTAAATGTTGTGGATTTGTTGGATGACTAAGTTGCTGTTGACTAAGTTGCTGTTGACTAAGTTGATGATTGCTTTGTTGGTGGATGTTTTGATTTTGTTGTTGATTTAGGTTTTGTTGATTTATTTGTTGCTGTTTTTGTTGTTGTGTTTGTTGTAACAAATGATCCTGCTGATGCTGTTGCATTAGTGATTGTTGTTGCTGAATTTGTTGATTCCTTTGTTGTTCTTGGGTGGTCTGAAGGTGATGTTGTTGCTGCAACTGATCTTGCAGCTGCAGTTGCTGTTGTTGTTGTTGTTGCTGCTGCTGTTGCTGCTGCTGCTGCTGCTGAAGTCGCTGTTGTTGTTGATTTTGCTGTTGCTGTTGTTGAGCTTGTTGTTGTTGTGTGAGAGACAGTTGGCGCTGTTGTAACGTCTGTGGTTGTTGCTGTTGTTGTTGCATCTGCTGCTGATGTTGCTGAGCTTCCTGAGCCAACTGTTGCTGCAGTTTCTGCTGAAGTTGTTGTTGCTGCTTTGCTTGCTGCGCCGCTTGCTGTTGTTTCATTATCAACCCAAGCTCAGAATTCTTTTCAAGGAACTGGAAAAAGGTCAAATTAACATTAAACAAACACATCAAACATTTGTACTACAAACAGTCCACATTAACTGATTAAAGCAGTGTTTCCTAACTGGTAGTACATGTACCAATGGTGGCATGTGATGGTTTTCCAGGTGGTATACGTGAGAGATTGAAAAAATAGTAAAATATTAAAATACTAGGTTTCCGAACGAACGCTGTTTCGTCGAACAGTAAACTCACACTTTATGTTAAGAGTTTATTAACCTTTCAAACTCTTTTTTTTGCCATAATATGTCAATTACAAATCATCTTTTAGAATGAAATTACTTATTGGAAAATCTGTTTACCGAGCATTATAGTAGATATAATGATTCTCGATTCCAGTACTTGTCTGAATTTAATTAATTTCAGTAATAAACACAAGATACAAGCAGCAAAAATGATCAGACGTATGTCATGGGCAATAGGCTACGGGTAGCCCACAACGACTGAGTAAAAATGGGGGATATAGGAATATTTATTTGGCCTTTTTCATTGAGAATCAAATAATTTTCACTTGAAATCTTTGCCTAATATCTAAATTAAAGTTATTCTAAATTATATGTCATAAGTTGTTCCTTAGAATGTAATTATTAATTGTCATTTCAAACAATTTTTGTGCGGCATCTACGTTTACTTATCAAACTCAGTAAGGCCTAATATCGTTACTCTTTCATTATATGAGTAGTTCTTATGAGCAAACTGTCAAGTTATTAAATATTATTTTCAGGGATGCATCAGTATCAGTTTTACAGTTTTAATTAGGTGGTATTACTATTTTGTAAATGGTATCTAGATAACTCAAATCAGGAAGAGAATTATAATGCAGTAAAGCTTTCTAACAAGCGACAGACTAAAGTGTACAACTCTTACACTGTGGGAGCCTAATATTTATTTCACCTAAAGGAAGAAGGGGATCAGTGTTATATTAGGTGACTTATCAAATAATAAATATAACAAAATCATAAATTTACATAAAAACTCAACAATTTTTATTTTTTGCTGAAGGAAACAAATTCTTTTGGTATCATGGTATCCATGAATTTCATGTATTTCATGTCAATGTATTTAATCTAAATGTGGGGGTTTATTGTTAAGTACTAGGACTTAAGACATATTTTTCCATAAGTGATTGTGGTTTACTACAGTTAGCTCAGTTGAGGGACAAAAACCTATGGATTCACTTAATATTTATAGGTACATATTGTAGGTACATTTTGATGTTGGTAATGAACTCTGACCATTATCAAACCGACAAATCAATACAGTCCTGTTTGTGTTGCTGGCTGTCAGACGTTAAAAAATTAAGTAGCTGGTTGGTCGAGCATTGCCCGCTAATTTATAATTTATCATTTCAACCAATCACATCAAAAAGTCACTATCAGTATACATATTTTTTTGATACTCTGTGTAATATTCATTCCACACGCTGAATAGCATTTCTCTTGTCATATGACTTTAGTTTGCAAACAGCTGTTGTGATTATTTTGTCTACATTTTTGTTTTTCATACTTAAAAGACCCAATCAGGGGTTGATTTCAGCCGGAGCACACCAGAGCGCAGCTCCGGTACTTTTTAGGAAACCGGAGCTCACCGGAGCGCGGTTTCTCAACTCACCGGTACGGCTCCGGACCCTTCTTCTGGCCACGTAATTTATTAATACTGTTTAAAAAGCGATTTTATAAAAGTGTACAAATCTTTTTAATTTGGGAATCCTCTAAGTCAATTTAACAACTCTATTTTTCTTTACATAGTTTCACGCAACGTAATAGATGGTAGTTTTTTAACCTCTATTCTGGATACTGATCACTTGATAAACTCGAGATAGGCTTTAGCAAGTGAAGGTGGAAGTTTACTATCTTCAATCAAGGGCAAATCCAATCCAGGCCAATACGAGCGTGTACTGGGTGCGTTCGGCATTACCGTACCACATTTCTACGTCGATCTATTACGCCTCTTGCAGCTAACAGTTCGTCAAATGTTTGGACAAATCAGGTGCGCCCTTGTTCGACAGTAGTAAATTCCCACCATGAGTCGTGAGTGGCGCTAAACACACGTAGCGCTGGAGATCATAACCTTAACGACCACTATGGCACAAGTACACTCTAGCCGCGGCAGGGCAAACCCAGGGGCAAACCTAGCTAGCGCGAACGTGAACACGGCCTAATTGTTAAACTGTGGTCATAAACGTTAAAAAGGCATCAAATGTATTCGTAATTCAAAAAAATTCCGGGAAGGGCCCCTTCTGCGGGGGGTTTTCCATACCCTCCCGGCGGCCACTCGTTGTGCCATAGCTCCGGTACTTTTTTATTTACAAATTAAGCCCTGGACCCAATATAAAATTTATTCAAATTAAAATTGATTTTACATACGTAATTAATTAGATTTTGTCTGGTAAGTAATATAACCTATATAGAACCGGGTTTCAGTCAAAAATAAGTTATTTATAGCATTCAAAAGAAATCCTCGTAGTTGTTTTTTAATAACTGTCCCATAAATTATTCAAGAACATGTATACCTAAGCATAAAAATTTACCTTATTTGACTAGAGTATATGTGCATGGCTTCTCTCTTTTTTAGCTAAATAAAATTGTGCAATAGAACTGATTATTTCTTTAGTTTAATAACTTCTTGTTTGACATGATAAGTGTTGTTGTATTTACTGTATGTAAATGAAAAACGTCTTACAACACTTAAAGTGTATTCACACATGTACTGAATAAACATAAAAGACAGTATATTTACAAAAAAGGAGGAAAAAGGACGATCAATTTCGATTGGTCACACGCCAACCAACATCAGGTACAAAGAGAGACTGACGTATAAGTATGGTTTCCGTCCTTACATCCTATAATAACCTATTGATGGCTGCCGGAGGTTTTGCTGGAAACAGGTCTTTGATCAAACCACCAGAGTCAAAGTTAACTTGCTTCTTAATCAATTTGTCTCTACCTTTATTTTTTTAGATATACAGTTTTCCTATGAATTTATTATATCCCTTTTTATAACATTTCACCTGCTTTTTTTATAAGATTCTCCTCTTTGCTCCCCTCTTCTAACAGGAGTTTTGAAGTATTAGACCTTCCCGGTTGTTTTGTTTTTGCAGGCAGATATGATTCTTGAATCTTTTTACAAACTATTTGGGCTACATAAAAACCATCAACAATTATGCAATTATTGAAATCGATCACTATTTCTTACTTTTATTATATACATTGGAGTCCCAATTCCGAAACTCGGTAATTTGAAATTCCACTTCATCCGAAACTCTATTGGGACAGGAAACTTTCCCCAATCCTAAACTAAGGTTACAGATAAAAAACGGTAAATAGGTAAAGGTAAATAATGGGCAAAACTTTGCTTAACTCGCAATGGCCTTAATTTCGATTGCGCGTAAACAGCAAGGAGTGATTTTACCAATGATGATTGCAGGTGTTTACCAACCGCGAGTGGCTAGACGAAATGTATTGATCGCAGGTAAGGGTAGGAATAATCTTGCAAATAAGTGAATGACAATAAAATTACGTTTATTTATCGATTGCAGGAACAACTTGGTATAATAAGGAAATGGCCGTTTTAGCGTTCGAGAATATACAGCACGGCAGCGGCGGAAGTACCTAGGTTTGCTAAGATGATTTCGCATTTTAAGAATCATGGAAAAAGACGGAAGTAAATCTTTGAATACCTTAAGAATGTAAACAAACCGGCGTAAAATTTCATCGTGCATATTTTCCCATCGCAGGTAAACAGCAAGAATAAACTAAACTCTATATTTATTGATTAGTTTTATTTACTCAAAATTCTGCTTAATTCAAAATATTCACTAATCCAAAATAGGTTTTGTCCTAATTATTTTGGATTATCGGGACTTTACTGAATGTACAAATTTTCATAAGACTTTTTTCATTTACATCCAGTTCTTTATAAAGTGAGTTTAAAATTTCTGTTAAAATTCTTTTGGCAAGTAAAATAAATCTTACGTGGTCAAGGTCCATACCGTTCCGCTTGCCTGCATCAGATGCAACTGATTCTTCTATCCTAAAAAAAAAATGTTGGTTAGAACTTTGCCCTAGCTGGCTTTCTTACTGTTATTTATACTAGTACAGACACCAACAATGGGTACAGTTAATAGAAGCTGTAATTGCAGTGGTAAGTGTGAGCGGCTGTCCCAAATGACTTAGCTTCTGAAACCGTGGTTCTTACGTGCCTTCCTGGGAACTTCGATTCCCGGCGGAGCTTGATTACCCAGTCAGGTCCGAACCCTGGAGGGTGTAGAGAAGTCATCTTAACTTGTTGTTCATATGGGATGAGATGTAAGATGAGGGGCCCTTACCTAGGGTTCTTCAGGTTAGAGGGTGCGTTGTTCCTGTTGTCAGCTCAGAGGATGGGTCAGGAATGCTCGTACCAAGTATAAACCCATACAGCACACTTAGTTTCAGTCACATGTCAGACAGCTAATGATGTTGCCATGTTGCAACATTCCAGTTGTAATGTTTCTACAGCCATTTTGCAACGTCAAAAACTCATTGTTTCAACTGAAACCAAAATGACGTTGCTGCGATGTCACTTTGACGCCTACCTTACAATAATAGCAACCACAATAACGTTGCTGCGATGCCTCTTCGAAGCATGCCCCATGGCGGCCAATGACGCGGTCAAAATTATTCCTAACCTCCTTGATCACGGCGGACACCAAGTGATGGCAGCTTACAGTTGTTAGCTTTGATTTTGTTTCTTTTCCGACGATTATAAAGGTAAATTGTTTTTTGTTTTGTTTTGTTTCTTTCGTTAAGCTAAAAACAAAAAAAGTTTATTAAGTTTGGTTGGGCTATGCAGTTAGATTTAATTTAAATTAAATTTGGGTGTAGGGTTAGAACTTGGGGCTAGTTAGGTTAACCGACTCATAGAAATTGGCAGTAGTTGATCATTATTCTCGTTTACAAAGGAAAATGTATTCAGTATCACTGCCAGTAGTTCGAAACCTAAGTTAATGATAAGTGTAAGAATGAATGAAAAATCCTTTATTCACACAGATAAAGTTAGGGCTGCATGGCCCTTTCTTACACTCAACATTAGTGTTAGAACTAAATATACATTACGTCAATTAATTGATAAAACTATATGTTATTAAATGATTAACTATAAATGTGTTATACAACTAACTAAAAAATTAACGATTAACTGAAACCTGTTTCCATTGAGGACATTTTCATAGTTTCTGACATATGAAAATAAGGTAAATTTGAAATGTCAATAGTTTTATTAACATATCTGAGTCATTTCAGTAATTTTGCAGAAACATTACATCTCACATTTTTGCCTGCCAGTTATATCACTTTTTTATATTTCTGAAACCTTACAAAATAAGGTTTCATTCGAGGACATAACATAGTTTCAGACAGGTCAAAATAACGTGATTTTTGATGTTTCAAAGTTATGGTGTCATATTTCTGCAATGTTTCTGAAACTATTGTGTGCTGTATGGGAAGGGGGCTCTTCCTTCAGGGGCAAGGCTGATCAACCACGTCCTTTCCTATCCTCACATCAAACTTTCCTATCCTCACACATCCCTTCCTTCCGTAAGCTGCACAAAATCTCTGAGGGAGACGTGCCCAGCCGGCATTGCTGGGGCTTTCGATCCTTCATAATCTAACGATCTAATTAGTACTTTAAACTGGCAATATAAGCGAAGCGGATCTATGGTGACAGAAAATTGCTGACTCGGGTAGTAGTCGTTGGCAAGTTGACGAGGTGTTCATGACAACCAGCTACCACCAAGAAACTATATGGAGTTTTTCAAAGTTACACTTAGACATACAGTAATATATTTTTATGAGGTCATAGTTTTTTTGCCTAGGACCAAAATACTTAGGTGACTGTTTGCAGTGTTGATCTGTCTGGTCCTGAGAACCTTAAGATTTACCAATTTGACAGTACAAAATTATCAGTGTATAACAAAGTGCCAAATTCTGTAAACTATAATTAAATAGCAATTTTTGGACAGATCGGACAATGAAGAGCAAAGTGAATATTTCAGCTTACATTTGCAATTTTATAATCTAAAATATTCAGGGTAGTTAGGATTAATACTCTATACTATTTCACTTGCACTAGCTTAGGTTAACAACATGTCAAAATATCAGACAAATCAGACTATAAAGACTGATGAAAGACTAATTTGTTAGCCTATTTTGTAATTTTATATTTTAAAATATACTGGGTAGATAGGATTAATATATACCATCTATAAATTACTAGCTTTGGTTAACAACATACTAAAATTACTGACAGATTGGGCAATGAAGACCAAAGTTAATATTTTAGCCTACATTTGTAACTTTATATAATTTAAAATATAAAGAGTATAGTTAGGATTAATATATACCATTTACACTTGTTATTTTTCATAAAAAAAACCTGCTGATTCTACTATTTCTTTGCATTTTATTTTTTGGAAAAAGATTACACAGCTCGTATATATGTATTTTTAACCAAAATGTTTAGATTTTATGTATAGTTTAGGATTCTTTGCTTCCCTGTTCCTGGTTCTTTAGCCCTCATTCCCCCATTACTACTGGGGGCACCCTTCTAACTCAAGGTCTGCCCTGGACTTAGCGCTATGAGTGAAATCTACTTATTTAGTTAGCGATAGTGTTATTAATTTTATTTGAACTCTAGTTTACTCTCGTAAGAAAACTTTTTCAAAATAAGAGTTGAATTGGTGGACGCATGACACTGACCTGGAGGTGTAAGGCGACCTGGAGAAGGACTGGTCAGAGTGCAGGGCCTTAGAGAGCTCCCCCCTGGCGTCCCTGGCGTCCCTGGCGTCCCTGCTGTCCCTGCCATCCAGACCCCCTGCACAGACGGCGAGTCATTGTAGGTTTGCTTCTCAATTGTAGGAAGAATAACTCTTAAATTGTGAAAAGGTCAAAACCACAAATATTTGTGTAAGCAAAATGATTCATTATGTTTATTTTTACTGTTTTTTAAAATTAAAAAATACTAATTACAATTCATTCCTATTAAAAGCTACCATGTGACAACAATTTACGCACGGGGAGAATGTAGTACAATCATAAAGGCTACGTTATTTTATGAGGCAACGTGATGATCGTTTGTGTTTTTTTTTTCTAGTATGCTGTTTACACATGCTAGAAAGGCCGACGCCAGGGGGAGTTAGGGGGTCAAAACCCTCCCAAAATGTTGGAATAGTAACAAAACGTAAGGTCAGAGAGTAATTTTGTAAGGTTGCGTAACCGCAGGCAGCACCAAATTTGGAGCTACACATGCGTAGGGGCGAAGAGCAAACTTAATTTTACTAAAAATAAAAGGTCACCACTTTTGGTGAGCGTGAATACGCCACTGATCGGGAGCTCAAACTCCCCCAAAAAAATCTTCCTGGCTACGTCTTTGCATGCTAGTAGTTATTCAATATAAGAGTTCAATGTACATTGACAATACGTGTTCAGTATGAGTGCCGATGTGTCAAACTTGTATTGACAATCTTGAGCAGGGCCGCATTTTGGATCTATGTGGCCCCCGGGGGCTCAGTCCTCAGGGGCCCCTCCATTCTGATTCTTCAGTGGTTGGAGCTTAGGAGGTTTATAAATTCCTCAATTAGAGTAACAATAGATTTCCTGTAGTAACATTTGTTACATACATGATTTTTTATCCATTAAAAATTACATTGTTGAAAGAAACAAACATAAAAATGAAGCTATAATAAATAACGGTTGTTAATGTGCTTTATAGTAAGTTTAAATCAATAATAATATGTACTTGATATATATCATGCCTGCTAATATGTATGTGCATCATGTTTTAAGACATTAAATATAGAGACTGTATGAAAGCTTATTGCAAGGGATAATGTTTGGTACAAATAATATGTTAAAATACTTATTACAAAAACAATCAGAGCATAATTCAAGTATCAAGTAATATTGAATTTTTTATTTGATAAACCTATGATTAGTCAATTCCATATTTTAAATTATGAAGTTTATTAGGCGTTTAGCAAATGGTAGAATGGTGGAGAAATGGAAAAACTCCAAAAATTATTGATGGTTGAACTTTGAAGGAACATCAAAGTTATGCAAGATTATTATTACTGTCAAAGTTACAATCAATGTTACTATTAAAGCTATAACAAGAAACACTATCAAAATTGTTTGCAGTAACTTATCTATAATTATTTAATTCGTTTTGTATTTTTTGAAAAAAAAAAAATCCTACAATTCTTAACTGGTATGAATACCTAAAATGTCATTGGGAAGAGCTCCATGTCAAGTTTTGCAGGAAAGAAAATGGAGGCCAGACTTAAGATAAACCCCGAGACGTCTTTATATTATTTTTATATTTCTCAACAAGATTCAATATAAGAATATAGAATTCAATTAAACAGCTATAATGTGTAAACAATATTTTTCTGCAAAGACGTGTTAGTGTCATTACAGGAATTGTGAATATAATTGCAAGGGAAGCTGCAGTAGCAATCTATTTTAAATAAAACCCCTAGGGCAGTGGTGTCATGGTGCCGGAACGCGCCGGAACACCGTTCCGGCACTGGTTTTGGAGATATTACTAACGTCAAATGAAAGTTTTATATATCTTTAAAAACAAACTGTGAGTAAACCAATTATTTTTACGGTAAACAAATTATTATACTAAAATTAAAACTTTAAACTTTATTATGTCCAAAAGAAAGGTAAAGTTACAATCAAGACAACTTAGATGCTGCTATGATCAGACCATCTACGCAAAAAATTCCAGTCATGAATGAACATCACAATCAACAGGTATGTCTTCATACAACAGACAAGCATACGACTCACTTTTAGCTGACTTAAAAGTACTGCAGCCTGATCAGTGGCCAAAAGACAAATCCGTGCGTTACGGTGAGGTGGAAATTGATAATCTTTGTTGAAGGTTTAAGCTTGAGCTCAGCAAATCCAGAGTCGTAAACAGTTTCCGAGGTTATGTTGAGGACAGCTCAAAAATACCCAAAAGACCTTACTCCACTATTAAATTGCACAAAACTTATACCGTGCAGTTCAGCTGAATGTGAACAAGGGTTCAGCTTAATGAACCAAATAATGACAGATCTACGATCAAGACTGTTGACAAAATACGTGTCAAACCTCATGTTCATAAAACACCATGGACCATCAATCACAGAATGGAACGTAGAACCATACGTGAAAACCTGGTTGAGAAAGCATAGGACAGCTGATGACACAAGAACACGTCGGGCAAAACACTCTCCAGAAGAGAAAAATCCATTTGCTGCTTTCATTTAGGACGTTTTAAAATGAATTACAATGATGAGTACTGAGACTTTATTGGGCTTCATGGCTCCATGAACAAATATGTATAGAATGATTTTTTTGTTGTTTAACAATATTATACGTGATTATATTCTTTCTCTGTGACTCTTTCTTCTAACCTTATCCAAAATTTATTGCAAAGCAAACGGCAATGTTTTTAGGGGAGACACTGCTATAGTGATTATGTCTGTAATATTTATGTGGGTTTAAATATAGGCGCCTACCAAGATACGTAAATTTTTGATAATATTTAGTATTTAGAATAAAAAAACCTTACAATGTTAAAACGATATATTGAGCAGTTAGACATAAGCAATTCTGCTACGTGTAGTTCGCAGCCGGTGACAGGGGGGGTATCCAATACCCCAGCCGGACGCACCGTTCCGGCACTGAAAAATTTGCCATGACACCACTGCCCTAGGTCTCCGGAGTGACCTTTGCGAGAGAAGGAGAACGTTGTTATTAACTAGGAGTTGAAATGGAACGAACTTGATTTGGGAGAGATGCTAAAATACCTTGTATATAAGGGTGAGAGATATTGGTGAACAAAAAGTGTACGTAACAGTAATTCTGCCACAAAAGCGTTATATACATTATAACATATTTAAGTAAAATACTTAAGATGAGACTATAAAAAAAAATAGTACAAAAGTTCCAGAAAAAACAGTTTTTTAAGTTCACCCCTTTTTAAGTTTATGTTTAATACGAATAATTCGCTAAAAATCATATCTAATTTAATTTTGAATTAAAACATAAGATATTAACAGTTAATCTTTATGTTTGTCAGGTTAAAACATAACCATAACAATATAACTATATAAATTATATAGTTACCAGGTTAAAAACTATATCAATTTTTTTAGTGACGTTTCCATTACTAAGTAATTAAATTAAATACTGTATATGGGTATGGATAAAAGACGTCTTACAACACTTAAAATATATTTACACTTATGCTGTATTCATATACAAGACGGTAAATATATATAAAAGATGAAAAATGGCGATCGATTTTGACCTCGATGTAATAAAATCTCATCAATATAATACCTCTCAATAATGTCATAAACTAATAAATAAATTAGTGCGGGGTAGTATACTTATTTCGCTCGACTGGCTTATTAAAACTGAAATAAGCTTCAAAGCTTATAGTGATAGTGTCAAAAGTATTGTAAGATTTAGGAAGTTAATGTTATAAATGATATAGATAATGTAGATGATGTAGATGATATAATGATTATGAAAGAATCTGGTGCTGGACCTCTGTTGATAATTAACATCCGATAAGAACTTCACTTTAAAAGGGTGAAAATGTGTTGCCGCCAGTTTGGATTCGCCGTATTGGATGTAATTTTTTTCCAAATGAAACTTAGTGTTGGGACCTATCATTGTAATCTAAATTTCGTGCTGATTGCAATGCTGAAATTCATTTTTGAAAGTTGTCATTCGTTTTCAAGATAAGACCTCAAAGTATTAGTGGACATATTGTTGCTTTTGACTCCATAAATCACTATCTGTCATTGGCCATCATGAGGTGTTACAGAGTATCGTTAATCAGATGCCTGATTTTCGTCCTAATTAAGTGGAATGAGGCAGAGGAACAAAATTTGTATTTAATTTTCGAATTTTCCTCTTCCACTAGATAACCGGGTGTCCCACAGGGCAACTGATGTTTACCTTTGTGTTAAACAAAGATTCTCCTCTGTGCAATCCTTAAGGACATTTCAAGCTTTGAATATTTTTAAGTGTTCTGTTTCTTTTAATTCCTGTTCGAATCAAAGTATGAAGGTCATTTAGGTCTCAAATACTCAGTGATATAAGGGCATCAATTAGATAAACTATTTGAATCAGACTAGAAAGAGAACGCATTATCATTAAACATAATTCAACATAAAAGAATCTTTATGATTCTTAGAATCTTAGAATTATAAAAGATTCTTGGTAAGATTCATGGAGCCATAAGCTCGAGGAAAATCCAGCTTTGAATTTTCACAAAGCTTTGAATTTCTTCTCTACCGTAGTATTGATGAAATCATCGCAGACATTGTAGAAGGGTATATGTTGTGATAAATCCTTTACGCAAACCAGATTTTAAAGGAGGTATAATATTTTCCTGCTCAAGAAACTCCACAAACTGTGCAGCTTCTAACTTTTCAAAAACTTAGCACAAGGCAGGTAACACATTTTGTGATACGGTTGTGTTGATAGTCTAGAGGTTTGAGAATTAAGCCTTTTGTTTCACTGTTGGTTCATATTAATTTATTTCAACCGGGTTATGAGCATACTCGATTTCATTTCATTTTATGCCTATATTTTATTCAAAGTTAATCACATTTCTAACAAAATGAACTTATGTGGATGTTATTCTTTTTATAAGTGTACATTTTTAGGACAGTTGATCAAATATAACTAGTAATATACAAATTTGATAATTTAAAATAATAAACATATTGAAACAGATGTTAAAAAATAATTTATATATGTTTGGTACTGTGTGTAATTTATGTTGATAAATCAGCCGCGAAACAAAGTAACAAGATTACATGCTTCGCGGTGTCTGGAAAATGTGTTCTTTAATTAAGAAAGTCCCCTTGTTAAAACCTCAAGTATGTTTCGTTGGAAGATTTGAGCTGGCCTCCCCAAGAGAATTGGCTCATATGATTTTGTTGTAGTTTGCTTTTATAATTAAGTACCTTTGTCTCTAACATTACGTTCAAATAAAATCTTCATTTATGAAGTATTTTTAGTCCACAAAATAGTAGTAAGTATGTGATTTCTTGTGATATATATTAATAAAAATAATAAATATTAATATTAAATTTTTATTATTTTTATATTAATATTAATTTTAGTGTTATATTAATTTATATATTAGTTAATTTTAATGTTTCACTTTAAATACCTTGCCTCAGGCCTCCTTTCAAAATATGTTTTTATAAAAATCTTGAAATATTTCTAACATCTCACAGAGTTTCTAAATTTTAGACTTAAAAGAAGTGTTGGTGATTTGACATAAGAAGCTAATTGAAAAATTATAGCTGTAAAATAGACAACATGATAAGTTTTTTCATACATAAACAGGGCAGTTTTTAGGGCCCCGGAGGCCCTGGGCGGAATTCTAAATGAGGCCCCTATGGCCTTGGCAAAAGTGGTGTCCTCTTTTTAATCCCTTATTTATGGACCCGCTCGATACAGGACTCCTTTCCCGCCTGCCAGCATTTTCTTGTCCATTGTTTTCTGTCCTGAGGCCTCCTTTTACTCCCGAGGCTCCAGGCGCCCACCTTGTCCACAATTAGGGAAATACAACCCTGTAGCCCTGTACTTAAAGCAAACCTACCTCTTGTGTCAGTTTAAATATTGTACATCTTGTTTACAGATACTAATATGCTTCTTGCTTACGTTCTGAAGGGAAAGCTTTAAGCAATAAGATAGTTAAACTGTTGAATTAATGTTTATTTAAAAGTTTCTTGTTAATAAAAATAATAAATATTAGTATTAAATTTATTTCGAAGTAACACGGTGCGGAAAATTTTGACTAGTAGTGGGCATACTACCCTAACTGAGCCCCTCCTGAGGCCCAGTGGTGAGAAATCTCACAAAACAAACACCTCAGCTGAGCGCGGTGGTCTCTTTTGGTCCCTTGTGCCATAACCCAACTGAACGCGGTGGTCAAATTCGGCATTACCAAATCAGATGGCTGAGCGTTTGCTTGGAGGATTAAATAAACCATAAAATTAATCTTTTATTATTCTAAATGGTTTGCCCATAATATATGGGAAAATACAACCAATAAATTAACAATCCTCAAATAAGCAAACCAAACTTGAAAGTTAACAAGTAGAATCATGCGTTATTTTTATTGACTTGCACCTCTGGTCTGATGAGGAGAGTTCATATTAGTTATTACCACCGTGCTCCTGGGGTGTCCCCATAGCAATTATTTGACAAGTTTGAAAACCAGCCTGATCGGACCTTTGCATTGGAGGGGGAATGGACTTCCTAGACTTTTTACACAGAAATATAAAATAATTAAATTTGGTTGTGCATCACTGAATTTAACTAAATTCAAGAAGCTGGATACCTGTAGAATAGATATGAAAAATATGTTTTCGGCCCCGATGGCTTTATGAAAATGAACGAATATTATTTTTAGTATCTGTGGGCCCAAAAAAGGCTATCATTGTCTAGGGCTTAAGTATTTCTGTGATACCTATAGGTAACATCTTCTTCCCTACAGGGAATGTTCGCTAAAATTAGTCTGTTATCGCTAAAATCTGTAATTAGTTATATATTACGTTGGAAAACAGTATCCACTTTAAAGACCTTAATTCCACACTCAAATGTTATGCCTGATGCTTTCATGTTGGGATTGCATGAATTCGAGGTTTTGAGAACAAAAAGGAATCTAATATAAGCACCTAAGTTCAATATTAGTTTCCTTTGCATCAGTGTGCTACGTCTTCTCATGTTTTTTTCCATTTGTTTACACACTGGTATTGTATTTTTTATGTGAGACTTTGTTGACATGTCTATTCTAGGACTGAACAGATGAGTCTATAGGTCTGCTGAATCAGAGGTATTTTATTCCCAAGGCAAGAATTACCATAAAATAATCACAACAAAAAATTTTTCTAAATATTATTGTTTTTCTAAATCCCTTTTCTTAATTGTTAAAAATAAAAAAAACAGTTTGTTGTATACTTGCGATTTCTTTTTTTAATTCCTATTTACTTCAAAAGAAAACCGACACATTTATGATTCTGAAATATAAAATCACTGGGAACTGGGACTAGAAGGAGACGCAGGACAGGAGACTTACCCCAGTTTACATACTGTGACTCTGTGATCAATGATGTGACTGCGCCACTTTCTGATATGCTACACTGGTTTCAGAATTACTGTTTGAGATATGTTTATGGTCTGAGATGCGTGGACACCTTTTTAATTCAATTCAAAATTATTTAAATTAAATGATCAGATAATATTCTAAATTCTTTAACATTTTAAATTTTAAATTCCAGTCTTTCAAAACATTTTGAAAATGATTTAAAATTTGTATCCCAAGTTGCCATGGCGAGCTTAAGCTCTGCATCACTCCATAACTCATACTGTGAATTCCACAACATATGGCTGCAGTGGATGACAGAGCATTTTTTGTGACTGCCTGTCACTTGTATTTCCATTATCTTCCATTACTTCTTCCAATATCTCCCATAAAAAAATCTTCCCCTTTATGTTAAATTCCTTGATAGTCGTTTCAGTTTGTGGTGGTGAAGAAAAAATTGCGCTTCCAGCAGATGTCCTTGGTCGGCTTGTCAGGGCTGTCAGATAAGAGATTATTGGAGTGAATAATAGTTTGGATTTTTTTTATTTCGGTTATTTATTTTACCTTAAATTTTAGTTTAAAATATTTTGGGGCATTAAAAATTGTTTAGTAAGGCAGTTTAATTTTAATAAGGGCTTCGGCCCTAACATTTCCTGTGAAAATAAAAGAATTTTCATTGAATTTTTTTACGGAAAATCTGAAAAGAAGAAAATTCAGCTTGAGCAATTAATTGTTTTCATCTATATTATTTTGAATCTGTAACACCCAATTAACTAATTTACTATATTGTATAACACTTACAAATTTAATTTTTGTTTATAATTGTAAGCAATAATATTATTCAAACATTTCAAAACAATTTAAAATAATGGAAACGTCTTAAAAACACTGATTTTAGCCTGATCTTCAGACAAATGATGTTGAGAACAGCACGAATTTTGATAAGTTTGATAGGTGATACATGAAACGCTATTACAAGTGGTTATTTCGATTTTACATAAATGATTAATGAAAATGTAGCGAACCCATGGACTAGAGTTTAAAAAAAGATTTAACTTTACATATCAATTTGAGTTTGAGTTTTGACCATAGATAAACGAGAAATATTATTATTACTATATTTATTTTTACTTTTTGATATTACAAATAAAAAATGGCAATATCTAAAAAACGGACCATGATAATTCTAAATCGATTACAACATCTAATTCAGCTTGAAAAATCAGTTCAAAGTGATGGGTCACAACACCACTTTTATTTATGAAATAACTTTGCTCATTTCAAAATGGCAGATCCAAGATGGCGCTTGAAATTTTTAATCTGTAAAATTATTTCTTATTTTATGGTGAAATACAAAAAAAACCTATATTTTAACGACCTTTTACTCAGTAACCATCAGGATCACAAAAAAAGTATTTTACCATTTTTTAGCAAATTTAAAAAACAACATTTTATACTAAACATTTTACCTGCGACCGACGGTTCACAAGATTTTTACGAAAGCCCCAAAAAAGTGCCATGTTTCTGTCAATTGCCACTAGAGCTTGCCACATATTTACGGGGACTTTTGGTATTTTTATCCTTTGGTAACTACTTCTAAATCGGTGTGCAAAGTTTCAAAATTAAGGGAACTTTTTTGCCAGGCTGGGTCATGTATTTAAATTTTTTGATTGGAAAACTGTTTCTGTCTCAGAACCTCAGCCGGAACTCAGAACTGTGGTCCGGCTGAGGTTGAAAATGTTCTTGGGAAACAAGAAAAGTTCGTTGATTTTATGATTTTATGACAGGGGCACATAAATGTGGTCCCTCGGCCATTTGGTCATTCAGGCAAATGCCAGAGGGGCCGGCCTCTTTAGGTCAGAAAAGGGCCAGTGGATTAAAAAAGTGGGCATAAACCAAAATAAAAATCAGCCTCTTTTGTTGCTGAGCTGAGGCTGGCCCTTGTGGAACTACGTGGCTGATGGCCCATCCAATGAATTGTTCGATAAAAGTTACTGTGAAAGAGAGGCTGCAGCACCAGGCACCAGTGCCGGAATTACGGCCGCAGCGGCCCTACGCCCAGATAACTGTGCGGCCCCCTTGAGAACCCCACCGGCCTCGTCAAAAGGTAGGCCTTTTTTTAGCTTAGAGTCTTGCAGCCTAATTATGGCCTCTTATGAATATATGAAAAATACTAAAAATACCTTATTTTTTAGTGAATACTAAATAAACCTTATTTTCAACCATTGCGGCCCCTATTGGTGCACGCCCTAAGCCTGGGCTTTGTGATCTGTCCTTTCTAGACTATCTGCCTGTAGGCATTTCTAGGTGTTCATATAGCCTTAAAACACGATTTTGGGTTTCACATTTGCTAATTCTCACTGGGGTGGACCCCCGGACCCCCCTCCACCATGGGCGGATCTGGGGGGGGGCTGTGGGGCTGCAGCCCCCCCCTTTAGGATAAGACATAATTTAGTAAGGATGTACGGTAGAGATGGTCGGGTCCCGAAATTCCGGGAAATTTTCGGGAAAATTAAATTCCCGATTTTCGGGTGGGATTTTGATTTACTTCGGGAAATTTTCGAGACGGGATCGTTTAAGCGATCGCAACTAAACAGCGGGTGTAGCTTCGCAAGACTCGCGATCGGCCGCGGAAAACCATCTCGCGTATTTTCCGATCCCGAATAAACGGTAAATCCAGTTTTGCGAAACTCACGATCGTCCGTTAAAAACTATCTTGCGAATTTGCCGATGGTAAATAAATGCGGCCTTGCAAATCTCTTGATTGGCCGTGAACTCGCGCGTATTTGCCTGTCGCGGATGAACGCCAAAAAATAGAGTTGTGCTGTTCGCGAGCGACCGCGAAATACGCTAGCGCGTATCTGTCGATCGCGGATTAACGGCCGAAGTAGCTTTACGAAACTCGCGATCGGCCGTGAAAAACGATCTCGCGTATTTGCCGATCGCGAATAAACGGCAAATATAGCTTTAAGAAATTCGCGAACGACCGCGTTATTGCCGATCGCGGATTAACGGTCGATGTTGCTTTGCGAACCTCGCAATCGCCGTGAAAAACGATCGCGAATATTTACCGATCGCTGATAAACGGCAAATGTGGGATTGCTAACTTGCAATTAATTGGGTTTAAAAATGAATCTTAGGTATTCACTGATAGCGTTAATGGACAGATATAACTTGCTATAAGGTGTGACAATGATGATTGTTCATGTTGTCGGCCACATTGGTCTGCTACAAGTTAGTTGTGGGTTTGCCAATTGATTCAACTGTCTAAACTAATTCAGATGTCTTTGAATCCCAGCCGAAAGTATTATTATTATTTTTCATAAATGAGTAAAAAAAAATGTAGACAGTTGACAAAAGATAGACATTTCTTAGATTGATAATATTTATTATCAAATACGTTCAAAATGTGGACGTTTGAATGAAATATTTTGGATTTCATTATGTTTTTTAACCCAGTGACAAGACCTGTATTAAGGATTTTTTTTACCTTGAATTGCCTGAAGGCTACATATCATCACAAAGACCTGCAGGAAAATCAAGGTAAAAATCTGTTGGATTTTATGTTATGTTGATGAAATATATTTAAATCTATTAGCTTTCTACAATATTTTCAGGTGCGATTCTCAGGGTTTTAAATAGTTTAAAATAGACGTTTTTAAGCATTTAAAATGTAAATGCTTGGGTCCCCAGATCCCCCGAATTGGTCTCCAGTCCCCCCCCTCCATCCATGGGCTGGATCTGCCCATGCCCTCCACCCCTCAGCCCCGCCGGAAGGGTACCCCCCTTCTTTCCTGTCTGGGGCCGGTTGCCAGAAGGATGCCAGGGCCGTTTTTTCTTCCCAGTCCGCCCCTGCTGTTTGAGTAAACCATTCAACTTATGGCATTTTTGAAAAGGTCTTAAAACGCTATTCAAAGCATTCTCTAGGCTTTTGTGATATTTTTTTCATTACAAAAGTTAAATGAAAAAATATTTAGAAATATATGAAAAATAGAGTTTTTTTTTAAATTATAAAATATTTTTCAGAATAAATATTCAAATACAAATATTGTGGCATTAAATATTGTCTTTGAAACTAAAAGAGGTTAGTTTAAATCAGACAAATGATATGTAGAGTTGTTTGTTTTTTGTTCAAGGATTTTCTGCCAAATTGATGTTAATGTTATAGATGGAAAATGTTTTAGATACATTCTTGACACACGAGTGGAAAACACTTCTTTAAACATCTTAATACAAAACAAATCAGTAAAATTCTCTATGTATGACTTGCACACAGAACCCTGGCTCGGCTAAGATTGGTCTGCCACTCGGAAAATTCTGCGTTTTTATAACATTATTCTAGTTTATTCACTTTATTATTCCATTAAAGTATTAAATATATTGTATTTTTGAAAAGGTATTAAAATTCTCTGAAAAGTTTACCGTAGGCTTCTTTTGATGATATTTTTAATCAAAAAGTTATATACAGAATTTTAGTAATAGGTTTATTATTTGTTTGTTTTTTTTTTTAATTACTTAAGAAGTATTATTAATACAACAAATGTGTAAAAGTAAATCGTTTAGCATACACAATTAACTTTGAAACACAAAAAGTTATTCCAATTCCAGTAATAGTATTCAAAATGCACATTCTCATATTTTAAAATTGATTTTACGCCTTATTGATGAAGTCAAAGCCATAGCCGGAGAACATACCAGGAGTGTGCTTGATACCCGAGCGGAAAACACTTCTTCAGACCCCCAACAGCAAAATAAAGACATAAAATTCTCTGTACATGATTTTCACACGGAATCCCTGCCAGACGCCGGACTAACAGAGGCCTTAGTCAACGACGACAGGCCTGGTAAGATATTTTTATCGTAAAAATGATTCAACAATCTTACATTTTGGGGCCTGTGCTGTGGTGTGGGGCCTGGGGGGACTGCCCCCCACACCCCCCTCTTGGTGCGCCACTGCTCAGACAACTGACATAGCCTGAACAACTGTTTCTCGTTAGTGTGTAACAGCGACCACTAACGAGGTCAACAACTGACTTATTACCTTTTCACTCAGTCACCGATAACAACTTTTGGTTTTATATTATTGTGTTGGATTTATTTCAGGGGAGGAGTAACTTTTGTATTCATATAGGTAAGAAAACCACAATGTTATGCTTTTAGCATTCGGCTGCTCCCATTACAATTTTGTCCTTACTTTTTAATAATAAGTCCCTGTGTTTACTTATAATAAATATAAATTTATAAATGTCAATAGCATAATGTATGGTATTTATAATTTTAGTTATTTTGGCTCTACCTAAAAATTTGTAAATATAGATTTGTAAAATATGTCAAAATATTAACTAAATTTATAATTTTGTAGTAGGCAGTTCCATGTGCAAACGGCATCTCATGATCCCGATCCAATCTGCATAGTCATAAATATAATAAGTAGGAATATTAACTTTTTCTCCCATCTGGTATGTTTAAACGCTTTTTACTCCTTCTTGTAAAGAGTGAGTAAAATAATACCTGTCTCCCAGCGGGAGTAAAGCAATTTAGATTTAACAAGCTACTAACCCAAGCAATTTAGAAGCTACTAACGCATGCTACTTGCTCATGGCATTTGCTTTAAACCCATGTTATTAACTTTGAAATAGATAATTCAAAAGTAAATCGCCTTCAAAGATTCACGATCACATGCAAATATGTGCATGACGATCTTTTAACATCACGGAAGTTGTGCTGATTAAATAAAATGCTGGTAAATGTAAATAAAACTAAATATGTAAATTTTACTTTTTAGGGGTTTTATTTCACATCATCGATTCTTTACCATAACTCGGATTGTATGGGAACCACACGTAAATTTTTTAGCATTGTATGCTAAAAAATTCAATCAGAACATTTTTGAGAAAGGTTTGTGATTTTATCTTATTACGTAGCATTCATTTCGCACTGGTTCATTCTAGGATTCAATATGCATTAGCCTCTTGGCGAGGTAACGTATTGCATTTACCACCAAACAAAAATATCAATTATCTTCGCAACCAGTTGACATACCCCAATTCAAAATAATGGATCGTTTATTTTTTCAAGCCAAATTTAATATTCACAAGTTTATTTCCTTTAGAAGTTACAAATTTTGTAAAATTTGACAGACACCACCCTAAAAACCACTTTTTCGTTATACCGCTGCGAAAACGGCAGTTTATAACGTTGCGAGGCTAAAGGAGCTGCTTCTCTCACTAGGGAGAGAAACAATCAGCTGTAGTCGACGACGTAAGCTGTTCGTTTATAATGTACTAAAACTGCAAACTCGTGTACTTCAGCGACAATGGTAAGCTATCGATTGCGTCGAGAGAGGTTTTCGGTTTTTATTATCAGTTGTAATTCATTTTTGCATTGTTGTCAGTTTAATCGATTTGTGAAACTCGCTCACTTCACCAATCGATAGTTCAATACTTTCGATACATCGATAGTAGTTCATTGTTGTCGGTCTAACTAACACGAATGAAACAGACAATCAGCTGTTTAAACGCAACCCCGTTTTAAGATTGAATAACGCACATATAAAGTTGAAATGAGTATTGATTTGTGGATATTTACATTTTATACAACCTATTATTTAAGTTTGATCACATTTAGTTTACATTATGTGCTCAAACAATCTGCCACTGGCATTTTTTATAAAGTTATGCTCTCTCCATCAAATTCCCGAACACGTGTTGCTAGGTACCTCTATGAATTTCTTGCATCAAATTTGTTGTGTTTGTTCTGAGGTGCTGAATATCCTGTGAATTGTTTTCGTAGGCCTTACTTTTTATGCATCCCCAAAGAAAATAATATAGTGGGGTCAAATCCGGAGATCCTGGGGGTGGGGGAATAATCCTTCACTGATAATATAAAGTTTTGGGTTGCGTTTGAAAAAAACCACCCTGTATCTTTGGGAGACATCTTTAAAGGTAATATTTTGGTTTTCTTAAGTAGATAGCCTGTTATACTGAGCGGTAAAACGAAAAATATAGTTCATCACACGGGCCCACAGCTGCTTTTCGTTACTTGGTAATTTTTCGACCTCGGCTTCCAGCTTCGGTCGTAAAACTTGACATCTTACGAAAACCGTTACTTTTGGCCCTAATAGTAATGAAATATACTATTTTGGATTCAGGGAGCACTAAAACAAATATTTCCACTAACTAAAATTCGAAAATTTTGGCAAACACAATAATTTCTCCATATACTTTGTATAGGGGGGAGAAACTAAAAATTGTCCATCTAAAGGCCCTTACAGACGGGGACAGTAAAACAGTTTTGAAGCCGGACAGTAGAGTCTTGTTCACAGTTAGTTGTTCTTTATGCCGAACATACGGGTTGACTCTGCCGCTATCTACCAGCAATCACTGAAACATCCTCTACTATGTTTACCATAAAGAACGATTGCATTTGAAGCCGTGATTTTAATAATTTATTATGTAGTTTTTAAACTCTCTAAAATAGTGAATCACCATTCACCAGGTTGCGATTATTATTAGACTAGCTGATCAACACGGTTTTACCCGTGGAAAAAACAGATAAAACTACTGTGGATTCATGATTTAATGGTTGCCATGACAACTACATGAGCTTCCCTATACTTTAAAATTGAAAATTTGATGTATCATAGGGTGTAGCCCTGAGGGAATTTTAAAAAATCCTTTCTTAGTGGGTGCCTATGCCCTGAGAGGAACATTCATGCAAAGTTTCAAGGTTCTAGGTCAAGTAGTTTGGGCTGTGCGATGATGGGTGAGCGGCATTTGACAAATATAATATAGTAGATTCATACTCATAGATTAAATTTATTATTGAATTACAGTATAATGTTTGTCGACTTAAACAGACATTTTTTTCAACAGCACTCTGCCAAATTTGGTAATTTTTAGATTATTGTAAGTGCCTCTAACTGCAGTTTATTTGGAAAGAACGCATTAAAATTTTGTTGCATTTTGAGCGACGATCCGTGGCTGTTGCCCACACTCTGGCTGCGGACCGGCTTCACCACCAACAATCAGATTTCCCCTCTATTATTACTCTGTGCTCACTGGGCTCTACCCACCTTTAGGTAAATGGTTCCCTCAAATTTTTTGGGGACTGTTGATACGTGTCTAGCCCTTTTTTCAACATTTAACAAACACATAACACATGACATCCTAAATCGGACGGTTTGGTAACCTCAATCAGTCTTGTCATTATGCAGTCGTGGAACAGACAATAAAATAAATTAAAAAACTTGTTTTATAACTCTTTTTACAGTTTTAAAACTGTAAATGTACAGTTTGAAATGTAAATGAATAAACCCACACTCAAATACACTATCAAACACTTTCTGATTTGTAATATCAACATAATTATCTCGGTAAGTTCTCAATCAAGAATAATTAAACAAATAAACAGAAATGGTGCGTGTCTCACCCCACGCGACGTTGTGGCTGCAATAAGTAGTTTGACGTTGTTCTAATGGATGATCGAACGTCTTTGTGCAGTAAACACATACAACAGAGACGTTGTCCACATTTGAATTCTTGATAAGGGCCGTCTCCGGAACTCCGCCCATTCTTCTAGAGAATATCGTATTAGACCTAATTGACTGCTACTACTGGGAATACTCCTTAATACATCGTACGGTTGTCTGACAGGAGGTCCATCCGGTACCCTATAGCAGGTAACAAAGTTTGATACGCTTTAATCTGTAATTTTATCCTAACTGATTAGGGCCAAACCTAGTTCCGATTATCGAAATGTTCAGATTAATCGGGTAAGGCAAAATTACGTCCTTCCAGTCTTGTCCAATCGTCTTTTTTGGCAACATCATGTTCTTCAATCATGAGAGACCGTCTTTTTCAGCTAGGATAATTTTGATGATCGCGTGCGATAGTCTTTTACCAGAAAATTTGTTTTCACCAATCATGAGAAATCGTCCTTTAAAATGGTACCTTATTCATCTTTTCGCTTTTCTTTGTTAACGTCACTTAATAATCTCCTTTACAGATTTGTTTCTTCATACTTTTATTTCCTTACCTCTGGATAGGGTTAAGCGGAAATTAAAAATATTGAGGTTATGATTAGTTAGGCTATTTTTATTTTGAAACAAATAATTACCAGAGTTTTGTAACTTTCATCCTACAGGTCTTCTGAGTGTGAATTACATTTATACATAAATATTTAGTCTGATAAACAGTCGCGAGTCGTGCCAAGTTTAAATTTTCAAAATCTGAACAATTTACATTCACCAACGATTAATTTCAAACAAAAAAGGTTCTGCTACTCTCTTAGCTACATGAGATCTTCTATACCTAGACTAGCTGATCGACACGGTTTCACCCGTGGAAAAATATAAAAACTTCCTCTGTCTTTTTTTAGGATTTAATTTGTCATACTTTTTAAGGTTCCCATGACAACCTTACATCCCTCCCTATAATTTAACATTAAAATACCATAGGAAATTCTCAAATCATTGCTTTACCAACTCCATCAGTTTTTTTATTTTTTTCCCGCAGGTATGCTAACCATGACGGTTATTTTTATACCGTTGATGTTGTATGCTTTGCCATATTTTATATTTATATTGTATTTTTAGGAGTGTGCGAGCCCTCGAGCATCGATTGTTTCAAGCCGAGTTTTCACTATTCGACTTAGCTCGTATCTAAAAATACTCGAAGTTTGAGCCGAGTAGTTACTCCTGCCGTTTACCCGTGATTGAGTTCTGCGGTAGTTTTCAAACCCTTCTTTTACCGCTACCTGTAAAAATCCTACATTTAACTTTAATCAAACAGTTTTAAGTTCAACAGATTCGTGCCTTTCAAGAGTTTGAGGTTACTTCTTGTTCTTTCTGTTTGTTAATCTGAGAAAACATGTAGGCTGATATTTTAACCAAACATTCAATTGGCTTCATGGAATCGTATATTAAGATGGCCTCAGCTTTAGTCATTTTATTTGAAAACACATGAAAACCAAATCCAAACCAAAAGAGATTTTAAATAAAAATATTGCCTTAATTTCTTTTATATACTTGCTTTTAACTCAGGAACACCTCTTAATTTAAATAATTACAGTATTAAATTTTATTTTAATAATAATAATTATATTTGAAATTATAATTATGTACAAGTATAGGAAAACAATTATCTTGTTACAAAAAAAACTCGACCCAAAAAAAGGTCGAAAGTCGAGCGTGTATTTCAAAACTCGGTTCGACTTCAAAAATCTCTACTCGGACACCCCTATATTTTTTAAATTATTATTTTTCTTTTTTCTTTGTGTAGGAAATGAAATTTAGTTAAAATTAGTGAAGAATACCGGTACATACCGAGAGAGGAAGAGATGGACCTCAGGGCCGGGTTCTGGGGGCGGGGAAACGACCTGGAGTATATCCCATCACTGCTGTAATCCTCCTCTGTGCTGCCCCCCATCTGGCCTAGACACACAAATACATTCATATGACACAAATATTTTTTATATTTTTCAAGAGGTTGGCGGCCTTTTGCTGTATTTTACCTGTCTACATAGACTGATAGAGTTGACCGATCCGGTACCAGAAAGAACAGTTCATATTGTGTTAAAAGATAATGGGGGCGTAGGAACTCGAAATAGGCGAGCGGGAAACCCCCTAAAAGTGATCACCTACTGACCACTCCAGCTCTACCAGCTAATTTATGAATAATCGATGCGGAACATCATAGTGGACAACAATTTATCATTTATACTGTCTTCTGTGTGGGGGAACACTGTGTTTTTTTTTAACAAAAACTAGTTTTTATAATTTGTACTTCAAATTCCATGTTTGTCTTTAAATCGTTATAACTTTTTCCGCATTAAATATTTTTGGTTCAAAATTTCACCAGTGAACCACCATCTATTTCGAACATTTCAATCTAAACGTTGTGAACTTTTACGTTAACGGGGGTCAGAAACGCCTTTTTTTGTAAAAATAAATGAAAAACGACAGTGTTAAACTTAATGCTCACTAAATCTTAAATAACAGGTCTGATTTAAAACAAAACGCTTTATTCCTAAAATATATTATATTAGAAAGTTTTTCACAAAATTTAATTTTTTTTTGCTTTTATAACCACAGAATGGCAGCCTTCTAAATTTTGCAGCGCGACACTCCGATGGGGCGCCCGAGTGGCGCGGCGGGCGCGGCGTCAGCCAGGGCATGGGACAAACTCGGACGGTGTAGGCACTACCTCGTGGGGTCATTTACAGTTATATAAATTTGATAAGAAATTAATCTTGGATTTCTTATAATATAAATCAAAATTGTTGGCCTACTACATGGTTAATTAAACCATGCGTAATAATATATTTGTTTAGAATATTCTACATGTGAGTAACATGAAACTTAATGTAGTTCGAATGGCTGCGTGTTTTCAATATTTTAAAAAAGTCGAAGAAGACCCATACGAACGTTTATATGTATTAATTGTTTACAAAGAACAGTTATTGGGGTTTTATTCTTTCAAAATCTAGTAATTAATAATAACCAATTTCGCAACTATTGTTTTTAAAATTCAAACAGTTTACTCTTTTACGTAGATCCACTCTAGAAACCTCAATTTCTTTCTACAAAACTTCTATTTTTTATATTTTAAGTCAAAGCTCCATGTTGTGATTTTGACTTGAAAATCTAAATCTTAAATCCTAAAATTATTCAATTAAAACTGAACAAATTACTGTATTAAAATTTTTGCAAGTCTCTCCCTTTCTTTCAAGCTGTATCAAATCATTACAAATGAAACCTTAACTAGATCATCAACATCTTTTGACAAAACTATTTCGTGCAACCAAAAGTTATTTTCAACACTTTTGAGCGAAAAAAATATTTATTAAAGTATTGGTAATACTAATAAGAAATCTTTTGGTGAAGCCTACTGAGATAAAATAACTGAATTACCAATGCTGGCTAAAAAAATGTCCGCAAGGGGAGGAAAATTTTTGATTTTTAAAAGGAGGTAATTTGTTTGATCAGTTCATAAATTTTTTTTCAATTCAGAAGTTCTACAAATTTTCTTTAAAAATAAATAGTTATATAAGACTAGGACTAAATAAGCTTAATATGCCAAAACCCATTACAATTATTGATAAACTAATAATTATGGCATTCATTGATTACGGCAAAATATTACATATATTTGAGTTGTTAAGAGTACATAAAATATTTAATTTTACAAATTTTACAACATTTTAAAAGAGTTTATTAAACTCACAGCTGTTAATCATTAAGGCCTAATTTCACCAAACTTTAAACCATCGTTAAGGCTAGGTTAGTTTAATTTTAATAGCTGTTTAATACTATTTTGCTATCTTTAACGAACGGTTTATTAACCGACCCTTAACTGATTTGGTGAAATCAGTCAACCACCAAAAAAATCTCTACTAAACCTAAATCCTCGAAAAAATCCTCCTAAATCCTCTAAATCCTCGATTTAGATCGGTCTAAATCTTTTATATTAACCGTCAAAAACCCTAAAATCACCATCAGGCACTTAAAAGATCAAAACATTGAACCGCAATAACTGACACTCCTACGCACAAATGGCATTTAAACACGATCTGAGCAGTTATTTGAACATCCGGAAACGGACACGGCTAGATCCATTGTTGTCGGTGAGGAAGCAGTGTTGCCAGCCACTGTTGACTTGGCCACTGTTGGCAGTAGGCAAGATAATTGCAATCTAGTGATAGTGGAATAGACGATTTCAATCAGACAAGGGGACCGTATTTTAATTGTATTTAATCTTTCACTTTTAAATATTTTTACTTACTACTATGCACAGAGTGCGCCAAAACACTCATGGGGTAAGTAGTTCAAATCTTCCGAAATTTTCAAAAGTGAAGACTTTAAAAAATACAGGTTAATGTCAACGTGTCAAAAAATATTTTGGTCCAGAAAATTTCAGGTATTAAAATCAATATAAAATTGCAATCAATCTTCTTGATGGCCATTTTATAATAAAAATGTTAAGAAATTCCGAAATCTCAAAAACGAAATATTATGATTAAAAACGTATTGTGATATTAAATCCAGTGTGAAACATATATACATGACGTACATGACGTTGAAATCATCGTGATACAGAGTTCTGAGTTGAAATCGGGAGAACTGACTTCTAAAAATTTGACTTATTTTATATAAATTTATTGCATACACGAATTATAATTATTTGTCAAAATGATCAAATAAATCACAGGTGACATAACCTCATTTGAAGAAAGCTTCAAAGTGGTTAATTTCGTGTTATTTTACGTTTTAAAATTCTGGGATTCAAACCCATGACCCCTGTATGTTGTTTAAAATAACCCTGTATGTTGTTTAAAAAAGATCAAAACATGTTAACGTGGTTCAAAGTGTGTAATTTATATTAAAAAACGAAAAAATATTAAATAATTATATTAAATGATTACGAAAATGATTCCGTTAGTATTTTTAACTATAAACATTACTTAACTAACAATAGTTTTTTAACTCTAAATTTTCAGATTCGAAAAGTAACCCTCAGTTTCGGAGCACCCTATACATAAACTTTGGTAAGAGATTTTTCAGAAGTCCTACCTCAAATGCGGCTGAAAAATAATTTTTAAAGTAATTAAACTCATATATAAAGCCATAGCTAAAGACATATTGTCCAGTTTCAGGCTATAAACTAAATCTACGTTGATTGCAAATTGCAGTGATCTAAAATTCTACTTTTACAATTAAAGTATTTTTGTTGCAATAATATCATTGTAAATCATAACGGTTGTACTTTGAAAGTATGTATTATAGTTAAATTAGTAATGGCAACTACTGCTATTGAAGGGTGCAGATTGGATCCGTTTGGACTGCCCGCACACATCGCTTAGCCATGTGTTTAAGGTCCGTAATTTCGTTAGTATTCACGATATAATGTCCAAACTTGGCAAAAATCTGCCAAATACAATATTTTTTAGGGTTTGCATTAAAATTCATAGTAAGAATCGAGTAAAAATATATTTTGGCTCTGTTTGAATTTCACCATGCCTAAAATGTACTTAAAAAATAAAACCCTTGTAAAAGATACTGATTTTTGTGAAAAATTATAGTTTGCGTATGTAAACTACGCAAAACAATACTGGTAACAAACTGTGAAAATTTGACAAAAATATATTAATGGCAATACAAGTTATTGAAATTTATATAAAAATTTTAGATTTTCACTAAACTTCGTAAAACATTAGTTTTTGTTAAAGTTCACAAGGTTCCCCCACTTAAAAGGCAACATCAGCAATGAAATATTATGTGTTATGATGTTGTGACTCAATTTAATCATAAATTAGCTGGTGGTACTCGAAGTGATCAGTACCTCAAAAACTAAGCGACTTTGCGGGGGTTTCCCGCTCGCCTAAAACATGAAAAGCTTCCGTGGCCCGAAGCCCGACATGCTACCGACTCACTACGCTTACTTTTATGGATGACCTCAAACAAATATTTAAATTTGAAACCTTTAAAGATACAACGTCTAAAAGGTAACAACCGAGTTACCTAAATGATTCAGTACCTAAAAACTACAGTTAAAAATCAATGCAAATGTGTCGTCACATTACAAGACAGTATATTATGCAATGTGGTATCTCGAATTGTTGTCTCTCAAGAGCGTCGTTCTGGCGGAGGTTGTACTCTTAGGATTGTATTATTCGTAATTAGTGATTGAAAGGATCGGTTAAACATGAGGTTGGAAATTACAAAAAAAATTGAAAGTTGTATTTGTTGTTAATGCACACAAAATGAAGGAATACAGATATCTTAAAGGTAGTTCGAGAGACAAATCAAATTTATCCTTCAAATAACAACAAGAATAAAGCTGATGTTCTGCGATAATCATCAAATCCTAAACTTTTATGATAAAACCGTATCGTTCAAGTTATGTGCGAGTACTCGAGGATCGAGCTTTTTCGAGCCGAGTATAAACTACTCGACTTATTGTAAAATACTTTTTCCTGCACCTACTATCTAAAGTCGTATTTTAGTCCCTGGAATAGAATACTAAAACACTAGTTTATACTTCTTGGGAATTACTTACTTAATTTTTCTCCCACGGGTCTAAAAAGTATCTACATTTTCCTCCATGGGACTAAAAGTAACCTCATAAGAAACACATGAGAAGAAATCCGGCAACACCGCAGTGGACAGTGGGAAAATGTGGCAACACTGCCGTCTTGCATTTACTTACTCTAAATTTAATTCAAGAACTTCAGTATTCCAACTAAAGAAAACAAAACCGTATATTTTGATTTAGATTTTTGCGGACATTTGCCATCACTAATTAGTAAAACACAAGTTTCACAACAAGTAGTGAAACTTGTTTTCTACTAACCAGTGATTGCAAACGTCCGCAAAAATCCAAATCAAAATATAAAATCACCATCACCATCAATGAATTTCAAACAAAGAAAACCATATACATTTAATAGCCAGGTAATAATTTTTTTATGAATTAAATTGGCAACACTGAATATAAAAAACACCTGATTTTGAGTTTTTTGTTACCAATATGCTGAACCGACCCAACGTTTTATAAACATAATTGTTTCTTACCTACAGATTTTGGAAGGTATTTTTTAGTTGATATACTTTAGAAAAAATAGTGTTAAAAATAGTGTGAAAGTGTGAATAAATGGTTGTTTAAATTGCCTTATTCATCTATATACATGGTGTTGATAAAAAAAACCCTTCAGGACTTCGGGAAATGGTTACTTACATAAAAACTAAGAAAAAAGTTCCTATAAACATGGGTCCTAAAATGCTCGGTTATCCGTCTGTCGGTCTGTATGTGTTTTTAACATGATTTTTTATAATTTTGGAACTAATAAAGGTATCAACTTCAAAATTGGTACGTATATGCTGACTAATAGGACCTATTTTGATGCGGAGTATCAAGTTTCTACTTTGTACCATTTCAAATTGGCAGCCAATTTTATATTTTGAGACTTAATATCATAAAAACTATTAATTTTACCAAAATTGTACAAAAGACAAAAAAGCTGGGCAATTTTATTACCTACAAAACCATATAAAGATTATTAAGGTCGAACTATAATTAACGGAGTTATTGCAATTTTGCTAACAGAATTCGAGCAAATTTGCTATAACTGCCATAAAACAAGCATGTATTCTGTTGGGAAAATTGTAATAACTCCGTTAATTGTAGTTCAATCTTATTAATCTTTATACGGATTTGTAGGAAACAATATTCCATAAATTCTTTGTCTCTTGTATAATTTTTGTAAAATTTACGGTTTTTAAGATTCTAAGGTTTAAAATATAAAAATGGCTGCCATTTTTAAATGGTAAAAAGTAGAAACTTGATACTCCACACCAAAAAAGGTCATATTAGTCAGCATAAACGAATCAAGTTTGAAGTTGATCTTTAGTAGTTCTAAAGATAAGAAAAATCATGTTAAAAACACATACAGACCGACAGATGGATAACCGAGCATTTTAGGATCCATGTTTATGGAGCTTTTTTCTTAGTTTTGATGTAAGTAGCCATATCCCGAAGTCTTGAAGAGGTTTTTATCCACACCCTGTATATAAAAGCCAAAACGGTTGACTGACTGATCACTCACTTACTCACTGATCACAGTTTCTCAAAAACGATAAGGCTTTGGGCCATGAAACTTGGCAAAATTAATCATTACAGGCTTTCAATGCGTTCTAAGAACGGATTTAAAAATACAGGGTGGAAGGAAGTTAGCGTTAAAAAATTTTATGCGATAAACTACATGGCATTTCTGACAAAATGGCACAAATATAAGTTTCCATAACCTTGCAATAAGTGAATAATGGATAAAATAAGATTTAAAAAAATTTTGTCCTTGCTCAGATTAAATGGCTATAAGTGCATCAAAGATTGTGTTTTTATGGATTTCATTCCCATATTTAGAACCCTCATGACATTTCAAATAAGAATAATGCAGAAATATTCAGTTTCAACACCCTTATAAGCTCTTGTTTTCTAATTAAAGTCTAGATTTATGTTTTTTGAGAAAATTTAAAATAAGTTTTAAGAGGTATTTCTATGTTATACTGGACTTTAAAATGTGTCAAATATCATAAAAAATTTACCCTTTTAATAAGCTTTAAAATGATGTATAAAAACCTACTATTGCTCTAATTTATTATTCATTAATTTAACAGTATGTGGAGAGAAACAGGGTAAGGCTGAAGTCTCTTTTCTGAAAAAAATCCGTATCTCCCTCAATAAAATGGCTATAACTGCACAATAAACCATGTTTTTGTGGACTTCACTACCATTTTCAAGATCCTCGTAAAATTCTGAAGAAGAATATTAAAGTATAATTAGGACGAGTCATCATTTTGAACTTCTGCTTTATGGCTTAAGTTTGAAATGTTGTTTTTTTACGAACATTTATTGAAGCTTACGACATTAGTTTTATGTCATATTTGACTTAAGAGTGTGTTGAGTATTATAAAAAGATTCCTCATTTAATAAGCTTTCACACTTAAGATATTATCTGGGTATTTATAATGTATTACTAATAAATTGTGATGAGGCAAAATCATATGGCAGAGTTTCTCTTTCTTTAGCATGTGTTTTAGCTACAATAAACTTACCTACTTTTTAAAATGATATAATATTTTAGTTACATTGTCAATAAAACCTGAAGTGTAGTATATCATTTGAAAGCTTATTAAATGAAGGATCTTTTGATAATATTAAACACACTCTTAAGTCAAATATGACATAAAACTAATGTCAAAAGCTTCAATTCATGTTCGTAAAAAACTAAATTTAAAACTTAAACCATTAAGTAGAAATTCAAGATGATGACTCGTCCTAATTATACTTTAATATTCTTCTTTACATTTTTACGAGGATTCTGAAAATGACAATAAAGTCCACAAAAACAGGGTTTATAGTGCAGTTATAGCCATTTTATTAAGGGACATACAGGTGTTTTTCAGACAAGAGGCTTCAGCCTTACCCTGTTATTCTCCACATACTGTTAAATTAATGAATAATAAATTAGAGCAATAGTAGGTTTTTATTCATCATTTTAAAGCTTATTAAAAGGGCAAGATTTTATGATAGTTGACACATTTTACAGTCCAGTAGAAAGAACCAGGAGTAGAGAGGTATAGAAATACCTCTTAAAACTTAATTTAAATTTCCTCAAAAATCACAAATCTAGACTTTAATTAGAAAACAAGAGCTTATAAGGGTGTTGAAACTGAATATGTTTGTATTATTCTTATTTGAAATTTTATGATGATTCTAAATATGGGAATGAAATCCATAAAAACACAATCTTTGATGCACTTATAGCCATTTAATCTGAGCAAGGACAAAAGTTTTGAAAAAATCTTATTTTATCCATTATTCACTTATTGCAAGGTTATGGAAACTTATATTTGTACCATTTTGTCAGAAATGCCATGTAGTTTATCACATAAAATTTTTAACGCTAACTTTCTTCCACCCTGTATATTCTCACAAAAGGCTAAAATAGGGTATATTATAAAATTCAAAATGGCGGCCATTTTTAGTTTTCAAAGCTTATTTTCTAATACAATAAATCATGGCTCAAATATTCTTTATAGGCTCTAGATGCATACTAATGAAGAACTTTAAAATGTTTTCTCTGGAAAGGCTAAAATAATGTAAATTCAAAATGGTGGCCTTCTCAGTTTTAGAAGTATGATTAGAAAATATCAACAGAAGGTCTCTATAATATTTTCAAGAGACAAATATATGAAAGTTCCATTTACTAGATGAATAAACTGTACAAAACGCTTACGGTTATCTTATATTAATATATATTTTTATTTGTCAGACACCACATACACAGGCTCCTCGCGTTTTTCGGATCACCTGAAGTAATCGAACTAGAATCTTGAAACTCTGCATGGACATTTCATTCCGTTATGTTTATAGAATTGGGTTTTTTCTGAATTATAGATTTTAGGTGGGTTGGCGAGATGGCCGAGACTGATTTAGGCTAAGTTCAAATAAATATACTATTTCTACCGTAAATTTTCGCCTCAAGCTGCCAGTATGATTAAAAATTTTTGGGAATTAGGTTTCCTCATTTTTTGGCCTATACACATTAATTATATTATATATTTTTTCTTATAGTTTTTGGTATATTAATAAATATACTAAATTCAGATGTAAGGTCCGCCCTTTGCAGTATTTAAATTTTCTGTATTTATATCAGTTATATATCATATGCCTCTTATTCTTCTATGTTAAATTGCCCGACAGGTATTAGGGGACAGCGCAGTGCAATCAAAGTTCTGCGTTTTGAGTTCTGAGTGGATACGTTTTTATTCAAACTATTAGAAACCCAATTTTATAAGTTAAATAATAGATTAACTAGGACAGTTCAGTATTCTTAAGGCTAAACTGAAAATTAGAAAGTGCAAAAAAAGTGTTAGCCTGAAAAAGGAAAATTCATCGAGGAAACGTTTTATCTCCTCATGTCAATCTGGGATGGATATGCAACCTTAAGTTTGTAATTAAGTGCTTAAAAACGTATATTTCAGATAATTATTAAAATCATCAGTCTAGCTCGAAAATCGTAGATTTCACATTACAAATAACGTATAACTGAACCAAACATTTGTTATCCTTCCAGCGAGCAAAGCCGCGGGTATATCTACTAGTGTTATATATTTAATATTTATATGTGATTATAATCTAGCCTAGTTTAAAGGAGAAAAGGATCATATGAAGGTAAAGTTATATTGTCGCAGTTATTTATTGTTAATGATGTAGGTAGAGGAAAAATGTTGTGTGCATCAAGGGACTGAACTGATTTTTCTCCCTCGGGAAAATTGTCGCCCTCGGCTCCACCATCGGGCGATAACAGTTTCCCTCACGGAGAAAAAGTTGCACATTAGTCCCTAGATGCACAAATAACCATTGCAAGTTTGCCCACAATGGGTACGTGCGAAGGAGTATTAAGGCAATTTTTCAGTGTCAATCCATCTTTAATAAAAAAAACCTCGTTTGTTATACTTCAAGTAGAGAGTTCTTTTGAGTTATTAAAAATACATTAATTTTTATATCACTCTATCTTTTCTACAGTTTGATGTTATTAATTATTCCTTCTCTTAAAAAAGTTATTTTTGTTATATTTTAGAAAATACAAATAAATAACAAAATAAATTTTTTTATGACAGTTGCATGTACCTGGGGGAGTAACCGAAAGGAAATATTTTAATCATGTATTGAGTCAGGTACAGAAGGACTGCGTTTTCATTTCATTTCAAAATCCAGGTAGCTTGTTTTTAGACAGGTAAGGCTTGAAAAATATATCAAATCAAGAATTATTGTGAGTTTAAGTAAAATGTTTTCTTTCCTTTTTTTGTATTATTTATTTATATATTTGCTCTTAGATCAGTAACTCTTTGAAGTTGAATCACCTTAAAATTGTAATTTGTATTTCATTAATAATAATTTTTGACAAGACGATTATGTAGAAACATGATGACAATTATGTTATAATCTTAAAACAAATTAGACACGATAAAGGCTCGAAACTCGCGAGTATGTTTCAAAATTCGACTCGACTGAGCTCGACTTCAAAAAGCACTACTTGCACACCCCTAGTCCAATGAATCACACTTTAGGCTGTCGATTGAACTAATGATTAACTTACGCAACATACGAAATTAATAAAAAGAAATAAGATAAGAATTAAAGAGGGTATCCAGTTTTGATTGTCCGAAACATCTTCAGGTTGTTCAGCAGGTCAAAACAAACAAAAATGTCATTACGGGTATGGTCTCGCCCCGGTTTCGGTTTTTCGGTCTGCACGTATTTTTCACATAATCCTATATAACTTTATAACCACTTGAGGTCCTAAATTAAAACTTGATACAGGTATAAATATACAGTGTCCGGAAAGTATGGTAAAATATTTTAGTATATGATAGTAGAGGTAAAAATAACAAAAAAAGTTTGTGTAAATATAGGTCCTAAAGTGCTTCGTTTTCCGTCTGTGTGACTGTTAGTGATTTTTACATATTTAATCACATCTCACGAACCTTTTAACATATAAACTTCAAACTTGGTATATGGATGACCACTATTAAGAACTATTTTTGTAAGAAGTACCGATTTTCTACTTTGTACCATTTCAAAATGGCGACTGTTTTTGTTTTCAAAGCTATATATCTTAAAAAGCGTAAATTTTAGAAAAAGTATACAAGAGTCAAACAAGCTGCAAAATGTAATCCAATTATCGCTGATAATAAGATTATAATGATCGGACAACTAATAATGGAAAAAATATAAATTTGTTTGATAAAAACGTGCACATTTCAAACAGTATGCCTAAGAACCGTCTTCTATTCAGAAAATTTGAAATTTCTCCATTATTAGTTGTCCAATCATTATAATCTTAATACATTAGATAATCCTATTACGTTAGATAGGCATAATAATCCTATCTAACCCTGCTTATTTTAAATTATAATAGTACAAATATCGGTTAAAACATTAACTTTAGTCTTATCTGTCTGCAATCTGTCTATAATTTGGTATATTGATAACCTTGACAAGTGCATGTAAACGGGGTATATTCGTCCTATCTACCCTGTACAATTAAAACTAAATAAAAAAACAGAAATTGTATCAAATATTACATTTTGTCGTTTTTAACAGATCCGTCTATAATTTGGGAATGTCGCAAACCTATAAGTGCAGTTTTAAAGCCACATAATAATCCTATCTACTCTATAAAATTTAAATTATGAAATTATGAACACGGTCATATAAAAAATATTTTTGTCTTTATTTTCCGATCAATCTGTAATTTAGGAGTACCCTTGACCTAAGAAAGTGCATGTGTGAACGGCATCCCTATCCACCCTGTATGTTGTAAATTATAAAATTTTAAAATGGGGTAAAAAATTAACCGTGGTCATTATCTTTTGATCTGCCTATACAGGGTGTTCAATAAATGTGGGGCAATAATTTACGTAGTGATTCCTTGGATCAAAATAAGCAAAAACTTTTATATAGACATATGTCAATCTCGCTTAGTATAGCGTCTATCTGTCTGTATGTGTTTTTACAAAATAATTCATAACTCCTTAACGGTTTGAGTTACAGGGTTGAAAATGTGCAAAAATGTTTATCTTATTAGTCGATATCTATGTACAAAATAATAATAAAAAATCTTTAACCGTTTCAAAGTGGCGGCTATTTTTAAATATTTGGCGGCATATTTCATGAAAACCAAATATTTAAAATAGCCGCCATTTTGAAACGGTTAAAGACTTTTTATTAATATTTTGTACAAAGATATCGACTAATTAGTTTAACAATTGTGCACATTCTCAACACTGTAACTCAAATCGTTAAGGAGTTATGAATTATTTTGTAAAAAAACACATACAGACAGATAGGCGCTAAACTAAGCGAGATAGGACATATGTCTATAAAAACTTTTTTGCTTATTTTAACCCAAGGAATCACTACATAAATTATTGCCCCACATTTTTTGAACACCCTGTATAATTTGGGAATGTCGTTAACCTCAGCAAGAGCATGTGTAAAAGGCATTTGATGATCCTATCTACTAAGTATATTCTAATTTAAAGTATTAAAATAAGTTTATCATTTAACGTCAGTAATTTTTGTAATGGTATGTTGGCACAGATAAAACAACAATTAACACTAAAGAATATATATACTTGCTGTTTTAATTCTAAATAGAATTAACATAAGTCACTTTCACTTGCATTAGCTTAAGACTTGCACAAACTAAAAGCATAGATTAGTCAGACCATTGGAACGAAAGCGTTAGTGTTATAAATTTTAATGTAGTTTTTAGACATCAAAAGGAGTAGGTACTCCTAAACGGGGGTCTAAACGGGGTCAAGTTGATGTACTTATATAACGTAGGTACGTTAAGTTAGGCCAATCACAGACCGATTGCAGCTAATATTCTTAAATGTTTTTATATTTTATTGTTTAAATTATATTGTATTAGTGGGAATAATACAATATGCATAATACAATATGCATTGGCATATCCAAGCATTATATAAACTGATTGTTAATAGTTTTTTCAAATTTTAATAATTTTACAATTTAAAATATACGATGTAAAGAGGATTAGTGTGTTGAATTTAAACAAGCGCTAGCCTAGATAAACTTCAAATACATCAGCACGATAGAGTGATTAAACAATGAAAAAATAATTTTTAAATTTTTGTAATTTTAACCCTGAAGGGCAGATAGGATTATTATAGTCAAAGTTCAAGATGAAAGCAAAAACATTTGTTCTTGCTAGAAATACATTTACAGGAAAGTAATGTTGACCTTGTTTTCTTGTTATGGTTATTTTTTTGGAAATTTCAGATGTAATTTTTTGTTATTATTATTTTTTTGTAATTTCGATGTTAATTTTTGTTATTATTTAATTTTTTTGAAATTTTATATATTGTATGTTATTTTTACAAGTGTATATTTATTGTTATCTTATAAATTATCGCAAATAATTAGGCTTATTAATTTCATTTTAATTTATTTAATTTCCGTGCTAAATTGAAAAATGTTATCTATATGGACGGATGAGACCACGCTCACTTGCTTACTGCTTGCTGTCAGAGTACAATGTATGAATAAATAATAAAGTAATTTTTTCATCTTCCGCGCCGTGTCGGGCGCATGGGAGCCTGTCATATAATATGATACTTTATATGAAGAAAATTATTTTGTTTTTAACTTTGATATGCCATTTACACGTGTATTTGCTTAGGTTAACAACATGTCAAAAATTAAAGACAAATCTGCTAATAAAGACAACATTTAATACTTTATCTCATTTATTTAATATTTAGGTAACACGTCTAGGTGCCTCTCGCCAAGTAGCCACCTTTTAAAACCGGTTTATTGGTGCCAGTGTCGTGTGGCGTTGACGATAGATCACCACCTTTTCAAACCGGTTTTTGGTGCCAGAGTCGTGTGGCGTTGACGATAGATCACCACCTTTTCAAACCGGTTTTTGGTGCCAGTGTCGTATGGCGTTGACGATAGATCGCCACCTTTTCAAACCGGTTTTTGGTGCCAGTGTCGTATGGCGTTGACGATAGATCGCCACCTTTTCAAACCGGTTTTTGGTGCCAGTGTCGTGTGGCGCCGACGATAGACCGCCACCTTTTGAGGAGGTGGCGACTTGAGGCGGTCGTGCAAGGTGGCGATCCGTCGTCGACGCGACTGTCGAGAAGTCACCACCATGAGCCATTCCGTCAGGTCGCCAGCAAACGTCCACAGATTTCTTATAAATTTTGCCCCATTATTTTTTCCCCAAAAATTTTTAAACGGTTTCCTGCCACAAAAACGTAAAAAGACAGATTTTTAGGCTATAATTTAGTATTTTTCAACTAAATTAAGGTCCTTCATATACCAAGTTTGATTAAGTATGTATAGCCTAGTCCGCATCATATACGGATGGAAACAGCGGGGTGGCGATCTGTCGGGATGGCTACTTGACGCGGTCGTGTGAGGTGGCGGTCAGTCGTGTCCGCTAAAGACAAACCATCACTCGGTCTAGAAAGATGACGATTTGACGGGGTGGTACGTTGGCGGTGGCGATCCAATTTTTAATCGAAACTTTCCAGGGTAAATAAGGCTATTATATAACATTTGGGCATTCAACGCTTAGGTTAAAACGTGGCAAAATATGAGAAGGATCGAACAAAAAAGGCAAAAGTTAATATGTTAGCCTATATGAATAGTTTTTATATTTCTTAATATACAATGCAGATAAGAATGTTATGTCTTTTACACATGCACTTGCTTAGGTTAATTAACGACATTCCTAAATTATTGGCAGATCGAAAGATAATGACCAAAGTAATTTTTTTAGTCCATTTTGTAATTTAAAATATACAAGGTAGGGTCTATGCATGCACTTGGCTAAGACAAATAAATTTAAAAATGTTAATCAGAACGGACAGTGATGACAAAAGTTAGCTTTTGATGCAAAAATAGTAGGATGAAATAGAAACTGGGTAACATAACCGAAAATGTAAACAGAAAAATATATAGGTTGCTGTTTTGGTTGTTGAAAGTGGGTAATTTGAAGTAGGCCTTTATAGTGCTAGGCCCTATGCAACTTTTTCCTATATTAAATGTAACAGAGGGATTTTAAAATATATTACAAAGAGGTGATTGTACTATTTGACTTCAAAGTGTAATCCCTTTGTTTTTCCAAAAGAGTTAAATCATGTCAACTTAAAATCAACAAATTCAATTTTAATACGATAAATTTTAATAAGAAAATTTTGTCTTTTTACTTATATGTCTAAATAAGTAAATTATTTTTAATTCTTAATTGACACGTCAGGACTTGGTTGTTGAAAAAGATATTTGTTTAAGTATAAATAATTGGATCGCGAATGGAATAAAGGGGGAGGGTGCTTTCTATCTATTATTTTCAGCTAAAGGTGGAATTTGTTTTTACCACTTCAGTTCTAAATTATTGTTTATTTCATCATAAAAAGCTACACTATTGGATGCATTGGGCATGGAATCATGCAAGAGAATTGAGAGGGGACGTGACGACTTTTGCTCTACCGCCTCAAAAACTACCTTCCAATGAGTCGTATTCAGAGCCGGATAAACCTTTAGGCCAATTAGGCCCTAGCCAACAGGGCTTGCAATTGTTTATTAATATTTTTATCTTTTTATTCAAGAAGCAAAAATGTAGCTTTTGTAAAACTTAACATTTTTTTAACTCACTGGAAATACATCAACACGCCTAAAGAGATTTTGTGCAAGCCATAGATAAATGGCGGATACGAACTGCTCCCCCTTAGCCGCTTGCAACAGGGACATACGGATTGCTCCCCCTTGCCGGTTTGGAATGCTTTTAGACGTGACTGTACCAATATTTGTACAAATAATTGTCTTGGCGTTTTTGCAATATGGGGATTGTTGTTTTCTATCACAACAAACAACAAAGAATAAAAATATAAAGTATATATCTTTCTTTATTTATATTTTTGGAAAGGGCTTAAATTAATTTAAAAACATTGTTAGAAAAGGGAATCTGGATAACTATATTTGTGGTTAGGTTCCCCCATAAGGAAAACCCTGAGAGCCTATCCTACATTCAGATTAAAATAAAATATTTACTATTTGAAAGCTTGTTTTATTTTTCTAGTATCACGGTAGTCTAGTTACATTCAAACATAAGTATTATAACTGAATTACAAAAGTTTCAGACATATTTGTGATATAAACGTTTGCTTTGAATCCAAGACTTTTAACTTCAAAGAAAACTAAAGTTATTAATGCACTATAACTTATATATTTCCGTAGTTTCATAATCAGATCAATATTGAATATTTCTTTTATTAACTAGAGACAACTTTTTATGATGGAAACTAAATTTTGAATAATTTTTTCACATATACACAGCTGCATATATTTTATAATACGATTTGCTTTGATTAGGTATGAATCTCGTATTCCTTGAATATACATTCATTTCATTCGGCAGACCTCACTTGCTAATCAGGCCGAGTAAGTGCTTTGGAAGATTACAGTTTCGTCTAGAAATTTTGACAAACTTTCCAATAGGGCGACGGGGAGCAATCCGTATGCCGCTGTTTCTTCCTGCTAAGGGGGAGCAGTCCGTATTCAGCCGATAAATCTACTTTGCAACCTCCGCTCCGCCGCCGGCGCGCACCATCCGAGGACCCTCGCGACCGCCCAGTGGCCCCGCCAGCCGCCGCCGAGCGCCATCCGAGGACCCTCGCGACCGCCCAGTGGCCCCGCCAGCCGCCGCCGAGCGCCATCCGAGGACCCTCGCGACCGCCCAGTGGCCCCGCCAGCCGCCGCCGAGCGCCATTCGAGGACCCTCGCGACCGCCCAGTGGCCCCGCCAGCCGCCGCCGAGCGCCATCCGAGGACCCTCGCGACCGCCCAGTGGCCCCTTAACCCCGTCTCAAATTTGTCTGCCGTGATAAAACTAACGTTTCCGGTAATTTTCCGGGAAATGGCCCAACGTAGGCGATCAATTTCCCAGCCACACCGCCACAATACCCGACGGACAGATTTACCTGTCATATTAAAACTAAGATGTATTTTGTCAGAAAATTCGGATAACTTATTTCTCTTGATATTATCAAAGATTGGTCTGGACAGGTGTGTTATAGCCGAGAGATGTATGTTGTGATACAACCGAACGATTCGCCGGCCTCGATGTGACCAGATTGTGGGTCGAAATACGATCTCTGTCATGATATAACCGAAATATTTTCCGGCCGCGATGCAATTATGATATTTTTCTGCCGTGTTCCGTCAATAACTATTAAACCTGTGACGTTGAAAACGAGTGTTTTGTCAATTTTCTCATTAAATGGTATAAAAATGTCGACTTTTTCTACTACTCCCCCTTCCTTACTTAGTTTAAAACCTTTTCTAACATTTTCCAAATTTTCACGTTGCAGACGGTCGATTAAATTTATTTTGAGGTTTTACTTCGTAATGTAACCGAGTATGAGACTAAATATAACCGTTGTAAGTACTCCATATTTGAAATCAGACTTAGTTTTAAAAGAAACCTTTTACGTTCAGTATCGGCTACGCAATAATAGGTTACCGTTTGTGTGGTAAACCGTTAACAAGTGGTAAAAACTGACGACAATGTTTAAACATTAATAAGACTAACGAGAAAGTACCTAAATCAGAGGCGCAAGGAGGGACCATCGAGTGATATTGGAAAATTCGTTGGATACAAAAATGTGCTTTAAATGTAATCAAATCAGATTTGCACATTAATATGTAGCTGGCCACGTATAGCAGTGTACATTTTAATGTTTCACCTTTGCCATATCCAGCTAATGGACAGATTTAAGTTGCGTGCTCTGATATCAATCTGTTCTGAAGCACGTTACATGTATTTTTAGAAACACCAATTTCAACAAAAACTGTTCAGGAAAATATAACTACATACGCGTACTTATATCCTAGGGGCTGTTTTTTACAGGGTTTTTTTTAACGCAACCCATTTTTAAGATTGAATAATTCATATATAAATATGAAATAAGTATTGCTTTATGGTTCTTTGCGTTTTATACAATCTATTATTTAAGTCTGATATCATTTAGTTCACCTTATATGCTCGAAAAATCCGCCAGAGGTATTTGTTTGAAGTTATGCTCTCTCCATCAAATTCCCGAACACGTGTTGCTTGGTACCTGTTTGAATTTCTTGCATTACATTTGTTTTGTTTGTTTTGAGGTACTGAATATGATTTGACTTTTTTTAGGCCTTACTTTGTATGTATCCCCAAAGAACATAATAATATAGTGGGGTCAAATCCAGGGATCTTGTGGGGAAATAATCCTTCACTGATAAAATCAAGTTTTGGGTTGCGTTTTTAATGTGTGTGTCTTTAAGCACGATAACTCGCGTAAAATGGTCCGATCTGAATGAAATTTGCCACAGACATGTAAAGAGGTAATTATTCTACGAAAACAATTCAAAAGCTTTTCAGCACCTCAAAACAAACATAACAAATTTGATGCAAGAAATTTAAAGAGGCACCTTGCATCACAGCAAATTCATATTCGGGGATTTGATTGAAAGAGCATAACTTTGTACAAATGCCAATGGTGGACTGTTTGAGCACATAATGTGAACTAAATGTGATCAAACTTAAATAATAGGTTGTATAAAATGTAAAGATCAATAAAACAATACTCATTACGCATTCATATGTGCATTATTAAATTTTAAAAATGGGTTGCGTTTAAAAAAAAACACCCTGTATATTGTGAACTAATCAGTTCAATTTCTACTATTATACAATATGAGCATACTGCATGTGATTTGAAGTAATTGACAATCTTGAAGTATCCTAAGTCTTACAAAAACTACGGTCACGTTTTTATTTTTTTAATTTTTTTAGTAATATCTCTTTATTGTAGTAGACAATAACATTGCATTACAAGCGTCAACTTTAATCATTCAATTTAAATAGTAGTCCTGTTGATGTCTTCAACAATCGTCATTATTTACAATATAATAAGAATCTAAAGTTACAAATAACACCGATTTACTTCTTTTTTTCAGCACCATTGCCAAGATGTTTTATCGCGTTAATACCTAAAATTTAGGTTTCCCAGCGGCTCATCATAAACTCGTCAACTGAGTACAGCACTTTGGACACCAAGAAGTGTTTTAGTCGAGATTTGAACTGATTTTTGTTTTAAGATTGTTTCACACCTTCAGGGAGTTTGTTGATGAACTTAACAACAAGTTGAGACGGTAGATGCTCAAACATCACGGTTCTGTGTTGTTGATTTTCGAGGTAGCATAGAAGTGAGTATTTTAAGATTCTCAAATTTTAGGCACTATGCATTTAATCTAAATAATCGCTTCTGCTTGTATAACTCATTGACTGACTGACTGAGGTAAACGAGTTTCTGACGAGCTAGAAACTTGAAATTTGGCACGGATGATCCTTGGGGGTCTAAATATAGGGGAAATTCACAGAACTAAAAAAATTCAGCCCCTCCCCCCCATGCAACGAGTTCAAAAAAGTACTTTTCGTATTTGGACTCTAGCGCCTATTTTTTCAGTAGAGGTCCTATTGAAAATCGGATATCCCGTGCTGTATTTAATTTTAAATTTCCTATGATTTTGGTCGTTATATAATTTATCCTATCTCACCCTCTTCATCCCCAAAATGGTCTTTAAGGGAAAACTTCAAATAAAAACTTTTTTTCGTGGTATACATTTTTTCTAATTTGTTTATTGACCGAGAGCACAGCTGTTGGACATTGATACAGTCAGTTTGGCAGCGGGGGTATTTCCAATAAATATTGTTCTTTCACAAATATTATAGCTTTAGACATCAAAGTTTAGTTTTAGCAAATTTACCCTACAGAGAAGAAGCTATTAGCGTAGGTCTCACGGTAAGACATAAGCGCGGGACCATCATAACTTTTCGTTTGCTGTTCCCAGATAACAAAAACACCATTCATTTAAATTTCTATATTACGTGTCTGTAAGCACGACAGCGTTCGCAAAAATGGTCCGATCGCATTTAAATTTGGCAAAAGGGTGTAAAAAGTAGTAATTATTCGTATAAGTTCGAAAACCAGCCGGATCGGATTATCAGAAGGGGGTAAAGGGGGGATAAACCCCTAAAAATGGGTGTTTTGAGTTTTACATAGAAAAATTAAAGTAATCTAATTTTTATACCATTGAAAATAGCTCAAAATAACAAACATTTTTGTATTTTGAATCATTGCTCTATGTCCATTGGTTCCCGAGATATTAAAAGTGGTAAAAACAGTACGTTGTCCTAATGTCAACCTTATGGGGAATGAGTAAAATTCTATATCTTGCTTAATTCTCAACATATATCTTAATAATATTAGATATGTAACTTCATGTAGGTGAGTTCTAAAGTAAATTAGTCTAAAATCCCTGATATTTCCAATTTCGTGGCAGCAAAACTGCATACTCATTCCCCATGTGTAACACTTCCTTACTTCCTACACTTCTAACTTCGTGTATTATCTTCCTTATTTCTTAACATATCTTGATAAAACTTGGTATATGGCTTCTCCTAATTAAGATCTACTAAACATTGAATGAAAACCACCCAGTTCTAACTTAAATATCGCACCAAACCTGAATACTCATTCCCCATGTTATTCTTATGGAACTTACAAAAACATGTCATATCTGGCCATGTTAGATTGAAATACGTTTTTAAGCATTTGAAATTCGCTTAGAGATGCAGGTCAGCTGCAACGGGTGTATGTCTTTCTATGTTACAGTGTCATTTTCTCTTTGAAAAGAGAAAAATTGGATACAGAATCAGTCTACTGAAACGGCTTTGCAGCAATTTTCGGACGGTTCGAATGGAACGGGGGCGCAAACAATAATTCTTTTCACGCGTCAGCAGGACACTTTGACCATTGTACAGTTCTGTAATGCTATTTTCTTGCAATCTTATGAACGATGACGAAATTTCTGATGATTGTAATATAAATTTACCTGATTGCACCTTCATAAAAAATGCGATAAACACGAGGTAACACGGCAACCAACAAATAACAAAACAAGCACGAGAACACACGAGCACGAGCACGAGCACGAGCACGAGCTTGAGCTTTTGTTTTGTTTTTTTTTGTATTGGTTTGGTTGGCCGTGGTAACGTCTCCTCTTGTACTTTTCGGCCTAAAGGAGTCATATTGAACAACAGTCGGCCATTTGAAATTTCATGCAAGCTCTAATTAATCTGTTTCTGTATGGCAACCAATTAACTTTAAGGGAAATGTTTTTATTGAAACGTTTTCAGTACTTTTATATTATCATATTCGCATCAAATAGCGAAGAATTTGCCAATAAATCAGTTTACTGATATCAACCTTAAATGGGTTTACAGCTATCTTGGAATGGAAAGGGGGCTTAAGGCCCGGTTTGCACGACCCCCGACGACCAGACAGTAGGACAGTAAAAAAAAAATTCTTTTTTCTCTTTTGTTTAAAGGTGTTACTGTCCACTGTACTGGTCGACGTGCAAATCAGGCTAAAGGCCTTGTTTGCACGACGACCAGACAGTAGGACAGCAGAAAAAAATTCTTTTGTTCTCTTTTGTTTAAAGGTGTTTTGTTCAGCGCCATCCGAGGACCCTCGCGACCGCCCAGTGGCCCCGCCAGCCGCCGCCGAGCGCCATTCGAGGACCCTCGCGACCGCCCAGTGGCCCCGCCAGCCGCCGCCGAGCGCCATCCGAGGACCCTCGCGACCGCCCAGTGGCCCCGCCAGCCGCCGCCGAGCGCCATCCGAGGACCCTCGCGACCGCCCAGTGGCCCCTTAACCCCGTCTCAAATTTGTCTGCCGTGATAAAACTAACGTTTCCGGTAATTTTCCGGGAAATGGCCCAACGTAGGCGATCAATTTCCCAGCCACACCGCCACAATACCCGACGGACAGATTTACCTGTCATATTAAAACTAAGATGTATTTTGTCAGAAAATTCGGATAACTTATTTCTCTTGATATTATCAAAGATTGGTCTGGACAGGTGTGTTATAGCCGAGAGATGTATGTTGTGATACAACCGAACGATTCGCCGGCCTCGATGTGACCAGATTGTGGGTCGAAATACGATCTCTGTCATGATATAACCGAAATATTTTCCGGCCGCGATGCAATTATGATATTTTTCTGCCGTGTTCCGTCAATAACTATTAAACCTGTGACGTTGAAAACGAGTGTTTTGTCAATTTTCTCATTAAATGGTATAAAAATGTCGACTTTTTCTACTACTCCCCCTTCCTTACTTAGTTTAAAACCTTTTCTAACATTTTCCAAATTTTCACGTTGCAGACGGTCGATTAAATTTATTTTGAGGTTTTACTTCGTAATGTAACCGAGTATGAGACTAAATATAACCGTTGTAAGTACTCCATATTTGAAATCAGACTTAGTTTTAAAAGAAACCTTTTACGTTCAGTATCGGCTACGCAATAATAGGTTACCGTTTGTGTGGTAAACCGTTAACAAGTGGTAAAAACTGACGACAATGTTTAAACATTAATAAGACTAACGAGAAAGTACCTAAATCAGAGGCGCAAGGAGGGACCATCGAGTGATATTGGAAAATTCGTTGGATACAAAAATGTGCTTTAAATGTAATCAAATCAGATTTGCACATTAATATGTAGCTGGCCACGTATAGCAGTGTACATTTTAATGTTTCACCTTTGCCATATCCAGCTAATGGACAGATTTAAGTTGCGTGCTCTGATATCAATCTGTTCTGAAGCACGTTACATGTATTTTTAGAAACACCAATTTCAACAAAAACTGTTCAGGAAAATATAACTACATACGCGTACTTATATCCTAGGGGCTGTTTTTTACAGGGTTTTTTTTTTAACGCAACCCATTTTTAAGATTGAATAATTCATATATAAATATGAAATAAGTATTGCTTTATGGTTCTTTGCGTTTTATACAATCTATTATTTAAGTCTGATATCATTTAGTTCACCTTATATGCTCGAAAAATCCGCCAGAGGTATTTGTTTGAAGTTATGCTCTCTCCATCAAATTCCCGAACACGTGTTGCTTGGTACCTGTTTGAATTTCTTGCATTACATTTGTTTTGTTTGTTTTGAGGTACTGAATATGATTTGACTTTTTTTAGGCCTTACTTTGTATGTATCCCCAAAGAACATAATAATATAGTGGGGTCAAATCCAGGGATCTTGTGGGGAAATAATCCTTCACTGATAAAATCAAGTTTTGGGTTGCGTTTTTAATGTGTGTGTCTTTAAGCACGATAACTCGCGTAAAATGGTCCGATCTGAATGAAATTTGCCACAGACATGTAAAGAGGTAATTATTCTACGAAAACAATTCAAAAGCTTTTCAGCACCTCAAAACAAACATAACAAATTTGATGCAAGAAATTTAAAGAGGCACCTTGCATCACAGCAAATTCATATTCGGGGATTTGATTGAAAGAGCATAACTTTGTACAAATGCCAATGGTGGACTGTTTGAGCACATAATGTGAACTAAATGTGATCAAACTTAAATAATAGGTTGTATAAAATGTAAAGATCAATAAAACAATACTCATTACGCATTCATATGTGCATTATTAAATTTTAAAAATGGGTTGCGTTTAAAAAAAAACACCCTGTATATTGTGAACTAATCAGTTCAATTTCTACTATTATACAATATGAGCATACTGCATGTGATTTGAAGTAATTGACAATCTTGAAGTATCCTAAGTCTTACAAAAACTACGGTCACGTTTTTATTTTTTTAATTTTTTTAGTAATATCTCTTTATTGTAGTAGACAATAACATTGCATTACAAGCGTCAACTTTAATCATTCAATTTAAATAGTAGTCCTGTTGATGTCTTCAACAATCGTCATTATTTACAATATAATAAGAATCTAAAGTTACAAATAACACCGATTTACTTCTTTTTTTCAGCACCATTGCCAAGATGTTTTATCGCGTTAATACCTAAAATTTAGGTTTCCCAGCGGCTCATCATAAACTCGTCAACTGAGTACAGCACTTTGGACACCAAGAAGTGTTTTAGTCGAGATTTGAACTGATTTTTGTTTTAAGATTGTTTCACACCTTCAGGGAGTTTGTTGATGAACTTAACAACAAGTTGAGACGGTAGATGCTCAAACATCACGGTTCTGTGTTGTTGATTTTCGAGGTAGCATAGAAGTGAGTATTTTAAGATTCTCAAATTTTAGGCACTATGCATTTAATCTAAATAATCGCTTCTGCTTGTATAACTCATTGACTGACTGACTGAGGTAAACGAGTTTCTGACGAGCTAGAAACTTGAAATTTGGCACGGATGATCCTTGGGGGTCTAAATATAGGGGAAATTCACAGAACTAAAAAAATTCAGCCCCTCCCCCCCATGCAACGAGTTCAAAAAAGTACTTTTCGTATTTGGACTCTAGCGCCTATTTTTTCAGTAGAGGTCCTATTGAAAATCGGATATCCCGTGCTGTATTTAATTTTAAATTTCCTATGATTTTGGTCGTTATATAATTTATCCTATCTCACCCTCTTCATCCCCAAAATGGTCTTTAAGGGAAAACTTCAAATAAAAACTTTTTTTCGTGGTATACATTTTTTCTAATTTGTTTATTGACCGAGAGCACAGCTGTTGGACATTGATACAGTCAGTTTGGCAGCGGGGGTATTTCCAATAAATATTGTTCTTTCACAAATATTATAGCTTTAGACATCAAAGTTTAGTTTTAGCAAATTTACCCTACAGAGAAGAAGCTATTAGCGTAGGTCTCACGGTAAGACATAAGCGCGGGACCATCATAACTTTTCGTTTGCTGTTCCCAGATAACAAAAACACCATTCATTTAAATTTCTATATTACGTGTCTGTAAGCACGACAGCGTTCGCAAAAATGGTCCGATCGCATTTAAATTTGGCAAAAGGGTGTAAAAAGTAGTAATTATTCGTATAAGTTCGAAAACCAGCCGGATCGGATTATCAGAAGGGGGTAAAGGGGGGATAAACCCCTAAAAATGGGTGTTTTGAGTTTTACATAGAAAAATTAAAGTAATCTAATTTTTATACCATTGAAAATAGCTCGAAATAACAAACATTTTAGTATTTTGAATCATTGCTCTATGTCCATTGGTTCCCGAGATATTAAAAGTGGTAAAAACAGTACGTTGTCCTAATGTCAACCTTATGGGGAATGAGTAAAATTCTATATCTTGCTTAATTCTCAACATATATCTTAATAATATTAGATATGTAACTTCATGTAGGTGAGTTCTAAAGTAAATTAGTCTAAAATCCCTGATATTTCCAATTTCGTGGCAGCAAAACTGCATACTCATTCCCCATGTGTAACACTTCCTTACTTCCTACACTTCTAACTTCGTGTATTATCTTCCTTATTTCTTAACATATCTTGATAAAACTTGGTATATGGCTTCTCCTAATTAAGATCTACTAAACATTGAATGAAAACCACCCAGTTCTAACTTAAATATCGCACCAAACCTGAATACTCATTCCCCATGTTATTCTTATGGAACTTACAAAAACATGTCATATCTGGCCATGTTAGATTGAAATACGTTTTTAAGCATTTGAAATTCGCTTAGAGATGCAGGTCAGCTGCAACGGGTGTATGTCTTTCTATGTTACAGTGTCATTTTCTCTTTGAAAAGAGAAAAATTGGATACAGAATCAGTCTACTGAAACGGCTTTGCAGCAATTTTCGGACGGTTCGAATGGAACGGGGGCGCAAACAATAATTCTTTTCACGCGTCAGCAGGACACTTTGACCATTGTACAGTTCTGTAATGCTATTTTCTTGCAATCTTATGAACGATGACGAAATTTCTGATGATTGTAATATAAATTTACCTGATTGCACCTTCATAAAAAATGCGATAAACACGAGGTAACACGGCAACCAACAAATAACAAAACAAGCACGAGAACACACGAGCACGAGCACGAGCACGAGCACGAGCTTGAGCTTTTGTTTTGTTTTTTTTTGTATTGGTTTGGTTGGCCGTGGTAACGTCTCCTCTTGTACTTTTCGGCCTAAAGGAGTCATATTGAACAACAGTCGGCCATTTGAAATTTCATGCAAGCTCTAATTAATCTGTTTCTGTATGGCAACCAATTAACTTTAAGGGAAATGTTTTTATTGAAACGTTTTCAGTACTTTTATATTATCATATTCGCATCAAATAGCGAAGAATTTGCCAATAAATCAGTTTACTGATATCAACCTTAAATGGGTTTACAGCTATCTTGGAATGGAAAGGGGGCTTAAGGCCCGGTTTGCACGACCCCCGACGACCAGACAGTAGGACAGTAAAAAAAAAATTCTTTTTTCTCTTTTGTTTAAAGGTGTTACTGTCCACTGTACTGGTCGACGTGCAAATCAGGCTAAAGGCCTTGTTTGCACGACGACCAGACAGTAGGACAGCAGAAAAAAATTCTTTTGTTCTCTTTTGTTTAAAGGTGTTACTGTCCACTGTACTGGGCGTCGTGCAAACAGGCCCTAAGTTCAAGTAAGTTCAAGTTCAAGCTAGTAAGTATGCTGGTTAGCTCATTTGAAAAAAAAACTATATCAGACAAAATCATCTTGGAAAATGGCGGTCATTTTTGATTTACGTTATTCGTTGTAAAATCTAATTAAGTCGTCCGACTGATAAATTTTTTGATGGATGTATATTTGAGTGTGACATCAAAGGCGAAATTTAACTTTCAGTAATTGTTGGTGTTTTCTCTCAATGTCAATGTAAAAAGGATTTTTTTAGGTTCATACGAAAACTTTTAGGTTTAACATCACAACTATTGATATTTTAAAACATTCGTAGAGTTACAAAACTTTTACATTCTTTATTGTACAATTTGTACTTTTTTAATAGTAAACAAATATTAAATGTTTTGTACATTCCCTTAAATTGAAAAAATAAAACCTCTATAGCTAAATTTTTTTGGTAAGTTTTCATAAAGACTTACTCAATTAAATTCAAGTTTTCTACGATGGATCAATCACTGATAAAAAAATAAAGATGTGGAGTCTTTAGATAAGCGTACTCCAAACGTAAATAATGTCATTCCGAGGGCTAAAGCACAACAGTGTGGAACACCGTTAATAGTAATGTGCATGTCAGTCTTCATTGCAATGATGTGCCGACGTGCCGTCTTTCAGCAGTGAACATGTCAGACTCTGCTGGCACGGTGTCGCGTCCTTACAGCAGTAAAGATGTCTGTGAGTCTGTGACGTCTTAATCTCCCAGTTAGCTAACGCCGCTGTGATATAAACCCCCGATCGCCGTACGATCACTCTTACCGAATTAGAAATGCTTGAATAAATAACTTGCACGAAGCCTCACATCAAGCAAAACCAACCCACGTCTGGTGTAACCTGCATTAAATGTTGCTTTTTGTATTGGTTTGAGTTGTAATTAGATGCCGTTACAAGTTTTGTGATCCTCAAGATATTGAATAATTACAGTTGTTCGTGTTTGCCGTAAGTTTATTTATTTAGTGACTAATGTAAGCCGAAATTATTTTAAATCTGTTGTCAATTTTGGTCATTTGATTAAATTTTTACAACTGTTGCCCTTGAATAAGTTATTTGCGCCCTATAGCACATGGGCGATAAACACATGGGCGATATGTGTTTTTTTATTTTTCCCTTAAACGGCCCCGGGCCCGTCCGGCCGTGGCGCCCGGGCGACATTTTGATAAATTTGCGCCCCCTTCCAACACCTACCTAATTGGCTTAAATACAGTATTTGTAAAAAAACCTAATGATACAATGGGGAGCTTACACAATTATATTTTGATTATTATACTATTTTTTCGGTAGCAACGAATCAGGCAAGTGAATAATTCATTTTCATTGATACTAGTATGCAATAATTTTGTTTTGAATATCACTAGTGTCATAGCTTAAAGACAACCTCGTGTAACGATGTAACAGTAGGCCTACTGTACATTTTTTCCAAATTGATTCCGTACTCAAATTCATCAGACAACACACAGGAACCGTAGCCTATCAATTCTCCGTCAGACAGATCTACCCGTCAAACAATCATCTGGGCCTTATTTCAAAACGGGTTTCACGAGTACTATGAACCACTAGTGAATTATCACTAACAAGGGTGTAAAATAACTCTATGAAAAATATTTGTGATTGCCAATTAAGGCGGTAGTTGGAAAAAGGGCGTATTTGTTAAAACAGTGTTTTGAGAAAAGAGAGTTTGAAAATTTTCTTTCAATCCACCATAAAATTGTGAAAAGCAGTGATAATATTGTTAGGTTTATATGGTCACAAATTTATTCAGGAATAAAAAGAGACTAACGTCAATAAAATCGGAAAATAACTTATTTTGTTATTTTATTTTTTTCTGAAGAGGTAAATACGCCCTTTTGACCATAGACAGAATTCCAAGTATGCCCTTTTTCCATACACAAATCCATTTACATGTAAAACAAATGGGAAAATAAAGATTCTCATTATGATTATCATTAATTATTTATTAATAGTTTAAAATGTACTAAAAGCCTATATGAACTGGTAAAATATTGCTGAAAATTTTCAAACATTTTTTCTCAAAACGCTGCTTTGACACATACGCCCTTTTTCCAGCTACCGCCTCAAGTGTGTACTTAAAATGTTGATAACAATAAAAATATATTAACTTTTTCAGGTAAAACTAAGTTATTTGTTAACTGATATCAACTTAAACACACACAACTTAGAGTTTAACTGAAACTGAGACCATTACAGCTGTCTATGGAAGAAGGGCGTAGTAACCACTTCACAAAAACAGCTGTATCTCTGTGAATTTTTGTCAGAGAGTAATGAAATTTTGTACCGATTTAAACAGATGTGTGGAAAATCAAAAAATGCAATCTCCGGAAAAAGGGCGTATAGGCCATTACGCCCTTTTTCCAGCTACCGCCTCAATTATACTACTTATAGACAGTATAATTAATTTACCAACATCGTTATGCAATCAGGCCCTGTCCCCCGTTTTAAAAAGATTCTGGTAGATTAATGATATTGACTTTGATATTTTCAAAACTGGCAATCACTAGTATTTTCCATAGTGTTTACTTGTTGTTGTTAATGACTTATTACTACAGGTTTACTTGTAAAGCCCTTTCTCAAATGGGGGCCTGGTCTAATGACTCAGGGTGACATTCGACCTCTACGCCAAAAGCACTGACCAAATGAATACAGCCTCCTAAAAGATCCAATGACGTACGTAGCAAGGGGGCGTCAGGCTACACACTTATTTAAACTCAATCCTGTCATGATTTACGAGTTGATGTAACGCAATTATATGTTTTGATAGTTACCATGAATAAATATATATATAGTATTATAGGTACTCATCTAACACTTATTTATGGCGTTCCAGTTATAATTTATGAACAGAAACAAAGTTATTGAACAACTTATTTTTTAAAAGCCATTTGATTAAATTTTTACGATTCTTGCCTTTGCGAAATATTTGCGTCCTATAGCGAGTCGGCGATATATTTTTCCTTAATATCCCTTAACGGCCGGCACGGCGCGGCGCCCCCTTAGCCACAGCGCCTGAGGAGACCGGGGGGGGAGGGGGGTTATTCGGTCATTTTTCTTGACCTCGGGAGTTCCTCGGTCGTAAAACTTGACCTTGTACGAAAAGCGTCACTTTAGTCCCTAGTAATGAAATATAATATTTTATATAATTAGGGATATACCTTTGGCAAAAAATATAAATTTTATCTACAAATAAATTAACAAAAATGATTATATCAATTTTAGGTTTTAAAAGTAATATAAATCCGTCTTGTTTAAGCAGTCAGTAAACGAAAATCAAAACTGGTATAAATTGCAATGCCAAAAGAAACTTTGAACGGTACGAAAATGTATCTCTTTTAAATGATTTAAGACTTATGACAATATTTTGCTAAATTTTCATAATTATAATGTAAATGAAAATATAAATTTATTAAATCCCCATCCTATTTTTGTTGGTCGGCTTGTATAGAGCTGACGTCATTCTGTATTTGCACATACTTGTATTCTCATGAATGGAAATATTCTGAATCTGAATCTGTAAATAAACATGCAAAAATATTCTCTAAAAGCATATCATGGTAAGTAGTATGTATATCAGGTTTGCAACCACAGAAATGCAAACATGTGGGATTTTAGGCTATAACCCAGTAAATAACAACTAGATATTGATAGTTACTGGACTATAGCGACATACCAAGTTTTGTAAAAGAAAGTAAGCAAGCTGTACAATTTTATTTTCTCTCCATAAGGCTAACATTGGGGCAACTTACTGTGAATACCACATCTTAGTAACAAATGAACATAGAGCAATGATCCGAAATACCAAATTTATTTGTTTATTCGGGCTCAATTCAACAGTGTAAACCAAAATTAGATAATTTTTAATTTTTCTTTGTAAAAAATCCCAAAAACCTATTTTTGGGGAGTTTAACCCCCTTTACCTCCCCCCCCCTTCCGACGGTCCGATCGGGCTGGTTTTAGAGCTCGTCCGAATAATTATTACTTTACACGTCTATGCAAAATTTTATTAAGATCGGGCCATTTTTGCGAGCGCTATCGCGCTCATGCTCACGGACAAACTCACACACACAAATATATGTTGGAACGAATGGTGGTTTTGGCTTCTGGGGACCCCAAAACGAAAAGTTATCATGGTCTCTGGCTTAAGTCTTGCCATAAGATCTTCGTTAATAGCTTCTTCCCTAAAGGAAAAATTCGCTAAAACGGCGGGAAGAAATACTAAAATAACGGAAAACACGTTAATCACAGATTTTAAAAACTTAAGTTGCTTACAAATGAAATAAACTGTAATCTACTAACTTATTAAATTTAATAGACTGTATCTATAACCTGTTAAATTTAAGTAAAGCCCTGTGTATTGTAAAGTCGCTATTCTTGAAAACGCCATTTATCAACAGTAGTCACAATATGACAGCTTTACCTTGGGTTACAACTAAATATAGTAAATAGAAAAGTTTTTAATTTTGTAATTTTAATCAACTTTTATACCTTTTTATTCTCTATATATCTATAATAATAAGATATCCTTTATTTTAGAAAATTATAATTTTTTAACTGCCATTTTATATTACAGAAATACTAAATTGTTATCCTTGATCTTGCGTTAACTTTTATGATACATGACCCATACAACAACTTTCTTTTGTAGTTTTATGACACTATTCAAGACATTTAATGTGCCATATTATTGAATAAAGAAGATTTGACTTGACTTGACTTGACTTGACATGAAGTAGAAAACTCAATTTGTCATTGAAGGGGGTGGCCTTCATAATCATTTTCATCCTAAACTTTAAGGTGGAAAATTCTAATTATACATATTTTTGAAAAGGCTGTAACAAATTTAACATTTTCTGTACATTTTAAAAGATTTAAAACTAAACAATAAAGTTTTGTTTTACCGTATCGTTTGTAAATTCGCGTACGTTCAAAAAATATCGTTAGTTTAAGGTTGAACCTAAAGGTCAACGTTAAACATTAAAAACTTTTTTCATTCAAATTGGAGAAATCTAATAATAGCTTCAGACACCGTAATTAATCCGTAATTGACCTTTAATTCACAAAGAGGAACCTTAAATATACATTCGTAGAACATTTTATCAAAATCGGATGAGTTTCCAAGACAGCGGAGTTAGCTCACCGGACCCGAGGTAAACTACTTGGGTTTATTATGTTTGACTCAGGATGTCTTGGTACACAGTTACGCTGAGTGGTGGATATCTCAAATGTTACCTTATTAAAACCTATTTTAATTGAACTGTGTCCAGCTGATGGACGCCTGAAGAAAAATATTAAATTCGCTCCAGTTTATTTCCTTGCTATTGATGTATTCCGCCCAAAAGGGAAATCTTAAATTCGAAGTATTTATTCTACTATTGAAGGAAAACCTATTAAAGATAAGAAATACAGCTTTAAAAATCATTAAGGAGAGCCATATACACGAGATTGTACCATAAACTTATTTTTCTTTATAGCGAACGTTACATTTAAAAAAAATCCCACTCGAGCAAATGGATTTAAAAATCACTTTTAAATGTTTTACTTCGTCAAGCTGATAAAATTTCAATTCGCTGAATATCTATAACATTTTAACATGTTTAACACTTTTATAAATGTAAATCGTTGGTCCTAAAAATAAAAATATTCGAATTTAGAGATTTTAAGGCTAATTTTTTGTAATTATATGTGTAATTTATTAACTATAATAATCGATTTTTTTATTATTTTATAATTTTCACAAAGAAAAAATTTAGAAAAGGTATTTTGAAAGCTAACTTTAGCCTGATGGGAAGCGAAATTATTTACTAGATTCCTCGCTCGATGCGAAAAACATTCAACTTGCATATATGCTATATATTTCAAAGTGGTTGCACTGGTATTGTTTTTATTTACAAGGTGAACCACGTTATGGAGTACATGGTAGATGGCTGACCTAAATAAACATCTAATAAATTCTAAAAAAACGTTTAATCAGATATATGATGGTGTGGCAAGTAGGCCTACATTAAAAATTGTTAATAATGTGATATAACCACTAAAATTGTAAACATGGAGAATACTTGTCGTAAGAAAATTCTTTGAGTCGACTGTTAATAAAATAAAATCAAGTACGCAATTTACTACTATTTTACTTAATTACAAAATGGACAGAACAGCTGCCGTCCTTAATGACGTGTATTACAATGGGTTAAACAGTTTTAGTACCATTTGTTGGTTAAACCTTTTTTGATTTATGAGTCAATTTGGATTATTTTCAGATCTGAATAGTCCCCGATGTAAAGTTCGAGTCAAATTACGAGGCCCACGCTGTCCATAAACACAATGCTAAAATGTTAATTTCCTTACAAACCAAAAGCTTATTTTTTTTACAAACGTTAAATCTCTTCCAAACCTTTATAATGTTAATTAATCTTATGGACTGACTGGGCCCTGTTATTTGATTCGGCCTATAGTTCTGGCTACATCAAAAACTTTATAAAATCGTTCGGGAGTTGTCGATTGAACCTACAATTAATTGTTTTAAAACCAACTCGGGGGTTGTAGGGACCACTTAAGTATGTCTGAAGGCGACAACGGCAAAAGAATCAATGGCTTTAATATATCAAATTTTCCTTTTCTTAACTGCCCGAATCCAATAATAATATAGACATTTAAGCAGTTTTCAATATTGCTGTACTCAAGAGAGGCCATGGCAGAAATTAATTGCAATAGCCCAATTTTAAGCTTTATATCGACCCGCCAAAAGAAATCAGTCAACTGGTTGTTGAGAGTTACTTCTTAGGAAATATTAATATAGTTTATTAATTGTATAAAACAACCATAAGTAAAATTATTATGTTCTCATTTAACTTCGTATTTCTGGTTTGGCTGTAGACACGCCTTTCCACTACCGACTTAAGCTCAATAAATAACATCTAACTTAAACTAACACTACATTAAAATATTGTCAGTATTATCGTTAATTGTAACATTATACTCACTAAAGTATGAAGATTGTTCGTGAATAAAATGTTGTTGGTGGCACTAAATTTGTGGTATTGTGTCGTGCAACTTCAAATAATTACAATATATTGTAAAGACTAAGTCAAAGGAATATCGACTCTCTAAGATTCAAAATGTGTAGGCCTATAGTACTTAAAATTCAAGCAAACAATTATAGAAAATCTATTACACACAGAGTGTTTATAAAGGCTTGTCACAAACTTCAGGAATTGAGTCCTCTAACAAAAATAAAGGTAAAGGTTCCTTTAGGTCTTAAAATGCTCAGGGTTTCCATCTCTATTTCTATAAAGATTTTTTACAAAATTTATCCTAACCTTTTAACTACTTGGGGTGTGAACTTAAGACTTTAAAAGTCAATAATAATATTTAGGACCAATTTTTGCAGAGCATTATTTTTCTACGTCGCACCATTTAAAAATTGCGGTTGTTTTTAGTTTTCAAATCCTTATATCTAAAAATCAATTTTTTTTGTAAAAACTATGTAAAGCGAGACCAAATACGACATTTAATTTACTTTACAGTTATGCGTAGTTTCTAGAGTGAAGAGATAAATAACTGAGAAATTTGTTATCTTCTGTATTTAATAGTTACTACTACAAATTAGGACCAGCATTAAAGCACGCAGCAACTTCAAAAAATATAAAATTTGGTTGGGGTGTGTATTAACCCTAAGACCCGTATTACAATATCAAACGTTTGGTAATCTTTTTATAACTATTTAAAACAAGCTAATTAAAAAAACTTGAATTTTGACTGGTAAGATACATTTTTTATAAGAAATATTCTATAGAAATGTTATAGCCTAATGCGGGCCTAGCAAAACTATACTATATACATTATTGAAAAAGAATTTCAAATATTTGCTGTCCCCTAGCAATAAATTTACAATTTATAATTTTTGAATATTGGGCACTGAAAACGAAAAAATTGTCACCACTTTAAAAGGAACAAAATGAAATATTGATATTCCGCATCAAAATAGGGTCTGTAGGTTTTAATCTTCATTGAAAATTGAATTTGATTCGCCAAGTAGTTTACAGTCATGAGAAATTTTGTTAATTTCACTAGAGTTCATTAAGAAACCATAACAAAAAAATTAAAACTCAGGTTTTGCATTAGATCCGATCTTTACCTTTAAAAACATCTTAATGATTACGATGATAAAATATATTTTTTATTTAGTTTATATCATATTCAAGTGATTTGAAGTAAAGAATATTAGTAGACAAATTAAATTTTGATTTAGTTATTGGTTACCTTAATAATAAGTGATCAATTTGCTATGGTTTAGGATTTTCATATATCTCTCTTGGCTTCTTCTTTAATTCAAGGGACGAACATTGGGTTAATTGTGGCACCTAGGTGAGAGGATTTTCTCGCGTCAACAACATACAAGCATAAACTTCTCGAGAGTTACAGATTTTGACTGTCCCTTCAATTCTCAAGTTTTAACTTACAACATATGTAAAAGAAAATAAGTTGATTCAGCCTCATCATAATTTTTATTTTGCCAAGAGGAATCTTAGTTCTAAGCCGTCATTGCAGCCCAATTTGAAACTTGAAGAAACAAAAACTAGTAATGTTGGTGTTCAATATTTTTCAAAGTTTCCTCCAACAATTAGTTGATTTTAATACCTTTAAAAAAACTTAGAGAACATCCATAAGATAAATGCTACAATGATTTTCTTTCTGTCTCCTAATTTTCCATCTTAATAACCTAACCTAACCCAACATTTTAAAATACAACCTGAATGATCTCCCCACCTACCCCTGCCTATCACCTGTCAAGACAAGTTCAATCGAATATACATATATAAAAACAAAACAAAAATAAAACAAAAATTCCATTTTATCTGTTGTAAAAGCCCTGTTTTAGCCGCTAACTGGATCCGCCACAGCGTTTAGCAAAATATATTCAGGTCCCTTCTTCATTTTTTTCTTCAGATCTGTTTAATTTTAATCTTATATCTGTTGACAGGTTTCCAAATAACTATAATAAATTCGCAAAAACTGTTATTTTTTTCAAGATGATTTTAAATTACTTCAAAACTATATTAACGATAGTTAAGTTACTGTACGTTGTTATAACGTATAACTGTAAATGTCAGATTAAATAATATACGAATGATTTATGTATTTTACGCAATTTATTTAAATTAGGATATAATGTGGAGCTAAAAGCTTCTTATTCACTGGACTCTATTTTAGCATAAATTACTAAATACACTAATCAATAATTCAATGACAATGCCTTTCTCCATACACTTTTTCTCAGTCGCGGCGTTCGGGTTAATAGGTACAGTTTTTCTTAATTAATTTAAAAGGGATCCATTTCTGAAGCTTGCGACAAACATTTATAGACACTCTGTATATACATCGACAAGTACAAGGCAAACTATATAAAAAATTCTAAGGGGTACTAATCATGCATGTTAATTACATTATAATTGTTTGTACTAATACATTTTTATGTAAACAAAAATTGAAAAAAGAATCAAAATATCGACAACCGGGTGAACGGGGCGAGAAGAAGGATCGGGACGTAGGGACGAGTAAGTGTGAGAGCAAGAGAGAGAGTTTCTTATAGAGGGGGAGGGGGAGAGACAGAGCAACAGACAGAGTAGAGACAGATAGACAGACAACTTATTTGTACGGATTTAAATTTTGTTTGCCTCACTGTATATTGTTTATTGTATTATGTAGTTGTGTCGGGTGGGATTACCTCCGACTAGACGTCTCTTGCGCAAACTAGTCACTCCGTCCCCGGAGGTCGGGCTGCTGATCTCTTCCTCCTCTTCAGGAATGGTGTAAACTTCTCCAGGACTGTGGTCATAAAACGGTTCCATTAGGATCCCTTGTCCTACAATACTCGGAGAGGTATTAACTTTGTTTTTGTCTAACTCTTCGCTTTCGGTCCGATTCGAAATAAGAGATGACTCATTGAGGTTTTTAATTTCCGAGAGGATACTTTTTTCTCTACTGCTCTCATCATCGGAAGTCGGAGAGGTAGAATAGGGGGAGCCCGGTGACAATCTAACATCAGGGTTAAATGAAGAAGAACCGTCGACTGGGGAGCCGGGGCCGGCCGGTGGATACTCACAGGGGTCGGTCCGCTGGGGGTCCTTATCCGGCGCCGGGGCCTCCCACACCTGCAACAGACAGCCGCGTTAGACGCCACAGTCAGACGACACCACAGTCAGGCGACACCCACACCTGCAACAGACACCCACACCTGCAACAGACACCCACACCTGCAACAGACAGCCGCGTTAGACACCACAGTCAGACGACACCCACAGTCAGACGACACCCACAGTCAGACGACACCCACACCTGCAACAGACACCCACGTTAGACGCCACAGTCAGGCGACACCCACAGTCAGACGACATCACAGTCAGACGACATCATAGTCAGACGACATCACAGTCAGACGACACCACAGTCAGACGACACCCACAGTCAGACAACACCCACAGTCAGACGATACCCACAGTCAGACGACATCACAGTCAGACGACATCACAGTCAGACGACACCACAGTCAGACAACACCCACAGTCAGACGACACCCACAGTCAGACGACACTCACAGTCAGACGACACCACAGTCAGACGACACCCACAGTCAGACAACACCCACAGTCAGACGACACCCACAGTCAGACGACACCCACAGTCAGACGACATCACAGTCAGACGACATCACAGTCAGACGACACCCACAGTCAGACGACACCACAGACAGACGACACCCACAGTCAGACGACATCACAGTCAGACGATACCCACAGTCAGGAGACACCCACAGTCAACGACACCACAGACAGACGACACCCACAGTCAGACGACATCACAGTCAGACGACACCACAGACAGACGACACCCACAGTCAGACGACACCACAGTCAGACGACACCACAGTCAGACGACATCACAGTCAGACGATACCCACAGTCAGGAGACACCCACAGTCAGACGACACCACAGACAGACGACACCCACAGTCAGACGACATCACAGTCAGACGATACCCACAGTCAGGAGACACCCACAGTCAGACGACACCCAGTCAGACGATACCCCCAGTCCGAGGTCAACATCTTTTGTTTGGTGTACATGAAAATGAAAAATTTCGCACGAGGATACTATACTGTAGAGTATGAGTCCCTTAAGTTCCCCAAAACGAAAATAGGCCTAAATAAACTATTGTATTCTTACGAACTTAAGCATAAAATCCAGCTGTGCTGAAAAAATTGTCAACAAACATCTGCTTTAGTATAGCACTTGCAGTAAAGGGAAAGTTCTGATGCAATATTGCAACTGGAAGTACTCTAGTGCAACTTAAAATATTACTGATGAGCTTTTTCAAATTAAGCATGTTTTTTTACACGAGAAGGTGTGTTATGGGTGTGGCATGATTAATAGTCTTAGAGTTTCTTGCTAAAGAATATCTATAAAGAAAAATAGGCGAGTTTATGAACAGCCAGTACTACTTGCAACGAGTCAGCATCTGACAAGAAAGATTGTTTCATATTGCGTTCAAAATTTATCGAAATTGGCCCAGGAAAAAATACACAAGCAGCTAATCAAACTAAAATAAATGCAAATCAAGAAATAGAATCAAATTAAACGTTATAACTGAGTAAAAAGGTTGAATGAAAATATAAAATTCCAAAATTGGCGATATTATAAACATTCTACAACCCATAAAATTACCAAGAATTACAACGAAACAATATTGTAAAACAAATCTAACGTGGCGTTTGAAGTTCGGAGAAAATGTAAACAAACCCTATGTGAAACCAATAATGGTTTCAATGTGACTTTATAAGAATTGTTGATGATATGATTAGTACACGCTTTGGCCAACTTATATGGCTCCTTCTCTACCTGTAGTTTTCTGTGTTGCTAAAAAGCTACTTCGGACCGGCGTCACACGTAATGTTACGAATGGAAAACTGTTACGAGTTGTGACAGGTCGAAGAGACAAACGCACCGGACGCGACGCGATGTGATGTGGCTAGTCGGTGTTAAATAGCCTTATATCCTTATGCTTTAAAAATGTTATCCTGCAGTCTGAGAACAAACCCTAATTCGTTTAAAGTGTGACCGGCAATCAACATTTACTCGACACTCTGCTCCTTTTTTTACCCTCTTAGAACTGGGAAATCAATAATAATGTACATTAAGATAAAATAATCACCTCGATTGAAAATAAAACTTGTAATTCCCTATCAGCGGGGTGACATTTTTTCGGGAAAATTGTTTTTTACATCTCCGTTTCTTTATGGGAGCTCAGATGACAACTAAAGAAATTTTCAATTAAGTGAGAAATTTAAGTAATTGTGTTCTGTACTTAATAATTGGCAACTAAATAATCGATCGACTAAAATGACTCCCGTAATTCATTACGGGAAAATATTTTTTACTTTTAGCTGAAATTACTGTTATAAGTTAAAATGTAGGCTTGATTCTCAATCTCCTCCTTTATTTGATATAGTGATTGTATGACCCTTTCTTACAAAGACTAGCAGTTCCTCTTGATTTAGGCTAATTATTTTGACTCTTCTTCCCAGCAAATATGTTGTTATACTTATAGAACGGACACACTTTTTACGACATACAATTAAATAATTAAAATCTACAGCGAATCATTTAGATTTTCGCGCACATTCGTCACCCCTGATCGATACAAATATAATTATTCTGGACCCGATCCCGTCACCCGTAGTTATTGAGTCATTGAGCTTTACCTACTACGTAAGTTGTCTGGTTATTACTGAGAATGCAGCGTACTGGGGGGGGGGTTGAGTTGAGATTAGATGAAATGCCTCCGCATGGCCTTCCTAACTCAGTGTTCGAACTCAGTATTGGCGCACTCGGAATGACTTATGGAAGTTATGAAAAGACAAGCTATGAGCTATGAGAAATATGGCGTGGCGGAAAAGATTTTGAAAAACGTAGATTCGCTGACAATCGATTAGCCCGGTGTTTATAAACAAGTTCTAAACCGCGTTAAAAGAGACAGTGGCCAAACCTTTTCTAAGAGCCGCTTTCCCCAAATCAGGCTTAAATTAAACTTAAGTTTAAACCTAAATTTAGTACAAATTTAGTTTTCTAATCATATGTTAAATAGTTTAATCCTGGTTCAAGTTAAACCCTGGAGTGTTTTGTTAGCGAATTTGATTCAAGATAAACCCTGTTGTGTTTTCAATAGTTATATCAAAACATAACCCTAAATTTTTTTTTAAATCTCGGCTACTGTATGTTAATGGCTAGGGTATGTTAATTTTTATATTTATATTTTAATATTTCTCATTATTTTAAGTCATGGAGGAGATTCTGGAAGTTTTGGATGATGTTGATGATGGTGACAGTGGCTTGTGGGTGACAGTGGTTATTCGTGTACTAACTATCTGATCACTCCACTTGAAGCAGTGCATACCGAAGAAGAAAGGTTGTTTCAAGAATCAGTCGTTAGAACGAGGAACCCAAAAGAACGATGCAATGGTGTTTGGAAAATACGTTATCCAGTACTTTCTCATCAGTGGCGGATCCAGAGCATGAGTTCGGGGGGGGGGAGTAGGATTACGAGGGTAACCTTCCGGGGGGTCTGGAATACCCCCCAGCAGAGGGGGGGTCCGGAGGCTCTCCCCCGGAAAATTGGTGAAAATATGGACTGACAACTTGTGTTTATAGGCAATTTAGACACAAAGACATGCTCAATTTTTAATGTAAAACTACAGTTTTTTGTTGGATTTTTCTATTAAAGAATACTTGATTAGGTAATTAGGGAAGTAAAAAAAATACTTGTTTAGAGGTTAAAGCCTTAAATTTATTATTTACGATGTTGGATAAGTTAAAAAAACAAACGAAAAAATATTATGAAATATTATGCATACAACCTTTTGATTGAGGTTACAAATATAAGGCACACAACATAATAAATCTTACCAAAACAAAGTCTTCAGCTGACAAGAAAATAAACAATTAATTATCATGAAGTCACATGATAGTGTCTGATTAATTTACGTTCACATGTTTAAAATTAATGTGGATGGGACAATTTTTGGGGAAAACCAAAATTAGCTTAAACTTAAGTTCATCTTAAGTTCGAGTTTAATCTAAACCTTATTTGGGGAAAGCGGCTCTTAGACGTACTTTGGTGGCATTGGGAGTTATATCTCCTTTGAAACTCGCCCTTGGCTCGTTGGTAGCCTCGGTTTCGGCCCCCGGTGAAGTGTCCTTGGTCAGAATGTGTTTTTTTCCAATTTTTAAAATTAAACAAACTTCAAATATAAGTCACCACAAGATGTTTTTGACGTGGCGGGGTAGAGTAGTAGTTTGGGGTGGAGGAAATGGCTGGATTGAGGGAGGGGGATAGGCAGGGTGGGGTGGCAGGGAAGAGGGCAGGCAGGGTAGGGGGGTTTAGTAAGAGTATTAATTTATGAATAAAATCAATGCACGATAGTGCTTGATGACGATAGTCCTTTATACAAAATAAGTATTAAGAACAGTATAAAATTTGTTCATTTAGGGGTTGAAATCGGCAAACAAATTCTGATGATCGCAACTGGGGATATGGTTAAAGTTGAAATCCAGGTCAAAAATGCAATATTCAAGGCAAACAATTTGAAAAAAAAAACATCAGAAAAAACATAATGAAAATTTAAAATTGTTTTGAAGTTCGGCTTTAAAGCATTTTTTGATGGGTTGAAACGGAATGATAAACGTCAATGACCTCTGATAAACGTTGAACCGTTGAACCGTTGAAATTAAAAAATTCAACGGAAGTCCAACTTCAGAGGACTCTTGAGGGTTCTGAATGGGTTGAAATTGGCAAATGGCCTAGTCTAAAATGGAAGGGTCACCCTGACTATCTCCGTGTCCAAAATCAGTCCTTTCACTTAAAAAAATATGCACAACAATAAAAAATTAAAAAAAGATGGTAATTGAATGTCTAATGAGAGTACAACTCTAGATGACATCTGGAGGGGTTGAAATAAATTGATATTGGCAGATGACCTTGGGCAATCCTGAAGAGTCAAACTGACTATCTACGTTTCGAAAGTTAGGTCAACGTTATCGATGTTATATTGTTCAAATGTTTCTATTTGACAATTAATTTCAAGAATTTTTATTAATTTTTGCCAACGACGGATAAAGTTGTTATTACGGAAAAAGACAGAGCCTGTTCTTTTGCGCTGTGCTAACTTAACATGGGGCCATGGAGCAACCAAAAACACATTTTGGCCCTTCAGAATCGGTGAATTCATAGAATTGCACTATTGTGATAGATTTTTCTTGGTTCGTTAGTTATTTTTCTTTACATTTATTTCAGTTTCATCTCAATTATGATTTTTTACTCCATGAAATAGCGAAAATCCCCCCGTTGCAGCAGACCCGCACACTCAGCGAATTTCAAATGCTTAAATAAACACACACTTAATTTACACAAAGCCTAAAAAGAAGTAAAATAAACGTAAGTATGGAAATGAGCACTCAAAAATATCCTCCATAAGAAAACATGGGAAGTGAGTATACAGGTTTGCTGCCACAGAAATTTGAAAATGAGGGATTTCAGGCTATAACCCAGTAAAACTTAACTAGATGAAGCCACAATCCAAGATTTTATCATTAATATTATTCTCGATCGTAAACAGAAAATATTATACTATTTACATGTATATAATAATTAATTATTATTCTAGAACTTGGGTGAATTTACAATCTCATATATTATATTTTAATAAATATAATGATAACATTCTTCATTATATTATCAAAGTAACGTGTAGTATAGTTATATTAATCCTAAGTAAATATTAATTAATATTTTTGTATTAATTGATATTATTATGATTGATGATAAAAAATCGATCAATACATTTTTAATTGTCTTGGCTATAACCTTTTCTTTATAGGTGGTGACTGGGACGGTGGCGCGACCTGTGATCTAACTAGCTACTTGGGAGGTCTGGAATTGAGGATAGTTAATGAGTGATGGCTTGTGGACGCGGTGTTCCATAGTGGGCACTAACGTCCGCACTAGTGAGCACAACGTTCATAGGAACATCCTCATAATTAGACTAGTTCGTAAATTGTAAACCAGGCGAAATTGTGGTTCGGATCTCACGTTAAAATGTAGGTCCTTAGTTGTCATTGGCTATTGGGCTATTAATTAACAGTCCTGTCTAAGGAACATGTTGGCCTTAGTCGTAAAGACTACAAGACAGCGCCACAGTCATCCTACACTCATCCTTCACTCATATTTGCCTTAAAATATCCTTTACTTGTGGTCGGCGTCTAATATGATTATATGGTAATATAAATTTAATGAGATATTCTTTCACTTTTTTTTATAAATTTAGAATTATAAGAAAACATTGAATAATAATGCAAATGGGATGTAAATAAAATACAATTAATTCAAAGTTTGGGGGAGTGTGAAGGGTGGTTAAAGGGGGTGATAAAATAAGGAGGGAAATGTTGCATATAGTAAATAGTTAGATAAATAGATTATTTAAATCACAAACTTATTAGGTAAATTAATTGATATGCAATTTAAATTATACAGTTAATTTATCAATTTATTTGGTTTAGTAACCAAATATAAATTAAAATGTTATATTTTCATACACAATAGTAAGTTAAAGGGAGACTGTCAGATTACCATGAAAACCGTATGGGCAAAAGTGGACCTACCACAATGTCCGAAAAACGACCACCGATAAATGACACTACTGATACACCAAACTATAACACAAACCACAGAAGTATATTCTATAACAGCAGTGAAAAATACTAAATCTGTAACTTGGACATTAAAAGATGAGAATGATAATATTATAAAAGAGGGCTTTGCGAACAGGAGTTGTTAAAACTGAGAATAAAAATAAATATTAGGTTGATAACACGAGCATCATAATGCCTGTGTAATTAACCGTAGTAAATTAACTAATACAGTAAAGTATCTTGAAGCGATGAATAATATTTTATGTATATTTCAGGGGAGCCTGCATGACGACACCAGGGGCAGGAGTAGTATCTATGTATATTGTAGGGGGCCTGCATGATGACGCCAGGGGCAGGGGTAGTATGTATGTATATTGTAGGGGGCCTGCATGATGACGCCAGGGGCAGGGGTATTATCTATGTATATTGTAGGGGGCCTGCATGATGACGCCAGGGGCAGGGGTAGTATCTATGTATATTGTAGGGGGCCTGCATGACGTCGCCAGGGGCAGGGGTAGTATCTATGTATATTGTAGGGGGCCTGCATGACGTCGCCAGGGGCAGGGGTAGTATCTATGTATATTGTAGGGGGCCTGCATGATGTCGCCAGGGGCAGGGGTAGTATCTATGTATATTGTAGGGGGCCTGCATGACGTCGCCAGGGGCAGGGGCAGTATCTATGTATATTGTAGGGGGCCTGCATGACGTCGCCAGGGGCAGGGGTAGTATCTATGTATATTGTAGGGGGCCTGCATGACGTCGCCAGGGGCAAGGGTAGTATCTATGTATATTGTAGGGGGCCTGCATGATGACGCCAGGGGCAGGGGCAGTATCTATGTATATTGTATGGGGGCCTGCATGACGTCGCCAGGGGCAGGGGCAGTATCTATGTATATTGTAGGGGGGCCTGCATGATGACGCCAGGGGCAGGGGTAGTATCTATGTATATTGTATGGGGGCCTGCATGACGTCGCCAGGGGCAGGGGCAGTATCTATTTATATTGTAGGGGGGCCTGCATGACGTCGCCAGGGGCAGGGGCAGTATCTATGTATATTGTAGGGGGGCCTGCATGATGACGCCAGGGGCAGGGGTAGTATCTATGTATATTGTATGGGGGCCTGCATGACGTCGCCAGGGGCAGGGGCAGTATCTATTTATATTGTAGGGGGGCCTGCATGACGTCGCCAGGGGCAGGGGTAGTATCTATGTATATTGTAGGGGGTCTGCATGACGTCGCCAGGGGCAGGGGTAGTATCTATGTATATTGTAGGGGGCCTGCATGACGTCGCCAGGGGCAGGGGCAGTATCTATGTATATTGTAGGGGAGCCTGCATGATGACGCCAGGGGCAGGGGCAGTATCTATGTATATTGTAGGGGGCCTGCATGATGACGCCAGGGGCAGGGGCAGTACCTATGTATATTGTAGGGGGCCTGCATGATGACGCCAGGGGCAGGGGTAGTATCTATGTATATTGTAGGGGGCCTGCATGACGTCGCCAGGGGCAGGGGCAGTATCTATGTATATTGTAGGGGAGCCTGCATGATGACGCCAGGGGCAGGGGCAGTATTTATGTATATTGTAGGGGGCCTGCATGATGACGCCAGGGGCAGGGGTAGTATCTATGTATATTGTAGGGGGCCTGCATGACGTCGCCAGGGGCAGGGGCAGTATCTATGTATATTGTAGGGGGGCCTGCATGATGACGCCAGGGGCAGGGGTAGTATCTATGTATATTGTATGGGGGCCTGCATGACGTCGCCAGGGGCAGGGGCAGTATCTATGTATATTGTAGGGGGGCCTGCATGACGTCGCCAGGGGCAGGGGTAGTATCTATGTATATTGTAGGGGGTCTGCATGACGTCGCCAGGGGCAGGGGTAGTATCTATGTATATTGTAGGGGGTCTGCATGACGTCGCCAGGGGCAGGGGCAGTATCTATGTATATTGTAGGGGGGCCTGCATGACGTCGCCAGGGGCAGGGGTAGTATCTATGTATATTGTAGGGGGGCCTGCATGACGTCGCCAGGGGCAGGGGCAGTATCTATGTATATTGTAGGGGGCCTGCATGACATCGCCACGGGCAGGGGTAGTATCTATGTATATTGTAGGAGGGCCTGCATGACAATGGCAGGGATTGAATCTGTGTATATTGTAGGGGTCTTTTGTTGTGCTAATACATGAAAGGCCATAAATCCGGTAGAGTTTTCCATATTACTTTATTTCTTTTCATAAAGTACCTAAACGTGTACTAATTTTTTTTTATCCGGACGTTTGCGGCATGGTGGGCAGCGTGCACTAGGCCTGAAAGTATGCGGATTTAGTTTTTTATATTGTTATTTTCATTCAGTTTTCATTGTGTATATGCCATCCCCAATAACTTTTTTTAAAGATTTTTTCATTATATAACGTTATTTAATCCTGTGCTAGTAGCGAAGTGGTTAACTGTAAGAAAGGACCATGTGGTCTTCGACGATGAAGAATTATTTTCGTTCGTTCGTTCGTCCGTCCGTCCGTCCGACCGTCCCGTCCGTCCGTCCGTCCGTCCGTTCGTTCGTTCATACATTCACTCAGTCACTCACTCACTCACTCACTCACTCGTTCGTTCATTCTACTCGCCCTGACGGCTTAACTAAATTATGTGCTGTTTAGTTACAAAACCGCTCATACTAAAAGCCCTCTTCAATGATTGAATTCAATCTTCAACTTGCACTGAAATAAATCCTCTAGCTATTTAAAACTAATTATAAGCAATTCGTCAAACAAAGATTGGTCATGTAGAAATCTTGTATATTCTTAATGTAATACACCGCACAGGTTTGTTGTTTCCTTTATAGCTAAAAGACTTTAAACCGTAAACAGTCTTAACTTATAAGGCACCAAATTCCTGCCGGTGCCCGCAGCCCGACTCCCGCCCATCCAGAACACCAGCCGACATTCTAGTAGTTCATTGGAAAACTAAAACTAACGAAGCAGCCTAAATATTGTTTCAAATTTTGTTTGTAAACTACTAGTTGATTGTTTTAAGTGATCTCGTATGAAACATGATACCAATTAGTCTTGCGTAGCAATATAATCTATTTATACTGTAAACAATTTCGATATTGTTAGTGGTTAACCGAAGCGGTATTACCTTCCATGAATAATTCCCAATACCGTTCATAATGTATCTGCTTTAAGTGGTTTAAGGTCCACTCTTTGTTGGATTAATTCATTTTAAACAGGCCTTTTGATATATTTATCCAGCTCAGTTCTTTTATAATGTCTATCAGAAAGACGACATCAAATGATTAAATCAAATGATTTAAAGAAGATTAAATCAAAGACAATGATTTAATCTTCCTTTTTTTACTGTTCAAAATTATTATAAGTAATGATTACCATCGGATTCTTTCTCATATAAAACGTTTTGCACATGACCAAAGCACATTTAATTAAGAAGTGGCGGGAAGTAGTGAGTTTTGAGTTTTAGTCTGTAATATGGTAGAGGGTAATACATTAGAAGGTAACATACATACCAGGTTTACAGCGAATTATGAAGATGGTAGAGGGTAATACATTAGAAGGTAACATACATACCAGGTTTACAGCGAATTATGAAGATTGCGGCTTAAGAGAACACGAAATGTTATTGATTATGGAAATAATTCCGTTTCTTGCTAACTTATATTCTTCATTCTCTTACAAACGTGTATAACACTTTTGTTAGTTGCAATGTCCCCACAGCACCAATAGTTAATTTCACATTAAATTAATATCAAGTTGTTGACATTCGATTATTAAATGTTCTGCGTAGAACAACGGAAACGTACCCCAGATAAATCAGGACTCAGATCGGAAATCCCACCACGTTCATTCGGGATGCCCTGAGGATTCTGGGAAGAGAAACCAGATTTTTTTGTGTGAACAGATTAACGAGCACGGGCAGCATGTGTGTGCTACCGCACGTGACCTTGAGCGCTGCAAGAAACAATGGGTGAACGTCCAAAAAAATCGTGAGGACGAGAAGGAGATCTTTGACAAAGTCGAGACGTTGTTGAACAACATGAATGGAGCCTGCAGGATCCAGGATAACGTCAGCAAAAAGGCGAAGGAGGGAATTTACTCCTTAATCGTGTTGTTTGAACAGTTGAAGATCGAGCGGAGATCGGCGGAAGAAATCCAAGACCGATACCACTAAAACGCCACTTTAATGTCAACGACATCGAGAGGCCAGAGATGCATGGAAGAGGACTAGGTCAAGGGTCCAAGGGCGGCTCCTCAAGGATGACAGTACCTCAGCACCATCCAAGCGGTTGCACAGTCCTAGCAAGAGCTCTGACGAGTGCGAACAGAGGGATGTGACGATGAAGAAGAAGAAGAAGAAAACAGAGAAGGCGGAGGCCGAGGAACTGCCTGCCATCACGGTTACAAAACCGGCGACCCAACCTTGATGGGAGAAGGGGTCGCCGGAATTGTACCCCCCGGATTTGTACCCCCCAGAAAAAACGCTACGTCATTTTGACGTCACAGGACGGGGGGTACAATTCCGGCTGCCAACTTTTAGGATGGATAAATTGTTATGTATTTTAATCAACTGACATTTCACGGTTGGCTGAACAGCTGCATACTTGATATAAATCCAACTAAACTTCTTAAGTCCGACCCCGGAATTGTACCCCCCGGATTTGTACCCCCGGATTTGTAACCCCGTGGTCAAATTCTTAAGTCCTACCCCGGATTTGTACACCCCGGATTTGTATTCCCCGTCGCCAAATCTTCAAGTCCTACCCCGGATTTGTACCCCCCGTGGCCATATCCTTAAGTCTTACCCCGGATTTGTACCCCCTATGCTAAATTCCAGTTTGACCGACCATGGAAATATACCGGGTCAATATTCGTTGTTGTTGTTGACTTTTTTAATTAGTTCTCGTAAATCAACGGCTGTTCGTGAAATTATTGCCTGATATTATTCTACGAATATGTCTTATTATTATTATATTGTGCAGTCTTATTCATCATTAAGTAGGCTAGAAAATCTGTAAATAATACGTGATGAAGGTATAGGGTAAAATATTGTTTTGAATATCTAAATTCATAAAAAATTTGTTAGTTTGATTATATATGTTTCACGTTTATGGTCTCGTATTCCGTTGGACTGTTTGCCATGAAACTTGGTATAAATATGTAAAATTTCACGGAGGAGGTTTTTAAGCCATTCATTTCGTCCTAAATTAATCGGGGGTACAAATCCGGGGGGTACAAATCCGGGGTAGTACTTGAAGATTTGGTGACGGGGTTTACAAATCCGGGGGGGTACAAATCCGGGGGGTACAATTCCGGGGTCTGACTTAAGATTCTGACCATGGGGGGTACAAATCCGGGGGGTACAAATCCGGGGTAGGACTTGAGGATTTGGCGACGGGGGGTACAAATCCGGGGGGTACAAATCCGGGGTCGGATTTAAGAATATGACCACGGGGGGTACAAATCTGGGGGGGTACAATTCCGGGGTCAGACTTAAAGGAAATAATTTAATTGCAAACCATTTAGGTGTTGATGATTTAATAATGTATTGGGGGGCACATTTCCAGTCGCGGGCTGTTTCTCGAGCGATTTAGGCCCCGCCTCCTGTGACGTCAAAATGACGTAGCGTTTTTTGGGGGGGTACAAATCCGCTACCCCATCAGGGCGCGGTGACCATCTAGCGAGGGCGGGACATATGTGCCCGTCAGAGAGGCTACTGGCCAGTCCTATGCGGGTGTTCTACGGAAGATCTTAAAGGACCTCAACCCGAATTTCTGCGCCACCAAGATTGTTTTCGCGAGAGCGACTCTGAAGTGGTATGATATCATACCATGATCCGTACATGATAACGTTTCACTTCCTCCGCTGGGAAATGACTCAGAAAGGGAGACGTGTCGGAAGGGGGTAGCGGATTTGTACCCCCCGGATTTGTACCCCCCACAAAAAAACGCTACGTCATTTTGACGTCACAGGGGGCGGGGCCTAAACCGCTCGAGAAACAGCCCGCGACTGGAAATGTACCCCCCAATACATTATTCAATCATCAACACCTAAATGGTTTGCAATTAAACTATTTCCCTTAAGTCTGACCCCGGAATTGTACCCCCCGGATTTGTACCCCCCGTGGTCATATTCTTAAGTCCGACCCCGGATTTGTACCCCCCGGATTTGTACCCCCCGTCGCCAAATCCTCAAGTCCTACCCCGGATTTGTACCCCCCGTCGCCAAATCTTCAAGTAGCCTACTACCCCGGATTTTTACCCCCCGGATTTGTACCCCCCGTCACCAAATCTTCAAGTACTACCCCGGATTTGTACCCCCGATTGAGTTAGGACGAAATGAATGGCTTAAAAACCTCCTCCGTGAAATTTTACATATTTATACCAAGTTTCATGGCAAACAGTACAACAGAATACGAGACCATAAACGTGAAACATATATAGGCCTAATCAAACTAACAATTTTTTATGAATTTAGATATTCAAAACAATATTTTATCCAATACTTTTATCACGTATTATTGACAGATTTTCTACCATACTTAATGATGAATAAGACTACACAATATAATACTAATACTAATAATAATAAGACATATTCGTTGAATAATATTAGGCAATAGGCTAATTTAACGAACAACCGTTGATTTACGAGAACTAATTAAAAAAGTCAACAACAACAACAACGAATATTGACCCGGTATATTTCCATGGTCGGTCAAACTGGGTTTGAGCACAGGGGGTACAAATCCGGGGTAAGACTTAAGGATGTGGCCACGGGGGGTACAAATCCGGGGTAGGACTTAAGGATTTGACCACGGGGGGGTACAAATCCGGGGGGTACAAATCCGGGGGGTACAATTCCGGCGACCCGTCGGAAGACGAGGCTGCCAAGGTCTTAAAGCTCAGCAGTCGGTGGGTGGGGTTTCTAAGCTGCGCGGTGCGCCTGCGGACCGAGGCCTTAAGGTACTTCAAGTGCTTGGGCTACGAAATTGTCACGCCTTTTCATATTTCTGTTGCAGCAAACCTGCATACTAACTCCCGATATTATTCTTATGGAGAATATTTAAACATACTTTAAAGACGTGTGTTGATTTTACTTAATGTCAGGCATTTTTATGCAGTTCACTGAGTATGCAGGACAGCAGGACTACTGCAATGGGGGTATCACTTACCCCCATATTCTTTACGTTAGGACAACATGCATTACCACTCCTTAGTAACCAATAGATAGTAACTTTATACCTTAGAAACCTATGATCTCAATAAAAAAAAAAAATAAATAAAAAAGTGTGATGATGAAAATTATTGGTAATGATTCAAAATATTAAATTATTTATAATCTGAATTCATTAAAGAAAACAAAACTATGATTATATAATTTATTATACATACAAACTAATTTTAGGAACACCCCTTTTAACCCTTTGTGGATGGGCCGATCATGTTGATTTTCGAACTCCTCTGAATAATAAAACTTGTCACCCGATTACGGTGTATTATTATTATGTTTTCAGGAACTGAAACCATGGACCGCAATAGAACATGACATTTGGTTTCTTTAAACTCCAAAAAAGTAAGGCCCGTGATGTCAGTGATATATTCTACCTCAATTGTGATCATAATTAAATAAGTAACTAAATCATTACCTACATAAAAACCTAGAAAACCTGCTTTCTCGAAGCTACTGATTTACTTCTCAGACAGCACACTAACGAAAAAAACACGTGAAAGTAACGTTTTCTTTGTACATTTATAACGTGATTTTTACTTGCCGAAAAGTACGCTTCGCGTTTTTTTCACGTGAAAATTTAGTGAACATGTCACAACCATACGTCTGAATATAACGTGAAAAAATACGTGAAAATAACGTTATATTTTCACGTTATCTGCACAAATTTTACATTTTTCTCGTAGTAATAACGTTTTCAGTTTGTTTTATTTTTACATATTATAAATTTTAATGTAAAATAGTAGTTTATGCAACGATTGTATAATGAAGCGAAGCGACTGTTCTAAATATCTCACGAGTGGCTTAAAGGCATAATACAATCGTTGCATACACTATTTTATCTACGACCAACAATATACGACGAAATTTCCCCCGAAGTTAAACAAAACTCATGACTTTTACTAATAATGGAATAGGTCAACTAAAATTTGAGGTTAGGCAAATAAGCAGACTGAACCATGAATCGTTGTGGAACAATCAGCTGATGGGATAAGTAAACTCAAACATGAATCGTAATGCAACAATCAGCTGATGTGCGAATTGCGTAATTGTTATTATGACACTACTTCCGTCAAATGCCGACCTCTCATTGGTCTAGAACCAGTACTCTAAAGTGACTCCAGTACTCTAAAGTCGTCATTAGAGTACTGCTTGGTTTTTGGTGTTTTAATGTATATCATTATAATGTTTATTGTAATACCATAATTGGTGCTTATTGCAATGGTCGTAGATAAAATACGTTTTGATTTTGTTCTGTTTTACATAATTTAAAATGTTATGTACCGTTACACACCTCATACTCTTACCTTTTTGAAGACTTTTTACATAAAAAACCATATGTAAGACTATACTACTTACGTCAAAACAGCTCAAAATAATATTATTGCGGAATCAGGACATATGTTTCGAGGTTAATACCCCATCTTCAGCTTGTCAAAAATATGAAGTCTTCTCATAATATTTTATGGTTGTCATGAATTAAAACAACACATACAGAACAACTTTACATACACTATACAACGAAAAGACACTAAATACGAAAAACAAAAATAATTAGACAGGCCTGTCAGCATGACTTGATCACGGCGCGGGCAGAGGGCAGACTGACTGGTTTTCATGTCCAGTTTTGTTATCAACCTTATCAGTTCTTTTGTGGTCTGTCTTACTGTGAATGAGAGAATTAAATATGGAGTGAGAACTGAAATTTAATTTTTCATTTAAAATCATTTCTTGAGAACTGTTATTTTTGAAACTTTTGTAAATTTCATATTCCTCCAGTATGTCCAATTTTCTACTCTTGCTACAAACATGTAAAATTTCCAGGCTTTCTTCAATTTTATTTACAGAGTGATTTTTGTCAATTATGTGTCGGGCAAAGGAGGATTTTTGTTTATCTGTTTTTGGATCAGGCCGATGTTCTTTAAACCGTGTAGTAAAGCTCCGCCCGGTTTTACATGTTTGTAGCAATAGTAGAAAATTGGACATACTGGAGGAATATGAAATTTACAAAAGTTTCAAAAATAACAGTTCTCAAGAAATGATTTTAAATGAAAAATTAAATTTCAGTTCTCACTCCATATTTAATTCTCTCATTCACAGTAAGACAGACCACAAAATAACTGATAAGGTTGATAACAAAACTGGACATGAAAACCAGTCAGTCTGCCCTCTGCCCGCGCCGTGATCAAGTCATGCTGACAGGCCTGTCTAATTATTTTTGTTTTTCGTATTTAGTGTCTTTTCGTTGTATAGTGTATGTAAAGTTGTTCTGTATGTGTTGTTTTAATTCATGACAACCATAAAATATTATGGGAAGACTTCATATTTTTGACAAGCTGAAGATGGGGTATTAACCTCGAAACATATGTCCTGATTCCGCAAGAATATTATTTTGAGCTGTTTTGACGTAAGTAGTATAGTCTTACATATAAATTGCAGCTCAGGGGCTATTATCATGGATTCTAATAAAAAACCACTTTAGTATTTTTTTTTCAAAACAACCACTTAAAAAAAAGTTGTATATATATTTATATAAAGCATAATTTTATTCAAACATTAAAAAATATATCTTAAAAAATCATATTTTAATTGTGATATTTGTTGTATATATATAATTAATTGTTTTCTACCATATGGTTTCTTTTGATAAGTTTATGTTTTTATAAAGTAGTAAATAAAGTAGTGAATGTTGATAAAATCTCCATCAAAAATGAATTTATAAACTTTTGTCAGTTGAAGAGTAACGTTTCCTATTGAAGACGGAAAGGGTGTTGTATATTTATAATTAATTGTTTTCTATAGTAAGTTCAAGCATATTCCACTCAGTCCTTCTCATTAAAGGTTAAGGTCTTATACTGGACATGAGTCAAAGTTGTTAGGTGAAATACAAATAAATGTAAAATATCAAAATCAAAATTTAAATCTGTCATTAATTGTAGTGGGCGGAACGAGCCAACAACCCAAGATATTAAATATAAATTGGCTTGAAACATTGAAACTCGATCGGTCATTGATTTTTCTAATCGGAGAGGAATCAGGAACTCAGGTAGTTAAAGTAGATAATCTTAAGCATTCTAATTTGGAAGAGAAATTGAAAAGTAAATATATTGATGTATTTGAGGGAACAGTTTTGGAACAATTAAAGGGATTACCACTGAAGTAGTTATTGATGAAGATGCTAATCCAATTTTTTGTAAGGCACGTCCAGTTCCTTATGCTTTAAGAGAAGCAGTTGAAAATTAACTCGATAATTTAGTGAAGTCAGACATTATCTATCCAGTAACAAATTCCGAGTGGGTCACACCTCTTGTTTGCGTCCCAAAAGGAGATGGTTAATATGTGCGATTGTGTGGTGATTTTAAGGTCACGATAAACCGAGCTATCAAAAATGAACATTATAGCCCTCGAACATCCGAAGATATTTTTGCTATTCTTTCAGGGGGGAAAATATTTTCCAAGGTTGATCTTAAAAGTGCTTATCTACAACTTGGAGTAAGCGAAAAATCTCAACCATTACTAACTATTAACAGTCATAAAGGACTTTTTAGATTTAAGAAATTACCATTTATTTGGCATTAAGCGTGCACCTTTTCAATTTCAAGCTGTAATGGATCAAATCTTACATGGTCTGAAGGGCACTTATTGTTTTCTAGATGACATTTTGGTAATTGGGTTTTCTTTAGGAGACGCGTTAAATAAAACTCTTAAAAACACTTTTGTAATGTGGTATTATATGTAATGCACAGAAGAGTGAGTTATTGCGTGAAAGCCTAATCTACATGGGCCATCGCCTATATTTTACCAGGTAGGTAACAGGACTGACACATTTAACGATCATTCCAGGCATCCACTTACACTCTTCATTTCTTAGTGGGTTTCACTTATTTTAAATAAAAAATCATATTTAGGAAAATATTAACATTCACTACTTTATTTACTTCTTTATAAAAACATAAACATATCAACAGAAACCATATGATAGAAAACAATAATTTATAAATATACAACACTCTTCACCTCTTCAATAGGAAACGTACTTCTTCAACTAACAAAAATTTATAATTTTTGTTGGAGATTTCATCTTTCTGTTGGATCTCCTCAAAACCTCAGGGTAGCCACCAGGTTGCTCAGGAATATTTGGTTTTGCCTTGCGTGTAGTTAGTTGATGGTTCAACGTTACCTTGTTTCTTCAGTTAGTCTGCGTGAACTAAGCGGAGATCCAGCAGAAAGACGAAATCTCCAACAAAAATGAGTTTATAAATTTTTGTCAGTTAAAGAAGTACGTTTCCTATTGAGGAGGGGAAGAGTGTTGTATATTTATAATTAATTGTTTTGTATCATATGGGTTCTGTTGACATGTTTATGTTTTTATAAAGTAGTGAATGTTAATATTTTCCTAAAAATGATTTTTTTAAATAAGTGAAACCCGCTGCAATATTTAACTGGAAAAATGTCGTTAAACTAATAAATTAATTATTAAAAATAAATACCCACAGAATAGTATAGAAGAAGTATTACATCAGACTGCTGTTTTAAAGCAAATCTTTAAATTATTGGTTTATTATATTGAAAAGAAAAAAATGTGAGCAGTTATTTATTTAACCTATTCATAAAAAATCTAGGCTTTGTGAAATAATCAGAGCAATGATTATTAAAAACAGAATGTATGTATTGACGTAAAAAATGACAACAAAATTAACAAGCTAAACACAGTATAAAGTGTTTTAAATCAAATCTTAAATATACACAAAATTAGTTAACACGCTTCCTTAATCACATCTTCAATTTTCAACCCCATCTTCCACAAAATCTCGCTTCCTGTAAATCAAAAGAGATCAAATTAACATTATGAAATAATAATAAAGTTGTGAAATTATGAAATTAATAAATTAGTTTTGTATATGATATTTTAGACACAAAATTTTCTGGAAAACCACACGAAAAAAATTCACTTTGGCCTACAGAGAAAAGCTATGAAACCCCAGCGTAGTAAACAGGAGGTTGCTGAATTAGTGAATTACTCGTTTATGAGGAATAAAGCCAGGAAAAGGATTAATAAAATGCTTTCCAAGGTCATAAAATATGTTAAAACAGCCAGTAGGTAAATTGTATTGTAATATGATATTAGCCGGACACAATAATAAGTTACGCTACATTTTAAGTTTGACCTAGATTTCTTTCACATCATTGGTTTTTCTAAGTAGTTTCACTGGAAAAATAGCTTGAGTTGGTGAACAATGAGTGTGAGTTTCTCGTTACCAATATAAAGCCAATTCACGTACTGTATTTCACACTCCAGGAAGCAAGCATGTAGTCATAATACACCCTTACTCACCTACACAGTAAATGCAACTTGGTTTGATTTCAAAGTTTCTAAATACCAAGAGTATTTGGTACATATCTGATCTTCTGCCGTCCGTTTCTATAGCAGACGATTCAATATGTGATTTCTAAGAAACAATATCGGAAAATCTACCGATAGTCGAAATTTGAAGTATTGTTTGTTCGACAGAACTTGGCATCCGATTCCATTGTATTTTATATAGATTGTTTTGTTACTCTATGAAAATGTATTTATCCGATAGTATCTTAGTACAAGATGGCAGATGATGAGAAATAAGGTAGGGCCCTAAGTTGTTTAGTTAATTGATTGATTTTGTTAATTAAATTATTGTAACGTTTTGATTTAATTTTAGTTTTATTATATTTACGTTAGGTATGTTTTAATGTTAGTGAGAGGATCGAATAAAATAATTGACAATAGTTTCGGTAATTGTTTGTTATCGATGTTCCTCCATTTCTGGCGGTTGTTGAAACACTACATAGATTGAGTCAAACACGATATGTTGATAGTTGACATCGGATTACCGAAACCTAAAAGGGGGCCGAAAACGGAACTGATCTTCGCCCATGTTAAATTATATTGAGAAGTTCAGTTAATAAACCTGAGCGAAACGTATAAACAATAAGCAGTATAAACATAACCTGTAAATGCAGAAGATCAGATATTAAACTCGTACCGAGTACTTGATACCTAATATGATTTTTCAACCTCGGCATAGCATCATATCATTCAAGAGAAAACAAAGCCACATAAAGGATAATTTTTTTTTTAATAGATGATGCTTTTATATAAGTTGACTACAAATATCCATTTAAATTTAAAATGTTTACTAAAAAAACTATTTAAATTCTTTTTAATTTTACATTTTTTAGTTAGGCCCAAGTTTTAACCACTACAGGATCATGTACCCGCAAAAATTATGTGCTGTAAATTTGATCATCATGTTACCCGAATTTTCCTCAGTAAGTTGTCTTCTATCCGCACAACTTGGATAAAAACCAGTGGCGGATTTATTACTAGGCCCACCGTGGTAAATCGGCTCGGGCCTAGGACCCGATGGGGCCGCTCTTGCCCCACAACTTTGGCCCCAGAACGTAATTTAGTTTAAAGAAAGTCACCACTTTTGACGAAGCCGTCACGTCTTAGGAGGGCCGCATAGATATCTGGGATTTTTTGCGGCGGCCGTATAAATCCGGCACTGATAAAAACCCAATTCTTGATTCAAAACTTGGAATCATCACCCCTCACCCCCCCTCCCCCCGGGGTTTTATCATAACTTTTGAAAACCCCCTCATACCACGTGAGTATTGCATTTCCGTATGGGAAATCCAAATGAAAATAAAATGTTAATACAATTATTACTTCTTATAAGAATCATAACAAATCATACAAATAGATAGAAACATCAAAAACCAACCTGATAAGTTCTTTTTTTCCTTCATAAGTTGTGATTTGAAGCCGATCGATAGACTGAACCAATTCTCAGAATCTCTCGAGCAGGTTTGAAAAAGCAGAGCCAGCTCTTTCCTAAAAAATACTATTAATTAGACTACAATTATTTCAAAATAAACAAACTATACTAAATTGCATACATGCAAAAGTTAAGTGTAAATTGCTTGAAGGCTACTTGGTTTTGTTAGTTAAATTTAGCGTCACTGATTATCGATGTTTCTGGATAGGCTCAGCTTAAGAGTATGGAATGAAATCTAAATTTTCTCAAGTAAAATATGTTGAAAGGACAGTATATATATATCGTCTGATGGTCTGGTCTTGATTATTTATTGATTAATTGAAACTTACCGAAACTTAGACATATTGAAAGCTTGTCAGTTCTGTATTTCTTTAACTGATAGTTATTGAAATAGGATGATAAAATATTGTAATCCAAAGCATGAAGGTAGGAGAAAATTCGCCTGGTAGGCCTACCCATATTTCGGTCTTCGAGACTTTCATTTCAGGTTACTGTTGAACAATAAACAAAAGGAATAAACTAGGTGATTTGTTTTAAGCATAAAAAAATGCAATCAGTGGTTATATCTAACAAGAAGAGAAAAATGTACATAAAATGCATTCATTCTTGTTCTAGATAAGCACTAAATTTGTAAATAGGCCTTAGGCTTAGTCTTTTAAGTTATGTATTTGGAAATGCGCAATTAAGTTAATGACATCTACAGAATTATCACATTGGAGTATTTTGGAAAAGGCTAGGTTAGTTGTTATATGCGTACATGCCTTATTTGTATCTAAATAACTATACAACCGCTTGTCAATCTCACTCGCTTAGGCCCTACTGGTCTTTATAGAGTCTAATCAATTTTCCAAAGATCTATAAACTTAAGTTTTGGCATGAATATTCCTTGGGTAGTTAAACTACGGGAACAATTCTCATAACAAAAAGTTATCAGAGCAACTAATGGAAGAAAGTAATACAAGCTGAGAGTTGAGGTTAAGGTGGTTGGTTAACTTAATTTCATATAAGTTACTTGAATTAATATTTTAAAGTATAAACTTACCAAGATCGATGAACACGTGGGGTTAGCTTAGATCTTGAGGTCTAAACTTTTAACTATTTATCAGCCTATTATAACTCTAATTTGGCTGAGTACCAGCCTGTCCAGATGCCCACCAGAAAACACGTCATTTTCGAGTCGCAGAGGACCAGAGGAATGTTTAAAATAGTTCCAAATTTTGACGCTATTCGCGCCACCATCATAATCTCATGTCATGTTTGGCAGGGTGATTTCATTGATTAAAATTCTCTTTTTTTGGGCCAGGCAAAATTTTAAAATAGCTTAATTGTAAATTGCTATTAGTAATTTACTTTAACAAATTAAAATGTATTAAATAACTTAATAATTTTTTATTAGTAATCTATTATTGATAGTAATAATAAATTAATATTAATTTAGATTATTACAGAAGATATAAATATAACTTATTGTTAACTATTAGTTAGCTATTGTTGAATTGTTATTCATTTTATTGTGGACAGAGAATGCTATTTTTTTTATAAGCTTACAGTTTGAAATATGAAAAAGCAATAAAAGGGCATAACTTAAAACATTAACACCAAAATTAAAAATTGTATATAAAAACGTTATAGCTTTTCAATTTTTGAATTCCATATCATAAATATCTATTTTGATTCTCACATTTTTCACGTGAACATAACGTTAAACATTTCACCTTTTTTGTACTTTTACAATTTTTCGTAATATTCTCGTGAAAAACGTTTATTTTTCCACTTTTACCTTCGTTTCCTTTTTTTAAGTGAAAACGTAATTTTAGCGAATTTCCCCTATGGGGAAGAAGTTGTTACCGTAGATCTCATGATAAGACCTAAGCCCGAGAGAATGATAACTTTTCGTTTTGGGGCCCCCAGAAGCAAAAAACGCCATTAGTTCGAATTTATATATATAAATTACACCGTAACAAACACCGTCCACCGTTCGTGTTATAATATATGTAACACGACAAGCTAACGGCCGTAAATATGGTCCGATCTTAATGAGATTAGGTACGAAAAACGAACAATTTGAATTATTACCATTCCTCTATATTCATTGGTTACCGAGATATTGAAAGTGGTAAACACAAAACAGGAATATATAGGGGATATATTCTTGTTTTGTGTTTAGTGCAGGAATTCCTTAGCGCAGGAATTTTTATTGTTTTGTTATTATTGTTTTAATTTACATTTGTTTATGTCATGTCGTTGGATGACGATCTGTCCATGCTATTGTGCATAGCCCTTGACAATAAAGGATTCTTATTCTTATTTAGTACGTTGTCCCAATGTTAACCTTATGGGAAATAAGTAAAATTCTTTCTTATTTCTCAACATATCTTAATAAGACTTGGTTTGTGGCTTCATCTAGATGAGATCTCATGTACATTAGTCTAAAATCCCCGGTATTTCCATTTCATGGCGGCAAACCTAACATACTCATTCCCCATGGTATCCTTATGGGAAATAAAAAATCGATATTTTTCTCATTTCTTAACATATCTTGAAAAAGATTTTTGTATGGGTTCTTCTAGTTCAGATCTTCTAAATATTGAATTAAAACCACCAAACCACCCAGTTTTATGTTAACACCAACCTGTTAACCTGTTACCTGTTTCAGCAAACCTGCGTACTCATTCCCCATCTTATACTCAAGGAGCTTATGAAAACGTGTCAAATCTCGCTATGTTTGATTGAAATAATTTCTTTTGCATTTGAAATTCGCAGGGAATATACAGGGAAAATTCTCCAAACAATAACTCTCCTATCCCCGCCTCTCAAAAGGGGGAAACGTAAATTTCGAAAAAGTACTTTTCTTTATGGGCTCTAGCGCCTAAACTTAAGATCCTATTTAAAATCGGAGATCACTGTAATTAATTTTAAATTTACTACAACTATGATCGAAAGGGTTCTCAACATCTCGCACTGTCTCACCTTCATCCTCAAAGTGGCCTCTAAACGTAAATTTAAGAAAAAAAATAATTGTTCGTGATTTCAATTTTTTTACTTGTTCTTTACTAAGAGACAAATTTTATAACTCAGAATTTGTCAAAGTCAAGTTACCAAAGAATTTGACAAAGTCACTTTTTAATTTATCTGTAGTCATTTGCACGAAGTACACGAAGGACCCTTCGTCCTCAAGGGGTTTTTAAATAACCTCTTTAGGTAATCGTTAAATGGTAGTGTTAAATTTGAACAATAAACTTCACAAATCAAGCATTTATGAAATGATTGGCAATCTATTACTTTTGAACAAATAATTTTGCCTCATCCCCAGCACCACCAACGCCCTTTTTGACCCCACTACCACCAGCAACCTCCTACTACCAACTACCCCCCCCCCCCCCCACCACGGCCAAATACCAAAGCCGTGGCCAAGTATTTGTAGTATTTGCACAAGACTTGTTCCAAGTATTTGTAGTTTTATTAATTTTGTCTTGTGAATTTTCAATATCCAACCCTCCCTCCAAGAACTTACAACCGGAGTCCCTCGCGAGCAAAGCGAGTCCTTGATTCTAATCTCATTTGAGTATTCATTGCAGCAAGAAACACAGCTCTTTCTCAGTAGACAACGGAACAACTGATTCATTAAATAAACATTCCATTCGCAATTATATATGATATATTTTACAATTTTATCGACATGTTTATGCTAAGAAAACAACTTTAGCGGAAATATAATTTTGAATAGATTAATTCGACTTACATTATTGCTGAAGAAGGAGTCGGACTTGGCGGAGGAACTAAAGGAGTCCTGACGCTGCTGAAGAAAACTGTCTTTTTGTATATTGGAGGAGAAGGAATCTTGGCACACTTTAAAGCTATCTTGCCTATTGTCGTGGGACTGGAAGGAACCGTGCAGCGGCCTCATGCCGAGGTCCTGGCGGTGCTGAGCGTCCACCATGCTGGGCCCCGTGCTGCCCCCGTCCAGCGTCGGTCCCAAACCCCTACTGTCCAGCGGTTGACCCATCCCTCTTCCGTCCATTTGACCCATTCCCCTGCCGTCTGTTTGTCCCATTTCTCTCGAGTCCAGTTGCCCCAACCCTCTAACGTCCATTTGACCCATGCCTCTTGATTCCATTTGACCCATTCCTCTCGAGTCAATTTGACCCATGCCTCTTGATTCTATTTGACCCATTCCTCTCGAGTCTAATTGACCCATTCCTCTCGAGTCCATCTGGCCCATTCCTCTCGAGTCCATCTGGCCCATTCCTCTCGAGTCCAATTGACTCATGCCTCTTGAATCCTTTGGCCCCATCCCCCTCGTGTCCATCTGCCCTAACCTCGCGTCCAACCCTGGCCCCAAGCCCCGCCCGTCCAGCGTCGATCCCAAGTTCCTCCCGTCCATTCCGATCCCGTGGTCCCTGCCGTCCATGGGTCCGAGGTTTCTCCCGTCCATCAGTCCCATCCCCCGTCCGGTTCCCGGCATATCCCTGAAACAAAACATTTTACATTTATTTCTCTTCGTACTATCGCTCACCTAATTTTTTAAACCTAACATTAACATAGCTCAAGTATAAATTGCATAACTTTCTCTTAAGTCTCAGAATTTAAAACCTTGAAATTGGAATATTACTTTCTCAATATGTATGTGGAATACTTTTATTTGAAAATTAAAATAACATAGTTTCTACGTCTCCAAAGTTTCCGCACTGCGCGACCTGACCTGAGTCAGGTAGTCGGCTATTCCCGAACTGCGCCAACTACTCCAGGTAGCCACCATATACGTTCCTTAACTGCGCGAAGTGGTGGCCCTCTGACTGTAGAATTCTTAAAAGTGAGCATTTAAGAATTTTTCAAAGCCCCACAACAAGCTGTGTGTTGTTCATGTGCTCAACAAGTGCTCAACAGCTAATTTTTGAACTGAGGTATCGTATTTAACTTTTAATGAAAATAAATTAAAATGCACATAAGATATTAATGACAATGAAATGCACGTTTTTGGGGACTAGAAAAATATCATGGCTTCAAAACAGCGACCAAATTGCATGTTATTCAATCGCATACATGAAAAATAACACAGCGATATGGGGTTTTTAAAGTACTGTCGTCGTTTTTTACAATAAATTACTCTTAACGAAAAAATAAGTAAACCGTATTTTCAAATTAAATCCCGTTACTGTAAAATAAATAACATTTATCAGTTAATATTGATGTTTCGTAACTTTTGTTTCTGTGGTCTTATGATTTCGGTAAAGTAGTAAATTATATCATATTATGTGAATGTTCCCTGAAAAAATGTTAAACTTCCAAATTGTTTTCTGTGAACTCATAGTAAGTTAATACCACTACAATAAATAAAATGTAAATAGGACCAAGGAAGGATACTGCAATAAAAAACCAGAAATTTAAAAACACACTTTTTCTTTATTTAAAAAATAACGCCATAATCACAATCGTAATCAAGGCATCTCCCAAGATAGATTTTGCTCGAAACACAATTCACAAATTTCAATCTGTCAATATGGTTAGCGGTACGTTGACACGTAAACAAGAAAATTCCTTCTGTCGGCAACCCACCCCTACCTGGCGTGGACTTGGCGCAGCTAAGGAACATTTTTTGGGACCCTTAGAGGGATTAGCGCAGTTAAGGAAGTCTTTCGCGCAGTTAATGCGCGACCGTCCGAACCCCGACGAGATTTTGTTTACTATTGCAAACAAAATAATTTAGCTCGGGGAATGCTTACATCATCAATGAAGGAAATTTTTCATGTTTAACAATTTTCAACCCCTTTTCTCCTCAATGGGTTAGTTTTGGGTTAAAAAAATACATCTAAAATAACGTAACTCTTCAACTGCTTGAGTTATCAACTTCAAACGAGTACTAACGCGGCACGCTGATAAGAGGGAGCGAATTTTGATTTGAATAATCGATTTGCTTATTTTAATCCCAAAAACCTACTTTTTTGCTTTATGCTTCCATAAAATGGGGATAGGGGCTTCCAATTTATTTCTCCAACTAACTGGGCAATCATATCAAAGACCTCTACCAATACCAAATACCAATACCAATTTTTCAATACCTCTATCAGATTTAAAGAAAATCTGATAATAACTGCGGCCACTAGAGTGCAAAATCCCCTTAAGACGCACTGTGTTTAGTAAATTCTCACTTTCGTTAATAAATCGGAATTTTTTGGTGCTATAAACTTTGGACAGGGCTCAAGTTTTATTTTTATTGTATTTATTAAAAAATAAATCATATTTAAATTAGGGGCTTATATTATCCTTTTTGGAGCCGAAAATCCCAAATTAGGCGATTTTTTTTATAAAAGTGGAGTTAGGGGTGCTCAGATTTGTTCGCCCAAAAAACTTGACCTTTTCATCATAAAAAGGAATATTCGTAAAACAATTTGAAGAAAATATGACAAAAATTACGACCGCTAGAGGGTACATGTGTATGTAAATGTACATATATCTAACTAGGCATCATAAAACAAATAAGTAAGACATTTTTTATTTTGTTGTTGTTACTACATGCAAAAATGCTAAAAATGACCAAATGTGCACTAGTAACTATACATGAAATTTAAAATTTCTCGGTTATTTGTGTTGTAGGTTACACCTATTACGAAAAAGATAACATATTACTGTAAAGGAAATTAAATTCTGCATATAAACTGTATTAAACTGTTAAGATATTTCTGGTTTTTTTAATACTAAGCTTTAAAAAACGATACATGATACCAATATTGAAATGGTAAAAAGTAGAAACAAGATACACCGCTGAAAATAAACTTGAGTGCCACTTCAAGTGTGAAGTCAATAAGTGAAGTCTTTGCAAACTGACAAACGGAAAAACTAGTATTTTACCACCTATAACTATTGAAAATTTCAATTTATTTATCTTTTATATAATAATTGATTGCCATGGTTTGGGGCAAACTTTTATGATCAACCTGTATATTGCGTTAGTTCAAATAATTTCATCTTGACAAAATCACAGTGTCCGAAACAGAGTCGCAAATTAAAAAATATAAGATTTTATAACTGAACATGCTACTCAAAGAAAGAGTTTATAAAGTGCTAACCATGGAGAAAAGCAATTTCATCGCTCCATTCGCTCTTATTGGCAGGAGAAGACTCATTTGCAAACAACTGGAGGAATAGTTGAAGCAATAGTTGTGTAACCCCCCGAGAACCGGCACGAGCTGCCGGGTCTTCTGGGACAAACAGCTAAGACGGCGAACAGTGTGATCCTTAATTAGATCTTCTAACGCAAAAAGAAACTCTGACTGTATAATTTTTTTATTGTATTCTTACTTTTTATTTTGATCTTTGCACTCCAAATAAGAAATCCTCATTTATTAAAGAGCTTATTTTTGCACATTACATTCTCCAGAAATATTGATTTATGAATAAAGGCTCGATTCGGATACACACAAAAAAAGTCTGGAAAGGGCTGATATCCTCCGGAAAGAGAGGCAAGTTGATATGTTTGAAGGCCTATGATGTGACCTGTGCATAGTGTCTCAAGACCATGATTTTGGGAAAAGGGTGGTCCAGAAAACCCGGGGGGGGGGAGGAATTTTAAAATTTTTGAAGCAAAATAGTTAGTTATAGACGATTTCAGTTATTAATTTATAAACGGCCAAACAACTTTTGTAGTCGCTTGGTTACAGTTATGGTGCTAGTGGTCAGACAACGTTTATATAGTCGTTTCTACAGACAATTTTCTAACCAATATTACGTATTGTAAAATGGCAGTAATCACCAAAATAATAATATCATTGGAAAGATAATAAAATATGGTTTAATTGTAATGTATAATATATACATTATGTTTATTATAACGGCAATAAAAATAAATAAACATGACACAAATTTGAACTTCCCGCTCCGCGGCGCTACTGATCGGGCGGTGAAGGCAAAACCAGCCACTTTGAAAAATTCGTAGAAGTTTTATTCTTCGTCGTTGAACTTGGAGGTTGGTATCACTGAATTCATTGACTCTTTTCTCTATAGATCGTCCATGGAAGATTTTGTTAACGTACTTTGTTTACCTGCCATTATTTTTTATGAAACATCTGTAAACAAAGTCGGTAAGAGTTTTCTGTGTGGCCAAACGACTTGTATAGTCGCTTCAAAAATTATTCAGTACGCGGCTTGAAAATTAATTTAGAAATGAAGAAAAGTATGGAAATGAAAGGGTAGGAATCCTGCACCAAACTACGTGTATAGTCCAGTTAAAAACTTTTAAAAAACCCAACCTGGAAAACAAAACCATAATTTTGAAACTTTGCACACTAATATACAAGTACCTAAGGATGAATATCCCAAAGGTCACCGTAAATATGAGGCGAGCTCTAGTGGAAATTAGGAGAAACAGGGCACTCCTTTTTATCTTTCGTAAAAATCTTAAGAACCAATGGTCGTAGGCAAAAGGTTACAAAGTACCAAACAAAACTTATTAAATTTGATACAAAACATGAGCTTTAAAATTATGCATGACATGACATATGTTTACATTTAAAAATTCTGAGATTCGAACCCCTGACCCCCGGTTTTTGGAATACCCTCTATTTTAAAAAGATTAAAAGTATTTTTGCGATGTTCCTTGAGTATGGATTAGTGAGGAAAGGTTATGGTCGTCTTTGTATGTCAAGCCGTTCGTCTACAAATCTGTTGTGGGCGGCTTAGAAAATTCACCCTGTATATGGCGGGAAACTTCTGAAAACGGCATGAATAGCTTTGTTAAATCATATTGGTTTGAAAATCCAAACTTTGCACATCAACTTACAATTGAAAAAGCAAGATTTTTCAAACATTGCTGACTCTAGACGTCCAGAGAGGGCCGGTTCAAGATAATCTTTTCTTTCAGCATCGGTCGATGTGGACATTTATGACCTGTTTATATTCTCTATGATTCCCCCGTACTTTCCGGCAGTGGATAATACATTAGATGCAGATGATGCAGGGTAATCCAGACAAAAGTCTGGCGGCTAAAACCACACCAATTTTGCAACCGAGAGAAGTACAGTATTTTCTTGACTTTTAGCGATTCTTAAAGTAGCGCAGTTATAACTCATATAGGTAGATTGTCTTGAAGTTTCACATTAACCGAAGCGAAACAAAAATTTATTTTTATCACATATAGAGAGATATCATCACACTATTATGGTATTATACAATACTACAAGGTATTTTGTAATTTTAAAATATATATAAATTCATATAATATTTCAAAATAAATATTTTATAAACATAAACATTTTATATTTTATCAGGAAGACTTATAAGAGAACTGAAGCGCGACAACATCAAGCGCAACTTATTACATATTTAATCTAATATGTACAATTAACCACATTATTTTCATTATAGTTTTTTCATTGCCAGACTAGAAGTCGCGAAACATGGTCAAAAGATTATGAATTAGAAATCATCGGGACAATATCCATTCACTGACATAAATGAGCGTCTAATGACTAAATATTTAGAAGTTACCGTACAGTTTCTTGTCTGATTTAGCCTAATCAAAACCTTCTTCGGTAAAATTATCGTAATGGTTTTAAAAATAGGGCAGCTCCTTCAAATGCACGCAGGTGAAGTATCCTCCCCCTCGGATGAAGCGATGAGTGTGTTACCTTCGCAAACACCCTTCATAACGATACTCAATCCGCCTCCCACGCTCGCTCCCACGTCTCGCTGAATCGACCTCGTGTGATAATATCATGTTGCATATATATGTATGTTTTCATCCGAAAATATAACATTTTCCTTAGTGGGAGTTCTCAGGATTGTTTAATTTAAAAATCGGGTTGAAAATGAATAAGAATTAAAAATCATATGATAGTCATAATTCCATAATTCCTGTTGTGTGGCAATGCACAGTCTCAGATGTATTGTTTCATTTCATTATTGATGGAAATTCATTTTGTAAGGATTTTAAAAAGCGTCATATTTTATTTCACTAAACCTTGGATAATAACAGAAAATACACCGCCGACTCTTCACAGTTCTACACGTGGAGGCTCAGTAATATTCGAATTAATTACAACATGAGGGGGCGTATCCGACTGAATACAGCATAAGGCAACGTATCCGACTGAATAAATCACGAGGGGGCGTATCTGACTGAATACAACACAAGGGGGCGTATCCGACTGAATACAACACGAGGGGGCGTATCCGACTGAATACAACACAAGGGGGTGGATCCGACTGAATACAACACGAGGGGGCGTATCCGACTGAATACATCACGAGGGGGCGAATCCAACTGATCACAACAGGAGGAGACTTATCCGACTGAATACAACACGAGGGGGCGTATCCAACTGAATACAACACGAGGGGGCGAATCCAACTGATCACAACAGGAGGAGACTTATCCGACTGAATACAACATGAGGGGGCGTATCCGACTGAATACAGCATAAGGCAACGTATCCGACTGAATAAATCACGAGGGGGCGTATCTGACTGAATACAACACAAGGGGGCGTATCCGACTGAATACAACACGAGGGGGCGTATCCGACTGAATACAACACAAGGGGGTGGATCCGACTGAATACAACACGAGGGGGCGTATCCGACTGAATACATCACGAGGGGGCGAATCCAACTGATCACAACAGGAGGAGACTTATCCGACTGAATACAACACGAGGGGGCGAATCCAACTGATCACAACACGAGTAGACGTATCCGACTGAATACAACACGATGGGGCGTATCCGACTGAATACAAAACGAGGGGGCGTACCCAACTGAATACAACACGAGGGGGCGAATCCAACTGATCACAACAGGAGGAGACTTATCCGACTGAATACAACACGAGGGGGCGAATCCAACTGATCACAACACGAGTAGACGTATCCGACTGAATACAACACGATGGGGCGTATCCGACTGAATACAAAACGAGGGGGCGTACCCAACTGAATACAACACGAGGAGGCGTATCCGACTGAATACAACACGAGGAGGCGAATCCGACTGAATACAACACGAGGAGGCGTATCCAACTGATCACAACAGGAGGAAACTTATCCGACTGAATACAACACGAGGGGGCGTATCCAACTGAATACAACACGAGGGGGCGAATCCAACTGATCACAACACGAGTAGACGTATCCGACTGAATACAACACGAGGGGGCGTACCCGACTGAATAAACACGAGGGGGCGTATCCGACTGAATACAACACGAGGAGGCGAATCCGACTGAATACAACACGAGGAGGCGTATCCGACTGAATACTACACGAGGAGGCGTATCAGACTGAATACAATACGAGGAGGCGTATCCGACTGAATACAACACGAGGAGGCGTATCCGACTGAATAATACACGAGGAGGCGTATCCGACTAATACAACACGAGGAGGCGTATCCGACTAATACAACACGAGGAGGCGTATCCGACTGAATACAACACGAGGAGGCGTATCCAACTGAATACTACACGAGGGGGCGTATCCGACTGAATAATACACGAGGGGGCGTATCCGACTGAATACTACACGAGGGGGCGTATCCGACTGAATAATACACGAGGAGGCGTATCCGACTAATACAACACGAGGAGGCGTATCCGACTGAATACAACACGAGGGGGCGTATCCGACTGAATACATCACGAGTGGGCGTGCCCGACTGAATACAACACGAGGGGGCGTATCCGACTCAATCGTCATGGACTGAATCTTGTAAATGTTGAATCGGACCGAAAACGTCAAGTGTTGCAATCGACCGAATTTTCATCTGACCAAATGTAGTTTTAGCGAATTTCCCCTGTAGGAAGGAAGCTGTTACCTCATGAAGCTAAAGCTGTCTCATGGTTCAAGTCAAGGCTGTGCAATGATATTTTAGAAAAAAATAAATTGCTGATGTTTTACGTTTACACTTTTGTAAAGCAGGTAAAGGCCTGATTTAATTTATTATATTGGTAATTTATGCTATTCATGCCTACGGTGAACTAACTGTACTAGGGAGTTACTTAACTAAATAATATCGTGTTTTACATTCAACTGACATTTCTATTTGTACAAATTGATACAGTTTATCGTCAATAGTCGGACCCATGAAAAACAGCACAAGTTGACTCTCCTTAATTTCTTTATAGGTTACGTTCTGTATTATTTTCGGCGATTCAAAGTTTTTGGTGATTACCGTCTCGGTCCCGGGTCGGGGGGGGAGGGGGGGGGGTTTACCGAGGGTCAACTGTAACATGTATGGGGAAAGGACATGTGTATGGGGAGGGGGGTAACATGTATGTATGGGGAAAGGAGTCCTTTGTTTATTACTCAACAATTACAAAAAATAGTCAGTAGGTGTAAATTGAAAAGTCTTTTGTCTTTGCGAGCTCTTTGAATTTAAGTGAATTTTACAGACGTTACAATTTTGCATTATGAACTTACAGGTCAACCATATTTTCAAATAATTACGTTCTTTGAAAATATAGTCATGTGATCTGTCGAAACAATGTTGGGATTACAAGGATTCGGAATCGGAAGTAAGAAATAAAATATATTTTGTGGTTTAAGTGATGAGTATTCTATAAATGTCTCAATTCTTTACAAAAAAACCCCGAATCTTTGATCAGCAGTTCTTAGATAAATCTGCATTAGACAATATTAAAGATATTGTTACATTATAAATTGGGGGAATTTAGCAGGGGGGCGATTTAGATTAATAATTTTAGGTCTATTTCATCACCTGTTGAGACGCCTCAGGTGACGCACCCTTTATTTATTGTTTTGTAAGAAATCAAAATTGTTTTATTTGATGAACTCTCACACAGAGAAGAACATATAAATAGGCAAAGGCACTTGTGAGTAGGAGATGTGGGCGTTATTGATATAACTGAATCAACTGGCTACGAGCAGGTTGCATGTGGAACTCAATCAGAGGGGAACATTTGTGACAGGTCTGTTGCGTCACTTGCCGGGGAGCGATAATAGTCTAATAATGCAGTTGATAAACCAGTGTTTTGGCTTCCATCTACTCTCTTTCGGATCGAAATATTTTTACTTAGAATAATATTTCTGTTGAATATTACTCATCAAATATCCTGTATGAGAGCGTTCCTTAAAATTGAGATGTATACAGGGTGTTTACAAAAACCCCTTCAGGACTTCGGGGTATGGTTACTTTCATCAAAATTAAGAAAAAGGTTTCATAAACATGGCTCCTAAAATGCTCGGTTATCCGTCTGTTGGTATGTATATGAAGTATGTGTTTTTAACATGATTTTACATAACTTTGGAACCACTGAAGATATCAACTTCAATCTTGGCGCATATATATTGACTAATAGGACCTATTTTGGTGCGGAGTATCAGTTTATACTTTTTTTACCATTTGAACTTTTTTTACTATTAGATTATTAAGATCAAACCATAATTAACGGAGCTATTGCAATTTTTCTAACAAAATACATGCTTATTTATGGCAGTTATAGCAAATTCTCGCATAAAAATTAAGAGCATTATCAATTGATTGGAATTTTAATTGATTAATTATTGTTGCATTTTTTTTACTTTCCATCATCTGTATTGTTACTATATGTAAATTGGTGTATTGGCGTTGGAATGATAAATGAATAAATATATAAATAAATAAATAAATTCTTTAGGTCCTAAAGAACTGAGATTGATCACATAAACATTGCTACCAACGTGAGTGGTAAAACCAACCAACAAACTTAATGCCGTATGAAAAGAGCGGATTAGTTTGTCAGTCTGTATTAGCTTATTATCTGTGGTACTGCATTTGGAGCTATGAATAAAAGGATGATAGTGAATTTGAGTGATAACTTAAGCAAATACATTGCTACAAGTGGCCTCGTAAGAGCATCTAAAATTTTATTGCATGAAAAATATGCCCTTCAAAGTAGCTTTTGAATAAACAGTTTAATACACACAGACCATTTGATTTATGTCTGGATTTTCTGCCTTTTTGTCTTCATCTATTTTAAATTTTAAAATAATTGTTTTTTTTTTTTGTGTATTGGGATTCATGAAGTTTGCACGAGGAATTAAGCTATTCTACCACCTATTAAAAGTCCTACCACCGAAAATTAAACGATATGAATTCAATTTAACGAAATAAAAAACGTTGAGGTAATATTAAATTTTAAATAAGTTTATTTTGCGGCCAAAGAAATGGGGTCAATAAAAATTCAATGATCCTCATTCCAGAGGTATTTAAAAATTGCCCGGAGAGTAAAGAATCTTCTTTTTTTAATTTAAACCAGTGTTAAAATTAAATTATTAATCAGGCGAAGAGAAAGTGCCAAAATGTTGAAGTGTAGTCATCAAGAATAGAAAATATTAGTTAAGAATTAGAGGAAGAATCTACTTCCTGTAATTCTTAACTATTAGTTGGTTGTTATGATTTTATTTTGAACTTGAGTCTGACACACTGAGTATAATGGGAGAATCTGTCTTACTCATTCTTTCGTAATGTAAACTACATCGCTGTAATAAGGTCCAACTCAAAGATTTACTATTATGAATTAACTAATCATTGATGTTTTTGTTTTCCGGTACTTTTTTAATGCCCATGCCATGCCATGATTCTCATTTCAGAGGTATATGGAAATTTTTTTAGAGTAAAGACTCTTCTCCTTTCTTTTTTTAAATTTTAATCAAAATTAAATCATTAATCAGGCGAAGAAATAGCACAACCCCCCTTTCCTTAAAGAATATGTAGGTCCTGAAAAATTGAGATTGGCCACATTAGAACTAACTGAGATTGACATATTCCTACCAACTGAGATTGACCCTGAGATTGACCATATTCTACCAACGGCGAGAGGTAAACCCAACAAACTTAAAGCCGTACGAAAAACTGCTTAAGTTAATGTATATTTAAACATATTTTAAAAAGGCCAAAAACCATTAATTCTGTTAATAGCTCTGCGCTAAACTATAAGAAAGTTCACTTTGCAACCATTGAGTATATCAAAAATAAAAACCTTCGGTATCGGTTTACTTTGTCATGTGGTAACGTCAACCACAAAAGGATCTATAGTTCTCTTCGATGAACATATATGAAGAGCTATTTTCCGAAACAAGTTATATCCATTTTTCAATATTTCGAGATAACCTCAAATTCACAGTCTTCATAACGTTCCACATCCCACTGAGTAGGTTTTTGAGCAAAATAGTCTATATCCAGCATTTTATAAAGGCTCAAAAACATTTCTTTTCTAAACGAGTTAAATCCACGTTTTGGTGCAAATTAAACTATATCCAATAATGCCTAAGCTATGGTTCATTTTAAAATAGATTATATCCACTACTACAATACAATTAGTCTTTGTTTAGACCACTTGAGTGCTAGAAGTTATTACTGAATGGTAGTTATTCTGGACATGGCTTTTTGTTTAAAAAGGATGTTAGAGGTCTTGTTATTGTTGAAGAAGGTAACAGAGGATCTAGAAGAGGCATAGAACCAAAAACATTAAATTTGGCTACATAACCTAAATTATATTGAAATCGAATCAGGTTATATACTAAATCTTTTTACAAATCGATTTATATCACTGAAATCTTGGAAATTTTTGTTTCAAATCAAGCTATATCCACGATGTATCAAATTTATTAGTTAAATATCTCCTTTAAAAAAATGTTCTGGAATGCAATGATGTACTAATGTGTCAGTGCCAACCCCAATTCTCCTAAGAAAAATTAATAAAAAATATTCAGTCAGATATAGGCTTGCCAATTGTTTTTCTTCCCCCTGTAAAATTTTTCCAAAGGGTTTTTAACATGTTTTGGAAAATAGCTCTTCATATATGCAGTGAATGAAAGTTACGTTTGAGATCGTACAACATAAAAGTAGTCTTTACGATACAATTCAAGCCTGAAAATAATGAACAAAATTCAGTAGAAACACTATCACCTGCATGTGTATAATGTCTTACAAATTAAAAAATGAAAATCAATTGTGTGAAAATGTATCATTAAATTCTAGCAAGTAGCACGAAATTAAATTCTTTCGGGTTACGATGCTCGTGAAAGATTCTAATCTGTGCTAATCTTCATAGTTCTTCCACTAATTATTTGATTAATTAGGGGATCACTTGGGTCCCTAAGGAGTTTGGACCTTATGTGTTTAAAATATATTCAATGCAAATTACTTTGGTGTTCCAAGTTTCATGTCAACCTGTCAAACCGTTTTTGAGCAAATTAAGTTCGAACAAACTAGATTTGCCTACATTATTGGGTTTTATAAATATAGGGGAAAAATAGCGCATCTCAAGTTAATTGGCTGTAATGTATATGCATAAATTGTTTGTACCCCTAAGAAAATTTGAATAGGATAGACTTTAAGCAGTCTATGAAATCGATATTCATAGGTTCTTGGTCTCCGGAATTTTCTAAAATGTTCATCAATGCTACAGAGGTGCAAAATACTTAAATTGTAGTGAATAAGGTCTAAGTCGACTTAAAAGCTTCCTTTATGGGACGCTTGGAATTGCGAATTTTGCCATTTTGATACTTGGATGGGGTCTAGCTTTCAAAATTATATGAAATTCTAAAGAAGTGCAATAATTTTGTTATTTTTTACGAATACCTCAACGCTCAAGGAAAATTGCTTGGACAACTTCAGGGACGAATACAGAGAATAAAAACATGAGGTCCAGCTAAAATTCCCTGGACACCATTTTTCCATGTATTGGTTATCTCTACAACCTAATGATTGTACCATGTGTTTATTTTATTAGTTTGTCAAACTTACCCAAACTCAACATGCTCTCTTATGAAACCAGCATTTAGTTTAGTTTAATATACGATCGAAACTAGTATTAGTCACTGGTGTACTTATGTTACAATGATTATTCAAGTTTTTAGCTAGTATCATAAAAGAAAAGTACGGAACAAATGTAATAGTATTATTATATTTCTTGAGAAAGTGTGTTTCTATCCTTCATGGATCGTACAAGGGCCCCCAATAAGTTGCTCAAGTTGGCGGAGCGCCAATGCGGTTCAGACGTATGGCCTAGTTTACTCCTGCTCTCCACTTTGTACAATATTTTTCCCCCAACTGCTATATTTAGTCGCTTTTTACTCCTTGTAATGGGTGAGTAAAATAATAATTTGTCTCCCAGCGGGAGTAAAGTGATTACTTTGTCTCTCACATTGAAATAAATAATTATTTTTTTTTATAAAATAATAATAATAAATAAATAAATAAATTATATATATATATATATATAATAAATAAATATTGTCTTTGAAATAATGCACAGTTTCAAACTAACAATATTTAAAAAAACTAATAACATTTTATGTCAGCTATAAATATAATCAGACTCCAAAATCCACCTTATAGCTTTATAGGTAACTGTAAATTTAGAGGCAATGTATATTTATTTTTTCATTGAAAGTAATAAGAAGATATGCGAAAAAACTTTTAAATTTATAAATACGTAGTGATTTTCAATGTTGAAAAAAACATCAAGGGGGTCCTGTTCGCGTTCAGAAGGGGCTCATCTAACCGTTATTTTTGCAGAGTTTTTAAACATCCCGCGGTGTAACAGATCCTGATACTACAGTATTTTTAACATTAAGTAATAAAATATTTACCGAAAGAAAAGAGAGTTATATTCCTTACAATATGTTTTTTTTGTAATCAGCGACTTACTTAACCAATAACAGTTGAGCCAATAGATGCTGTGTCAATTTTGAGGCTAGAACATTACAAAAAAAGTTGAATTTCGTTTTATTTAACATTATGCAATTTTATTCCTAGTGGGTTAGATTATGATCAGATTTAAAAACGGAAAATTATTGAGGATTGTCTTTAACAAAGAGAAGTGTCTGTAATATTCGTGGTATTGGCGTATATCAGCCTTTTTTAAAATAGTTTTGGATGAAGCTCTTTAACAAAATTATTTCATAGTTCGAACGATGCACCCATGTGAAAAACAATTTCCGGGCCAGGTTCTAAAACTGGCAGGAACCTGACCAGTAATGGCCAGGTTCTAGGCCAGTACTGACCACAATCTGCCCCAGAACCTGGCTAGTAATACTCAGAAAATGTTGCTAAAATATGAAATAAAGCATTGCAAATAAAAAATAAACCAAAAATTGACTTATTCGATTGAAATAAATTATTTTTTTAAATAACTTATTGATTAGCACGATACGTGTTTTTTTGTATAGTGGATATAAATAAAATACGTATTACAACACTAAAATATATTTACACTTATTCTGTATTGATATACAAGACGGTAAATATGCATAAAAGATGGAAAATGGCGATCGATTTTGATTGGTCACACCGTCACACCTATCATCAGCAGGCCCAGTGTGAGACTAGCAGGATCAAGATGGCGGCCTTCCTATTGGTCGCCGGAGGTTCTACCTAAATCAGAAACTTGTTTTCGGAATAAATTCCGACAACCATTAGGATATAAGGAAGGCCGCCAACTTGATCTGAGCCAGCTCTGAGCCAGATTCTAGCCAGTACTAACCAGGTTATATGTCCAGTACTGCCCAGGCTCTGGCCAATACTGCCCACGTTCTGGCCAGTACTACCCAGGTTCTGGCCAATACTGCCCAGGTTCTGGCCAATACTGCCCCTGGTTCTAGCCGGTACTAACCAGTTTCTGACCAGTACTGCTACAGTACTGCCACATTACTGGCCAGAACCTGGCTCAGAAACTTTTTTCCATAACGGACTTTTGAATCATAAATACAGCGGAACGCGTTTTCCCTTTTGCTCCACGGTTAAGGGGCTTTTCCAAAACATCCCTTTTGCTCCACGAGAGAGGGGCATGCGCTTCATCTCCCCCAAATTCTCGATTTCGCTCACTTTCAAGTTTTATACTTGAATACTGCCATTTGAACGTAATATACGACTTTGCATTTTTACTAAACAAAGTTATTGATTATTCAAAGAAAATCATTATACTAACTTTCGTGGAGCAAAAGGGATGTTTCGGATGATTCTGAAATCTACCTGCTGACCCGTGGAGAAAAAGGAATGTCTATAAAAATGCCTCTTAACCGTGGAGCAAAAGGGATTCAGCCAGCGTAATTAGTTTACGGATTACCCCAAAATATTGTAACATACATTTTAAAGGCACAATATGCAAGTTTTAGATATTAAAATTTAGTATCTTTGAAAAACAAAAAATAACAGAGTGGCCTTAGCAAAATAACTAAAGTTTTTGATGGATGAACGATGTGGGAATCCCATTTTTAAGTACTGTAGAATCAATCTGTAATCCTTAGAAATTAGACTTTCCATGTACTAATTAAAAGTAAGAATCATCGCGAAAATTGGAATTGTAATGATTTAACATGTTGGCTACCGATCGTCAATTTTGTAAACCCACAAAATAGACTACCGGCTCTTTTATGAGGCAGGGTATTTCCTCGCTACAGACCGACGGCTCATAAGGGAGCCAACCGAGGCGAAACTTTAGACGGACGGTTCCTTTTTGAGCCGCTGTCGTATTAACAATCCTGTCTAAGGAACATGCCAACCTTAGTCAGTAACAAGGCTACAAGATCGCGCCACTATCATCACGATCATCACACTCATCCTTCACTCATATTCAGGGTAACGTCCTCCATGAGGTACCTGTCTTATTAAAGTGATTAAGTGATTGAGTGTATTTGAATTGATTACAACGTCTCATCGTATTATATTTTCGAATTGAATTTAATATCTCGGTCTGCAGAAGAGTTCGGGGATTACATTATTCACATGGTCTGGGTGTACGGATATTTTAAGTAATTATTCAGGTGGCCTAAAGCTGGCAACAATGCTGTTTACATTCTAAGGAAGGAATTATTTTTCTCGGTATTTTTTTACATTTCCAAGTTGCAAAATCACGATCGGTGGGTAGTTTCTTGTTACATTGTGAATTATTTTAGCTAGCCAGATATTCTCAAACCCTACTAAAACAAAATTGAAAGTTAAGTAGACTGAGACACCTTTACTGTTATGAGGCAAATACAACCTCAAAACTCACTCATACGTTGTCGGAAATATAATTTCAATCAATTATATATCTTCAGCCCGTAATCAATTTTGTATGTTAACAGCCTTACAGGATCTTTATTTAACTTTTTTTAATCAAAACATAGTTTAAAAACTGAAATATTAATAAATAGGTGAAAAAACTGAGGAGTGACACTTTCGGAATGATGTTGCTGGAACTGCCACGAGCAATATAATTATATAACGTTGCCTCCGGTAATTCATGAACATCCACCGGCCTAAAACATGTTTTAGCGAATTTCCTTAAAGGAATAAGCTATTACGGTAGTACTCATGGTAAGACCTAAGTCCGAGACCATGTTAACTTTTCATTTTGGGCCCCCCAGAAGCAAAAAACACCATTCGTTTGAATTTATATATATATATATGTCTGTTAACACGATAGCGGTCGTAAATATGGTCCGATCTTAATGAAATTTGGTGCAGACGTGTAAAGTGGTAATCACTCGGACGAGTTCGTGAACCAGCCCGATCGGACCACCGGAAGGGGGGGTAAAGGGGGATAACCCCCCTCAAAAATGGGTTTTTTGAGTTTTTCACATAGAAAAATAAAATTTGTCAAATTTTTGTTGGCACCATTGAATTCAGCTCAAAGAAACAAACAATTTAGTAGTTTTAATCACTGCTCTATGTCCGTTGGTTACCGAGATATTGAAAGTGGTAAACACAGTACGTTGTCCCAATGTTAACCTTATGGGAAATAAGTAAAATTCTATATCTCGCTTATTTCTCAACATATCTTTATAAAAACTTGGTAAATGACTTCTTCTAGTTCAGATCTACTAAATATTGAATTAAAACCAACCAGTTTAAACATACCTGTAGCAGCAAACCTGCATACTCATTCCCCATGTTATTCTTATGGAGCTTTCAAAAACATGTCAAATCCCGCTATGTTGGATTGAAATATGTTGTTTTACACTTGAAATTCGCTGAGTATGCAGGTCTGCTGCAACGGGGGTATTTAACCGATAACGCATTACATTTTTAAGTATTTTCTGAATGAAGTTTTACATGCAAGAACTCGGTCTAAATTGCACGGATGCTTTCATTCAGATGGGTTGCGATTCCCGTGCTGTCATCACAGAATCACAAATCCTTTCAAGCAATCAACTCACATGTGGTGGGGAGGGAAGGCGGGCGCCGGAGGAGGCTCCTCTATCTCCTTCGCTTTCGCCATCACGTTCTGAATCAACGCGCGCTCCTCCTCACTCAAATGACTCAGGTCCACTGCCAAGTCGTCTCCTGAAACACAAATACATGAAATGTAATCGGTTTTTTATTTATATCTGAAATTAAAGTTTCAAACCAATTAAAATTGGCCCAGTAGTTTGGGAGGAGTAATGATCACAAAAAATCCTAGCGTATTGAATAAGTATGGATAGATTATTTATGTCATAAGCTACACACAGCTTGTGGTTGGACAGTGAGTGATTGAGTGTAACGTTTAATACTTGTTATTTAAGATTCAATTTTTTAATATATTTGCCTTCTGGAGTGAAAATCGACCCAAACAAACCGTATTTTACTCAATACGTCGTCAATCCAAGAATAAATATTTTCATTCGTTTGTTTGTTTATCTCATCATTATTTATTGATTTTATCATTTATTTATTTAGTAAATATATAAATCTTAGAATTGACGACGCTGACGTTAGGTTAGTAGCCTTATTTTGTTTGAGTGAATTTTAGAACATGCTAAACGCCTCTTTTCAAGATGGTTAGAGTTAGACTCAATTACCGTAATTTTATTCTGCATCACATTAAGGAAGTACGCTCCATGTTTGTTAATGGATTGGCTTACCTGATAAACTATCAGGATAACATAACTTGTCATGTCAAGATCCTTCCAACCTGCAGTCGGGATCAGGTTTCAATCACCGAAAACTTGTTTTTACTAGTGAAGGCAAATGTGCGAAAAATCTAAATGATAACATAAAATAACCATCCACGACAATATATGTTAAATGATGATTCTCATCAGAGCAAATTTAAATCTAGTTCCACTTTTGAATGAACGAATAAATCATTTCTTTCTTTTACAAAAGAGGAATTGGTGTAATTTACAAAAGAGGCCCCGGCGGGACTGTAATAGAAAATGCAACAGCTTTCTTAGAGCCATGGGCGGTACTTTTCTTTTTGTGACAGCTCGCTTCTTTTTAGATAGCTGTGGTGTTGTGGTCTCACTGTACTAGTTGTACTATAGTAATTTTTATATTCAAGTTAGCTTAAAATAGTTCAGCATTATACGAATAAACTAAATTAAGGACACGTTACGAAGAAATATTTTTTAACACGCGTAATTTATAATTCTATAAGCTCTAATCTATTTTTCTGTGATGATATGAAAATGTAGTCATAAATATCTTGTTAATTAAATGATCTACTACTTTACTGCAATACATATTAATCTAACTTCTTCACTAATTTTTAATTGTATACAGTATAAAAATCTGTGTACAAGTTATACTTGTTATATTCGTAATTTTGGTCAACGCCATTTTGGAAATTTCGAACCTTTTTTCAGTGATTTTGCAGTTTTAAATCCATGTTGGTTAGATTGCCAAATATATCTATCACTACTATCACTTGTCACTCCTACAATCATTGCAATACTATATTTCTATCATGAAACTGAATCAGCTCACAAACCAAATAAGTTATATTTGCAATCCTTGAGTATGTTCTAATATTCTAGGACTCTTGGTTTATCTAATTTTAATAGGATTTTCAAAGAATGGGAATCGAAATTTCAACAAAGCGATTAAAACAGTGATCTACATTGTTTATTTACAACAAGTTATTTATCAATGCTACTAAAACTTGTTTTAACTTGTTTGTTAACTGTGGAGACGGATTCTAAAGTTCGACCTTCAATTTTCCTATCTTTTACTAATACAATTTTACATTCTTTTTGTTGATTTATAAATATCCTAAGTAATTTATTGTTCTACAATTTTTTCAAAACTCTGAAGAAATAACTATCAGCAAAACAAACAGCTATGTAGTAGTTGTATCTGGAAAAAATATTAGAATAATGTATTCAAAACTGACATAGCATAAGTGAAATAAAACATTGTAGGAATATTATTAAATATTACATAAATAACATAGTAGGAACATTATAAATAAATTATATAAATATTAATAAACTTTGAAATATTATAGGCTAAAACATTATGCGATTTTATAGACAATTTTATGCTACTTTAAGCAGAAATTGGGAGAAAATAGGGAAATATTCCGGATAACGCTATTGAAACCATAATAAATAGTTTCTCGGCAGAAATTTCACATTAATTATCTGTCGGTGCCCAAAGTGTCACAGAAGCCCCATATATTACCTACTGCCGATTTATCTCATACCTTTATGCACTTGTTAAAAAATTATCAACGCAACTTTCATACGGAATATAGTATGTACACCACCGTTACTCACAAACCATAATATGACATTGTTTTGATGCTCCATTAGCCTAAAATATTTATTAACTGAATAATTTACTCCATCTAACCTCTGTAAGAAAATTGTTGTGCCTTCATTACGTTTTGTGACATGAACCAACTTTATGTGTAAAATGGGAAAGTTAAAGATTATTTATTTATCAGCTACGGTTCATCATAATCCTACCAAACTATAACAATAGTAAATTTAAAAAAGGGAATTTTATGTATTTGTATGCATTTATCTATTTGGTATCGATCCTCCTTTTCAACATTTTACCCTGCAATTATGCTTAAACTGCCGTATTCCCATATAATCAGAGGGTTTTATGTCATTTTAAGAAAAATTGCAATAATATGTAATCATTTAGTCACGCCACAAATCACGTCTCAAGTTTATCCACAATACTAGCTCATATATACACCCGTTAAATATAAAAAAAGGTTTATTCGAATGTAAATAGCAATGTCAAGCAGTTTTTTATAAATTTGTTTACTTAACACTATCCAAATACTGTACGACATAACTGAAATGGAATGCATTGTCTTAGATTTGAGGCAGACAAGAACACAAACTTCAATATTCATAAAAAATATTTTTGATCTTTTATATTTAAATAATGTTAAGGAAACAAATTACCGGGAGACACTCCACACATGTTAGGATCTCCCTGTTATGACGTCGAGATCTTAATAGCCACTATAAACAAGAGTTTTTAAAAACATTTTCTCCATAAATAATCTTAAAATCACCATAATTTATGTATTTCGAGAGAATTAATAACATGTTAAACAAAATATGGTACGCAATGGCATTAATTTAGCTCAGACCTGCGGCTTATGAGCTTTTGCGGTTTTCAAATTGTGACTGCTCGCTAACGCGTAACATTTTGGAGGAATCAGAACTGTAGACATAGCCCCTGCAGGGTAGGAAAATGTTGCAAAAAATTAATATGTTATTAATTAAATCGGTTGTATAATTCTAACCTTACACATGGGCTTGGGTGTACAAAATCTACTTTGTGGATCTCTCGTCGACGTCTGACATCCAATTGAGTGGCCCACGTGGAGTTAATACGCTTCTTCACGAAAACATCTCTCGAGGTAAGCCTTGGGTAACGATATTCCGAAGGGAGACAACTCACTCTACCCCCGATCACATTTTCCCTCAACTGTACGAATGAATAAATACATCAATAATTATTGTATCAACACGAGATTACAAGAGAATAATATTATTATTCTGTCAGTTTGCCAAACTCCCATACGGTCTGTGTGGAACAAAGCTTGTGACGTCAATCGTACACCCAATATCCGGTTCTAAGCAAGCTCTAATAGCATATTGGGTAAAAATATAGCATCAACCGAGGTATTCGTTATATCCTTCCTCTGATTGGTCAAGATTAATGATTTTTTGTCCCGGCTGGAGGTTAGGTTTCCAGTCTACAAAAAATGTCATGATTTGTTTACATTTTTGAATGAGATTACCTGATTCCTGTTATTCTTCTCTTTTCTTCTCTACAGACCTTGGTTGTTTTCTGCCTGCCCCCAATCAGCTGTTCGCGCAGGCACATTCGAAACATATATGTATATCTGCGTACAAATTTGAAGGCACTCGATTTGTTATTAATTATTCTAATGGATTTTTCATGTTCCCCGCAAGAGACTAAATATTATATTACTCAATCATTTCAAGGTAAAAAGCGACTGAACATAGTTGGTGATGGGGAAGTGATTAGTTATACAATACAATAAATACACTACAATAATATATTGAACTACTCGTCTTCTCCTCGGATAAACTGAATAACCCAGTTTTAATCTCAAGAACCCAGAGAACCCGCTCTTTCCCTTCCTACCCCTCTGGGGATAGCTGTTCGCTGTTCTGTATGTTGCTTTCTATATAAAATAGACGTTTTAAATATGGCAGTGAATAATTTTTCCCAAGCTGTTTTTTAAAAATAGATTCACAAAAAACATTTTTTCCACACAAAGCTGTCCAGAAATAATGTACAAATTGTTAGGAATAAAGATTAAACATTTAGTAAATCTAATTATTTTCAGAGACTAAGTGTACTCTGTAGGGCGTTAGACGAAAACTTCAAAAATAAATGATTTTTCTTCTTTATTAGTGCATTTGACTAAGGGCTAAGGGGTGCGGCAGGGACCACTTTGAAGGAAGCGTTCGTCTGACGCAAAGTTCGATTTCATGGTATAACTCCACCGGGAAAAGTTTTTTAAAATTCAGTAATTTTTGGGACATTGTATGCTATTCTCAATTTTTGAAACTAATATGATTTTTGGAAAGTAACATTTAAAATAAAGCAGAATGATAATATTTTCTGATAAAAGAAGATTTTATTTTTTTATTTTGATTTAGGTTCTGAACATGATTAAATTCCTCCCCCCCTCTAGATTAAAATAGTTTCCCTGTTGAGTTTTACCAAAATGGGCATTCATTTTAGGAACTTAAGATCTCTTTAGCTCTGATATTATTCAGTGATCATATTTAAAAGAAATCCCTGGCATTCTTTTGACATACATAACAATTTTTTGAATCATGTTTTATCCACTTACAACACTACAGTCTCAGTCTAGTAATGTAGTACCTTATCCCAATACCGTGTTCACTGTTCACCCTTTATATTATAAATGACTAACATAAAATTAAATGCGGATCAGTAAATATGACAGACAAGCATTATTTTGGGTGGTAATTGCTATTTACTTCGTTTAGGACTTAAATTGATTTATGAGAGTGAGAAAGTCAGTTTGAAGTAGGATTAAGGCATATTTAAATATTTCTTACGTATATTTACTGTATATGAGCGTAAGAAATATTTAAATACCTAATTTTAAATGCCTACTTTAAAAAAAATACTAATTGCATTTTAATTAATTTTTCATTTGAGGGCCAAGTATAATCTTGATATGCGATCAAATGAAATCCACTCAATTGTTCACCTAAATACTATATTCTCATTTGGGATTACCCTGTTAACTACGATGAGCCGACTTGCCGACATGCTCGACAACGTCATAAATTTTCGTTTTGATGCCCTCAGTGTCAAAACCATCATGAGCTTAAATCTTACACAATATGTGCGCGCGCAAGAGAGTGCGTATGTACCAACAACTGCTAATGTAGTATGCTTAGTACAGGGTGTTTTTTAGCAACCCATTTTTAAGATTGAATGATGTACATATAAATATGAAATGAGTATTGTTTTGTCAATTTTTACATGTTATACAACCTATTATTTAAGTTTGTAACCACATGCTTAAACCACAACATATATAACCAGCTGTATGTCATTTAGCTTACATTATATGTCCAAACAATCCGTCATTGACAGTTATGCTCTCTCAGTCAAATTCCTGAACACATTTTGCAAAGTACCTCTTTGAATACTTGAATTAAATTTGTTATGCTTATTTTGAGGTGCTGAATATCCTGTGAATTGTTTTTGTAGGCCTTACTTTGTTTGTACTTTCCCAAATAAAATAATACAGTGGGGGCAAATCCGGAGATCTAGGGGGAATAATCCTTCACTGGTAAAATAAAGTTTTGGTTGCGTTTAAAAAAACACCCTGTATAAACATCGAACTCATATAGTGTAATGTGTACGGTTACTGTATACTTGATGACATAAATAAATCCCTAAGCATGTCTTTCCATAGGGGAAGAGAGTAAAATAATTCTTGTGGTAAATAATTGTTGTAGGATTGTGTTGTTGTTGTAAAATAGTTGTTGTTGTGGATAGATGAGGAAAGCATGGCCTTATATCTCTCAGAAATAAGGCAAACGTAGTTAAAATATATTTCAAAATTCATAAAAAACTAAATCCGGGATTAAGAATTAATGAGTGAAATAAAGTAGAATAAATTACGATACAGTATTAAACCGGTTGCGGCCGAGCGACTGAGAGTGTAGGCTATAGTATTGTGATTGCGAGGGCGCGGCGCGCGGCGGGCCGTGTGTGCGAGGAGGTGGTCGCGCACGCGCAGCTAGAATCAATACGGAGCGTGCTGTACCTCACTCGCGCACACTGCCGCTGCCGCCGCTACCGCCACTGCTGTTCCTTCTGTCGTTCTGTCCCATCTCTATAGGCTAGGCTTCAGGTGCGTCCACACTGGGCAAACGTTCGTGACAAACTGACAAACATGTTCGCTGAACATAATTTATTCGACTAACTAGAAAGAAACGCTTGCCGAACATTTAAGTCGTTTGTCAAACAATATATGATGTTCGCTCTAAACTCAGTATTTAGGTTGTGTCGAGTGAGATGGATGTGCGTATACGTGTCCGTTTACAACAAACATGCATTCCTAGCAATTTTGTGAATGTTTGACCTTCCATTTAAAAATCTTTTACCTATTGGCAAACAACCTCTTGACAATGTCAGGACCATAATTATTCGTAATTATTCGCGTGAGTTAGAAAACTAGCCCGATCGGACCATCGCAAGAAGAAATGGAGCAGGATAACCCCCTCAAAAAAGATTTTTTGTTTTTTTTACATAGAAAAATTAAAATAATCTAATTTTGGGTTTCACCGTTGAATTCAGCTCGAAAAACAAATAATTTGGCATTTGAATCATCGTTCATGTCCATTGGTTGCCGAGATATTGAAAGTGGTAAACACAGTACGTTGTCCCAATGTTAATCTTATGGGAAATAAACAAAACTCTATATCTCTCTTATTCTTCAACATATCTGAATAAAACTTGGTATGTGTCCTCGTCTGGTTGAGGTCTACTGAATTAAGGAAAAAATCAGCCATTTTCACATTTATGTGGCCGAAAAACTACTGTACATTATCACTCTCCGAACTAACCAAAAGTTCGCTTGTAGAGCGAACATTTACGTCGAGCAAAAATGGCGACGCTCTACTCCAAACATCGCTATAAGAATGTTTGTCAAGGCGTCCACACCAACCGAACATCAAACGTTCGCCGGCGAACATTGTTCGTCCAGTGTGGACGCAGCTTTTCACCTATCTTATTATTGTCACCCGCGCCGCCCAAGTCTGTCGCAGGTCTTGGGGATTCAATGGGAAAGGGATCTGTATTTCCAAACATTATTGGAATACAAATTATGTTACATTGATCAAATGTATTTGGAATCGTGATTATTGGTTTATAAATGGTTTAGAAATCATATGGTTGTATTTTTAAACTTTTCGTCTTTGAGTTGACGTTTTCTCCGGGCTTTGCTCGACTTTTAATATAAATTGAACAGTATCTTTTTAATGAAAACAATAAAGGGTAATAAAATATAATAATAATCTTATAACAATTTGAAATTTTAAAAAATCTCAGATTATTTTTAAAGAGCTTCACCGACATTTCACCACCCATTTATAATTTTCATATATATTTTGCAAATTACCAAAATCACCCATATTAATTCGTTAAATCCCTATTAATTCATCTTTAATAAGTTCTGTGTGTTCATATAGATTTGTAACGACATCGTTAATTAATTATTGATATATGTAGTGTGCCAAGTATAACTAATACGTTTCATAAAATCAGATTACATCAGGTCATTGTAATCACCTGCACAAAACCAGGCTCGCAGTCTAGTGAGTGGTTCTCCAGGCTGACGTAGTAATACAGGGTGATTTTTTTAACGCAACCCATTTTTAATATTCAATAATGCACATGTAAATATGAAATTAGTATTGTTTTATGCATTTTTACATTTTATACAACCTATTATTTAATTTTGATCACATTTAGTTTACATTATGAGCTCAAACAACCGCCACTGGCATTTGTATGAAGTTATGCTCTCTCCATCAAATTCCCGAACACGTGTTGCTAGGGACCTCTTTGAACTTCTTGCATTAAATTTGCTATGTTTGTTTTGAGGTACTGAGTATCCTGTGAATTGTTTTCGTAGGCTTTACTTTTTATGTATCCCCAAAGAAAATAATGCAGTGGGGTCAAATCTGGGTATCTTGGGGGGAAATAATTCTTCACTGAAAAAATAAAGTTTTGGGTTGCGTTTAAAAAGAAAACACCCCGTACATACTTTGGAAATTTCTTAACTGATACATTAAAGCGAAACGCAAATACAGTCTGCTTTAATATCTTTACATCATACTACACAGAAACATCTGTTTTCTGCGCCTCACTCTTGGCTGGAAAGTTACTCTTTGCCGATCACTTCACGGTAAATTTACCATGCAGTGCACAGTAAATTTACAGTACAGTAGGAAACGGAAATAACGGAAGTCAACAATTTAAAGAAATCAACTGATTGCAGTAAACCGACGTTTAATGCATGTTTATTGGTTACTTCTGAGGAACATAGTGGCGGCACTGGTGGCAGAAGCAAATGTTTATTAATTCGTTACTGGCGAGGTTTGAAGAATTGGAAACGTAATAGTTTATGCATGAAATACGTTATGATTAAAAATATGTTTTTTTAGTAATATTATGTAAAGTATCGTACGTCACAACTCCCGGTAAGTTTTACCGGGCTAGTAACGTAATGTACTATTCGAGGTATAAAATAGCAAACAAGAGAGACAACAACACAACGTATATAACAACACCTAGCAAAACATCGATTATCCGCGGTCAATAACTAGTTTTCTTCATCTATACGCAAACGTCCAGTTTGACAAACCGACCCCGAGGGTGGCCACAATCCCTCAAAGAAGACAGATGCGATCTTGTTCTATCGAGACTTCAGCATTTGTATTCTCGGATCCATTTACTAGATGGAACCAAATACTTTGGTTACATGTATTAGATGTAGATCTAACTTTTTTACCACATCTGTGTATATATGTTAGAACACTTTAAAAATTGTCGGAGAAATATTAAGGGAAAATAAGTCAGATTTGTATACGGTTTAATACGTCTATTTAATATATTATTGTAATTTGATCTGGCCTAGTTTGAAATTTGAACCTTTGCTTAAATTCACGAAACTTTATTTCCATAGTTTATTTATTGTATGATTAAAAACCCTCAAGAGGTAAACTGAAAAAGCTATGGATTAGTTTGAATAAATGAACCTGCCATCTCAGATTGTGGCGCAAAACTTTATGAAGATTTTGTGCAGATTTATTTGGAATATTCTCAGTATCTCAAAAGCAGGTACAGCAACTTAACAAACCGATTTTATACACGCCGAAATATAAAAATAATATTGACATTTTTGCTTTTCTGTCTGTTACTTTTAAGAAATATCTCGAACGTTAATGAAACTCAATATAAAAATCCTTTTCTGTGGCAACCACGGAAAATTTTATATAAAAATAAAATGATGTGTTGTGGAGGCGCAAAACAGCTCTTTAATAAATTATGCAACTCATTTTTTTGTATAATCAAATCAAATAAAAATATCTTTATTTTTCTCTAGCGCAAATACAGTACAATAAATAGCGTAAAAAATACAATTAATCTTATTCTATATTACAAATGTATGTCACATAGAATTCATCCAAAGAGTACAGTGTTTTTTGTATCAGGTATTCTTCCAAAACCCTCTTAAATTTGGCAGAATTTTCTATCTCTTTTATTTTTTCAGGAACATACTTTAAACATTTTAAACCTGCATAGGAAGATTTTGTGAAACATTCCAATTTATGTTTTGGTGATACCGTCTCATATTTATTCCTTGTATTGTATGAATGAAAATCATGGTTACTCTCAAAATATTCTATATTATTTTTACAATGCACGATACATTCGAGGACATAAAGGCTGTAAACAGATGTTAAGTTCTACAAAATGGTGTCTCACAGATTCATCGCATTTTAGATTTATCATTATTCTAATAGCCTTCTGTTGTAACACAAGAATTTTGATCATATTTAGGTTTGAAGTACCTCCATAAACACTAATTCCGTATGCAATATGAGATTGTATATGAGCATAGAATGTAGTTTTTAAAACAGATAAACTGAAAAGGTAAAACTTTTTTAAGCAAAAAGAGCAGAATTATTTTTTATAACTTTTTCCACATGCATGTCCTAGTTAAGATTCTGATCTACCATCAAACCGAGAAACTTGGTATAATTGAATTCACCTGATCTAATTCCTAGTTTTCTGCCAAAATCAAAAGATTCCAGGGAGTTCTCTTTTGTCGTGTGTGAATAAATTGGTTTTCTCATAATTTAATAATTTACTAATTTATTTCCAGAAAAATACTCTTGTAAATTCACCTATTTCTATGTGTACGTTTTGGTGATGACTTACAGGACACTCTGTATTAATCTGCAGATTAAATATGTTTTTATTGAAGTACCTTTTCCAATAGAAACTAGTAAAACAAACAACGATTTGAAAATGCAATAATTGCAAAACCGAAAATTTTATAACCACTTGAGAAACAAATAGCCAGCCAAACAGAACGAGGTAGCTACGTGAAATACTGCCTCGTCCTCCACTTCAACTGTTCACGAGTCTGTTGTGAGTAGATTTTAGCATATTGAGTTCACAATATAAATAAGTTGTAAGTTTTAAAAGCAATATTAAAGCTGAAATTTTACCTTATAAAAATACAACTCATGCAATTGACACATTTTACTGATCACAGTAAAAAAGAGAAAATAGAGGAAGAGATCTATATATTGGATTCTGAATGATGCTACTATCTATTAGCAATGGCTATCATAATAATAAAAATAAAAATCACTAAGTTATTACTAACTTGTATTAATATTAATAAAGTATAATTATGTTTTTCACAAAGGCCTAGTTTCATTGTTAAAATACAATTGTTTAATAATTACTATATGTATATTATGTACATATGATTGTATTATATACATTTAATTGCATATATATAATATAATATAATATAATATAACATAATATTATATTATATTATATTATATTATATTATATTATATTATATTATATTATATTATATACATATAATTTTTTTAATTTCAGACGCATAATAAATAAGTGCAGATTTAGTACAAAGTTAGTACAAATTAGCAAAAAAAACTTTTGATTTTTTGAGGTAGTTTTCGTATTTTGTCAGCTCTGTAGCTTTCAGGGATCAGGAGATATGAGTTTTTGAAAAAAGGTAATTAAATTTTTGTTGTTCACGTGCCATAATGCCAAAGTTGAACACGCTTATAAACTGTGACTTTTACTATCCATTATTATCCATTTTTAGCCCCTGAGCTGTACGATCAAATATTGCATGATTTCACTGACTTACAGTGTAACCGTCTGGACAACTCAAAATAATTTAAACATGAATTAGGACATGTTTCAACGTATCTACGTCATCTGATTTTTCAAGAAACTAGGTGAGTTTTCCTTCACTCCAATAATATATTTTAAGAAACTAAGTATTTAAATTGTGAATCAACCTATTTATAAAACAATTCACTTTTCAAGTATATTTTTATATTTTGATATATTGTTGCTATGAATCTTCCCTCACAAATATTTCCTCGTTTAAAGGAGATATTATGACTTGTTGATCCGAGATTGACTTTCGCCAAAGTCGGGTCTCGAGGAGGAACACAACCACTCGCTCTGATAAAACGGCGTCTCCCGAGCTCGGAGATTATCCGCCTCATGTCATCAACGCAGATACAGCTTACTTATCTACCCAGCACATTTCAGATTTTATATATGAGGCGGGTCATAGCAAAACTGGCTGACATTTTTTTCGATATTGATATTGATTTTGACGGTTTATTACTCTATGGGAGTCGATACACCAGACTGAGTGCTCACTATATGTCATTTACTATCCAAAAACAATGTTAAAGTTTGGACGTTGTAGCAAAACTCGCCTTTTCCATCGCGAATGTTGTTGCAAAACTGGTCATTTTGTAGCCGACCAATGGTGTCGGCTATTACAAGAGTATTACGACTATTTACATCTCGTCTTACTGAAGTTTCTAAAGGTTGCAGCTGCTATCAGTTTATTTTAAAAATAATTATGAATACAATCATTAAACCTTCGCCACGTGGAAAAGGGCGAAAGAAGAAATCTGATCCCAAGGAATGGAAGAAATGTTGACGTTTTATTACTCTATGTATTTTGGTTTACAGGGGGGGTTGCTGGCTGTTTTCGGGGGAAATAGCATTGAGGGGATGGGCCCCCTGCCTACCGTAATGCGACTTTGATAACAATTTACTTTGTATACATGTTATTATAATTCTATATTCACAGCATTGGTGCAATAAGGTTGTGAATTTAACTTCACAGCTGAAACTGAATCACAACGAATTTTCTCAATCATAAAAATGATCGAGAAAGCTGATCGAGGACTATTTCCGATTTAAACATTTACTGGTGTAATTATTATGAGAATTCAAACGGAAAGTGTTCTTAAAGTAGCGGTTCTTACCAAAATGTTTAAACAGAGCTTATTAAATAAAAATCTATAGTTAATTTGTCTTAATATTAAGCAGCTTATTCAATCAAATTTTATCAGACATATAAATAACTCTTTCCAAGGCTTCAATTTTACGGTGATTATAAATATTTCTATTTACTTATATAATTATGATTGTTTGCGTATTTATTTTACAGGGTTATGGAAATCAACCATTTGCAATTAATTGTGATAATCTTTTTTGTGGATATAATTTAATTAAAATATAACTTATATTAATTTAATATAAGTTAAAAAAGGAGCAAAAACATTACTAAGAGAAACCCGCGTAGCAACTATGCAAGGAGATTCTGGAATCTTTTCCATTCTGTAAATTATGACTTGTAATACTCTGGAATGCGCTTAAAAACGTTTCGCGCTTGAACTGTGAAAATTCTTTTAAAAACTAAAAACTACCCGCACAATCTCGATTTTATTAATTGTTACAGAGAAATTCGTTCACATTGCTCGTTTCGTAAATATAGTAATATCAATCAAGTACAAAAAATCGTCACAAGTCATAGTTTATCCCACGTTTTTTAATTGTTTAAAATATTTTTAATAATCGGAAAAATCCCATGTCTTCTTTTGTCACCGGCAGTCAGAGTCAGTGAAGTGGTTCAAATATAGTTATTGGTACCTCTTCTGTATTTTAAAGTTATATCTTACAAAGTTATATCTCACATGTTTTTATCCAAACAATAACCTATAAAGTGCAGTATCAACATGACTGACAGGAAAGTTGTAGCCAAAGATAGTTTAGATACTTTTTATACATTTTTATGAATTTGATAAATTTATAAATTATTAACTTTTTGTAAAGTTTTGAGATTTTTGTCATGTGAAACAATGTTTTTTTATACATTTGCACTATTAATAATTTTTTGTTCAATTAAAACAGCCTATAAACTTTTATTTAATGAATTTTTTTATGTTTTGAGATATGCCCAATGTCCTCTACAGATGACATATATCTTTAAAAAAAAAAAACTTTGTGAAAAGATTTTCAATGAAAATTATTTAATTGTGTTCATTGCATTGTGCACCTTTTAAACTTTATAATCATGTATTCTTACTGGAATGAATCAAAATTTTCATCAAAAACTCATAAAAAATAGGTAACACTTTTAAAAAAATTTTATTTTAATTTTTTTAATTTTTTGGTTTTTATTTTACTTTCACAGATGAGACTTATTATTTAAAACTGTTTTGTATACATAAATTATGTTCTTTATGGAAAAAATATAAAATTATGTTTGAAAAACCTCATTTTTGACTGACATTTTTGCTCATTGTCCTCTCCAGAGGACATGCCCGTAAATTACTATAAAAAAATCGAAAAAAATTAAATTTCCTCAAAATGTGTTTAAAGGATCCCTATGAAGCGTTTTTGAACAATTATTAAGTTCTTTTCCAAAAATTTTGGTCTTGGGTCTGAAAGGGTTAATTGTTTAAAATATTTTTAATAATCGGAAAAATCCCATGTCTTCTTTTGTCACCGGCAGTCAGAGTCAGTGAAGTGGTTCAAATATAGTTATTGGTACCTCTTCTGTATTTTAAAGTCATATCTTCCTGCAGTATAATTTAATAAAGTAGTTATGCTATATCTTTCCCCCTTTTAGAGTTTTCGAAGGAGTTCTATCCTCTTCAAGCGTAATTGAAATTGACATACAATTTATCGCCAATGGCTTATAACTTCATTGCTTTGGAATTCAGTTTCAAGAGAACTTAAATTTTGACAGTACTGATTTTTTTTTCGATCTCTTAATTCTGATTGTCCAAATATAAATATTATGTATAGCTTTGATTCTGATTTATTCTGTTTCATTTATGAACACTATGCGAAATGTTCTGGCTAATACACTAAAATATGAACTTGAGTTAGATTTTACTAAAAACTGCAAGCTTGCATAAACGTAGGAAATAGTTATTTGCGCATCTAGAGACTAAAGTGCAACTTTTTCTCCGTGAGCCGAGGGCGAAAATTTTCCCGAAGGTGAAAAAGCACTTTAGTGCCTTGATGCACACAACATTTTTCCTTCACCTACACCAGTAACAATATCTGTGACAGTATAACTTTACCTTCATATGATCCTTTTCTCCTTTAAACTAGGCTAGATTTTAATTACATATAAATATATAACACAAGGTACTTAGGCAATTTAAACTACCATGTATTCACACTTTCGCACTATTTTTAACATTATTATTTAAGTCTATTAACTAAAAAAAATACCACCCATATCCGTAGGTAATAATCATGTTTATAAAATGTTCGGTTTATTGGTAACAACAAACTATAAATCAGGTGTTTTATATTCAGTGTTGCCAACTTAATTCATACAAAAAATTATTACCTGGCTATTGAATGTATACGGTTTTGTTTACTTAAGTTGAAACACTGATTTTCTTTAATTAAATTCAGAGTAAGCAAATGAAAATCGACAGTGTTGCCACATTTCCTCACGGTCCATCGCGGTGTTGACGGATTTCTCCCTATGTATTTCTTATGAGATTACTTTTTGTCCCATGGGAGAAAAAGTAGACACTTTTAGTCCCATGGGAGAAAAAGTACGTAAGTAAATACCATGGAGTATAAACTAGTACTTTAGTATTCTACTCCAGGGGCTAAAAGACGACTTTAGGTAGTAGGTGGAGGAAAAATATTAATCGACGAAGATAAAATGAAAATAAACAATCAATTCTGAGTCATAACTTTGAGTCATCGGATTAGGCGTGAGTGTTAGTGAAGGGGACATGGTAAACAAACTCAATTTCGACATCATATTTTTATCAAACAAAAAATACTCTTCTAAATAATATGTAGAAGAGAATATAATAATATGAAAGCTGAATAAAAAAAATCTTCGTTCCTATTTAGCGAAGGAAATCAAATTCGAGAGCAAATAACAGCCAAGGTTTTTTAAGGAAAAAATACACTTGCTTATTTCACCCTGAGGTGAAAGGACCTAAGCCACCTTCAGAACTTGATTCAAATAGTATTCACGCTCATTCACATAAAATCCATGTAAAAAGTATTATTAAAGCGAGCGAAGCCTCGAATAATACGCTAAATATGGTTCCAAATGAGTTACAATCGCTAAACACATTAAACTGTAAATTAAAGTTATCGCTATTAGCGTCGACGCTAAGACACAAGTAAATTCCCTAATGAGAGAGGTCTATTACTTATTCCTTTTCGCGTCACTTCACGCTCATATTTTTGAAAGGACACCTTCCCTTTTCCAGGACATAATGAGAGTTTTTGTTCATCATCGCTCGGACGCCGCGCGCCGCCCCTCTCTCGCTCTCTCGTCGTCGCCTTTTACTGATTCGGACGACTACTGACAAACCGACCGTTAGTGGAAAAGAAGGCACTCAATGTCAGAAAAATTCTTCGATCTGTAATCGTTTTATACAATTTTTTGATATTAAATAGTCAAATAGAAAAAACAGCAGTTTAGGTAGTCGTTTGAAATCATAATTTTAAATATCCCCGTTGCAACAAACTTGAATAGTCAGGACTTCAAAATGCTTATAAATAATTTAGACGGGTACTTAAGTATTATATCGACCACAACCGCACTTTATTCTAATAAGAATTTACCCAACCAAACAAAAACTCTTAAACGCACAGCTTTTCAGCAATTCACTTTTCAATAAGTGATGAAATTATAAATTTACTACATATCTGTATCGTTGGCTGGTTTACTGTCTCTACCAAAACTGAACGATGTCGCTGGCAGTGAGTAGAACCATTGACAATACACCTGTAACAGACTGCCATCCGCTGCTAGCCCTATGGCCAAGAGCGGATGCAAAGCGTAATGTATTACTGAGATCAATAGATAGTACCACCAGTTAACACATAATCATGTAGGGTGTGGTTAGAAAATAAATTTTATAATCGCTGATAACCTAAATTCTAACTTTATCATACTGTGGTTTTTACCGCAGTTTTGGAAAATAAATCATGTATAAGTATTCTATGTACAGATAGAAATAATTTTTATTAGTCGAACACATTATTTTTTAGGGATAACGGTGTAGCAACGAGTAGGCTTGAGTCGGCATTCCCCGCGGATGAGTTCGGTTCTGACTCAAGTAGACCCAATGTGACGGTAATAATTTTCTGAGTCGAGTCGGCTCGCACTGAGTCCGAGCTCGTGAAGGTTCGGCAATCTCCGTGCGAGTTCGTGTCCTACTCACTTTGTTCAGTACAGGCCAATTGAACAAATCTTGACTGGAGTTACTAATGAATTGACTCGAGTTAACTCGACTCAACACATACTATTTTCTAAGCTGTGAAAGAAACTAGGCAATTAGAGTTTTCTTGCACTTTGTCCTTGCGCTGTAAATTGATATTTGAAAATACACAATAAAACAAAACGTATTTAACGTTCAAGCAATAATGAAAACTAAATAATATGAAGAGGTTATGCATGTTTGAGTCGTAGACAGTTCACAACATCTGATAATCTTATTGTTTACATTTGCCAGGGTGGTAAAACTGGTTGTCATGATGACCTAAAAAAATATTCCACACGTCACTACTTCCCCGCTGGCGCCGTGTCCCCCAAATCTCCGCCCCTCCTACCAAACACAGCCTCAGTAACTGTAACTATATCATCATAAGATCCACAGTAACTTGAACATCTATACGGTGAGTATCATAAACAATATGCGAAGTAGACCAGCCAATCAGAAAGCGTTCTGCTGGTCGGTGGTGCGCACCAGAGCGACAGGACTTTTACACTAATTATTGCGCCAAGTTCTTTTGCAAGTCGACGCACCAGCAAGTCTCGCTGCAAGCCAAATTAGCACCAACTTCCAAGCTTCCAACTCACCTTTTATTTCAAGGTTAAGTATTTATTTGTCAATAACAAATGAAGACTATGTTTCATTCTAGTAATGAAAAATCTCTCGAGATTTGGCGCAGTTTCACGAGATTTGCACGTGAACTTGCTGAACCTTCTTTCAAGTGTTAGACTACCATGACGTCACATCTTTTTCTTACTCTCACCTGCGCAAGATATCTACCGTATAAAGATATTCTAGGTACTGTGATAAGATCGATAACATAAAAAGTTGACATTCCGGGCAATCCTTATGCAATTTTTAAAAAGTTAACTGCCTGGTTACTTCTACAAAATTAATGCTTAGTTGTTCGCACGTCAATCGAGGAGCATAATGTATTTGGTCCATCGCGTATCAGTCTCGCACATCTTTCCTGTATAGAATAATGCAGAAGGACCATTCGGTTTGTAATGGATTTTTTCGGGGATTCTATGGTGTTCCAAATCTGTCTCATTACTGTATATGGTTAGGTACATTATTATTTGGGGCTTGTTGTACATTATTTGATCCTATGTTTATGATAACTTTGGATGGTAATTAAGTTTTTAAGAGTGCAAATATCTGCTCATGTGAGCAATTTTAATCATGGAATAAACACCGAAAATACTTTCTTTGATTTAATGTTTAGAGCAGGAATTGCCCTTTTTAATATTGAGTCACTATCAATACATCATCGTTTTGGCTTCCATCGAATAGGATGTCCTTCTCGGGTTTTCTCACTTCTAAATTCGTTTCGAAATAACACTCTTTTTTATTTTCTTTATGGAAAACCAATATCAAACGCTCCAAGACAGTTGAAAAACGTGATCTTTCAAGTCTTAGAACTCGGTAGCCATTAGGAATACAAGAAAAAAATAATAAACAGTTTTGAAACAAATTTATTAAGATCTACTTTGTATGTTGGCTGCAAGAGTCCTTAGAGCAAGACATTTTAACGAAAAGTCAAAAGGCCCCATTTTCGCTAATTGCAGCCAGAGCAGTGCGCCTCATTTTCATGATATCTTTTGGTATATTATGATTTTTAGATTTTTATGTTAAACCTTGTTTTGACTAGACCAGTGGTTCCCCAGTGTGTGGGTCGCGGCGTGGACCCACCCCCATTGGGTAGTTAATCACCAATAATTATTAATATAATTTTAACAACGATAAGATTAGGTTAAAATCGATGCTAACTTGAGAAGTTGTCACAATTTTTTCACTCAAAAGGATAATCTTTCCCTTGAGAGGAATTTGAGGATAAGACTAGGCAGTGTGAAACGAACGTGAATCAGAGAGGACCTCACCGCCATTCGGATCCCCATTATTATTTTAGGGATCTAGTTATATTAATCTACTTCCCAATATTATTTGGTTACTTAGTATAAGTCTTCGTTATCAACATTCCCAAGCCTTTATTTAAAAATATATATCAATGAACAAGACAAGACAGGGAGGTCTTGCTGGCTATTTACTGGATTGTTTAATTCCTATTTTATTTGCATTTATCATTAGACATGTAACTAGTGATGATAAAATAATACCATCAAACACATAAACCAATAAATGCAAAATAAATAACATTAATCGTTATCATAAAATAGTAGGAAATATAACTATACACGTAATGTTTATGAACCACTAGGTACTTAAATTAATCATATGCTTGGTTTAGAAAAGAAAACGTTAGGCAAAAATAACCGAGGTATTTCCAATCATATGTCTTCTATTATTAGTTTAGGTGAAATAAAGAATCCTATGAACACTTCATGAGGAAGCCATACTTCAGTCCTCTCAATTTCCTACAAATCTCTGTCAAAGCCTTTCAACCTATTGTGTCTGGTATCTATTACTTGCATTTTTTTACGGAGCACACAGACCGTGAAACTAGAAAATGAATTTAAAATATTTCAAATCGTGATAACTTACACTGGAAAATCCCATCGTAAGCATTGGAGAAACCATATATTCCGAGCATGTCTTGAATCTTTGACACTTTCAGGCTAAATGTTTCACCCCAAGGTAGTGTTAGTCACAATCGAAATATATTTTTTAAGATAAATCTTTAATATCTTACATTTTTAGTAAGAAGAAAATTACACCGGGCGCCGTTTACCTTCCGCTTATACCCTGTAATCCAGCAAGAGCAAGATGCCATCGGACATGTAAATACCAAGTTATTACAAAGTTTCGAAACTTAACAAGATATTCTCCATATTAAATTATTTACATCTGATTTTTTTTCAAGATAGTTTGTAATTTAGACACTATTGCCATTGATAAAATAAATTCCTCTTCAATTATTGTGACCGCAATTAAAAGTGTTGACAATTAATAAATGTAAAAAGTTCCAGTTGTCCTGATCTACGAAACAATCCATCATATTTGGTTTACTTGTAATTTGTTCCGTATATTCATCGATATCAGATTTTGATATTCATGCAATGCAATCAATTTGTCATTTGGATTTTGGCTATACTAGTTAGATCTACAATTTTGAATACATTGGGGATACTTTAAAACACGTCTTGTACTTTGGTACGCCCTAGCTGAATATAATTTTGAAGACATTTCCGGCTTTAAGTCTCTGACGAGGCAGCCAATTCAGCACTTTTGAACAACCCACGCCCCACTTTGCCACCCCTGTAAAACTTGTTTTACCATGTGGAGAAAGTTTTTAAGTATTTACGTTTTTACTTGCTTTAGCTTCCTTGTGTTTTGAAGTACTTCCTCGATTCCGATTCTCTTTGATTTTCGTATGCAAATTACACATAATATTTTATTGATTGTTTACCAACGGGGGAAAAAAGGGAAAAAGGGTCATTAGAACGCATTTTAAACGATGTTCTCTGTGATGATTAATTATGAAACGACACGTTTACTAACACTAAATCAAAGTGTTCAAGTTTTATTAGGCTATGATGAGGGAAGGTTCAGATCCACTTGTTATTTAGGTCTTAAACTTAAATAACACCACATTGACAGTTTTTCATGATACGTAAACATTTTATAAATAAGACTTTTTAAATAAACCTAACAGGGGAAATATAGCCAGTGTGAAGAAGTTTAATTTTAAGTTTTGTCTTGCTTACTAAATTAGCTGAGCGATTTTTTTTTCAAATTTAATTATTTTACTATATATTGGGCTCACACATTATTCATTTAGGGGCTTTATGTCTTAAGAATTATAAACCGTTCCATTGTCAAGTATAGCAATAATACAACTCGGGGATATCCTTAATCGTAAGTGCATCAAACCTAATAAGTGGTTTAAATCTTAGTGAGTAAAGGTAATATATGTAATTACTTTCTGTAACGCTGGATAATAAAACTCTTGAATAAGGGGAAACGTGGGAAGATTATAGGATACAACGATGACGCTTTAAACGGTCAGGCTGCACCTTTAATGAGGTGATGTTTACAAGCAAAGTGCACTGAAAGTATTCAGAGGATAGGGTGGTGAAGCTGCAAAGAGCCGTCTCGGCACTACCTTTCACCAACTTCTGAAGAACCACATTAAATAGCGCCATCTTAAAACTGGTCGATTATTTTTCCCGCTGAAGGAATTTGCGTAGATTTTCATTCATTTCCCGTAAAAAAATTCCCAAAAGCAACTATCTAATCTATTCTACATCTCGCCAACTGTCGCAGCGACTATCTCACCTCCTCTACATATCGCCAAAGGCTACAGCGACTGTCAAATCTCTTCTACAAATCGCCAAAGGTCGCAGCGACTATCTCATCTATTCTACATGTCGCCAAAGTTCGCAGCGACTATCTAATCTATTCCACATATCACCAAAGGTCGCAGTGACTACCTCATCTATTGTACATCTCATCAAAGGTCGTAGCGACTATCTCATCTATTCTACATCTCGCCAATTGTTACAGCGACTATCTCATCTCTTATACATCTCGCCAAAGGTCGCAGCGACTGTCTCATCTATTCTACATCGCGCCAAAGGTCGCAGCGACTGTCTCATCTATTCTACATCTCGCCAACTGGCGCGGCGACTGTCTCATCTATTCTACATCTCGCCAACTGGCGCAGCGACTGTCTCATCTATTCTACATATCGCCAAAGTCGAAGCGACTGTCTCATCTATTCTACATATCACCAAAGGTCGAAGCGACTGTCTCACCTATTTTACATCTCGCCAACTGGCGAAGCGACTGTCTCATCTATTCTACATATCGCCAAAGGTCGAAGCGACTGTCTCATCTATTCTACATATCGCCAAAGGTCGAAGCGACTGTCTCATCTATTCTACATATCGCCAAAGGTCGAAGCGACTGTCTCATCTATTCTACATCTCGCCAACTGGCGCAGCGACTGTCTCATCTATTCTACATATCGCCAAAGTCGAAGCGACTGCCTCATCTATTCTACATATCACCAAAGGTCGAAGCGACTGTCTCACCTATTTTACATCTCGCCAACTGGCGAAGCGACTGTCTCATCTATTCTACATATCGCCAAAGGTCGAAGCGACTGTCTCATCTATTCTACATATCGCCAAAGGTCGAAGCGACTGTCTCATCTATTCTACATATCGCCAAAGGTCGAAGCTACTATCTCATCTATTATATATCTCGACAAAGGTCGCCAAACTGACGGTAAATTTACCGTGCAATGATCAGCAAAAAGTAACTTTCCAGCCAAGAGTAAGGCACAGAAAACATATGTTTCTGTGTAGTATGATGTAAAAATAATTAAATAAGAACTGGGAGGACGTTTGGACGAACTTCTAAACAAATACAAGGATGTTTTCAAGCCAGGTGTAGGCCACATACTGAACAACTTGCCCATATACAGCTGGTACACAAAGCTTGACCAATATTTATGAAAGCGAGGCCAATACCTTACTCCTCGAAACAAAAGGTAGAAGTGGAAATCGAGAGCTTAGCATGAATGATAACAATTATTAAAATTCTGAATTGGGAACACCAGTAATTCCAGTAGTGAAACCCAGAGGTGAAGTTAGAATGTATGCCGATTATACGCTTACGGCGAACAGACAAATTCAAGATAAACACTATCCGATCACAAAATTCTGAGATATTTTCGCAAATATGAGCGGTGGTGAAATTGTCTGTACTCTGAACTTTAAAAAGCTTACTTTACAGACGCATAAAGAAAACACCGAAAACTACACACACCACCGGACCACTCTTAGGCACCGGATGGTTGGTTTTTAGTAGTTGGGCATGTTGATGGACGATGGACAAATTTGGGAAGGCCCCATCAACCCAATCTTGTACACGAAAGTTAGGGGGGATACCACGGTTATATGTTTTACCATATCTTAATTATTTACATTTTATAATTTGTTTACACCATAATATTTACTTTCAGTTATGAATAAATAGATGTGTACGTAACATGTACTTCGTACTTCTTACATGGTAATACGTTGTTGAAACTGCATGGAATAGAGGCGCTAACGTCTGGTTAGTGAATGAAAACTACGGTACAAAGGAACAGCTGATGCTTTGCGGAAATCTGGGGTTTGAGGTTTAATACGATCAACTTGTGTTTGTTACAATCATATTTTTCATGTGAATAAAATAGTTATTATTGTATTGTGTATCTATTTATGCATACAGGTGTACAGGTGGGGATAATGTTGTGTGTGTTTCAGGAGTAAAATACATTGTCCTTCCCTCGTGAAAATTGTCGCCCTCGGTAAGCCTCGATCGGGCGTAAACAATTTCCCTCGTAAAACAGTGTTGTACTTTGCTCCCTCTACACGACATAATCAAATGTGTTTTGATACAATCATGTTTTTTGTGTCGGCCAAATAATAATTTATGTACTGTATATTTATTTATTTGTATTGTTAAAGGGAACATTGTGTGTAATACTTGTTTGGTAATTATTTGTGTATTTAGGGGTAAAGAGCATTATTTGAAATTAACTTTACTCTCGTAATACAAACAACATTTTTCCTCCTCTTAAACGAATATATTTATTTAGTTATACAATTTTTACAATGCTATAAAACATAGCCAAAGCAATACGGTATTACACTATAGCATTGATATAAGTTTACATATAAAAAATAGAAAAACATACCAACTTTTTCAATAAAAAATCACATACAACAGTGTTAGTGTAAACTGTTAATGTAAATGTTACACTAAACATAGGTTTAGTGTCCATTATTGCTTTTCTTGCTACTGCAGATTATGAATAAATATCTAATAAACATTCAATAAGATAATACATATACTCAAATTTTTCTAAGAAAAATCAGTTATAATAAAAATAATTAATAAATAAGTTAGAAAATAAATACTTTTATTTTTTACGTAAAGACAATAAATAATGGTTTTGCAACATAAATCCTAAAAAATAAGACTTTACTTGACTTTACTTGCTGCAAAGCATCAGCTGCTTGGCACTCTAGTATTTGTTTAGTGCCATTGAACAGCTATTTGCACCTGAACCTCGTTAAGCTGCAACTTGCTTGTCTGTATCGAAATTTGAAGTTCATACGTTGAATTACTGCTTCTAACGTCATTCCTATGGGACTATAACACGATTAAAATATAAGGCCCAGTCCGTCCGTAAGACTAATGTTAATTTTAGCATTGGGTTTATGGACGGCGTGGGCCCTATGTTTTGAAACCAAATATACTTTACTCCTTCCGGAGATGAAGTGAATTTTCGTCATAAGAATCGCCAACATCGTCCCTCGTTGTTACGACAACTTTTTCCTTCGGGAGACAATCCTGCACTTTACTCCCTCAATACACAAATAACGATTGCTTATTATTATTAACTTGGCCTTCTGTTCATAGTTCAGACTGAAAACTAGCCATGCAATGTGTCCCGTAAAACAAGTAGTTGAGAAATCAACACGAGTAGCAAAATTCAGATTGAAAAATTAAACTATAAAAAACTGAAATCAACAAAGTATTTCACTTTTTATGAATAAGCCTCTTCGGTCATCATTCGTTTTAAGAAATATTCGAACTTATCCTCATTAAAACTAGGACACTACGCAGCGTTCACTGCAAAGACTTCATTTCATGGGCAACTGGGTTGAAAATTTAATGTTTACGAGATCGCTTAGTTAGTGTAGGGTAGACAAAAACTCCGCTATTGACAGGAAACGATCAATGCAGCTCGCCAAAAGGCTGTGACTCGGTCTTGTAAACAAGAACTTGAAACATCGAGCGACCACTGCTCCCCCGTGACCTCCTTCCGCCGACCCCCACATGCCATAGAGTAACAAATATGGCTCCTTCTATACACAATGCTACACATAATACGTGATACTACCGTGACCTCCTTCCGCCGACCCTCACATGTCATAGAGTAACAAATTTGGCTCCTTCTACACACAATGCTACACATAATACGTGATACTACCGTGACCTCCTTCCGCTGACCCTCACATGTCATAGAGTAACAAATTTGGCTCCTTCTACACACAATGCTACACATAATACGTGATACCACCGTAACCTCCTTCCGCCGACCCTCACATGCCATAGAGTAACAAATATGGCTCCTTCTACACATAATGCTACACATAACACGTAATACTCCCGTGACCTCCTTCCGCCGACCCACACATGCCATAGAGTAACAAATATGGCTCCTTCTACACACAGCGCTACACATAATACGTGATACTACCGTGACCTCCTTCCGCCGACCCACACATGCCATAGAGTAACAAATGTCGCTCCTTCTACACATAATGCTACGTATAATACGTAATACTCCCGTGACCTCCTTCCGCCGACCCACACATGCCATAGAGTAACAAATATGGCTCCTTCTACACCCAATGCTACATATAATACGTAGTACTCCCGTGACCTCCTTCCGCCGACCCACACATGCGATAGAGTAACAAATGTGGCTCCTTCTACACTTAATGCTACACATAATACGTAATACTCCCGTAACCTCCTTCCGCCTACTCACACATGCCATAGAGTAACAAATGTGGCTCATTCTACACACAATGCTACACATAATACGTAGTACTCCTGTGACCTCCTTCCGCCGACCCACACATGCCATAGAGTAACAAATATGGCTCCTTCTACACCCAATGCTACATATAATACGTAAGAGTAACATAGAGTAACAAATGTCGCTCCTTCTACACACAATGCTACGTATAATACGTAATACTCCCGTGACCTCCTTCCGCCGACCCACACATGCGATAGAGTAGCAAATATGGCTCCTTCTACACATAATGCTACACATAATACGTAATACTCCCGTGACCTCCTTCCGCCGACCCATAGAGTAACAAATATGGCTCCTTCTACACACAATGCTACACATAATAGTAGTACTCCCGTGACCTCCTTCGCCAACCCACATATGCCATAGAGTAACAAATATGGTTACCTTCTACATATAATAGGTAATACTAGGAGTCACCTAGTTGGCCAAAACGAAAGTGAGCTAACTATTATCTTTTTACGAACTTAAGCATAAAATCCAGCGTGTTAAAACATTGTCAGCGAAGAATTGTTGAGAGAACAAGTAGAAGTTTTGCTTCCAGTGCTAGGATGTTTAGCACCTTATAACGTAAGTGATCATTACTACAGAGTAGCACGATTGTTTTGTTTGCTTACGAATATGTGTATTGCAGAAAATGTGTTTACTATGCGTAAATATTGTTATTGATAAACCATCTGAAGTCTCTCTTCAAACTTCAAAGTGACCACTTTAGGCATTTACTTGTAAAAAGGTTACCTCAAACCGTCCTTTGCTGATCAGCTGTTAAGTGTTTCCATTAAAAATCCCCTTTCTAGGGATTTTTCATACTTCCAAGGGAGGAAGAAGGAATTGAGTGATAACCTACGATTAAATACCCCCGTTCCAGCAGACCTGCATACTCAGCGAATTTGAAATAATTAAATACATCATTTAGACGGAGCCTGAAATCAAGCAAAATCAACCTAAATCCTAAAATGAACATTCACAATTTTTTCCACGAGATTAACATGGGAAATGATTATGCAGGTTTGCTGCCATGAAAATACGAAATTCGGAGATTTTTTGTTACAATCCAGTAGATATCATCTAGGGAAAGCCAAGATTCATTCATATACGTTGAAAAATAATCGAGAAGTAGAATTTAATTCTTTTCCCATTAAAACATCGTACTGTGTTTACCACCTTCAGTATCTCGGTAGCCAATGGACATAAAGCAATAATTCAAGATACCAAATTATTTGTTTTTTTTTCTGAAAAAAGCTATTATAGCTTCTGAAAAAGCCATTATAGAAGGGGATTCTTGGGGCTACCACCCCGAGGAAGAGCGGAGGAGCATGACGTCACGAATAACGTGACCTATTCCACCAGCTCAGCCCCTCCCCCCCCCCCCCGAGACCACCCTCGACGATCTAATTAATGTGCAAATTAGGTAATTTAATATGCGAATTAGGTCATTTATTATGAGAATCAGGTAATTAATCTGTCAATTAATATGCTGATTAGGTAATTAAAATGTAAATTGAATCAAAAATATGTAAAATGGTTAATTAATATGCAAATTAGGTAATTAACAAACGAATTAAATTATTAATATGCAAATATATGTAAATTAAAATGCAAATTTATACTACTGTTTGTTTCTAACTTAGTTGACATAACTGTTCGCCTGGTTTTTTTTATTATACCACTGTTAGTTCATGCTTAATCATCTTCTATGTATTCATCATTACCGTTCATTTCCGGTTTAGTTAACAATACTGTTGGTTCTCGGTTTTGTTATCACTACGGTCAGTTTGTGATTTAGTTAAAACTACCGTTGGTTTTTGGTTTTGTTATCACTACTGTTGGTTCTTGGTTTGGTTATTACTTCGATTTGGTCTCGGTTTATATATTACTACTGGCAGTTCTTGGTTTAGTTATTACTACTGTAAATCCCAGATTAATGAAATCCGGATCAGTGATAAATAGATAGGAATCCAAGATACAAAGCACGAGACACGCACTAGTAACAGAAGTAGCTAGGTCACTGATAAATATGTTACATAACATAACATATAGGTAGCCCTACATTGCTACCTTGGGGGACAACAGAATAAGTTGAGAATAAGTCAGACTTGTAACCAGCTGGAGAAACATATTCATGTGACCTTCTAGGTATGAAGTGAAAAAAAACAAGATTGTCAGAAAATCTCCTTCATGATTCTGAATGTACAAAAACCAATTAATCATTTAGATCTATCCATTCCAAGACATCGGTTTTTAACGGTGTTCGTGACAACAGTTTTGCCGTATTATCGCCGAAACAAACAAAATAAAATAATGGAGTGAATTTCTAGTTCACGTGCAGCGATAAAAAATAAAAATCACAACGGAATGTTTTAGAAACAAAGATTTCCAATAACCGATCGCAAAACAGAAAACGTCTAGCACTACACTGATGATTCCAAACTTACGGCGATTCGCCTACACCCTTGCCGCCACCAGATTGTTGCTGTCTAGACGCTGTACCGTGCTGTCGTGTTATACAATAACGTCATTTTATTACTTTTTTCCTTAGATCATGCCAGAGCCCTTAACACTTTATGTTAAAGAACCAGCCAGTTACTATATTGTTTGACAACGATAATAACCCTCGGTTCAAGGGTAAAAAAGTCGACACGGTCTAGGGTTATGTTAATACAAATGAGTCCAATTTTACCCTTGTGAAATCAAAGTCTGTAGAAGTGGATTGGAAACATGGTGTAGTGATTCCCAGCCTGAAACTGTGTTTATTAAAGAACCTGACTTATATGAGTTTTTATCAAATCTAAGAAGTCTATTTGTAAGAAGTTTCAAGACTGAATGTTTGAACAAGGTTTATTTGCAATTAGAAATCAAAGTGAATACAAACTCAAATCTCAAAAATAACAGTTGTTAACAGTATTTCAATCACTCGTTGGACGCTCAGCAGCTTGAAGCTATGAAATCAGAGCATGAATCGAAAATTGAATGTATCGGTCAAATTATTTTTTCCATTTTCAAAACATGTATTTTGCATTCTAATCAAAGAGGGTGTACTTATTATTTAATTTTTTTGGACTTTTCCTACCGCTTCTAGTGTTTAAACTACACTACGTTTCGAGAGGTATTGAAACTCCTCTCGTTTTCAAGTGACTCTACTTAAAGTTACATTAACCTACTTATGTTTATTTAACCTGCTTTTTTGGGTTTTTTTTTGTTTTTTTGACATACAATTTACATTCATCCAACATTCAACAGAAATCTCACTCACACAAAATTTCATACGAAACACATCAAACATACTTAATACAGAAAGAAAATTAAAACTAAAACATATTAAACATGATACAGAACACAGATAGAAAATTAAAACAAAAACATATACCTTACTGCCGGCAATGCCTCCAAACTGGCAGTGGCACGACACTCACACACGTCCACCCACACTCACATACTCAACTCGAATCCTGTAGGGTGTACTTGATATGAACCGGCTTGGTCTTAGGTTATTATATAGTGTAGAGCAGTGTTTCTCAACCGGTGGTACGCGTACCACTGGTGGTGGGCGAAGGCCTTTCAGGTGGTACGCAAGAGATTGAAGAAGTAGTAAAAACTAAAATGGTTTCCGAACGAACGCTGTCCCGTCGAGCAGTAAAGTCACACTTAATGTTAATAATATGCTTAGCCGTATTAAAAGTTATTTTAGTTAAATTATTTTTATTTATAATTTTAATAAACTTTTCCAGAATATGTTTTGGTCATAATTAGCATCATGATATGCCGATATCGTACCATATTTTAGGACATTATTTATTTGAAAATTCGTTTTCCGAGCAGTATACCACATGTAATGAATTGCCACAATTGTCTGAACTTAACTTATTTTTATAATAAACTCAAGATACATATAGCAGAAGTGACAAGACGTATGACACGGGCTATGGGCTATGAGTAGCCATCAACGTTTAGTTGTCAAATTCAGTCGTGCCTCTATTGTTACTCTTTCATTTTAAGAGTAGTTATTTTTAGCATTATAAAGTGTTATTTTCATTGCAAAAATACTACTACCACTTTTATAGTGTTAATTTGGTAGTAATACTTGGGTTCGACCTGTTTTATCCTTTTGTAATAGGCTTAAATATAAGCTCGTTGGTGAAAATTATACTTTGAACTATTTATTTGAGTTAATTTATCAATATAAAATATGAGTAACATGTAAAATCTCAAATTGCAGAGATTATTTTTCATCGTGTTCTTTGAAATCACATGAACTTTTTCTTGTTAGGGATATTCAGATTAGCATTCAAGTGATTTTTGTCATATTGGCTATTAGAATTACTGAGCAGAGCTGAAGTAAACACATAATTCCCAAAATATCCTTTAAATCAAAATAAGATCTAAAAATTTACACTGACGAGTAAAATAAAATATATTTAGCTTGGAATAACAAAACCGTTAAAGGGCAAATATGAGCATTGTTGGAGAGGATCCCTCAGTGGAAGGGGGGGGGTCCTTGCGATGTTACGCCAAATTATTAAAAATAAGGTAGGTGGTACGTGGACACCAAAAGGTTGGGAACCACTGGTGTAGAGCATTATGTACCGTTTTGCATAATTATGTAGCGATGAATGGTCCAATCACGAAATATTGATATTTTGAGTCTTCCATTAAATCGGACTTAAACGCATTTCCCCGTAAACTTTGGTTATGTTATAGGATGGAGAATGATGTACAATGTCTAAATACCAAGTTTTATAAAGATTCTAAAATAAATAGATAAATCATTAAATATTGATATTTTGAGTCTTCCTAGAGTATAATTTATAATCCTTATATACCAAGTTTCATTAAAAAATCTGACTAATTTTGTGCAGTTAATTTTTGAATATATTAGCGCTTTCAATTCTCGAGATAGGCAACCTACAAAACACGAGTATCCAAACGGCTATGGGGGGTAGATGAAGTTTCAGCACAATCGCATAGTAAACAACGGAGATACAGCTATTTACATAGTATCTGAAGTGTAAGAAAAAAGAACCCTCAACCAGCTAAATACCACCCAGGCAGTAGAATTAACTAAATCAGAAATAAACATTTGTAATAACTAAAGCAATAACTTGCAGTAGCAATAACAAAACCGGCATCAGACAATATAGTGAACTAAACAGGGAATAAACAATAATAATAACTAAACCAAGAACTGTGAGTAGTAATATATAAATCGAGGCCAAATCGTAGTAATAACCAAACCATGAACCAACAATAGTGATAACAAAACCAAAAATCAACGGTAGTTTTAACGAAACCAAGAACTGACCGTAGTGATAACAAAACCTAGAACCAATAGTATTGTTAAGTAAACCGGGAATGAACAGTAATGATAATTAACCATGAAATAACAGTGATAATCCAAAAAACAGGAACGAACAGTTGTGTCAACTAAGTTAGAAACAGACAGTAGTATAAATTTGTATATCATTTACATACATTTGCATATCAATAACCTAGTTCGCATATTAATTACCTAATTTGCATATATTAATTACCCGTTTTGCATATTTTGATTCAATTTACATATTAATTAGCTAATTTGTATATTAATTGACAGATTAATTACCTAATTCGCATATTAAATTACCTAATTTGCACATTAATTAGATCGTCGAGGGTGGTCTTCAGTGGGGGCTGAATATGTCACGTGACGTCATGCTTCCCCGCTCCTCATCGGAGTGGGAGCTCCTAGAACCTTCTACTCATTATGAAAAAACTTATTCGGCAGCAGATGTCATCTTAGTTCAGTCTATCCATCACACCCATTTTATTTCGGTTAGTTCAGATTGAGGTTAGTAATAAGTTTGGAAACTGCTAGAACATTGATCGATTGTTCAAAAAAATCCGATCAAATTCGAATCTGTTGTTTAGTTTAGTTTAGATACTTCAAATACTCAGGAAGCTATACAACCAACCAAGTTGAGCAGTCATATATCAAACACCCCTTGTATATATTTATTAATTTCTGACTTTTGATTCAATTTCTACGTTTTGTTAACAGCAGTTTGTTAAACTTAATAAGAGTGATTAACTTTGACTGTGTTTGTTATTGTACGAAGGTTAATGTTTTTTAGAAAATCAATTATTATTATTACTTTTTGTTTCGAAATACATAAATTATTTTCTTTAAAAAGATGTCTTGCGCTACTCACCTTAACAGTGTTATTGGCATTAAACACCTAATCACTCTTCTTAATTGTTTATCTTCATACTAGTCCGTAATGACACATCCTGTCAACTTTTTACACAATCAAACACAATCTGTTCCCAAAAAGGTGTGATAGAGGAAAAATTAGGACAAAGCTGTGGACTATCCATTATGAACTACCACCATTTAGACAAGCCTCTAGCCAAAATAACCCGCCCCTACCCCCCTTTCCTCCCTCCCAACAGCCCCCTATTGTTCTAAGGTTTAAAAAATTCATTATTTTGTAAAAGCGACTACATCTCTGAACGTATTTGGAATTACCTTATATTTTGTTGTTTTCATGTTCCTCAAATCAGCTCTTGAATTATACGATTAATACAACCCTATTATGTATATTTTCCTGGTACCTTAAAAAACACATTTTATTTCATTTTATACCCAATATATATTTTTTTCCACCTGCTAAGTTTAGACGCTTTTTACTCCTTGAATGAGTAAAATAATTGTGTCCGGGGGAGTAAAGTGATTGCTCCCCATGGGGGGGGGGGGGGTGATTACTGTCCCCGGTGGGACACAAAGTAAATCCATAAGAATAACATTGAAATCGATAAGTCAAAAATCTAACGCCTTGAAATTTTCACGCAGACATGCAAATATGTTGAAGCTTAACAGATTGTATGCGCCAATAGCAGATTTAGTGGCAGGAGTAATCACAAAAGAAAAACATTGACAATAATTAGCAGTAAGATCGTCAAAGAATGAAGCGTATAAAAGAATGTTGCAACAATCAGCTTATCACTGGTGCATGGATGCAATGGTTGCAACCACTCGGATGCAGGCACTAATTGCAGCTCGAAACAAAATGCATGTTACTTGTTAATTACTAAGTTAATAAAATAGATGTTTATAGAATGGGTATTTGTGTTTGCAGGTGGAGGGAAAATGTGTGTATTTTGAGGGTAAAGCAAATTATTGTCTTTCTCGAGAGACAATGTTGCACCCAGCGACTACATAATATATAGTACAAATAGACGGAGCACACGAGGCGCATTTGAAGCCTAAATTTGCTTAAAGTCCCTATGTGTTGAAAAAACAAACTACGTAAAAAATTACAATTATAGTATCAAATTAAAGGGCTGGATCTCAGAATTACTATAGTAGTCTAGAAGCTTGTCCTGACATTTTTTTTAGAGAAGCTGCTACCACGGAATACACCTGTAACGTTCCTTATGATATGTAAACTGCTTCTAAACTATTTATAATTGGTACCATAGTAATTGTGAATTTCAGATCTTTAAAAAAACCATATTTATATTTTTGTAGTCGACTTATTTTTGTAAACAGCAGTTTAAGATTGACTTTGTTTTTATGCAGGCGCCGCACGGATAAACTCTCCCACAATAACTAAGTTATCGATCAAACTGCGGCAGCTATTTTTTTCAAAAAATATGAATTCAAAAATCCAACTCTAGCCACAATTTCCACCTTTTTTTGCTTTACCAAAAAACAAAAAAGTAGCAGCCGACTACTTTTTTCATGTCCAGTTTTAAAGTCGAATAAAAACTTGTGACTTCTTATAATTTTTTAAAATAGAAAGAAAAATTATATTGGAAATATAATTGATACTGTTACTGTTCAAAATTAAAAGACTCTTTATATGCAATATTTCAAACCTTAAGCCTCAATGCTAAATGGTATAAATACGAGTTATTTGAAACACGCGAGCACTGTCAGATTAAGCGGTTTTAGGCGCCGTTTTATGTTTCTACACTTAGACAATGGCGGCCCAGGCTTCATTTCTGTAATGCGAGTAAGATAGCTATGCCCCATCTATTTGTACTATGTAGTCGCTGGTTGTACCTTACTCACTTAACACAAAAATAACTATTAATGCATAATAATAAAGCTGAAATAACTTCTATTAAGAAGTAGTTTTAAACTAAATATTTTCTCCTGTTTATAAGCTTTAAAATGATATATGACTTGACTTTTACTCATCTATCGCCCTGCTAATATAAGTTTAACCATATTACACAGCGCCTCTTGCGACTGCGCACTACGCCGCCGATGATCATTCAACCTTTGCATTCAGGGGGAAGAAATTATAGTACTACAAAGTTGGATGAATTTCTTACCATCGATCACTACTATTTAGACAAGCTTATAGCCAAAAGTCGATCCCCACCCTACCTCTCTTGCTTCCCCCTACAATCCCCCCTCTATGTTTCAAGTCGAATAAATGCAGTATTTTACAAAACTGTTTACATCTCTGAAACTATTTGAGTCATATCTTGTATTTGTTGTTTCTGGATTCCTAAAAAGAAGCTCTAAAATAATGTAATATTGCGTTACACGATTGGTTTACTCATTTTCGTCAGTTTTCCTGTCAAATATTAAAATACTCATTTCCCTTCATTTTAATAATAGTATATTTACAAGGGGGTTAAAAGGGGGAGTTAAAAGGGGGGGGGGGTTAAAAGGAGGGGTTACAGGATTATAATATTTTACAGGGTGAGTCTTCTAAGCCGTCCACTTTATATTATAGACGAATGGTTAGACATACAAAGACGAAACAAACATTTTTCCAGCTAAAAAATACCCAAGGAACAACGTAAACTTATTTTAATAGTTTTCAAAATTTAGGGTATTCCAAAATCCTGAGGTTATGGATAGATTCAAAGAATTTTTAAATGTGAACATAGATCACTTTTGCATCACTTTAAAGCTCTAAACGAGACAGTTTGGGAAAAAAATATTTCAATAACATTATTCTTTTCAAGATGTGGGCATAATCCTGAAAATTATTGGTATTTACGGAATACTATGTACCTTGAGAACAACAAAACATTTTTCGATCCATTTAAAAATTTATTAATTCTTGTAAACTCAACTTAAATCTATATAAATAAAAACCAAATCAATGAGTGGTAAACATAGTACGTTGTTCCGATGTAAATCTTACCTAAATAAATAAAAACAATCCTATTTCTTCTTAATTCAACAACTTTTTTATTTGTGCACCAAATTGGATAATTCTTTTTTTTGTTTTCTTCGTATTTTTTAGGACAAGGTTTGTGTGAAATAAAATTTTTAATTCGACCTTAAGGTACTGTCCTACTGGCCTATAATATTACTTGACCATGTATGCATTCTGGGGGAGTAACTTGAAAACTATTTCAAATCATAACCATATGATGACATGTAAACAAATGTGAATTTGAAATATGTGTTTGTTTATTTACACTTGGATTATTTGCTTTTGTAGTTCAAGGATTTTGTGAAACTAAAAAGTCTCATCTAAAGTTAGTTTTTGTATTTGAAGAATTCTGATTACATGACACGTGAATCTTCCTTTTTTATCTAACTAACCTTTTAGGATGTGCAGAAATGAAGATAATCCTCATAGTTTTGTTTGGTTTTCGAAAAATTAATATTGTGAGCCTTATATGAGTGTGTGAAAAACTGCAGTTTTTTATTTGACCAGAGAGGTTGAGAAGTGTTTGAGTTCATAGTTCACCAAAATAATGACTATATTTTAAGTTTAAAATATCATTGATTGAGTATTATTCTGATTCTTGAAAATGCCACGTTATCCTCGACGCAACGACCTGGGCCGTAGAGAACGCAGTGCTGCAAGTGTAGGACACTTTCGGGCAAGTCAGAACGACAAGCAAAACGAGGCTCGAAATGGAGATGAATGTGCTTTATTTAATATAAACCATCAACGAGGAGATCTTGCGTTCAATCCCTATTGAGCTGCGTTCAATTATAACGTGACGATCGATTACGGTTTATTGCTAATATAGTTGCTGTTGGCTAAATGAACATTGTGTGTCAGGAGTTGCAATGAGTTTAGGTTAGAAAACGAAGCACCTGTGGCTAACTACAATTGACACCATTGGCATATCAGGTTGAACCAGGCAAACCTCCGTTCCGTGGAATACGTACACTTCGGGATGCTACCAATACTGATGGAAATGCATTTAATGACGGCAGAGTGACTATTGACTATTCTCCCAGCAACATACGACGGAAGTCCGCGACATATGCATGAGTACGCTCAGGATGCTAAGTTGGATGTACGTCATTATGGTATACCAGATTTGTTTATTACGTTCACGTGCAATTCAAATTGGTCAGAAGTTCTACAAGAATCATTTCCTGGTCAATATCCCATTAATCGCCATATTACCACAAGAATTAAAAAAAATCAAAGTTACTCATGTGTGAAGTATTGCGTGTTCGGCGAGACGCATTGTGGGATGTTCAGTGTACAATGGCAAAAAGGCGGGTTGCCACAAGCACACATCCTTATTTGGTTGGTCGAGGGGATAAAACCGAATGAAATCGATTATGTGATATGAGCTAATATAATGAAGAATATCCATTCAGTCAGTTCAGTAATTATTGTGTTGCGGAGCATTAACTCACTACGTATTTGAAACGGCACTCACCTGACGGTGAAAAAATTAATGAACAACATAATTGAGGCAACGATTTCGCAAGGAAACTACAGAAGTGAAGACGTTTTTATTCCACGTATCCAAATGATTCCAAACTATACGCCCTTTGACTTTAAGCGGCAACAATTTCCAGCAGCTTGCATTTGCAATGTCAGCATTAAATGGACAGTCGTTGAATGTTTGTGGAAACAACCTTGAAAATCCATGATTTTCAATTGGCCAATTGTATGTCGCCTGTTCCCGTGTCGGAACACTGAAAAAATCATTTTTGCACGGGAAAACAAAACTAACAATGTTGTATATTAAAAAAGCTTTAGAATAAAAGTTATGTTGTTGATGTGACTATTTTGATATTTATTCAAACTAAAACAAATTATTCATAAAGAAGACAGTACAACGTCTGCTGGGTCAGCTAGTTTAATATACAATATGCTATAACATTTATTTAGAAAGTGATTTTTTAAAATCCATTTTTACATGTTGGTAGCCCTGAAAATCAAGTTATAAATGATTTTTAAGCTCATCGTTTGCCAAAATTTGAAGATGGGTCTTTATGTATGGATCTTAAAAATTACAATAAAATCTTACATAATTTTAAGGAAATGTCTAAAATTAAATTCACAAAGGAATTAAAGTTCTTGCTCAACAAGTTGTACTGCAGCATAGATGAGTTTTTCAATGATAATCTTCAGTAGTGGATTTAGTTTAGTTTTGACTTTTTTAATTGTATGTAAATTTATCAGTACAATTTTATCTGTACTAGAAATCAAACTCGACAATGCACCTGTTTTATTACAAATGTAATGTTGAACATAGTGCGCAGTAAAAAAAAATGACTTTGGCTTTGACCCTGAAATGGAAACATGTCAAATAGCACTTAATTTTACAGGTCTTGGAAAGACTAGCAACTTTTCAAATTTTACCTACCTCCTATCTTCGAAGTTATAAACGAAAAACTCAATTTTCCCATGTAAAGCCAATACTAAGTATGCAGTGGTCAAGTTTGACGGATGAAAATTAAAATGCCTCAATGTCTGTTCATTGAACATAGGCTTTAAATGGGGAAATTTGTATATAGGCCCATTTGCTAAACCACAAAATATAGGAGATAACCATAAATTGAAAACTTGCTGGTCATTGTAAGACCGGCAAAAAATTTGCTATTTAACATATAATGCGATTTATAACTTTTGATTTTCGCGGCTACCAACATTTTGAAAAAATAAAATATATTGAAAAAATTATATTTCTAAACGTTGGGATATTGTATATGAAATAAATCAGAATATACGAGGATTAATAATTTTTAAACAGAACCAAAAAAGTTATGTTGTTCTCATGATACAGGGGAAGCAGCCATATTCCGAAATAACCAATATTTTTCAGGAAAATGGCGCTGTTTCCAAATAAAAAAAAGATAAGTGAACTCTGTTTTCACCAAATTGTTTGTCTCGTTTAGAGCTTAGAAATTATGCATAACATTACACAATTACATTTAAAAAATTTAAGAATTGAGCCCATGACCTCCGGTTTTTGGAATATCGAGGTATTTAAAACAGGTTAAAATATTTTTACGTTGTCTCTTGTGAATGAGTAAGTGGAAAAAGTTTCGTCTTTGCACTTCGAGCTGTTCGTCTACAACCTGTTTTGGGCGGCTTAGAAGACTCACCCCGTTAAAATACCGTGTGTCCCAAAAGTAATGTCACTTTTAACTGTTCATTGCTACTTCCTTCATGATCTTAGACCAATAAAACTTGTACCAAAACATATATTATATTGTTTTCATGTATGGATGTTTAAAAAGCTGAAATCTTTTATTGCTACACAAGTGTATCGGCAAGACCATAAAAACAGTGTGACAATTTTCTATTTATTTGAAACTAAAACATTGTGTTTTGTGGACTTTGGAACATTTAATTCTTAGCTAATCTTTCGCACGGACTTTTTGTAATTTCTTGCATAGTGGTTTTAAAGCTTCGCCTCCAGTTTTTGCTCTACCTTGAAAATCCAGGTAAAAATGACACGTTATCCTCCCAACGTGTAGTACTTTAAACGTTTTATATCAATTGATATGATTTAAGTCTCTGAAGAGGATTTTCATTGAAGACAAGCTAAAACAACGTTACTTAACAATCACCCTTATCGCAATCACAACTGGAAACTTAAACATGTCCACGCTAATTTGCAGTACTCTCACTTTTAATAGTACTTTGGCTACACGTCAAAGAACGGCTACAACAGGCTGCTCAACGACTGAAAACGAAACTTTACAATCTGCTCTTTCAAATGGCAGAAGTTTCGTTTGTCTACGATCGTGAATAAAGTAGTTATTAACGATTGAAATTGTGACATTATTTTTGGGACACACGGTTTATTAGCTTTAAATTAAGGAAAATTCGTTTTTTCAACATTTAATTGGATTGAAAATAGGCATAAAATGAGTAAATTGAACGGACAACGGCCGTTCCACCGAAAACGTTGTTTGGGGGTAAATAATGGTACATTATTTTTAGAGCTTCTTTTTAGGAACTAATAAACATCAAAATATAAGGGATATCTCAAATAGATCCTGAGATGTAATCAGTTTTGCAAAATACTGCATTTATTCTACTTGACAAATACTGAGGGGCTTCAGGGAGGGGAGGCAAGAGGGTTATGGATGGGGATTTTTGGCTAGAAGCTTATCTACATTGTAGTAGTCGATGGTAAAAAATTCAGCTTTAAGGTACTAATTGGTTCCCCCTGAAACCCCAGGTTGAATGAACTTGGGCGGCTTAGCGCGCAGTCGAGGTGTTGTAAAATGTTGTTTAGGCCTAACTTGTAGTAAAAGGGCTTTATATGAGAAAAGTAAGTCGAGCCGCATATCATTTTAAAGCGTATAAACAGAAGAAAATATTTGGTACAAAACCGCTTCCTAATGGTAGTTATTTTAAGTTTATTATTATGCATTAAATAAATATATAAGGTTTAAAATTAAGTAAAAAGCGTTTTTTCTAAAGTAAACAGAAAATTGATATATAAGGAGTAAATTAATCGTATGACACTAAGTTAAAATATTTTTAGAGATTTTTTTAGGAATCTGGAAACAACTAAATGTATGCAATCTCCCAAATAATTTATAAGTAGTTTTTTTTAAAGTACTGCAGTTATTCGACTTGAAAAATATTGGAGGGGTGTAATGTATGGGGAAGCAAGTGGAGTAGGGGTGGGGACTTTTGGCAAGACGCTTCTCTATATGGTAGTAGTTCATGGGGGAAATAGAGCTTTGTCCTAATTTGTTCCTTTAAAACCCCAGATTTACATGACTATATACTATGAAATTTAAAGTATTTTATCGATGCCGTGATTCACTAGCAACACTTGAATCTTCCATTCAAGTGAGAAAATTATATAAGATGTAGTGTGTATGATAGCTTTGGTTTTGTCAATAGACTGTTTTCATAAGTAATTTTTACAAAAATTAAGGACGTTTACATCAGCTAAAGAAATAAATATAACAATTAAAAATTTACTGAAGTCGGGGACAATTAAAGGACCCTTATAATATTAGGTCAACCGAAAAGAAAAATGATTGCTAAAAGAAACGTTATCAATAAATCTTTACAAGAAACATATTAAAGGAAAGTGTTTTGATGGTTAAATCAATGCAACAAACGCTGAAAGATGATTTTGACACTAGTAGTAACGCCTTGTTGTCCCCGCCCTTTAAAAGGATTCCACTTCCTTTCCCCAATTTCTTTTATGTATCGATGTCAAAGAAGCTGTAAACTTTTCACATCTCGACCTGAAGGTCCACGAGTTAAAACATGGAAATTTTAACAAACTCACAAACCGGCAATTTTAGTATTTAATAGATTTATTTTCCCAATTCAGCACGTTCTAAAATGGCTCCATAGCCAGTTTCTATAATAGTTGTAAAAGACCACCTAATTTATTTTCCTTTACACTATTATAGAGATTGAAATTTTGAAAAAATATCTTCATATAAATGTTTTTGGTTGTCTATAGACATTAAATATAATCGGAAACCGATGTAAAGTATAATTGTCGTTAGTTCTTAAGCTGATTGTTGTGTTCAGCGAAACCACTCCGACCAATTAGGCCAAAACTTATATTAAATGTATAACGACGTATCATAGCCGATACTTTAATTGCTGCCACGAGGTCGTAAACTCGAACGTACCCTACGACCACAAGGATGTAACATAGACGAATCGAAAGTGTCGGAAGAAAATTAAAAGTGATTTTTTAAAGCTAACCGTTTTAAAGGTTTTTATGGTTAGGTAGGAACTATAAAACCGACCATAAAAAGGAATGCAGCGCTCACACCAGAAGGGAATCGTCAAGGGCTCGCAGATTACAACTTCAGTTATCGCTTAAATGTAACCGGGTCAGTGGACCTAATAGTGAAATCCCTTCACACGTACGGTCGGGTCGAAGCACGGTAAAAGCCATTTCGGTTACTGAATCGGATCGAAGAGTTTTCACTCCGTCTCCTTATACCGAAGAAAACACACGCACTATGGCGAGTGTTTAAATATTCGTAGATAGGTATTTAGGTATTTACTGTATGGATCGGGAAGGCGGCGTGGGATACGAGAGGGCCGTGTGCGCGTGCCCAGAGTGGGTCAATAGACCATTGATAGCGCGGCCACTCGTCGCCGAGAACCTAACTTCTCACGTGCGAGTCGAGTGAGGTTATCCTACCTGGAGCGACGGGCGTCGGTCGCTGCAGCATGTGCGAGGGCCCGGCCTGGGGGCGCGCCATGCCGAGCCCGGGGCGGAGGTCCGTCCTGGGTCCCAGAGGTCTGGGTCCGGAGGGGAAGCGCTGCGGCCCGGGCGGCCCCGGAGGTCCCAGAGGTCCGGCGGGCCCGCGGAAGCCCCCCTGGGGTCGCGCGGCCGGCGGGCGGAACATCGGCTGGGGCTGCTGTCCGAGACCCTGGGGGTCCTGTGGCGGGTTCTCCTCCCCGATAAGGGTGTTTAACATTTTGCTGGCGAAGCTGAACATCTCGGGGCCGGGGCGAGCGGGTTGCGGTGCTCCACATGCCACGGCTGCTGTCCGACTGCCTCCCCGCGCCTCCCCGCGCCGCCCCGCGGGCGGTGGGCCGGGTCGATACCGGCTGACCTGCGCCCCTGGCCCCTGCGCCGCCCGACCACTCGCTGACACTGCCCGACATCTACTACGATTCGTTTTTCCATTTTAGCGAATTTCCCCTATAGGGAAGAAGCTGTCACCGTAGGTCTCATGGAAAAAATCAAGCCCGACAACATAAAAACTTTTCGTTTTTCACTCTAAAAACACCCTTTCGTCCATTTTCATACTTACATACCAATATATATACATATACATTAGGGGTGTGCGAGTACTCGATTATCGAGCTTTTTCCGAGCCGAGTTTAGACTACTCGATTCGAATCGAAGTTTTGAAAAATACTCGGAAGTTTGAGTTGCTCCCGCCGTTTACCCGGAATTGTTACACGCGTTCGCATTTTACGGCCGTTTTCACACAGTCATGAACAGCCACCATAAAACTTTTGTTATTTTACTGTACTTGAAATTGAAGTGGTTTTTTAGTTATTCGTGTCAATAAATTTAGTTACGTATTTTTTTTCCTTTCTATACAATTTCGAGATATTTTCTTACCCGATCTTTTCAGATCTTTTCTGTTCAATGGAACAGATTTAACTATAATTGTTAAACCTACAAAATATAAAACATACAGGTTCAGATGTTGCTTGGTTTTTACCTCCTCGGGCTGAAAGTTTAATCAAATATTGAATAATAATTAATATAAAATTATGTTAAGAGTGACCTTAGTTATCGTTTCATTTCATTTGAAAAAAGGTTTAGTTTAACTCATAGGAACACTTCCCCCAGTTCAATAACTAAAAAATATTACATAGTATGTGTTCACTAATAAGTATAATAAATATTAACTTCTGATATTCAAAATACTCGACTCGAAAAAAAACTCGAAACTCGCGAGTATTTTTTAAAACTCGACCCGACTCGTCTCGACTTCAAAAACACTACTCGCACACCCCTAATATACATAAACACATATAATGCACACATTAATGTTCATTTCTAGGGCTACTTGAGGAATTTATTTCTTTCTTTTCCATCGAAACAGGAGGGGGGATGAAGGGGGTAAACACCCTCAAAAATGGCGTTTTTTTGGAATATTTACATTTAAAAATATAATGCATTATTCTTAATATGTATATTATTTTATAGTACAAAACCAAACAAGCTGGAATGAATAAATATAAGATAATGATTATGGGTATTAATTAAGAAGTATAACTAAAATTAAATAAAATGAGTGGTAGAGGTAAGTATTAAATAAAATTATGATAAAACCACTGGGGATATAGATAGTACGTTATTTAATAAAGTACAAAGAATGTACCAAAGTGTTGAGTAATTTATTAAATGTGGAATCGTTAGTGTTAATCTACATTTGTATTCATTTATTTATTTATTTATTTCTCTCTTATCCATCACTATGCATGTATTCATTAAATATTTCCATAAACAACACTAGCAGTTTAAAAAATGCATGGTTTGCCGCATGTTTTGAGTTGTGCGTATGTATTTAATACTGTACTTTTGCATGAAATGTATACATTTTTGCTGCAGAAACACAATGACGTGTGAGGCTTAGTTCGATTTTACAGTACAATTGTAAAAGAATTAATTTCATTCGTAAATTTTACTCAACTTGTCTAATACATTATTAGCCGTCCAGTATATTACTGGCTTGTTATTTGCACTTAGTCTCAATTTTAACTGAAGCTACTAATATGATAAATACTTCAATAAAATAAACATATAAAAGACTGATGGCAATGCATCATAAATCATGTATTACTATCAAGGAATATTTAAATTAATAATCTTCAGTTGTTGACTGACTTGTGTGTATATTTTGTTATGTACTTTCAAACCTCAACTTAGATACAGCAATATTTTATTTTAAAGTTTCATGGTAATCTTTGGTTGTGGTTTGGTTTGTGACGTTGACGTAACCCAGACACGTTTCAGGAATACGTGGGGCTGTGCTCCTGGCCTTGATGGTGCATCGTCTGCAATCTTCAAGGAAAACTTAAATTTAATTTCAAGACCTTAAACTCACTTTCATTAGTTCAGTTACTCGCACGTTTCCTAAAAACTTTAAAACAACAAAAATAATTCATCTTTATAAAAGTAATGATATTAAAGATAAAAATAACTTCCGACCTATTTCGTTAATATGTGTTTTTTTTTTGTAAAATTGTAAAAAAGTAATAAAAGAACTACTGACGGATTACATTTATATGAACAGCATTTCATGCGAAAGACAGTACGGCTTTAGGAAAGATTTTTTATGTTTATTAAGATTTATATAGCTCTATTTCTCAAGGAAGTTGGATGATGTTTATCTTTTTAGATTTTAAGAAAGCATTTGATTCTGTCGACAGAGATACATAAATTCAAAAGTTGCTTGTATTGTGATTTCGGGGTGTTTCTCTCGAGTAGTTCAAAAGTTATTTTTCTTATAGGATTCAAAAAGTTTGTTTAAGTGACTTATAGCGAATCTCTTCCGATTAATTATGGTGTCATTCAAGGCAGTACACTCGGGCCTGCCTTATTCCTTATCTAACAATATTACAAAATTAGTTTTAGACGGAAAACTATTTCTATTTGCAGACATCACTTTAGTTTGTGTTAAGGGTAAAACATGGACAGAAATACGCACTAAAGCACAGCAGTTTAGTTTAGTTCTTTTTTGTCACAGCAAAATTAGTTTTAGGCGGAAAACTATTTCTATTTGCAAACATCACTTTAGTTTGTGTTAAGGGTAAAAAATGTACAGAAGTACGCACTAAAGCACAGCAGGACTTAATGATCTTAAAGAAATGGTTTGATCAGAATATTATTTCGCTTAAGCCCATTTTCTCAAAATAAAACAAGATTATCCATTGAACAACATGCAAATTCATAACTGTAACACTTTTAACAACTTGCTGTTTGACTGTGCTTTGGTAGAAGTAGATGCTTATAAAATATCTAGTTGTCGTGTTCGACACTCGCATGTAATAGAATCGTCACATCGATTTTTTTAAATCCAAAATTATAAAGAGTATATTTGCTTTTAAATGTCTGGGTGAAGTTTTGAATGAACAAGAAATTAAACTCACATACTATGCTTACATTCAGTCCTTGTTGTCTTATAGTATTGTGACCTGGCGCTTTTAAGTCGATTCTGGAACCAATAAATATAATTCAAGAGCCATCTTAAAAGTAGTCTGTAGAAATGTAAGAAGATATCCTTCAACTGCTCTTTTCCGAGAAACTGGGGTTTTCACCATTCGTCTGCTTTTAATTAACGATCTGTTAGTATTAATCTTTAAAATTTTTGCCAGTACATTTTCTGTAACTTCTCACACACGCTAAGCTCATAAAATTTCTGTGTCTGCTTTGAATCTTAGTAAAACTATTTTGACAACAAACTCTTTTTATGTTTCCAATATTTTGTACCGTAATATTTGTCAAAGATTTTCTCGCTTATATTAATTTCACTCACCATATTTGCCGTTGTTGATAAAAATAATTAAAGAATTTTTATCTAGCTTAGGTTTAGAGGGCCACTTACCTTCGACCTGGACGCTGACACCCTCTCAGCCCCCCCCCTCTCCCAACTGCAGCATTTCATGCCCCTATCAACGCAAAGTCAGATGAGCTGTCGTCTCCTGTCCTCTTAATACCGTTATGACATAAATGGAAACATTTTCTTTTTTTGATACAAATTTTCCTTAAATATATTAAGCACAGCCATGCAATGACATTTTATAAAGATAACAGTTAGGCCTACGCTCAGGCTCCTGCTCATGTAAGCCGTTTTCATATTACGAGGCAATGCAAATTTTGCTACAAATGAATTTAGCACGCATGTTTAAATTAAAACACTTATATATGATGTTAGCCTAGACTACAGTGCGTGTGCAATTGACTATTCCCTGTTATTAATTGCATATTTTCATGGTATAAATATTTAATTCATTCATTCATTTATAGTGTTTTTCTTTTTAATTTTACAAGGGAAACCCTTCTCAATTTACAATCTGACAATTAATTTAAGTGCAAATTATTTAAAATTCATCCTTCCTGCAAAAAATTATTGCTGGCTAGATAAATCTCTTCGATACCGGAAAGCTACAGATGGCATTATTTATTAACAAGTACTGACAGCATAACATGATAAAAAATATTAATTTTTACAATAATAGCCTGTCAAAATTAAGAAACAATCGGCCAACAATAATTGGTGGCGGTCCAATATCAAAGTCAATATCTCGAAGAAAAACATTGAAAAAATGCAGTTGAATGATTTTTTTTAATGTTTGTATGGTGGGAAAAGCTGCAATTTTTAAACGTGACTTTAGTGGAGTTCCCGTAGTCCGATTTTGGTAAACTTTGGATATGTTAAAATTACCTTTTTTTAGCAGAATTCCAACCCCGACCTCTTGCAATTTTTTTAAGGTCCTCTATGATATTTTTCGTGGTATGGACTGGCCTATAACCAACTAATACTGATTTATTACTGAGCTATTACTGATTTACTGTTATTGATTTATTGTGAGGTATAGTATAAATCTAAGGGGAAAATAATTTTGTTTTTCTTAAATACTGTTTATTGTCTTAAACTACCATATAATGTATAAAAAATATTATTATCAAGGAATAAGTCTGGAAGTACAATTTATTTTCAGTCTTACTTGTTAAAGCGACACAATTGGCAGTGCTTGTGCTATACTGTAAACATCACCGGGTACGTAAAAGGAACTGCATAAACTTTCTTGGAAGAAGTTAACCAACAATATAAAATACTAAATAATCTATTATAACTAAGCTAATAAATAGTAGTAGAAGTAGTAGTATCTGTCCAGTATCTAGTAATCCAGCATCCAGTGTCTAAGTAAGCTGGCTAGAACCCGAATATATCCATGTGAGATTAATAGTCAAAACCTATTGTTATTTGGAGTGTGCGAGTACTCGAGTATCCAGCTTTTTCGAGCCGAGTTCACACTACTCGCCTCGACTCGAGGTTTTGCGAAATACTTGAAAGTTCGAGTCGAGTAGTAATTCCCTCCGATTGCCCTAAATCGCAACATACGATTGATTTTTATGACCGTTTTTACGCACAATTAATCCAATATTTACCTGCCATTATAATTTTTTTTTAACATTAACTCAATTTTTTGTCAATAGTTATCAACATCAATAAATTGAAATCACTATTTCATTCTAGATTTAAGACTTTCCTTACTCATTTACATTCTACGTCTTATTTTAAGTCGGGAACGCTTCCAAGTTAAAAATTAAAATTATTACATTTTATTTTATCAATAATTATTATTTTCGACATGATGATTATGTAGAAGTATGATAATTATAAACTTATACTCTTCAAAATACTCGATTCAAAAAAACTTGATACTCGCAAGAATTTTTAAAAACTCGATTGGACCCGACCCTACTTAAAAAATAACTACTCACACACCCCTAACAAATACTATGACTTTTTTCAATAACATCGGTTTGAAATTGTATTTGGTCAATTCCTATAGAAAGTGTAGAAAGTGTAGTGTGTGTGATCTTTCCACCAACAAACCTTTCTCAAACAAATAAGAATGCTATTTGCATACATCAGTGTTCCTTACATAAGGGAATGAAATAACAACTAAACATAAATTAAAAACTCAGATAAGTTTCACAGCTTAGACATAAATGAATCCAACCGATACCTGAAACACAAATTATCTCGAAGCTAGCCCAAGTTGACTGTATTTTAAAAAGTAAGAGCCCCTGAAGCAAAACTGGGACAAATTGTAGTCTGTGTTTTGTTGATTTACAGAGTAAATAAAAGATAAATAAATCTGTATATGCCCGAAGGTCTTCTTTTCATAATACACTTAGATTAAATATTGTTAACTCTGACATCTACCTATGAAAACGATAACAACCGTTGAAAATAAAAATTTTACAATCATTCCTTTTTGGTAAAACAACTGTTACATTTAAAGCTATATACAAGTAGTTAAATAGAATATTTGAATTTATTCTTTTTAATATTAAATAAAATTTATTTAACCACCAATACAAAAGATTAAACATTTTAGGCAAATATAGATTGTACTAAATTTGTACTTTTTTGCTAAAATGCAAGAAGATGGAAGTATTTCCTTAAATAGTATAAATATTTCTTTGGTTGTAGGATTACGTTTATAACAAAAAGTCTTACGATTGCTATATATAAGTGCCCATAGACAACAAACGCCATGTCCAAAGCAAAATTATCATACAATATATTGGTAAACTGCAAGGAACTCTAACACTATTTGCTTTGCACTAAACTGCACGATAGTAAATGGTTTACTGTTAGTGTACGGAACTAAAATCTAACTTATTAAATTCAAAATCTTTGAAATTTAACCTTCAAGCAAAACTCTCCCGATTGGTGATCGGATTTTAAAAGAAAATTATTATTTTATTTGTATTTAATCATAACTTTTTGATGCTATCCTATAAGGAAAAAATAATTTGATCCCCAAATATTCATATTTTTAGATTAATTTTTTTCTTTTAAGAATCTATCTACATCTCAATTTTCTTTTAAGATGTAATATACGTTTTTGGCCTTATTACCCTCTTGTATTCCAACTCACCGTTTATAGGAAAAACTGTGTTCACAGTTTTTATTTAGTTGATCTAGTCAATTCATATTTATCCCACCATCAGCACAGAACGATGAGTAAGTCCAACGTACGAAATTTTACTGAATTTTATAAGTTCTTCAAGCCTACTACAAAGAAGTGAAATTTACGTCATGTTCCATCTCTGTCCACTATCAAAGACATACTAGTGACATCGGATTATACGTATAAATGGAGAGTATAAGGAAGACGTGCAATCCCATTTCGTTCAAGGTTTTTTTTCATTTTGGGTGGGTCCACTTTAAGGTTTTTGTGAAGCGGTGTCTACCTATCGGTCGTCACTAAATTTCAGCTCATCTCCCGTATAAGCTTAATCACGAGTGGGTGTTTTCAAAGAAACCTCTTCGTTACAGCTCAAGCCAACGTGACCTCGGAGTCTCTGCCTTGCGGGTCCAGGGGTTCCCTCTTCCTAGGAGGGGGGACCGGAGCGACCCCCGCTCCCTTGCCGGGCTTCAGCGTGCTCCTAACGCTCTTCAGCGTGGAGTGCCAACAAGGCTTGACGGTCTTGTTCGCTCCGTAGAAGTACAGAAACAGTAATACGTAGACGAACAAAGCCAGAGTCATAGCACCCAGCATGATCGTCAGAGGCAGCCAGAAGCGGTCTTCGTCGGCCTGGAAGCCAGCGACCTCGTTGTCGGGGTCGTTGTCCTCGGCCCCCGGCTCCCGCTCGGGTGTCTCCTGGAATTAAGGATGGTCGAATATATTAGTATTAGGTTTTCCGTATTAGATATGTAAAAGTAACTGGTTTCTAAAGTAACTAATATGTGATTCTGACTAATACTAATACATCTTTGCCTTATTCGATACCCTACACAGGTATTAGACCTATTAATTAGACTTTCAGTTTCTTTCATTGTTTGTGTTAACAAAATTAATGTCGTAAATTTTCCTTATGTCATTTAAAACTCAAGTGAAAGGTATCTCATATAATAAAATATCTAGTTAATGCAAGGTGGTAACCAGAATGAAATATCAGATTCTGCATATGTATTTTGAATATTTAATAGTATAAATGTTTTATATATGAAAGAGTAATATCCTATGACACAAAACATTTTATAACTATTCTATTATATTTATTTAATACTGTTGTAATTGTTTTGAGAAAAAGGTAGTGATAGTTTTGCATTAGCGCCTGCATCGGGGTAGCTGCAACCATTCATGCACCAGCGATCAGCCGATTTCTGAAACGTTCTTAGGCCCGTATTATACACGGACACTCAGCGTCCCTGTGGCAGGGAGCTAGCTTCCCTGGACACTCGTTTAGCATTGATCAAATGGGAGTGTCCCGCGAGCTATTATACACGTGACGCAAAACCTCGTCGTTGCATGGACAATTTTCCATTTCACAAATAAAATCTTCAGTGTTCATAAAAAAATTAATTTTTGCATTTTTAGGAAAAATTCCTCTTTTTATCTTTCGTAGCTGTCTCCTTTGATACACCATTTTTTCAACTTAAAGTTGTACATTTGCAAAGTTGGAGAAATTTTAAAAGCGGGTTTTACGCTACTTGTTTTATAAAAATAATTATTTTTACACGTTTGAAGTTAGCTATAATGATTTATTTATTTTATTCAACGTTAAAAGTTTAAATTCAAGAATAAAATTAGCTCCCGTTTTAAACTTTAATAAATTAGTTTTAGGACAAGTGTATGATATTAATACCCTTCAGAAAGTATATATTTATATACCTCTTTTCAATAGGAGGTCGAATAGTGTATTTTTTATAAGGAAGTATCGAGCAAATTATATGATTGATACTACTCTGAATACCATGATCCGTAATTACAATTACGTTATCTCATTAAATGCTCATGTAGATATTTTTCATCACAACGACAGTCCTCGGGCGCTGCGCTACAGACTGTGTCCGGGACAGCGTGTGTCCGTGTATAATGACTCGCGGGACGTTCCCATAAGATTCAATGTTATTTTGACTAGAGACGCTGGCGGCCCAGCTGCCGGGACGCAGATCTGCGTCCCGCGTGTGTCCCGACTGCGTCTCGCCCTCGGACACAGCCGGGACACACTTCGGACGCAGATCTGCGTCCCAGCCAACTGTGTCCGTGTATAGCTCGCGGGACACTCCCATTTGATCAATGCTAAACGAGTGTCCAGGGAAGCAAACTGTGTTATTTGTCAGCCACAGGGACGCTGAGTGTCCGTGTGTAATACGGGCCTCAATCTTTAGCCAAAGCTTCTCAAAACAGTAAATTGAAATCCTAATATTAAACCTAATACAGATATTAGGGTTTTCAACTAATATTTCTTTGTAACTAATATCACAAAATATCTATTATGGAACATCCCTACCTGGAAGGGCGTCTCGTCGACGTGGCCGTCCCGGTCCTCGATGGCTATGTCGGCGCAGGCGCGGAACTCCTCCTGGGGCCCGCAGCCCACGCGGCTCGTGGCGTTGTCGCAGCGGCCCCAGTTGTTGCCCGCCACGTAGCGCCACTGCAGCACGCACTGCGTGCACGTCACGTCCGGCGGCAGCACGTACCGCATCTCGTACACCTTGCTCTCCGGCCCCAGGAAGAATCTGCGATGGAAACACGAGAAATGTCACAACAGTGTCAAATACTACTCACCTGTAATCGCACAGCCCGTATTACTCGACCTATAACATTGAAACTTTGCATGGACGTTCCTCTTAGGGCGAAGGCATCTGTTAAGAAAGGATTTTGCCAAATTTCCTCAGGGCTACTCCCTATGGTACCCTATGGTTAGGTTTCAATGTTAAACTATATAGGGAAGCTTATGAAGCATGGGCGGATTCCTGGGGGTGCCAGGGGGTGCCCCGGCACCCCCGGAGTTTTTGGCTTTTCGGCAGAAAAGAAGGGGGAAAATTGTTGTTAACATAACATTAAACGAAGCATTACATAAATCACAAAAGGGGTTGTTAAAGAAAATAAATAGCTATTTAAAATAAGATTTTTATAGCAGTTTGAAGTTTTGTAATTGAGCATATGATATTCCCAACTTTATTAGGTGAGCTGGCACCCCCAAAGATTATGACCTAAATCCGCCCATGTTATCAAGTTGTCATGGCAACCTAATGAAGAACGATAAATGAAATGAAACATTAAATTATGAATCCAAGGAAGTTTTTGTGTTTTCCCCACGGGTGAAACCGGGTTGATCAGCTATATATTTGTCAAATACCACTCACAAAATGTGATCTAGCTGATCCAACCGGTTTCACCCGTGGTAAAACATAAAAATTCCCTTGGATTCATGATTTAATGTTAGGTTGCCATGAAAACTTCATAAGCTTCCCTGAAGTTTAACACTGAAACTTTGATGTACCATAGGGTGTAGCCCTGTGAGAATTTTTCAAACAATCGCGCGTATGATCGTACAAAGGCCGCGGTTTTTACTATTCTTCTTCTTTTTTGCCCTTTGAAATGATACTTCACATTACAGGGTTTCTCTTTAAAAAGGTCTCCTCCCACTTTTTGAAGGGAAGGAGTAAAAAACTCGTAGGATAAGTAAATTTTTACTTAAGGTCGATGTAAAGTTTTTGTAATGGATCATGGAGAGTGGAACATTTGGAACGTTTGGACTTTTACTATGGAAAAATTAAAAATGTACATTCACCCCTCATTACCTCAAGAACCGTTCACATTAAAACATATTGTATGGCATCATTTTGTTCTCAGCTGTGCTAGTTGGCGCTACTTACACAGCGCGTATTGTGTAAATGCAATCCTCAATATTGAAACATTTAGTACGGGTTACAAAGAAAATTTGTCCGATTTTCTCTTTTTTTAAGCAAATTGCACTCTACTAACTGGATTTCAAGATTGTCTGTGAGTCAACTGAGCATTCTTTGAGTTTTACAGCTACGCACAGGTAGGGATTGAAGAAATTGCAAAACAGAACCCTGAGGAACGTCAAGAAATTAAAGGTCGAACTTCAAGAAATCGAGAGATGGCACCCTCACTGGACTCGAAGTACTTAATCGGTGGGATGGTTGTTATCGGACCAAGAAGACCAAGAAATCGAAGGATGAAAGCCAAGAAATTGAAGCATGGCACTCTTAAGGTAAGGTATACCTTAAGGACTAAGGTAAGGTTTGGAGAACTTACTTGGTGGGATGGTTGTTGTCGCCGCTGGTCTTGGACCGCCGGAGCACATGTCGCTCCAGGCACGCCTCCGTCACCACCGCCTGGGGGTTGTTCTGTTTGCAGAGGCGAAACTCGAAGTGCCCGCGGTGGTTGGCGGTGATCTCAACCCTGATGGTGAAGGGAGATCCCTTCTTGTACCTGCGGACGATGATCCCTTGGCCGTAGGTGCCTCCAGCCTCGTGGGGCCGCGGCTACAACATAGACATGCTTGAGAGTCTGCATTATCTGCCACCACGTTGGGGGTTTAGACCGGGAAGAACTTAATGCTAATTTCCTTGAAACATACATGGCTTTAAACACAGATTACCTGATTACCGAAAAATTTATGATTATGATTCTTGAATATGTTTGCTTGATTAGTAATTAGCAGAGAATTGTCGAGGAAAAAATTTTGAAATCTGTTCAATTTTTAGCTAAAAATTTACATGTAAAATGGTTGGTTTTACACATGCATATCACTCGCTTTCGCTCGCGCGGGAACATCATGCTCGTCAGGCAAAACAGTACTTTTCGGCCTAGTAACGTAATATACTATTGTTTCATCCAAATTTTATATCTATACTCTTGAATCTGAAAGGTTGGAAATAAATATATAAGGGCAGCGCCTGCCATATTGAACGCAAGGCGCTACCTACTTAAGTCAAGAAATCTTTGCACTTGTCTTGTGTCAGGTTTGGCGGCTAGTTGTTACGGTTCATCTCACACCAATGGGAATTAAAGAACTTGTGAGGCTCCCAAGATTTGGCTTTTCGAAAATCTTTCTGATTGGTCATCAATGAGTTAAACCCACAATTTCACATTTGTGATTGGAAAGCTATTACAGGAGACTCCGTCTTATCCGGACACCTCGGGACCGAGGTCCGATCGTCCGGTTAACAATATGTCACTTCCGTGGAGTGTGGTCCGGTTAAACCGATGTCCAGTTAAACCGATGTCCGGTTAAACCGATGTCCGGTTAAACCGATGTCCGGTTAAAACGATGTCCGGTTAAACGGATGTCCGGTTAAACCGAAGTCCCGTTAAAATGTGTCCGGATAAGAGAGAGTCTGCAGTTTACCTGAGGCAGGTCCCAAGCGTCGCCGCAGACGCCGCACCGGCCGCCGTTGCGGACCCACTGGCGGTAGAGGCCGCCGCAGTAGGTCTCGTGGTCGTTGTAGTCGGGGGGCGTCTTGAACCCGTACCTCAACACGGATAACAAGGTTAGGAAACTCATACTTTCTCAGGTAAAGCCAGGTAAAACAAGGACATCGACGATGAAATCAAACAAATTTACAATCAAATGCGTAATACGTTTTATAAAAATCGGTTAGTATTTAAGGGCCGTCCATAAACTACGTAGTCCCCTAGGGGGGAGGGGGGTTCAACGCAACATTATGTAACAATTAAATCTCAATAATTAATTCCTTAAATTCTTTAAAAACGATAAATTACCCTCAAAGTATAGAGTTTTTGGCTTTTTTAGGAGGGGGGTGATAGCACAGCGCTACGTAATTTTTGAGGGGGGGTTAGAGCCAGCGTTACAAGTCCGAGGGAGGGGGGGTTGAAAAGTCAGATTTTAGAGTTACGTAATTTATGGATGGCCCCTAAGGGAGATGACAGTTGTTGAACATCTTATATAAGAATAATGTTAGACAACGTACTGTGTTTACCACAAAATGTAAATATCAATTTCCTTCACAACCAGTTAACGTAAACTAATAGTTCAAAATACTGGGTTATTTATTTTGTTAAGCCACATGTTATGATTCCAAATAAATTTTCTTTAAAGGTCAAAGATTTTGTGAAAATGAAAAAATTAATTTTGTAACAGTAAAATCCGCTTTTTTTCTGAACCTGCAATTTCACAGACATACGGGGAAGTCATTTTGTTTGGCATCTCAATTACTGCAAACCATATTTTTTTCAAAATCGTTAGAGCCGGTTTTGAAAAATTAGAATTTTTATCTTGTTTATGGGGTTATATGGGATGAACACCCTTATCAATAAAAAATAATAAAAACCACACCTGGACACATCACGGCTTTAAACCTATATGCCAAATTTCATGTAAATTGGATCACTGCTGTCGACCTTAGCTTTGTATTTATACAAACACACATTGATATATCCATCCATCCATCCATCCATCCATCTATCCATCTATCCAAAAACACGGACAGACGGACACCACTCCGAAAACCACTGTTTTGGATTCATGGATCACCAAAACGAATGTTTCCTCCTTCAATCTTATGACATTAATAACAAACTTAAAGAAAGTAGCAATATTTCAAAAACAGCCTGGAATGTAATCAACAATTTAAAGTCTGAAACCCGTCCCAAAGTCATTCACCTCAAAGTAAATGACGTCGAAATTAAAGAACCTCAAAAGGTTGCAGAAATTTTCAATAAATTCTTCAGTGAGGTTGCGGATCCGGGGATTTCCGAGGTTGTGCAACATGGAGAAGCAGTGGAGGGTATTGACGGTCCCCTGGCGTCCATGGTCCTGACCCCAACAACTGAAGAAGAGGTGGCGGATGTTATAAGGAGGCTGCCCACTAAAAGATCGACAGACGTCAATGGTGTGTCGGTGTGGCTCATTAAGCAATGCTATCAGCACTTGTTAGGCCCGCTGACAAACCTCGTCAATGCCTCCTTTCAAAGTGGAGTGGTCCCAGCAGATCTGAAATACTCCAAAGTCACTCCAGTTTTCAAAAAGGGTGACCCGCTTCTGGCGAGCAACTATCGTCCAATCTCGATCCTTCCAGCTTTTAGTAAAATTTTTGAAAAACTCTTCCTGGCCCGTTTGATCCAATTCCTCCATAGCCACAATATCCTCTTCAAGGATCAGTTTGGCTTTAGGCAAGGTATGTCAACAATGGACGCCGTAAACAGTCTTGTTACTGAAATAGTGGACAACCTAGACAGGCAACACAGAACAATAAGCGTCTTTCTTGACTTATCTAAGGCGTTTGACTGTGTTGATCACTGTCTCTTGGTTTCAAAGCTGCACCACTACGGAGTCCGAGGGATCCCTCAAATGTGGATTCAATCGTATCTTGCGCACAGATCACAAAAAGTTCAGATCGCAAATCAGTTTTCAAAAAGCATTGTTCAAAAGTATGGTGTCCCGCAGGGATCAATACTTGGTCCCGTTCTTTTTTTGATTTATGTCAACAATCTTCCATCTGCGTTGAGGACTGGCAAACAGGTTCAATACGCAGATGATACGACTCTCTGCTGCAGCGAAAAATCCGCACCAAAATTAGAAATTGAAACATTTATTCAACTGAATTCCTGTGTCCAGTTTTTTTCCAAAAACAATTTGAAAGTCAACCCTCAAAAAACTAACTGGATATGCTATTCTAGACGAGAGACTTCCGAAGCAAACGTGACTGTCATGGTTGACGATGCAATTATTGAAAGAATTGAAACAACGAAGTTTCTCGGAATAACTCTTGACCGGGGACTCACGTGGCATCATCATATCGATGGTGTTTGTGCTAGGGTGTCTTCCGGGGTTTACGCCTTGCGGATCATGTCCAGGTATAGCCCCGCTCACGTCCTTAGGATGGCATATTTCGGCCTGGTGTATCCCCACCTGTCTTATGGTATCGCCATATGGGGTGGGTGCGCGGAAGCGGACTTCCTTAGGTTGTTCCGTCTTCAAAAGAAAGCCATTCGGATAGTGGCAAAGCTGCAGTTCAGACAGTCTTGTAGGAATAGCTTCAGGGAGATGGGAATTTTCACTCTGGCCAGCCTGTACATATTCGAAACCTGTTTGTTTTGCAAACTCAAGTGCTCTCCTCTCCAAGGTGCACAAGTCCACGACTACCCAACCAGGGGTAGAGACATGTACAGGCTGTCACAGAACAAGTCCATAGCGGCAATGAACCTGCCTTCTCAAGCAGGTATCAAGTTCCTGAACAATCTCCCTGAAGATATTCGGAGGGAGAGAGATTGGAAAAGATTCAGGGCTCGTCTCAAGCGGTTTCTGGTCCAGGGAGAATTTTACACTGTGGGCGAGTTTGTGGCTCACTGCCGGTGAGGGTCCTTGTGCTCCTGGGGGCGCAATGCGGCGGTATCCAGGCCGTCCAGCTGGGTGGCCTTGGGCTCTGGATGAAAGTGATTTTTTTTGTTCTTGTACTATACATACATATTGACCTTTGCTACACAATTGTTGAATTGTTTTTTTGGCAATAAAAGTATTATTATTATTATTATTATTATTATTATTATTATTATTATTATTATCAATTCAATTTCAAAAATGTTGACGAAAACAATTCTTTCTCCATATAGGCCCTAATATGTACATGGGGGAGAAACTAAACGGGGTTTTCTTGTAACGTCATATTCAAAGAAATGTAACAAAACCGTACCCAGAATAAATCAAATTACAAATTAATTTTGACATATTTATTTCCAGCATTAATTTGAAAATGCCTCACAATACTGTGAGTCTTACTGCCAGAAGGATCTCCAGTCCACTGATATACGTACATATTAAATATTTCAAATGATCTGGTTCCAAAATTGCTCAACCAATAATATTTTGATCTTCTCACAGCTTAGCAGTCCAATGTAGTTAATGATGCACAGGAAAATGCGCACCATTCACATGGTGGTTTGGTCGTTTATTGTGATGTCTGAGGGTGCCATAAGTGGTGAAACGCGTCACATCATTAACTACACTGGATTGCTAAGGTTGTAAGTAGATCAGTACATATGAATGTATATATGTCTATACAGGGTGTCTGGAAATTATGTCAGTATATTTTAATATATGTTAGTAGAGGAAAAAATAAGAAATAAAAATTATATAAACATAGGTCCTAAAGTGCTCCGTTTTCCGTCTGTGGGTCCGTTTGTGTTTTTACGTATTTAATTATATCTCACGAACCTCTTAACGTATGAACATCAAACTTGTTACATGAATAACCACTATCAAGAAATATTTTAGTAAGAAGTATAAAGTTTCTACTTTGTACCATTTCAAAATGGCGATTGTTTTTTGTTTTCAAAGCTAGGCCTAAATATCTTAAAAACCACAAATGTTAGAAAAATTAAACAAGGTACAAAAAAGTTACGAAAATTAATCCAATTATGCTGATATTAAGATTATGACTACTAATAACGGAGAAATTGTAAATTTTCTGAATAAAAACGTGGTTCTTTGTACTGTCTGAAATTTGCATGATATTATTCGAAAAATTTACAATATCTTCATTATTGGTTTTCCGATTGTTACAATTTAAATATCAGCGTTAATTATATTAAATTTCCCAACTTTTTTGCCTCGTATAATTTTTCTAAAATTAATAATTTTTAAGATATTTAGCTTTGAAAACAAAAACCAGTCACCATTTTGAAATGGTAAAAAGAAGAAATTTGATACTTCTAACAAAAATAGTTCTTAATAGTGGCCATCCATGTACAAAGTTCGCAGTTTATACTTTTGAGGTTCGTGAGATGTAATTAAATATGTAAAAATCACAAACAGACACATAAATGGAAGACAAAGCTCCTTAGGACCTATGTTTGCATAAACTTTTTTTCTTATTTTTACCTCTATTATCGTTTTCTAATATTTTACGTTAATTTCCGGACACCCTGTATATAGTTCTTACAGTCATTTATAGGTCACCTTGTCACCTTTGACCAACTGATAAGTTAATTTACTTATTTTGTAAAAGAGTTGTACAATGCTTGTACAATCACGGTGCGGAGGTTTCTGACCCGTGCAGTCGAGCGAGGCGTCGCCGACCCCGGACTGCCCGATTTCAGCTTTGAGGAGCCTTGCAAGTCGTCCCTGCCTTCCGCACAGTTTCCGGGCAAAACGATGGTGATCGCCGGAGTCATCCCATCACATCACAAGGCCTAGCTCGGAGTAATGTGCAAACCTGTTCCAGGGTAGTGTCCTCGGAGTTGAAGGGTGCGGTTGGTCGGCAGTCCGAGGGACATTGAACTCACAGGAGTCTGACACTGTGACACTACTGAAAGGACAACAAGCCTCTAAGTGTGCGTAAATGCGTTGCACTTCCTCTCAAAAAAATTAAAATACCCACCTCCACATTGACGCACGAGAAGGCGGTTCGATGAGCCTCCCATGACCCAGGACTTCGGCTGCCCAGAGACACAAGAGAGGGAGAGACACTCCGATATCCGGCCATCCGACCATCTCTCTCAACCGCCCGCGCCCCTCTCCTCATCAACCTACAACAGTCACATGTTACACATCGAGACACTCCGATATCCGGCCATCCGACCATCTCTCTCAACCGCCCGCGCCCCTCTCCTCATCAACCTACAACAGTCACATGTTACACATCGAGACACTCCGATATCCGGCCATCCGACCATCTCTCTCAACCGCCCGCGCCCCTCTCCTCATCAACCTACAACAGTCACATGTTGCACATCGAGACACTCCGATATCCGGCCATCCGACCATCTCTCTCAACCGCCCGCGCCCCTCTCCTCATCAACCTACAACAGTCACATGTTGCACATCGAGACACTCCGATATCCGGCCATCCGACCATCTCTCTCAACCGCCCGCGCCCCTCTCCTCATCAACCTACAACAGTCACATGTTGCACATCGAGACACTCCGATATCCGGCCATCCGACCATCTCTCTCAACCGCCCGCGCCCCTCTCCTCATCAACCTACAACAGTCACATGTTGCACATCGAGACACTCCGATATCCGGCCATCCGACCATCTCTCTCAACCGCCCGCGCCCCTCTCCTCATCAACCTACAACAGTCACATGTTGCACATCGAGACACTCCGATATCCGGCCATCCGACCATCTCTCTCAACCGCCCGCGCCCCTCTCCTCATCAACCTACAACAGTCACATGTTAAACATCGAATCAGAAGACATGGCTGAGCCACCTTTAAGCCCAATGCATAAATTATCATAGGCGATCTGGGTCATGCCATTTGACTCGCTCGAGCATCACTCCAGTTTCTACAACCTATATACTTATATTACAGGTGTTTTTGCGTTGAATTATGCAGACATAAGCTACTGGCAGGGTAGGATTGATGAAAACATCGTTATATTTACTCCAATACAAGAAACACTTCAGATTCCCGAACACATTGCTCATGGTAAGACCTAATACCGGAATCGTCTTTACTTTTTGTTATGAGGTCCCCAGGAGTCAAAATCGAGTTTCGTCATTTTAAGGCATACCAGTGGCCCAGACCACTCGTAAACCCCCTGGTTTAATTCTTTTACCCCCCAAAAATTGTCGGAGGATTGACTGTCGAGCTGACACTGATACACTGAAATGAAACTGTGTTCCATCCTTAAGATGAATGTATTTAAAGATACTCTTAAATAACGGTTATTTTTAATGGTGTATAATGCTTTATTTTGATATGACTTAATGGCTATGGGGGAAAATAATTTGTAGCGTCATTTTTATAGTAATTTTTTGAGGTGGTAAATAAAAGGAAAAAACTTTTCATAGTAACTAAATATAGACCATACGACTTGCTTTTAAATACCTAACTACTATTGCAAGTTTTATGATGTTTTGAACTTGAAATTGATTCAGTTATAAGACGATAACTCTAGATTCTTAGTGTTGATGGGAACCCGGCTTGACAGTGGAAAATTATAAACCGTTTAATGGGCTGAATTCGTAATCGTAGTTTTGATAAAGTTGAGCTGGACAACGGCACAGTAGAATGTGACCCACAGATTGTTGCCGATAATGTAAATCGCTATCTAATTAGTGTTGTACAGCCAGATAATATCGTCCCCACTCAAACCGAGTTGGCTCTCGCTCATTACTACCAATCATTTTTTATTGAACTAACACCTGCAGTTATAGTTGTAAACATAATTAATAGTCTCATCAATAAAAAAAACATCTGGTTTTGACAGATTCAATGTTTTGTTAGTCAAAAGTGTGGCTGAGTCTATTGCACTTCCTTTGACACATATTTTTAATTTACTTTTTTTTAAGGAATTTTCCGATCCCTCCCTCAAGGGAGCAAAGGTTTTTACTTGACTTTTTACTTTTGATTTCTTGCAACATTAGACGTTTGTGAAAGAAAGTAATTGCACAACTGACAAATAGGCAGAGAGACATTCGTGGGAAGATAAGCTAAACAATGAACATGGCGACGGAGTAACGGAGCTGGCGGCGCGGCCTAGACCCACTTCACTTTCGGCATGTGAAACAAGACAACAAGGCTCGATTATTCGCTTTTTAACACTACAATCATGAACAACCCATTTTTTATGGATGACGACCCATCTTAGTTTTAGCGAATTTCTCCTATAGGGAAGAAACTATTACGGTAGGTCTCATGGTAGGAAGCCCGAGTCCATGAGAACCTTCCGTTTAGGGGCCCTCAGACGCAGAAAAACACCATTCCTTCGAAATTTTATATATATACGACAGTGGCCGAAAAAAATGGCCCGATGATTATAAAAATATGGTACAAACATGTAAATTGGTAATCAGTTGGACGAGTTCGTAAACCAGCCTGATCAGACCACCGGAAGGGAGGGTAAAGTGAGATAAGCCCCCCGAAATGGGATTTTGTTTTTTTTTATATGGAAAAATAAAAAATCCAATTTTGGTTAGCACCATCGAATTCAGCTCGAAAAACAAAATAGTATCTTGAATCATTGCTCTATGTCCATTGGTTTCCAAGTTATTGAAAGTGGTAAACACAGTACGTTGTCCTAACCTTATGGGAAATAAGTAAAATTCTTTATCTCGCTTAATTCTCAACATGTCTTGATAAAACTTGGTCCGTGCTTCATCTAGAAGAGATATAATGTATATTAGTCTAAAATCCCCGATATTTACATTTTCGTGGTAGCAAACCTGCGCACTCATTCCCCATGTTATCCTTCCGGGAAATTAAAAAAATTTCTATCTTCCTTATTTCTTCATATATCTTGATGAAACTCGGTATATGGCTTCATCTAGTTAAGATTTGCTAAATATTGAATTAAAACCACCCAGTTTTAACGCAGCTGTTGCAGCAAATCTGCATACTTATTCCCCATTTCATTCTTAAGAGATAACAAAAACATGTTATATATCTCGCTATGTTGGATTGAAATATGTTTTTGCATTTGAAATTCGCTGAGTATGCAGATCTGCTGAAATGGGGGTATTTATCGTTGTAGTTAACTCTGTTTCAAAACTGTCAAATATGACCGTGCAATAATGTTCGGTATTTATAAGTACGTACAGGCATGAATTTTAGATACCTAACGACTCCATATGTGCAGTGGTCTCTCTAATCCAGTTGTCTTTTGCCTAAATGAAAAAAAATTTTATTTTGACTGTCCGGTGCAATCATAATCATTCACATATTCTACTTATAACTAGCTCTAAATGTTTACTCCTTGCTACAGGTGTTTTACGGTGGATTGACTTTAAAGATTCTGTCTCATCTGCACAAAGAAAGGTTTCAGCTTGGTATAACTTATAGTTGTTTTGCACATGTTGTATATCAATCCGTACCATTGGCCCATTTGTACTTATATGGAAAAATTACATTATGTATTCTGTGTAATTTGTTGGATAACAAATTGTCTTTCTCCCTTTCTTTCTTTTTATTTTTGTTTACAAGTTCTATTCCAGTCACCACCGTTAGACATTTCAGTTTTGCTTGAACGTATCCTTTTAACTGTAAACTAAAATTATGAGCAAATTAAGAAACAAATAAAATATTCTTTATTTCTACAAAACATACAAAAATGCAAGCGTCAAATAGATTTACATTATTTGAAACCAAAGATAAAAGTAAACAATCACATATGGACCAACCACATCTGTGTTTTATTCGGAGACACTGCTCCCTGATGACCAAACGTCTGATTATTTAGACAAACCGGGTAAAATATTAATCAAACAAAAAAACAATTATAGAATGTCCAGTTTATTGCTATTTAGGTTTTGCTTACACTAATTAATTACATTCCATTTAAATTAACTTAGAAAAGTTAATTTAAAGAAGATATTAAGAGAGGATATTAAGAGAGGATATTATGTTGCTAGAGGATATTAAGTTGTTAAATGAACGTACTGTTTTGTTTATTGTACACTAACTACTGTTTCGAAATTTGCAATGTAGTATTTGCATAACGTATCATTCGCTCCTTTGCGCATAATTTTCAGTTTTGAGCCCGCATTCATAAAATAGAGGGTGTTTTTAACGCAACCCAAAACTTTATTTTATCAGTGAATGATTATTCCCCCAAGATCCCCGGATTTGACCCCATTATATTATTTTCTTTTGGGATATACACAAAAGTAAGGCCTACAGAAACAATTCACAGGATATTCAGCTCCTCAAAAAAAAACATATCAAATTTAACACAAGAAATTAAAAGAGGTACTTTGCAAAACGTGTTCAGGAATTTGATGGAGAAAACACAACTTTGTATAAATACCAATGGCGGATTGTTTGAACACATAATGTAAGCTAAATGTGATCAAACTTAAATATGGTTGGTATGAAATGCAAAGATAACTAAAACAATACTCATTTCATCTTTCTATGTGCATTATTCAATCTTATATGGGTTCATTAAAAAAACACCCTGTATATCTGAGATATTTGAGTATGTCTTCGTAAGAAAACATTTTTCAATCGTAGAATAAAACAATTTAAACCCTTCACTGAAGAATATGTTTTCTCCGAAATCAGTATAGAGTTTATGTGAGCAAATTAAATTTCCTTATATTTTAAAATCTGTTTTCAATTTTATATATCTAATCTTTTACCTATAAGGACATTGTTTGATATATTTCATTTCTTCAAATTTAACAATGAAGAGAGTTTGAAAAGTATAACACTATTCTTTACATGGCAGTAGTCCAGTATACTTAAAAAATCCATTAACGCTGAGTGCACAGAGCAAAGTGTTCCGATTTCAAAAAAACCTCACGCAGTAAATATATTGCTCAACAACATCAACGAATATTTTTTACTGTACTTCATGGTATTTTCCTCAGCAACTGAAAGGCAGCGCCTCAATGATAGCGTGTAAGTCCAGACTACCGCTAGGTCCTGATCTGACACAATGAAAACAATAGAATATAGAATAGAACATCCGTAATTTTGCCATATGTTTTTACAAAAAAGTACAATAAACAGTACAATTCACAGCCTTAAACAAAAATAGTCAATTAATCTGTACAACCTAAGCAAGATATATAACAAAAGAAAACGATAACTATTAATTTTTGTATTAATCTTAAAATCTAAGGTACCAGACTGTATTCTACATTCTAAGGCGAATTCTATATTCTAAGGATCCCGTACGAAAGAAAAATGTAATAGGATCGCCATCACTTAATATAAATGCCATTGCAACTGGCAGCAGAACGATTGCTAATATTCTTAATTGTAAAAACCAGCTTAATTTTTAGAAAGATAACGTTTTCTGTACTAAATAATATTTAGCCTAGAAGAAAGTAAAAATAAATAAGTTGTATGTGAATGGAAAAAAGACAAGCGAATGCAAACTTGTATATAACTAGTCAGCTGGCTTTGGTTTAAGAAATAATGAAAAATGATCTAAAAGGAAAAGACATTTTATCCATTACAAGAAGAAAGAGAGTTCCATATACAGAATATAAGTTTTATTTCAAAATTTTGAGCAAATCATCAATGTTTCTGACTCTCTAACTGACTATCTCTCTCTCAAAAATCAAGTATCTCTGGAAAAAAATAAATCTGCCGTGAGAGATACACGAGGAAAACTAAAATTCAACGAAATATCAACTTTAGAGGACTTTTTTAGGGGTTGAAACAGGGTAAAATTTGCGATCGACCTCTGATAAACCTGAATGGTCAAAGTGACTATTTCCGTTTTCGGACTCAACTTCGGCCGTACTACGTCGCTTGGGGCAGTACAATATATATTTGAGTTATGTCACTGTCTAACGGGATGGATTTTCGGGAACAATGTACAGATACGTTAAAATTGACCTCATGTTTTGGATGTAATTTAAAAAATCATTATTATTTATAATTAAACATATTTACTACAATACCTACATTTGTTAATGTGTTACAAACTATTTTTCATCATATTTAATTTGCATTTTTATTAATGATATATTTATTTTGAAAAAAATAGCAAAATAAATAAATATATCTTTGAAGGAATGAAGAATATTTGAAAATAAATGTTAGCAATCGTCGTGCTTGATTTAATCAGGTTTAATTGAAGTGATGGCGATCCCAATACCGCGATTTCCTTGGGGATCCCTATTTATTTTGTCACAAAAGATTCAGCCTATTTAGTAAGTTATAGACTCAATCTTAAATTCCTATCTTGATTTTATTTATATTGAGTTTTATTGTTGTATATTATACGATTTATTTATTTATATTATATGTATCTCATATTTCCATCCACAAATTAGTGCTATCTGCAGGAAAGTCAGTTTAGGGATATTTCTTTTGCGTCATTTGGCGAAATTTTGTAATCAGGATGTTCTTCTGACTGCTGATTATGCTGTAATCTTTCCATAATTGATGTATGCTGTTGCGATTTGGGGTGGTGAGAACTCTAGAACCCTCTTTCTTTTTAGGCAGCAGAACAAAGCTATCCGCATCATTTTTGGGCTTGGTAGTAGACAGGCCTGCGAAGAGTCCTTCCTTTTCGCCAAGAATACTGACTTTTCCCTCAATTTAAATCTTAGAAGCAATGAATATTCTCAAATTAAACTCATCTCAGTTTCAAAGTAGCACCGCCCATACCTATCCACTTCGTAATAGTTCTTGCTTGAGAGTACCCACACATTCCACAACATTCTTTCAAAAGCTTTTTTCTTTCAATGCGCTTTAAACTTTTTAACGCCTTGCCAAACCACCTCAAATCCTTAAGCGGCCCAAAAAGTTTTCAAAGACACCTTAAGTATTTTCTCGTAAAAAGGTGCCACTGCAGTATCCGTGAGTTTCTCACTGACGGATCTTTTTAGCACTTACGTTGTAATTGATTAACTTTAAGCGTTTATTTTTAAAGATGTTTTCTTTAGTTTTAATGCACATATTGTGTCTTGACTAACGCAATGTACTTTGTCAATTTGGCTGAATAAACGAGTTACTGAGTTATTGTGTCCGTAGGTACAAATTGTATGTATTTTTGTAAAAAACTTTGTAATTATTGTAGAACAATGGCAAAATAAAGATTTATCCTATTCAATTCTATTCTAAATGATGCACAGAAGTATATACCCAGATAGCACAACAATGAAAAAATCACGTGAAAATAACGTTTTCTTTGAACATTTTTAACGTGATTTTCACGTGAAAAAAAGTAAATATCACGTTTATTTCGCGTGAAAATATAGTGAAAATGTCACAACTTTGGCCGTGTTTTTCACGTGAAAAAAATACGTGAAAATTACGTTTTCATTTCACGTTATTTGTATATATTGTACATTTTTCACGCAAAAATCACGTTTCTATTTCACTTTATTTTATCATTTTTAACATTTTCACGTAAAAATTACATTTTAATTTTGTTTTATTTTCACATAGTGTACATTTTTATGTAAAAATTACGTTTTAATTTCGTTATGTTTTTCACATATTTGAAATTTTTTGGTTAAAATTACGTTTTATACACCTTATACCTTCACCATCTTTAACACTTTTTACATAAAAACATTTTTGTTAATTTTATGTTCAAATAACTACTTCAAAAAAATGTTAGCATGAATAGCATATTTTTATTCAAACTCATTAAAAAAACTTAAAAGTCAACATATTTGAATTCTGTGATATTTAACAATAAAAATGTTGTAAAATTTACAAATTACTACTAGGCCTTATAACCAAGGAATAATACTGAAAAAGTATTACACCAAACACTGTTGTTTTAAAGAGATTGTATATAAATATTATCAATTATTATCGTTATTATTACTATATATTATTTCAAAAAGTAGAACTAAATACCCATTAATCATGGTTTAATTTAATGCTAAGCACGAATAAAACCACGGAAAAAGGGGATTTTGTTCTACTTTTTGTAATAACCATAATATCCCTTATCAGTGAATCTGTCTGAAAAATATATATAATTTCAAACCATAATATCCCTTATCAGTGAATCTGTCTGCAATATATATATAATTTCAAAGTGAGCAGTTATTTTAACTTATTCTTGACTAATTAAGGCCTTGTGAAATAAATAGAACGATGATTGAATAAATTTATGTATTGACATGAAAAATGTTAAAAAATTAACATATACTCAATACAGTATCGGCTAAGTTTTTTTTTTATTAAACCTTAATAGGCCAACACAACATTAGTTTGTACGCTTCCTCATGTTCCATTTTCAACTCCATCTTCCACAAAATCTTGCTTCCTGTAAATCAAAACAAATCCAATTAATATTATAAAGCAAACTAATATCATAATCAAAATTTACTGGGAGACTACACTGTAAAAATATTTTTACTTTGGTCTATCAAGAAAAGCCATGCAAACTCGGTATAGCAGGCAGGAGGTTACTGGGTCAGTGAATTAATAATTACTGTTTTATGGGGAATAAAGGCAGGAAATAGAGAAATAATAGTATATTTCACTATTAGTCTTGATGTGAAATGGTACTTTAGTGATGAGTTGTGAACAATACATTTCATTATGATGCAAATAAGTAACCAAACTTATAAAAAATCATCCAAAATTTCATAATTTAGTCATTTCTCTATAAGAAAACACAATAGGGCTGAACTGTCTATTTTACTTTAGAGCCAGCTGGTTGAACTGTCAAAACCGGAACTTCGTTTGTTTGGGTACGGAAATGCAAAGTTTGGGTAACAAAAATCCGCTGATCATTATTTGTTTTGATGTAAGGAAGTCGAGGGTTTTCGTAGATTTCAGCTGTACGGTAACGGGCAATCTTTGTATACAGAGTGATGAAAAATGCTTTCTGAGGTCATAAAAACGTTAAATAAGTTTAAACTGTTTTATTGCAATCAAATATATGGTAATGCTATAATAAGGAACTTAAAGTTTCACCTAAATTTATTTTGAATTGCTGTTTTAGTAAGTAGACTTCCTGGCAGGTTATCTGTGTTAGTTAACACTGGGTTTGCAATTTATCGTGGCCTATTTATATCCAATTCACATTTATAGTTTTTCACTCCAGGAAGAAAGCTTGTAGTTACAATACATGCTTGCTTACCTACATTAGGCCTAAATGCAAATTAGTTAAAAATTAGCAAAAATGTCTAAATACCAAGAATATTTGCTACCTAACATTATTTGTCAACCTCGGAACATCATATCGTCCAAGAGAAAACAAACCTTTGTATCATTATACCATAGTTTTTTTAAATTCCTTACACACCACATGAGAATTTCTGCAGATTGATGAAACATCCAAATGAAAATAATCTTTAGTGTAACATCGATTAAAAAATTAGAGCCAATAAGTAATCTGAAGAATGTTATGGAGTTTTCCGTGCGCTGATCATAAAACATCATAAAAAATATAAGACAAAAAGGAATCCTAAGACACCCACAGAAAGCAATACTAAAAACCTACCTGAATTTTTTCTCCTTAAGTAAGTTGTGTTTTGAAGCCAATTCATAGACTGGATCGATTCTCACGATTTCTCCAAAAAGCCTAGAAACTTGTAATCTTTTCTTGGTGTTAAAAATGTAACAGCAAGCTCCTTCCTAAAAGAAACACAAAAAAAACATAAAATTACAAAATAATCAAACAATATTAAATTGCAGATAAACAAATGTAAATTGCTTGAAGGCTACTTCAATATTTAAAAAGTTAAGTTGGCTAAGGTGCTCATTACCAACGTTTCCGAATAGGCGGGTGCAGTTTTCCAAGCGGTCTAAATTTTATTGGAAATAGGCTATCAATCTGAAACTTTTATACGTCTGTAACCGAAATTAAGATTATTCAATTTCATCGAGAACAAATCAAAACGCTCTAAAAAACATCAATATCTAACCTAAATAAACAAAATAATGTAATCAAATGCATTAAGGTGGAGTCTGATAAGGTCTCACCAGATGGGCCTACTCAATCAGAGTAGCCTACCTATATTTAAGTTAGGCCTTTGATAAGTGCTAGTGACGGGCAAAAATAAACAGTAGAAGTAAAATAGGTAATATGCTTTAGCAGAACGAAATATAATCAGAGGTTATGCAGTTGGTGCGTTTCATCTTGAGCTTAGGCCTATTCCGTTGCCGAAGCTGTCAAACATTATTTATTTATTCTTAATGATCTGGGGCACTAAATAATGAAAAAGTTAATCTCAACAAATATTAAATGTGATTAAATACAAATTACAGTAAATAGGTATATAGACAGCTATTAAAAAATGTTAACATATCAGGTTAACTTTAGGTATCAGCTATAGTGTTCTGAACATATTCACTCCACTCCAACCGCTTCAGGTGTAGGCCTAAACGGTTCCCATAGCTCAAGATAAAACGCCCAAACTGTATCCAACAAGAAGTTCAAAATTTAGTAATAAAGCTGAGGCTTAGGAGTTAGGGGGTACGAGTTTCATAGCCTATCTGATCTTCTGCCGTTTGTTCCTATGGCAGACGATTCAACATCTGATTTTCTAAGAAACAATATCGAACGCTCTACCAATAGTCGAAGTTCAATGTACTGTCTGTTGGTCAGAACTTAACACCTGTCTTTGATATCGATTGATTTGTTACTTTACGAAAATATGTTTATCGACAGTATTTTAGTACAAGATGGCAGATGATGAGAAATAAGGTAGTAAGTTGTGTTTAGTTAGTTAATTATAGGCCTAGTAGCGTTTTAATTTAGTTATTATATTATTAGGCGTATGTTTAATATAATTTTAGTTTTATTATATTTACGTTTGGTATGACTTGTTGTTTGTGAGAGAATCGAATGATATAGGCCTAGATATAATTGACAATGGTTTCGGTATTTGTTTGTTATTGAAGTTTCTTCACTAGCCCACTGATGGTTGTTTGTTAAAACAGTACATCAGTTAGTTGAGTTAAACATGATAGGTTGATAGTTAATATCGGATAACCGAAATCTGAACTGAGTACCCAAAACAGAACTGATCTTTGCCCATGTTAAATCCAATTGAGAAGTTCAGTTATCAAACCTATAATAAGCATTTAAGGTAAACAATCGACAATCAACATAAACCTAGAAGATCAGATATGAAACTCGTACTGAATTATCACATGGGAGTGTTTTGAAAAGGCTAGGAGAGTTGTTATGATATGCATAATTACCAAATTTGTATCAACTAATCAGAAAAACTATAATGGAATGCTGAAAGTTGAGGTTAGGTTATCTTGATTTCACAATAGATGACTAAATAAATATCCAAAGTATAAACTTACCAAGAACGATGAAAGCCCGTAGTAGGGTTAACTCATTGTTCGCAGTTACTTGAAGACCGCAATTAAGTCTAAACTTCCACTTTAAAACCTTAAAAGCCGTTGTTATGACTTTAACTGAAACTGAGGCCAACGGCGTCTCACTCCTCACTCCACACTCAGGCTCCAGTTCAGTCCACCGCACCGCACCGGTTTGTGCCGCGGCGTCGTCTGAGGGGAGGTTTGTCTTGACACAATTCACGATTTATGGCCCATATTATTTTGGCAGGGTGATTTAATTTTTTTTATAATTTGAAATAAATAGCTTTTATTGTGTCAGGCACTTTTTTAAATAGTAAACTATTTTAAAACATAATAAGTATAACGAATAACAATTTAACAAATAGTATAATAATTTTATATAAATAATTCATAACATAATTATTTATAAATCCATTAAATTTTTAAAAATTATTTGTTATATTTTTGAATTTTAGTTTGGACTAAATAAACGATTACTGTAGAATTTGTGTATTTTACGAGGATGATAGTTTTTTATAAGCGCACAAGATTAATCAAAACGTATAAAAATCGAAATGAAGAAACAAGAAAATAAAAAAATATAAAAAAGTTATATTTGTTATTTCATTTGATTATACTTTTGATTCATATTTTTCCCGTGAAAATAACGTTTTTAATTTCACTACATTTTTCACTTTAAATTTTTTCATCATATTCACGTAAAAAATATGTTTTGCTTTTTACTTTTACGTTTTTTTACTTTTTTCACGTGAAAATAACGTTATTTTTACAATGTGTGCTGACTGGGTATGAACATTTAAGATTGGAAAAGAATATTCGAATGAGTAAATTTGTAAAATGTTTTGTAAAACATAAAAAAAATATTCACGTTAGACGCCCTATTGTTGAGATTTTAATGAAAAAACGTTGTAAATTATACGGAAGTACCTATAAATAAGATTTCAAAATCATAAGATCAGGCTTTTGAAGTACATTTATGGAATTTCAAAATTTTGTATAATGACAAATGTTTTTACTCTGTTGAAGAAATCGCAGTAAATCGCTGGGAAATCTAAATTTTTGGTATTTCCCGAATAAAATTCTAGCACCGCTGTTAATAATCTTGATGTTTTTATGAGGGGTCATAATGAAGAACACAGAGTATACTAATGTATTTTGACTTTTGCAACACAATTTTCAACTGCAATAAAATGATTACTGTTATTGTTATTGTATTGTTATTATTATTATTATTATTATTATAGGCCTGCTATTCTCGTTAAAAGATCCATTTGAATTGACGCACCGTATCTCGAGTCCCTCTTTTTGCATGGGGCCTTTTCTTTTCCGCTGCTAACTGCCGTATCTCGATGAGTTACGCCAGTATGCATAATCAAATTGCTCATAAACCTGAGATACGTCAAAACATGATTTTTGCGTAGCTCCAAAAATAATGATAATAAATTAGGCGATTATAATAAATTAAGAAGACTATTAGGAATAGAGATATGCCAATATGAGTGGGTGTAAAGGTAGAGACAATGCCACACCGCACAGCCACCGTCACTGCGTTTCCAGCACTTCGTTGCTGATTTATCTCAAAAACCGATTTTTTAGACAAATCTGAATTAAACGAAGGAAGGGAACGATATTATGAGACTTGGAAGGAACAAGCCCCTCGAATCTCGACTCGCTAACTCTCAACTTTGAATTAGACAATCGAATTAATTCTGTGTTTACACTTTCAGTCGAGGTATTGTGGTCGAATTACTTTCGACGGGTGAAGGTCTCTATGAAATAGTTTCATTCGTCGGACGACTCGGGACCGGCGGCCGGAGAAACCACGGGTCCAGTGCAGCCTCCGACCGACGGTGACGAGAGACACTTTCCAATCTCTTCGATCTCCGAGTTAATGAAACGCAAAATGAGGTTAGCCCGGGTCTAGGGCAGCGGAGTGCTAGCCGTCATCGACCGATTCTTCACGATTTCTCCGGTACTTTCCTCGGACACGCGTACCGACGTTCATCTCCATAAATACTGCAATTATCACAAGGAAGAAGAGCTAGGTATCTGCCGTCCAGCGGCGACGCTGCAGATCAGCAGACACCCACACAAAAGGAACCGCTCTAACAAGAAATGCAGTTCTGTCTTTTCCCGCGCTCGTGGTTTGCTCGATTCAAAATCTAGTACCTGATGAACCGAGACTCGGTATTATTTTATATTTACCAGTTCACTTAATTACTATAAAACAATTCGATAATATTTTTTTATACGATTTTTATTACTTCATGCAATTTTTATCCCACACGCTGTATTTTTCTTAGATGGCTGTAGTTTACAAACAGCTGTTATGATTACTTTATTTATTTACAATTTCGTTGTTTCTTCATTGCTACCGTGGCAACTCATAATGTCCAGTGTTACTGTTTCAACTTTAAAATTCTTTTACTAAGTTATTAGATTTTCTCTGGCCAATTAACCTGCATTGATCACGGTTTTGAGCAAAAACAAACTTATTTAAAAAATCTGAAGGAAATCCATGGAGTCGTTTTTAGATAGTTGTGCAAGCAATATAACATTGATCATATAAGAAAATAGGATTTTGATTTTCTACAAAGAAATGGGGAATGAGTTTGCAGGTCTGCTACTGCAGGCATGTGAAAATTGGGTGGTTTTAAAACAATCAAAACCCAATAGAACTCGACTGGCACAGACTAAAAACCAAGCTTTATTAAGATACTCAAAAATAAGGAAGATGCAGAATGCGATTAATTTTTCCATAAAGCTAACATAGGGGAACAAGTATGCGTATTTTCTGCCACGAATATGTAAGAATCGGGAATGTTAGACTAATGTACAATAGGTCTCAAATAGGGGAAGCAAGAGGTTTTACTGTGTTATGTTGAGAAATAAGTGAGATATCGATTTTTTTCTTATTTCCCTTATGATAACATTGGTTCAAAGTACTGAGTTCAATATCTCGATAGCCAGTGGACATAGAGCAATGATTCAAAGTATATAAAAATTTGATTATATTGAGTTTACTATGTTAGAAACTCAAAACCAGTATTTTTATGACTTAATTGCCCTATGACTTAATTGCACTAAGAAAGTGTTGCCGAATGGTATCCAATTAATACAAATGGTCCATCTTAACGGAAACAGAAAAGGTTTTAAAAGAAACGTAACCCTTCAACCTGTTTTTTGTTCGCGGTATTGTTTCATGTTGCAATATAATTTTGCCTCAGCGTATATTTACGTTTTAGGGACATACTCGATAGACAAATGTTTAACTGATTTAAAATTCCTTTACTTGGAAAGTAGGATTTTCATTGTTTCATATTTTGCATTTTATTTCCCATAATCCAATCACTGATTGTGAAAAACGAATTTCCCATTTAAAATGCGACAAAAACAACGTTGTTAAAGTTCTTAAAGTTACGTTTTCCGGAGTAGACGTAAGATTTGTAGCCTCTTCAATCTATATACTTAATACAATAAGGTTTTTTTCTGTTAGATCCCTTTTTCAGGCGTCCTACTGAACCGATTTTTATGATTGAGGTGTCATTTTAAAGCTTTTAATGCAGCGCACCTGCGACAGATAGTTAAAATAGGCATTTCTTTTTCGGCTTCGACCCCCAAGCCTTTTATTTATTTCTAGAGGGCGCTTTCAACGCTACTCTGCTGAACACTTTGCCTTAACACGGTTTTAAAATGTGATTAAAATTTAACAGCTGATTACCTTTAGATTGATTTTTAACCTAAGTCAGATTGTAAACAAAAATATATAATCTGCAAACAAGAATTGATACATTTAATGAAAACTCATTCTTAAATGGGAAAATCTTTTGGTAATTGTTGTCTAAATGAGGTGGGAAAATCATTCTTTATGGTACAGGAAGACGTAGAAGGCAAATAGAAAACCGAGTTGATGAGATTAGGTAAAAACATACGTGACCTTCGACAAGAACAGAGAACTGCCGAGAGAAAATGACTGAAGGAACATTAGAGGGACACTGCACCACCTATCTACTTGCAGCAACTTTTAAAGATGATGTTAGGGCATGAATACGCGAAGAAGACAGACAGATGTATGCTACTGTTGTTCCAGAAGACAGATTAAAATATATAGTGCTGGGGTGATGAACAATATGTGTGTGTTTTTTTGGCTAAGCTTTTATTTATTTAGGTAGACCTTTAATTACACTTGCAAGGTTCACTTGATTAACAACGCGGCGAGTTTAAAGCCATAACGCGCAGGCAACTAAAAAAACAAATATGAAAGGGACTCTAAACAAGTGAGTTTTTGCAGTTTTTTAAGTCAGTTTTTGCGTTTTAGTAATATCCATCATAGTGTTTGTCTGATTAGTAAATATTTCTCCTACTTCTTCTAATCGTAGGCGAGTTTCTCACAAACGGAAATAATATCAAAATGCGCAATTTGCGCATGGGGCCCCTAGTAATATTTAATATAATAAAATAAATTTGGTCTCATTGTCCTCATTAGAGATAAGGGCTATAGAAACCGCGTCAGTGCTTCTCTATGCAACGCATAGCCTAATTAGGCCTCAGATCAGTCAACGATGCTTTCTAGTAATTAAATATTCATGGGGTTATCTGACTTTGCGACGAGTAATTGCTTTTCCTATTCCACTTCAAATGGCATTTGAATAATTTTAAATGGATGACTGAGGTATGCCGTTTCTAGGATGCTTCCCTAATAGTATTCACCGTTGGCCCAACGTTGGGAAATGGTCGGTATGGCTGGGGACGGTGGGTGACAATGTGACAATTTTAAAGATTTGCCAACGTTGGGCCAACGGTTCTATTTTTCTATCTATTTTTTAACAAAATGGAAGTTAATGTGGGTAAAACCAAATATGTAAACTTTAATTTATCGAGCAGTTTTGTTTTTGAATCAGAACTGAAATGCCACGTATTTAGAACGCTAGTTAGCTAGTTAGCTAGTTTGGAAATAAACTGTAGCTGTGAAAAAATTAAAAAAGTCAGTAAATTTAAGTATCTTGAATTAATTCTGGACCAAAATTTACAATACATAGGGGGATTAATTTGGTTACTACAATACATAGGGCCCAAGTATTTCAACCGCCACATGACAACATTGTCTCCCAAAATTTAACCGCTTTTGGCAAAAACTGAAAAAATTGGATATCGTCCCAAGAGGACATTTGTATCTTAAATTATGTTTTATCTTAAAGTTTTTAACTTACAACTGAATCTTTTGGTGTGTACAAGCAAAGAAAAACGTACTATATATATATGTGTAAATGTATATAGTTTGTGTATGTATGTATGTGTAAATTTATATGCATTGTATTCAATTACAAACATGAAAGTTTTGTTTATTTTAGACACCACTAGGAGAGGCATTTAGGTTATTTTAAATTTTTGTTCAAGTCTGGACTGGACTCAAGTTTAATAGTTTTTTTTATTTTTTAAGTGTAGCGTTGACCATCAGGGGCCATCAGTAACGGAAATTGTGGTCAACGTAAATTCCGAAACTGTATTCTGTTTTTTTTTTATTGTAACATTAACTGAGGAATAAAATCATTATCATTATCATATATTCACGTTAACAGGAATAACTGAATTAAATTCACTTGTTTCATTTGTCCTTATATAAATAACAATATGCATGTCTGTGGGATAGGAAGGGGGCTATATGAACATTTCCTCCTCCTGGTAGGACGGTTTTGTTTAGGTTAAATTCTTTGATTTATATGACAATGTTGTGATTTCGCTATCATTGAACTAATCCTTTAGAGAGCCATGTTTTAGTGTAATTCTACTAAATACACGTATAAATGGTTAAAGTTTATTCATCGCTCAGATTATTTATTGCTTGTATTAAATTCAATTTGAATTTTCCATACGTCCATACTGCAGCATCGAATGATGTTTATAAGCCAGCAATAAAACCAAAACGGCACTCTGAGTCATCATTACATACAAAGCATTTGCTTGTAATGTCAAAAATTAAAACTGATATATTGTCTGATGCTGTTTTTGTGACAGGGCCTTTTAGGGGAAGTAGTGAGAGAAAAATATACTTTCATACAATATTAAAATTCTAGGATGAACGCATTTATTTCATGTTTTCATGCTGTCAGAAACAAATTTAACAAATGACTCCAAATAAAACATTATAAAAACATTTTTTGATTTAAAACGAAATCGAGTATAAATTTGTACCACACTGAATTTAATTTGGAATTGGAATTGCCGAAGATAGATTAGTGGTTATTAGCGCCTGTCAAATGAATACCGAAGGAAATAGACTAAAATATAAATTTGATTAAAGTCGCATCGATGTTAATGAATACCATTTTCTACTAAAGCTATCTCAGAGAAACAAACATACTAAATGGTTAACTCGAAGTGCTAAATGAAATTCGGTGGTATTGGAACGCTGAATCGGCTGTATTCCATGGGTTTACTTTCGTTTCCTGATGTTCCACCTGTAAACTGCACACGCACAATCGAGCATGAAATAGCGCGGTCTGGAGTCCCTAATGTTTTCCGTCAAAGAACTAGATGAAAAACTATTTGGCAGGTTTTATGCACTGCGATCCGCGTTGCGCGTCTGTCGCGACGCGTTTCAAGTTCCGTTGAATTAAATGTTGGGATTTATGCACGAACGCGTGTCGCTGTGTCGCCGGACGAACGCGGCGACGCCGACGTTCCTGTATACCGGCTGCGCGGCGTCGCGTCGCGGCGTCGTCGGGTATTAGAAACGCGCCGCGTTAAACTGACGTGAGTTCTCTCTAGATGATACATTGAGTCAAACGGGGACATTTATGCAGCGCGTCCCGTGCCCCGCGTCTGCGCAGCACTTGTCCTCGAATTCGGATACGTGAAAAATACACGGAAAATACGGTACCGGGTGTCCGGAAAAGAACTCCCTAATTTCAATAAACTATAAGTTGTAGTATAATAATCATACCCCCATATATCAAATTAAAGGAAAACTCACCAAGTTTTTGGTAAATTTTTTTCGTTTGTATCAAAAATGTTGGCAATGTGGCACTCAAAACACAAAAATATCAATTTCCTGTCTTCAGATACACAAATCTCCGGATCGATAAAAGCTACAGACCTAGAAAACCTCTCAAATTAAGGTAAACGAAATTCTCTTTGGTTTTTAATTTGAGTTTGCAGTAAGATGCTTGGTTTTCAAGATTTGTGTTAAAAACAAAAAAAGGTCCGATTAAATCACGTTTTTCATCACCATCGATGAACAGGGAAAATTAGATTGGATTTGTTCTATACGTTTGCGATTTGTGCCCAAAGTTACATACATGGAAAATTTGCGACTTCTAATAAAAACTTGGTGAGTTTACCTTTCTTTTGAAATATTATTTATGGTGGTATGATTATTATATTACAGCTTATAGTTTATCGAAATTAGGGAGTTCTTTTTCCGGACACCCGGTATATATAAACCAACGCGGCAGTATAAAATGCGTGACCGAATTTCGACAGAAATAACACGCATGCCTTAAAAAAAACCGCGACAGCCAACATCATGAAAACGTGGGACCGACGACGCGTGTCGCGGGACGCCGTGCATAATACCAGCCTTTATTTTTTTTTATTTCGAAATCATTTTGAATTACTACTTAATGCAAGGTTACCAAATATTCGAGGCAGAATAGCATGCGATGGTCCATTAGTCAGTGCAATCAAAAACTGACTAGTGCGTTTTTACGCAGATGCATGATGTATATGTTACACAAGGTTTTACAGAATACATTACCACGTTTCTAGAAGTGCTGCTTTCTGGATGATATCTCAGGCCGTAGGTTTTGAATTGACATGGAAATTTTTATTTCATTTTTTCTTAATTTACTATTTTTATAAACGCGGCCACTTGAGACCACTTAAGACGGACTCTGGCCACTTTAGACTGAAAATCTCCTTATCCAGTAATTGTTCGTTATAAAAAGAAAAATACCTATAAAGAAGCTATTGGCAATTGTGCAATTTAATTTATTACTCTAAAAAATCTCATTTAATCTACTTCAATAATTTTGATTCAGTTTATGTCTGTATTACATGATATTACAGATTTCTTATTTATCTATTAAGTTTTTGATATATATTAAGTTTATAAATCTAGGACGTTTGAGCATAAATACGTGGTAGAGTCGTGTATATGTGTCCATTATGTGCCCATATACTCGTATATATAGTTATTTAGACTTGAACACCATAGTACCAGATATATAAATACATAAATATGAAATATCTATACATATGGAGATATATATATATATATATATATATATATACTCGCTCAATTCTAAATATTTTGAAATTAATGAAAATTACAATTTATGTAACCAGACCCATTTTATATCCCACACCAGCATTACACAATTTTATTTCAAAGTCACTAACGATATAATGGAATCAAGCTGTACAATAAATCATCACAAAAAATGAAGAAAAAAGGATTTTCAATTATTCAGAAATAAATTATAGAGGCTCTTTGATCGATGAAGCCTTGAATAAAACTGAAATGTCTAAGAATAATATGAAGGATAAAAATTAAACCATAACTAATTTATATACGAATTATTATTAGACTAATTAAGTGAATTTAATTTAATTAATTGTAATAATCATTTAAATTGACACACTCTTTAGTCTACGAAAACAAAAATAGCATAAAGTTAATAAAGTATAGGTTTGGGAAGTATTGAGCAATATAACACCATTATGACTCAATTTTTTTAAATTTGTGCCAAAAGTCATTTGTTAGATGGAAGCAAAGTTGCCAACTTGTAGTTAAGGGTAATTAGTTAACCATTAACCATTATAGGAACTATAAGAAATACCGGTAATGTATCATTTGCATTGAAACATAAAACATCTGAACCAAAATATGAGGCAATACTGTACTCAGTGTTGATTTAATACTGAAAGGAATAACTTACTTCGTACTAGTATGTACGACGACACGATAAGTTGAAAAATTGTATTGCATGTGACAACATCAAAAACCAAAATCAGCTTATCGAGGATACAAAATATAAAGCATTGTTGTGAATTTACGATATTGTGTTAATTATAAATGACTGATTTTAGTACGGTAATTAAAATTGCCTTTTGACATGAAAAAACTATTATTCAACAAATCAGACAATGATATGTTTAATAGTTATAGTATATTTATCATGCTAGTTTTATTATTTACTTAATGATCTGGAGACGTCGTTGTCAACTTATTTATTAGGATTTTGATCGAGTAGACTACATTTTTGACATCAAACCAAAATATTAAAAATCATTTGACGAAGATGTAATTCGTCTTTTACTACCTCAAAACTGATTGGTTCCATCCTAAACTAACTTTTCCTAGTTTTAAAGAAAAACTAATTCCGGAGCTAAACATAACTGCGATATAATATTACTTATTATGCGTGTTGTTGAACTACAGACTAGCAGGCTACTCTAGAGAGGCGAGAATATGGTAGAACCTCAGTTATTTTAAATTCAGTGGTTATCTTATTTTATGAAGTTTGAAATATAGAGGCTTCGAATTATAGAGCTTATTGCAAATGAAATTCGAATTATGGAAGTTTTTCTGCTGACAAGCATCACGTTCGACGGTGCCAAAATACTCGCCAATGGATTGTTTTTTCGAATTTCAGAGCCTTAATGGTAATCTCATTTCGAACTGTAGAGGTTGACTTCGAATTCAAGAGATAACGTTTCAAATTAGAGCAACAAAAATCGAATTTTAGAGCTTCGAGTGGACAAATATTAGAATTTCAGAGGCAACGGTGCGCATGAATATATTTTGAATTATCGGTGTATCATTTTTCGAAAATTAGAGGTTTTTTAAAGGGAACGTAAAAAGTATACTAATTCTAGGTTTTAGAATTATTGAGGTTCTTCCGTATTTAATTTGGTGCCGTACTGTTGAACTGACTAGTAGGCTACTCTGAGGTACGTACCGTGTCCGGCCGTCGGCGGGCTGCGGTCGACTCTGTCGCTTGGATCTAGGGCAAGGAACTGCTGGGGAGGCGGCTAGCGGCTGTGGCCCCTGGAGAAAGTACGGCGCGCGGCGCGGGTCTTTAGTAACCTCGCCGCAGCGCCGCGCCGGCTGCATTTCAACTATTGTTACCTCGCCCGGCGCGCCGCACGCCGCACGCAGCGACGGGGACGTGCCGCTCGCACAAGGCCTGATTGGTTAATCCCTTAGCCAAGTTAGGCTAACCAGGCTGCAGCCTAGGGCGTCAGCCAGCCGGGGGCGCCTTAGAGCGCAAAACACATTTTTTTCTTTTTTGAGAGAAGTAGACATTTCCGCGCCCCCTTTTGAGTAGTGGAGTGCGATACGGCCGAGTATCGCGATACGGCGATACGATATGTATCGGAGGTGTGTATCGTTTCGTCCGTATCGTAACCCCGTATCGTATCGTCCGATCAGCCCTAACGAAAACTTTACGTATCGAATCATATCGACCGAGACAGTTTAAAATACAGTCGACTCTCGCTAACTCGAATATCCACGGGACTGCGATTTTTCTTCGTGTTACGTATAGATCGTCGTAGACATGGTTCGAGTTATAGAGGTAAACTAAATGAAAATTCGTGATACAGAGGTAAAGAAAAATGTAATTTATACCCTACATCTTCGACAAATCCAAGCTTTTAACGTTTTAAATATTATATAATGAAAAATACAGTATTTATAATATAATAACCTGTAAAACACAAAAACAGATAAGGTCATATTAATTTTGGTTAAAAAGTCTGTAATCTTCCTCTGCTTAAACATGTAAAAACAAATATTACAGTATCGATCATAATTTTTATTAAAACAATAATATAAAGAAATTTTACTGTATCCCCTACAGCTACAAAAATAAACTTATGACTTTGAATATTACTGTATTAATAAATAATACTTACAGTACGGTATGAAAAATAAAAAAAAACGTGTGAAATAAAATAGAGTAAACAGTTCAGAACGCCGGGATTTTGTATTACAGAGGTCCATTCTGAAAACTTCGCAGTATGGAGGTAAACTTCGAGTTATGGAGGTAAAGCGTGAATCGAATTCGTCTTATCTACTGAACTTTGTGTTAATAGAGGTAGTTTTTGTGTCCCTTCGAGTTATAGAGGTAAAATATGTCCGGAAAATTAGTTTGTGTTATGTATAGTAATTTCTTCGTGTGAGACAGGTTTTTCCAAGGGGATTAAAAATAATTCGTGATATCGAGGATTTCGTGATATCAAGGTTCGTTTTAGCGAGAGTCAACTGTATAATAACAGGCATCTAAATACTGTGTAATACTCCCCGTTGCATACTCAGAAAATTTCAAATGCTTCAATAAATAATTAAAATGGTGCCTCACTTTTAAGATTTTTCAACTTACCTATGTTCATAAATAAGCATGCAGAATATTCTCCATAAGAATAACGTGGGATATGAGTATGCAGGTGTGCCACTGAAATGTCGAAATTGGGAATTTTGGATCTCAACTAGATGAAGTCACATAGCAAGTTTTATTAAGGTATGTTGAGAAATAAGCGGATTTCCCATAAAACACGAAAATATCGTAAATATTGCCTCTATGTGCCGATACGGGATCAAATATCGTTTTTAAAATATCGTATCGAAATATCGTATCGTCCCATGTGTTCGCGATATTCCGATACGTGTCTCACATCACTACTCACTACTTTTGAGTAATCCGCCTAAAGAATAGAGAATATGATAGCAGCGGCGACACTGGTGCTGTGGTGGTATTCCTTAATGCGGTTTTGTACTTCACACAACCCTACCGGACATAGTTCCTGTGAGACATCAAAATATAGCAGCACATTGCAGGTAGTGGTGAGCTCCAGTTTTGCAAAAAAATGGAAATGGAAGATATAGTTTTAGCTATTTGGCGTACGGGAGTTTCCCCTGTTGGTTAAACGGAGGGAAAGTTTGGTACCACCAACTATGTACCATATAAAGTGTAACCACCATGCCGTATTCCGTAAAATATGCTTGTATAGTTATTGGATAGTGTTTAGTTAGTTTCCAAGTTAAATGTAATTTTTTAAGGTTTAGTACTGGAGGCACATAGTAAATTCGTGTACTAAAAAAATTTTTTTTTTTATTAAAAAATGAAAATATATCATAATATATGCGTTACATAACCCTCATACAGTCGTGGTGTGGGGGGGCGGAATGGGTGGTAAAGGGGTGGGAGGGGGGCGCTAAATCAACTCAAGTCTAGGAGCGATACATATCTACCCAGGCTCTGCTACCAAGCGTTCAGTCCGCTCAGCTAGATTAGCTGAAGTTTGTTTTTGGGCAATCGATGTGATAGCCTATTATATGTGGAATTGGCGAGCTTTGCTGCGGACCTCGCAGCCGATGACATAGGACATAGGTATTCGGTAATTAAATCGACGGTCGTCCTCTGCCGGTGACACACCGCCGAACTCAGCGACCACATAGTACAAATACACGGAGCACACGAGGTGCGACTTGAAGCCTAAATGCATTCTAGCATTCTAGTCCCTATGCATGGAAAAAACAAACTACGCAAAAAATTATAAATATGGTATCAAATTAAAAAACTGAATCTCAGAATTACTATAGTACCAAATATAAATGGTTTATAGACAGTCTACACATCGTAAACACTGATAACCTAGAAGCTTGTCCTGACATTTTTTGAGAGAAGCTGGCACCACGGAACGCACCTGTAACGTTCCTACGATGTGTAAACTGCTTCTAAACCATTTATAATTGGTACCATGGTAATTGTGAGATTCAGACCTTTAATTTCATACCACATTTGTTTCTTTGTAGTCAACTATTTTTGTAGAGATCAGTTTAGAATTGACTTTATTTTTATGCAGGCGCCGCACGGATAAACTCTCCCTCAAGAACTAAGTTATCGACTAAACTACGGCAGCAATTTCTTTTAAAAAAGATTTAAAAATTTTAACTCTTTAGCAACAATTTCCGCCGTTTTTTATTTTACCTGACCAAAAAATAAAAAAAAGTAGCAGCCGACTACTTTTTTCATGACAAATTTTAAAGTTGAATAAAAAATTACGAATTTATTTTTCATTGTTTTAATAGAAAAAAAAGTTTGAAATATGATTGATACTATTCCAGTTTAAAACTAAAGCGCTCTTCACATGCAAAATTTCAACCTTAAGCCTCAATGCTAAATGGTATAAACTACGAGTTATTTGAAACGTGAGCACTGTCAGATTAAGCGATTTTAAACACCGTTTTATGTTTCTATACCTAGACAATATGGCGGCCCAGATTTCATTTGCTGTAATGCAAGCTGCAAAGTAGAAAGAAAAGCCACGACCCGGTCTGAAAATCGTAGAAATAGCCTACGTTAGGGCCCGGAACAGGTAAAAACGGGGCAAAAAGGACCACAACGGGATTAAAAAACACACGCGCGAGTAAAAAAAAAAAAAAGGTCACCACTTTTGGCGAGCCGGAAATCTTGGCGGCGGGCCTATTCTCCCCGTGTAGCCCAGTGGCGGCAAATTTCCAAATCCGCCTCTGACCACACTCCGTCTATTTGTACTATGTGGTCGCTGGTGGGAGTTTACTCCTCAAGGGTGTTTGGTCAGCAATAATTTTTTCAATGTGTTCCCCTCTACATTTGTTTCATATGATGAGACAACAATATGGATTTTTTTATATATAAAATATGAGAGCTACAGGGGGCTTAAGTGCTAAAAACAGGCAACAAATTTCAGTGTTTTTTAACAACTCTACAGGGGAAAACGCTTAACTAAAGGGCCTATATTTAGCAGATTCTCATTGACTAGAACCTAGCAAAAGGATATAAAAATATTGCTATTTATTTTTTGTGGGAACAATATTTTAGAAATTTATTACAGTTTATTTTAATCTAAAATTATTTTCATTAATTTCGAGTTTAAGCTCGACTTTAAGAAACATTTTCTTTTTAAAAATTAGGGCCAACGATAGTTTAATCAGTTCTATTTTGCCTTTAAAAGGAATAAAAAATATTTTTGTTTTCTTCTACTTGCTAGTCCGGTCGCCAAACCATGTGACCTTGAAGCAGGGTCCGGCTCAAATTTTAAGATCGATTCCAGTGCTATTTTATTTGATGCACTGAATAAGAAGATGGCGGATGCCAAACTATAACATTCTTGGGCAATTTCGAATATCAAAGGTCAAAGTTCAAAGGGCCAAAAATTCAGAAACTGATAATGAACAATTTTATTTATGGTATTAAATCAATATTCACCAAGGTATTGATTTTAAACCACCGCCGATAGTTACTGGGTGGTAAATACTTCATCTTGGATACTAAATACCATCTTGGATCCGCCACAAGATATTTTTTTTAATGAATGTAGTGTTGTGACATATCATTACGGAATAGATTACGCTGATTACAATGTCACAATCCGTTTTTTTAAATATTGTTTTGTTCTCGAGATACACTCAAATAAAGTCTTCCTTTTACATTTCTTATGGGCGTTTCCAAATCAAACTATTTTTTTTGTTTCTTATATTTCCGGTTCTATTTACATTGTAAAGTTTGTCTTAGTCTTAAAAGATTCAGTGATTTATTGGCTTTAATTTGAACTAATGATCATTTAAATACAACCAGTCAAGGATGAGTTGCAAAGCAGCATTGAACATAAAATGATGATTTTTCAAAATTTATTTTTACTTATAGGTTTATATCTCGGGTTCTAAGTAAGTCTAAATATTAGGTTTGGTCTTAAAACACTCATCTGATCTTTGGCTTTTATTTAAAATGAAAACGAACCTTAAAATGTGATTGGAACCAGAGAAATAAGAAAAACAAACAAAAAATAGTTTAATTTTGTTTTGTAAACCAACACTGTAGTTATACTTGGGAGCACTAAATTGGACGGGGGAGAGGGTATGTTGCTAGAGAGAGATTAGGTTTAAACAACTGTTTAGTAGTTAATCATCATATGATCATATGTTTAAGTAAACATACGATTAAACGTTAAAGGCCTTGAAAAATAATTTTTTACAATTCAACAAAATTATTTGAAATGCACTTTTTCAGCTGAGTTTTGGCAGGCAAACTGCTGATGGGGTAAGCTTACAGGTTTCACCACTCACATAATTTAGAGTTCCCAATTTTAGCTGAAAAATTTTACTAATTAATTTTAGATATGAATAAACTTAATTTAGTAGAGTTAAGTGTACATGTCATAAGCCACTACTTTTTTAAGCAGTCTCGGGAATTAATAACGAGACTCAAACCGTCATTTACTTGAAATTGAACCATAAATAGATCTAAAATTCATGTATGTTTCTAAAAAAACGGCATAGTCATGTATTTCACAGATCCACTTTTACACATACCGTCAATGAAATTATTATAATGTGGGTGCAAATAATTGATATATTTAAATTGTTAAGAATTTTATGATTTGTAATACGAGGTACAGTCAAAAAGTTCCCGGAATGAATTTTTGTAGACATATAGCGCAATCACCAGCGTTAAATTTGTCTTGCAGTAGTTGGTACGACTCCTTGGGAGGGCATATCGGTAGTGGTGGCATAGCTGACTTGCCGTAGTGCAGCATTGGAAAGGGCTTTTTGTGTACCTGCAGGTCGACGTTGTCGGATTTTTGAATAATGGCATTTCATGAACAGCGCACTGGGTGATGCTGATAAAGAAAATGTTGGGGGATTCTTTCATCGCCTCTTCTCCATAAGCTTGAATTAACAACTCAAGAGTCTCACTGAGTGATTTTTAAAGTAAAACAAGAACAATGTTCGTGTGCTGTTCATGAAATGCCATTTTTCAAAAATCCGACAACGTAGACTTGCAGGTACACGAAAAGCCCTTTCCAATACTGCACTACAGCAAGTCAGCTATGCCACCACTACCGATATGCCCTCCCATGGAGTCGTACCAACTACTGCAAGACAAATTTACCGCTGGCGATCGTGCTATATGTCTACAAAAATTCATTCCGGGAACTTTTTGACTGTACCTCGTAAATCAAAACAAGTTTTGACTGACCCTTAAAGGCATCAAAATCTATAGATTGCTTGAGCAAAGATAGGATTCAATCAAAGTGTTGAGCAATCTATGGTAACAAAAAAATGTTTGCCTAAAAGTTTTTCATTTTTCTTTTCCACACTTTTTCTTCTGAGATGATGTGATTATAACCGTTTTTTTAAGAATGTGGCTTTTTTCAATATCCTAGGCTTTTTTCAATAAAGCCCAACATCAGACTGTCAAATGCCACAGCTCAAGGTGGGATTGTGGGCCCAACACACACAACACGACACAATACAACATCCAATATAATTTGATCTAATAATTAAATAATATTTTGGTTGTTAAGAGCTTATTGAGTAAATAAAATAACGAGTAAAATCTGAAAACAGTTTTATTTACAGTTTATATTCAGCAGTGTTTACAATCCTTAACAATATCGTTTCTGGTACCAACACCAGGAAATAATTTACTGAGCTTTTTAGCAATTGAATTGTGAACTAAGATTAGGCAAGACCTATTGCATTGTGTGCAAAAATAGGAACACTTTTCTTAACAAAACTTTACAAATCTCAATCAACACAACACAAATAATATACAAAACAAAAGTCGTTTGAAACAAGCTTGTCTATTATTAAATGACAGATCACTAGAAACCCAGCTCAGACCGATGTTAATAAAAAGATATTCTGGCTTACATTCTATTTAACCCTTTGACACAACTGTAGTAATCATTTGTATTTTACTCGTTTTTCAAGGATAATTGAACCAAATGTGATATACAATTTCTCGATGCAATGTTTTTATCCTATATAATTTGCACTTACCAAGCAAGAGTCGATTCCAGTTGGTTTTAGAATGGAGGTGAAAATTGTGACACACAATAAAAGAATTATTTATAGCCTAAAACATTCATAATTTTTGCTCACTCATAAATAAAACCATATATTTGTATCAGACCTAATTTTAATGTAGCCTAAATGTTTAAGTTCTGTAAAATAATACATTGTGGAATGTAAAAGGACATAGGTAGTTTTGGTTTTTTGTTGGGCTCAGAACATAAAATCCAAGTTTTCGACCTCTGAGTGCACCAGTACTTTTTTTCAAATTTTTATATACGTATTAAAAACCATGCTATCTATATAAATAAAAGGAAATTATGAATTTAAAGAAAAACTTAATTCCCTACAATTTAAATGTTTTTGCAGCTCTGTAGCTTTGATGGATCTACGGAGATATGTTCCTTCAAACATAAGCAAAAATCTTCCATTTGATCAATATAGGTACATTAGTTACATAGGAAATTTCAGTGGTCACTAAAGCCCCAATAAGTTAGGACAAAATGGCTAGCTTAAAAGTATATTTCATGCACATTTACACGTGTGTACAAGTTTAATGGCTAACGGTCAGACAGTTTTCGAGCCAATCACTAACATCATACAAACTCAATTTTCCCATATAACTATGTATATATTTGTCTAGAAAGCTACAGTTTGATCTCGGATAGCTATAGCTATACGGTTACACAGTTACAGACACAGTAGTTTTTGTTGTCAGCTACGGTTTGTGATTCAAAGACAGTTTGGCTGTCTAACATTAAACTCAGTATCCATATGTAAATTTGCACGAAAAATATTTGTCAGCTATCCATTTCGTCTTTGAAATTTCATATATTGATTAAAAGGACCTATGTTAATCAAATGGATAAATTTTGCTTTTCTTTGAAGAACATCTCCCGATTCATCTAATCCGCGGAGCTACAAAAGCACATACATTGTAGGGAATTTAGTCATCTTACAATTTGTACCGTACTTTGATTTATTTTTGTAGGATGCATCACTTTTAATATATATGTGGAAATTTGAAAGAAATTACTGGAAAGTAGCGCCGTGGCACCCTGAGCTCGAAAACTTGGATTTTATGTTGAAAGCCCAATACGTATCAAAAAACCAAAACCACCCGACCTTTTGAACAGCGACCCCGTATTTTCTTATGGACTAGTCTTCCATAAGTCTTCACTGGACTAAACTATTGTTAACAAACTTACGCACTGACAAAAAATTAATAGTAAAAAAACAATTTATAGAAGAAATGGATTCATCCTGAGTTCTTACAAGTTAATCAAATACCAAACCCTACACCTCAGTTAATTTTTTTCTAAGACTATCATTAAAATTTGTGTTGTTTGGACTTGCGCAGAAATTATATAGGTGCATACAGGATGTTTTAAACACATTTAAAATAAACTATGGACCTGAAAGGGTGAAAGTTTTTACCCATTGAACTGAATCCAAGGAATAACGTAAAGATATTGTTTAACGTTTTATACACGATGTACCAAAAACTGGGGGTCTCTGGTTTAAATCTTATAAGTTTCAATGTAAACATATACTATGTTAAACATAATTTTCAAACTTTCCGCTTGTCATGATCAGTACTTTATTAAAAACCAAATTCACCTATTAGTCCTTCCTTACATTTCTCCATTAGTTCCAACGGCGTTCATTAGTTCCACTAGTCCTCAAATTCTGAGTTCGTTGTGGGGGTTATCTACTAGGGTCTGTTTCAAAATATGCTTTAATTGGGGTATGCCTGATTTTTATTTTATGGAATTTAGGAACGCATTGTAGAGCTTGCAGCCATTATAAATTGGATGGTTACAGGTTCAACAATTTTTTTTCAATCTGTTGAATAGAAGGTGTAAATTTTTCTTTCTCCTTGTGCCATTGTTTTGAACGGAGTTTCTTGTTGAGTCTAAAGGTGCCGATTGTCTGGCAAACATGATTGTTTCGTAAATATATAGTGATGACAGTCAGTACTTTATCTCACTTAAAAACTTGTTTGCAGTGTGTTTCAGGTGATAGGATGTAGATTCATTTATTGCCTTTTGAAGAACTAAAATCTTATCTATTATAGAAATAGGAGCAGTACCCCAGGCTACACCAAATCTAAAATGAGAACCAAAATAGAACTGGGTTAGTGGCGTGTCTTTTAATCCAACTACTTCGAGGTGGATAGTTATAAACGATGGCTTGTGGGTGCGATATTCACTGGTGTGGATGTTGAAATGAGAAGCAAGAATAGAACTGGGACTGTGGCGCGTGTCTTTTAATCCAGCTACTTCGAGGTGGATAGTTATAAGCGATGGTTTGTGGGTGCGATATTCCCTGGTGTGGATTAACATCCACACCAGTGAATACTAAGTTCATCCATAAGATCACCCTCATAATTAGACCAGTTTGTAATTCATTGGTGAAATTGTGGGAGGTATACCACGTTAAACTGTAGGTCCCTTAGTTTCCATTTGCTGTTAGGCTATTAAATAACAGTCCTGTCAAAGGAACATGTCAGCCTTACTTTGAAAAAAAAAAGACTAAAAGATTGTGCCACAATCATCCCATACTCATTTCTCATTGACACTTGTCTTAAAAACTACCTACATGGGTGGGTCGCCATTTCAAATAAAAGTATTAAGAGAATGATATGCTGTAAGTTTGGCATATTTCCTGCTATTGATTTTATTATTTTAATTCTGCATATTACTACTGATAGTGTTTACTAGATTTTCAAACAAATTTTTCCGCAAGTTTTGATCAATTAATTGTGATTCCAAAAAATGTTGTGTTCTGGCGTTTCACATTAAAGATTGTTACCCTCCTGTACTACTGTATTTTGGTTGAGAAGTTTGTAAGTGAGCTATTTGAATGATTGACATCTAATTTCAGGTTATTTAGAGCTTCTTCAGTCCCGTTATTACGGTGATCCTGTCTTTAATTTCCTGTGCTGTTTTCTCCGGACATCAAGTGTGGTATCGCCAGTGAACATAAGACAATTGAAACATATTGGTAAACTTTAAAGCAGGTCATTTATGTATATTATAAACATCAGGGTCCTAGAACGAATCCTTACGGATTCCGTCCATTTAGACAGAATTATGCAGCCATTATAAAATTTCAAAAAATTCACTAAATTATTTCTATAGAAAAAAGTTTTTATCATTATGTATTGACCAGTGACGGAGGGGGGGGGCTCATCCCAAAAAAGGGATTTTTCTTTGAGGAATTAGGAAGGGTACCTTTTACCAGTGGTTTGTGGGGTATGGAATGTCCCCCAAACGAGGGGATCCGGGGGACTGTAACCTAAGCCCAATCTAATAACAAATCCAACACCATTACATGCAATTAATTGAAAGCACTGTACAAAAAACTGTAACAAGAGACTAAATCGTCATGGAAATTAGTTTTACTGCCTCCCCTTCTGAATAAAGTCACTACCTCTTCAAATAAATCTTTATTCATTCTTTCTCTTTTACATGGCTTATTAATTCAAATTAGATAAAAATAAAATAAAATCAACTGCCAGTACAAAGGGAAAATACACAAAATACTACGGACAGTTGTAAAATACTTTACTATAAACAATCACCTAGCATCAGCAATGCACTGTGCTCGTTGCTACTTTGTCAACCATGACAACATTCAAACATTTGACAGCCCTAAAGTCCCTTTTGCGGACGGTCAAAAGTTATAAGTTAGGTTTTTCAATAATTTAAAAGTAAATAAAATTATTTATACATCTTTTTTCCTTGAAAGTTGATTTTGACTTAACTGCATTGAAAAAACATTAAAGATACAAATAATTATGCGCTCATTTGTGTTTTCATTTGAATTACTGTAAATAGATTTAAAACAAGAAACTGTTATAAATATATTTTAGCTATACCCTGATTTTCGAAAGAAGGTGAGCAGCGCGGCGGCGGCGGAGCGAGCGCGCGGCAGTAAAAACATTCTTATTCATAACGCTGTAGAAATGTTAAAAACGCTGTTAAAAATTTGCAGTCCACTTTATTCCAATGACCAGTTTATTACCTTATCAGCACTGTTTTCAAATAATTTTTAACGTATATCGTTTAGTTTATACTGTGAGTTATATAACTAAAAACACGGTTTACGAATTAAACCGACGTTTTAAAATAATAACGACGTAAATATTAATCACAAGACTCTCAAATTTTGATATATTTTTCCCAAGAAAGGCGACTAAAGGTTATCTATAGGAATTTTTCCCCCGATGTTTTGAAGCAGAGTTATCATAAATCAAACACAAAGAATTGACTATTTTAATTCGCAAATCGTGTTTTTAGTAATATAACTCACAGTATAAACTAAACGATGTATGTTAAAAATTATTTAAAAACAGTACTGATAACGTAATTAACTGCCCATTGGAATAAAGTCGACTGCAAATTTTTAACAGCGTTTGTTACATTTCTACAGCGTTTTAAATAAGAATGTTTTTACTGCCGCGCGCTCACTCCGCTGCCGCCGCGCCGTTCACCTTCTTTCGATAATCAGGGTATAGTTGTTAACATCTTATCGTGTGTTAGTAGCCTTAGAATACGTATTTAGCTTTTATTCAAATCTGGGAAGGACATTTTCATCATTTTACTCTGGCCAAAAGTCAGCTATAGCTCCACGTGACCAACAGTCCTCGCAGTGTCTGAACACAATAACTATCCAGTCTGTAAAAAAAGTCTGTGCCCCCCTCTTTAATTTTCTTGTTTGTTAAGACAAACAATTAACCTTTGGGGAATGATACTAACTCAACCCAAATTATTTTTTGACGTTATCAAACCTTTTGAGTGTCCTCCAAAAGTGGGGGATTTTGGGAGGAACTCAAAATTTTCAAATGCAAACCCCTTTTGAGTGACCCCTCATTTGAAAGAGCTTTCAAAAAGTAGATGAATGGTGAAAGTTGGAGGTCTCTAACGTGTTTTTATCCTAATTGATAGCTTGTCAAAGTTTTGAATACAACACATCCTTGTAACCTGGCGTCTAGGACGTTTGGAGTTTTAATTCACCTTTGGTGACTTAGATATGAAACGACCCTGGTAAAAATTTTATTAAATGAAAAAGTAGTCTCTTTTGGTGATATTTAAAATTTTGAGTGTCCCCCAAAAATGGGGGATTTTGGGGACAGCTCAAAATTTTCAAATGCGAACCCCTTACGAGTGACCCCTCATTTCAAAGACCTATAAAAAATAGCCGAATGGTGAAGGTTGGAGGTCGCTAACGTGTTTCTATCCAAATTGGCAGCTTGTCAAAGTTTTGAATACAACGCCTTGAAACTTTGACCAAGCTGCCAATTTGGATAGAAACATATTTGGATAGAAAATATTGAGTTGCCCCCAAAATTCCCCATTTTTGGGGGACACTCAAAATTTTAAATATCACCAAAAGAGACTACTTTTTCATTTGATAACATTTTTACCAGGGTCGTTTCATATTTAAGTCACTAAAGGTGAATTAAAACACCAAACATCCTAGATGCCAGGTTTCAAAGATGTGTTGTATTCAAAACTTTGTCAAACTGTCAATTTGGATAGAGACCTCCAACTTTCACCATTCATCTACTTTTTGAAAGCTCTTTCAAATGAAGGGTCACGCAAAAGGGGTTTGCATTTGAAAATTTTGAGTTGCCCCCAAAATCCCCCATTTTTGGGGAACACTGAAAATGTTTGGTAACGTCAAAAAATAATTTGGGTTGAGTTAGTATCATTCCCCAAAGGTTAATTGTTTGTCTTAACAAACAAAAAAATTAAAGAGAGGGGGACGGACTTTTTTTACACACTGTATAATGTGTAGTGTAGTAATGATTGTGTAGTTTAAAACCATATCATTTACTGTGTTTTTTAAAAGCTTAAATTTTATAATGTAAGATATTCAACCGACTGACTGTATCTGCTGAAATACGAAGCCAACGTCCCACGCTAACACTATACTTGCCGCACTACTATCAGTTATGACGACTCGGCTTGTCGGCTGCATTAGATACAACACAGTGTGCATTTCCTTACTGTAATCTCTTATAGGGATGTCAGTCCAGGTACCGTAAATGAAAATTGTAAGCTTACAACAAAAATCTTTCTTTGCACGGGATTAATGAATGTCGGGTACTCTGCTTGTTATGGAGGCCATCATACACAATTTATTATTAAAATTATTCTCGCTACAGTACATAATTTACTATAATTTTTTCTGTTTATCCATTCAATTTTTGGGGGGCCCGGACCTCCTTGGCCCCCCTCTACGTATGCCACTGGTATTAACACAGAGTATGTTTACATCTGAAATGTCTAAGATTCAACCTCTTGACCGCAGTATTTTAGGAAGTTTGAAAATACTTTTCTGTAAATCTTTATGGTACATTTAAAGGAGGATAACTTGGTTTCATCATTTAGGTCTTAGTTTCTTAACAATCTTAAGACACCTTGGAGGAAATCCATCTGTTAAATTCTGTCAAAACGTGTTTCTAAAGTTGATCGTCAAGTTCTGCTGATCACATATTTCACCCTTTACAATATAAATCAAATTTAATGTTTCTCAAAGGGTTATATATACATAACAATCCGACAGAAACAGAAGTGAGATCAACATTAAGAATAAATACCACAGACGGTTAATAAAACTTATCACCTGATCTATTCTATTTTTAACTCCAGCTCTATTATCAGGACAACCAAAACTAAAATTATACGCTATCATGAAGTTAACAAAATAAAAAAACCTTAGTATATCTACAAAATACAAAATGTAATGTGCATTGAAATAGTTACAAATTGTTGATATAAAGTATGTAAATAAACCACGTTCATTGCCAAAGTTGTGACCTATATTATTAGAGAAAGAGTTTTGCGAATAATTACATAGCCACCGTCACAAAATTTAATTAAGTTTATCATGTTATTTAATTATAAGGCACGAATTGCACAATTAGTTAAAAAATTACAACCACAAACCTTTTACAGAAGTTCCAAATAAATATCATTTTCAAGAGGACTCAAGAAAAATATGATTAATCTAAAATGCTTGTTTTCACGAATGACATGGAATAGAAAGGACAATAATAGGAATAATAGAAGATAACAAAGCCAACATAATTTTTTGTTAGCTTGTTTTTGTTCAACTTGTCCTTCGATTTAAAGGAATAGTTGAAAAACTTACCTCAACAATATATGATTAAAATGTAAGCATTTTATAAATATAGAAATCCATCGATCCCATAGTACAACACGGCAAAAGGAATTAATAAGTGCGACAGTTTTGGTGAAAAGGTTTCAGAGATCGACTACAACCAGCACCTGATCTCCACTGCTACAGAGCTGAGAACTAATTTTGCAGGGTACATAAAAATACTACAGGGTACATGGGGCAGAATGAAATGCAGAAATCTAATGTGAAAAACTGAGAGAAAGGTGAAGGGCTACTGAACAACTTGATCAACTCGATATTTCTTGTCAAATTATTATTGATAAATATATTACTGGCGTGCAACATCGATAAAAAATGCAATGTTGATGAAGTTTTAATACAGAGACCTACTCATAATTGATGAGTATTACTGTATTTTTTAATCTTGGTAACTGAAGTATGGATCCTCTGTTTGTAAGGCAATGGCAGCATTACATTAAAAATCTGCCGATCGAGTGGACTTATAGAAAAGAGGTAAATTCCTTTAACGATGAGGAAAAAATTGAAGAACACATTCCACATTATATGCTTTTAATTTACGATTTGCTTTACTATGTTTGTTTTTTTGCGCTGTTGGTGCAGGTATCAAGTTACTGATGGGCCAACACAACCTCGAAATAATCGGCCGCTGTGAACTTGGTAAATTAAATTACATAGACTCGCTGAATTGACTTTTGACAAATAATGCCACACATAGAGCCAAATACATATCCCTGTATGGGCTTTGGTCTAAAATAGAAGACCTTTTAAGATACTTTTTCAAACGCTAACGAGATGACTGATACATTGCTCATGCAATTGAAAAGTATATTGGATAGGGAATCTTTCATGATGGAGGAGTTCACAACCTTTCCTTTTGATGCTGTTGATAGGGCTTACAACACAAGAAAGAAAGGAAGACCTATGATACATATAGTGGTTTTCTTGAAAACTATTAGGGCTAATTTTTTAGACAAATAAGTAGTACACATTTTCTTAATAAATAACTCTTCAAGTAACTTATTCGAGTTGAAGTGTTTGTTAGCAAAATTTTTCATGTAATCCCTGTTAACATCACTGCATTTGGTTATTGGTTGATGGCAAATAAGTGGAAATAGATATGTATTGGTGGTAATAAATTAACTACCTTCAATGGCCTAATAAATACATTCTGTATTGCATAATCTAGTGGAGAAAGAAATTTGCTTTAAAAAGGAACGCTTCTGATTAGGTAACTTAGGATTTGGATGCATTCACTAGTCAAGCTTTAATGGTAATACAATTTTTCACTTGTCTCTTTACCTCTCATTTGAATGAGTTCGTTGTCCATTTTCACGCTATGAAACCCAAAACCACTGTTAAAGAAGTATAGTTTTCCTCCACTGTATGATGGTTTAGGTACAGTATTTACCAAGTATGTCATGCCATGTTCTTTTAACCTTACTCTTGGGTGAGTAAGTACTCAATTTTCCTCAAATCTGCCAATTACTTTCCATTACTTGAAGCCAAGCGAATGATTCTTAGTCCCGTACTTAAAAGTTTTAAATTGAGTAGTTCCACCAATGAAAAGCAAAAAAAGAAAAGACAGAATGATAACTAGAGTAAAAGCCCGTTGGGAAAGCTTGTGCGCAGTAGGTGAAGTTCATGCGCGATCGGCATAGTTTGTTGTTCTGTTAAACATTTTTTCTCCCACATTTCTGACATTACCAGAATCATGGTGTGAAATAACTGTGAATATAAGTTTTATGGTCAAGTTATTCTATTTCATTACAATGTGGATGTCTTTAGATAATGGGCAGAAAATGCCTAAATTGGAGTGTCGAATGTAAAAGTAACAAAATATTTTTTTCGAGAGGGTGGAATTAAAAAGTAAATAAATTTTGAGACCCATCATATCACTAACATTTTTCACAATTTCATAAATATATAGTAAATAAATAAGAATATATCGTTGACAGAAATAAAAGGTAGTGCATTATATGAAGGAAGTCAAAAATTACTAAGAATATGTGTGTGCAACTCCTTGGCTGCTAATGCTAAAAAATGTTACACCCCCGAGTGACTCAAAATTACCTATATTTGGTAGATGAATAAAATAAGGGGAGAAAATAAACATAAACAAAATTAACAATCTGCTAAAATATATTTTGATTGGAATAGCTTTAAGCTGTTGTTTGGTCTATTGTAAATTAATAAATAAAAAATGAACATATACAAAACAATCAAATTCAAATAGCCCACACAACAAAAAACCCAGGTGTGTGATAATTAATCAAAGTTTGAGTGGATTTACACTATGAAAGTTCTGGAGAAAAATTGCAGCCAACAGTTGTCGATGTGCATTAAAAAAATTCAGCAATACCCATTTGATGTGTTAAAAATATTCACAGAAGGTCAAATGTTTGTCAAATTTTTTGTTAGCTTCAAAATTTATTACATTCTTATAACATTTTTACTCAAACTAAAATCGATGGTAATGCTGCCACAACCATAACACCTATGCCATAGATAACATAAACCGTAGGTTGACATAACCATAAGTTAAACAACCAAACTAAGGAATACAAAAAATACTTTTCAGGGTGTCTACTGACGTCTGGTCTTGGACTTTCAGGACAATTCCAGTTCTTCAAGTACATTATTCCCAATTACAGTATTGAATTCCCCCCAAGGTTCTTACACTAAAACATATAGCCGAATAGAAATATTCCTGATTGCATAGATCTTTCAAGATTTGATTTAAAGTCAAATTTAATAAAAACGAAAAGGGTGGATTGTTACGTTTTGATCAGGTACATTTACATATGTCCAATTTAAATAAATTAACTACTCAAATTAAAGGAGGCAATACCCTCAAGATCTTACACTAAAATACTAACCAACATAACATAACTAGGACTGATTAAATAGATATTTGAAAATTTGTTTTGACCGTTGAATAAAAATTAACTTTTAGTTAACGGAGGACAAAGTTTAAGGAATCATGACTTAAAGTGCCATAGCTCGCCTTAAAACATGTACTACTTCAATTGATCAATTTCTAAAATTAAATCTTGCAATTTAATAAGTGCTTTAAGATCAAAATGAACTATGTACCTTAGTTCAAACCAGGTTTACAAGAATAAAAAAGAAGTTAAATATTTAGAGTTTGAAACTTCTTTCATTGAAGAGGGGAAGTTTTGTTTGAGTACAGGTAGAATAATGTGGTAAGAATAATGTGTTTGAGTTCATATAAAGCATCATGCTTTAACTCTGTGCATGCGTAATTTTAGTTCAAGACATGAATCATGAAAATTGGGCAGGTAGAAAAATTAAGGGAACTTATATGAAGAAGTATCAATTTTAAAAATATTTTATGTACAGCCATACTAATGAAACTATTTTTGTCTAATCTAATCGCTTTAAATGCAATAAAATCAAATACCTAATTTGAAATTGAATTCCAATATAATTGAAGTATTTAAATTATTTCCAGTTTCAGTAGACACCCTGCTTTATTATTCCACCGAAGGTTCCATAAAAAAAGAAAGGTTTTATTAGATGAAGTATTTAGTTCTTCCATAAAATGGTCCAGAGAAGGCATGTCATAAATTGTGAGCATTAAATGATTTTGGTCTGGTTGAAAATTAAAAAGCAAAAGAGGCAAGTTTATGCACAGAAATTAATACTTGCTGCAAGTTTGAATCTCACCTAAAAGAAATTTTCAATGAAAACTTAGAACTAGGAAGCTTGTTTTTTTATTTTGTGAACAATTCTCGGGATGGATATTGGAGCTTGCTACAAAAGTTTTATAGTGTAAACCCACTATTATGAGATCGGGAACATTTAATTCACTATCAAGAAGATCAGGGAAATTTATGACATTAAGAAATAGTGAATCAGTTAAAAAATATGAGAAACATTAATGAAAAATGTGATGTGCATGAGCATGTGTATTTTTTTATTTTTTACCAACTGCAGATCATCATTTTCTTATTTCTGTTTATTCAAACATTAATTATAACTAAAATCTTTTAACTGTAAAATAATACATATTATGTAAATTTGACATGTTGTTATCTTTGTCACAATATTTCCTTAAAAATATATACAAAACTTAATAAAACTGATTATAATTTAAATACAATGTAAAATAGTAAACTTAAATCTTGTAGATTAATATAGTGAGAAATAAAAACTCACAAAAAAATAAAACAAACATATAAACTTAAAACATATATCCTAGATTAAAAATTAAAACACAAAAAAGTATAACCTAAAGAAATTTACAAGATAAAATAAACATTAAGTTCCATGTAACAAACCTTCCAGTTTTGTACTAAAGCTTTATATGCTTCAAAAGTATAAGAAAACTAAAATGTTTATGAAATGTTTTATATCAGACATTTTATGTTTTGGTTACGATTATGAACAAATAAATTCAAAGTAATTGTATTTAAATGTGATAAATTTAATATATCCAGAAAAAGTGTGACAATCTAAATAACAAGTTTTTTCATGAAAAGAAATTGTAAACTACCTCATTAAATATTGATCTTAAGCTTCTGCTTTTAATTAATTTCAAATAATTCTAGAATTCAATTGAGGGATATTTTGATTCCCTAAACTTTATTCTTGATTCAATGAATTTTACATCACTGATAAACAAAACAAGAACAAAAATTGTTTCAATTTTTATTTCTGTGGACATTTGTCATCACTGAGAAGAAATAGACCCCATGAGATGAACTGTATTTTTCATTTATACTTTGGACCCCTCCCTGCCATTTTCTGATGACATAATTTATGGACAACCCCTTTTCTTTTCCTTCTTAAGACAACTGATTTAGTTTCATTATATAAAAAGATCTCTGACCAAGCAAAAACGGAGATTTGATGTAGCACTACAAAATATTACATTATGTTTTTTCTTCTTTTAGTTAAATGATTAACATTTTAATTAGATTGTGACATTATGTGCAAGCCTAAACTTTGATATATAGCATACCTTTGACATACTAAAAGTATAACCTTGATATAACAAACCTAAATATAAAAAAAAACTTAATGTAACACTTTTTTTTAATCCTCTCAAATCCGCAATAATATATATTGATCCAACCTCTATGTTATAAATTTCCTTGATTTGACCATTTTTTTCCGTCCAATCGATTCCAGTCAATTTTTTTAATCTGAAGAGATTAATTAAATCATAAATCAATTATTACTGTAACTGTAGCCAAACAAAATCGTTTCACCTTAAGATTTTTTTTCCTTGAATGCAAACACAATGAAAATTAAATCACTACCTTCCAAGTAAACAATGTTTATGATTTCAATGAGAAGAATTTTGAATAGCCTAAGCTAAAATAAATTAACCTTGTATAATAATAATACAATAATACAAATAATACAAGGAGCGCTAATTTCTGAACTAATATCCCAGAGCATTTGAAAGTTTCCAGATAAATGGTTCTTGTTTTTATCCATAGGTTCTAACCTTTTGTTGACTTATGTTTGGCCTGGTAAAATAGGATGATTAATTCAGAATCAAGAATCAAACATAAAAACTAAACACAAAAACAACCCAACTCTAGTTTATTTTATTTCTTAACTTCAAATATAGAAGAAAAATATGACAAGTAAAATGTTCATAATGGAGTTTGAGTTTTAAACCTTAAAAATGGTGAAGAGGAATGAAGTAAACCTAATAATATTCATAGTATAAAACTTCAAGAATTATGTTTTTCACATAAGCTAACAACATAAAAACTATCACAGAGAGAAACAAAAGAGAGAAAGGTTGAAAATATTTATAGGTTAGAATCGCAGGTTTTTATTATGATGGGTTCATTGTTTCGATTAAAATTTTGGATTGCTATTTGGATCCATGAGTAAGCTTTTTGAATTTGTTTGTAATGTTATTAAAATCTTAGTAAATAAGTTGAAATCGAAAGACAAAATAATAAAAATTGAAACAGAGCTATGAAACACTAATATCCAAAATGAAATTGACACAAGGATAAAACAGATAAAATCATCAATAAATCACTTCTAAATTTTAAAGACAAAGATAAATCCATTAAAAACAATTATTCACGTAAATTTGTTGCATGTTGAGCTTATCAAATTTTATAACATAGTAACTCACATAACTAAACCCAAAGACTTAGCAAAATACATCTATTTTCGATTAAAACCTTAAAAATATAGTTTCATTTTAAAAGTTAGTTTTAATTAAAAATATACAATACAAAAATCATCTCACAAGTAAGCGTCATAAGTAGTCTAACTATGTACACTATCCGTTTCAAACAAAATTATGTAAAGGTTCATTTGGGAACAAAAAACTGCTGATTCGTTCCCATCGCCTGATTGCCGAGTTGACTTCTAGTGTTGGTGGCGTACAATTGCTGCTGGAAGTTGTGGAACTGTTGAGCGTAGTTGGGGTCAGCAGTGGTGGGGCCGATGAACGAAGAGTTCTTGAAGTTGTTGGCTTGGCCCATGGAGGGGGGCAGAGGTTGGCTGGCGTCGGGGGCCATTCCTCCCATACCCAACGGAGATCCTTTCGAACTAGGGACAAACATCTGACAACTGGACCCTCCGGGATTGGGGAACATCTGCTCGTTCCCCCCGAATCCACCCATGTTCGGCCCCATGTTGGGCACTCCGACTCTCATCATGCCCCCCGAGCCCCCTCTGAGAGCCCCTCGCATCAAATTTCCAGGCCCCTGACCCATCCCCCCGCAGTTCATGTTTCCCAATATATCTCCACCGGGCGGATTGCTCTGTTGGAAATTATTGGGAAAATATTGCAGATTGTGGGTGGGGACCTTAGCTTCGAGATTGGACAGGGGGTTGGAGAAGCGCTGCAGGAACTCGAGGCTGGGGGGCCCGCGGGGGCCCGCGGAGCCCGGCTGCGGTCTGGTGGGCAGGTACTGGATGGTGTTGGGGGCGCTGGGCTTCACTTGGATGTTCGCACCGTTGTAGGAGTTGGGAACCGGAGGTCGAGAAACCATTCTGGGTCCGTTGTAAGCTCCTTGCATCATGTTCGGCTTCGGAGATACCGAGGGACACGGCATCCGACCGACTCCTGCCCCGTTGCCAACGGCTCCGGGGCTGAACGAGTGAGGGTGCGATCCCATCTGAGGGTTATTTATCCTTACTCCCACTCCGGGATTACCCATTTCCGGTCCGGGACCGGAGCAGACATTCATTTCGTTCATCGGCATCATTTGCATGTTACCGGGCCCGCCAGGGTTGAACGGCATCATCCCCGGATGCATACCGGGAGACGGTCCGATCATTCCTCCTGACTGATTAACAGGCGAACTCCCGACATTGTTCGTAAGTTGCTGACTCATTTGTGCCAGAGACGTAATGGGATCGAAGTGGGAAACTTTATTGCTGTTACCTACCGATATCCTCGTCATTCCGTTCGGATTCAAAGGCATATTATCAGGTCCGATACAAGGATAGTTTCCACCTCCGGGGTCCTTGATAGGTTCTCCCCCGCAGTTCTTGTTTGGCGAAGGAATGTCCATAAAGTGCGGACCCGTGCCGGGACCCGGTCCGGGTCCGGGCTTGGGTTGTTGCTGTTGCATGAAACTATTGGATATAACAGGGGAGGAGGATATCATGTTGAACCTGGAAGTGGCGATGGAGTCCTGCAGCTGGCCGGGACTGGGACAGAACCGCTGGTCGGGCTGCATGGGTCGGGCCCCGGGCTTGTCCGCGGCGGGCTGGGGACTCGTCGTGTACCTCGACACTCCCAGCTCCATGGAGACGGGCGTCAGCGGCGTCGACCGACCCGACACCTTGGCACTCATCTCCGTGTTGGACCCTGCTAGGACGCTTTCTACACTCTTTTGAGGCAACCTGTAAAAGGCAAGTGACATTTTATAGCTTAAACTGATCTTCATTAAAATTTACTACTTTCATAATTTTTTAATCTATCAACTATACAGTTCTATCTAACCGTCACCCTTGAAATCGAGAGTGTGACGGTTAAGAAAACAGACGGATAACAGAAATTTAATTATAAACCTTTAGAGTAAGAGTAAATTAACAAGGTTTTGGAAAAAATAATACCCTTTGTAAGTGGATAATACACATTTCTTATCAAATTACATACATACAAGAGCAAGACAGAACTGCAATTAGGTAAGTTGTACCTGTTCAATTTTTTTATGTCTTTTACGACACATTAAAAGTACAGTAGCAGTGACAGATAACAGAGAGAGACGATTAAAGGAGTGACAGTTGATCGAGGTTCTACTGTAACTATTTTTTCTAATTTAAAACAGATACACATCTCACTTTTGACAAAATATTTATGTTGAGATAATAAAGAAAATATAATGTCCTTTGTTCTATATTGGGTTCACATTCCTAAAAATTTTTCTTTAATCATTTTAGAGCCATACAAGCTTTTTTTAATTTTTTAGCATTTGTTTCTGATAAAGGATACTTTGATTATTACTGAGCCACCAAGAAAATGCCAAGAGAACTTAAAAGTATTAAAAGGAGGATATTCTGCTATTTCTAATTTGTTATTCCAAAACGGGAAGGGTTTTCAATTAATATAAAAAGCTGTAAGCGAGTATTTGAGTCATCCAGTTTTTGTCACCCCCTTTAATTTTCGACTCAGCAAAAGATTAAAAAGACTTCACTGTTACTCAGTGTTACTCCCACTAATTACCTGCAATTGTTTTTTCATACAACAAAGCTACTTCCGACAACTATGCATGATCAACTTTTGAGTTTGAAAATCAATATTAATGCAGGCCTAAATAAGAGGTATGTTTTGAAAAAATATAACTTTTCCTTCAAAATAGACAAACAGATAAGTGGCCATATTGTTTTTCATCTTATAAATGGATGGTTCCAATATTAAACCACATAGTACCCAATACAAGGTGGCCTAAAACTTTCTACACACTTGAGTCAATTTGTTTCTTGCATCAAGACAACTAAATTTTACTACAACCATAAATCTCCAGTGCTGATAAAAATTAAATGTGATATGAAAAAAGATATTAATAGAGGATTTTTCTTTAATTTTTACTTGATATAAATGTCAAACAACACATGAAATAAATTTACAGCATTCACATATGACTGTAAACATACACACAAAAGGTCGAAAATGGCCATTTTATGTAAATACAGTATGAGTGTAAATATATTTTAAAGTGTTGAAAGACGATTTATTATTTTAACACGACATATTTTAAAACTTGACACGACAGCAAAAATCACTACTCTCACATTTCTAATTTTTAGCTATTAGAGGTGCCATGATGAATTTTAATGGAGACTTGATAGTAATACGGTTAACGTACGATGGTGACATGATGTTTGTTTCCTTGAGACTGGTGTTAGGTTGTTTCTGGATCGTAAGTTCCTGGCCTTCGAAGGTGTTGAGATATTGAATCTGTTGAGGGGAGGGCACCGGCATCAAGTTGGGTTCCTTGGATGTTGGAGTGGAACTGGAAGATGGCTGCTTTTGCTGGGCCAGAGACTGCAGTGATCGGCAAAACAGGCTATCCACTGGAAAAGACAATAACACTATACACTATACTATGGAAGAAGACATAAGGGGGTTTTAATTTTCCCATGTATTTGTAATGGATGATTCTTGTTTGGATTTTCAATGTTGACCACCATGTCAACTACCACGGCAGTTAGCTTCACTGATCAATGCATATGCATCTGCTCCTTTCAATTTTTGCAGATTCCTGATTCCTTTGTGTTTTTGGTTTTGCTTACTTCTTTTAAATAATTTAAGTTTCCGGTATATAGAATTTCAATTTGATTTAGGCTAGAATATCCCTTGCATGAAGGATCATCACACAGTTGTTCTGAATATTTACGATAAATATCCAAAACAAGGAAGGAGAAAGAAAGCCCATCTTCCTCCTTCCCATAGCTGGCCTACTTCTCTCCCCACTTTCCTTATCTCTCCTAAGTCTTTATTTATTTATTTCATATTTACTTTAAGTACACATCGATTACAAGTTTTAATGTACTTTGAATAATTAACTCTTAAGAATATTTAAATATATTCTTAATATGACAAAATTTTTTAAGTCTAGAATTAGAAGGCATTGTAACTAATAAATGTATTCCTGTTGCAGTAATAGCCCCTATACAATAGTTCTTTGAATAGTAATTCTTTACCAAACTATTTGATCATTAGTAATTTTATGTAAAATGAATGCCAATTACAATTAAATTCATACAACATTGAAACAATGGTAACACACAGATAGTAAACATCCATCACTGATGCCAATCGTCATCGTAATTTTGCAGCATCAGCTCTTATTTCCCTGACTTCCCCTGACCCACTATCAATTTCCTTGACTAATCCTGACTTTCCAGAATGTGCATACCCTGGGTTATATGGGCTAGGGGTTGGAGGAGGGTTGTTTACACCTCCCATTGTTTCCCCTAAGCTCCATCCTGTTGTCTCTATTGAAATTATTGTGATGTTTTCTGATTTATAGTGCTTCAAGAACCTTCCTCTCAAAATAATTAATACAACATTTATTCTGATGACATTCAAGCCCTGGCTACCAGCAATAATTATTTTGAGAGAAAGGTTCTTGAAGCACTGGAAATCAGAAAACATCGCAATCACTTCAATCGAGACAACGAGATAGAGCTAAGCTTATGTAGGTTCCCGGTTATAGAAAAGCTGAGATGCGAGTGTTGGCCCAGAAGAGGTGCACCTTCCGGGAAAACAATGGGAGATGTAAACAACCCTTCCCAAAATTCAAGCCTATACAACCTGAGGCAGAGGGCCCGCTGGCCAGTGAATGAGTGTAGGAATGCGCCGCAATAAAGGACTGCTGCATCATGTCCGAAACGTCGGCAACAACTTCAATCTCTTCATCATCGTGGTCGTCACTCAAAAACCAGGATTCATCTCATTTGTACTAAATTGTTTGATTTATCAAACAAATTCAATGGTGAAAATAAAAATGTCATTATTTTAATTTTGATGAAAAAACTCCAAAATAATTCATTTACAACTTTACATTTCAGTCCTTTAGTTTCACTTTAAATTAAAGTACTGAAATGTAAATTAATTACACAGTAAATTAATTACACTTTAATTTCATAGGGACAGACGTTTGTTTCGGTAGTTATCGCGCTTATATTAATTTTAAGAGAATGAATGGTATTTATGGCATCTGGGGACCTAAAGACAAAAATTAATCGCGGTCTTGGGCTTAAGACTTACCATATGATTTGCGGTAATAACTTATTCCCTACAGACATTCTCAAGGAGAAGTTGGTGAAAAGACGGTCATACCTGGAGACTGCTGGCTGGTGGGGGCGGACATGTTGCTGGTAGGGGAGAACTCGCCCACAACACTGTTGTTGCCATTGGGTTTCTCCTTCTTGGGCGAGAGGTGGGTGGAGGCTGGGGTGCCGGGGTTGGAGCGGGGGGCGGGGGAGTCTACGGCGGGGGCCTTGTTCTCCGTGGGGCTGCAGGTGCGGGGGGAGGGGAGGGAGAGATTTGACGTGTTGTTGGACGGAGATCCCGGGGTCTCCCCGACAGGCACGCTCGCCGACCGAGTCACTTGGTGGTACGGAGGGGGTGGTCCTTGCCCTCTCGTCCCGTTGTTCTGATTCGTAGGCTGATTCATAGGACCGTTGCCGTTCTTCTTCTTCCCGTCGTAGAACTGCATCTGCAGCTTCTGCCAGTCGGCCTGACTGACTTGCGGCTGGTTCTTGTGGTTCATCATGAGGTCCGGAGCGTCGGCCAGGTCCAGCTCCGAGGGCGGAGGGTTGTTGGGGTCTCCGCTGCCGGGCGAGTGGTGCTCTGGAAACAACATCTGCTGCATCTTGCGCAGGGTCGCCAACTGCTCCTCTCGGTGCTGCCTCTGCTGCGGCGTCAAGTTCTCGTCAGGGACTTTCACCCCTAAAGGAAAACCAAACTGAAATTAGGCCCTACATCGAAAATCCTATACGACTGTATTTCAGTTATTATAATATTTATTACTAATAAAGTAAAAAAGATAAATTTGTTTACACATATTCTACTTTAATTTCGGGCGTAAAATGCCAAAGTAATGTATTTTACATGATCGAATGTCAGGTGCCGACGCACTACACCCACACACTCTTGGTACCAACTTAATTTCAAGACAAATCGAATTGGGAAACAACCTATCGGTACAGTAATTTTGGACATAATAAATTTGGGGCGAATGAGACTTTATACTTTAAATTTTATAAGATTGTAGTACAAATGAGATTGGAGCACATGACAATGCCGATTTTTTATTTTAGACAACTGAAATTTGGGACCAATGAAGCTTTTGATATTTTCTTAATTTTATAGTTTTAGAATCAATTAAATTTGGACATATGAACTGCTACAAGGTCCATTCTTGCTTCAACAGTTTAAAAGTCATCATTATCGAGTTTTACACTACTAATGTCACTACTTTAAACTGTCTCAGGAGTAAACATAGGGACTAAAGTGTCCATAAAAGGAATAATAGGAGACATTACAAGATGAGGCCCAACTAGGAGATGAGGAACAAACAATGTGCCTTTTGAACATCAATTACATTTTCAAATTCATTATATTTTCTTGTTGATTTGATCAATCAAAATTTTGATTATTTTTACAGGTAATTATTTGTAGTTGAATAGTTTATACAAATCAAAAACAAATTTTTATGTTTTCTTAACTTTCAACGAGGTTTAAAAATGTATTTAAAGCAACCAATGACAACGAGTTAACATCGAAAATAGATAGTTTGATTATTTGTTTACCATATTACATTTAGGTTCAAGAAAAACTACTACCATTTATAACTATAATTCAACCGGGTTCGATAATATTACTTCTAAGAAGTAAAACATTTTAAGGTTTGTACTTTATCATGGAGTTTCAATGGCTATAACAATGAGCCTCAAAGGGTTCAAAGGGCTCAAGGGTTTGATGGTTTAACAGGGGATCATGAATGTAACAACAAACAAGATCTCCTTTGAACTTCATGTGTAGGATCCCAAACATCATCAGGGTTCCCTTTTGATCATGTGTAGGTACCAAAATTGATCGATTCTCGGTAACGATTCCTATACCTGAAAAATCTATTCCCGATACCGGTACTGTCGGTACCAATTGTTTGATAAATAATGTTGTGTTGTAATGTACCAATAAATTGACAGACAATCTGTTGTATATTATAATTTTAGACATATTTTAAGTATCATGTACGAGTTTTAACGAGACACAAACTAAAATCTCATTTTGTAATTTAACTATTTCATCTTCTGAGGTAAAGAAAAAATAAAATTTGAAACACAATAACAGAATTTAAACAAACACAAGAGCAGGTGGTACCGGGAACTGGTACTGAGAATCGACTCATCCCTACTTGAAGATGTGTCTTACCTGCTAGAGAGTGATGAGCCCCCAGAGCCATGGAGTCATCAGTAAACTCGCTGAGGGATGGCATCATTCCGCCCTGGAGAATATTGGGCCCCGGAGATCCCGGGAGCATGGGAGGTTCGGGCTTCATCTGCGGAGTCATGCCGAGGTTGTTGCCGCCTCCACTCATGGTGTTCGGGCCCTGACATCACACGAAAACGATATCCAGTCAATTATCAACTACCAAAAAATCATACTGCAGCATTTTTTAAGTCAATACGAGTAAGTTAAATAATGAATCACCAATTTTATTTAACACATAAATAAAAATCATCCTGAAATAAATCTGCAAATTGTGATGATTTAATTTTAAACATTTAAACATCAGTGTGAGTTTCAAAGTGGAGTGTAGAAGGCCTAATTTTAGGAAGGTCCATTTACCAGCGTCTGCTGACAAGCCTTGTACGCGGTAATGACAACTTTTTTACGTGTTTACTTATTTTTGCATATATCTACAGTATTATAAATAGGGCTAATTTATGTCTATACATCTATGTGTCCACTGTTCCGAGTCAACAAAAAAACCACTTAACTGACTGGGATGCAATTTTATCACAATGATAGATCATGTACTAAAGCCAACTCACAGGCCATGTCTCCCTAAACTTTCAGTGTTTATGAAGGATGTAAGCATTAAAATACTGAAAGGTAAGCAGCAGTGATTACTACAATTTGACAGTTAGTTTAATAGCAGATGAAAGAACAGTTATTACAAACAAAATTAAATGCTAATGTCATTGATCATAGAGTAATGTCTCTAACCCATGCGATGATTGGGTACAGTGACTATTTACAAACTAAACCCTTTATCCATATTGCTGACAAATCAGGGGGCCAGAATCAGATTGGTCTGTCACTTGTAATGGTCAATTAACTTAATCACATTTTCAGGTACACCTTGACGTTCTTTGTTCAGAAACAGAACAAAACAAGTCGTAGTTCAATTTGTTTCCAGTATTTAGAAGCATCTCTTTCTTCCATTTGCCAAAATATGACAGCCTTTGAGATAAGAGTGGTCTAATTCTTGACTTATACCAACCTAACCTCAACAGTTGTGAGATAATAGTGGTCTAAGTCTTGATTTATACCACCCTAACCCATTGATATACATACAGGCCTAACCTCAACGGTTGTAAGATGATAGTGGTATAAATCTTGACTTATACAACCCTAACCCATAGATAGACAAGCCTAACCTCAACAGTTGTGAGGTAATAGTGGTCTAAGTCTTGATTTATACCACCCTAACCCAATGATAATAATAATAATAATAATAATATCTTCATTTGTCTTGTGGATACAAAAATATCATTGACAATGTCAAAATGCAGCATAACAGCCAAGTCAAAATAGCTTAATTTATATAAGATTTACAATAGTTTGAATAAGGAATAGTTTACAAGTCAATATTAACACAATTAATCAAATTATAACTAAATCATATATGAAAAAGAAAACCTTCTAAAACTCTATGTTTCCATGGTTAAAAAAGTCGTCCAGACTATAAAACCAGCCCTAACCTCAACAGTTGTGAGGTAATAATTAATCAAATTATAACTAAATCATATATGAAAAAGAAAACCTTCTAAAACTCTATGTTTCCATGGTTAAAAAAGTCGTCCAGACTATAAAACCAGCCCTAACCTCAACAGTTGTGAGGTAATAGTGGTATAAATCTTTACTTAAAACCACCCTAACCCATAGATAGACAGGCCTAACCTCAACTAGGGAATGAAGTCCTATAGAACAATTTCAAGTGCAAAAACTAAAAAAAACAAAAACCAATAACTAAAAAAACAACAAAACCTAATAAACTAAAAGAAGAAAATTACACATCTACTACAGCCATCTACTATATATTTGCCAAATAGGCCTATCACTTAGGCTACTCGCGTTTTGGCCTCACACTGCTAAAAGTATTCAAACTAGAATCCTGAAACCCAGCATGGACTTATTATTTAAAGCATACTCATCCAATGGAAACAGGATTTTCAAAACTGATACATTTTGTGAGGTTTTGCATGGGGGGAGAACTTATTTTACACCATGGTATATTTGGTTTTGAAGATATTTGAGTTGGCAGTTCTGATTTCGTCTGTCAAAGTTGGTGCATTTCACAGGGCTTTGTGGACATTATGACGCATGACGTTTTATTCGCAACAAAATGGATTCCCACCAATTCTGCGTTGTCGCTTGGAACGTTTTCATTGAGGAAAGCGAACGTCCGGACTAAAGTGCATTATCAAAAGACTGTATCATTATATTCTTTCATCTTACAACATTACATCAGTTAGGTTTATAGGTTTTTACTATAAAAAATTAGTGTTCTTAAAACGGCTTACTTTTTTAACACAATTACATAAAAAGAAACTTTTAGCCAAATACATAATAAAATAACATTACGTTTTTGTTCATATAAAATTGTTTTACATTCAATTTTCTTTTCGTTAATGTTGGCATTTCTTGACTCCCTGATATTTTCTTCCACAGAGGAAGAGCGGTCTGTCAAACGTTTCGGTGGTTTAAAATGTTATTGCCAAGAAAAAACACATAAAACGTTTCAAAATTCTTAATGGCAAATATAAATTTAATATAAGGCTACATTAAGATGTTACGAATAGAGTATCGAAAGCTTATACATGATTATAAGTTCTAATCTTGAAAAAAACCTACGTTTTAGAATTCAACTTTCAACGCTTGATTACTCGAAACTAGGTTTTTGTCCCTTGGAACGTTTTTAGGGGGACCCCTACAATTACTGATGGTATATGTTGATTACAATAAGTTTTACAAATGATTGGTTACTGCATTTAAACATGCTAGACTACATTTTATCAACAGTTAATGAAATGTTGTCCTGGCCAACTGAAGACACCAATTCATGTATGTTAAATCAATTTGAATGGAAACAGAATTTAATAATTTTCAAATTTCAGGTATATCATTGTAATAACCACAGATCCAGATACTAAAATAGCCTCCATAGCGAATCAGAGAATTGGCTTACCGCAACAGACCTACAACGCTTAAAGAGGTTTGGTGGCCTCTTTTTAACCTTGCATTTGGCCCAACCACATAGACTATTGATCTGTGCATGATATTTATTAGGCAAAGCAAGGAGTGAGCCGATTCAGTACAAGAATGAACAGTATTATTAAATAAACTGGTGTAGTGGAACTCGAAACCTCGACATTGCTAACGTGGCCCCAAAGTCCGGCCCGCTGCCGACTCACTCACAAATATTAAGCATACAATATTAAAATACTGAAGACAAACAATAAGTCATTCAGAGGTCTAAAATTATTATCCTCTTCAATGACATGTTTGGTTCAGCACTGAGCTCTCTGCTTAGTTTAACTGTAAAGTGGTAATAGACAACTAAATAATTAATTTTAAATACTGAGCCAGATTTTCTTTTTTTAATCGTAAAATCCAGGTTTGAAAAGATTTAGGCCTAGTTATGGATGTCCCTTGAAAATGAGTATAATCCTTATCATATCATGAAGGTCTATTATTTGTCAATACAAGTAAAACATAAAAGATATCAAGAGCCTAAAAACATTTTGTTAGTTTGTGTTTCAACGTTTCGACACAATTTTATTATGGACTAGTCTTTTATAAGTTTTATGTCTTCTGAGAATGAATGTGGTCATCACAATATGAAGGCTCATTTTTTTAAGTAAAACATGGAAATTACCAACCTAAGTCTCGAAACATTTGGTTCTGTTTAGTTTAACTGTAAAAATGCCTCAACCTTATCTATATTTTTGCTGTGATGAAATTTCCGTTTGAAACAATATCGCTATGGTTGTTCACAGAAAAAGATTATCCTTATCGTAACAGGAAAGCCTATTAATAACAAAACGAATGAATAAAAAGCTTTGTAAAGAGGAACATACTCCTCTACTAAAAATCTGGAGTAGTTCCTGTTATAAAACCTAAAACTTGAAAGCAATACTATTCTTAAAACTAACTTTTATCCTTTTGTTTTCTAAATTAAAGTTATCTGACTAGTTCAAAGTAAATTTTCTTTTAAATACAACTTATCCGTTTTGTACTGAGACTCAATCATCCAAAACTGTGATGTTGAGACTCAATTTCATCATAAATTAAGTGGACAATACCTCAATAAAATAACCAGCATTTCGGGGGTTTTGCGCAAGCCTACAAAAGGTATGTTGCAATTTGAAATTTTTGTGTTAGAAGTTGTGGTAAGAAGGGCGTTGAAAGGAGATGAAATTGTCATATGAAATTCACTTCCTCTAATGTTGGTATGCAAACTAAACACTGTAGTTTTTAATAAATCATGGAGCAAATAAAAAAAATACCTATAAATGTCTATGAGCACGTTAACTTATAAATGGTCTGATCTAAATTAGAATTTGGTACAGACAGGTAAAGTTGTAATTACTCCAACCAGTTTAAAAACAAGCCTGATCAGACCATGGGAAGGGGGTGGGGGAGTGGATAAACACCCAAAAATAGTTTCATATGTACACAGGGCGTCCTGGAACTCTATTAATACTTTTGGGCCTTGTTCCTGGTCCATGGACAAATCAAAATATCATATTCATGATTTTGAAACCTCAAAATGAACTCATAAAGCTTTTGTTTTATTTTTCACAAGTAGTAGTGGAAGGCCGATTCAAGAACGATGAGGGGTGCGAGGGGTGCGATCCGTGACGTCATCAGTTGTGACGTAGCTGTGGAGTGCAAAGTCCAAGGTCATCGCTGACGTATGAGTGCAAAGTCCAAGGTCATCGCTGACGTATGAGTGCAAAGTCCAAGGTCATCGCTGACGTATGAGTGCAAAGTCCAAGGTCATCGCTACGTCATTATTTCTCGCGCGCGCCACGAGTGCAAAGTCCAAGGTCATCGCTACGTCATTATTTCTCGCGCGCGCCACGAGCGCAAAGTCCAAGGTCATCGCTACGTCATTATTTCTCGCGCGCGCCACCACCGTTGCGCCGTTCGCTCGGCTCGAGCGCGCCGGTTCCTACTAGATTCTGCCGCCCTGATACTTCGGAAGAATAAAAAACGGAATAATTCGACCAAATCTGAGCGATTTTGGTGGGACCAAACCTTAAAGCGCCCTATTTAAACCCAACAACCCTAACTTTAAGCACCCTATTTAACCTCACATAGGGCCCTTTAGCAAGCATTTTTATCCTAACAGACCTTGACAAAAAAAATAAAATTAATTTATAACGCTTTAAAACATAATTAACATTTCTTACGGGTAATTTTATCTCCCTCAAACGTCCAACAATCCTCTAGATTAACTTTAATTCCTATAGTATCACCGATATTATCCAAAACATCCAACTCACCAATGTCCATTAAAGCATCAAACACAAACTCATCACTCCCTAAAATTCTAACTGACTTCGGATCATTAGGGTCAAATTTAGTTCCATCAGCTGTAATAACCTCCCCGATCGACTTGGAAATAGCAGCCTCGTGAATCGCATGCAATTCTTTTAAATACTCTCCATCCACAAGGTTCATTTTACCTATTTAAGCGCCCTATTTAACCTCACATAGCGTCCTTTAGCGGGCATATTCAACCCAATTTCCCGTCATTTCTCGATTTTCAAACTTAAAAAATAAATACAATTAATTTGAACAGTTTGATGTTTTTAATTTACAGATGCATGTTAATGATCGTTACAAGAAAAATCTGGCCTATATAGTTGGGACATGATTTGTGTCCCAACCAAATCTGAGCGATTTTGGTGGGACCAAACCTTAAAGCGCCCTATTTAAACCCAACAACCCTAACTTTAAGCACCCTATTTAACCTCACATAGCGTCCTTTAGCGGGCATATTCAACCTAATATAACCCAATTTCCCGTCATTTCTCAATTTTCAAACCTAACCTAAGGCCCCCTATTTAAACCCAACTGGGGTCCTAAAATGGGGTGGAACCCATATTGGGGCCCACCTAAAAACTGTTCAAAAATGAGTCATCTTTAGCGGGCATATTCAACCCAATTTCCCGTCATTTCTCAATTTTCAAACCTAACCTAAGGCCCCCTATTTAAACCCAACTTTAAGCGCCCTAACCCAACTTTAAGCGCCCTATTTAACCTCACATAGCGTCCTTTAGCGGGCATATTCAACCCAATTTCCCGTCATTTCTCGATTTTCAAACTTAAAAAATAAATACAATTAATTTGAACAGTTTCCCTATTTAAACCTAACTTTAAGCGCCCTATTCAAACCCAACTTTAAGCGCCCTATTTAACCTCACATAGCGTCCTTTAGCGGGCATATTCAACCTAATATAACCCAATTTCCCGTCATTTCTCGATTTTCAAACTTAAAAAATAAATACAATTAATTTGAACAGTTTGATGTTTTTAATTTACAAATGCATGTTAATGATCGTTACAAGAAAAATCTGGCCTATATAGTTGGGCCCCGATTTGGGTCCCAACCAAATCTTGCACTTTTTACCCATCTTTGTCCACAACTTGAGTAATTACGATGCTCATCTGTTTGTCAAGTTATTGGGATTCGAACAGAACAAGATAGCGGTCTTAGCCACGACTGAAGAACGATATATATCTTTTGAACTCAAAGTAGAGGGTGGAGTAAACTTGAGATTTTTAGATTCATTTAGATTTATGAACTACAGCTTAGAAAATCTCGCGAATAACCTGACCAGAGATAAATTCAAACACGTAGCAAAGTTTTTCGAAGACGATAAGTTAGATTTAGTTTTGAGAAAAGGCATCTTTCCCTACGATTTTATGGATAGTATGGAAAAATTCGACTACCCGTCTCTGCCTTCCCAAAAAACTTTTGATAACGAATTGAATAAGACAACTGTTAAAGATGAAGATTACGAGCACGCGCGTAAAGTGTGGAATGAATTTGAGATTTAAAATATGAAGGAATACACGCTTTTATACAACAAAACCGACACACTGCTATTGGCCTACATAGTTGAAAACTTCCGTGAAGTGTGCATGGACACTTACAAACTCGATCCCGCTTGGTATTTTACGAGTCCCGGTCTGGCTTGGGACGCCATGTTAAAAAAGACCGGTGTTGCTCTCGAGTTATTGACTGATCCCGACATGGAACTTATGATCACCAAGGGCATTCGCGGCGGAATTTCTCAGTGCTCCCACAGATATACTAGAGCCAATAACAGATATTTACCAGATTACGATCCTGAAAAGCCCGAAGAGTATCTCATTTATTTGGATGTAAATAATTTGTACGGATGGGCCATGTCGAAGTATTTACCTCAGAGCGATTTTAATTGGATGGGTGAAGATGAATTACGAGATATCGAAAGTGATCTGCAAGATGGAAATTGGATCGACAACGAATCCGCATATGGTTTTATATTGGAAGTAGATTTGAAATACCCCAGGAAATTACACGACTCCCACAAAGACCTCCCGTTAGCACCAGAAAACAGATGCCCTCCCGGTTTTAATCAGAGAAAGCTTTTAACGACTTTATACGATAAGGATAAATACGTGGTGCACTACCAAAACCTACAGCTCTACCTGTCATTGGGCATGGAGTTAAAAAAGATCCACAGGGGCATTAAATTCCGCCAATCGGCATGGTTGAAAGAATATATCGATATGAACACCGATATGAGGACAAAAGCGACCAACGAGTTTGAGAAAGATTTTTATAAACTGATGAATAACGCGGTGTTTGGTAAAACGATGGAGAATATACGTAAGCACGTAGACGTACGTCTGGCCACGCACGACAGGCAAATCGACAAACTAGTGGCCAGACCGAACTTTAAATCAGTCACCGTCTTCACAGAGACATTGGCGGCCGTGCATATGGGTAAAACCAGATTATACTTTAATAAACCGATCTACGTAGGCATGTCAATATTAGATATTTCGAAGATAGCCGTTTATGACTTTCATTACAATGTCATGAGACCGAAATACGGTGATAAAGCCAGAGTTCAGTACACTGACACGGACAGCCTGACTTATAGCGTCAAAACAAAAGATATTTATGAGGATATAAAAAGTATGATCGACCACTTCGATACCAGCGATTACAAAGCGGATAACCGCGTGTGAATAAAAAAGTAATTGGTAAATGGAAAGACGAACTGGCCGGTGATGTTATGAATGAGTTCGTCGGGTTACGTTCGAAAATGTATGCCTACGACTCTGAGGGGGAGAGGAAGAAGAGGGAGGAGGAGAAGAAGAAGAATAAGAAGAAGGGGGATAAAAAAGAAAAAGGTGAGGGGATTAAAAAAGCTAAGGGGATAAAAAAGAATGTCGTTGACTTTCTGTCGATAAAAGACTATAAAAACTGTTTGTTTGATAAAGAAGTGAGTTATGAGACAATGAACACCATTAGAAGCAAACACCATGATTTATATTCGATCAAACAGCGCAAGATAGCCCTCTCCCCCTCTGATGATAAGAGATATATCTGTGAAGACGGCGTGGAGACTCTTCCCTGGGGCCACTACAATATCCCTATCGAGCATCTGATTAATATCGAAGCGAATGCCGCACTGGAAATGGATTAGAAGGTACGAGTTTGTTTATATTTTAAATACTTATACATGACATATTTCGATCATTACTAAAAATATTATTTTTTCCTCCTTATAAAGGGGTAACGAATCGTTACCCCCTTTGAATTATCGATTTTATCATGGATAAACTATTTTTTTCCTCTTCGAATTGTAAATTTTATAATTGATAAAAAAAATATTTATTAAAAACAAAGATATAAATTCAGTACTAGACTTTGACTAGAAAATATGAGTTTTTTTCTCTAAAAACCTTTAAAATGACTCATTTTTGAACAGTTTTTAGGTGGGACCCAATATGGGTCCCACCCCATTTTAGGACCCCTATCCAACAGAAAGGGTCCTATTTGTTTTGAATTATCGATTTTATCATGGATAAACTATTTTTTCCTCTTCGAATTGCAAATTTTATAATTGATAAAAAAAATATTTATTAAAAACAAAGATATAAATTCAGTACTAGACTTTGACTAGAAAATATGAGTTTTTTTCTCTAAAAACCTTTAAAATGACTCATTTTTGAATAGTTTTTAGTTGGGACCCAATATGGGTCCCACCCCATTTTAGGACCCCTATCCAACAGAAGGGGCCCTATTTTAGGATTTCCATGTTTCTCTCATAACGTATGACGATAATTATGTTTCGTCATAAAGAAGTTCCCTGTCGAAGGTGGGAACTTTGCCGTAGTGATAGGGCTTTCCACTAATACCCATCGACACTTAAAAAAAGAAAAAAAATTCATCTTCAAATTCTAAGGTAAGATATATGTTAATTAAAAAAATATTTAATGATTTTCTAACCCTTTATATCGTAGAGTTTATTTTTTCAAAAATATATATACATCTCAAAACATTCTAATTAAATTCCTTTCCAAATCGTAAGTGAAGCCGGTCTCCGATACAACTACCACGTACGCTGTGGTCCCCTGATCCGCCACCGGACTGGCGACGGCGTTAGTAAAGTCCAATTTTATTTGAATATCTTTTCTTTTATTATCAGTGGAGAACGGGTAGTGATGCGTGTCGACTACCAACAACGGATACTTGTCTACAAAATCAACATCGTTTAAATAAACATCTTCATCTCCGAATAACACCTGCCTGATTGAGCAATAACTCCCGTATAAAATACTATAATGTTTATTATTTATCGCCAAATTTTGCTCCTCCTTCGGATACCGTTGTCCGTTGATTATAACGTGGTAGTTTTTTATGTTTACAGCGTTGAATCGGCTCGGATCCTTCTCTTGATTGTTTTTACGGCTGGTCTGTAAACCTATGATTATAAACAGCGGGTTGGATATATTCCGGTACATGTTGGATATGTCGAAACTATATGAAGACCCCGACACAAAGTTTTTTTCTATGCACTGCCACTGGTAATACCTGTATGTCAAATCGCCCTTATCACTCAATCGTTTTAGTCCTTGTATGAGTGGTAATTTTTTTATTCCTTCATAATCGACTAAGGGTACTTTTAACACGAAACTCGTGATTTTTATCTTCGCCTCGGCCGCCGTTTTTTCGTTAGCGCCAGTACCCTCCTTCCAACGGTATATCGCGTCATCATCTTCGTTTCTCGTAAAAATTATTTCAAAACCTCCTTTGAATATCGGATATCTCAGAGCGTCGAAAAACCCAAGACCCAGATGTGACAACGGGCCATAAGCTTCGAACCCACCCACCCCTTTTTCGAATTTAGATTTGAATCCCATCGTATAATGAGTGCTCTCACCCGATTTACTATAAGTTGTTAGAGCTTTAATTGTACTTGTGATACCGACTTCATCAACACAGTCTATCAATTGATTGTGTTTTTTTAATTCGATTCTCTTAAACAAAAATGCCGGGAAATTATCGATCAACTTGATAGGATCCGCCGCGTCGTACTTCGTATCATCCGCTTTTTTCACTACTTCCCCCTGTATGTGATAAAATATCCTCCTGTCATAAAACGCGTCTCCATGGTCAAAATAGAATGTCGTAAACTTATTCGGTGAATTGAAATTTAAATCGGTCACCGGTTGGACAGTATTGAATTCGCACCGCTCTATCTTATCAGACGCTTCCTCGTAATACTTTTCCATATCTATATTTAGATTTTAAGTTTTCGGTTTCGAATAAAAAAAATAAAAACACGATTTAAACTTAATAAAAAATATACTTTTAAAATTGTCGGATAAATAAAATATTCATCTCCTTCTGAACATGCGCATATATTTCTTCCTATCCGATGCCAAACCTAATTTATTCACATGAACCTTAAAATCCGCACCATTCGACAATTCACCACCTTTAACATTATTTTCCTTTAACGCTGACAAACATCGTCTTATGTGTTTAGCACCTTCCGGTTGGGTTATTAATTTTTCAATCTCGTTATTTATAAATTTAACGATCCCGATTTTTTCGTTATTAAAATTATTATTTCCCGCTTCCTCCTCGGCTTGTATAAACTTTATTCTCTCCGACAACTCGTCGTAATCGTCTATATATTTATATTCCACGGGGTTGTTCGTATCCACGAGTAGACCTTTGCCGGACGAAGACGGCTTTTGTTTGAGTTCTTTCCATATGTCACTTATTAAATTCTTCCATTTCCAACCACCGCTCGCCTTGGGTCTGGGTGAGGTGGGATCGTTGTTATGATGTAGAGCGTGTGTTTTGATTAAAATATCTTTATATTTTTCAAAGTCCTGAGAAGTGAACGCGCCTATACTTATGAGTCTCTCCTTCGGTGTCGTACCGACCGCGGCTGTGGATTGTACACCGTGGATCTCCGCTCTAGTCAAGAGTGACCACAGTCCCTCGGTACCTACGTATCTGTCCATAGTTCTCTCCAGTATGATATCGTCGTTTTCGATGGATATGGTTTGCGATCCGATCGCGAGTTTGCTATTCGCGAAATCGTAATAAACGCCGAAACTCATATCGTTACAGTTCGAGAGGTATTCCTTTGCGATATCACCAATTTCCTCGTTTTCGGTGAATTCGCAGATAGAACGATTCTGTAATTCCTGCGAAGTTTGCGCCGGTGATAAAACTGTAGACGCATCGAATACGTCTGGGTCCTCGATTGGAGTTATCGTTTCGTCCGCTTTATCTACCGGTCTACCAAGTGTTTTGTCCACTTTACCTACAGGTCTACCGGGTGTGCTCGACGTTCTAGGTCTGAACTGTCCGACAGTGGGGATGGGTCTTCTCAAAATGACACGGGGTTTTTTCTCTGTCTTTAAAGTTTCCGTCTGTTCTTTTATAGCTTTAACTACGGGTTCGTGTCGCTTCTCTTGTTCGCGCACCTTTTCGACTTCCGCTCTTCTAGACGTGTCGAATTCACTCTTTAATCGATCTTCCAATTTATCCAACCTCTTAGCCTCCGCGACGGTAATCGGTTTGTTTTCACGGTGAGGAGGAGGCGCTAACAATTGTTCTTTCGGTTTGGCATTTACTAACACAGGGTGTGAACTGAAAAGCTTTCTCCTTTCCTCAGCTTCGCGTATCTGATTTTTCTTACTGTCTTCTAGCCATTTTTCTTGTACCTTTTCATATTTTTTAGCCATTCGTACGTCGACATCGTCTGGCCACATCTTATCGGCCACCTTCTGTTTTTTCACCAGCGTGCTGATGATCTCATTATCATCGCTTTTCCTCTTCATCTTATCTATATATATAGGTTTAGGGTTTCGAGTTTCACTTTTAAAAAATAAAGAAAAAAATAAATTTAAATAAAAATCTAAAACGATGCATACACGTTGTTTTTATAAAATATAACGTTTACAAATCGATTATTAAAAACGATGCATATACTTTGTTTTTAAAAATAAAACGATTCATATACATTGATCTTAGAAAATAACGTATATGAATCGTTTATTAAAAACGATGCATACACATCGATTATCGTTCGATAACATCGTTTAACTCGTCTTTTAACTTGAACATGTATTTTCCGTTGTGCGCTTTCTTAGCGGTGTTTATTGTTAAAAATCCGAACGGTTCGCTCCAACACTTTTGACACATCTTTTCGAATTCATCAATCGTCATGTCCGATCCTACGAAATCATCATAAATACGTTTCGTGTAGTGTTTGTTTTGTTTGAAGACGCATAGCAGGTTGACGTTGTTCCGTATCACTTGCATGTTGACTTTACCGTAGCTCTGACTGAGGTAGACGCAGGACAGTTTTTTATGTCTACCTCTGATGAAGTAGTCTTTTATCGCTTCTTGTTTTTCCATCAAACAGTCGTCGAACACCACGAGGGAGTTTTTCTTGCACTCGTCCAGTGGAGGTAAATCTTCGCAATTGTTAAAAAAGTATGCTATCTTCTTATTCAACTTGTTTTCAGCATCTATGTACTTTTCGCGTAATTCTACATAAGCCGGCTGTTCTATAGACTTACTGAACACATATAAATTTCTAAACACGAGACCGCGCGGATTGTTTAAACGACGATTTTCATTTTCTATCAGACGATTTTCATTTTCTATCAGACGATTTTCATTTTCTAACCGACTTATCGTTTCCATAAGCTCTACGTTTTTATTTCTCAGTTTGTACTCACCATGTTTACGGATGGAAGGTAAAACGTCTTCGAAGACCCAACGTTTGAAGTCATTCGCTGAGGGTAACTTTGATGAAAATATCAATTCATATAATCCGGGCTCAGATATGTAAATTTCTAAGCCTTTATGATGCGAAATAGGTTGGGACCCAAATTGGGGCCCAACTAAATCGCTCAGATTTGGTTGGGACACAAATCGTGTCCCAACTAAATTGGGATGTGTTAAGTCCTAAATTAGGATAAGTTGATATTATAAATAACGGTCCTAAATTAGGATGTGTTAAGTCCTAAACTAGGATAAGTTGATATTATGAATAACAGCCCCAAATTAGGACGTACAGGTGGGGTTAGGTGGTAATGAAAAATTAAACCATCTACAGCAGACGGGTTTGAAAGCTAATGAAAAATCAACATTTTTGGGCTGATTTAGGTGGGACCCGATTTGGGTCCCACCCCGTTTTAGGGGGTGGGACCTCCTAAAACAGGGTGGGACACGATTTGTGTCCCAACCCTTTTCGAGCGATAAAAGCTTAGTAAGGCTTATATTACAAAACCACGGGTCTAAAAATAAACAATTACCTGTAGTTTTAAGGGGTCTATATTTTTAAGTGTTTTTTTTTTAATAATCAAAACTCCGTCTTTTGCAGTTCCCTCTCATAAAAACCACCGATTACTTCTTCACCGTCTAGAGCCTCGATTTTGTACGTGACGGGTTTGGTGTTTAAAACTTGCGCGATTACAAAAATTTCGCTAGTCCAGTTTTGTTTATATTTATTTCTAAATACGACTTTACTCGCCGTTATACGGACTCTGTCTCCGACGTGGAATTTCGGTTTTTTACGCGGCACTTCACTTTCGAGCTCCTGATACATTTTCAACAGATCGGACTCGTTGCTCTTATTGACATCGGCCGGACGCATTTTTATCGTGCTGTGGTAATCGTGTTTGTTGTATTCGTCGGTGAGCTCTTGTAAGACGTCGTACCATTTGTGCGAGTTTCTCACTTGGAATTTGACTCTGAATTTATCGTTTAACGTCCTGTGGTATCTCTCGATTATCGCCGACTTTTCCTCGCTCTCCGTATGGTACATTTTTATGCCATGTTTTTTGAGCATGTCGTTAAAAGGTTTATTTTTAAACTCTGTCCCCTTATCCGTGTGCAGCAGTTCGGGCGTAGTGTGACCGTCCTTTTTCGCTCTCTCTATTATCCTCTCAAAAGCGGCCGTCACTACTGCGCCGTCTTTTTTCTTCAACGGTTCGGACCAGACGAATTTGCTAAAACAGTCTATCACGTTTAAGATGTATTTGTACCAGTTGTTCTCTCTGGCGAATTGTTTCATGATGAGCAGATCCGCGGCCCACAGATTATCCAGACCTTTCATGATTATCCTGCGTTTTATAAATTTTTTCACTACCGGTTTGTGCAGTTCTTTCGCCTCCACCACTTCGGGCGGCTCTTTGATAAACGAGTTTTTAACACCGCCGCAGACCGCGCAATCGGAACTCGCCAACCATCTTTTATTTTTCGTTTTCACAATTTTCATGTTCTCTGACGCGGTCTGTGTTTTACACGTGCGACAGTAAGAATTCATCTCTTATATTAATGAAATTAAATTTTCGTTCGATAGAAAAAAATATCAATCATTTGGCAAGTTTTAATTTTTTATATGAATTCAAAATATTAATTTTTATACATAGATAATGGGGAATCACAAGAGGAAAATAAATTTGACCAAAGGTAAACTGAATAAGCTGCGGATAGCTCATAAGAAGCTTAAACGCGCAGTGCTTACTTTAACAAAAGATCAATTAAAAAATGGTAATACCGAAGTGTCACTCGATGGTGATCAAAACAAACAAGTGGAAAAAGCGTTGAAAAACAATAGAGGGACACGGTTGATTTTTGATTATTCGCAGTTGAAGGAAATGATCGATGGAGGTCTTCTGAAGGAAGTTTTAGAACTGGCTGAAAACAATATTCCGTATTTTAAGAAATTCGCCTCACCTCTGATAAAGAATAAAGTGGCGCCTGTGTTGAAGAATGATTTCATGCCGTGGTTGAAAAATTTAATAGACAATGAACTGGACGAATTGATTAATAAAGATAAAACCGGAGCCGGTCTGGAGAAACGTGTAAGCAGAAAATTGCATAAGACTCTTAAAGATATTAGAGAGGATAAAAAAAACTAGTTCCGCTGACCATGTCCGAACTGGAGACATGGGCCAACAAGTTGAAAATCAACAATTTCCGTGGTGTTTTTATGCGAGAGTGTTTACCCGACAAGCCGCGCAAAAACGAGTGTGCTATTATTAATCTAGGTGATCTGGAGTCGGGCGGCACGCATTGGACTTGTTATACGAAAAAAGGTAATTATGTCATATATTTCGATTCATTCGGTGAGGCGCCTCCACCTTTAGAATTGGAGAAATATCTAAACATGACTAAAGGTATTTTTTATAATCATATGAGATATCAAAATTATGACGATCCACCTATATGCGGTCATTTATGTTTGGAGGTATTGCGACGTTTTTCCAGAGGACAGGATTTCAATACAATAGAACGTGCTTTACAAAACGATAAATTCACATTTTTGAGATGGTTCGAATAATTTTATTTTTTTTCTCCCTCGCTCTTAATAAATAATCTTAACCGCAATTTAAAAAAGTATATATAGAGAAATGGTGTATTTCAGATTGACGGGTCAGAGTCCGCATTTGCAATTGAAGCTCGAAAACCCCATACACTTGAAAGAGGACGTGCGTTATTATCTAGCGCTCACGGGGTTTTCATTTCATAACTATTTTTATAACTTGAACGAGGAGGCTTCAATTACTTTTTATATGGGGGAGATAAGTCGTCCTACACTAACTTTTAAAGCGGAATTTTGGGATTTGAAAACTATGCAGAGAGAAATCAGGGAATTCATGAGGATTAATAAGTTTACACCGGCGATAGATGTGGAAAAGTTTAAGATTTTTCGAGACCCACAGTCTAAGATATGTATCAAATCTCCAGTCAAGTTCCATATAAACAACGAGCTGCGACGGTTTCTCGGATTCGATGAATTGAAAAAAGATGAAACCTTATTCGAATTACAGTTTACAGCGAACAAGATTTTATCAATATATGAGGAGGAAAGTAAATTACAAATCAGACCGTTCCACATGATCGAAGTGCATTGCGATTTAGTCGAACATTCGTATGTCAATCACGCGGAGCATCGGCACAGACACGATTTCTCCTCGTTGTTGTATCACTCGAGTCCGCGAGAACACAGAGATAAAATTTACGAGAAACCGTCCGTTTTAAATTACATACCGCTCAAACCTAACACGCAGACGATAAGAGAAATCAACATTTATCTGACGGATGAAAACTACGTTCCCCTGCAAAACGCTCTGCCCGATTATATCATTTATTTAAAACTAGTCGATGAGTCGGAATTAAATATGAATTAGTTTTCGTCAAAAGCGATGATTTATTACATCTTTTGAAACGCTCTCAATTTTTTATTCGACTATGAAAATATATTTTTATATATAGACGGAAGAAAGATGGAAATGGAAAAGGATTATTATAAAGATATCCTCGACGAAGTGAATGGTAATTCTTTTGCGAAGATAAGTGATTTAGAAATCGATAAAAAATATTTGGTCAATAGCATAGAAAGAATTCATTATGCTTATGGTCTTAGAGTTTTGGTTACATGTGATGATGTGCGGTTTCAACTACCCGAGAGTTGGAACGAGAGAATGACTACGAAAAATATAAACGCGCTATTGAAATCGGACCAACCGTTGTATGTGGTGTACCATGGAAAGATCCCATTGTTGAATGATAAGTTTAAACACGATATCAAGTTTGTGAGAGATTGAATATTCGTTATTATTATTTGATTATACTTGTTATTTTATTTATGATTTAATTTTTTTTCTCGTTCCCGAAATGTATTTTTGCACAACAGCTTAATAATTTATGTAGTGCGAATATAAGCGAATGTAATATATAGGTAACGAAAATGGAGTCTGTCACTTTTAAATATTTCAAATTGTCAGAGTTTCCTAAAATAGGACCCTTTCTGCTGGACAGGGGTCCTAAAATGGGGTGGGACCCATATTGGGGCCCACCTAAAACTGTTCAAAAATGGCCTGTAGACGGTGGAATCGATATGCGGAATACGGAACGCGGAAGTAATGGATTCGGTTCGACCGGTGTGTAATGAATTTTTAATTACATACGATGATTTTAATTATTTAATTTATTTTTTATTTTTTTATTTTTTTACGTCTGAAATATATTTCTGCAAATCGGTTTAATAAAAAACTCGGTTGGAATTTAAATGATATACTATATAGATGAATAAAATGGAGTCTCATAACATGATTATTACTCTGGAAGGAAATATCGGTGCGGGTAAAACTACTTTTGCCACAGGCTTGTTTGATCGGTTTAAAAACCTAGGGTTTAAAACCGTACACATACAAGAGCCAGTCGGCGCATGGCGGGATTTTCACGGTACGAATTTATTAGACCTCTTGTATAAAGATATCGAGAGATGGGCCTTCACTTTTCAAGCTAACGCGTTAATGTATATGACGGAGTGCGATAAGAGAGCCGTTGAATATGCGAAGAAGGGTTATATCGTGATTAAAGAGCGCTCTGCGTTCACTGTAAGACATGTTTTTAATGAACATTACAAAAAGTTTATGACGCCCGCTGAGGTTCAAATTTTAACGGATCTAAGTAATAAGTATGTCGATCCGCGTAAGACTGCATTTGATGAGGGTGGTGTTAAAGATATTACCTTGTACTTGCGGACGAATCCAACAACATGTTTTGAACGTAAGTTAATAAGAAGGCGTCCGGAAGAAGTGGGTAAAAAGAACCTTGTGGATGAAGAGTATTTAAAAGAATTGCATGCGATTCACGAGGCTGCTATTTCCAAGTCGATCGGGGAGGTTATTACAGCTGATGGAACTAAATTTGACCCTAATGATCTGAAGTCAGTTAGAATTTTAGGGAGTGACGAGTTTGTGTTTGATGCTTTAATGGACATTGGTGAGTTGGATGTTTTGGATAATATCGGTGATACTATAGGAATTAAAGTTAATCTAGAGGATTGTTGGACGTTTGAGGGAGATAAAATTACCCGTAAGAAATGTTAATTATGTTTTAAAGCGTTATAAATTGATTTTTTTTGTCAAGGTCTGTCAGGATATATATGTTAAAGAGGCTAAGAGGCTTAGGGTATAAAAAATGCAATTTATTTAATTATTTTATTTTTTTTATAAGTGTGGACTTGTTATGGTGTTGGGTCAAATGTTCTGATTTGGGACGGAACTGGTCCTGGAATGAGACGTCCTGAAATGGGATCCAAAGCGTCGTGAAATAGGATCACACCTAAATATCCTGATTTGGGACGGAACTTGTCCTGGAATGGGACGTCCTGAAATGGGATGAAAAGCGTCCTGAAATAGGGTCACACCTAAATGTCCTGATTTGGGACGGAACTTGTCCTAAAATGGGACGTCCTGAAATGGGATCGAAGATGTCCTGGAATAGGGTCGCACCCCTCGCACCCCTCATCGTTCTTGAATCGGCCTTCCACTACTACTACTACTACTACTACTACTACTACTACTGAATGATTCGTAATTCAACAAAATTGTTATAGTAGGTTTGTTGTAACATAATGAAAATTGGTATACAGTTGTATAACCTTTTTAGATTATAACATAAAGGAGCCACTTAGGTCCTTTTTTTACCTAAATAGAGAAAAACCATAATTTTTGCGCAATATTTATTTTAAATATGGCGACTGCTTAAAACTTCAAACGTAAATATACAGGGTGTCCCATAAAACTTCGGGAATAGGTTATATGGGTCAAAACAAAGATATAATGGAGAATAATTTTTTTTTCCAAAAACGCTTTGTTTACCAGATATCCGCCATTTTGTATTTTTAACAAAATATTTTTTATCTCCCAAGTTTTTTAATCGATTTTTTTGAAACGCGGTATGCACCTGTATCTAGTCAATGTTAGTTTGTGAAAAAATAATCAGCATGATTGAATGGTAAATTTCAAAATGGCGGCTGTTTAATATCTTTAAATTGAAATACCAAAAAAATGGTACATTTTACAAAAAAATATAGCCTAAAGAACAATAATATTTAGAAAATTTTATTTCCATTCCAAGGATACCAAAATTATGAAAACCGATTAACAAACAACTGAGTTACGGTCGAATAAGCGCATGGCTCAGCGCAACAATGGACTATTTTGCTTCAAAAAATGCTGCCTCACTAGCTTAATACGATCAAACTCTTGTTCATTAACCAATTTTCATAAATTTGGTGTCATTAGATGGGGAATAACATTTTCTAAAAATTGTTATCCTTTATATTTTTTTGTTAAACGTACCGTTTTTTTGTTATTTCAACTTAAAGATTTTAAACGGCCGCCATTTTGAAATTGATTATTCAATCATGCTCATTATTTTTTCATAAACTAACCTTGGCTAGATACCTTGGCTTATCACGTTTCAAAAAAATCAATTCAAAAACTTGGGAGATAAAAAATATTTTGTAAAAAATACAAAATGGCGGATATCTATTAAACTAAGGGTTTTTGGAAAAAAATTTTTCTTCATTTTATCTTTATTTTGACCCATATAACCTATTCCCGAAGTTTGGCACTTTACTTATGGGACACCCTGTATAGAAAATTCATATGATAAAAAATGTTTTGTTTTCATCATTTTCTTAGACAATTCAACTAAGAATCCAAGTATACCATAATTAAGAGAAAAGGTTTACAAATAAGGGAGAAAACTAAAGAATGAGTTTGCATCAACATCAGCTGATATTATTTAAAACCACTGTCATATCAATCAGCTGTGTTAAATTGATCTGCATTGAATAGCTAAATGTAAGACCAATCAGCTGTTATAAGTTTATTTACACTAATCAGTTGACAGGTTCAGTCAATCATACCCTTGTTGTTTTAGGGATTAAGTAAGAGCTTATGTAAAACATAAATTTATTTATTTGCATGAAATATAACTAAAGAATTAAAGTAGTTAAATCCAACAAAAAAGAAAATCTATAATAATCTAATGGCCTTGAAATGTAATCTAATCTGTAATATTCTTTTTTTGTACAATACTTTAATCATGTATTTTTTAGGGTTTTGTATTTACAAAAGACCTAACTTAATCTTAGAAATAACAAGGGTATTATTAACTGAACCAGTCAGCTAATTAGTTAAATAAACTTAAAACAGCTGATTTATCTTTCATTCATATAATCAAAGCAAATAAATTTAACACAGCTCACTGATGTGGCTCACCACGAGTGGTTTAAAATAACAACAGCTGATATTGATACAAACTCATTTTCTAACAAATAAGTTTAATCCCTTATTTATAGACCTATTTTCTAAATGTTTGTATCATTGGATTCGTAATTGAATTGCCTACATGAGAATCATATAAAGTTTTTGAGATGTAAAAGTTTGAAGTTTCAAAGCAGCTGCCATTTTTAAAAATAAATATCACAAAAGAATTTCAGTAGAACCTTGATAAGAAGACTCTCAAGGGGATTCTGGAAAGAGCCTCGTTATCAAGGGAGTCTTCTTATTGAGGTTCGGGTTTACAAGACATTAAGTGTCATTACAGTTTCAAGGAGACTTGAAAAGTGCACTTTTAATCATGGTTTTTGTGCTATCGAGTGTCTTCTTATCGAGGTTCAACTGTATTTTTTATCAGTAATTAAGTGTTTAGGTTATAAATATGAATGCAAAGTTTCATTAAGTCACAACAAATTGTTGTATAACACACTTTTTATTGCATTATTTTCGTCAAAACCCCTCTCCTCTCAGCTAGGTGAAGCCACTTACCAAGTTTTATTCAGATATGTTGATAATAGTGAGTATAAATTTGTATTTATTTCTCAAAAATAAATTATTAGGTTTTGACAAAAATAATCCCTGTAAAAATATACTTAAATCTATATTTCCTTGTTTTCCATTAAATTCTAAAACTGGTTCAAGTAAAAAGCCAAACACTTGACTGGTTATAATATGAGAGGCTGTCAAAAACAAAATTTTTTTTGTATTTCAGGGACAAAAGAAGATTTAGATAAGATCTTGTCAGATTTAGATAAGATTTTGTCAGACACACTCAACATTTTTGCACAAAATAGGTATGAAAGATCTTTTAAAATTCGGGTACATATAAAATTAAAGATAGAACAAATTCTAACAAAAGGTTTTACAACGGATTTTGGTCTCAACATATGTATTAGGCCTAGTTAACAGAAAAAGTCGTCCAAAATTGGCAACGGTAAGTTAATTTTTTCAAATTGGCCACCATCTCAGATCCGCCATATTGAATATAATAAATTTTATTCAAATGTAAACACAGTGTTGCGGCACATCATTTCAAACTAGATTTTTATGCTGATTAATACCAAAATCTGTTTTTGAAAATCTTTACTAGTTTTCAAAATATACCCAAGCTTTTACTAGTAAACTAGTAAAGACTTACATGGTAGTAAGTCTAAAAGCTTGCAGAATATCTTTACAAGCTTTTACTTCTAGTATATTTAAAAGTCTGCTTTTAAATTAATAAATGTACTAAATCCTTTAAAATAACAAATCAATGTTTCCAAGTTTTCTAAATTTCAAATCTGAAAAAGCTTATAGGACATATTGTTGAAAATTAATTTACACACTAACATTATTCGATCATATTGAAGATCACATCATAAATTAGGCACTGAATAGGCACTGAATGTAAAAATTTACTGTCATTTTAGCGTATTTTTTTAACTTAAAACCCACCCGACCACCCTAAAATTTGTAATTTTGAGAAATCTGTTCTCAGCTGAGCGAAAGAAACGACCCTGCAAAATTTCAAGGTTATTGGTAATTAGTTCAGTTTGTATGATGGTTTGTGAGGGAGTGGTATTTGACAATCATTTAGTCATTTTTTAATACCAATTTCTTTGATTTGTCTACAAGGCAGATTATTTTTATACAAATTCAATTTTTCACCCACTCCTTTTTAATCTCCGGTTCACACACTCACCTGATTCCAGAGAGGCATCCGATTGCCAATCCCGAGGCCTACGTCCATCATTAGGTTGTTTTTCAGACCTCTGCCCATCCCTTGGCATTTGATGCTTCCCGGTGCATTCTTCTGCTTCATCTGTGCTAGATTATTCAGCCATTGGGCCGGGTTCTGCCTGTTGAACTGGGTCATCTTTAATGGATGTTTCTGAAAAATAACATTAATGTGTCAAGAAAAAATTTACTTTAAATAAGATATAATGTTTTACATATATCAAGTGTAAAATTGCATTCATCAATAAAACTTTGTGTGTAAAGAGAGACAACCGCCCAGTTTTGCCTAATAAAAAAAGGTCGAGTCATCGGTAAAACACCATTGTATATAGCAAACAAAATGAAAGCCTGATATAAAATATTTAATTATTGTAATTACTAGAGGTGTCCTGATATCTGTAAGAATTCAGGTTCAGAAGTTATAGGGATTTAAGTTTTACAAAATTGATATTTTTCACATTTCACAAAATCTGTAACTTATAAGGAAAATATACTTGCATCTATCAAATTTGGCTTGAAAAAAATAAAAACGCAGTACGTTGTTCAATGCAACTCTTATGGCATATATTTTAAAACCGATATCTCCGTTAATTACTGACTGATTATGATAAAATTTGGTCTGTATTTGTGAGATAATTAATTATTGATTTGTTTTATTTCATTTTGTAAGTTTTCTGGTTTTAAATGACTCTAAGGGAGAGTGGGTCAGTTTCCTGATACCGTTTATTTAGGACGGCTTTAGACGATCTCCTGTATTTACACTCGCTATAAGTTACCTCGAGAAACTTCTTGGTGCGAGGCTGGGCGCAGTGGTAGGCGATGATGGAGGAGAACTGTCCTTGCAGCACGGACTCGGCCGACTTGTTGGCGAGGGCGGTGGAGAACACGAATATCTGGCTCTGCTGCTGCATGTACTGCGCCTCCATGGTGGCCGGCTGCTTGTTGATGACGTTGCTGGGCAGCGGCTGCACGCCTCCGTCCGGTGGCAGCGACAGACCCAGCACGCCCTCGCACCCTTCTGACACACCATTAACCCTTTTAGTGCCGTAACAAATAGGAAAAATATGTATGACAAGGTGTCTAGCAAGTCATCTCTTTGAAATTCCCGGACTTTTCCCTGACCTTTCCATACTGCACCAATATTTTTACTTGCCCAAAAAATTAGGGAAATTTCGGTAAAATAACCAAAACCAAGGCCCATTACAGTTTATAAGTAAAAACTTCATAACCTATAAATTAAAACCAATTACTATAAATTATAAAGAAAAAGCCTTCCCAAAAAAATGATACGATACAGATGGCTAAATTCACTTCCTAGTAAAATCTTTAGGACTATGTCATTGCTGTAGTTAATTAAATTAATCAATATGTGAATATATTGATTTTCCCTGACCAAAGTGAAAATGTCCTTACTTTTCACTGACTTTTCAATACTATTTTAATTTCCCTGACTTTTCCCTGTTTTCCCTATTTTCCCTGTTGCTAGACACCCTTATGAGAAGTGACGGACCATTTTTTATTGTTACGTGAAAAAGGTGCTTTTTTAGCAAAAATGTAAGCGTTCAGGAACAAATCTTTTTTTCTTTGTTACTAAATACTTGTATTAATTAAAAATGATAAGAAGAAAGGCAAATTTCATATTCCTGGCACAAATGAATGTTAAAATCTTTTTTATTTGCATCACATTAATTTTTTATGTTTCCACTAAAAAACATATTTAAGTTTTACTCTGATGCAATTTTTATTAGTTTTGTGTGAAAAAAACAAGTAAAACCCATGTATAAAACATCAATTTACTTTAATAGGTTATGAATTAACAAAATAAAGATAATCTTGCAATAATGCAGAGTTGAACAACGTCACTAAGCAACCTACTTCAAACAGTATTCATAGGCTATTCCATATTTACACTAGAAACATTGTTTAACAATCAAAAATATCAATAAAATTAAAATACAAACTATATTTCAATAATAATCCCATAGGTAACACCTAAAAAAAGGCCTAAAATGCCTACACAAACAAAGTTACATCGCCGCCATACAGAAAGGCTTTTGGCACAAATTCCAGCCAGTAAAAGCGAAAATATATATTTTATATGTATAAAAATGTAAACGTCTCGCTACAACCTGTTATTTCATGCAGTAGGGCCCGGGATCTCGCTACGGGATCTCGAGACGAGGCTTATTGAATATTTGTCAATATGCTATTGAAAACAAACAGCCAGTTAAAAAGGTAATGAGGTAGTCAGGTAATAAGGCAGGAGGCATATATTTTTAAAGAAACAAAATAACTAGTATATTTTATATGGTAATCAAAAAAAACTTAACTGTCCTAAGTTAACCTACACATTCAGCATAACATTATACATTTCACTTCAGTTTATACCTGCATTATTATGAGATACAAACAAATTAAGCATGTTTGTTTTCAGTAATCAATACATAAATTAAGCTTACCATTGCTATAATCGGGTTCAGCATTAGCACCATCTTCAGTCTTAAGTGATTTACAGGACACTGGATTATCCAGCAGCTGACTCTCCTCAGCTTTGGCTGTAATCAGAGAATGAACAGCCTGGGTAAAATTTGCAGATTAGGCAATACGATAAAGAAAGGATTTTTGAGTCTACTATACTTAGCTGAGTTGTGGCCATAGATGGCTCTCTGACTGGTCTATTCCAATACAAGAATACCCGGTTCTTGGATACCCGGTCAAGTCTGAGCCCTGGATGGACTTGTGGATCGCCCTGGACTGTCCATCTGGGAGGAGATGAGGGGCCCTTATCTGGCAAACTTCTAAGCGTCTGCTAGTCTGGAGAACGAACCGACCTGGGTGAGTTTCTTCACACCAAGGAGAGCTCCCAGGTGGAGGTCCTTGTCTGAGGATGTTTGGGAGGTCTCGGGTTAGAGGGTGAGTCGTCCCAGGAAGAGCCTGGAGGATGGGTTGGAAATCTACCTCTCTTCCTTCAGGGGCGAGAATGTCAGACCTATCATACCTCTCCCATCCTGACAATCCCTTCCTTACGTAAATGCACAATATCCTTAGGGAGACGTGCCTAGCTGGCAATGCTGGGGCTTTCATTCCTCCAAAGTCGAACGGCCTGTCTAGCTGCAATTTATTAAGCCTAACAGGTTGTATATACAGCTGTTACAGGATATCTACCAGTTCTCCTAGTCTTTCAAAAGTCCTCCTATTGTAAAAAAAGGTCAGATTCCAGATCCCAGAACATCGTGAAACTTGATTGCAAATGTCTGCAAAAATCAAAACATATAGGTTGGGCCTAATCGCCATTACTGACAATTAATTTCAAACAAATAAATACAATTAGCAAATAAACTGCTCATGGCTTTGCAGCCTTTTCAATCATTAGAGGTTGAAGCTATAACGCTCATGAACTATTTGCACAACTAAAGAGAAAGACACGTTCTTTATTCTTCTTAAACCCGGGAGCGATTTCCCCATTTTTTGAAGCTTAATTTATTTCTAAAGTTAAGCCCAGCCTCATCGAAGATGAATATTTGGTTTGACTAAGGCCTTCTTTAAAAATAATTTCCTGTAGTTAAGCCCCAAAACTATTGGCTTCTGAAGAATCTACTGAAAGTGATTCTCCTGAAACAGTTAATTGTTTCATCCATACCTTTTTCCAGTGATCAAGCATCCATTACTCGCTGACAAATTAGAATGTAAACGTTAAAAAAAGAATGTAACGTCTTTAGAAAGTCATGAAATTGAACTGCCTTCGCTTACAACATAAGGCCATTTACAGGGCTTGCCTGCCCTCTTAGTTGTGGAAACTGGAGAAATAAGGCCTCAGACATCAGCTCGTCCCCACTCTTTTTTAAAGTTTTTCTCGACAATTCAGTACCAACTACATCCTGCAATACTCTGATAATACCAAATTTCAATTTTACCTTGTTTTTATTTTCAGTCCCCAACTTCTCCAACGCGTAGTACCCAAGCTACTTTTCTTATGGACACACCTGAATCAAACTGTTTTATAGCTTTATATTAAATTTCAATTAAAACAACTGTTCTTTTTGGGGTTTTCACTGATGATATTGTTAACACAAATCAAACCAACCTCCACAAAACTGTAATCAAATTCTGACTGACAGGTAGCAGACTGCACATGTACAAGTCCCGAGCAGAAGTGGAAATGTCATTGTTTATATTACAAAACACTGGTAACAGATGTTTTGTCTACTTGTGATATTGATTCAAAATACAAATTTAGGTTATTTTCAAGTATTCATATGATAAAATAGAAATCTGAATGTATATTTCAAGTATTAACCAGAATAAACTTGTGAATTTATATATAACCTTTACTTTAAGCAAAATACAAGTTAATCACTTTATTATTGTGTTCCGACTGAAAATTACACTAAAGTATTACAGCTTAGAGTGACCTTGGATATCCCAGAGTCTCCGATAACCGAGGTCAGATAAAAAAGAGTGTACTGAAGTTTGAATCCCATTTTATTTGTTGATTTTTAAGGATGTCAGTAATTGAATGGTAAGCCCTGTAACAACATGATTAGGCTACTATGTAATTTGCTGAAAACTAAACTCCTTATTAAATTAGTTTCGAAGGCTGTAGCCAAAGGAAGGGGGGGTCAGGGGTCTAAACCGCCGAAAATGTTCAAATTAAGCGTTGAAATGAAAGGTTAAAAAAGTTAATTTTCAACTTCCTGTAACTGCAGATCCCGACCCCCCCACAAGAAAAAATTCCTGGCTACATCTTTGCTGGATCAATCATTGTAAATTAAGCGTATCATTCTTTGCCAACCTTAAGAATGTTAAAGAATACACCAAAGGGCTTAACAAGGTCTGTTGTTAATTTTTCTTTCATAAGAAAACAGTTAGGCCTAAATGAATTTAAAAGTCATGAAATTTATGAAAATTTAGGAGATAAAATAAAAATCTGAAAAATCCAATGTAACTTACAGTCAGGTAAGGCGAGGTCTGGAGGCTTCACATCGGTCGTTGCGCTGTCCTCTGTATGCTCCGTTGCTTGAGGGTCTTCCGGAACAGGAGGAGGCTCTTCCTTCACCTCCTCCTCTCCTCTTTCTCGTTCTCTCTCCATTGGTTCAGATTTAATTCCAACACCACTAGATTCACTTCCATTACCCATGTTACTTGATCCGTTTTCTCCCCCATTTCCTGACACTGGCACATTTCCGTTGTTACCTTTCTTCTTATCCCTAATTATAGGTTTGTCTTTGCTCATGGCACTGGTTCGGTTAGCACATACTGGATTGAGTTCACTCCGGCTGGTGCGTGGCTTAAGCTTAACCTGCAATCAATTAAGGCCCTACTTAGATTTATGTTTTGGAGATCACATTAAATATTTGGAATCAAAATTAGCTACTGGGATCTTTGCTAATAGAATATTAAAGAAGCTGGCCAACATCTCACTTTTCAGAACAGTTCATTTCAGATTGATTGAATATCACTTAACATACTCTGTAGGCCTAATCTTGAAGGGGGCAGTCCATAAACCAAATACCATCTTCATATGGCAGAAAAAGCCGATTAGAGCCTTGTAGAGTCTGCCTCTCCGGACAAGCTGGAGAGAAGCCTTTAACAGTTTAGAGATAATGACCGTGCCCTGCCTTTATGTTTTTGAGGCGGTCATATACATTAAGCAACAAAATCTAGATAAGCAAATCCCAATACATAACTACAACACACGTCATAAGTCACTTCCTAACACCATAGATAAATATTTTCTGAACTACAGCCAAAATAAACAGGAAAAAACTTTTTCACACCCTCTAAGAAAATATAAAAAATATCAATAAATTAGACAAATCCAAATCTTAAGTAAAAAAATCTAAAACTAAACTGCTTTTATAACCTGGAGGCCTACCTTAACCCCAACTAAAATGGTTACCTAGTCCTAATAAAAAAAATTAAAAAAACACCCTTAAAAACCTACTAATTGTTTTAACTAATACAGGGTGTTTTTTTTAAACGCAACCCATTTTTAAGATTGAATAATGCACATATGAATGTGTAATGAGTATTGTTTTATTGATCTTTACATTTTATACAACCTATTATTTAAGTTTGATCACATTTAGTTTACATTATGTGCTCAAATAGTCCGCCATTGGCATTTGTATAAAGTTATGCTCTTTCAATCAAAGTCCCGATCATGTGTTGCAAGGTGCCTCTTTAAATTTCTTGTATAAAATTTGTTATGTTTGTTTTGAGGTGCTGAATAGCTTTTGAACTGTTTTCGTAGAATAATTACTTCTTTACAATGTCTAAGGCAAATTTCATTCAGATCGGACCATTTTTATGCGAGCTATCGTGCTTAAAGACACACACATTAAGAACGCAACCCAAAACTTGATTTTATCGGTGAAGGATTATTTCCCCCCAAGATCCCTGGATTTGACCCCACTATATTATTATTTTCTTTGCGGATACATACAAAGTAAGGGCTAAAAGAACAAGTCACAGAATATTCAGTACCTCAAAATAAACAAAACAAATGTATTGTAGGAAATTCAAACAGGTACCTAGCAACACGTGTTCGGGAATTTGATGGAGAGAGTATAACTTCATTCAAATGCCTCTGGCAGATTTTTCGATCACATAAGGTGAACTAAATGTGATCAAACTTAAATAATAGATTGTATTAAATCTAAAGAAACATAAAACAATACTTATTTCATACTTATTTGTGGATTATTCAATCTTAAAAATGGGTTGCGTTTAAAAAAAAACACCCTGTAATACCTTATATAACCTAACGTTGCCCTATTCAGTGATCCTGATTCCTACGACACTTGGACGCCTTCAGAGCCTTCTCAAAGAAGATGATAAGTAAGAAAGTAAGTGAAGTTTGCCATAAACTGAACAATCAGTTGACTTTGAAAACATTGTGACTTCAGACTTGGAGAGTACTATATACTCCAATGAATTATCAATGCTTGTAGCCTACAAAAGGTATACAAAAATGTTAACTTATGGATTCAAATTTAAAATTAACATCTAAGATTGTACCGAAAAATTAATTAAATTAGGTTGATAAAAATGCTTGATGTTATCACTGCTCTGTTAGTTCCTAAATAAAATTTTAAATGGAAAGAGTGGAAAAAACTTCAAAATTTAAACACTAGCCTACAGCATGAGGTGAAACAGAACCTGATACGGTAACATTTACAATATTATTTTATAATTTAGGTCACTATTTTTGAAAAAAAAACCAGCGGTAGGAAATTCTTTTTGTTGCATCATAAGACTCCTGACCTGACCAACTCCTGGCCTCAAAGACTTCAGACAAAATAAAAAAAGATGACATATTCACTTATTAATAACTAAGTTAACTACTGATACTCAGTTATACTCCTTAAAAATGACTCTAGGAGTGGCTTTTGATAGCCAATTAACTTTTGAAGATCAAGCCTCATAGTTTTGTAAGTTGTACTCAAAAGGTTTTATTACTGGAGTGCTAAAATATATCAGACACTAACACAGAAGTAATATAACACGTTAACTGAAGGGGGCCCCGTAAAACGTTCAAAGCGACAAAAACCTAGTTTCGAGTAATCAAGTGTTGAAAGTTGAATTCTAAAATTTGTGTTTTTTTCAAGGTTAGAACTTATAATCATGCATAATTTTTTAATACATTATTCATAACATCATAATGTAGCCTTATATTAAATTTTTACTTGTCAATAAGCATTTTAAAATATTTTACGTGTTTTTTTGGGGGTTATAATGTTCTAAATGACTGGCGTTTGAAACGTTCTCTGATGGACTGCTTTTCTGTTTTGGAAGAAAACATCAGGGAGTGTAGGAACACCCACATAAACGAAAATAAAATTGAATATAAAACAATTTTATTGATATAAAAGTAAAAAAACGTAATGTTGTTACATAGTGCGATACATCATTTTGCTAAAATGAAATCCAAATATGGTGCTTAAAACGTTATTCTACTCAATTCTTTTGTGGGCAATTTTCGAGGTCTTGGCTTCTTAGTTTTTGAAATATAGGGTAATCCAGCTTTTCTACATTCCTTCCTGGTCTTATCCTTCCACTTTCCAATATTTACTTGACGTGTTTTATTTTTATTTACGCGATTTTGGTTGCTGGGTGACAGCACAACGACCGGCGGGGAGTGCATCTTTCGGCGAAAAGAACGTTTTCCCCAAAAAGTCCATGCAGTCCCATGAAGCACGCCAACTTTGACCGACAAAATCAGGGCTGCCAACTCAAATATCTTCAAAACAAAATATACCACGGTGTAGTTCAAGTTCTAGAGAACCTTTTTCACTGAATATCTCCGATTTTGAAATTTTGATGCTTGAACGTTTTACGGGGGACCCCTTCAACTGTCACTGCAATTTGTACCTGATTAACATAGTGCCAACAATGTTTGGTTTTATTTTCAGTTACATTATCTTTTTTATAATTATTTAGCTAAGTTATTTAGACTGAGGATAAAATATAACGATTTTGTGCATGAAAAATAATGAGGACCGATCGGGTTGCCACTGAAAATTTTGAGCAATAAGTTGCTAGAAAAAAGAAATGCCAACCGGACTGAACCCCACGCATTTTTTCAATGTTTTCACAATTAAATTTTGCGGGTTAGGCAGTAGCGTAATTATCCATGGCAAATGGCTAAATTGCACGTTTTTCTTCAAACTCCTTCACCTTGCATATAACCACTACCTTGAACTATCCCTTTCATAACACTAGCGCCTTCGAAAAGAGCCCTAGCTGTATACTGGCCCATTTCAAACAAAAAAACATGAATTCTTTTAAGAGAGAGATAAAGGACCTCCTTCTCCTGAAGACCTATTATTTAGTGTCTGAATTTCTAAATGACTCTCACCTAGGAGGATGAAAACTTTTTGTTTATCAATTTTAATGCATTCTCTGTAATTTTTGTTTTTTTAGCCTTAAGATTCATTTTATCTACATATTGACAAGACACCTATTACTGCGTATAGCAAATGATGTAATGTTTTGTGTCAATAAAGAAAATAAAAAATATATATATATTTGCTCTTAACTCAAGAACACATCTAACAAACATCATTAGAGTATTAAACTGTATTTGAATAATTATTATTACTTTTTAAATTACAATTATACAAAATTAGAAATCTATTATCTTTGTTACTAAAAAACTCGACTCGAAAAAAGCTCGCAACTCAAGGGAGTATTTTAAAACTCGACTCAGCTTAAAAAATCACTACTAGCACACCCCTAGTCTTCAGTCTTTTGTCAATAAAATGTTACTAAAAGATGAAAAAACAATTATTTAAATTCCAACAGAAAAGGAATTTTTTTATATAATTTTCATTATTATGTGATTTGTTAGTTTTGAGTTGCTATAAAAAATAATTATGGCAGTTGGAGATTCCCGTTCACAGTAAAAATTGGTCAAACAACAGAAAACAAAATTTTTTCATTGAAGTATTTTATTAACATCATTTTATGTTATAGGCCTGGTTGATACTAAAAATTTATAGCAAATCTAATGTACAAAGGTTATATGAAGTGAAACCATGCCGACCCAATCTTCCAGCCAAGTGACAAGGGTTTGTGGTCAGCTATGTGGGCATCAGAAATCTCCAGCAACTATCTAGGAGGCGGGAGACTTTGTCTATTTAGTATGCCAGAGTGCCGCTAGATGTCCATCATTGAATTCTATTGTCAGTTTAGTGAAACCTTTCACTCAACCGAGGCCACCAACTCAACTGGGTTGACCTCTCTGTGGCGACCTGATTGGACCGACATGGCGGTTAGTTAACATGTTAAGATCCAAAGTTGTTTACAACTGAGCTCTAAACCTATCTTTTTTTTTACAAATAAGATTTTATTCGGTTCCCTTTCAATCATAAACCATAAGTTGAAGTTGACACTATTATTAATACTTATCAACTGAAAATTCACTGTGGAGTAGAGGGTAGGTAATCAGAAACTCTCTATTATAGAAGACAGTTGGGCCAAGTGAACAAAAGCCGTAGAAGTTAATAAGGAGGCCAGCATATGTAGGCCTAGATTTATGTACTATTTTTTTAGAGAGTCTTATGACAGCAAGTTAGGCATTTATTGTGTGATAGGCCTACTGGCAATAAAATCTTGAGCGCAACAAAATGCCAGATAGGCCTAAGTTACTTTATCCCAAACCCAATTCAATAACATATTACAATAACATTAGAATGAAATGAATGAATCTTTTATAATGGCATCGTTAAAAGCTGAAAAGTGTACAAAATTTCAAATTATTCTAATAAACTCAGTAAAATTATTTAAGTATACGATGTAAACCAAATTTGACACAATAATAAGTATTTTTAAAATTCATAACAGTGAAAGATTTGATACTACTGTTTTATTTTTTTGAATTTTTCTATTCACTTCTAGCATTAAACTTACCTCCCGAAATGTAGAGTAGTTTAAATACTAGAAGTGGACTATAAAGTCCAAATAATTTAACAGTTGGCAATTCCCATTCATTGAGGTGTATTATTTTACGCTTGGAAATAGGAAAAATAATGCAAAATTTAGAACCTAAAGAATTTATATAGGTACAGTACCTAATCAAGTTTTACAATAGCCGCTCTAACAAAGGCCACAGCATTCGACGTGGCAACGCTGCACTGCCGCTGGAGCGGTTGACAACTCTACGCTTGCCCCAGGCGAGTAATGCTGACAACCTCGATGTTTTCCAATTGTTAAACTGTTTAAATATTTAACTAGTTTTCTTATTGTGTACATTTCATTTTAATAACTTTATTGAACCATTTAGTACTATGACCAAGTAACATTTCACAATAAACAATTTTCGTTGTAAAACCAGTGAAACAAACTAGGCTATATTAAATCTAAGTAAGAATGGCAATCTTTCTATGCCAGCTCATTTTCTTGTTTCTCACTTTTTTGTAGTTGTTTGGTAAAATTTTAGCCATTGTAACAGGACAGTATTTGAATCCACGTCCTTAACCTTTACTACACAAACACAAGTTTCTTCAACTTTTTTAAGTTCATCATCAGTAGAAATCCTTAATCAGCTTTATTGCTGGATAACAATTCAATGACTGTAGCATTTCAAAAAAAAATTATATTCTTACAAAACTAAAATCTGGACAATTCCAACAATGTGTTTACATATTGAAAAAAACAAAAGCATAAGGTACTGAAAGACTGCCCCTGTTAATTTCATTAAAATACAAATCATTGGGATTTGCATGTTTTCTTAAGAAGTTTAAGCATTCATCAAATTTTGTTTTAGAGCAATGTTTGAATACAATACAACCATAAACATAAATTAAACCTGATTCATCAAACTGAATTTTCTCCACATAGCTCTCTTCTAGGATGTCATAAAATTTATCCTCAAGAATAAAAACATTTATCCTCAAGAATAACTAAATTTGGGTTTAAAATATCCCCAAAGATATCTTTCCCTGGATCAATAGAGGATACAATCACTTCTTTAGAAAACTTACTTCCTCCGCCGTACCTAGCGGAATGAATACCGTACCAAGCACACATTTTAAGCGTATTTTCTTCTCGGCTACCATCACTTGCGTCGATGAAATAATTCCAACTGATTCTAACTGATTCTAATCTGGATTCTAACTGATCTGCCTGAAATTTACCAGTTGATACTTGACTTATGAAGGTTTTATATTATTTCCAAACCTCGATTTAACTAATGCCCACATTTTTAACACATAAATTATGATCTCCCGTCAAACATAAGTGTTTGACAGAGTGCATCGTTTGTCTTATCAGTTAAGCATTTTCCTTTTGATTTGGTTTATCTTGTGTTTTCCAAATTGATAGCCACATGAGGAAAACTTGCAAAAATACTAACTTTTTATCCACTAAACTTTTGAAGGGCTTTTGGAAGGGAATACGTATAAAAACATAAGTAAGAGGCTGTTTAACATCAACAATTGTCCTTAACATTTCCAATCTGGCACAGCGCAAGTTTTCGGCACCACCGTCTATCACTATAGTGGTCATACACTAAATAACAAACGAATTGTCACAAAAAAGCATAAAAAACAAGGGCGAGCTCACAAATCCCCATGCAACTACAGTGGAGTGGTGGGAAATCCTAGTCACCCAGTGTGGTGTTGCCAGTTCTCCCTCGCCGTGGCCTTTGACCAGGGTTTAAGCTGGGAAAAAATGTCTCTGAGCAAAAATGCTCTTTGTAACAAGCTCTTTGAGACTTGTAGCAAAATTATTTTCCTTTCAGCATTTTTATCGCATGTCATTTAGTCACACCAAAACACACACACAAACAAACACACACACACGTCACACAAACCAAAACAACTTAATTGAACAACATAACCACAAACTATATTTCGCATCACCGTTTTCGAGACGTCTGTTTTCGCCCCACCGTGAGATTTTACCCACGTCCCGACGTCGAGATTTTACCCACCGTGAGTTTCGAAAATCCCAGGTTTTACATGGCAGTATCTTTAAAAATCCTCGCATGATCCACGGCGCTGTTTCTTGCCTCTTAAATAAATAGAGTATTCATGACTTAAAACTAAAATTATCGAATTACTATATTGTTTATTCGACTCCATATCATTCCAAGCGGTGGCGAACTAGCCCTCCACATTCTCGCATTCGCCACCGCTCAGCTAGACTCGGCGACTCGGCCACTACAGACAGGGCCTGATTAAGAGATATGGCGCCCCTAGGCTTGAGTTGATTTGGCGCCCCCCCCAAATACCCCCCCCTTAGCCCCCCTTCCGCCCCTATATTGCCCGATGCATCGTATTATAATGAAACTGGGAATTTATTTCCTCCGGAACTATTACCTTAAGAAACAACATTCAACTTAGAAAATAACTTAACTATGATCAGTGCACACAAAGATTATAACGAAAATAATAAAAAAGTCTATTCTAATCAGTTAAATGTTTCAAAGACAAGTCACCGCTGCCTGTTACATTTATTCAACTCATCACACTCTCGCAACTTACACACCCCTACTGCTCTTCTTTCCTACTTCTGCCAGATCTGACTCAGATATGGATTCATCGTAACATTCTTCATTAGACTCTTAAGAGTACCTGGTGACCAAGCTTTGTTCGGTAATATTTCATGTTTAGCAGTTCATCGAATAACTATACCAGTACCAACTTGAGGATAACAAAGACACCCATCACCCATCCAGATCCCACATGGACTAAAGCTGGGAGTATCTTTTTTGCTCTGCATTGAGGAGTTTGTGGTTTTTCAATCATAAACTTTATAACCTTTTTTTATTACTCCATGCGATCTTTATCTCAAACAGTGTATTTTTCCTAGATGGCTGTAGTTTGCAAACAACCATTGTTCGATTAAATTATTTAGTTACATTTTCTTCATTTCGTTGCTAGCATGGCCATCATCGATGAGGCAATCAATGAAGCCATTATTTAAATTTTTTCCACTTAAAAATCATTTTATTAAGCTATTAGATTTTTTCTGGCCGAGTAACCTGCATAGTACACGTTTTTGAGCCAGAAATTAGTTATTTCCAGACTTTGAAGGAAATACTCAAACCTGTTTTCGAGATAATTGTGCAATCAAGCAAGCAATCAAGCAAACATTTCTCATTTAAGATTATAGGATGTAACTTTAGGTTTAATAAAAAAACATACCAAGCAGGCCCGATTTTGCAAAAAAGCGCGGGACTTTTGTTTTATTTTTTCAAAAAATAAAAACAATATTTTATTTTCTGTCCCGTGGCGCCCCCTGGATGGCTGGCGCCCTAGGCTGCAGCCTAGTCAGCCTAGTGGTTAATCAGGCCCTGACTACAGAGTGCGTGCCAACTGCTCTTAGCACAGAGAACGTACAGAACGTCTATACGTTCTCAGTGTCTATCTATAGTCTTCTTTTTGACTGTGGATCTGACGCGGAATCTGATCGAGGGTTACGTTGAAGACTACATTCTATAATTAATTAACTCTTATTTTATTTTAAAGTTATATAAAGTAATTTGTGGAAGTAAATGGACTTTTATCGAGATTTGTATTGGTTAAAGCCAGATTTTCTGCAATGAAGTTAAATAATTTCCACTCTTTACTTTGTTGCAAAAAGGCGACAGCCTGTCCGAATATTGTCTCATTTTCGTGGAGCATGTTGCATTTTGCGACAAATGCGACCGCAGCTTAAACCCTGCCTTTGACAGAGGCGGCTATGGCTTTATCCTAGATTGCCACAGACACGAACTTGCAACAGGCTAGATGGGCTCAACCTACGCCCGGTATTGTTATTAGGCCTCTACACAAGTCTTAAAAGCTTCTGTAGAAACAATCTCTGGTCAAATTGGTTCATATATATTTTTTTTAATTCACAATTGCAAATAGGATAAGCCAGAGGATAGGCCTATACAACCAGATCCAGGTAGACCCTATGTAGGCCTACTATGTAAGCGTCAACTGAAATTACATCACATCGTTGATAAGTTAATTATCTTTAATACATTTGATGCTACAAAAATATTAAAATTAAGTCATGCTGAAAAATCATTTTTACTGAGTCACATAGCTATGAGATTGTACAATCACAAAACCGTGTCCAAAAAAATCCCCTTGGCCTATGATATCATCTGTGACGTAATAGGCTAAGTTGATATCCCAAGATCAGAACATAAGCAATCGGGAACGATGTGACATGGTTTATGGAATAATTAATCATTACTATCACTTTCAAAACTTATTCTTTTGTGAAAACGCCATACTAGCAAAACAACTTTTGTCGCTTTCAGGGATGTTAGGTGGTAATCAAGGTCCCTACTCTACTCTACTCTAATCTTGGTCACTATACCCACCAAGTTTGTTATTATTTGACAAATCCAGCAATAAACCAGCCATATTATTACGATAAAACACAGTAAAGCGCAATGCAATACTGTGCCTCACAAACAACACTCAAAATCCACATTCAAATGTCGGCAAGCCCTAAAAAAACACACTGAAAGCTAAGGTGCACCAGGACCAAGAAAGGCCTGGCATGACAGATGGGGGGTGGTTACCGTAGAGGGGGCACAGCCAACGGCAATGCTCAGGGGCGTTCACTAGCCGCCATACAGCTGTTTTTGTGTCAGCTGACCTCGTGCCCGGCACCAGACATACGCATCCAGGAGCCGCCATGAATGACATGATATCAGGTCACCCACATTGAATGTGTTACCGGTAAATGATTTAAAGTTCAGCAAGGGTAACATTTCAAATTATTATTCAGAAAAAAATAGTTAATACATCCACCAAAATTGCTGAGCCAGACAACTAAGGTGCAACAGACTAAATCCCTAGGCCTACCAAAATTTCAGCATGAAACTATCATATGTAATAATGTTAGGCTTACAAGGACATATAAAGAATTCTGAAATTTACATATGCTATTAAAAGTTCACCATTTCAAAAACCTTGCCTAATCTTGGCCTAGTGCTCATTTCACTTGCGTGCTTGTACAGTAGACCCCCTCTTATCAGGACACCTCTGGTCCAAGAGGATAACAGGTTTTCCGATTAAACCGACGTTCCCTAAAACACAGTAGATTACAGTCTAATACATACATTATAAGCCAAAACTCTGATTTAGTCATGCGATTCATGGTTTCAAATCTTTCCCACATGAATCGTCGATACAGTACTGTCCATTTCCTGCCGATCACGTCCGGTTAAATCAATGTGTTGATGAAAATCGTCCAGTTAAAAAGATGTCATTTCCGTGGAGGGTGGTTTGGTTTGGTTACACCGATGTCCGGTTAACCCTTGAGCGGGCGATTCACCGGCAAAACGCGAGCGGGCGCATGTGGAGTTTTACTCCGCAACACTATATTGCACAAATTTAACCCATTTTACTTGTTTTATAACGAAATATTGTATTTAAATGTTGACAAACTTCATTAGGAATCACATTTCATCGTCGATGCAATTAATTGTTTAATTTAATAGGTGTAATATTTTAATTGAACATAGTTGTAATTTTCTAGTATAAAATATGTATTAATTATTATTTACATTTTTGGACTTTTCCTTTTGCTTCTCTTTTTTCAAAATCAAAAGGAAAAGTCCAAAAAATTTGATAATAATTACAAATCCTTCGCTATTATGAATTTTAAAAATAGCTATCACTGTCTGTATAACGGGAAAGGGCACTCCGCAAACTGAGATGGCATCTCTGAATTGCAAATAACGAGGTACCAAGGGGGGGGGGGGGGTGGGGGTATAAATAGCTTTAGGAGATTCCTGGAATGAGGGGCGTAAAGTACGGAGCCGGACACGACCGCCGACACCCATTATGTCTGTTTATTTTAACATAAAAAACACGTGCAGAGGAAAACTCCGCGTGCGCCCGCTCGAGGGTTAAAAGGTGTCCAGATAAGAGAGTCTACTGTACATTTCAATAAAAAAAAACCTAAGAAACTCCAAGTTAATTAGGCTCTATGAATTCTCTCAAATGGGGTATCCGTGTTTTCAAAAATCAAAAGTTACCAGGATGTAATTAAATTAAATCAAATTAAATGAAAATTAAATAAAAAAATTCTTTATTTTATCAGGCAAAGTTAGGGCCACACAGACTTTTCTTACACTTAACCTGAAATAGGCCTAGGCCTACAAAGTTTGAGATATATGCTATTATTTAAGAACACTATAGGCTATACAAACAAATTTAAAATAATATATTTAAATAAGATAAAGAAAAAATTAAATTTGAATTAGATACACTCATTCACTCAATCATTCATCGGTCAGGGACCCAACCCAGGACGAAAACCACTTACGACACCTACCAAGGACATCCTCTGAAAGAATAGAATTTCAGCGCCACCACAAACCGAAGACGGCAGAATGTACGGGGATATGACATTATATCCTAGACCAGTAAGGTTTTTGAAAAAAATAACATTTATATACTGTAAGTTACTAGCAAACAACTTAAACATAGGCCTGCATGAAAAAAGTCAATTTAGGGACTCTACATGTGTAATCACCTTATAGATACAGGGTGAGGCAAACCACCTTACACCTCGTGTAACCAGAAAACAGTCAAACCTAGAAACGCCAAATGAAGTTCTTCCCCCTAATTAGCATAAGAAGAATTCATTAAAATATTGTCATTGTGATTCACCTACAGGGTGTTATAGAAATGAAGGTAACGGATTCAAATCCCATAATTTTTCAATGTTAACCTGTAGCAAATTACCCATCATGATTAAAGGGCTTGCTGAAAGGAACATTTTGGTGAAAACTGAACTGAATCCTCTCAATCCGTTTTGAAAAAGTGGCCATACTGACTAGATTTTTCTATGTTGATGGAAAACATCTACATTGGATGGGTGGTTACCAGCGAATTTGCGGGAGGGCAAAAATGGTTACAAAACGACAATGACATTTCAGGATGGTCCCTTGCAACATGACGTGTTGTAGTAGGGGTCATATGATTTAACAATTCAGAGGTTTCTATAGGTAGATTGACATTCAATATCGACCTGACTATCAATATTTCCATAGAGTAACCAAATAGACATAGCAAAAGCCGCTAATAAACAAGGCACACTGGGTTTACAACACGGCTTGCTGCCTTTTAAAACACAAAGTCTATACTAAATGCCTTGCTGCCTTCTGAACAAGGCTCACCAACTTTTCAACACAGCTTATTGACTTAACAACATTGCTAGGATAAAAATGAATTTTAATCTTTAACACTCCAGGGCTACCATAAGTAAGACAAGAGAAATCTCATGAGGTTAATAAAAACTGAGTTATCTCCAGTGCTTGAAGCCTAACATCACATTGCTCTCAGTTCAATATTAAATGTGTAATTTATGACTATGCATCAATACATAAACTTCAACTTACCAAAGCTGGAAATTACATGTCAAAATATTTCTGCATATCCTCAGACACAATTAATTGCTCCCAAAATAGGATGTTCCAAGGCAACACACGGAGGCTTTAGATAGCATGAGTTAAATCCAAATACACACTACATGACTGTATAAATACTGCAAGGTTTACTAAACCGTTGCATTTCTTTAAAGGAACAAGAAATAACCATGTACCAATCGTTAACCAACCCACTATAAACTATACCATAACGAGACATAAACAGCCACAGAACCTCCCTCTCCTCCTAGCCTAGCCATTACCTGCCATTTTGAATTGGAATAGGGCATTAGCGTTGAGCTATAAAGATAAATTAAATACATACTATATAAAAACCAAGCTTCTGGTCTGATAGGGGACAGAATGGATGTGATAGGTTGAAATACTATCTAATATTTGGCATCCTTTCTTTTTTTTAGTACGATGAAGCTATTTAAACCATAGGGTATTCAGAGGGTCCCCTTTTTTGCCACAGAAACGGATTGCGAAATAATGGTTTATTTCAATATTTATTTATTTTTTCCTATACATGGATTTTGTAAATTTTACAAACACATATACATTGTCAACTTAATTGTAAAAACAGGAGCCTGTCAAATCTGATAAGAAACCGTTCAAATCTGACCAGGTCCGGTCAGACATGGTCAGACCTCATCATGTTTGGTACGGTTTCAACATGAATCCAACCAGGTCTGATTCGATTTCATCCTGAATTAAATCAGGTCTGAACCCAACAGGTAAGTCTGGTCAGGTTTATCTGAACATGATTAAGCCTGATCCCAACCATTCTAGTCTGATCAGGTGTGATTATCATGATGATGTGAGCATCAAAACCTATCAAGTCTGGTCAGGTTTACCCTGAGGTACACCTCTTCCCCTTGAAAGAGCGGTTGTTATCTCACATCTTTAGCCTTTTTCTTTCATTTTGGCATACAATAATCCAATGAACGGGCTTGTGGTCCGTTATAGAGACACATAGAGGTGTCACCCCTCTATAGAGACACCATCACAAGAGAGACATCATCACAAACCGGATCCAAGGAATACGAGGGAGTTGCTAGATCGGGACTTGGGCACTTAGAGACTTAGTGGATGAAGCCAGAATCGCAACAACCGTGTTCCCTATCAATCAATCCAGCCGGAAAATGGCGGACCGTTTGAAGTGAACGCCATCGCGGACAAAGTCACGGTGGCTAACACGTATTATGTGTTTCCCTCCGCCCTCCATGAAAACAACTCCAAAATTATTTCCCATCAAATCAACTTGGTCATTGAAATCGTGTATAGCCCTGTACAAGAGGTCATGTCTTATCAGAACGCAGTTTAAAATTATTTTGACGTCGGGAAAGCTGGTTCTTGCTTTGTGCAGTAGGTCAGCCATGCTGTCCAATACCTAACGCTTTCCATGATCACCATATTGTATCCTGGACCTTCCCAGGCCGCCTGCTTCTCTATAGGGTTCTCTGCGGGTCTTCCTCTAGTCAGAGTCCTTTCCAGAAAGTCCACACGTTCTGAGTCCTCTTCGGGAAGTCCACGCTTCCAAAGGTCCTCTACAGGGTGTCTGGTGGTCTCAGAGCTCCTCTCGTCCAAGTGTCACTTCATCTCCAACGGGGCCTTATCGCTCTCCGGGGTGTTGCTTGGACGTCCTTGTCCGGGGGCTTCTTGGGAGACATCAAACTTATCTCTCCCAAAATTTCCAAAAAACTTCCCCCTTCATATTTCTATTTCCCCAAATTTGCTAAGCTCCGCCTCTCGACCAATAAAAACAATTCTTCACCTCGAAAAACTTTACAGTTGGCTGGTCGCCGAAATCAGTGTTTGTTTAAGTGCAAAGGTTGATTTACTGCCGTCGCGTCGGCTAAAATGTTGTCCACAGAAATAGTATATTACGCAACTAATGCGGGAAATAGATGTTTGCGTGCGAGCATGATAGTTCACGCACGATGCTTGCGGAGCGCGGGAATGACACAACAAATTCATCGAAACCAAATAAAAAACATTCTTTCTCTGTGTTTAAACTAAAGGAGAATTCTTTGAGGGTCACACAACTTTTAATCTCTTCTGGTAACTGATTAAAATATCTAGGCCCACACAGTACAGATAAGAATGTCTAAATAAATATTTGTTTACTTTTGGGTAATCTGAAAATCCCTTGCTTATAGTTTCTGGTATTGTAAATAGGTTACTGGTTTCAGTGTTTCCACTTCGAACATAAAATAATTTCAATACTTTGTAAACGTACCAATGCTGAATCTAAAGTATTTTTTGATCGAAAAATAGTGGGAAAGAACTATCTCTCTTTTGTTTATTGGTAATTAATCTTACAGAATGATTAAATTTAAGTATTAAATTTTAAATATTAAATTTATCTCATGAATTCGTACATATGCATATAAAAAACAGAAAATATGCTGATTCATTACATGTTATCATAAAAGTATTTTTACTTTTATATGACCAAACAGTATTGGTACCTTTGTACGATAATTTTGCAGGAAATACGATAATTTTAGAAGCTGGAACGATAATGGGATTTTAAAATCTGGGAACGCTGCCGGCGCGCGCGGCGTCGCCACAGAACGTCGAGTAGTCGCAGTTCCTCCGAACAGACTGTAACCTCCTTGGCGCATTATAGTTCCAGTGTCGGTCAACAACCTCCATTCACCGGTCTGACACTTAAATGGAGCCAAGTGGTAAGCTTATTTGAGCGGGTTAGTTCGAAGCACTTTAGTTAGATGTCGTTGTAAAAACATGGTTTTTCTTCTTCTTCACTGAATCAGCCAATCAAAACCACGATAACGATCTGCTAACTTCCTATTCCGTTTCCCCTGATTTCTGTCACGACGTGTACACAGCCACAACGAGTTGGAAATAATTTGAGTGTGGGAAAATACCTAAAGTACGTTTGCCACTCCACTAGTTCAAGTTGTTTCGTGAAATACTGTCCTGAGTGATTCATATTGTGTTTAAAGCGATTGATAGAAAGTAAATACGTAGATGTTTACATAAAAGCGCTTAATAAAAATTAACTAAATTAATTTTTATTAAGTGCTTTTATGTAAACATCTACTTATTTATTTTCTATCAATCGCTTTAAGCTCAATATGAATCACTCAGTACAGTATTTCGCGAAACAACTTGCACTAGTGGTAAATGTACTTAATCAATTGAATCTAAACAAATCGGTAAAGACCACTTTTATCAGACAGCGCTACTGTTCCCTTACCACCGAGTTAACATGGAAGTGCCAACTCTTTACGAAGTTCATTAGAACTCTATGCTCCATTCTCCATGCCGTGAGCAGTGTTGCCACCCATGACCCAGGAAATTTTCCCAATTGTCTAGCGAAAATAATTGGTTTCAATCATATCTTTGTAATCGGTTCCAATTTGTAGAAATATCTCATGAAATGAACAATAAAGTTACTAAATTTCAACCAGAAAAATTGGAAATTAGGAGTGGGGTTCCCCAAGGTTCAATTCTTGGATCTTTACTATTTATTTGCTAACTTCAAGGTTTTCCAAAAACACTTACAAATATTGGAAACATAAACAGTAAACTTATTCTTTATGCGGATGACTCAAATTTAATTTTATCATCTAAAAATGTAAATGATCTTGAAAAAGGAAGCCAAATTCAACTTTTAAATATTCAAAAGTTTTTCAAGAACAATTCTCTGTTTTTAAATACACAGAAAACTAAATTCATGTGCTTTGAAACCATACAGCAGAATATAAATTCATCTAAACCTAATATTTATATTGAAAACGAGCCATTAGAGCAAGTTATTAGTTCCAAATTGTTAGGCTTAGAATTGGATAATAATTTGAAATGGGACAAACATGTTCAAAATATAATCAAGAAAATTAATTTTGGAATTTATGTCTTGAAAAGTATGGTAAATTTATGCAACTTACCGGTTTTAAAAATAATATATCATGCCAACATTTACTCACATATTGCATTTGGATTAATTTTATATGGAAGCACAAGTAATGCTAATTTAAATAAGATTTTACTTCTGCAAAAAAGAGCAATCAGAATTATGCTAAAGCTTAAACCAGATGATCATGTTAGAGATTCTTTTAAAAATTTAGAAATATTAACAAAAACTGTTAATACTGATACTAACTAATCAGTTATGCTGATATACTGTTATACTGATATACTGATAAAAACTAATACTATCAGTTATACTGTTATACTGATTAAAAACTAATCAGTATATATTTGACTGTATTATTTATTTAAAAAATAACTTACAGAAAATTAAAATGCGTTCAAATATACATTCTTACAATACACGAAATACAAATGATATTGACATTCAAGAGCACAAATTATCTCTTTTCCAAAAAAAGCCTTCATTCATGGGTGCAAAATTTTTCAAAATCTTACCTAATGAAATAAAAAATGAAACTAATCCAAAAAACTTTAAGACTAAATTAAAATCGTTTTTAATAGACCATCCACACTATTCTTTTTCTGAGTTTTTTCCTTGAAACTAAAAATATATTTTTTTCTTGGCTTGAAATTTATAAAAAAGATTAACTGCTATATTTAGAATAAGGATAATTATTTATGTAGAATAAGTTTATTTAGAATTAAGTTAATTAATTGTTTAGATATTACGTTGACACTGATGTACAGGCTTGTGCTTGTGAAATAAAGAAATTCAACAAAAGTCCCTTTCAACTGCTACACCGGTGTGACACTTAAATGGAGCCAAGTGGTAAGCTTATTGGAGCGGGTTAGTTCGATGCACTTTATTCAGATGGCGTTGTAAAAACATGGTTTTTCTCCTTCTTCACTGATTCAGCCAATCAGAACGACGATAACGATCTGCTAACATCCCGTTCCGTTTCCCCTGATTTTCTGTCACGACGCGACGTGTACACAACCATAACGAGTTGGAATTAATTTGAGTGTGGGAAAATACCTAAAGTACGTTTGCAGAAAGTTGTTCTAGTGTAAGTTATTTCGCGAAATACTGTACTGCGTGATTCATGTTGTGCTTAAAGCTATTGATGGAAAATAAATACGTAGATGTTTACATAAAAGCACTTAATAAAAATCAACTAAGTTAATTTTTATTAATTGCTTTGTAAAGATCTACGTATTTATTTTCTATCAATCGCTTTAAGCACAATAAGAATCACTCAGTACAGTATTTCGCGAAACAACTTGCACAAACGGCGAACGCACTCAATCTAAACAAACCGGTAAAGTCATTAAAATTGAAAGTCTAGCAAACAAAACAAGAAAACGAAAATATAAACAAAGCAGACAACGACGATCGATATGTCGCATCGACGATGATCGATATGTTGCATCGACGACCATCGATATATCGCATCGATCTTTTTAGTTCGTTGCACTTTATTCAGATTGCGCTGCTGTTCCCTTACCACCGAGTTAACATGGGAGTGCCATCTCTTTACGAAGTTCATTATTACTCTATGACTGCTATTCATCCCAAAATCCATATATATATAAATATAAAACCGTAAATATTTGGGTAAAAAATCACTCTAAAATATATTATAACCATACTGCTTCATATCTAATTTATTATTTACCAACCATCCGCAAAAATCCGCCAAAAATACCCCATGTGACTTAATCCGCCAAAAAAATCCCCAAGGCCAAGAAAAATCCCCAATTTGGCGAAAATCCCCAAAAGTGGCAACACTGGCTGTGAGTCAGAACTGGAGGAAGAGGACCTAATCATCTGGTCTGGGTCTGACTGTCAGTGTCACTCAGTGTCAGTGTCAAGAGTTACATCCGTATCTGAAAATATTATATCACTCCCTGTCACTACTTCACTAGCTCTCTTGCTACAATTTCGCAGTTAATTGGTGAATTTCTGAACTTCATTGTGATTTTTTCCATTAAGTTTTGCCATCGTCATTTTGTGTGTTAAGTGTTAATCTAACCAAGGGACAGACCTTCATTAAGCTACTTTTTACCTGACAGTATTTTTTGGTGTGATTGATCTAATATCATTCTTTTTGTAACCTATTCAGAATAATATGTCTCGGTATTTAAGCAATAACAAATCAGACCTATTCTCCGTGGAGGATGATGTTGATGATGAAGAATTTTTACGGCATCCTCAATCTGGAAGATCTGGTTACATGATGAGTGACGTTCAAAACTCACAACCAAACAATTTTCAAGAACTTCATCAACAACGTCTGGAAAAACAAAGGGAAATCCAAGAAAGAATCCTTCAGACATCACAGAGGTCACTGAGTTTACTTAGAAATTCGGAAGAAATAGGAGTTTCTACAGCAGAGGTTAGATTATCATCACTGTAATTACTAGACAGACATCTTGAGGCTGTTTCAAAACGATGTTAGTAAATTAGTAATATTGAGACGAATCCATGGTTTCGGGCGACAACCACGATGGTGACGAGGTAGATGTAGGTGCCGACATTTCGGACGCGATACAGCGTCCATTCTCGAGGCGCACTAACACTCATTCACGGGTCGGCGGGCCCTCTGCCTCAGGCTTATATAGGCTCAGGGGCTCAGGGGTTATATAGGCTCAGGGGTGGGGGAGGGTTGTTTACCTCTCCCATTGTTTTCCCGGAAGGCGCGGCTGACCTGGGCTGTTCCAGAACACATTCGCATCTCAGCTTTTCAATATGGACGCTGTATCGCGTCCGAAACGTCGGCACCTACATCTACCTCGTCACCATCGTGGTCGACGCCCAAAACCATGGATTGTCTCATGTGTGCCTAGACCACGGAAGCCTGTCTCATCGTATCAGTAATATTGACTTTGTATATTGTAATAGCTTGCTAAGATTCCATTTAAAAACTGTAAATATACAACTGAGATAGGTTCTAACTAGTAATTAGTAATTTGTAACTGGTAATTGTAAAACCCGTTTAGAAACAGCCCCCTTAATGTAGATTTAGGGGCTATAGTTCCGCAGAAGGTGCACGTTTAGCCTCACTATCTAGGGGACTTGGTGGGAATCGAGGTTATCCAGGGGGGGGGGGGACTATCGATTGTCAAACACCTCATACAAACGATATATCAATATTCGCTATGGATTTTTTCTATCATTGAGATTCGGTGGGAACCAGGGTTATTGGGTGGGGAACAATCGATTGTCGACGATCTGGCCCGGCTGCAAATTTCCCATATAGGGAATTTAACCAGACTGCAAATTCCTTTCTCTAATAGCTTCCGGTCGCTACTGCACAGCGGCTGCGCCTTGAGCCAGCCAAAACAGGTACCACCAAATAAATGGGCACTTGTAAAAGTACTAATTCACTTTTTCACATAATTATTTGTTATTTCGGGCATGGTGATTATTTTCTCTGTTTCCATACGACATCAGTGATCGTGGAATTTCGGTGGAGGAAAAAAAGTGTTAGCATTACAGAGCCAGCGCAGTGTCACCCGATAACTGTTCGAATCGATATATTGGTATGTAGGCTTCAATCTATAGAACCAGTGCTTGATTTGCGGCGGAACGGCGTTCCGGGACCTCTTTCTGCCGCAAGAGTCGATCGTGTGTAATCGGCCATAGTATTTTTTTGCAAAAGACGATCGCGTGTAATTCACCGGAGAATTTTCCACGTCAGAGGATCGAGTGTAATCGGCCAGAGAATTTGCCACACAAGACAATCACATGCAATCGGCCGCAGAATTTGCCACTAAAGACGATCGCTTATGTTCGCCCGAAGAATTCGCTATTAGAAAGAATCATGTGTAACCGGCCGGAGTTTTTGTCGGAAGAGACGATCGCGTGTACTCGACCGGATTAATCTTACCGAAAATAACGATCGCTTAAAATGTACGGAAATTACGCGCTGAGTCCCGGCCAATAATTAGAGCTCTTTTATCTCATCTTGAGCTAAGCCAAATGTTTAAAACGCTAAAAAGACCTGAATACTCGCACAAGGTGTCATAAAAAATCTAAAATTTCTTTAGTAAATTTATTTTTTAGTAAAATAATGCTTTGTTGGTTTTTAATTTACTTGTTAAAAAAGTTAAGTTGGATAAAATGTGACTTTTTAAATCGACCTAATTATTCACGTAGACAAATAATACTTTGTTGAGGGGAAGAATGATGAAGGGGGGGTTATGTACAAATTGGCTTTTTACAGTTCTGGTACCTCAATTTTTACAAATCAAGCACTGTATAGAACTATCGATATATTGTTCAGGCTACAATCTATAGAACTATCGATATATTGTTCATTTGAGGTGTTTGACTATCGATAGTTCCCTACCAGATAACCCCGATTCCCTCCGAGTCCCTTAGATCGTCAGGTGAAGCGTGCACCTTCTGCGGAACTTGTACCGGTTTAAGTTTTTCATTTGTTCTTAGAAGTTATGTTGGCTAAAACTTCGTGATTTGCTATTTTTGTTATTTCAGTGAATTTTCCTTAAGGCCTATACAGGGCGTAGATTATACACCCTGTTTAGGTATGAAAAAGGTTTATACCTCGCTCGAGTTTCTGTCAGAAGTTTTATATATCTCATATAGGCCTAGGCCTAATCCATTTTAACATTAAAACCACTGGAGGTACACCAAATTCAAACTTGGTACATATGCGCAGAAGAGTCCCATCCCGTCTATCCTAGGGGCACGGCGGGAACCGGGGTTGTCGGGTGGGGAAGTAACTATCAATAGCCAATAATCAAATTGCTTCGATATATTGCCAACAGGACCTTCAAAGAATCTCTACTTGACTGGCTGATGCAGAGGGAGATCCACTCTATTGAAGAATACCTGGAGCAAAGAAGTCAACCTTACTGATGAAACTTATATGACCTCATTACTGTACTCTATGTAGATAAAGACAATTTTGTCTTGTCTTGTCTTGATCGCTTTATCGAGTGATGGAACTGATACATCGAGTTGAACAGTTATCGGATGACACGGTGACGGATCTGTCATTCCTATGGAAAATAATGAAATAACAAATGTAACAGAGGGAAAACATAAAATAAATATGAAAAACAGGAGATACCCAGCCAAATTGTGGGTAGGATAATGCAACGATGTATGTAGGCCTGTAGTATTTATATCAATGTTTTTTTTTTATGTTTGCGGCCTGTTGTTAATCCCCGTTTATTTGGTGGTACCTGGGTTGCTGACGCCTTGAATGGCGCCATGGCAACTTGGGCGTCACCAGTGGCGCAGCCTTTTGTGCCCCTTTGGTGCCACGGCTGCAGCAGCGGCCATGATTTTAGAAAAAGGAAACTTGTAGTCTGGCCAAATTTCAACTAGGGAAAATTGCAGCCTGGCCAAATATCCTGTTTTCGGGGTTCACCACCCAAGTCGGTTACCACCCAATCCCCTAGATAGTAGATGTGAAGAAAATCGGTGAAATATTCATTGCGAATATTGATGTATCGTTCGTATGAAGTGTTTGACTATCGATTGTTCCCCACCTAATAACCCCGGTTCCCACTGTGTCCCTCAGATAGTGAGGCGAAGTTTAACCCTTCTGCGGAACTGTAGTTTCACTTGCTTTTATTTATACCCAATATTAGAAATTTTGAATTATTATAGTTTCTTACAGTCTGATTTCAGAATTACTCATTAAAGCTACTTTACTTTGATGATTTTTATGACTCTACCCTTAAGTGGTTTCAAAGTTGTAATGGATTATGTGAAAAATACATTCAATCTGCCAGGCAGAATCCAGAGCAACATAGACAATAATAATGACATTTTTTGTTTGTTTTGACCTACTCAATAACTTGGTCACTTTTTTCCAAGGGAATTAAGAATAATTTGAGTTAAGGTGAATGAAGATTCTGAAGTTCGAGTTTGTGAGAATTGACTGTAATAGCCATATTCTATTACCTACGTGAAATTTTTGTAGGCAACCGCCAAGTTACCCAAATTTACTTTCCCAGAGCCTTCAAAATGTTTAAAGATTCATGATTTTTGCCTTGCTAGTTATGACTGAAATTATAAATGTTTCCAGGAACTACTCCGTCAACGAGAGCAATTAGAAAGGACTGAGAAACGCCTTGACGAAATCAACACAACTCTTAGATTCAGTCAAAAGCACATACAGGGAATCAAGGTAAGTCACTGTAGTTTTGTTGTATTCTTCTTATAAAAATATGAATATTGTTATATTCATTCGTAATGATATAATTTATTCCTAGCCTCCTTCAGAAATTGAGAGGCTCGTAGAAGTGATCAAGACTATCTTGCTCAGATCAAAGAAATGATTGAATACTTCTTTTTCATTTTATTTTTCACTCACATTTTCAGTCTGTTGCAGCTTTTCAATAACAAATGTTTTAGCCTACCTACATGATATTTTAGGGGATTGAAAATAAATTGTCTGTTATTTTAAATACGTAAGGGAAACAGACCGGTGCCTGACAATTTAAAAAAGTATGTGCTCTTATTAAACATATGGATTCGTAAAAATAGGAATTTAACCTAGCCTATATTATTAATTTTAAGTAATTCTAAATTTAGTTTGGTTTGCAAAATCATTGTAATAAAGGGGTTGTCAATATTTTTTCAGTTACATTTTTCAAATGATTGCAACCCTTATCCATGTTCCAGTGGCTGACATAGTTATAGTTATAAACCTGCCATCATTAAAATCTCAATCTTTAGGGTGAATATCATCATAAAAATGTTTTTGTATGAAGTATTGAAACTAAATATTTACACTACTTACGAATTTCGCTAAAATTACAAAAACCAAACTTGTCTCCACTTAATAATGATTCTGATAGGGAGAGCCCCGAAAAGCGTTGTTTCTAGGTAGTAAAGACTGCAAACTATTACAATTTCTTTGAAAATCTAAATGACACTGATTTTTTAAATAAAAATTTTAAGAATAAACATATTTTCTCCACAAAAATGCAATCTTTTTTTAAATATTACAAGGGAACCGCATTATGAGGCAAATAAATCAAACTGTCATGTTTTGGAGCAGTGTCGGCTATCAGTGTGTTTACCTGAATTTCATATTAACTATTTTCTAAAACATATAATGCATTATTCCAGAGTGCTTTTGGAAGTTTAAAGAATTATTGGAGCGGAAGAAATTCAAGTGAACCACAAGGAAGCAGGCCTAAAACAGAATCGCCAATTTCTAGTTCCAGTTCAACCCTTGTGGAAGCTGTAGAAAACACAAAGCCATTTGCTGCATCATCGTCTCAAATTCATCCTGGTAAATGTTAATTGTTCATGTCAGAAGTTACATAGTCCACTGTTTTCTTGGAAAAACATAGTAGGCTACTTGCTTTTATTTTGTTGTGTTTTTACTGTTTCCAACAGCCTACTTTTGTGTTCATTTCTGTCTTAGACGAGTGTTAGAGAAGCATGTAAGCTGTTATATAATGTACTTGTTGATGTACCCGCGGCTTCACTCGCCGAACGGATAACAAATGGTTGCTTCAATTATACATAACCTGTAATGTGCAATTTTAACAAATTTTCAAATAGACTAATGGTTTCAATAATTTATCTGAACTTAAATTTTTTAAGCGCTTAATTACAAACTTAAGGTCACATCTCCATCCCATATTGACTTCTCCATTTCATATTGAGAAGATTAAACGTTTCCTCCATGAACTTTCCTTTTTCCCTCAAATGGTATGAATTGGCTATCGTGTGCTAACATATTCTAATTTTCCAGTTTAACCTTGAAAATTCTGACATTTCCTAGTCATTCTATTATTCAACCTATAAAGTTTGGTTTCTAGCATTTTTAATAAAAAAGTATCCACTTCAGGGTTTAAACTCAGAACTTTTATTGCATTGCGCTGTGCCCTAAAACCTTTCGGCCAATCTATCTTATATATATAAAGGAGAAGGGGTTTTCTATCGGACAGCAAATCTCCAAAACTATAAGTCCTAAAGAGTTGAAATTTGGCACATGTGCTCCCCTTGGGTTTTAGATGCACACTAAGAAATGGTTTTACAAAATTCCCCATGGTACTTCAAAGTTTTGATGTTAAATTATAGGGAAGGATATAAGGTTGTCATGGCAACCTTAAAAAGTATGACGAATTAAATCATAAAAAATAGACAGAGGAGGTTTTTATGTTTTTTCACGGGTGAAACCGTGTTGATCAGCTAGTTTGACATAAAAGAATAAGAGGGATATGATGAATAACTTATGTAAATACCGCAAATATAAATCCCACAAAGGGCGGATTCTATAGACCTAACATCTGAATGTATGTATGTATGTAGTATGTTTATTAATATACCAAAAATTGTAAGAAAGAATATAAAACTACAACGTGTAGGCCAAAAAATGAGGAAACTTAATTCCCCAATTTTTTTTCAATCATATTGAGATTTGATCATATTGCTACAAAATTTGTAGTTGTCCTATATCAGCGTATTATTATTATTTATTATTATTATTATTTATTATTATATTATATTTATTATTTTATTATATTTATTATTATTATTATTATCAGCGTAGGTATTATTTTTTGTTTATATCATTATCATCATTTTACTATCTATGTGTTTTATTAGTAACCAATGATTTTATATAGTTCTGAGTTGCTGTCAGTATGTTTGTGTTGTTCTGTTGATATGGAGATGATTTTTGTATGCAGATGCTTGTGAAGCTAAGATGTAGAATTAAATGTTCCACTGAGAATTTTTTCAATAATTTACTTCAGAATAAATAAAAGAATATGTTATTAGTTACAATAGTAATGTTTTAATTCATGCAAATTTTTACTGACATTTTTCTTGTAGTGCCAGATTTTGGCTTCTTACGTGGTTTTCTACAATTTTAAAATGGTGTGTAAACAGGCTTGCGAGTGAGAGGACTGGATCCCGAACCAACTCAAAGCTACAGAGCCGATGATCCTGAGAGAGTAATTAACGAGAACTTGAATGACATGGTCCACTCCATTACAAGATTGAAAGGTGAGTTAGGTATAGCTCTTTTAACTCTCAAACAATTCTAAAATGGAAACATCATGCAAACAGTCAGGTAAGTTAAAGTTTTGAAATTATTTCCCTCGATTTTGTATTCCCGTATTATTGAGGAATTTTCAGCGAAATTTATGTGGAATTTTGAGCTATTGGGATCACCAGCATATTTGAGTATTGGGGATGGCTTTGAGGCATGGGACCATGATAATTTATTGTTTTGGGGCCCCCAGATGCCAAAATCACCATTAAATAAAAAACTAATGTGATTTAGAAAATACAGGGTTTTCCGTAAACATCGGAAAACTTCCCAAAATTGCCACTATTTCAAAACGGAATGAGATAATTTAGTTCTGTTTCCAACAAAAAGTCCTTTTCAGTAATTCCTTTAAGATAATACACAATTTGATATAGGCCTAGGTTTACACTTCAAGAATCAAGAATTTATTAGCCATTAAGTACAAAAATATACAATAGGCATTGTCAAGCATGCCTATTGTATGCATTTAAACAATGTGAGATTTGAACCTGGGACCGTCATCTTTTGAACACCCTGCAGGTAAATGCCATGAAAATATTTTAATGAATTCTTCATATGCATATTGGTGAGGAATAATTTTATTTGGCGTTTCAAGGTCAAATCGTTTTACCGCTAAACGTAATGGACGGGTGTTCTGCCTCACCCGGTATAGTTAATACATATACTGTATATTTTATTATTAAGAGGAGCATAATATACTGGTGGTTTAGTCCATGAAGGTCGTCATGTTTTTGTGTGTGTTCCCTGTAATTTTGATTAATTTTGTGTATGTAAGTGAGTTTTTTTTTAATGGTAAGTTAGTGGTTATCTTTAGAATCTTAAATTTTTAGAACATAATAGACTGGTGGTTTAGTCCATGAAGGTCGTCATGTTTTTGTGTGTGTTCCCTGTAACTTTGATTATTTTTTTTTATGTATGTGAGTTTTTTTAGTGGTTAAGTTAGTGGTTATCTTTAGAATCTTAAATTTTTAAATTTTCAGGTTTGGCGAGTGGACTTGGGGAAGAAATAGACTCACAGAACGAACTCGTGGAGAACATAATAGGAAAGACTGAAAGAGCTGATATCACCATGCAACGTCAAAATAAAGATATGACAAGACTACTGAAACGATAGTGGAAATGTCACAATCTTCATTCCATCATTACTGTGTTTGTGTTCCAGATAAATCAATTGTTTAAACCAAAGTGTTTCAGCTTGAAGAGTTTAAATATTTTCATAAATGTACAGTGAGTGAAAGAACAGTAAGATTTTGTATTTCTTTCTCTCTTCTCAACACAAGATAGTATATTTTGATTCTACAAGTGTCTACAAGAATACTGAGAAACAATTATTAATAGGTACATGATTACTGTGTATATCGGTTAGTAATTTGTGTTGTGCAAATACAGTAGAGCCCCTCATATCTGGGGTCGATTTTACCGGTCGGCCTAAATCAAAACATATCTCCTATGCTTACAGACATGCAGTCCCTCTGATTCTCCCATGGATATCTCTAAGTTTGTTATGTTGTCATGTTGTTTATAACTCCAGTTTACCACCAACAATCAGAACGATCCAGGTGAATGTGAGCATGTACTTGTATGTTCGGCGTGACTCGTTCTACATCACTCTTATGAAGCCTCTTCCTGCAAATTACTCGCCGAACATTTGGGCAAGTCGGATTTGCCCTGATTCTGGGATAGTAAACTTTAGCCAGTTCCATCCCATGGGTAAAACAAGATCAATTATAGTGATGGTTTTACTTTGTTTTTTATTTTGTCAAAAAGACACCCTAAGCTCTCCTTTGGACTTCATTATTGGACTTATTCATAGGTTTGATTATCCAGCTTAGGATCGGTCCCATGGTGGCTGGGTATGAGGGGTTCTCCCGTATTAACTTATATAAAAGTGTCATTGTATTAAGAATTCAAAATTCAAATAATGTAATATTTTGTTTGTAATAAAGGGATAGAATCAAATCAGTTTAATTTTCTTTAAGTAAGATTGATTATTCATGGCACAGTGACAGATGTAAATTCGTATTAATGTTATTTTTTTTTAGTTTTTAAGTACCACTGAGGTTATGTGAAGTGTTTCTCATTGGAGGAAAGTCACGGCTGCCGATTGGTCGATCCCCTCCCTCCTTGGCTGTGCTATGTGTGGCTGCCGTAGATTCGGTCAATGTTGTTTTAGAAGTTTAAATTTCTTGTATAGTTTCTTTATGATAAAGAGATATATTTCAACTCTTATCTTTATCCTATATGTATTTAAGTACACTTTTTTATTGTGTTATTTCATATACATGGGCAAGAGTTTTCTATAAGCCATGGAGGTGATTAGTTTTTCAGCCTAGGCCAGGGCACAGCTGTGCAGTCAGTTGCGAACTGCATGGTTTGGAATTTTGGTGTAGGCCTACTTGTCTGGTATACAGCTCGTTTTTCCAATATTTCTTCCTTTTCAGCTTTCCGATGAAGAAATCGAGCAAATAAAGTCTTTGAAAAGTTCAGCAGTTTCTCAAACACCGCCTGTGTCGTCATGGTCTTTGGGTTCCTGATCTGGTGCGCCTCGTCCGGGTTCACCCTCTGCCACTTCCCTTGGAACTACAAAAGACTTTCTGACTGATCTGCATCCCGCGACACAATATTGTATGTTGTTACCACAAAATCTGGATTTGTCAACCTGCGGGCCTTTTTCTCACGACTCTGGCCGTGATGTACGAGGATGTCGATGGTCCTCGCCACACCCTCCCACTGGCCCAGCGGGGAGGCAGGGCACACCACCAGTCTTGCAACCAATTTATGTCGCTGGGAGGATAACCAGTTGGAGCCAGATGTAGTACCCTCATATTATTCGCTCTCTGAATCATCTGACTGACCGTTTTCTTGATTTTTTCATAAGATTTTAGGATGAGTGAGAACATTGTGAGAGTCTTCCCCAACCCCATATCATCAGCAAGAATACCACCTGATGGTTTTTCTCGTTCTCTCCAAAGAAGCCAAGCCAGGGCATATTTTTGGTAAGGCGTTATCTCTACTTTAAGGCCGGCTGGATCAGAAGCAAGCGTATTTCTGAAGGACATTTTTTGAGTGAGTTGTTTAATGCCTTCAAAGAATCGACTGGCAAGGCCTGCTGAGTCCTAAGGGCCTCCAATGCTTTTTTCCCATGGCATTCATGTCTGTTGTAGGTAACTTAGAAATTTGGTTGAGACATCTGGGGCTGAATGGGTGGAGGCTGTTTTTATTTGGCATTACCTGTACTCTGATGATTTCATTAGACAGTGTATTTTGTTGGTAGCGCAGATCTCTTAGTTTAGATTCGTATTCAGCTTGAGGTTGACCTGAAGTCGGTACTCCTCTGTCTGGTAATGCTGCTATGTTTGCAGTTTTCAGTGTTTTTTCTTTCTTTTTTACTAGAAGAGGGCCAGGCTTAGGAGTTTCCATGGACATGCACTCTAGCTTAATTAGCTTACTGTGCACCCTCAAGGTTACGGCATTATCACATAGCAAATTGCCATTGGTGATTGGCAATATTCGAACCCACGACCCTAAGAACCAAAGTCCCGCGTTGTACTACACCAGGCCGCTACGTAGTTTTCAGCGTACTCTGCGGAAGTTAAAAATGAATGATAATTGATAGCAAAGCTAGGAAAGAATATTTTCAAACTAACTGCCAAAAACTAAAAAACTAAATCCTGACATAACCAAGAAAAATTCAAATTTTGGTTTTGGTATTTTTGTAGTTGTTGACCCCCTCTCCGCCACCCACACAAGCAGTGTTACCAAATTTAAAACGTCTATTATCATACCAAACAAGGAAAATTATCGTAAATTTATTAAAATTATCGTACCCTTTCAATCAACTTGTAAATTTTACCAAATAAGTATAAAAATTATTCAAAGGCATTCAAGAAATCCCTGTAATAATGTAGAAAAAAGATTTTAGGCCTGCAATGCAATTTCAAATATTTCATAAAAGATCTTTTAAAAGCTGAATATGAATCTAAACTAAGAAATCTGCGTACCAAAAAAATACACATTCTAATGAAATCATCAGACTACAGATAATGCCAAATAAAAACAGCCTCCACCCATTCGGCCCCGATGTCTCAACCAAAGATCTAAGAGATCTTTCATAAAAGATTGGATTTGACCAATCAAAATTCAATTTTATTTTGAAAATCAGCTGGCTTGAATTTTGATTGGCGAAATCAAATATTTTAAGAACTTTTATAAAATACATGATTAGTGTAATGCGGGCTTAAAATATTATAAATATTTTTAAAAAAAGTGAAAATAAAGTATAATACATGCTTCAAAACATCATCCATCTACAAGTGTATTTTGCCCCTCCACTCCGTGATTCGTCCATTCGATCTACCCTCCCATATATGTGTTGTACAAAACAACAGAGACTGGTAGATCAATATTGATATGGTTTTTGTGTTCATCTGACCAGCATTTGGCTTTACCGAGAGGCTCAACTTTGGTGACTGTTGATGCCATTGTAAATACATTATTTTTGTATCGCACGAGTGTTGTGTTAGTTTCCTGCTCTATGAGCTGCTGGTAGGACACTCTTCTTTCTTTACATCTTTGGGTTCTAGTAGAGGGGTACTCTCAATTCTGTCAGCATGCACTGTACCTGTACTATCATACCTCTCTGATTTATTGGCCTCCAAGATGTGAAGATGTGAAAAAATTATGAAAGAAAACACAGTATCTCTGGTTTTGGGGTAGCTCTGACAATAAATCAATTACTACTGACCATTCAACACCTAGCCCAGGAACACCAGTTCCGCTCTTTTTGTCCTGATATGGTTCGCCTTGAATAATGTATCCAAGTCTGGTTGCCAAAACCCATACCTTGTATCCAAACCTTATAGGTTTTCAATGAATATGTTCCTTATATTAGCCCCATACCTCCCATAGTAGAGTACCATAGACTCATCAACAGATACGTAGGCACTGCCAGGAAAGAAAATCATTTAACGTACATTTACATATTTCAGACTGAGACTGGTCTTATTTTTCCAGATTTATCTCCTTTTTCTATTTTGGAGTTTTTACAAAAATGAAGGTACCTCATGAGATCTTAGGATTGCAAAGTACAGTACACTTCGGATTATCCGAACCCCACACTATCCGGACCGGTCCAGCTGAGAAATAAAAAAATTAAAATCATTGCAAAACGTGATTTTAGCGAGTTCACAAGTGAAATTCGCCTTTTAAAGTAAAATACAATACATTACTGTATGCATTTTAGAATCACAATAATTGAAGGAGTCACATTGCCTCAGTAAATTACAGCATTTTTATGTATTATACAGTACATTATGCATTTTTTTGTTTTGCTACTTGGGGCGCTAGCAGTAATCAACAAAGGCGTAGCCTTTGGCAATTTTGCGGGTTAGTTTATTGCTGTCACTTTACGTGCTTAAATTTGTGAATTCTTTGTGTGAACTGATATTGAGTTTCAAAATGAGTGGTTTTAAAAGGGAAGTGGTTTTAACTTAAGAACAGAAACTGAATGCTGTCAAAAGACCTGACACGAGAGGATCAGGTAAAAATTAGCAAAGGAACTGGGTGTTGGGACAAGTACGGTAATTGACTGAAAGTAGAATCGAGCGTTCAGTTACAAAAATGATATGCGGAACAAGCTTGAAAGACAAACATGTTCTAAAGTCTTGATACCCGTATGCAGCATCAATTTAGTAGGGGCTAAGGTACGTGATCGCTATTTAGGCGATGTAATGACCTCGGATTATCCGGGTTTTTTGTCACCCAGATTGGTGCTCTGCCATATTAATCCAGTTGATCTGAGGTGTACTGTATAAACGAATCCCTTATTTTGTTATGACAAAGTTATGATTTCCTTTCTCTTCTGCAAATCCATTTGCACATTCAACAATATAATCTAGTATTTCGTCATTAAAGATCACTTCAAAAATTCTACAGATTTGAATACATTCCATCTATTTGTGAACATGTTATGTCCACACAGCACCAAGTTGACTGGGCATCGCCATGTTTTGTGCAGAAAGAAGAAAGGTGGAAAGAAAGCAACATATTGAAGACAGCATGCATAGCAGTTTAAAGGACAGTGTATGTCCCAGCCTATTGCATCACTTCACCCTATATGTTTGTGCCACTAATAATAGAGAGGGAGGTTTGAAAGATAAAAGAAATAGATAAAGGCAATAGAGTGTATCCTCCCGCCCCCTCCATCTGATAACATGTTAAAAGTTCAGATATTTGTGTATTAGTGTTTATATCTTTTGTTCAAATGGTTTCTGGCATACCTCTCAGATTTGCTTCGTATCATATTTTATTATAAACAAAAACTCGTAGTTGTGTTGAGAATAAGAACTGTGGTATTTGCCTCTAAAAACCATTAATAGAAGGGAACATCAGCTCAATCACCATGGACTAAATATTATTATTAAGACTAAAAATATGTTATTATGGCAAAAATTTATAAATTTCTTTATTGTTTGTTTTTGTCTTGTATTGCAATGGTCATCATGTTATAAAAATATATAATTTATTTGTTTTTACACGTTTTTTTACCCATTCTCATGTTTATGATGTTGAATTCATAATATTCAAGTAGATAATACTATCACTGAGAAGAGGTGATTCAGGGTTGAAAATGATAAGAGAATTTAAGTGGTGGTTAGAACAGAGAAGATCTAGAGTTTAAAACTAAGTATTTAAAAGTTAATTTGGATTCTGGTGTGAAGGTGGAACCAGATGTCTGATTGCTAATGCTGTTATCAAAACCAGCTGTTCACTGCTAGTTGCCTAGCACTGATCTGACACAGGGGACTGCAGAGATAAAAGTGTTGCCTCAATAAATTAGAAAATAAAATATCTCATGGCACCCAAAGCCCTTGCTGTTGACAGTATATGCATTAAATATGTTTATTGGATTACCAGGGCCTTGTCTGATATCCAAACTACAATGCTAATAATATTAATCTGTAACTTGTAAAACCAATTTTTTCACAAACATCAGTGTTTCATATTAAACACTAGTATTTTTCCACTAGTTATCTGAATTTTATGACTAATTATGTCACATGGGCCCGAGATCTTAGATAAGTAGAAGAACAAGTTGGTAAAAAAGTAACACTAAAATAAACACAATTACTTTGTAATTGACATCAATAATTAGATAAACAGTTTGTGTAAAACACTAAAATTTGAATAATAAACAACAGTATCACATGTGTTTTTAACTGGAGCAATAACTATTGAAATTGCATGCAATGCTTTATAAATGATTGAGGGATATGGATTTATATAATACTTTCTTAAAATCAATGTAGGATGAAAATTAAAAATAATATCGATAAATTTAATAAAGTATTTTAACATTCAAACCTTCCTCATGAGAAATCCACCAGTGTTTTGGGCATAATAACACATAAAAAAAGTATTTTTTTTTAATCGGAATCAAATATTTTGAAAACAATAGTTTTATGTAATCCCTTTTTCTCAAATTCTTAAAGAAAAATTCCAAACAATAAGCTAGAAGTTGTTACTGATAAAGAGAGCTATATATAAATTCACAATACCTTATTACTTTTCAAATACAGTAGAGTCCCGCAAACCCGGAATTCGATAACCCGGAATTCTGGACAACTCGGAAAGCCTGCCAGAGCAATAATTTGCACTGAGATTCAAGGTCAGAGCATGGTGTGACACATATAAATAGTTTTGGCTTTTCTTTGTAAGTTTTTTTTGTAACTGATAATGTAATTTTTGTATTTTTTACCATGCAATAAATAAATGATTTCTTATAGAAATAACAGAAACTATTCTTATTTTTTCTTATTTTTACTCATTTCCCGATAACTCGGAAATTTCACAAACCTGGACACCGTTCGGTCCACATTAGTCCGTGTTTGTGGGACTCTACTGTACTGAACTAAATGAAATATAGCTTAAAACACACTATTAGGAAAAGTAATGAAACATGTATCTCATAACTGAGTGCAACATTAATAATAATGGTTTCTAATAACTCCAGTATACTTATCGAGACAGATATTTTCAATTATCTAAACGTTACAATTAACACTGAGTGCAAATAAATACATAGTGGTTTCAAGAATAAAGTATTCTTTATAGATTAAATATATATGTTCAACAAATCTAGTCCCCAGAGTAATATCTAAGGCCTAAACCTAACTAAAATAATTCATATCACAATTCATACTAATCTACTGAGATCAAAAAGGATTATGAGTTATGTGTTTGTGCTAATTTTGTGCAATTTCTACTTGATTAGACACAAAGGTATAAGTTGAATAAAAAATTTGTTGGTTGTTCACCAATAATGTTGTCAGTCTTTTAACAGTCTATTTACTATTCATTTTTATTTACTGGTTTTAAATTTGCTGATAAGTTACAAATTATTGAGCTGTTTACAACCTTTTTTAAAAGGTATCCTAAATTCGTCATAATCACACTTACAAGAGCATTGATCAAATCACAGTTTTAAATTCAACCAATGGCTGCTTTTCCAAAAAAAAAATGGAGCCTGTAGCGGTCAGACCATTATGGTTCGATAAGTCTTATTGATTAAAGGGGGTAGCTTTAAACCCTAGATTTTGAAAGGTATCATTTTAAATTTACATTTTTCTTCATGCCATACTTAATATAATTTGTATTACAATTACAGTGGATGCTCTCAATTTTTTTGGTCTCTTTGAACGTAAGAGAACGACTTACGTTCGTTGATACCAGTTCATCACATCCTATCTTTTATCATTCTAAATTTTATTTTGCTCAGTTATTCTTGAGTTTAGGTGCTGTAAAGTATGCTGTGTACATTTTGTGACCACTTTGGTTTGATTTGAAAACAACTAGATGACAGACCTCAGACACCACTCAGACCAAGTGTGTGGCCTGGTCTTGTGGTCTGAGACCAGGTCTCAGACTGACAGACTTCAGATACCAACAGACTTGTCTGTGGTCTGAGCCCAGGTCTCGGATTGACAGACCTTTCGGTTATGCTTTTCGTGGTCCTTGCCCACTGTATATATTTTGCAGTGGTTAGCTGACATAAAAGCTGTAAGCTCCAAAATCATATTTCTAAAGTAATACTTTTCAGCAGGTAAAATTAAATAACAAAAGTGCCATAAGAGATGATGAAGAAGAGCCAATTTGGGAGAAAGAGCTTGGTGTAATGAGAACACACTTGACACTTGAGGCTTGACTGAGGTGAGGGAATTGACATCAATCAAAAGAAATTGTCAACCTGAACAACAGAGAGATCAATTTACAACCATGGATTTTGGCATCTAAAGAGAGGTTACCAGTGGTGGCTCTCGTTTTTATGCTTGAATTACATCGCAATCTTTCAGGTCTTGAGCTCAGAAAAACTTCAGTTTATTAGCAATAGAAAGTGTACTCATTTTGTACAAGCTTGAAATAAAAATAATTTCTTTAACAATTCTCAGACCGTCCATAGAAAACGAAATCTATTTAGGGCTAAACAACAGTTATTAGAAGTCTATTAGTTAAAATTTTATCAAGATAAAGTCAAGTTAACAAGTGGCTCTTCAACGTTAGACGAATAAACTTTACATTTGATTTTACATTTAGAATTAACATGCTGCTCCTGCTCAGCTGACATGTGATGGGAGTTATTGTAGTGGGTTGAAATATGATGTTAATGACTACAAAAAACTAAATCAAAATGTTCTGTTGAATGAAATTGAAGGAGTAAAACTGCATTTTTGCAGACTTTTACCTCCTTGAAGCCAAGCCCCCCCCCCGGACCCTTCAAAGGTTTAAGCAATACAAATCTAGGAGAACAAAAGCTATTGATTGTAATAAATTAACACCTGTTACCAAGGATGTACGTAAAAACACAGGATAATATAAACCAAATTAATAAAAATGCTATAAGATTTTCAGTTTATAGCTACCAAAAATATGTTTCATTATTTTGTGATTTTTATTTTTTTGTGATTGTGATCACAAGACCCCCCTGGGAATGGGAATGGAAATTAAAGAAAGAATAAACTGTAGTGGGCAGTATAACCTAAGTGCGGTTTCAAAGTATAAATGAAATATTGAAGATTTAAAATGCAATGTCGTCACCTTCGGGAGTTAACTCTGACCCACCACTGGAATCTATGAGAATATACTTAGCTTTCGGACATCAAAAGTTACCACATAACTGATTATAATTTGATAAACCACATGCAACATTATCGACACCAATAACCAACATTACTGGATAAAACCTTGATTCAGTCTATGATAGTAAGCGTACAGAATTACATACCCTCTGTTTAGAATGTTATTCTCTATTTTAACTACGACTATGATTTTTTTATAGTTTTTCTCAGCAAGTAAGTCAATTATTTTATAATCGACTGCTGTAACAAAACTACTGTATTCTAAAACCTACATTCGTTACAAATCTGTTTTTCCTGAACCATAATTTATTCTGCTTGCAGAACACATCGAATAACTTATATTTAGATGCAATTTATTCAACACTTAGCAAAGAAAGACTTATAAGTCGTTGGATGTTAAAGCAGAAAGTTTTTTTTAGAACTTTTTTACATTTCTAAAGTGTAACCTTAATTATTTAGACTACCACAGACTGATTTCTTGTTTAAACTAATCTACGTTTCCAAATAACTGATTACATCTTATGTTGTTTGACAAATTTAAAGCTATATTTTATCAGTTCACATTTTTTTACATCTTATGTTCATTGAGAGAGAAAAGTTGTGGGTACCGTATGTGAAGGAGCGATATAATGAATAAGGATATCCAAAGTGAACATTGGACTAACCCAAACAGTTTGTGCATTTACTTCTTCTAAGTATACATGAAACCTTTTAAAGTTTGATTGTTGTTTGTAAAGGCTGATAGGGTTTTCGGAATGTTAAAGGTTTACTAATGAGCATAACCTTTAAAGATTTTATGTAAAGCTACAAACTAAAACTAAAGAACACTGTATGACAAATATTTCAATCAGCATGTCAAAACCAATAATGACAAGATAATAATAGCCTGACTTACACAGAGGGAGACTCAAGCTTATATGACAGAGAGTGGAAACAGCCTAAAAATCTGAAATACAAATTTATTTAGGCTGGCGTAAGTTTTTTCAAATCTTGTTACTATACTTTACCTATTGTTGATTTGAAATGGAATTCAATCAATAAATCAAGTAGACTTTAACTCCCTACAGCAGCCCCCCCTCCCCCCCCTACCTGTGACTTAGCCAAAGCCTGTGGGACCCAAGCCAGTTCAACTTAGCCAAATAAACCAATAAATGTGTTCATGAATTGGGGCATATACAAACTGATCATTGAATTGTTTTCAATTTACAGTTTTATCAACTAGTGAACAAACAGAGAAACCTAAATCACCAACCAAGCTGTTCACAAACCATAAATAATTAGATTGAGTTATTTTCAGTCAAAAACAACATATTGGGACAGGTTTCTAAGGATGCTTTGAGAGAGTTGGTTTGTCTTCTGCTTCCTATTAACAAGAACAGTGAAAACAAAACTTTTTGGCTAAAAGCAAGTCTCTTCCTTGGATTGTAGGCCAGTCAGAACCACTAAAGGGGTTGTTTAACCTTGTCATGAGTTGTTCTAGGAATTATTGCTAGCATTTTCACCTCTGAGGGGGAGAAAAATTATGGAAATAATTCATTTACTACCACTTCACTTACTCATTGGACAAGAGAAAAACAACACAATACAGCTTCAACAATTCCATAGCTGTCTGAAAGACTTGATCTTAAAAAATGAATATGTATTCTAAATGCTATGTAAATCGGTTGAAGACAACAAAATACAGATTGAAATACCTGAAGCCACCAACTGCTCGTATTATGGTAAAAATGCTCTACAAAATTAGTAAAAAATATGAGAAATATTAACGGGAATTTGACATTTTATTTAATACTGTATGGTATCAGGCTGTATAAAAGCCCTTTAATTGAGCGTATTACTTATTTCTAACTCAGATGTTTTAAGTAGAAACAGATAAAATAATAACAACATTAAGGTACATCTTTTAGAATATTGACAGGAAAATAAACGTGTTTGTGCGTGTCTACTGGTATCCGATGAGCTTCATGCGCAAAGCTCGACATCGAGTTTGAACCTGCATTGTGCTGTCCCTCAGAGAGTCTTGGACTTGCTTCTGCAATTCTTGAACTTCAGATATTTCTTTGCGCAAGTTTTCATAATGTTGCTTCACTTGTGTCACTGTCTCCAAAAGATGCAAAACTGACTCCTGTTCCTGAAAAATAGCAAGTGTTAATATGTTAAAGTCAAAGTAATGTAACAGTATGATACAGGACTGCTATAATGTCAACAACTAACTATTTTCAGTCTTATCCGTATTTCACATTTTATATCTAATCAGCTTTATCTCTTTTTTTAGGCACAACCGAATTTGACATATTTTTATAGGAATTGAGTTGAATTGAATTTAAGTTTTTATTTTAGGGGTGATTCTCAATCTTTGTTTTTATTAGTAGAATAATCAGTTGAGAAATAAATAGTTAAACGTTTTTTAGATTTTAAAACCAATATGCCTTCTACAAAATAAAAACAAATAAGTTAAGTTAAAACTACAATAAGTTCAGTAAAAATTGTACTTCTAAAGTTAAAGATACAACGTTATCAGCCACCTCAGATATTTGTTTATTACATATCTAAGAAATCAAATACTTACTACAGGTATCTTGATTAGCAACCCAAAACACAACATGATCTAAAAGATTATATGAGTCGACAAACATCAACTTTAGGTTCTCGTTCTTGCTCACTGTTCACTGGTTGTGAGGTGCTGCTAAGAACTATAACAGTTATGGGAGGAACTACTTTTGGGAATGATCGGCAAATATTGCTAGCACTAAGCTAGTCGCAAGTTCTTTGAGTAAGCGATTCTGCCCACTGCTTTAAGCAAGCCCCCCCCCCCCCCCGCTCCCTGCACACCCTCACTGGCCGCAGGGTTCACAAATCAGACTGAACCAAGCTCCAGGGCTCGGAGGACAGGGGGGGCAACCCGACACAAAACAAAAGACAAAAGGGGCCTTAAAACACGCAAAACAAGTAAAAAAAAAGCGCCAAGTTGTAGGGCCCGGAGTTGTCGATTGCACAGGGGCCCGAAAATCCTGTCGCCGGGCCTGCCAAGCTCTGCCGGCATAACGTAAGAGCTCCAAACAATGCCAGGACAAAAGTAAGTTGAACAAAGGGTTTTCTACTATCTGCAAACAAATACAGTATTGTTATTTGATTAGCTCCCTCATTGAACCTATGCACAAGCTGCCACTGTATACAAATGAACTGTTTTTGGTTGTAAACTTCTTTAAACTAAAGTTTTTATTAGAAACTTGTATAAAAGGAATGAGAGCTACAATAAATTACTTGATATATTTGTTCATCTAAATGGAACAAACAGTGCACCATACAACCGTTGGATGGATCATGACTCTTTCTTAGCCAAGACATACACATTACCTTATTTTCATCACATTCAATGTCGGTAACTTCTTTCTCACACTCATCTAGTTTCCAGACAATCTTATCAAGGTGGCTGTCAGTCCTTTTCACCTAAAATGAAAGTTTACATTAAAGTTTCACATTAAAATTGTTAGTTTAAGGTTGACCTCTGTAAAATGGTAATTATCAATAATTATAACTAATTTTTTAACTCTACTCGTAAGCTTGCGAATAGTTGTTGAATATATGTTATTTTCAGTCTTGCTGTTGTTATTTAACTGTACATGTTCCTCACGTTAAAATGTTCTTCATTGTTTCAATGTCATGTATTCTGTGTGGGTACACTAAAAAAACTGAAAGTATTAGTATTAGTAGGATTAGTAATAGTAGTAATAGTAGTATAGTAGTAGTAGTAGCAGCAGCAACAGAGGCAGCAGCGGCGTCGGCCATTTTTTAGTTTTTAGCTGTTTTAGCTAATCAATATATTTTTATGAGGGTAGGATCCAGTGCCGGCCTCAGGGGAGGGCAACAGGGGCGGCCGCCCAGGGCCTCGCGCTTCTGATAGGAGTTTAATATTGTTTAAAATAGGTGACAATAATTAATAAAAATACACAATAGAGCAATTGTAATAAAACAGCACAGAGATATTTATTAAACCATGAGAATGATTACAGATGTATTATTAAAACTACAATATAAAAAGGCGGCAAAACGGTAAGCCAAATACGATCTTCACCTTTTAGGTTATTTGATAAAGGTGTATGGTTTGCGCGAGGCCTGTAGAAATAACATGTTAACTACTGAAAGTATTCAAAGTAAATACAGTAATCACTAGGTACCGTGGGGAAGTAGCAGTGAATTAATGTTCCTTTAGTTTCATCCGTTTTATGGGGAAAGGTTATTTCCGGCGAATTAAAAAATGTTTCACAGTAGCGTTGGCCTCTGGCGTCGCATGACACACTCACCAAACTGTAGGGTGAGGAGACCACCTAAAATTCTCAACTTATGACGGTGAATTTCCTAACCCTCCTACTTAAATTTTCCAATTAATAAGTGCCTTGATTCAACAGTGTTCAACGTAGTGTGGCAGATTTGATCAATAAATAATGAGAGATTTGAGACCTAAAAAGTTGGGGATTTTGTTTTTTCAACACTAAGTCATGGACGCACTGAAGCAGACAAACGTAATGATGTTCACTCTTGGAATTAGGAATTCCAAAACTATTAGGCTCTAACAATGTGTAATGACCTTTGAGAATTTGTGCATTGGCCTTATATGGGAGAAGTATCAAGAACTTTGATATTTTCCATCAGTGCACCACCCTTAAACGTAATTTACGGGTGATTAAATATTTGTCTTAGAATTAAGAAGGCATTCAGTAGGATTGCCGTTGGGCGGGGGGCCTCGCAAACGTTTTCTTGCCCAGGGCCTCGCACTCGCTAAGGCCGGCACTGGTAGGATCATAGTTATTATTGAAAGTTAAAAGGTATATATTGTAAAAAATCATATAAATGCATCTTTGGTATCAAAAATGACAAGTTTTTTCACTCCCTGAAAAATTTACTTAAGTGAAGATGACAGGCTTTGCTTCTAGACCCCTCAAATAATACTGTGGGGATGTGGGGTATGTTATAAAGCTCTCAAAATTAGTTAAATTTTTGGTCAGAAGCAACAAATTAGGCGAATGGTTCATTTTCAATGGATACTTGTTTTTGTTGTTTTTAAAAATCACCAATTCACTTTTATTTATAGCTCATCATGACTACGCTAATAACTGTACATGATTCATTTTGTACTTAAATGCACTGACAAAGTAGTTGAAAAGTTCTGACAATTCTTCATATGACAGTCGGACGCATCAGTCTAATAATCATCTGGGACGGAATTCTTAGTCACCACTGTCACTCTTGCCACTGAGGTGTTCCCTCACTCAAACTCGAATTATACTCGAACATCATTCATGATGAGAGTTCACATAGTCGAACAAAGGCAAATTTGACTTTCCCAAACCATCGGCGAACTATTTACCGCATGCGAAGCCTTATAAAAGCAATGTAGAAACGAGTCATCCAGTACACGTTCGTATTGGCCAGGATTTGCCCTTGTTCGACAAAAGTGAAGTCCCACCATAAAAGTTCCCTTGAAAATTTCTCATGGAGAGAGTTCAATGTCCTCGAAAAGGGCGAATCCAGCCCAACTGGAACTTACGCTGGTGCATTCGGCATGACTTGTCATTCTCATAAGGCCTCATGTGGCATATTTCGCAAAACGTTTGGGCAGATTTGCCAATATTTGACGATAGTAAAATCCCATCATTAAACAAATGGTTTGAGTTTTTTAAAGGAATGGTAACACAGCCAATTTAATTGCAATGAAAACAAAGATTTCTAGTTTAATTTCTGATAATAAATAGCCTACTGAGGTTAGGATAAAGACTGACCTAATTTTATATATTTACTGCTTAATAAATGAAAAGACGTTGAAAAACAATGAATGAAAAGGAAGAAAATAAATAACCACTTAGATTTTGAAAAATATCTAATTTCCACATTGGATTTTGTTATTCTTGCCCAATTTTTTTGCTATTGTAACTCCTACTCCAACAAATCCTTTTCTGTTAGGCCTACTCTCCGGGACGACACGTATGAGGATCAGTGCCTGCGCAAAGGACAAAGATCAAATTACTACCCCTGCTTTATGCCTATTATTTCCCTCATAAAGAATGAATAGAAACGGAAGGTATAAAATGTATTTATAATTTAAATTTTTACGATTTGTTCCTGTGAAATAATCATGCTTCCATAGTGCGGCACTGATACATTATTATTATTTTCCCCTACTCAGCCATAGGGTCTGCTGGTTGTGGCGCCCCCCTGGCCACAGCGCCCGGGGCACCCAAGCCGCTCACACAAGCCTTGGGGCAGCCCAGAACCCCCATTCCCACCGAATCTTCTAGATAGTGAGGCTGTGTAATCCTTCTGCGGAACTATAGTCCACAGGGAAGACAAACCTTCAAGCAGTGCAAGGCTCTTGAAGCAATCAATGATTGTTGGTAAATTTAAATTAATTAAAAATATAATAGTGTACTATTCTTTAACAACAAACTGCAAGCGCTGTAATATAAGTTACAAGTGCCTGCTATTTATCAAAGTTCAAAGACAACATTCAGTATGAGGATTTCCATTAAAAAATAGGCATTTCTATTAAGAGCCTAGGCCTATATTATGTCATTTGTATGGATATTCCATGTGAGGTTACTCTTACCGATTTCTCCAAATTGTTTAAAACTGTTTCCGGCTCCATCAGAGTGATTTCTTAATAATATATAACTTCCCTTTCAAAATTATTTGTTTGGCTTTATTTCAACTGTGCGCAGACCGCACAGTTTCCAGGTTTTGACAGATCGAAGCAGAAACAGAAACAAAAGCAGTCAAGTAGTTTGCCACATGGGCTAAACTTTTTTTAACCACAAAGCCATAGAGTACCTTTGACAAAAATTCATGCTATCTTTAGTTATTCCCTTCAATGATAAAAGGCGATAATTTTCCAAAAGGACAAACAAATCAGTCCCTTCCGCACTTAGTCCACCAATGTTAAAATACCATATGGTTTAAAACAAGCAAATATTGGATTCCAGTCCGCGCTACCGAAGTGTACGTTTCCCCGCGTTCTGTCTGTCTGGAGTCCGGAGCTCCATCCGTTTTCGTCGTTATCATCTCCGCCCTTACCACCGGTCTGACACTTAAATGGAGCCAAGTGGTAAGCTTGATTGGAGCGGGTTAGTTCGATGCAATTTATTCAGATGGCGTTGTAAAAACATGACTTTCTTCTTCTTCACTGATTCAGCCAATCAGAACGACGATAACGATCTGCTTCCCGTTCCGTTTCCCCTGATTTTCTGTCACGACGCGACGTGTACACAACCATAACGAGTTGGAATTAATTTGAGTGTGGGAAAATACCTAAAGTACGTTTGCAGAAAGTTGTTCTAGTGTAAGTCGTTTCGTGAAATACTGTACTGCGTGATTCATGTTGTGCTTGAAGCTATTGATGGAAAATAAATACGTAGATGTTTACATAAAAGCACTTAATAAAAATCAACTAAGTTAGTTTTTATTAAGTGCTTTTATGTAAAGATCTACGTATTTATTTTCTATCAATCGCTTTAAGCACAATAAGAATCACTCAGTACAGTATTTTGCAAAACAACTTGCACTAGCGGCAAACGCACTTAATCTAAACAAACCGGTAAAGTCATTAAAATTGAAAGTCTAGCAAACAAAACAAGAAAACGAAAATATAAGCAAAGCAGACGACGACGATCGATATGTCGCATCGACGGCGATCGATATGTCGCATCGATGACCATCGATATATCGCATCGATCTTTTTAGATCGTTGCACATTATTCAGATAGCGCTGCTGTCTCCTTACCACCGAGTTAACATGGGAGTGCCATCTCTTTACGAAGTTCATTATTACTCTATGGCCCTTACTTCCCCCTCCTTTGTTATCTGCCTTTAAATTGGAGAGGAACTCCACTAGTATGACCTAAGGAATTACTTCTGCGCCCCTTCTTTGTAGTTCTGAGGTTGATACAGTAATAACTCTATACAACAATTGAGTGGAAATTCCCGTATTCCTTCCCATACAACAATTGAGTGGAAATTCCCGTATTCCTTCCTCTAGTTTTAAACAGCGAGCACAGATTAAGAATCAAGGATTTTTGAATTTGAATTTGAACTTGAAAGGACATCACTGTATCTCCGTAGCGTTGTTTTGAGTAGAGTTTGAAATAATTATAAGCAGACCATTTACATTTTGAACAGTCTTCAGTCTCCGGCGTCATTTAAGAAAACATTATTAGGCCATTTACATTTTGAACAGTCTTCAGTCTCCGTCATTTAAGAAAACATTATTATGTTACAAAAGGTAGGGAGCTAAATAGGTTCGTAACCCAAGGTTCGGGCCACGTCTTGAAGTTAGCGGCCTTATCGAGCAGCGCATTCCATTGTGTTCCACTTTCTACATATTCTACATTGGTACAACTGCTGGTTCGCAGTTGCGTTTTACAGAGGGATTCTTTCTGGAAAGACAAATCATGTTTGCTGTAAACGAAGTTCATTATTAATCTATGCTGTAAAAGAATTGGGGGGTGCGTTCAGCCGCACTCACGGGTGAGTAATCTACAAAACTGTAATAATTGAACGGTAGTGGTGGAATTACCATCTACCGACCATTGTGCAATCACCGGAAAATCTTTACGGTGTATATGCATATATTATATGTCACCGGACATTGTTGAATGTCAAATTGCGGATGTTGCGGACCACTTGTCCCTGACCTGTCCAACTCCTGGCCTTCAAGGACTACGAACCGAATACAATAAGTAATAAGTAAGTAATCTACCGGCCCTTTTCTGATCTGAAGAGTCCTGCCCTTCTGGCATTTGCTGAATGTCCGCATGGTTGCCCCTGCTCGTCAACAATAATTAATTGGGTTTCTCGGTCAGTGAATTAACCATCTAATAAAAATAAACCAGTAAAATTTAAAATACAACGAAAGTTCAACATTAAAATACTTTTTAAGTATTGAAACGGGATAAAATTGTCAAATGATCTCAGATGAACCTGACGGGTCAAATTGACTATCTCATTGTCAAAAATTAGGTTCCTCAGTAAAAAATAAATTTGCCAAAAATAAAAACCACGAGGAAAATTTAAAATTAAAAAAGTTCAACTTTGGAGGACTATTTTTGGGGATGAAACGGGATAATATTGGCGAATGACGTTCAGTAAACCTAAGGCCTCCATGTCAGAAATTAGGTCTTTCAGTAAAATTGCCGAAATATAAAACCCACAATGAAAATATTAAATCCAATGTGAGTTCAATTTTAGAGGACTTTTTTTAGGGGTTGTAACGGGAAAATTTACCAAAAGACTCTTGATCAACCTGAAGAATCTAACTGGCTATCTCCGTCAAAAATTAGGCCTCTCAGTAAATCAATAAACTAACAAACAAATAAAAAAGGGTATGAACATTTTAACTTCAGAGGTCCCTATCTCACCCTATCCCAATCCCTATTCCTATCCCTCACCCTATCAAAATGGGTGATGTAGGAGGTGAGATAGGGTGAAACACACATTTACCAATCAGTTGTAGGAAATTTAATTTATTATCAGAATGTGATCTTTGTTTTTTTATAGGACCTCTAGTTAGTTAGGCCGCTTCAGACCAAAAACAAAAGCAATTTTTTAAATTAAAATTTCCCCTTTTTCATCCCTTTTGGGAGTGGGAGTGGAAGTTTGTTTTTTCGAGGATTTTTTCTGTAGTTTTACCACTCAAGGAATGTTTGAGCCAATTTTCAAATTTCTAGCTCATCGAGAAGCTGTTAAATAAAGTTTGTATGGAAGCTGTTAAGTTAAAAGTTTGTATAGATGAGGGAGTGAGCGAGTCAGTTAGTCACACATATGGCTGTGTATTATATAAACAAACCCCTAGTGTGTAAAATAGTACCAATGTAGAGCCTACCAATGAAACACAATTAGTGATTTTTTGTTGTTTCTTTATATACATGCTTGTCATGTACACATGGTATAACCACTATGCATTCACATTATAAATGTATAAAAATCATGAGATTTTCAGGTTTTTAAAACTAGTGTATTAAGTAAATTCCACAGTCAAGACCGCCGCAACCAATACACCATCCTCATTACTCCTATGCATCTATATTTTAAAAAATCGCAAGTTTGTGGTTCTTACTTTCAAAATAATTCCAGGGCCCAGACCCCTCAGTGCAGTGTAACCTCCCTCTTTTTTGGGCCATCCTAGTTACGCCTATGCAAACTCTCTAAATATACTTGTAAATGTTAAAAAATAATAATTAATATATTTTCTTCATGCAGGTGAATTTTATTTCATTCTACATATTCTATTCATTCAAAGAATAATTAATTTTGTTGTAATATTTCGGTTATTATTAAAGATGTGATCGTGATGCACTGGATTGTCAGTGAAAATGTTGAATTTCCTGGGGACATTAAAATTACTTGGAGTGCCTGGATACAGTAATAGTCAAACTTTTAATAAAAATGTTTTATTTATTTAAATATTTTATGTTTGTAATTATTCTAAGTACACTCAAAGGATAGATAAGCATGGTAAGATCGATATCAACTGTGTCATCTGCACTTATAAAACTTTTTACCTATCCTGTGCATCCCGTGATGCACAGGACAGATTTTGAGTCTTTTAAAACGAAATAAACTTAAATTAAAAATACAGTTACAATTTACTTTGATAAGCCTTAACAAAGTACCTTTGAAAAGTAAATATAATAATAATGGTGCAATTTTTTACGTTAGCAGAAAGAATACTGGATGTTTTTGTGACACACGGGACACAGTGGGGAGTATTTGGAAAATTGTTTAATGTGACTAATAACTTAAAACATCCGTTTTATGTTATTGGCATGTTGCTACAAGATAAGACATTAATGAAATTATATTATTTTATGAACATCTCCCAATATTAGCACTCAAATTGTATTTAAGTTGGAGTAATTTTTTGGGCAAGAGATGCTTACTTACATGATATGGTTAAATTGCACACTATTTTTTTCAAAATATGATGGAAAAATAATATTTTTTACCATAATCATAAATCTAAATATTTTACTAACAGATTACATCCATTATATGTAAAACAACATTACTTTTAAAAACACCATGTCAGTTTCAGTTGCTATCTTGACAATCGCTCTTTAGCAAAATACTGAATTTTTTTTTAAATTGTTAAATACCAAGTTAGGCCAATCTTGGGACTGAAAATATCGGCAAGGACTGGATTTCATATTTGTAATTTTCTGCAAATTCTGAGGTCTTAGGAGTCATTACCTAGCAAACAATCAACCGACTGTAAGAGAAGGAAGAACCAAATGATTTAACCAATAGGAAAAGAAACAGGATAAAAAAACAAAATGCTGTATCCATGTTGGGTGAATCGTCCATCTCACTCTAAAATATTTATACTTATATTTCATCTCAACTTGCATGTTAGAAGGGGGTTGATGTTTTATGAGTTTCAACCTTTTTATAGTTTTTTATAGACAAATAAAAACCCGCCTCATTCCACACTAGTAAATTAAAATAGTTTTATTTTGCAAAGCATAAGGTAATTATATATATAGTATTATATGAATTGAATTCTCAGATGTATAATTGGTCCTCGATGCTAAGCATTGCTTATCGAGGCCAAACCATGATGTATTGTTTGTGAAATAAATAGATAAAATAAATATTTAAAAAATCTCTCATACTCATATTTCTTTAGTAGGACGTAGGACCTCACAAACTCATTTTACTCCCTCTTGAACTTCATAGATTAATCAACTGTACATAAACCTACTCAGTATGTTCTTAACCAGTTTAGATGTTTGCAGGGATTCGAAAAGAAACACATAACATTTTTTGATCAGGATTTTTGCGGACATTTGCCATCACTGATTAGTAAAAAACAAATTTGTTTTTTACTAATCAGTGATGGCAAATGTCCGCAAAAATCCTAATCAAAATATAAAATCACCATCACCAACAATGAATTTCAAACAAAGAAACACATAACATGATTCTAAGATAAGGAAATTTGTCAATTTTAAATATCAGTAAAAACTCTGGCACTGTTTAATGATCCTGATCAATTAAAACTTAAGGTATAAAAAATATTTATGAATAAGTGGATTAGAGAGAATATCTCCAAAATCTGACTGATTATTTGATTTTCTGCAAGTTGCAAAAACCTGAGACTAGTAAAATTACCTTCAGAATAAAAGATACTTTTTTTATAAAACACCTAGGCATTTCTGTAGAGAGATTAACTACGGTACTGACATCACACCTGGAAAGTGTTTTTATTCTTGCTAAATAATTCCTACGAATGTCTCAAATTAATGTAATTTATCAACTAAAGCATAATGGCAACATGGTAATAGTTTCCTTAAATAAATCACTACTAATACTGTAAGAGGAATATTTTTTAAGCTATTTTATTACATTGCTAAAAAATCATGCCTACTAGTTGTTTATCGGGGATTATAGATCATAATGGCCGTCTCAACATAAGTTGAGTTGTCTACCTGACCGGAGGGGTGTACCTGGACAATGGCTCGGCCGGCCCGGTGAGTAAATCCCATTACTCACCCATGTCACGCATGGCTAAATACACCATTTACAAACGGAAATGTAACGGATAAATTTGAAAATATAATAAATGCATCAATTATGAGAAAAAAAATTATACAGTGTTTTTAGTTATCAAAAAACAAACAATGCATGTTTTTCCCATTTAATCGGCTGACTTTAAGTGTTTAACTTTATATTTAAAGTTTTGGTCTGATATACCTTCGTCACCTCTTTTTAATTTAATTGTTTTTCTAATATTTAAAGTTTTTGTTTTAAGTTTTAACTTTACATTTTACATATTTATGATGGTTAAATGTACAACTGTTAGCATGTAATTGATAAATGCATTTGCAACGAATATTTTTAGCAATACATAAGTTGTCTGAATCTTCGACCATGATTTCCTCTTCTTCCAGCAGAACGCCTATAATTTAGGAAACCTAGTTGATGTAGGGTATTCAATGATTCATTTCCGAATAAAAACCGGATGCACGAACTGTTTAGGTACAATGCATACCTTCACAGGAGTGGGTTTGTTGAAGGTTTCTGGCTTCCGGCCGAGTGAGTCGTTAGCAAGAAGAGGCCATTACCCAATGACACTGAACCTAGGCTCTAAGTACCACAACAAACTATTTTCTGTATCACTGCTAGTTATGGCAACTGAGAAGACAGCCTAGAAGATTCTAGTGTATATTAACAGTGTTTGGAAATCTGTTAGCTGAGTCGAAATCTTCACTTTGAGAAGTAGCAGAGTGGACAGTGACTTAAGAACTATCAGGGAGCTAAGCGACTTAAGAACTATCAGGGAGCTAAGCGACTTAAGAACTATCGGGAGCTAAGCGACTTAAGAACAATCAGGGAGCTAAGCGACTTAAGAACTATCAGGGAGCTAAACGACTTAAGAACTATCAGGGAGCTAAGCGACTTAAGAACTATCAGGGAGCTAAGCGACTTAAGAACTATCAGGGAGCTAAGCGACTTAAGAACTATCAGGGAGCTAAGCGACTTAAGAACTATCAGGGAGCTAAGCGACTTAAGAACTATCAGGGAGCTAAGCGACTTAAGAGCTTGGTAGGGACCAGCAGAGCGACTGTGATGGAAGGAAGGAAGCTAATGAAGGAAAACTCACAACACCTGGTAAAAAGCTATCTAGAGTAGGATTCACCTAAGTTGGCCAAAACGAAAGTAAACAAACTATTATCTTCTTACGAACTTAACCATAAAATCCAGCTGTGCTGAAAACATTGTCAACGAACATCTGTTTAGTATAGCACTTGCAATAAAGGGAAAGTTCTGATGCAATTTGCAACTGGAAGTTCACTTGCGCGGCTTAAAATATTACTAAGGGGCTTTTCCAAATAAATTATGTATTAACAGGGAGATGATGTGTCAAGGATGCGGCATGGTTAATAATCTAAGATTTTGTAATGAAATAATATTTACAAAGAAATATAGGCGAGTTTTTGAATAGCCAGTATTACTTGCTGCAATTCAGTATCTGAAAAGAGGGATTGTTTCATATTGCGGTCAAAACTTATTAAAATTGGCCCAGGAAAAATAAACAAGCAGTTAAACAAACTAAAATATTTGTAAATCAAGAAATAGAATCAAATTAAACTTTGGCAGCTATGTAAAAAGGTTGAATGGAAATAAAAACTTCTAAAAATAGATGATATTGTAAACATTCAACCTATAACAACTTGTAAACAAACGCAATGTGGCGATTTGACAGTTCTGAGAAAATGTAAACAGACACCGCATGGGTAACCAACTATGTTTTCAATGTGACTTGTATAAAAATTTTTGATGAGATGATTAGTACATGCTTTGGCCAACTTACGTGAATCCTACTCTACCTAAAGTGACAGGTACCTAATCAAGATTGAAAACATAACAGACTTTGCAATGACTGGAATCTGACACACTTCATGAAATGTTTAGATGGAATAGACCTCTGACATTAACCTCTATTTCTGAAGAAAATTTAATGGAGGCGACGGTTTACCAGCAATGAGGATAGCTGCAGGTCATCGTTATATTACTGATCTGGGATTTGTGTGCGAACGCCGGACACGATGTTTGATGTTCATTGAAAGAGACGATCTTGTCATTACAAAGAAATATTTAAGGGAGATCCGGAAAAACAGACTTTAAAAGAAACCGGCGTTTTACCTAGATGAGACACGTTTTTGAATGCAGGACACATTGTGAAGCATGCCTCGAAACAATCTTACAACGGATCCGCGCATCACACTGCATTGCAAGGTGAAACGACTGGACTGAAGAACATTCCAGGGTGAGGCAGACTCTTGATTGTAGTTCATATTGGAAATGAAATTGCTTTCTCAAGGAACAAAGTGATGAAATTCAAAATGACGTGAGGCTAATTTATCAAGGAGAGAAAAAAAGTAAGCGGCTCTGGGATGGTGGACTGTCACAAAGAAATGAATTTTCCTTGTTTAAAAAATTGATATGAGGAAAAAGTCCTGCCGAATTCTCCATCCAGCAGCATCGTTGCAATGGACAATGCCTCCTACCATTCCAGGACCAAGCCCAGCAGTTTCTGAGTCTTAAAGAGTAGAAAAAGTAGGAATTTTTGGATGAAAATAATTTTTTTTGAAAAGTAGGACAAAAGGAGGGTATTTTTCAGTGGGAAAGGAGGGTTAAAACAGCATAAATTTGAAAGATGAGCATCAGTACCATAAAAACATTTAAAAGTGAATATATTTCTCAAATGAATGGTATTTATATTACAATGAAAAAATTACAGGGCTGGTTTATATTGGTCGAACAGGAGGGCTGGTTGACAATGCTAAACAATGGTGACTCGGAAGACCTTTGCAGCTTGGCCGAGTCGACTCGCAGAGTTACTAGACCAATGTACCTATAACGGCCTATAAAGAGGTTAATTAGATGGGGTTTAGAAAAACCATAAAAAAAACATGTAGTCTACACTACATACTTATACAGATATCCTTTTTGTTTGTTTGGGGATAAATGTAGCATACCATAATATAATACTTTGAATGCATTGAAATTTTAAGTTGAATAAGTAAACAATCTAACAAATAACCAATAATTTAACATTTTTTCTAAGCAAAATATATGTAAATCACATTATTACGATGTATATAAAAAAAATATAAAATATTTTATATATACTGAAATATAAAATATATATTTTGGCTTAGAACGACCTCGGATAACCCGGAGTCTCGGATAATCGGGGCTCGGATAATCATGAGTGTACTGTATTTAATAATTAAATAAGTTCCAAAACGCAGAGAGAATGTTTAGCCATACATTAAATGGCAAATCTAATTCGCTATTTTACTACCATCATATAATGCAATATAAATACGGTCTTAATATTTAAATAAAACATGTAATTTTTATTTAATTTATTTATCAACTAAGTTACATTGAAATATATATCATTAGTTGCAACACTTAAAGTCAGCTGATGAACATGGGACAAACACACAATTGTTTGTTTTTGGCAACTAAAAATATATTACAGTCGACTCTCGTTAACTCGAATGTCCACGGGACTGCGATTTTTCTTTGTGTCACGTATAGTTCGTCGTAGGCATAGTTCAAGTTATGAGGTAAACTAAATAAAAATTTGTGATATAGAGGTAAAGAAAAAATGTAGTTTATACCCTACACCTTCAACAAATCTAAGCTTTTAACTTATTCAAATATTATATGTCAATCAAAAATACAGTATTTATTTATGATATAATAACCTGTAAAACAGAAAAACAGATAAGATCATATTAATTCTGGTTAAAAAGTCTGTAATCTTCCCCTGCTTAAACGTGTAAAAACAATTATTACAGTATCGGTCATAATTTTTATTAAATCAATAATATAAAGAAACTTTACTGTATGCCCTACAGCTACAAAAATAAACTTATAACTTTGCATATTACTGTAATAAAAAATAATACTTACAGTACAGTATACAGTATAAAAAAAACTTGTGAAATAAAATAGAGTGAACAGTTCAGAACACCGGGATTTCGTATTACAGAGGTCCATTCTGAAAACTTCGTGGTATGGAGGTAAACCTCGAGTTATGGAGGTAAAGCGTGAATCGAATTTGTCTTATCCACTGAACTTCATGTAATAGAGGTAATTTTTGTGTCCCTTCGAGTTATAGAGGTAAAATATACCCGGGAAATTGATTCGTGTTATGAAAATTAGTTTGTGTTATGTATAGTGATTTCTTCGTGTTATACAGGTTTTTCCAAGGGGATTAAAAATAATTCGTGATATCGAGGATTTCGTGATATCAAGGTTCGTGTTAGCGAGAGTCGACTGTATAGTGATTATACTGCTTTTCCTCTGTTAATGCATTTATTACATTTCCAAATTGATCTCTTACATTTCCGTTTTTAAGTGGTGTATTCGGCGACGCATAAATAATAGGATTAACTCGACAGGCTGGCCATTGTCCTGGTCAACCCCTCCAGTCAGGTAGCCGCCTCAACTTATGCATTATCGTCCACTACAAATAACTACAATATTTCTACCCAGGGTTAACATTGCTATCACATTCTATAATAACACTGATTGATAGTTGACGTTTACAAAAGCCAAGTATCCCCTTAGGCTATTTTGATCAAATCCAGTAACATGCTTAAGGTAACCAAGGTGTGACCCTGAGGAACCTTGCTCCATGCTTAACAACCCCACTTTGAGGGACATCGTGAAAATATTGCTCAAGCAGATAGTTACCAATGAGTGATCAATGTTACCACTCAGAATGCTAAAGTCACCATCACACAACTTAGTGTAAGTTGATGTAAAGGAGGTAAACAAATTAAAGTCACCTTTATAATACTGTCATTTAGGTTTTTACTTAAGTCTCAATCCAAGCTAACATTTAACTTTTATAAAAGAAGTAAGTATTCAGTAGCCCAAATTGAAATAACTAAACCTAAATTATATACGTGAAGATATACAGGGTGTATTTTTTTAACTTGCTCCTTAAAAACTAAAATAAATTTTAGTAATCTGTTTTCTGAAAATGCCTACCAACGCAGGGAGAAGTAAATATATCGTGACAATTTCATCCCCCCAACAACCAACCCACTTCGAACCCCAACCCCTAACTTAAAAATTTCATGAGGCAACATACCGTTTGTGACAAATCACATTAGAGCTTAAAATTTTTGGTGGAAGAAAACTTAAAATTGTTCCATGCGTTCTTAACATAATAAATTAGTTAAACGTCAAAGAAAGCGTGTTTTTCCAATTTTAATCTCTGTTATATCTTTACTAGTTGAACAAGTAAAAGATATTCTGGTATTTTGATGGAGGGAAACAACTATCACCGTTGGGGCAGATATTTTTCATGATACAATTGTAAACGCTCTCCAACCCCCTTCTCACCCCTAACACTAACAATAGGATAGTTAACACCCCTAAAATTTAAAATAGGATAGTTACCCTCGTGACATATCAAATTAAAAGAGATGAAAAAAGAAACATATTTCTTGAGGAAAATTTAAAATCATTTCAAATGTTCTCAAGATATTCATTATTTCTAGCAGCAAATTATGATAAATGTTATTAATCTTGAGAGCGTGTGATGAAATTTTAAATTTTCTTCGAGAAAGAAGTTTTTTTTATCTCAGAGTAACTATCCCAATTGAAATGTTCAATTGGGGTTGGGGTGGGAAGGGGTTGTTGAGGGGATGACATTTTCATTGAAATTTATCCCCCCTGCGTTGATAGACATTTCCAGCAAACAAAACATTAAATTTATTTTTGGTTTTGAATAAATTAAGAAGCAAGTTTAAAACAAAAACACCCTGTATTAAAAAAATATATTCTGATAACCAAATCTATGTACATAACTTTTTTCTGTGTTTCCCTACATGAGGTGGTGATCCTTTAAAAGAAAGTAAAAGGAATCAATTGTACACATTTGTTAAAAGTAGTAAAATGATAAAATTTCTCTGTATTGTGAATTGACTTGGTTTTTTTTTATTCCGGAGAGCAAAATATTACATTAGACTCTCTCTCATCCCTCTTTCGTTTAACCGGACCATAGTCCTCGTGTAACATCTTTTTAACCGGACGATTTTTATCTACACATTGGTTTAACAGCAGATGTGGACAGATCAGCAGGAAATGGACAGTACTGTATAGACTATGCTCGTGGGAATGATTTAAGACCAGTAATCACGTGCCTAATTAAGAGTTTAGGCTTATACAGTACGCATTAAATTTAACATGTTTTAGGGAACGTTCTGGTTTAACCGGAAAACTTGTTATCCGGACGGGTCTCGGTCCCAACGTGTCCGGATAAGAGGGAGTCTATTGTATCTAAAGTTTACTTGAGCAATGTCCCAAATTGATAATAACACCAATAAAAATGTATAATAAGTCTATTAGGTCACCATCGTTTGGCTTGGCCTGGATTCTGATTCCTTTATTAATATCCTACATTATCACAAATTCCTTAAGCAGGTAATAAAAGGAAGACAGACAATATACACCTGTTAAGTTTACAATCAGACAAGTATGAAGACAGGATTAAAAGCTTGCATTGAAGGTATCGTTTGTAGACCAAAATATTGCTGAAACAACTCAAAATAAATATGACATCAAACAAAGATAAAGCTCTTTGTTAGTTCTTTAAAATAAAATCGAAAGCAGGTAAAGTTTTAAAATGAGTACATTATGTAAAATAGTGCTCCAAAACAGCAATGAATTTTGTGGTCCACATGGCACAAGTTATGAAAAAGGAAAAAAGGAGGCACTGGAATGTCTAACACCATCACAGGGTATAGCTTATGCTTACTAGGGTTCAAAATTAAAGAGGCATAGAAGATATTGAGGTTAAAATATAAAGTATTAAAAATGAGAATTAATGTAGAGGGACAGCCAGCTTACCTGAATGAGCACCCACATTTGGTATAGAGCAAAAAAAATTAATATTTTATTTTGAAGTACTCTTGACCAATACAAAGAGTGGAATCTCATTGAGGTGATTGCTATCCCTTTTAATCAGAACCATATATTCCATGTTAGTATTCTCAGGTTCATCAGAAAAGATACTACCTTTCAGATGGAGGTGAAATGTTGCACAAACGTATCACGTTTCTGGTCTACAGCTGGACCTATTTTGATTTTTGAATTCCTTCAGGTGTCACGCTACATCTTTCAAAATTAAAAATGCTTTACAGATGAATCTAAGCAAACTAGCAAACTAAATGAACTGAGAACATTTGTGGGTCCTGCGACTCACAGAGTTGAAGCAAGTTATTTCAGAGGATAAAACTTTCCATGCCATTGACAATAGATTGTAACCCACTTAAAAAAGGGGTACACATACTCGGTAGCATTAATTTCTCCAGTATTTTAAATGTCTAACTATGTTGAACTACATCTGTTAGAAATTTCAGTTCGACTTAAAATATTTCAATTTCTTCTTATATATGACTGAGGTTAGACCTACATAATGACGTAAAATGTTGAGGCCTTTATTACTTGAAACTTTTCAATAAATTCTGATACATTATTTTAGTGGCAGACTTACAGTTTATAAATCTTTGATCAACTCAACCAATTGAGTTTTGTCCAACGACTATTTTGTGCAGTATTAAAATCATCTGCCTGCTTTAAGGATTATTTCTTAATGTAGAAACTGCTGCTATAGAGCAGTTTATCTCAGACTAGAGTCTTTCCAACAAATTTCCAACCTGATAAAGTAGCTATAATTGTAGAGGAAAACATAACAGAATCTGAATGAATGTGAACTTTTGGTATCTAGAGAACTTAAAACTTGTCATAATTGTAATCTCGTAATTCTATGCTCAGAAATAGTGAATTCTATGCTAAAAAATAGTGAAGTAAAATTTCCAAAATGGACATTGACAAAAATTAAGTCTAAAACATATTATGTTTAATATTTTAGATATGAATCTGGGTATATTTATGACACACCATGTATGTATGTTTTACCATCATTAATGTTCAATTTATAAAAGTTGAGGTGCCAGAACTACTGTTTACCGGTAGGTATTACCCTTTTATTTAATTTTTTAGACTTTTCCTTTCGCTTCATGTTTAAACTACACTACGTTTCAAGAGATTAACTTCCTCATTAGGGACCCTCATTCTTGAGGGCCAGGCTTATGGACATTCACTGCAGCTTGTTTAGCTTCTTGTGCACCCTCAAGGTTACGGCATATCACATAGCAAATTGCCATTGGTGATTGGTGGGATTCGAACGCAGGACCCTGGGAGCCGGAGTCCCACGTCCTACCACTACACCGCTCTAGGTTGCTCCTCCGATAATGCGTGATCGTCTTTAAAGGCAATTATGTTGCTCCTGGTAATCACTTCAAAGTGGTGATTTTTAAAAAGCTTAAAAACTCGAAAAAGAAGTCCCGGTATGCCTGTCCATCTCAAATAGAGCACTGACTATAATCATCACAATTAAGGGGCCAAAAATTACAGTGTTATAAATTTGGGCCAATGAACTGTAAATAAATTACCAACATCTAATTAATCTTAGGTACAAACTAAATGAATGTTTTATACAGCACCATAAGGAAACTATATTAGAAAGACGTCAGTCGCTAAGGGACCGAGTCTCATTAGGACCCAACACAAATGAAAGATACACACAAATCACACAAATGAAAGATGATTGATGTATTTTTAAAATTCATGATAGCAAAGGATTTGTCATTACCTGATAATTATTTGAATTTTTTTCTGGTTCAAACTGAATGGACGCTTCCAGTGTAGTTCAAAACACTACAAGCGAATGGAAAAGTCCAAATAATAAACAGTTAATGACTGATGATATTATCTTTGATGTCTGTCATAGTCAGCTCAGTGACACTGGCTACAGAGATCATGAATAAGATGGACAGTGCAACAGTCCACTTTCCAACGATAAAAGACGTTATAGGCCTACTTTGGAATCTAAATATGAATAGTACGTTTGAATTCCCCAGTAATACATATTCTGGAAAAAAAGGAATGTCTACGATCTAGCCAAACTACAACTCTCGATCATCCTACACGAAATACTTGTCATGTGCTAAGAACTGTTATGGCACATCTCACAATACTAATCTGTACATTGATTCATTTTTGTTCATAACGATTCCCTACAAAACAACTCCATATCATGTGAATATATCTTACATAAATACAAACATTCACAATTCAGATTTCAAAGAACATATAAATATTTTTACATTTCTTATACATATCATTTAGATTAATTAATTAATTAAGTAATACTACAACTTGTTTAAAATATATTATATTAACTCTTAAACAATATTTCTGCTCCACTCCAGCGATATGTTTATCCCTCATCTATATATACACATACTAATTAAAGACTTTGAATAATATTTTGTTATACAGTATATAACAGCCTGGGAATGGTCACTAAATATGTCATGTATACATACACTAATTTCAACAGTTGAAACTGGAAACAATACATTTCTCTCACTTTATTAAAATAAATGCAACAAAGCTGATTAAAAGACTATCACTTGAGGATAATAATTTTTAGACAATATAAGAAAATATTATCTCATTCTTTAATTCATCTAAAATTCTGACTGACTCAATAACAATGACTAAAATATGAAATTTTAAACTATTCTTTTTATAACTTTTCTAATCCACAAAGAATTGATAATATGGCATCTAGCATATGGATATAGTTCCTGAATTACTACATTTTTGCTACATTAACTTACAAACATAAAACATAAAAGATATAAACAATATCATACACATTATTCTACTATCCTATACTATAACATATAATGTTAGGCCTCAAATATATGAAAAAAATTAACTTACCATTTACAAATTCAATGAAAATGTGTTTAGCTTGATTCTCATTTTTACACTCTTTCATTTATAAATTGAAAATGGAAATTGAAAGTCAGCACTACAAATACATATGTGTAGATGTTATAATAAAGAATAGTCCACTCGTATAAATATAAAAAACAACATGTTCAGTAAATAAAATAAAAATAATTTTATAAAGCTCAAATTACAATAATTCTTGGAATATAAAATTTTAGGGTACAAAACCTATATAAGTACCAAGTAACTGAAATTCAACTTATAATCTACACAATTATTGAACAAAAACATGCATATATTTTGATTAAAAAAGAACAACAATAAGTAAATTATTTATTCAAATCCTTACTGTTCCTCTTGCGACTTTCCATCATAGATATATTTATAAACGTAATCAAAATATTTGTCACAATTTTATGTCATTAAACCTTTTCCAGATTTATTGCCTGGTAAAACACAAACTTTTATATTAAGATCTAATCTATCTTATAAAATTTATTTACTTTTTTAATTTTATCCATGAGAAATGGAAAGATGGTAACTTTTAACTTACAATTAAATTCCTAACAAACTTATATCTTTGGTATACATTTTTTTGTTTACTAAAATTATTATTTAAATCGTTAGTTTCTAATATGCTACATTGATCAGAATATAGTAGCAGTGACAGAATATAAATGATTCACAGTGAAAAACAAACTGCCGACATCATTACTACACAAATAAACTAAAGAATAATATTGACCAAGCACAAGAAAATGAAATTTTTATAGACCGACAGTCATAAGCGATCCAGTGATTTTTTTTAGTGAAAAGCTGTTACGCCCCCTTGCAGGTCAAGACTTGTTAGCTGGTTCAACTGACTGTAGTCACATGCAAAAAGTGAAGTTAGTTTTGGCTCAATTTTAGTCAGTTTTATTATGTGGTTTTTGTCTGTGTTTGTAAGTGTTAGGGTGTTTTTAACTTTAATGTTATATTGATAAGAACTCCTAGTACACTCAAGGTTTTTTTAATTATTATTTAACCTCAAGACTGTGCTTTGATGCCCCCAGGATGAGGGGGTGAAACGGCTGTCCCCCAAGGAAAAACAGTGGATCGGTGATGACGGAGGATCTATGATTTTGATTCAGCAATTCCTCGAGAGCGACTGGACCATTATACAAAAACGTGCTCCGAATATTGATAAAGCTTTAAATATAAGAGGTATAATACTGAATTAGGTATTTGGGCTGCTTTGATCACTTTGATTTAAATTATAATGAGCTAATACCACTTAATCATGAATGGAAAGACTGTTCCTTTACACAGGGGCATCAACCGACGAGCCGCCACCAGCCAGGGCCATCTTGGAGAGGGAAGACAAACTGCGCTTCGGACTGTTCCCCAGGAATGTGACATTCGACTCACTGAACAGTTTGCGGAAACTGAAATCAAATTTGGAACATTCGGTTAAGTTACATACAATAATACAGAAATCTGAGGTTTTGTACTTATGCTTTACTCTTAAAGAGCGACCTTTGTATAATTGTATGCTTGGTTTCTCAATTCCAAAATTATCTCCAAAACGGCTTTGATGACTTCCTTTAAGTGCTGAAAATAAGGTATTGCTAATAACTTAGCGCTTAAATTGTACTAATTTTATTTTTGCCTCAAAAACAAGTTCTATACATTACTAATAAAAATACAATTACATAAAAAAGAAGTTTAAAGTTGTGAAATTTGCCTAAAAGTTGTGAAATTTTTTGTATTACGGACGGACTAACACAACTCTGAAAACTACTTTTTTTTATTCAGGGATCACTAAGACAAATACTTCCACCAACAACTCAAATTTTAAAATCTGGACGAAAACATTACTTTCTCAATATGTATATGAAAATAAAATAATCCCACTAAATTAAAAAAAGATAAAGGGTTACTTAAGTTGATTTAGCCATTTATTCCTCAGAGGAATTTTTCCACCTCCCTCCACAAATAAATAAATAAATAAATCTTTATTTTCTGCACAATATTTTGGTATATTACATTACAAATAACATTAAAAATAAGCAAGTCTACAAAACCAGGCTGATCTTTACAAAACAATAGTATGCAGAAAAATAGGGCCCCTAAGACATAGTGTCCGTTTAGGGGTTCCTTTACAAAATTCAATAATTATAATGAGTTCAGGAGCTGTACAAAATAAATATCAAATCTTATCTCCTGTAAAAATTATCTAAACAAATCAATATTATCCTATGCTCTATGCTTAAAACAATGTGAAATACGAGGTACATTTGGAAAGTAAGTTCCGTTTTGGAGTAAAAACGTTCTCAATGCATTTAAAACATTATTATTATATATGTTACCGGACAAACCCAATTTTAGGCCAAACTAGTTTGGACTAGGATGAACTAGTTTGTCCTGACCGCCTTAGGATAAACTAGTTTGGCCTGATTAATTTCAGACTATACTAGTTTGGCCTAATAGCGTTAGGATAAACTAGTTTAGCCTGGTTTATTTGTTAGGCCAAACTAGTTTGGCCGGGTAGCGTACGGATAAACTAGTTTTGCCGGGTTCAAGGTCGGGCCAAACTCTTGACTAGTGCACCACAGCTGCAGTCGGTGGTAGTAAGGAGACGTTAGGTTGGTTGAGTTGGTTTACGTTAGGTTAGGATTAGTATTAGGTTAGTATTAGGTTAGGTTAGGTTAGGTAAGGTAAGGTAAGGTAAGGTAAGGTTAGGTTAGGTTGAAAGATAAGAATGAGAGATACAGTACGTAACCTAAACTAGCCTAATCCTACCTAATCTAACCTAACCTAAACTAACCTAACCTAACCTGACCTAACCTAACCTGACCTAACCTAACCTGACCTAACCAAACCTAACCTGACCTAACCTAACCTGACTCCTACCGGCTGGAGCAGTAGAGAAGAGTTTGGCCTAACCTTGAACCTGGCAAAACTAGTTTAATCGTAGGCTACCTGGCTAAACTACTTTTGCCTAACGAATCAACCAGGCTAAACTAGTTTATCCTAACGCTGTCAGGCCAAACTAGTTTAGCCTGTAATTAATCAGGCCAAACTAGTTTATCCTAAGGCAGTCAGGACAAACTAGTTCATCCTAGTCCAAACTAGTTTGTCCTGAAAATCGGGTTTGTCCTGTAACATATACATCTTAAAGAGCGTACCTTAAACTACTTTTCTACATAGTTCCCACAATATTTAGGCACTTGTCATATCTAGGGAGAAGCTTTTCAATTTGTGCTGAAAGTTTTCTGCCTGTGCATGCAGCCACCCGCTGACGCCATCTTTTAAGTTCATCGTCATTCACAAACCGACAGAGGTTACAATGGTGTACAGAAGAGTTCGTGGAATTTGTGAGAAAAGCTCAGAGATATCAGTAATTTTGAATTTCCCTTTTTCCCGAACTGTATAGATGGTCGCACTAATGTCCACGATGAAGAGAGGAGTGGCCAACCACCTGTCGTTACTGACAATCTCGTTGCCAAAATCTATGATACAGTTCGGGAAAAAAAGGAAATTCAAAATTACTGATCTCTATTAGTGTTTCCCACAAATTTCAAGAACTCTTCTGTACACCATTGTAACCTTTGTCGGTTTGTGAATGAAGATGAACTTAAAGATGGCGTCAGCGGGTGGCTGCATGCACAGGCGGCAGAATTCTTTTCAGCACAAATTGAAAAGCTTCTCCCTAGATATGACAAGTTCCTAAATATTGTGGGAACTATGTAGAAAAGTAGTTTAAGGTACGTTTTTTTAGATGTATATAATAAAAATGTTGTAAATGCGTTGAAAATTTTTTTACTCCCAAACGGAACTTACTTTTCGAACGTACTTCGTATCTAATGAGAGAAAAAAAGGATTTAGTTTTATACTCTTCTAGACACTATTCAAATGTTACACCCTGTACTTCTTGATGAATAAAGATGATTGACTGTTATTGACTACTTCCCGGCTGCTACAAGACCGAGAGATTTGTCGGCCACGGTATAAATGAGATCTTCCATCCATGAAAAGAGCAAGGAACTCGTTTGTCACAAAGTGACAAAAACATATTTCGGTCCCAAAATGAGTGAGTGATTTTCAAGCAGCAACAAGACTGAAATGTGTGATGGCCGCGGCAAGAGCGGCAGAATTTACGGCAAAAAAAGAGCGAGAGATTTGATGGCCCCGACATGACCAAGGGATTTGCCGGCCATGGAATAAACAACAGATTTTGTGGCCTTCAGGTGGCCAACAGATGTAACGGTCGCGAAAAGAGTGCACGACTTCCGGTGGCAATAGGATCAAGACATGTGACGGCCATGTAAAGAGCGAGCAATTTTCCGACCATACTACGACTGAGCAGCAGTAAAAACGACATATTTTCCAGTAGCGACATGACTGAAAAACTTGTCTGTTGCTATCTGATCGAGAGATTTGACAGCTTTTTTGTTTAGTTTTACAACCGAATTCAACTTTCCAGATCAAAAGTTGAAATTCATCACTTTTTCCCAATTATTCCCTACCATACCAGATCCCCAAAGTTTTACCGGTTTTCCCAAATTCACGACTGGTAGACACCCTGAATATGAAATAGATAAAATGTTTCAGTCTTTTGGTAATCCATATTGGTCCATAAGTTCACATTCCACAACTACAACATTCCAAGTGACAAAGCAATGACCGATGAGGAATCCATTTTAAGGTGAATGAAATCAGGGCCGGCTCTACCATATAGGCGAACTAGGCGACCGCCTAGGGCGCCAGGGCCTGAGGGGCGCCAAAGGGGGCGCTGAGCGGCACCGTTTGTCAAAAAAGCTAAGGCGGAAGCAATCAAAAACTTTTATTTTGGGAAGGCAAATTATGAAAATTAGCATAAATGCTAATTTATATTTACATTTTATTAAATTACAAGTTTATAATCTGGGAATAGCTCGGGAACATTACGCTCTGCTTGTTACTTTTCTAAACACTTTATAAACTTATTTCCAATGGGAAACCCCTACCCTTCTAAATGTATGACTATAAACCAATGACAAGCATGCGATATTCTCTGCTTTTTAGGCGCCATGGCTGCTATATAGTAGTTTAGATTTATTTTGTATATTGACAGCCGAATTCAAGACCGGTCCACTGTAGTCCACTATTTTCCCAATGCTGGCAAGTAGTATGTTTTTGCTTTGTAAATTATTGTTTTTAATAACTTGCCTAAAAGATTTTTTGATTATTTGAGTTGTACGCACAGTGCTGGATTTGTCACTAGGCCCGGAAAGCCCGGGATTAGGGTCGTGCGACCGTAGGGGGCCACACATGGTAGAAAATAGGCATTTAGAGTGAATTTGAGGGGATAATTTGGTTACATAATTGAGCTAAAAAAAGGTCAACACTTTTCACGCGGCCGTTGGGGGCCTCATCAGGGGGGGACGCACAGAAAACAGGGCTTAGGGCCGCGACACCCGTAAATCCGGCTCTTTTTCTACATTAATTATATTATTTTATTTCATAAACTGTCAAAATCATATCTTATTTAAATCTCTTACCATTATTTTTATATTTTTGCCCAAAGAATCATCTCCACCTCAATTTTATAAAGCCTCATTTTATGAGCACATTTTTCACAGGATATAATTAATGTATATTGATTACTCGATGTGCAGTCTTCAATATTGAGTACAGTAAAGTAAAAACATATTGTAGGAACTTGAAATTGACAGTTTAATTATAACAGTACTTCTCATTTATTTCTTTTTCATTCTGCCAATACGTAAAGTGGCAACCCGTGAGGTCCAATGTTAAATACAGTACTGAATTTTTATACTCAAATTTCTTTTATTACCCACGCCATTAGATTATTTTCCAGCGATGTGACTTGAACACCTCTCGTTTTTAGCCAGAAATAACTTACAACATTTTCAGAATATGACGGAAAAACTCAAAGCCGTTTTTTGAGATAATTGTGCAACCAAGCATAAAAAGTCAAATATCACTCAAAAGAGCATACATGTTGTATGACTCTGGCAGTGTTGTAAAGTGTGATTTCTCTTCAAATTCACTGGTTTAATTATTGTTGGTGGCTACAAGGAATTGCTGTTTAATTAATGAAAAAAACATTAATTGTAACCAAATTTGGATAGTCCTGATGATACCCCTTAATAAATAAGGGCGAATCAACTGTTCATATGGATTACCGCAGAGAAGGAATAAGAGGGCTAAAAGGCCCTTATTTCTTCTCTGTGGGATTACTTAAGACGATGAGGGGGTTCAATAGCCTCTGGTTTAAAACCTGAACAAAATTTTCCATTTCCAAATTTGAGGGTTTGAAGTGTTGCCTTGGGAATACCAAAATTACACGGGCTGAGTTTCCTTTCATTACAAAAAATATTTACTTAAGAAACTTCGTGACCAAGGAAAAACAACTGACAAGTTTCAAAAAGCATTATCATAAAACCGTAACTGTTTCATTACATTGTGTATTAAAAAAAAGTCTGCTATTGGTTGCTTAATGTTTTATCTTTAAAGTAAATAAAGTTGTTCGGGGAATGTGCACTGATCGACCCTTTGTCACCAATGATGACCCCAAGCAACTTTCACACACGTATCACCTACGGTTTTACCGTGGTGATAGATTCTAATAAAATAAAAGAATTTAAGTTCCCAAAATTATGCGTGTATTGTAATAAATAATAATGAAAAAAAATCATCTTAAAATGTATTAATCCTACAAATCTCATAATAGGACGTTTCGATTTGTATCTTTATTTAAATTTAATAACAATGATATGCTTGTATCTCCTAAAAGACTTGACAAAAAATTAGGCGAAGAATTGTAATTTATTTACGATACTACAAGTCAAGTATCTTAAGTATAATTTGTACAAAAGTACTCATAAAAAATCAACCACACAAGGAAGTAAAAATAATTGTTAAGTGATTATTACAAATTTAATAAAATCATTAAAACTTAATGTTATGAAGTGGGGGGGGGGGGTGGGGGGCGCCAAGCAGTATTTTCGCCTAGGGCGCCTAAGACTCTTGAGCCGGCCCTGAATGAAATATTATGCTTAAACAAGTCTGTGGAGTCCTGTGAACTGTACCAACTTTGACAGACAAAACCAGGGCTGCCAACTCAAATATCTTCAATACAAAATATACCACAGTGTAGCTTGTGTTGTCTAGAATCTTTTCCAATGATTATCTCCAATTTTGAAATTTTGTCGCTCGGAACATTTTCCAGGGGATCACTTCATTTGCTTTTGTCTGCAGACTCTCAAGTAAAGAGTCATATGTTTGTATGGCATTATACATATTTTGTGTCATTGACGCTGTAACTGTACTTACAATTTACGGATTCCAGAATCAGATTTCTTCCAAGGAGCATCATCAGGTTCATATGGAAGAGGGCCTTGAACTGTTGAATCGTCATCTACAGGCCTGGAAACCACAAAACACAAGATCCACCATATGTTATCTAACATTGACATTTCAATATCAGTGTTGTGATTAACAGGCTGAAATTAGTCGTTAGTGACTTAATAAAGTAACAACTAAAGACCGTACAATGATAGAAAAATTTGTACCGCATTCTTTAAAAATGTGAAAATATTAAAAAAGGAGTCCTTTCATTGGATTTTTTGATTAATTTTTCAATTTATGAATTCCAGTATTTGATCTGTTAGCCAAGCAAGTGACAAGTCAAAATTACGATTAAATTGAATTGATTCACCTCTAATGTGATATAAACCCCCCACCCAAAAACCCTTAAAACCCTTTCAGGTCCAAATAATGATGCACTTGGGGAAAAATTAGTTTTTTCCTTTGTCTTCATATTTACATTCTAAATAAGCAAAAACAATCAGAATGACCCTAGGCTAATGCGAATGTGTACTGATATGTTCAGCAAGACTCATCTAAATCCCTCTCATAAGACCACACGCGGGGAATCGCTCGCCGAATGTTTTGGCAAGTAGGATCCACCCTAATTTGGCAATAGTGAACTTGAGCCAATATTCTGTACTGCTATGTGTACACATCTCAGATAAGCTAGTAAATTCTAAACTGTTGTTTAATATGTATCCAGTGTGGTTATTATTATGTTTTGTCAAGTCTCATTGTAGGCCTAGGGCAGGCATACAGATGAAAGCTATGACAGTAGCAAACACTACTATATAGGGAAATGATTTCATTGATTCAAAACCTTAGGTGAAATGATATCAATTAGTGTTCCAAGAGATGTGTAGTGTTGATTTTTACTAACATGTGTATTTTTGAAATAATCTAAAAAGGCGACTTAAAGCTTGGATTTAATTCACTAGCTACGTATTATTACTTAGTTATAAATTATCATTTTCATAATAGGTTGGATTATCTAGCCAAATCATTATCTGGCCTAGGCTCGGTCCCGTGGAGGCTGGATATGAGGGGTTCTACTATATACCACACTGGGTCATATTAGAATCAAAACATCTATCTCAATTGAATGGTTACATAAAATACAAAAAATATTATTAAATATTTGTATTATAAAATTATAAATAATAACATTACATATAGTCATACATATATTTTATTTTGTATACATTATACATATTTATATTATACAGTTGTATATTTTTGTGGAACGTAATTTTAAAAAAATTCTTAATGCGTTTTTCTTTGAAATTTGTTTGATTAAAAAATTTCTAAAAAATTATAAAACCACTCAACACATTTAAAAACACAGCCTGCAAACAAAAAGGGGTATAAATAGATGGTATTTAAAGTTTAAATGCCTCTTACTACATACGAGACATTAAAACTCTATACCATTTAAACTGTGACATCCACAACCACTTTGGCCTAATGTAGCAAAAACAGCACACGCTTATTTTCATCACAACACAAAAACCGTAAAACAGATTTTACTGTCCTATTGCATCAAAACAATCTTTATTAGATGAGGAGTACAGACATATTTTTGTTACAATGAGGTATTAAAATATAAATGTAAAAACAAAGGTTGAAATAAGAAAATTTTGGGTTTGTGCAATACCTGTGCCGACAACAAAATAGAAATGTGCAGGTTAACTGGGTTTTGAGTGTTTTGACATATCTTGTTTCTTACAGGGGATTTTTGTACTAAGAGAGTATAACTACTACTACTACATGAAACTACTACTTTCACGCCGCACTTTGATGGATAGCATTGATAATTTTTCTTAAAAATTGCTCAAAAGTAGGGGTTGCCTTTTTGCTACATTGGTCTTGAATGGGTTAAAACACATTCTTTTAAAAACAACTAATTTTATTTCAATATACACTTTACTCCTCAAAACAATTTCTTTAATACATCTACTCTTTTCAAATTTTATTGTGTAATGAATGCTCATGACCACTTTGATGCAGACATAAAAGTAAGCATTTAAGTATTTAACTTTAGTGAGTCGGTGGTGCAGTTGGTAGCACACTCGGCCTCGAAACTGTGGCAGCAGATGTCGCAGGATCGAGTCCCGACGTTGTCGCATACTTTTAGTAGTACTGTTCACCCTTGTACTGTACCACTGTACCAGCTCACTCCTTGCTTTGCTTGATAACTTCCACGCACAGGCCTGAGGCCCATGTGGGGGGGCAAATGCAAGGTAAATAGAGGCTGCCACCATCTTTATTAAAAAGATAAAAAAAGATAAAAAAGTACTTGAAGTATTTAAAATTTTTAGCACCAACTAAGTATTTATTTTTACAACTAGCCTACCCCTGACCACCTCACTATAGTTAAATACTATTCCAAGTTAAAGAGACTTACTAAAACCCATAACTACTTAACATATTATGCAAAAACCATTGAAAAAGTTGTACAAGTGGAAATAATAATGGGACACTATTACAAAACAGGACAAATAAATCAGTAACATAAATAAATAATTAAGAATTAGTAAAACTAGCAAAATTACTATCAGGGTTGGTGTTAGAGTACTTTGTTAACTTATCAATTAAACATTTGAATTAGAAGAAGGCATGCAAAGCTATTATGTTTTTACATTAGTTTTAATAACACCACTACCTCATTAGCAATAATAATAGATAACAGAGAAAACTGCAAAAGCACAAGTGAAGTTACACTGATGCTTTATAGAAGGAAGTTGCGGGATTCATTGACATGCTAGGAAAGTACTTGGTGAAAATAATTCTCCTGATCCATCGTATTAAGTGATAGAAGATATTTTGTCCTGTTCTGGAAATTTACTTTATATACAGATATAGATTTTCTTGAGTCAAAGTATTTCGTTCAGTTAACAAGTATTAGTTTGAGTGATTTTTAAGTGATAGTCATGTGGGCAAAATTGATTGTGTTTGACAATAAACAAAAGGCAACTTTACTTATAATTTGTTTTAGAGATACATTAGTGATTTTACTATCAAGTAATGGCAAATGTCAGCAAAAAATTTAAACTCACCACCCCAGAATGACAAAGATCAACAAAGAATTTAATATTCCAGAAATTGAAGGAATATTAACAATTTTAATTTTTAATTTTCCATGTCATTAGACACAAAGATGAGTGGCTTACCATCACCTGAGATGTTATTATTGAGCGTACGGTTGGCAATAACTGGCCAGCCGGCAGTTAGCCGAGGGAGGCTGCTGATGCGAGCTCTCTTGTAGGCCGGAGACCCATCGTCACGAGGGCCATTCAAGCTACTGAAATAGCGGGGGTCAGCAAGCTCAAATAACATGCACATAACAAGCTTGACATTCATGCATTTTGAAGGTTGCAATTAGGCCTTTAAAAGTCTATAATACAGCAAAAACCAAAAAGAGAAATGCAAAAAGTGGTGGGAAAAAACATTCTCACTCAACATCTAAAATTTATTCTGCATTTGCAGGTAGGTTTTTATGTTTTTAAAATAAGTTTTTTTTTTAATTAATAACTGAGTTACTGATTGATATATTTTTATAATAGTAAACTTTATTATTGTCTTTACATATATGACAAACAAAAAAGGATTGCATCATTATTTTCTTGGTTCGCTTTGTTTTTCTATCTCCAAAATAAATTCCTTTTTTTATGATAAATTTGTAGTACCTTTTATATAAAATTCATTAAAACGATGAGGTGTTTTTCGTTCTAAAAAAAACCACGAATGAACTCGATATTTTGTAAATTTTTTGAAGAGGATCAGAAAACATTGTCCACACTAAATTTAATATTCGTAATATCAAAAATGGATTGACCAACTAAGACTTTGTAACTATTTTTTTGGGTTTCTCTCACCTATTGTTATCCCAGGGATGTTGTCGATGCAGTCAACAACCGCGGTCAGTGCGTTCCGGCGTTCGACGCGATTACGCGAGGCGCATCAAAAAACTAAAAAGTCGGCTCCCTGAGGAAGCGGGACGTTTTTCTCGGTCCCGTGAAACGTTGGAGTGATCCCGGGACATTGTTTGTGCTATGTGTTTTGTGTTTATGTGTCTACGTGTGTTGACTGCATCGACAACATCCCTGGGATAAAAATAGGTGAGAGAAACCCAAAAAAATAGTTACATAGATTGCACCTAACCAAAAACATGTCTTTCAAAAGTACAACTAGGACTTTCTCGAAACATATAATATTGCAAATCATAATTTATGAAATTTATTGCTTCATACTTAAAAGGCCGCTCTCAAATAGTTGATATTTCAAATAAATTCCAAAATTGATATAGTACATCAGGAGTCCCTTAAGGTCCAATCCAAGTTCCTTTGTTATTCTTAATCATTAACCAAAAAAATGAAAAAAAAGTTTTTCTAGAAGGAAATCTCATTTATTGATCTCATTTATTCAATGATTTACAATCAGTTGGAGCAAGTTTTCAAAATGAATGACTAGGGAGTTATTTTTGATTCAGAACTGAAATTCTACAATCATATTAATTACACTGTTGATGAGGCATACCGAATGCAGGGCTTCGTATGTAATCAGGAATATTAAATTGTTTCAAAATGTTGACACAATCCTCAAGTTTAGGTTGGAATATTTTCCTTATAAGGGCCAAGTCAAATTGGGGACCATCAATAAATTTATTAAAACAATTCAAAATACATTCCTCCAATATTACAAAAGAATGAATGTTTTTTGTCAACGGGGATTTTCCAACCAATCAAATTAGATAAGTAGTTTTTTGGTTGAAAAACTTTCTGTCAGGAGGAATCTACCGAATTAGCTTTGTCTTCTTTGTTTGATTATTTAATTATAAAATTTATAGTCCGTTTTTGTGAATTTCCCTTATACGAAAGAAGCTTTTACCGTAGATCTAATGGTAAGACCTAGTTTATTCATTTTTGGTATCTTGCCCCTGGACTGGTGTGACTTATAAAGTGGTTTTAATTTACCTGGTCTGTCTTCAGTCCAAAGCTCTTTGGACTGGAGACGGACCAGGTAAATTAAAACCACTTGGTAAGACCCAGACCAAGAACCATCTTAACTATTCGATTTTGAGGCCCCCAAAAGCAAAAAAAAACACCATTACTTCAAATGTTTACACAGTGGTGGCATGACACTTTTGCTTGGTTATCGCATAATTATTTTTACAATACCATTGGAAAAGAGAAAATTTCAGAAAGGTATTGTTTGTTTGATCCGTGGTTCTGATTCTGATTCAGGATTGCTGCCACAAAAATGGGAATATCGAGGATTTTAAACTGATATACATTAGATCTCATCTATATGAGGCCACAAACCAAGTTTTATTAAGATGTGTTGAGAAATAAGCGATATATAGAATTTTATTTATTTCCCATAAGTTTAACATTGGGACAATGCATTGTGGTTACCATTTTAAATATCTCCGTAACCAATGGACATAGAGCAATGATTCAAAATACTAAATCGTTTGCTTTTTCCAGCTGAATTCAACGGTGCTAACAAAATTTGGATTATTTTAATTTTGTTATGTAAAAAACTCAAAAAAAACCATTTTTGCGTTTTACATTAACCCCCCACCCCCTTCTTCGATGATCTGATCAGGCCGATTACCACTTTAAATGTCTGTACCAAATTTCATCATGATTGGGTCATATATACAGCTGCTATCGTGTTACAAACATATAGATATGTAGATATAGATATGTATATATATAAATTCAAACTAATTGAATTTTTTGCTTCTGGGGGCTCCAAAACAAAAAGTTATCATGGTCTAGGGCTAAGGTCTTACCATGACTACTAAGGTAACGGCTTCTTCCCTTTAGGTGAAATTCACTAATAAATCGGTAAATAAATAATCCAAAGAAAATCATTGGTCGCTGTTAACCTTCACTCACATAGTACAGATTAACTAAATCTACAATAAATCCCTTTCATTTCAGCTGATTCTATTCTACTTTATTATCAACCTTTTGCAACTGGGTGAAGTAACCTGATATCCTATAATTTTTCTAAAATGTAGAAGCCAATCATGCCACATCTAATACCAGAAAAGCAATAAACTATAAAATTTTAGCATAGTACAAAGCAATCTTACGATTCTGGTTCTGGTTTTGGACGAAAAGACTCGAGTTCATCCTCCAACTCGCTGACTCGAGCCTTGAGGTCATTGCGCTCGATCAGGATCTCCTTGAGTTCTGCGGTGGAGAACATCGGGGCGTCAGGGTCTGTCGTGACCGCCGCATCTAGCGGCACTGCCTCTGTACTACTCCCCTTCTGCAATGTATTCATCAAACAGATACAAACATGATACCAGTATATACAAACAAATTTGAAACAAATTATTGAACCACATAAAACTGTTGGTTAAAAAGCTACAACTATATTGCTTTTCCTGTCTCCATTTTGTGCTTATAAATAAGAACTCAAGCCATTTAGCAAGCTCCTTGCTTTTTCACACAACGAGTTGTTAATTAGCAAACACATAAGCAGAAAACACATTTCTCATAGGAAATTTAAAAACTGTCTACGAACTTGTGTACAAATGTGAGAGCTACTTTCTCCGACATGCTCCTCCCCCAGAGGGATTTTCTGGCTGTTTACACCAACAAATGAAACCATCCGTTAACTAAAAATACTTAAAAACTTAAATACACTGTATTTTATCCAAGTTAAAGACAGTTACAGAATGTACGTTAATATACATTACTATAACATACTCTATGAGAGTATGTATACATTAATAAAGGTAAAGGACCTAAAACTGGCTGTGTAAAATATAAATTTAAGTAAAACCAAAAAAATAATTTTTTTGCAAGCAATAGATAACAATAATATTCTTAGGATATGAAAAAAGGAAGAGGCAAATCCACTGATGAATACTCACAGGTTTAAAAAATTTGAAAGTGAAAACAAAGTAGAGATTAAACAGAAATCTTAAAGAAAGAGAACTTTGGCTTAGACTGGATGATCTTTATCTAGGCTACCCTATATTTACTTACATAAGCGTTGGAAAGACGACTGTTTTCGTGCTTAGCCTCACCGAGTTGATCACTCATCAGCTTCAGATTGTGCCTCATGTAGTTGATCTCACTGTGTTTGTCGGCCCTTTCATCAATCAGTCCTCGGATCTGTTTTTGAGCTACATAATGTTTTCTTACAAGTTCTTTCTTCATGGCGGCTAGTTTCTTCACTTGCGCATTAAGCTGAAGTAAAACAATGGACAACAAATCACTTTAATATGGTTTGTTAATGAATTCAAAGTTGTGTAAAAAAGCTAACTATACAGGTAATGGAGGTAATGGTTAGTTATAATTCATTTTTTAACAATAAAACATTTGTTCATGCTACTTAAAGGCTTTATATATTATCTCACCTCGTTTACTTCCGATGTTTTGGACGATATTTCCCACTCGGCCTTCCGCAGTTTGTCCCGCAGCTGATCAACCATTCCGCGCAGGCGCTGCAGCACCGCGATGTCCACTTCCACCTCCGAGCTCATCGGCTGAGCTGCGATCCAACCGACATGTTTAGCGAACATCACCCGCACAGTGTCTCTGAGGTATGGGACCGTGATAACTTTTCATTGGTGTTTGATCTAAACTCGAGGTATAGTGGTTAAACAAATGAAAATTCCAGTTACGGAGGTAATGAATAGTGACACTGGACCAGTTATTGATTGATTGATTGATTGGGTAATAGGGAATAGACTCAGAAGGTCCCAGCACATCAACCGAAGCTTACTGTGCTCCCCTAGTGTGCTAGATTGACAGCCCTATAACTGTGCCCTCAACGAGGCTTAAGAGCTTCTTTCCAGTGCTAGAATCTTTTTCATCACCTGGTTGTCGAAGACCAAAGAGGGCTCTCTCCTAACCCCGGTCTTTCACATCCCAAGATGATATGACTTGCTGTCTCCACAGAGCTGCCACAGAGTCTGCACTCCGGATCATCATGAGTGATACCGAGGTGATGAGAGACCAGTTGACATGTTGTGACCCGTACGTTGACATGTTGTGACCCGTACGTTGACATGTTGTGACCCGTACGTTGACATGTTGTGACCCGTACGTTGACATGTTGTGACCCGTACGTTGACATGTTGTGACCCGTACGTTGGGGGTTTCACTTGCAGAGGTTTGTTGAGGGTACGGGTTACAGAGGTACACTTTAACTTGTAGAGTTAATGTGTAAATTTTATTTGACTTATCAACTGAACTTCAATTTATAAAGGTTTTGGTGATTCTTCTACCTACAGAGGTAAAGTATGATTGTAAAATTGTTTTGAGCTACACATAGTTATTATTTTCTATTTTGCCTTGCATGGATTTTTCCTAGGCGATCGAAAACAATTCGAGTTATCGAGGATTTCTAGTTATGGAGGTTTGAGTTATCGAGAGTCAACCGTGACGGTTTTAAAATTGGTTGGTTAATCGTTTGTAGTGCTTAAAAAGGGCAGAAATAAGTACTTAATAGCTCATTTTATCAACTCATGTTAATGATTTGTTTGAATTTTTTTTATTTAAGTATTATTTAGATATATAAATACGATTAATAGGCCAAAAATATTAACTGTTTTGATTTACATTATTTGTTCAAAACTCAAGCAGAATAATTTTATTTTACTTTCTTAATACAATTCAAAAGTGAAGTTAGGAATAGGTGATAGTTTATTTTATAAATAACAGTAAATTTATTTCGAACAGAATTTTGTGATAAAATGTGTATAAGTTGTATTTTTTTAAATCTGTTATTAGGCTCTATTTTCTTTAGGCACATAATCCATATTAAAGAATTAATGGCTTTAAAAAGTATAATTTAAATACAGGGTGAGTTTCTACTAACACCATTAACTTCACCATTGGATTCTACTCACTAAAACAAACAAAAAAGTTCCTGTAAACCCATGTCCTATTCTCAACCGTTTAGCGGTTATCACACATTTTATGATTTTCTAAAATTACTTGAATTGGTTCCACTTTTTGAATGGTACCAAGGTGAATAATTGTCCTACAGAGTTATACTTAGTACCATTAGAAAGAGCATTAAATTTTCTATAAATCTAAGATTTTTGACATTAAAAGTTATCAAAAGCTTCCGTTGATGGTGAATGCAGATTTAAAAATGTGTTCAAATGAAATTTTTTTCATAACATTTCATGCACTATTTGTCCACATCTGTGTGTCACTAAGATATGTTGAGATGAACAAAAAACTTCCCCATTTAATAAGCTTTCAAATGATGTACATATTTAATATTTAACTAGTATGTACAACAGGGAAAATTCAACAGATCTTGAGGAAAACATGTATTATTGCTATAGTTTTAACAAATTCTTACTTTATTTAGCGCAGGAAAATAGTGTTAGATTCTGGAATTTAGTTTAGCAGGCTGAAAATTGGTGGAGAGGACGTACATTCAGCTGGGATCACCAGCAGTCATGACCGTTAGCCCAAAAAGTGTGCACACGCGGCTAGCTCTTTGTGTTAAACATATGGCCTAAAGCTTTTATGTTTAAAAGTAAAATTCTCTGTTTTTAAATTTTTTTAATCGATTTGACGACCTTTCACGAGTGATACCTACTGTTCTTTTATGACGTTCTACGGAATTCTATAGGATCAATTCGGCAGACTCAGGTAAATTTACACCTTTTATGGAGCTGGGATCATCATACTAAAATTCCCAAAAAATCCCGCATGTTGAAATAACCATTTCCGGTCCATGTTTCTTTCAACATTTTTTTAATTACCACGAAAACTATAACAGATACGGAAAATTGTGTAAATGACGTTTTTTGTAGAAAATAAAGGTTTTAATAAAATAAATATAAATATGTACAAGAAAATTGATAATAACAGTGATATAACAAATTTACTAAGAATGTTGTAAATTAAATACTCCTGCTACAAGAATACATGTAGAATATGATGTAAAATACATTCCCTAGGGGGCGAATCTCTTTCTCTTAATGAATAATAAATTATACCCATAGAATCATGATAAAAAGATCACATATATGACACCTTAATCAACAAAATTGGTTCACTATTAAGGCGTGGGTAAGGTCACTAAAAATGATTCCTTATGGTAACATTTGTAAAAATCCTTAAGGAATATCTTTTTCCTACAACCGCGCGTAAAGTGTCACTTTAGGCACCGAAAACCAATCGTAAAACAGCTGTTTACTGAGGAGCTAGCGATTAAGCCTTTGAAAGTCTTTGGCGCAAGCGCAAAAGTCTTTTGCGCTCGCCACGTGATTACTTTCACGCTCGCCAGCTGATTTTGCATTGTTACTCAGCGCGCAACAGCGCGCCTTTCCACTTCCGACTGGGCTTGACTTGTTTATAACCTCAAACTGGCGCATTCAGCTACAATGGATGTAATAATTGATGACGAATTCGGACTTACTCCACCTGATATTAGTGAATTAGTGAAATAAGTTTCATGAAACTTATTACCTCGTAAATCTAGAAACCCTTACGAAAATAAATATGAAGAATTTATGCAATCATAATGGCACATTCAGCTACAATGGACGTGAGTAACTGTGTTTGAATTTATCGTTTCGGAAATTAAAAATGCAGTCGTAGCAAAAATTTAGTATGTATTTCGCGTGTAAAGTGTCTTTCTCGCTTTCGCTAAAAATACCACGCTCCCCTACGCGTCGCGCGGTATTTTATTAGCTCAAGCGGGAAAGACCTACTTTCCGCTCTTAATACATAAATAACTATTTTGTGAGCCTACCCACGCCTAGATAGAGAACCAATTTTGATGATTGAGGTGTCAAATATCTGAACTTTTTATTAGGATTCTATGGGTATAATTTATTATTTATTAAGGTCAAAGTGATTCACCCCCTAGGGAATGTATTTTACATCAAAGTTTACACGTATTTCTTATGGCAGGGGAATGAGAATTACAACATATTAGTAAATTAATAATATCAACAGTTATTATCAATATTTCTTGTACATATTTATACTCAAATTATTGGAAATTTTATTTTCAACAAAAACTAATTCACACTTTTTTAGTATTTGTTTTTATTATGGTTTTCGTGGTAATTAGAAAAATGTTGAAAGAAACATGGACCGGAAATGTTTTATTTTCAAGATGGCGGTATGTTTCCCAAGTGGGATTTTATAGGAGTTTTAGAATGATGATCCCAGCTGTATGTACGACCTCTCCACCAATTTTCAGCCTGCTAAATTAAAGTTTCACAATCTAACACTATTTTCCTGCACTAAATAAAGTAAAACTTTGTTAAAACTAAAGCAATAATACGTGTTTTACTCCATATCTAATGTATTTTCCCTGTTGTACATACTAGAAAAATATTAAATATCTAAATCATTTCAAAGCTTATTAAATGAGGAAGTTTTTCGTTCAACTCAACACCTCTTAGTAACACACAGATGTGGACATATAGTGCATGAAATGTTACAAAAAAATTCATTTGAACACATTTTTCATTTTGCATTCACCATAAACGGAAGCTTTTGATAACTTTTTATGTAAAAAAACCATAGATTTATAGAAAATTTAATGCTCTTTCTAGTGGTACTAAGTTTAACTCTATAGGACAATTGGTCACCTCGGTACAATTCAAAAAGTGGAACCAGGTCAAGTAATTTTAAAAATCGTAAAATGTGTGATAACCGCTAAACGGTTGAGAATAGGACATGGGTTTACGGAGCTTTTTTGTTTGTTTTAGTGAGTAGAATCCACTGGTGACGTTAATGATATAAGTAGAAACTCACCCTGTATACAGAAAAGTTGGCAGAGAGAAGGCCAGGTCACTGAGGTATTTGGTGTGCAAAGGCTGAGTTTGATGGTTAACTGTATAGGTACCTCAAATGAATTGTTTGGAGTTAAATTTAATCAGTCAGTATTCTGGATTTTACTTTAATAATGCAGGTGGAAATAATTTATGTATTTTCAAACCAGAATTCTTAGTTTTTATAAAAATTATAATGAATTACTAATTTAAATTAAAAAAAAACACAGTAAAGTTATAGTTTATGTCTGGAAAGAATAAAGGCTAAAACTTAGATAACATTGTCATTCACGATTGTGATGATTACCTTAGTACCGTCTGTAAATGTGATAGGCTAACATAGAAAAGGTAAATTCATACAAATAGGCTTATTTAGGTGTATATTTTGATGAACGGCTAAAATGGAGCATTCATATTCTTTATTTAAAAAATTCAATTCGGAAAATTGTTTTTGCTTTAAGAAAATGAGTGGAATTCTAACAATTCAAGAATTAACCATGGTATATTGTATGTATGTAGAAGGATTATTATCGTTTGGGATTATGGCATGGGGTGGTTGTTATAAAGAGTGGTGTGAACCTTTAAATATTGGCCTATAGCACAAACCCCATTTTGAAAATTGGTTTAGGGAAATGCTGGTGTTACCCAACTGATGCTCTGCAGAAGTATCCGTTCCTATTGTTTGTCAACTATACAAACACTCTACACTGGTACGTTAAGAGCATTCTAATTAGTATACCCGGGAAATGAGCTGTACTCGGGGGGAAAATAACTAATAGAATATTCATCAAAACATTTATATAAACAAATACATTATCTCCACTTAAACACAGCTGTTGTCTGTTTGGTATTTTTAGATGAAGGATGATAGTTTCAATACTTTCATGCAGTCTCTACTTAACACATTCGCTGCGGGGAAAAAATTGTTAAAGCTTTCAGCCATATTAAATTTTTTTTACTCATGTATGTTTAATAAATGTACAGGTAAATAGTATGTGTAGCTGTGTGGTTGTTTAGCCGCAAAACGGTGTCCAAAAAAATCTCCTTGGCCTATGACAAAATCTGTGATGTAATAAGTTCATGGCTTGAGATCGGGACATAACAACGATGTGACGTGGTTATTGGTGCGTTTTATGATTATTGTCACTTTCGCAACTCATTCTATTGTTGTGAAAGTGCCGTACTAGCACGAAAACGCGAAACTAGCGCCGCGGTGTACTCCACGGCTTTAGTTTCATCGCTGTCAGGGTTGTTGTTAAGTGGACGGTAGTCAAGGTCACTGACACTCGAATCATCCAGTATGTAATAATTTTACATATTTTTCAATGAACCTGCCATATTATAACACAAACAATCAAAATACAAATCAATACTGCACGTCAACAACAACAGCCAAAATCCGCCTTAAAATATGTCGGCAACACAAGCACGAAATTAAAACCCCGCTAAAAATGAGTCGCAGCCCAGACCGCGAAACGGATGGTGCAACAGGTGGGCGGGGCTACTGTAGAGAAGGTACAGCCAATAGCAACGCTCCGTTGTTCACTAGTCGACATGCGGCTGCTTTTGTATTGCCTGACCTCGTGCCCGGGATCGGGACACGCGCCCGCGGACCGCTGCGCATGGCCATATATCGGGACACCGGCAGCAAATGTGTTAAAGCTGGAAGATGATTCTTTTTTTATTCTGTAACCAACATGGCAACTCACATGACCCTATGTTAAAAAGGTTCAACTTTAAATTTAATTCTTCTCAAAATTTTGTATCTCTACAGCAAATTTATCCATGTGACGGTGAACTTAAAATGCAAAAGGACATCTGAATGCAAAATTTTATTAAAGTCGTTAGAGCCATTTTCAAGCTAGGATTTACGAGAATTGCTCATTTAAAGCAATAGGATTTAAAAAATTACTGTGGCATCTTTCAAGAAATCTCCTAACGTCACGACACAAGATACTCTTCAAGAGTTAGAATCTCTATCTTACAAATTTTCATAATTTTTCAACCACTATTTTTTTTTTTAACTTTTCACATAGTTTATAGTAATAATTCTAACTATTCCTGAAGGCCTAAATTACAAATTTTTGAATATTCATAATCACATTGTCCAAAATTCGAGTCAAAGAACTTCTTTTTAGACTAGTAGTACAGTAAAAATAAGTTTTGACCCAAAAAAAATTAGCACAAGCAAGGAATTTGGTACAGATGTTGGGTTTATCTTCCTTTTGAACATACTAAAAGTCCCCTAACGCTGTGCTACGGCCGCCATCTTGGAAAATGGCGGCAAATTTCGGTGTTTTTGCCTTTAGCTCCTTTATTATTGGAGATACAGAAAAAAGTTTCAAATAAAAATTGTAGCCCATTAAAAAATACACATTTTTGGTAATATTTTTTCTCTAAACCCAACTGTTTTTGAGTTATTTGCGATTAAGTATAATTAAATCGTGGCTTTTCCCATTGTACAAAATTTTCAGAAAAAAGTCACTCAACTGCAGTTTTTATCAATGTTTTTTTTCAGGCTATTGACTTTGAACCGCTATCCGTTATTGTTGAGTGATTGGTTCTTAATTTTGACAGGGTTCTCATTTTTGGCCGCCATCTTGGATCCGCCATATTGGATATAAATTATTTTTCTCAAAAGTAAAGATAGTGTTGTGATACATCATTATAGACTAGATTTTTGCCCTAAACTCAATGCTGAAATCCGTTTTTTTAAATTTGGATTCACTAAAAAGATATGCTCAAATAGAAATTCAGTCATATAAATTTCTTATGGATATTTCGTACTTAGAATATTATTTAGGATTATTTATCTTAAATCTCCGGTTCTAAATAAGATACCCTGCAAGTTTCGATCAATAGCTCCCTCAAAAGCCGTTAAATCACTGAGTATATTAAGTCCAAAACCTGCAGGATATCTTATTTAGAGCCGGAGATATAAGATAAATAATCAAAATATAATATTCATAGTACGGAATATCCATAAGAAATGTATAGAGCTGAATTTTTATTTGAGCATATCTTTTTAGTGAATCCAAATTTTGAAAAATGGATTTCAGAATTGAGTTTAGGCCAAAAATCTAGCCTGTGATGATGTATCAACACCACAACACCATCTTTACTTTTGAGTCTTTTGAGAAAAATAATTTATATCCAATATGGCGGATCCAAGATGGCGGTCAAAAATGAGAACTGTGTCAAAATTAAGAACCAATCACCCAACAACAATCGGTAGCGATGTAAAGTCGATAGGCTGAACAAAAACATTAATAAAACGCACAGTTAAGTGACTTTTTCTTGAAAATTTTGTTTAATGGGAAAAGCCATGATTCAATTATACTTAATCGCAAATAACTCAAAAACCGTTGGGTTTAGAAAAAAATTGATAATTACCAAAAATGTGTATTTTTTAATGGGCTACAATTTTTATTCGTAACTTTTTTCTGTATCTCCAATAATAAAGGAGCTTAAGGCAAAAATACAGATGTTTGCCGCCATTTTCCAAGATGGCGGCCGTAGCACAGCTCCAATTTTAGGGGTTTTTAGTATGTTCAAGAGGAAGATATACCCAACATCTGTACCAAATTCCTTGCTTGTAATAATTTTTTTTGGGGTTATGGAATTTTTCACTTATTTTTACTGTACTATAGGTACGGGCGAGGTCTGCATTATCATCACGGCTGATCACCGGCGTGTCTGACCTTGAGCCATACACTGTACTCCTTCTAGCGGGGACACCTTGCTCTCCGGCTGCCCAGCATAAATTAAAGCAAACATGGCTCTCCCCTGCATTCTTTGCTTTACTTAACTGTTACTCCTGGTTGATTTTGATTCCAGTAGGTGTAGTTTCTTCTAAACGCACGTAAAATTAGCCTATACTTTAAATTTTTATTCATTTTCAGTTTTATTAAATCATTCTCTTTTTAAAAATTGTTTCCCTCCTACTAATTGTTTCCAATAGTAAATAACTGTCTTACTTGTTCTTAACACAACCCAACAATGGACGGCAGCACTCGCCTGTCTGCTCAGATCAACTTGTAACTGAAGAAAGGCTACAACATTTTTAATGTTTTTGGTTAAGAGATCTCCAAAATAAATACATTTTATGTTAATATAAAATGTTTTGGTCTTATTGTTCTGCAAGTAGCTTAAGACTTTTGATGGAATAAACTATGTTTTCATTCATTCGTTCACTCTTACTCCATACAAAATGAGTCAGAAATTAATCAATGGTAGGCCCTACTAACATTTTAGATGATTGTCTGAATTTCCTTTACCGTATTACAACAGGAATGAAATAACATAAGAAATTATGTCATTAAAAGTGATATTATTTGGATTACCTGGTGTGTCCTGCTTAGCTAACAAAGCAGCTTTCAGCTTTCGATTTTCTTCTTGTGATTTTCGCACTACCATCTCTAAATCCTGAGTTTCTTTCCTCCAATGATCCTCAATCTGTTCAAGTTCCTGTAAATAGGTCAATACACCGATAAGTTAACTGAAGTAAAAAAAAAAACCCTTAAGAAAAAAAGTGTTATATTATCTGAAAAGATTCAGTTTGTTATTATTTTTTTGGATAAGTTAGGCTACATTTAAAAGTACAAGAGGCCAAAAAGTTTAAAGGAAATATTAAGGCCGCCAGGGCCGTAACGACCACCGGGGCAACCGGGGCACCGCCCAGGGGCCCCAAGACGAGGGCGCATTAAACCGGACCTGATCCCGATCTCGACGCAACCAATTTATTTCCATAAAACATGATTATTCTTAGGTTAAAACCATTGAAAAGGTGACTATCTTGAACAGCTTATAGACTGGAATTTGTTTCTACACTTGTTTTTATTTTACCATGTTACCGTTGTTCGTTTGAAAATGTAATATCTGTTTTAGAACCAAAGGTTACAGAAACTATGGTATAAGGGATTAGGATGGGATTAGGATAAGGGTTAGGTATCCAATAAGCAAAGTAATCCAATAATTGGGATTGAAATTTATTCTGAATGATTTATTTAATTTGTGGCCGGAAAAAATCTCGGCCGCATTACCGCGGAATTTTTCTCGCTCGTATCACGTCCGGCAAATCTCTCGGTATCATCGCTGCCGTCAAGCCTGTCTCTCTTATCGTGACCGGGCCGGGTCGGTCGGCCAAAAAAATAGCCCGCTTCTTCACGGCCGAAGAACTGCTCCCTCGTCCCACGGCCGGTAAATGACTCGCTCGTTTCGCGGCCAGCAGATTTCTTTATTGCATTGCGGCCAACAACTCTCTCGCAATTTTTTCGTGGCCGCCACATCTTTTATCCATAACGAGGCCCAAAAATCCGTTGTGTAGTTTATAGCTGTGTAAAAGACAGATTTTTGGATCTCGATATGCTGGCAGCGGCTGGGGTGGCAGGCATATTTCCCAGTCGTTCCATTGCTGACAAGTCTCTCGCCGTTTCATGGCCGGCAAATCACCTGCTTGTTTCACAACCGGGAGATCTATTGATCGCTTTGAGGCTCTGTCATTCTTTTCGAAGTCATCTTGTCTATTGGCCAAGTTGCGGCCGGAAAATCTGTCACTCATATCACAGCTGGCTAATATCTCTCAATCGCACTGTGGCTGGAAAAGCGCCTACTATTTTCTTAGCTGTTTCATGTTTAGGTTGCCTCGCGGCTGTCGTATCACGGTCGTTTATGACAAATCTCTCCATCATATAAACAGCTGGAAAATCACACAGTGTTTCTGCAGCCAGTAAGGCCGGAGACACACTGGGCGTTTTTTAACACAGCGATAATTTTTCCGCCGCTGCCAACGAAATCGGCATTCATACACAAGTGGCAGTGAAAAAACATCACGGACAAAATATCGCCAATCACGGTGTACCATTTTAATTTTGAGGGACGTGTGGTTGTTTACCAAATGCATTTTGCCATATGACGATCACAGAACCCCTGACGTAATCAACACGATACAATTTTTAGCGTGTCTGCTGTCTGACCATGGTGGCGGTAAAATATCTGCCAAATGTGTTAACTCCCATTTAATTGCATACGCCACTGTGATGTCAAAGCGGAGAAAAATCCGCTTTCGGACGGCTGCAAAACGACTGCCAGCGGCAATATTATCGCGCGGTATTTCTTTCGCCCTGTGTGTAAGCGTCCACTTAAGTCTATGCACTACGGGCGAGCGGCATTTTTACCGCGGCGTTAAAAAACGCCTTGTGTGTCTCTTGCCTAAATCTCTTGGTCGCATTACGGCCGTAAAATAATATTGTATTTTATAAATATTTTGTTCAAGTTTTCGTTTTAGGTGGCAACATGGCACATGTCATGCACTGGTCGGGAATTTTTTGAAATAGCCGAAAGTCAGAAATTTCATATGTAAAAATGTGAAATTGAAATAAATGAGCACAATGGCACAAAATAGACAAAGTATTCAACTTTAACATGCGCACGCGCATACTTGAGTAAGAAATTGGGGGGTCCCACCATCCAGTCTTGTCCCGGGGCCCCCAAAGTTAACGTTACGGCCCTGAAGGCCACAGTATTAGTAGTAGAAATGGGACAACAGAGTTAGATGTACTGAAGTGACATAACGTTATTTACTTTCTGGGTTACCCTCATACCATTTTACAAGCATGATAATTTTGCTCTGGTGGATAATGCAACAACTTAGTTTATTGTTGATAATTTATAATAAAGGCAATAGCAAAAAGTAATGGCTTCCAGTCAAGAACGATCGAAGATATTGCAATGAAAATAAAGAGAAAAATCAGGAATCAAGAGCATCTTTCTGAAACCACAACATTAGATGGAAGAAAAGAAGAAACTAAGAAATATGTGGTATTTAATTACACTGGAATGAGGACACAACAAATTGCAAACAGATTCAAGAAGTACGGTGTTTCTATAGCATTCAAGACACAGAACACAATCAGAAAAATTCTACACCCAAGAATTGAAAAATGCAACCAATTTGATACTGCTGGAATAAAAGAAAAATTTAAAAATAGAGACAAATTGATTAACGAGTAAGTGAACTTTGACTCTGGTGGTACGTTGAAAAACCTGTTTTCGACGGAACTCCGGCAGCCAATAGGATAACAGGACGTACGCCATGATGGATCTGCCAGTCTCTCATTGGGCCTGATGATGGTTGGTGTGACCAACCAAAATCGATCGCCATTTTCCAACATTTTTGTATATTTACCGTCATGTATGTATAAATACAGTATAAGTGTAAATATATTTTTAAGTGTTGTAAGACGTTTTTCGTTTACATCCAGTAATAATTTACTTTGATCATATACCGATTTTTCACTTAAAATAATAAATACCTGTTGACTACTGACCAAACAATTTTTTAGTAAGGAGTGATATCTTACGGCTAAGACTACCAGTAGGCCTAGATCTGAGTTTGCAGATACTGAATAACTGAAACACAATTGTAAAAGACAACCAAAGTAAATTCCACAGTCTTCTCCTTTGTGCATCCAATTAAAATCAATTGATTTAGAATTTTTTATGATTTGATAAGTGACAATGTTGGGAAAATTATCTTTACACATTAGAATGTGTCAAATTGCCAGGAGGTAGGTTAGGCAACTTTTCTCTTTAGACCTGTATCCAACACAGAACAGCATACCTCAAAACTCACCAACAGCGCAAGTCAGCACCTCAAGAAAGGCGATCTAAATTTAAACCGATCTGGCTGGCCCCCTTTTGATCTGACCTCAACACACTAAATTTTGTAGAGGCCTCCATGCAGCCAAAGCTAGGAAGCTAATGACAACACTGAGTTATACCCATAGTTATGAGCGATGGCATGCGGACGCATTGTTCCCTAGTGGGGATTAACGTCCAAAATGGTGAATACTACGTTGGATAAGACTCTCCTCGTAATTGGACCAGTTTGTAAATTGCAAACCAGGCAAAATTTTGGTTTGGATCCCACATTAAAATGAAGGTCCCTTAGTTGCTATTGGCTGTTGAGCTATCAATTAACAGTCCCATCTAAGGAACATGTCAGCCTTAGTCAGTCATAAGACTACAAGATCGCCCCACAATCATCCTTCACTCATCGGTCATTCATACTTGGCTTAAAATACATACCTGGGTAGGTCACCATTTTAAGCCATGTATGTGTAATGTAAAAACTTCAGCGTTGATACAACTTACCCTTTCGTAGCGTATCTTGTCTTCTGCCTTTTCAATTTTTTCACTTTCAAGCTTCATAATCTTATTTTCTAGTTCTTGCATGTAAGAGTTCTCACGTTCATTTTTAGCAGCTAATATTTCTAAATGTTCTAAAGCTGTTATGACTTTTGGCATCAGTCCTGTAACTGCTTCAGACCCATAACAATCAATCATCTTCTCAAACTCCTTCCCTATCTCAGAGGCAATATCATACACATCTATGACAGTAACTTCAATATCATTAGAGTCCTTCATCCTTTCTTTCAACGGCATCTAGCCAACTAAAAATTAGTTAATGCAACACTTTCTGAAAATATATAGTCCTGAATAAAACACTAAGCCTACAGTTGCTGTTTAGGGCCCTATATGAAGAGCCAAAAACCATTTAAAAATTTCCTTGTACGCCCTCAAGCTATTCGAAATCACTAGTACATTTGCAGCACAACCAACGTAAAACCCTTTTCCTATAGAAACGTAAAATTTCAGGAATTATCCAGCAAGAGTGAAACGGCAAAGAAATGGGCAGGACGACAGGTTCAGGATTGACATATCATCACAATTAAACAATATGATCAACAGCTGTATTTGGCTGTGATGTTTTTACCTCCAAACCATCATAAACCAAGGAGGTTAACCTCTTTGATATAAACCAAGGAGGTTACAGTTACAATTAGTACTGGAGTTGGCACGTTGGCACTGCCTTCCCAAACTGCGTTGGAAAGCGTGTCGCAGTTGGTACTATCTAGCGTACCGTTCTTTGAGTCATACATACATACATACATATGCATACATATCCTCTTGGACCACGTAGACACCGGTCTGACACTTAAATGGAGCCAAGTGGTAAGCTTATTGGAGCGGGTTAGTTCGAAGCACTTTAGTTAGATGTCGTCGTAAAAACATGGAATTCTTCTTCTTCACTGAATCAGCCAATCAAAACCACGATAACGATCTGCTAACTTCCTATTCCGTTTCCCCTGAATTTCTGTCACGGCGCGACGTGTACACAACTAAAACATAGAGTAATAATGAACTTCGTAAAGAGATGGCACTCCCATGTTAACTCGGTGGTAAGAGAACAGCTAGCAGCGCTATCTGAATAAAGTGCTACGAACTAAAAAGATCGATGCGATATATCGATCGTCGTCGTCGTCGTCTGCTTTGTTTATATTGACGTTTTCTTGTTTTGTTTGCTAGACCTTCAATTTTAATGACTTTACCAATTTGTTTTGATTAAGTACGTTTGCCGCTAGTGCAAGTTGTTTCGCGAAATACTGTACTGAGTGATTCTTATTGTGCTTAAAGCGATTGATAGAAATTAAATACTAAGATGTTTACATAAAAGCACTTAGTAAAAATTAACTTACTAAGTTAATTTTTATTAAGTGCTTTTATGTAAACATCCACGTATTTATTTTCCATCAATAGCTTTAAGCACAATATGAATCACGCAGAACGGTATTTTGCGAAACAACTTACACTAGAGCAACTTTCTGCAAACGTACTTTAGGTATTTTCCCACACTCAAATTATTTCCAACTCGTTATGGTTGTGTACACGTCGCGTCATGACAGAAAATCAGGGGAAACGGAAAAGGAAGTTAGCATATCGTTATCGTCGTTCTGATTGGCTGAATCAGTGAAGAAGAAGAAAGCCATGTTTTTACAACGCCATCTGAATAAAGTGCATCGAACTAACCCGATCCAATAAGCTTACCACTTGGCTCCATTTAAGTGTGAGACCGGTGACCAAAACGAGTTGGAATTAATTTGAGTGTGGGAAAATACCTAAAGTACGTTTGCCACTAGTGTAAGTTGTTTCGCGAAATACTGCACTGCGTGATTCATTTTTGCTTAAAGCTATTGATAGAAAATAAATACGTAGATGTTTACATAATACCCCCGTTGCAGCAGACCTGCATACTCAGCGAATTTCAAATTCAAAACAACATTATTTCAATCCAACATAGCGAGATTTGACATGTTTTTGAATGCTCCATAAGAATAACATGGGAAATGAGTATGCAGGTTTGCTGCTATGGGTATATTGAAACTAGGTGGTTTTAATTCAATATTTAGTAGATCTGAACTAGAAGAAGCCATTTACCAAGTTTTATCAATATACGTTGAGAAATAAGCGAGATATAGAATTTTACTTATTCCCCATAAGGTTAACATTGGGACAACGTACTGTGTTTACAACTTTCAATATCTCGGTAACCAATGGACATAGAGCAGTGATTCAGAATACTAAATTGTTTGTTTTTTTGAGCTGAATTCAATGGTGGTAACAAAAATTGGATAATTTTTATTTTTCTATGTAAAAAACTCAAAAAACCCTTTTTTGGTGGGTTTACCCCCCTTTAAAAATGCCTTTATTAAATTAAGCGTTTCTCTGGAAGACCAGCTTTTCAGAACAACTATCGTCACAATATTTACAACTTAAAACTAAACATGTGTACAGTATTTTACGAAAAAACTAAAACTAAGCATTTCCAATTAACATTCTTTTTAATTTAAGTTTAAATGAAACGGAGTTCAAGCATTTAAGGTCATCGTGGAGCTCATTATACAACCGGGGGCCAAAGTATGAAAAGCTTCTCCGCCCGAGCTCAAGAGTGACTCTGGGAAAGTGAAGCCTCCCACCATGGCGAGTCCTGCGCTGAGAGACCTCATCGCGGAAGGAGAGCCTCTCGCAAAGGTAGTCGGGCTCGCTTGTCATCAAAACCCTATGTATCATGCAGCATGTCAACATCCTGCCAACAGCTTCCATGGGCAATAGCTTAACCGCTTCGCGGTATGGGGAAATATGGTCAGATCTCTTCAAGCAAAAAAACAAAGCGAATAGCAGAGTTTTGAAGCTTTTGGATCCGACCCAAATCGCCCCTAGAAAGACTGTTGCCATATGCAGGAAAACAGTAATAAAATACTGATAGAATCAGTGACTGCACAAGCTGTAATTTGGCGGCCTCTGGCAGCAGACTCCTAAACTTATACAGACCTCTCAGCCTCCCTACGGCTCGCTGGGTAGCATGTGTGACATGGTCCGTGAAAGTGAGACCCTTGTCAAGAATTACACCGAGAGTCTTGATCTTGTCACACTCTGCTAGACTCCCACCATCAAGTGATATGCTCACTCCACTACTTTTGAGAGTCTGTACGAGGTCAAGTGGTGTAGTGTGTAAAACGGTGCACTTATCGGAATTGAGCTTGGGGCCGTTAGCAACAGACCATTTTGAAATGTTCTGCAGATCAGCGTTGATTTGACTGAAGGCCTCTTTCATAAGCTCTGGCTCATATGAAAAAAGTAGCTGGGAGTCATCAGCATACAGATGAGCCGTGCAGTATTTTACACAATTAGGAAAGTCAGCTGTATAAAGAGTGTACAGGATAGGCCCTAGGCAACTACCCTGAGGAACACCTCGCCGTTTGGCAAGGGGTTCTGATGTTTCACTCCCCAGTCTGGTAACCTGGAGTCTGTCTTTGAGATACGATTGAACCCATACGGCAATATCTTCACCAAATCCCAAGTAATGCAATTTTGCAATCAACATATCGTGATCCATAGAATCAAACGCCTTTGAGTAGTCAAGCATTACAAGGGTACTCTGTCTGCCCTTGTCCTTGTTGTCAATCATTTCACTGAACAAGTTTGTTAGGGCGGTACATGTACTGTGGTTCTTCCTAAAGCCTGATTGAAGTTTTGGGAGCAATTTACAGTTATTCACGTATTAAATTATCTGTTTGATGACAACTTTCTCTAGGATCTTGGACATAGCTGGCAATATAGATATTGGTCTTAACTGTTCAACACAAGTGGGGGCTGCTGCTTTAGGTAGTGGTCGAATGATACTTTTCTTCCAAGCTTGTGGAAATATTCCTTCTTTTAATGACTCATTTACCAGATGGGTAATAGACTCAATAGCAAATGGACTCACAGTTTTGATCATTTCAATGGATATTTCATCACTACCTACAGCCTTAGATTTAATTCTATTCATTTCTGCTTTGACTGTTTCTTCAGTGACAGCAACAAATCTAAATTCACCAATGATTTCGTTTTGCCTGTTATTCTTAAAAAAGTCAAGAACATCAGTATTTATGTCTATGTCAGACCCCATTTCTGCGAAGTATCTATTGATGTCATCAACATTGAAATCATGTACAATTTCAGATTCTGCGTGTCTATGTACATCACACTGCTTCAAGCAGGTCCAAAATTCTTTACTATTGTTTGTCGATGATATTTTATCTGTGAAATATCTTTTTTTGGCTTGCCAGATCATTGTATTCAGTTTATTTCTCGTGGACTTGTACATCTCCCAATCGTTGTTACTCCGTGACTTCCAATACTTGTTTCTAAGTTTGTTTTTCTTTTTTGTCAGGACTTTGATTTCTTCATTT